>CM067294.1:6077800-7352900 GCA_033220335.2 Troides aeacus | reverse complement strand
TCCTGAAATATTATAATTGATTGCAGCAAATTGTAGATCGAGGTACTTATCCAGATTATCCCTAGGATATGATATGAAGTTCTTCGAAAAGGGCGTGGAAAGGGTTCTGCAGGGTTGGCAAACTCACCCGGTGATACCTCTGGTGTTACTGGCGGTTACCGCCCAACATCACGCGGGCGGTAAGCCTATTTTAGATCCAAATGGCAAAAAAAATTCTACATATACATTGGTTTCATTCCTTAATAATGAGCCTTGATTGTCAATATCATTAACAGTAAACAAGTTACTGTATATAACTGAAGTATATACACGAAGCGTCTTTATATCCAACAAACAATATAAACTTTACTTTTCCACTTGTATTGTTATTTGTCGAATGAGACCTCATTTCGCGGCTCGCCGGATGCGCCTCAGAAGCTAAAAGAATGATTTTGAGCGGAAAACGAGAACGTGGAAGTAGATTAAGTAAAAACAAAAGTATTACATCAAAGTAACACGCGACACCCTCGCGTCTACTCCATCATCAGTCGATAGGCGTCCACGGCTGGATATAGGCCTCCCCCGAATTCCCACACGATCGAATAGGGACTATGGGGGGACTTGTGCCTTTTTCCACCACGCTGGGTCAGTGAGGGTTGTTGAAAGCCAAAGCCTCGTTTATTGATTAGCAGGGTGCACCACGAGCTGGTGAGGTGGCTTGGATCCCGTGTGTAGATTACAGGATAAAACATTAAATAAAATGGCGTTTCACGTCATAGCTACCTATCAGCTGGATGACGTCCACAGCTGATTAGTCTCCGTCAAGGATCTCCACACCGATCGGTCCTGCGCTGTCCACGTCCAGCGGCGTTCCACGATCTTCATCAGATTGTTGGTCCACCTAGTCGGGGTCCTGTCAACACGGCGACTGCCGGTACGCGGTCTTCATTCGAAGGCCTTGTTGCTTGAATGATGTGTTTTGCCTATTGCCACTTGACCATTAACCTTAGTTCTTCTGCGAATGTCTTCATTTCTGATTCGATCATGCAGAAAAACCCCGAGCATAGCCATTTCCTTTTTCTGCTCTCTGTGCAACATAAATCTTTTTCACAAGACTCAATGTAAGCAGCCACAATTCGAACACAACAGACGCTATAATAATGCTTTTTTTTCTCCTTTTTGATTTGGGACAGAGAAGAGAGATTCTATGAAAATAACCTTTTAAAGATTTTAAGGTTATGTGTGATTTTTATCCATTAAAGTCACTTCTCGATAGTCCTCTGATATTTCTCAGGGATATCCTGTGAAGTAAGAATATCTAAAAGAATTTTCTCCTATTTGACTTTGTCTGTTAAATTTTCAAGACATTTAAAAGTTCTCAAACCATAGTAAGTCTCACACTACACAATCAGTGATTAAAATTTTCAATCAGTTGACGGTTTAATCTATTTTCGGCCCTCCCCTAATGAGGGAGCGCTAATTGGGTAAAGCCACTCAGGTCCAAAACTTAATTACACCTCTCCACGTCGCTGCGGAACGATTCCTTTGATAATTTTAATATTTACTTAATTATAAATGCTTAGATATAGTCTAAATTTTTTTTTTGTTTTAACGAAGCGACGAGACGAGCAGCCCATTCACCTGATTGTAAGTGATACTCATGTCCATAACCACGTTGAGTTAATAAGGATAATATATACTGCACCATATTGTACTTGTCGCCTTGAGGCGAAAGATGTTGAGTCTCGTTACTGCAGTAACTTTACTAGCTACAGCGCCCTTCAAACTGGAACACAGTAAAGTCTGTATAGTATACTTTGGTGATAGAAGTAGACGCTGTGGTGGTATTTAGCTCTACCACCACGTAAGATTCTGAATAAGTCCTAACGGTCGCCAGTGGAAGTATTACCAGTGTTGAGCAACTGTTCCATATCAGTCAAGACAGGCGCACATTCAGAAATCTGACTGCCAATCTCCAGTAATGGAAAGGCACCTTAAGAAGAAGAAGTTCAAGTTGGTAGACGTAATTTTTTTTTTTTAATTTTATACCTTTTTTTAGGCCACATTAATAATGCGTACTTTTTTCCCGTCCGTTTCTAATTAAACAGTTTTTTCAGACTTCAAAGACGTAACTCTGATGTCTTAAATAATTCCTCCTCATCCATCTCACGATCCTAAAGCTCGCTTCTTAAATGTTTAAAATGAGCTTTCGGCTATATAGCTCGCAAGTCTCCACCTCATTGAGTTTAGCAAAAGCTCCTCTGTAATGACTTACCTCATGAATCAAAAGCTCTACCATGCGAAGACAATCATCTTCTTTTTTGTTGGTGATAGGAGCTGTAGCTACTGAAATTACTGTGGTAACGGGACTGTGTTAAGACGATGAGTACATTATGGTGTTGTGTACATCATCCTAACAAGCGCCATGGTGTTAGGAGCAAGCGTATCCTTTACTATGAGGTTCGTCGAATAACCAAATTTATTTTCAAATATACGGATGTAGCATCAGCCGGTTCCAGCTTGTGTATATCTTTTATATCCGTCTAATAGATTTTGAAAATTCTCCCGCATCCGCAATGGATCCGTACTCCACATCCTCGCCCACCAGGTGGCTATGAATACATTTGAATACTTAGCACCTCCCATCGTATACAATTATTTGAATACATTAAGCTACATGTAAATTCTCTCAACGGTGCGTTCCGTTGTGGATCCCAGGGCATAACACTGAAGATGACCACCGAAGTGGTCGGAAGTAAATCATATTAACTTTCATTACTTCAGTAATTTCATTAGTTACAGCGCCCTTTAAACCTGAACACAGTAATGACCTAGACCTTGTACTTAGACGGTCTCCGGTAGCATAGACCTACCACACTACACTGTAATCATCACTGTGGTATAAAATGTGTTGTTACCATAGTAATTTCATTAGCTGCGATGAGGCTTTAGTGATCACTCGGAATACTCAGGCTCTTATATGTTAACACTCAGAAAACAGTGACACTGTTACGGAAAATACGATATGAAGGAAGTAGCCTAAACGAAATATTCCTATTAAAAGCTTTATCGTTTATGTAAACTAGGAATCAAACTAGGACTCGTTCTAGGAACACTAGGATGTAGCTATTTAACCATTAAGCCATTGGGGCCAATTGACTACATCTTGGACTGTATTCGTGAATTATTTTCATCATTACAATTACACCGGATGTACGGTTTCGCGTAATGTCGCCGAATTTCCATTCCGTCTCAGTGTTGTCATCAAAAATATTCAAATGTATTCGCAAACGGCTCGTTTATATGGTAAACGGGCGCGGCGCCGCAACACGTGCTATTGGGTGATAGCGCGTTTCATTTTTTTTTAAACTCTTAATTTAATTTTCTATTTCAATATTAAATTACTTATATTAATTCACATATGTTTAGTTATACCGATTAAGTCGTTGAACTTAGATCCTCTTCCTTTTACGAACTAAGAGTATTGCATCCATTTTGTCATAATAGTTAATAATAACAATTCTATTTATATATATATATCTATTATGTATTAATAATCACATATTATATATTACTTTTCTCCCCTCTTTTCTCTTCCCCTGATCGTCTACATATTTATCATCCTCTCTCCCCGTTTTCTCCTCCTCTCTCCCTATTTCTCTGCTCCGCCCTCGCTCTCCATGTCTCTCCCTTTCCTTCTCTACAATCATGCTATAATATAGCTGAAGCATCCATTAGGAACGATCTGTTCTACAAATAGCAGTATGCATACTGCGTTCCGGTTTGAATGACGCTGTAGCTACTGAAATTACTTAGGAACCAAGTTTAACACTTTATGCCTTACGAGCACGATATGGTGTTGTGTATATCCCAACAAGCGCCATTTTGTGCGTCAACGTGTCACTTACTATCACGTGACTTCGTTTCATTTGATAGACAAGTAATACCTTAATCTAAATTCTACTACACGTGGACCGGTAATCGAACCTGGAACCTCCGCGTTGCTAAACAAAGTCGTTAACCGTCTTCAACAAGTGATACGGTAATAAGCTTACCTTATTACTTCACTCGGGTAAGTAGTTACTGAAAATCCAACTGAACCACTGAACGAAGAAAATCAGATCACGACCATTAATCCGGATCCCTCGCGTTCATTTCCGGTAACGGTTAAACGTTTAACCGTCCGTCACGTATTAGTAATACAACGTACCCGATACGTGCGAATGTGATTCGTACAGTAAACTTAAAGTACGTTCGTACATGTTTGAAGGGCGCTGTAGGTAGTATAATTACTGGAGTAAGGAGACTCAACATTATATGTGTCAGACGACGAGCGCAATGCGGTGCAGTGCATACCATCCTGCCTTATGACATTATCTATAGGCAGGGGTATCACTTACCATCAGGTGAACGTGTCGCTCGTCTCATCACTAAATTATATTAAAAAAAGGATAAAACCGAAACGTTTCATAGTGTATATACACTGCAACAGATTCATCGAAATAATTGCTTAATGTGTTTGAAACAATTTTAATATTGTGACAAAAAGATTTCAAAGAAGCCAACAGATGGCGCCATCATGTACATTAGATCGCGCTATAGTTTGTCGGAGCGCAAATCCTTATAAGGATTGTACATTGACTTGGCTCAGTAAATCGTTACGGAATACACAATCGTATCACTTAACTAGATCTCTCTAGATCTTCGTAATACCAAGATTCGAGACAGTAGGCATAGGTAAATATAGTGAGTTATTAATTATAATATTTTCGCAAACTCGATATAGCTCGCTGTTGTAATGATTAGATCGTGCGGCCTTCATTCCGAAGGTCGCGGGTTCGTATCTCGGCATGTACCGGTGACTTAATAATAGTTTGGCAAATATCTCCCTTCCGCCTTTTTGTCTTGAATTTCGCGGCTATGTACAAAGCGCTACAGAGCTCTTATCTGGCAATACTATACATAATTTGAGAGGTCTTGACATAACCTACAAAACGACGCTATGCATAATTAGTTTGGATATTGCGTTCAACAGTTATAGACGTGTAAACATATAGTTCACTAACGCCGAAATTCGCGCTATTTTAAAGTTTTCCTTCGTTAAAGGCAAATCCGCTAGAGAAACGTTCCGTGAGAGTAATGGTGTTTTGGGGGATGGTACTCTATCACTTCGAACCGCGGAGGAATGATTTCGACGATTCAGAGCCGGTGAAAACGACACCATGGATAAGCCAGCCGGCGGAAGACCTGTGACGACAAATACCGATCAAATCATGGACTACATCGAGTTAGACCGGCATGTGGCATCTCGTGACATCGCCCAGGAGATGGGAGTTAGTCACCAAACCATTTTAAACCATCCGCAGAAGGCTGGATACAAAAAAAAGCTTGAAGTTTGGGTGCCGCATGATTTGACGCAAAAAACCTTCTGGACCGAATCAACGCCTGCGATATGCTGCTGAAACGGAACGAACTCGACCCATTCTTGAAGCGGATGGTGACTGGCGACCAAAAATGGATCACATACGACAATATCAAGCGAAAACGGTCGTGGTCGAAGGCCGGTGAATCGTCCCAAACAGTGGCCAAGCCGGGATTGACGGCCAGGAAGGTTTTGCTGTGTGTTTGGTGGGATTGGAAGGGAATCATCCACTATGAGCTGCTCCCATATGGCCAGACGCTTAATTCTACCATCTACTGCGAACAACTGGACCGCTTGAAGCAGGCGATCGACCAGAAGCGTCCAGAATTGGCCAACATGAAGGGTGTAGGGTTCCACCAGGACAACGCCAGACCACACACTTCGTTGATGACTCGTCAGAAGCTACGGGAGCTCGGATGGGAGGTTTTATCGCATCCACCATATAGCCCGGACATAGCGCCAAGTGATTACCACCTGTTCCTGTCCATGGTGAACGCCCTTGGTGGTGTAAAGTTGAACTCAAAAGAGGCTTGTGAAAAGTGGCTGTCCGAGTTCTTCGCAAATAAGGAGGGGGGCTTCTACGAGGGAGGTATTATGAAGTTGCCGTCTAGATGGAAACAGATTATCGAACAAAACGGCGCATATTTGAACTAAATCCGATCACTGTAACACTTTTTATAAAGCATTGACGAAAGAGCAAAAAAGCGGAAGGGAGATATTTGCCAAACTAATATTAAGGCGAACAGCGAAATACAAACGGTGAAGGAAAACATCGTGAGGAAACTCGCACATGAATTAGAATTTATTCTAAGCTGTGTGTGAAGTCACCAATCCGCATTGGGCCCGCGCGGTTACTATGGCCCAATCGCTCTTATACAACCTAAAATATAGGTTGAGGGGCACAGGCCTGCCCCAACAGTGTGGTCGTAGATTGGCTGTTGAAAAAAAACGACTCGAAATACGCCAGTGAGTGGCTAGTCAAGTTTTCCGCAGCAAGTTGTTCTTCGTGAAAAGAGCTTTTATATTTTGACATAAATGAAGAAAACTCACTTTTTTATATTCGCATAATAAATAATTTAATAAAATTACCAAGACCTAGGCAGTCGTTACTTCAGACAACGTCCTTTAAACTGGAACACAATTAGAATACTGTTTGAGGCCAGAAATTGGAGCTGCTCTCGTACACTACCTAGAAGGTCTTCGGCAACAGTGTTCTATCATCCGGTTTCAGGGATTGAAGACACTAAAGATGCAGAAGAACTTATATCTAGGAGCTAAAATAGTTCAAGACCGTGAGGTTTCTTAAGGACTCCAGATATTTTTGCACAGCACTGTCTGACGGCGGACACAGGGGCTGCGGTGGTACCTAGATGATGTTCAACAACATCGACCTTAACAGCATGAACCTGGGTCGACAAGCCTAATATCAGATGAGCTATAAAAGCCAAAATGGCTGCTAAGCGCTAAACATCATCAGATAATGGAGGTTCTTTTAATCGGAATTAGAAGAATTTTAAAGTACTATTGAGTCTGAATAACCTCAATCGGAATTAGTTAGATCCTGATATATAATCTAACTCATATATAGTAATGTTTACTACATTTTCTAAGCTATTAGTCCGTGTCTGAAAATATGACCGCCATTTTATTGTAAACATTTCCTTCGACGACAGAGACGGAAGCTCGTGAGGCGGGACACTGAATATCACTATGAGACATAAGTCTACGTTTATTCTGGAAACATGAATAATGGAGTCAACACGGCGAGAGGAGATATTCACGACAATTTAAGAAGAGGATTTGTTTGTTGTGTTTGTGTGTCTGTGTACTATATCCTAACTGGACCCATGTTCTAATTTTGAAGAGAAAATCAGATACAAATAACGTCATACATAGCTTAGACATACATGAACTTCAATTTACCTTATACAGAGTTTCTTAAAGGTTAGTGGTACGTTTTGTTGTTGTTGAGACGATTGTTGTTGTTGTGTATTAAGTGTCAATTATAGAAATTTTTAAAATGGTTAAGATAAATATTACAAGGAAAGTTTAATAACAGAACTTAGACGGCCACTCTTAAAACTGCAACTCGTTTTAAAGTACGCCGCGGTTTCATGTTGTGAGAGGGAAGTAATTAAACTGAGCGGTAACTTAACTTGACTAGTTATTTTTTTATAAGTAGATTATTCTTTTTTTTATTATCATTAGTTTCTTTATTAAACTGTATATACGATTTTATATATTCAATCTGTATAAGTCTAATTACAAGGTTTCATTTCTTACAAAAGCTCCTTCATCGCACACCATGTAAGCTCGTCGGTTGACGTTTACAAATATAAAGCTAGCATTTAGTAGTTATCTAGGGCCAGAACTGAAGACCTTTATGACCTACCCCTATAAGAGTACTACAATATATGTCTGAACTATGACTTGGTAAACAGTAGTGCCTCTTTACCACGTCTCTCTAAACGAACAATCATAATGAAGACTCCATTTCCTTATGATCCAAATAGAGACTAAGGAGTTTTAAAATATCATATAACCACTTTATACTTTAGTACTAAAAAAACTAATTGTTTCCAAAGAAAACAACAGCTTACCTAACTTTATCTAATAATTAGGTGACAGGTGACCTTTTTTTGTTAAGGCGATGAGGAATGAAACTGGTTCTCCTTTTCTGGGGGGAAGACAATGTTATATGACAATTTTACCCACTAAAACCCACTTGGTGGTGATGGCTTCGAGACCTTCTACGGAATGCCTTCCTGTACTACGGCAAAGCATGTCTCAGGGTGTGCAGTGACCAGCACCAGCACCAACTCTTTGCTACTACTAATATGTTATTGCCTCGTAGTTGTCGTTCACCCTGGACTCTCTTAGTGGGCAATCACTCCCACCTTCAATGCCTGTGAATCTGGAAACCCTTTAGTCCCCTTCTACGACAGGCAGTGCTTAGCGTAGCCTTATTTTTAGCCCGAGACTAAGGCTGAGGTGATAAGATCTAAGACTATACATAGTATGTGAATTTAATACTCATCACTTTTCTGTATTGCAGTGCCATCCCCCGTCCGGCCCTGTTTCCAACCCCGCCTTGTTATAAGGGCAGTTTACGTTGTATCTTAAATGAAATTGTAATACAGAAAACTTTCCTTCGCCATTCTTATAACTTAATAGTCTAGACAATAAAAAGAACTCGATTTGAAAAAGTACAACAATAAACTCTGTACAACCCTCGAGCGGAGGATCAGAACTTCTTTCTTACTTTTGTTTAAAATTTCTAAAGTGGCGAGATTGGACGAGTTCCAGGATTGCGTTGACCTGGAAGAATTCGGAATTAAGATAATATCGCCGTTTCTTTTAACGTGATGAGAAAATAAAGGGATCCGTATGTTTAACTCGTACCTTTTTATTATTTAAGACTCCTCCCATACTTAACTGTGAACATCATCATCAGCCGATAGGCGTCCAATGTTGGAAATAGACCTCTTCCAAAGATCTCCACGTCGATCAACATAGTCTATAGTATATACATGCATTATATTAACAGCCAGATAATGTACACTGCTGAGCATAGGTTTCTCTCAAGGATCTCCACTCCGATCGGTCCTCGGCTCTTGGTATCCAGCTGCTTAAAGCGACAAATCAGTTTAGTGTGAGAGCCTTTTTCTTTTGCTGACAGGCGGGTAAATAGACGGGCCGAAGGATGGATCGACGAAAGACTAATGGACGCACCGACGAAAGACTGACGAACGCATCGACGAAAGACTAACGAACGGACTGATGAAAAACTAATGAACTGACCGACAGAGGGACCGACGGAAAGACCGACGCACGGACCGAAGAAAGAATGGACCGTCGTATGGCCGACAGACGGACGGACGAACGGACAGAAGGGTCGATAGATATAAATGCCTAGTTCAGCCGATAGATGTCGATTGCTGGACATAGGCCTTTCCTTAAAATATTCCTATACGTTCTAATAAGGATTCATGTAGGGGGATTTGGTCTATTTCCCAATACGCTGGCCAAATCCGAGTTGGTGGAATCCAGAGCCTCGTGAGGTTGTCTTGGATTCCTTGAGTTGTTTTGTGGGACCACTTACAGCCCTTAAAATTGCGTAATATTTTTTTTTCTCCATATGAACTTAAACTTGGCATGAAGAGCATTGTCATCTCTATCTAGTGTCTCTGTTGCCGGAGACTGTCTAAGGTCCGTACCACCGCAGCTCCTATTGCAGCCGACAAACAGTACTGTGCAAACATTACTGTAATCCGGTTTGAAGGACCAATAACTATTACTAGTGGTAGTGTCTCTGTTGCTACAAACCGTCTAGGTACCACCGCAGCTCCTATTGCAGCCGCCAAGTAGTACAGTTATATTACTATGTTGCAGTTTGAAGGGCGCTGTAGCTATTGAAATTACTGGGGTAAGGAGACAACGCATGTCTCAAGGCGATAATAGAATGTAGTGCACGTCCTAACGAGCGTCCTGTTACTTTGGGCTAAGGTATCACTTAAACGACGATCGCAATGTGATGCTATGTATACTATCCTAACTAGTGTAGGCGTATCACTTAAAATCGAGTGATTGAATAAAAAAAAATTACGGGAAATTGTTTGGAGGAAAAAATGTTAATTGATATTTTTAATTGACTCGTTGAAGGGAACTTTTGATTGATTCGTACCTGAGCACGCAATTGAAATGTTCCAGTGAACAAATTCGCAGCGCTGGAGTTGTAATAAATCGGTATTCGTATTCGTATTCATATTGGTATTCAATGTATTGCATGATAAATGACGTCATGGATCACTTTGAATACCGCTTTTGTTGTATTTAATTAATTCTCCTTAGTTATTTTTTTCTTTTTTATAAATAGTTTTTCTCTGCGGATGGTGTGCTAGAGCCTTTATGTACAGTTACATTTACTCTCAGTATCCATCTCTCATCATTCACTCCATTTTATCTTTTATGTCATCTCAATCTGTTCTTCTTCCACTCTTCTTTTCTACTCTCATTCTGCTTCCTAGTTCCTTCTTCCACACCACTCGTAAGTGAAGACGTCGTCCCAATTTTGGTTCTGATAAATAACCTGTAACATATAAAAACATCATCTGCAGTATTCCAAGTTTTTCTTTTTCTTTCTTCTTCTCTCTCTTATTTCTTCTCATTTTAAATAATTTTTATTTAACTTATCTATTACTTTATATTTAGAGGGGTATAAGGAGTCCCGCACAACAACTCAGAAGATCCAAGTCAACTTCATCTGGTCGGAGTGCACCCCGCTAATCAACAAACGAGGCTCTGGATCCCATCAAGCCGCCTTGGGTCAGCGTGATGGGAAATCACCTAAATAGCTCCCATATGAACCCCTATAAATGTGGAGGTATTTGGGGGAGACTTATGTCCAGCAGTCTATCGGTTGATGATGATTACTTTATCTAGTATAACAGCAGCTTACGTATGTAGTTATCACTTTAATTCTATTCTACTGTTTTTTCTATAATTTGTAGAATTTCAGGAGAATTTCACTACTATCGTCTTCACCCATCAGAGAGGCAGTAGCTTCTTTTTCCAGCTGTCTTCCTAATTCCAGCTCTCATCAGCTCCTCTCCTTATATTGTGGACATCCTCAGTTTGCGAACAGAGGATCAGCTCCTATTTCTTCATAATGATAGTGAAGGTGTGAAACACTTTGCCGGCGTCGGTGTTCATATATAAACAACGTCTATAGGCGATGAACACAATGTGGTGCAGTGTATACCATCCTAACTAGCGCCACGTTATTATGGATGTATCATCAGGCGAACATGTTCATCTCTACGCTTAACACCGGCTGATGGAATGTGTGATGAGGATTCCGATTATTACGAAGCTAGGATATATACATGAGTCATTTGACGCTTTACTGATCCAGTGTAGCGGAAGTGATTCGATAACACGTGAGCGCGGCGCGTCGAGATTACGTTCACGTTCATTAACTTAATCATACGTAATGTTACGTGCAAATTTCACGTGAAATCACGTTAATCACTTGGCTGCGCGTGATAACAAGTTATACGTGTTACGGCTTGGGTGCAAGATTAAACTTCTTATAGGTTTTTTTTTTTAATTAAATAGTTCCTGAAATAGAAAACACATAAGATCTGTATTAGAAAACATAGGTAATCACTTTATTCAACAAAGCGACGAGGTGATCGAAACGTTCACTTGACGGTAAGTGATGCCTGCACATAACAACGCTAGTTAGGATGATGTACACTGCACCATATTACGCTCGTCGCCTTGAGATATAATCTTATATCTATAAAATATCTTTACTCCAGTAACTTCACTAGCTACAACATTCTTTAAACCAGAAAACGGAATTAGCTTTCAACACACTGCCCTTCATTATACCTTCCATTTTTTTTTGGTTTCGGAGGGAAATCTTCGGAAGATATCCTGCTTCTGGAAGGAAGTCAGGATTATGTGAGATTATTACTCACTAAAACTCCCTCGGTGGTCTCCATCAGGGCATTGGGAGAGGCTCCGGGATCTATATAAAGTACTGATGCCCCTCTACACTTTGTGTGAAAACGTGTCTGAGGAGGAGCTTAACCGTCCTAGGCACCATCGCTGAGCCATACGCTGTCCCACACAGGTTCGCTTGTTGAGCGATAAGGGCCTTGAGGGTTGGGGTCAAGGCCCGCGAAACTCCTAGACCCTTTTAGTCGCCTTCTACGACAGGCAGGGCTTAACTTAGTCATATTCTTTTTAGCCTTATGACTACATCTAGGGTTGTCACCTGTCCTATAAATCTGGGAGGAATTCATGAAATCGGGTTGAAAGGGAATGCAGTTGAGAAACTCAAGTATTGGTATTTTTTTTACCTTGCCTCCGTTCAGTAGATAAGTAAACATAATTTTGGAATATAACAGAGAAATGATTCCCCGTGTCTGCCACGAAATCCAGGAGAGCTGGGTCAAACTATACTCCAGATACACGCAACTCTTCATGCCAAGTTTAACTTCAGCTTGCTCACGGCGGTATCGCGATGGAGGAGGAAATAAATCCCTTAAAAGGAACTTCCTGCAGGCAATCGGTTGTGAGGAAACAAACGGGGGGCCAGCGGCGACTTTATCGCGCCGCGTTCAACTGGAAGTGTGATCGCTGTGCGGACGGACAGACAAACCTTTGTATACTATATACCTATATATATACTCATAACCTTTTTATAGTAAGAAAATATGGTTGTGACTGAAGGTTCACGAAAATTTCTCCGTGTGGAGGGGAGCGAAAATTAGGGTCACGTGACTCGCGCTAATAATTTTTGTAGTTAGTTTTACAGGTACATAGGCATAGATGCTGATAGGTCTCTGTTGCCGGAGACTATCTAGGTGCCACCTTATTTCCTATTGCAGCCGACGCAGTAGTGAGCAGATATTACTATGTTTCTTCTGATTAAATAGAAACCAACAGAGATCTTATTAACTTAACGATGTTTGGACTGATTTTACTCAATTCATATGTATAACTAAAAGCTTCATGTCTTCGAACGAGTCCAATGGAAAAGGCAAAAAAAAATAAATGATTTGGCTTCAAAACTGTTGATTTTGTTACGAATTTACAAACTAAAGACAAGCTTAGATATTTTTGTATATGTAATTGTAGGCTGGAACTTTTGATACCCCTCCTTTTCGGGGGTGGAAAAAGAATCAAATTAATGATTGGTGTCTAACGCAGACGGGGCGAAATCAAAGCAATTGCTTCTAACGCTTTGTTAATTAGAAAGCTCCGAGCGGTTCACGCTTGACGCTCGAATTAACTTGATAGAGAAATTTCGGATCTAGTTAATTATAATTCGGATGCGAAGTAACGACTATTACTGGTAACTGATGTTGAAAGCGGCGCGTTACCTTTGAACACGAAGCGTATGAAACAAATCTTTTCATTTGAAGTAATACGCTTACCGATGTTACTGGTAGCTTACTCTTGCTGGACTGTCTGGATAGACACCACTGCAAGTCCTATTGCAGCCGACAAAGAGTACTGTACAAACATTACTATGCTCCGGTTTGATGGGCGCTGTAGCTTGTGTACTGGATTAACAAGACAACATTTAATGTCTTACAGCGATTAGAACAATGTAGTGTCATGTATATCATTGTAACTAGTGCCACGTTATGGGCAGGCGTATTACTTACCATCAGGTGAAAATCCCGTTCATCTGGTCATTGAATTGAATAATAAAAAAGTCTACATAATATGATTTCTTTAATTAATTCTGTTATTAAATCTATTGAACAAAAATTGTTCTGTGTTCGTTGTTTTCATTTAATTAAGCGATGAGATGATCCCAACATACACCTAATGGTAAGTTATACGCCTGCTCATAAGAACCTAGCGCTGGTCAAGATGATACACTGTATCACATTACGCTCGTTGCTTGAGACAAGATGTACAATCTCGTTACCCCAGTAAGTTACACTAGCTATAACGCCCTACAAACCGTAACACAGTAATGTTTGCACACTACTGTTTGGGGGAAGGAATTGGAGCTGTAGTACCTAGACAGTCTCCGGCAACAAGGACACAACCAGCAGCACCTATACTTACGTATCACTGTAAGACGACCCACAAAAATCATTAGAGCTGATCCCGTGATCCCAATTTTCTCTTATTTATAGAATTAATACATAATAATAAGAGATTCAACAGAAAATGCCTCGCGTAAATAATATAAAGGAAGCAAAATTAAAGTGACCTCCGTATGGGGGGAGGGTTGGACAATTTCGTTACACCAAAAACCGCTGGAGTCCTCCCATAACCATAAAACGATGTTTCGATTCTTGGCACGTAGAGTATTATCCATAATGAATCCTCAGTATTGTGCTGCGAATGCTGATAACTTTTCAATACAGATTAACATGAACAACGGATGTGATGAAATCTTATTGAATATAAACATTTTAGTACTAAAACCGGATATTATCAAGGAATACATTAATGCAGCGGTTAGTTCAGAGGCTGAAAAGCAGTGTGCAGACATTACGGTAGTATAATATGTCCTGAAGGCACGACAGCTAGTGGTATTACTACATTAAAAATACTTTATATCTTACGCCTGAAAGCGAGTAAAATTCTGTCGCAGTAACTAGTAAATAAATACAGTAAAATGAACTCGACATAATTAGTAAAATTTCCCGAGTAATTTACTAGTCTAGTTAAACAAACTTCTCTTATAACTTCTGAACGAGCCTTTATTATCTAGATTAATTAAAGCGAGATGGTCGCGAGATAATTGTTAAGTCGAAACTGAAGATCTTAGGGTCGTCGTATATTATTATCTTATAGACTACTAGAGGTAAAAGGATAAGTGTAATAAGTAATCTTCTTTCATAAATTTAAACTTTTTACCGTATAAGTACCACCTCAGCTCCTATTGCAGTACAGTTCCAGTTTAAAAGGTGCTGCACTTAGTAGTGTAATGACTGGGATAAAGGGACTTAACATTTTACATTACAGGGGACGAGCGCAATGTGGTACAGTATATGTAATCCCATAACATGGCGCTAGCGTGGCAGTATCGCTTATCATCACGTAAACGCCCCGCCCGTCTCAATGGTTAACTATATAAAAAAATATATCAAACACTACATTCCCAGTAAAGAAAGAAAGCTATGGACAGAACAAAAAATAATAAGTAATCTCCAAACTTTTCGCAAATTTAGATAAGAAAATGTAATTTACGTTACATTACATAATATAAACAGGTTGCTTTGTTCCCAATGCAACTTACAGAAATAGAAAAAGCTTTTCAAAGGATGAAAGTCAAAGCCATTATCCACCACGGCAGTGAGCGTTGGCGCATCAACAATCAGGTTAAGTAATAAAGTATTATGATTTCAGATCTAAACGATGACAAACGTAAAATAATGGAGTGAGCTCTTTCACAAACATAATATAATAAAGCATTTTATGAACAGAACAAAATTATTAAGAAAACTTTACTACATTTATAACAACTATATTTACCCATATTTACAGAACAAATTGCGATAATTAATATTTAAACTCCTGTCATAAATGTACGAGCAATGTTTCATTATTTCACAAATTAGATGTCGCAATTTGGCAGGCGCTTTGTTCTTTAATGCTGTACAAATATTTATTAATCACGGCGTAATAATTAACTTTCATAATTTGAATTAATTTTTTATTCAATTAAATGATAAGACGAGCGGGAGGTTCACCTGATGGTAATTGATACGTCCGCCCTAAACGACGTAGTGTTAGGATGAGATACACAGCACCACATTGCGATCGTCGCTTGAGGCATATTAGAGGCTTTATTCTTTGATTCCAGAGATATCATGATAATGTGGAAAAATACACTTATGACGAAATCTCTAATGAACATATATATAATTATAAAACTAATACTTCTGTTTCTGCAGGGAAGATTGTTGTACGATTGTCGTAGTCTTTTTCACTGTTCTAATAACATCTTAATTATAAAACGGTAAAAGTTAAAAGTTTACTCTCATTATATTGGTTATTAAATTCACAATGTAAAGTCCAATTTCATAAACACATAAACGATCTGATTTCGCAATGTAGATATAAAAATTGATTTTAAAGTCATTGTAATTTTAATAAGACCTTGTTAATGCCGTACTTTGTTAACAAAATACTCCCAAAGAGAATATAATGAATGAAAATTACCAAAAACAAAAATCATTCTTATAATACTCGAGTAATTTCGAAACAATGGACAACTCCGTTATATTTTGCCATCGCGATTCCACTCTGAATTTAATTTGATATCGAATTTTGTTCATTATGTTTCTCTGTGAAACAAATCTCTTTTTTTTACATAGGATAGCAATTTTTTTTTATTCGCGTAATTGTTGAGACGAGACAGACGTTCTCCTGATAAATTTTACGTTCATAACAACGTGATGTGAGTCAGGATGATATACACTGCACCACAACCCGCTCGTCGCTTGGGCTGTAAAATATATCTCTTTACCACAGTATTTATTCTAGCTACAACGTCCTTCAAACGGGAATGAAATAATAGCTGCAATAAGAGCTGCGGTGGTGCCCAGACGGTCTCCGGCAACAGAAACCTACCAGTGGTCAACATTAGTAACTCAATACTTTAACAATTCATCATCAGTCGATAAACGTCCACTGCTGCACATAGGCCTCCCCATAGATCTCCACATCGATCGGTCCGGCTATGCTCGCATCCAGAGAGTTCCCCCGATTCTCGCCAGAACGTTGGTCCAGCTTGTGGGAGGCATCCCAACACTACGTCTACTGATACGCGGGCGTCACTCGAGGACCAAACTGTACCATTGTTCGTCGGTCCTTTGAGCTATATACCCTGTCCACTGCCACTTAAATCTAGCAATCTTACAATAATACATATTATTTTAAAATATTAATGAATTAAAACAATTTTAAGTTTAATTCAAGTCAGGGTTGCTAGCAATGGGGTGACTAAGTAATTTACGGGACCATCCATACAAACGGCGAGATATTAAATACATTGGAAATAAAGGTTCGTGTTTCGCCGCAAATGATTGCCTTCCGGCCGTATCCTTATAAATCGACTCGGCTGGATATCCTGTCGTTAGGTCGGAATCTATCTACCCTTAACCGTGTAGTCGGGGAATGTAATTTTCCTTTACTTTCAGTAACTGCAGTGCTGGGAAGAATATAAATAATGATTTCCGTAGTTCACCGCTAACTATTTTACGAATAAACTTAGTCCATATTATTAAGTAAAGGAATGACAAGCTTCACTTATAACTGTCTTCTTCTTCTTCTTGCTAGACCTTATCTCATCTTTACTTGGGGTCGGCCTTCCTGGTCATTCTTCTAAATCTATCTTTATTTTGTGTCATAGCTTCTGTCAATTTGTTATCCTTCAGCTCTGTTGATCATCGTCAACCAATTAGTCGGGGGTACCCCAGGGGTCTTTCTTTTTAACTATGTAATAAATATATATAATGTGTTTACTGGTAGTAGGTCTCCGTTGCCGGAAACAGTAAGTATTACCGCAGCCTCTTCTGTATCTGCTAATCATTACTATGTTCCGGTTTAAATGGTGTTATAAGCGGTGATATAACTGAGGTAAAGAAATCTAACATTTCACAACGCGATGAGCACAATGCGGTGTTTTATGCACCATTCTGAGTAGTGCTACGTTGTTATAAGCAGGCATATCACTTACCATTAAGTGGAAGTCTCGTTCGTTTCGTCGAATAAAAAAATGTATGCGGATATCCAAAAAAAAGACTCTTTCACCGGAAATCGAAAATCGACGTTGATCGATGTTGATGAGCGGCGAAATGCAATACCGAGATTCTTCTTCCCCTGCGGCTCCTCTGCCACCTCATGATAGGTGCGGCCTCCACTTAATTTGCTCCACTACGTTGCGAAGGGAAGAGTATACTGACTCCTGCAGCTTATATACACATCCAATGTGAGCTCACGGAGCTCACCTAAAGCTGCCATCAAAGACTGGCCCTAAGCCATAATCCGGCCGAATAGTTCTTCTTAGGCCCACCGCCACAAGGCGGGAACCAGTTTCATTCACCACCAGTAGATAAATAAGATATCATCATCATTATCATTATCAATCGATCCATTACTGGAGATAAACTTATCTCAACGATTTCCACATGATCAGATTCAAATAAGGGATTTAGGCCATTTCTCGCCACGCTGACTCAATGCGGGTTGGTGGAAATCAGAGCTTCGTTTGTTAATTAGCAGGCTGCACCACGAGCAGGCGAGGTTGGGTTGGATCCCGTGAGTTGTTGAGGGGGACCCTTTACGATCCCCCTCGAAAGATATAATCCAATTGTATTTGAACATTTTAAAATCATAAAAAGTATTCATCTTACTTACTGTGTTGGAGGAGCTTTCGCTTTTAATGCTCCGGGGAGCAGCCGCCTGCTGTCAAAGCCAATCTCTCTCAACGCTGAGGAGCACGAAGGAAAACGTTCACGTTGGAGACTTTCTTTTCATGTTTCCAATTACTCAGAAACGATGCAATTTTTTTTTTAATTCTAAAAAGGGACGAAGCGAGCAAAACGTTCATAGTAAATAGCACGCCCCTCGTAACAACGTGACGGTAGTTAGAACGATATATAATAATATATAATACATATCTCATTCCACACTTTGCCTTAAGACAAGATGTTTAGTCTCGTTTTCCCAGTAATTTCACTAGCTACAGCGCCCTTCAAACCGGAACACAGTAATGTTTGCACAGTACTGTTTGTCGGCTGCAATAGTCGATGCAGAGATACCTACCTATACAGTTTCCAGCAATACAGCCCTACCAACACTGTACTATATAGTTTAAGACTAAAATATTTTTTATACACTTCTTGATACTATTAATATACTTATTATCACTCAATTTTTAGTAATAGAAAATTTCTTCCTTAAAATCTTCCTATTAATAATAATGTTAGTCAGCAGTTGAATCGTGCAAGCAAACAAGTAACAAAGTATGAAAATTTGTTTTAATTACTTCCTAAATTAAACAACTTAATTAAGTGTATACGTAAGCTGTAAATGTTCATGTAAATAAGTAAATATACGTAAACACACGCACACACTCGAAAATACTCCTCCTCATAACACAATCCTCTTCCTCTTTAAATCGTATTTTTCATATCCGAGGGTGGTGATCACCTCTATCCATCACTGATTAGGGAAAATAAACGATTAAATGATAGATAGATAAATTAGTTTATTTGTCAACGCAGTACAGAACACATAAAAACAAAAACATTACATCAAAGAACACAGATAAACAGAAATATGTTGACATAGTAATAGATAATCATTGCTGCCGTGTGTACTGCAATGGTACAAAATGGCCGCAGCTCAGTGTAAGTGTTGCCACGTAGTGAACAACGCACTGATTTTCAGCTACTACCTTATTAAAGAGCATCTATATTTTCGAGTAGCTCGCTGGCCTAATGGTTAGAGCGTGCGGCTTTCATTCCGAAGGTCGCGGGTTCGAACCTCGGCATGTACCGATGACTTAATATTTAAGTTATGTACATTTGTGAACTTTAGTTACAGCAGCGAGATACAAACGGTGAAGGAAAACATCGCGAGGAAACCCGCACACTGATATTATCTTTGTGTGCGTGTGGTGGCCCCTATAAAGTGGCAACAGGCTCGCCCCCTGCTACATGGGACCTAATCTGACCACATCTGTCGAAAAGTGGGTGTTTATTCACCTCTGCCTATCCCTACTGGGAAAAAGGCGTGATAATACATATATATATATATAAAAAAAAATATTTTCGAGATGCTTGCGTGCGCGCATTATGTAGACGGATAGAGAAAAAGATCTAAAGTTAAATTATTGATAATAAGTTCAGGAAAAATGTTAATTCAGGAATAAATATAAATCAGCTCGAGTGCTGGAATTATACTGTGTTATAGGCTAGGGCTAGGAATTAATTTGTTTTTCTAAAAGATATGTCTTCAATTTTGATTTAAAATGAACAATTGCAAGTAAGTTTCTTAAAGGGGGTGGTACATTATTCTAGCACTGTCGCTTGATGACGGCAACTACCTGCAGAAGCCACAGATCTATGTTTATAGAACACAAGGCAAGGGCGAGTGCTTTTAGCGCTGAATTCATCCTGAGCTGATGAAAGATTCAGCTTAGAGTATAGATATTCGGGTGTTCTAGATTTTAATAACCCAAACGAAAGACAAGCAATATGCATTATCTGCGTGACTCCATATTCAACATTGATGATTTGTTTAAGCAGGGAGAGATGTGACACCGCGCAGGAATGTCGAAGCAGAACCGGTAGCAGGCATTTTGAAATCGCTGTATTGGGCACTTTGTTCTACAAAGCAGCCGCGGACTGTACATAATATCGCTATAGTTTTTTTTTTCTCATTATTGTACAGGGCTTCATCGCTACCGCGGTGATGTTGCCCTCATAATAACATAATACATATACAAACTAACTTATGTATAATGAATCACAAACACGCCTTAAAACTACTTTGTAAAGTTGTTTGGCTTCATTGGACATTGGTTGAGTCAAGTTAGTTTAAACTCTACTAACTTGAAGCAAAGCGGTAGAATCGCAAGCTTCTCTGTAATCTGGATTTTTCTAATATTCTACTAGGATGTGATAAACATCATCGATTTTATTACAGTCAGAGCACACCGGTGAAGACACCCTGCGCATTAAATAGGCAAACTTGTTACACGGCACGTGGCCGCCGCGCACTCTCATCGCAAATATAGAGTTTTGTCGACTTAGTACACAGTTGGTAATCCATGGTGAATGTAAAAGGTGTGGCTGGATTGTTCTATACCATATTCCCTTCTCTCTGGATCTTAAGTCAAAGTTGTGTAACAAAATAACTTTATTGTCCATATATTCACTAAAAGGGGGTAATATATCTATAGGCACACCATCGCTGGTGGCAGATTTCGCTTGTAGATCTACTGTTTCATTGCCTAAAATATTGACATGAGATGGGATCCATTGCAAAATGACCGTTTTGGATTCTGCTTGTAGGTCTAATAATAAATTTAGAATTGTGTAGGCTATCGGTAACCCTCGACAAGTCGAGGTACAGCGAGCCACGTGCTGCAGAGAGCATTTGGAGTCTGAAAAAAATCACAAATTTGTCATAATTAAATGATTTAATATATGACAAGGTCTCCAATATAGCAAAAAGCTCTGCGAACATTATCGAGACATCGTGTTTAATGATAAATTTCATTACATTATTAGAATTATGATCAAAGAAAGCCGCTCCAACTTCTTGTGTGTCTTTAGGTTTAGACCCATCTGTGTAGATTTTAATGAAACTACTAAATTTGGTATTAATTACTTTATCGCAAATATGTTTAAGCTCAAGTGCGTTATAACAGCGTTTGGCTTTTTCCATTTCTTTAATACTAGTTTGGACACAGTCATATAAATTGATATTGCTAACCCAAGTATTTAATGTAAACATACACAAAGTGTGGCTTTTGTATACAGCCAGGGAACTAAACTGACTGTAAATTGTTAACAATAGAGGCTTTCGTCTAGAATTCCGGTCACCTGGAAGACATGTGGATGATAATTCTTTGAGTGTTTTGAGAAGGACATTGTTTTGAAATGACGAGGATTTGAGATTAAATTTTCCTGCTAAATATAATCGTTTGATATGTAATGGCTGTAAACTAAGTTCACCTTCCATAACATGGATGGGTGTACTATTAATAAAACCACCAATAATCCTCAGAGCTTGATTTTGAATTTTATCAAGCTTATTTAGGTTACAAAGTGCACTGTTATCGTATAGAAAACTGGCATAATCAATGCGACTGGACTAGAAATATATAAGGACCGTAGATGCTTAGAGTGTACGCCCCAATTTAATCCAGAGAAAACTTTGAATAAATTCAAAAACTTTTGTAGCTTTTTCGTAGGCTTCAGTAATATGTTGCCTCCATCTTATAGAACGGTCCACCCCCACTCCAAGATACTTGACAGTAACAACAACTGGTAGACAAATATCATTTATTTTTATATTGATATTGAGGTGTTGCTTATTGCGACCCTTTGAAAAAACACAAATTTTGCTTTTTGTTATAGAAATTTCTTAACCTAACAAATCTAAAACTGTACATAAATATTGAAGCGATTGTTGTAATTCTGTCTTGGCAATACTAAAATCTTTTTTTGTTACATATAACACAAAATCATCTGCATATTGGGAAATCGAAATGTTTTTAATATTATGACAAATTTCAACAGTAGCCGCATTAAATAATAAAGGAGAAAGCGGGTCCCCTTGAGCCAAGCCACGTCTTGTGCAGCGACGTAGTTTTATATTATTAACATCCATAGGTAAATTCCTTTTACTTAAAAACATCCATAAATATGTACAAATTTTAGAGCCTATACCTAAATGATCCAGCATTTTCAACATATAAACAATATTCACATTGTTATAAGCATCGTTGATATCAATGAAACAACTCAAAGTTGATTGAGATTTTGAAAAACCCAATTGAGCTCTAGAAACCAATATACTTAAATTATCCAAGCATGAGAAGAGGGAATCATCTAAAACCAATTGTATTCTCGGAAAATATTCTGTGTGACTCGAAGTACCATTCAAGTCTTTTATTGATTATACAGTGAAATATTTTGCATAGACAGGACATTAGAGAAATCGGTCGTATAGATGCCTGCGACGTAGGATCACGTCCTGGTTTAGGAATAGGAATTACACGTATCTCACGCCAGTCCTTAGGAACAACACCTGATTGTAGAAAAATGTTATATAAAGATAGTACAAGCTTTTTTGCTTCCGTAGGTAGAATTTTTGATCATAGAAAATGATATGTTGTCACATCCTGGAGAAGTATCCCAGGTTTTTATTGAGTTTTCTAATTCCTTTATAGTAATTAGAGTTTCTAGTTTAACGTTGACTGAAATAAATGAAGGATGTCCTGGAGATACATAATCTGGCGCTAGACTATGTAGAAGGCTATTAGCTGTTTCACTGTTTATGTGTAGCCGAGAGGTTTTTTTGGCCCTTTAACCACTTTAATTGACTATTGTTGAGCTTGATAGAGCTTACATGATGAAATGTTACTATCTATCGAAGAGCACCATTCCAGCCAATTTTTTCTTTTAGCATTTCTCATTAATCTTTGAGAAGAAGAGATTTTACCTTGAAGTATATCTAAATTTTGAGGGTTGGATTTTTCCGGAAATTAACTAAACCTATCCGTAGCTCTGCTACAGCTTTTGCCAAGGCAGGGGTCCAGTAAGGTTTAGGTTTAAATTTAGAATCGGGAGTAGATCTTGTTATATAATTTTCTATGGATCTATCAGCAGCTTGGTTGAGAATATTGATTAGTGAGTTATAGTATAAGCTTCTTGTGGACTGGAAGGAGTTTCATAATTGAATAAAGCCATTTTTATACGTTTACGGAAAATTTCCCAGTTTGCTCTTTTAAAATTTCTTTCTATGGTCGAGTTGGCCTGGTAATTAGTGTAAAAGGTGGATATTTTTAACATTAAGTGATCACTACCAAGTGATTCATTTGTAACAGTCCATTGAAAATATAGTGAAATATCTGACGACACAGCTGAGACATCCGGCGAACCTTTCTGTAAAGTGTTATTAACCTTTCGAATTCGAGTAGGGCTGCAATCATTTAATGTGACAAATTTGCTTTCTGCTAGTACGTCATAAATTTAGCTGCCTCTGGCATCATTTCTTAGGGACCAATTAGAGTGGTGGCCATTAAAATCACCCAACACTAAAGTTTTTTTGTGGCTAATGAAAAGATTAAGTCCCAATCGCCTTGAGATTTGCGGATCGAAGATAGGCAGTAGACCCCAATGATATTTTCAATGTATTTACAGTTAAAAATACTGACATAGATGCATTCAATACCTTCATTTATGCCTCTAATTTGTATCAACTGCGCCTGTAACGCGCGATGAGGCAAAATGGCAACGCCTCCATAGGAGTCCGATCGGTCGCGACGAAAAACATTATATCCATTAATTTTAAGATTGTTGTTGCTGTTCAACCAGGTTTCGCTTAATACTGCTACGTGAATTTTTTCTTGGCATAACAACTGTTCAAATGCCAGACGCTTAGGTTTAATGCTTTGAGCATTCCACTGTATAACATTGAAAAGTTGCAAAGATTTTTTATCCATATCTGCTAAAATTTAAAATGGAGACATCATTTTTATTTTTAAATATCCAAGATATTAGACAGTCAACGCAAAATTTAACTCCATGGATTGCTCTCTAGCAAAAATTATGTTTTTATTACAAGTGAGAAAAGAATGATGTATCACTCAAGGTATGAGAGTTACCTTCGTTTTTATTACTACTATTATTCTTGTCATCCTGAATTGAATCTGTATCTGAACAGCTGTCCAAAAATTCATTGGTATCAGGTTTATTTCTTATCTTTATTTTACTCACACTAGATTTATTTTGAAGTCCCAGACGTTTATGTGGATTAACTGCTTTAGTTATTTCCACTGATGCTGACTTAGTGACGTTTGAATAAGAGCGCATGTCCCGATCATTAAAATTTGTTTTATGTCTAACATTATTATTTTGGAATTTGTCTTGGATTCTATCTCTAGTGGGTTCTGGAGTACTAGGAGGTACGTATTTACTGCTTTTCTATATATATATAATATCTGCTCTAAAACGATGCGTTGCATATAAACATTCGTCCTGTTCATTGTACAAAGACTCTGCATTATAAAGTCCCAATTTAAGATATCTTGTTTTATAGGGCATTTCTGTAATTTAGAGAAAATTTTACTAACTGTGAGTATACAAGTTTGTAAGAACTACAAATACAGGAGTTAGTGCTGGAATATAAAATAACTAGTTGATGATAGTATTTATATTTGACAGAATTTATAGCACATACCATTACAGTACACAATGAGGCAGCGTTGAAATTGCGAATAATTAGGAAATACTGGTAGCAGACATTGACGATAAATATAAAGTTGCTCAAATAAGTATCAAAAAATAGTCTAAAAGAAAACATATTTATACTTTTATCGTTATTGATCATCCTTCTCTTCGGTACCAACATGGATCGCACCAAAAACCCGAATTAGATCATTTTCGGTACTAATGTGATGACGCACAGAGTCCACTCCTGCATACCTGCGTACATAAATTCTACCATCTCTGGTCCAGACATAACGCCAGTTGTGTTGCCGTGCGAGTTCTCGAGCATTTTTAAAGAGATGAAGATTATATTTGGTTAATCTCTCGTTAATGTAAAATCGTCGAAGAGATCCGGGTAGGCCAGTTTCCTCAGTAGTAGTACTGCGGCGAACTCGAGCAGCGCGTATCAGGTTATCACGAATCAATCGGCGCGTAAACCGCACCACTATTAGCCGTGGATTGGATCGGTTGGCATCGGCCACAGGGCCCACTCATGCACAGCTCACGAGATGCTATTCTGCAATCGTAATACCAACTTAGACTTCAGCGTCATCGCAATGTGCATTAAATTCTCATTTTTCTCCTCTTCAATTCCGGATATCTCTAGGTCATTCAATAAGAGTTCCTGTTCCCGATCGTGGAGCTCTTGTTTTAGCTGCTGCAGAGATTCCGTGAGTAATTTGTTATCTGTTTGGACAGAGAACCCAGTGAGTTTTTGCTCAATGCTGTCCAATCGTCCATAAATATGTCCAATGCAACCCTCACATTTTTCAACTCTCTGTGTCAAATTGGTGAGGGTATTATTGAAAAGTGTTATTTGCGCCCTGGTTACGGCCATCTCTTCCCTGAAGTTCCGCATCTCCACGATCATTGCTCGAAAGTCGAAGGCTGACATAAAGGGCTGTATGTCTACCTATTTTCACAGGTTGGTGGTAGTGAGATATTTTCCTTTGGTGGTTTGGAGCTTCGTTGAATAAAAACAATCGCTTAACTTAGAGACTCTTTCGATACCTAACTTAAAATGAAAATAAGGAGACAGGCTACAATACAGAATATTGTTAATGTCATTGTATAGTAGAAAATCTATCAATACTAGTTACATATAAATACCAGCTGTTCCCCGTCCGCTTTGCAGGCCGTAATATAGAATTACACCGCAAATGACTATAGCATCGGTTACTATAGCAACCGCATAAATAGTACCAAATGAAAAACGAATGCTCATATTCTCGTGTCGATACGTTCACTAGTTTTTAGGTGATTGACGATCAAACAAGCGCCATTTTCAATCTATATATATAACCAATAATCTATATATAGATATAGATTATTGGTGTTATTAATATATATCTTATAATAACTAACTACTTACAAGTTTAAAGTATAACTATATGATTATCTGTATAGATGACACATATATATATTAGGGGGACCGGAAAGTAATGTCGTTTTCTTAGGCTAAATACAAACACATACATTTTTAACGAGTCTTTATTTTTAATCAATGATGTATTCCCCATCATTGTCAATAACCTTTTGCCATCTAGTGAGTAAATTTTCAATCCCTGATCGATAAAAATTAATTGGTTTTTCGGCAAAATATCTAGAGATGGCATTTTGGATATCATCCAAATTTGCAAATGTTTTGCCACTTAAAAAGTGTTGCAGCGCTCGGAATAAGTGGAAATCCGATGGTGCAACATCGGGCGAATATGGTGGATGAGGCAGCACCTCCCACCCCAATTCATTAATTTTTTCTAGAGTTCGCCTTGCGCAGTGCGGTCTTGCATTGTCATGTTGGAGAATGACGCCTTTTCGGTTGACAATCGCTGGCCACTTTTCAATTAAAGATTGATTGACTCGCTGCAATTGTTCGCTGTAGAGGTCTGCAGTAACAGTTTCTCCAGGTTTCAGTAATTCAAAATGAACAATGCCGCGAATACTCCACCAAACACACAAAAGCGCTTTTTTGGGGTGTAAACCTGGCTTAGCAGTACTCCGAGGGATTTCATTTGGAGAGAGCCACTGCCTTTTGCGTTTTGGGTTATCATACAGGACCCATTTCTCATCTCCTGTGATCAAGCGATCAAAAAACGCTTCTGTGTTGTGTCGTTGAAGCAATAAGTTGTATGTGATTGATCGGTTAGCCTTATTCTGTTCGGACAGATTATGCGGGACCCAAACACCTGCTCTGCTTACTTTTCCAATCTGCTTCAAATGTTCTTGGATGGTCGACCAAGGTTTGTTGAGACTGTTTGACAATTCCTCGATCGTCTGACACGGATTTGCTTCCACTTCCGCCCTTAACACGTCGTTGTCTAACGCTGATGGTCTTCCTGATCGATACGAGTCGGAAAGATCAAAATTACCCGATTTGAACTTGGAAAACCACCTTTGGCATTTACGAATGTCCAGTGCATTTGGATAAACATCGCAAATGTTTTTGGTAGCAACTGTTGCGTTATTTCCCTTGCGAAACTCAAAGAGCATGCAATGCCGGATGTGTACCTCTTCTGGTATTTGGCTGGCCATTTTACCCAAAATTACAAAAAAAAATTGTAATTCAATTGTCTATAAGTAAAGAAATCACTATAACCTCACAATGTCTTTGGTACGCCTCTGAACAAAACAATGAGCTGACAAATGACAATCAAGTATTGGCATGCGCAGAAACGACATTACTTTCCGGTCCCCCTATTATGTATACACGAGGTCTCCACCTCTGTAGAGACTCATCACGATATCTCTGGAGCCATAAGACCTGGAGACTTGAAATTTGATATTCCAGTTTTACCATACATGGCAACTGAAACAGATTTTACGAAATGTAACCCTCAAAGGGGGTTGCGAGGGTGCTACTGCCGGCAAAGTGATGACTGACATTGGTATGTCATTAGGTAACTTATATCAACCGATAAATATAAAAGTGTAAATAATATGAGGTTCCCGTTTTAAGGGCGTAATTAGGGTAATTACAGTGGTAACAAGATTTAATATATCACATGACAAGCATAAAATAGTTTGGCAAATATCTCCCTTCCGCCTTTTTGTCTTTTGAATTTCGCGGCTATGTACAAAGCGCTACAGAGCTCGTATCTGGCAATACTATACATAATTTGAAAGGTCTTGACATAACCTACAAAACGACGCTATGCATAATTAGTTTGGATATTGCGTTCAACAGTTATAGACGTGTAAACATGGAGTTCACTAACGCCGAAATTCGCGCTATTTTAAAGTTTTCCTTCGTTAAAGGCAAATCCGCTAGAGAAACGTTCCGTGAGATTAATGGTGTTTTGGGGGATGGTACTCTATCACTTCGAACCGCGGAGGAATGGTTTCGACGATTCAGAGCCGGTGAAAACGACACCATGGATAAGCCAGCCGGCGGAAGACCTGTGACGACAAATACCGATCAAATCATGGACTACATCAAGTTAGACCGGCATGTGGCATCTCGTGACATCGCCCAGGAGATGGGAGTTAGTCACCAAACCATTTTAAACCATCCGCAGAAGGCTGGATACAAAAAAAAGCTTGATGTTTGGGTGCCGCATGATTTGACGCAAAAAAACCTTCTGGACCGAATCAACGCCTGCGATATGCTGCTGAAACGGAACGAACTCGACCCATTCTTGAAGCGGATGGTGACTGGCGACCAAAAATGGATCACATACGACAATATCAAGCGAAAACGGTCGTGGTCGAAGGCCGATGAATCGTCTCAAACAGTGGCCAAGCCGGGATTGACGGCCAGGAAGGTTTTGCTGTGTGTTTGGTGGGATTGGAAGGGAATCATCCACTATGAGCTGCTCCCATATGGCCAGACGCTTAATTCTACCATCTATTGCGAACAACTGGACCGCTTGAAGCAGGCGATCGACCAGAAGCGTCCAGAATTGGCCAACAGGAAGGGTGTAGTGTTCCACCAGGACAACGCCAGACCACACACTTCGTTGATGACTCGTCAGAAGCTACGGGAGCTCGGATGGGAGGTTTTATCGCATCCACCATATAGCCCGGACATAGCGCCAAGTGATTACCACCTGTTCCTGTCCATGGTGAACGCCCTTGGTGGTGTAAAGTTGAACTCAAAAGAGGCTTGTGAAAAGTGGCTGTCCGAGTTCTTCGCAAATAAGGAGGGAGGCTTCTACGAGGGAGGTATTATGAAGTTGCCGTCTAGATGGAAACAGATTATCGAACAAAACGGCGCATATTTGAACTAAATCCGATCACTGTAACACTTTTTATAAAGCATTGAATAAAGAGCAAAAAAGCGGAAGGGAGATATTTGCCAAACTTATATATCATTCTATGTAGCGCTAAATCGTTTTGGGCAGGCGTTATTACTAATACTTGATATAATGATATGAACAGTAAATTGTACTCGTCTCTTCCAAACATAAGAAGTTAAGTCTCATTATCTTCGTAATTTCACTAGCTATAACTCCCTTCAAACCAGAACAGTAATGTTTGCATAATACTGTGTTTCAGCTGCAATAGAAGCTGCGGTGGTACCTAGACGGTCTCCATGAACAACTCATTATCTTATATTGGTGACTTAATAATTATGGGTTCTGTATCGATCGGTATATCAGATAGAAAAGAGGATCAGCTTCCGCTTCCGTCATATAATAATGAGAGCAACAACCACAACCTTAATTAGCGGAACCCTGTCGGCAGCAGGGGCCCATTCGGTTTGATTTATGCGCTGAGAGCGGTCACTTGTATCAAAAAAATTACCGCTTGGTATTTTTTTTGGTAAAAGGGGTCGGACCCTGTTATTTATAGGCGCCTGGACACGAGGATATATTGAGCTGGTCATTTCTAGACCCTTAAAAAATTATTTCATTCGCATTATCTTTCGATGGGATTGTGAGGACTCAAGCCAGCTTCACCTGCTCGTGGTGCAGTCTGCTAATTAACAAACGAGGCTGTGTTCTCACCAATCCGCATTGGGCTAGGGTGGTGGGAAATGGCCTAAATCCTTACATATGAGCCCCTCCAAACGACTGATGATCGCGAGCAGCTGCTGGATGAGGGCAGTACAGGACCGATCGATGTGGGGATCTTTGGGGGAGGCCTATGTCCGGCAGTGCACTTCTATAGGCTGATGATGATGATAGCTTTCGATTTTGCAAATATATCTTATTCAGATACCTTAAAAATTAAAAAAAGCTTGGACCTTAAAAAAGTGGATTTTAAGTAATAATGCTCCGGGGAGCAGCCGCCTGCTGTCAAAGCCAATCTTTCTCAACGCTGAGGAGCACGAAGGAAAACGTTCACGTTGGAGACCTTTTCATATTTCCAATTACTAAGAAACGATACGAGATTATTTTTTTTATTATGGTATACATAACACCACATTCCACTCTTCTCATTGAGACATAAGATGTGTACACTTGTTCATCATCAGCCGCTAGACGTTCCCTGTTGGACCTAGGCCTCCCCCAAAGATCTCCACGTCGATCGGTCCCGCGTTGCTCGCATCCAATGAGTTCCCGCGATTATCATCAGATCGTAGTAGTCTCGTTACCCCAGTAATTTCACTAACTACAGCGCCCTTCAAACCAAGATGCAGTAATGTTTGCTCAGTACTGTCTGGCGTTAGAAAATCTGTAGTTTATCTAGATTATTACTCGACGAGGTACCGAAACAACGTGGCACTAGTTAAGTAGCATCATATTGTACACGTCGCTTGCTGATGGACGTTATGTTCTGTTACCACAGTAATTTTAATACATTGAAGCCTCTCAAAATGGAAAACAGTATAAGTTACCATATTACTGTGTAGTGGCAGACTTAGGAGGAGAGGTACTTAAACTGTCTCCGACAATAAAGACACTCAAGTGTAGTCATTGCCGTCCACTAGCCGTGTATTCCCTGCGGTATTCACCAGGTCTTTGCTTGACCTGAAGAACAGTCTCCATCAATTAACCACCAATAAAATGTCACGAAGTCTACTGGAAGTGTTTGTTAATAGAAAGCTAGGTTTAATGTCAAAACGTAGAGACTTTCAATTAATGATAAAAAAAATAACTTTTTCGGGTACTTCAAAAGTTTCAAATGGTGCTCACGAAGACTACACTGGCTTTCATGAAAACACTCCCAGCGAGAGCTGAAGCCACGAGCGTCCTCTTCAATGTTTTCATGTCTTATTAGTTCCATTGAAAACACTTCTACTATTTTAATTAAAGAGAGAGAGAGAGCGGGAGCTTTTGTGATACAGAACTGAGCTTACTTTACTTATTAACATTGTAAGTGTTCAGCGATTCAGAAAGCTCGTTCTTATAATAGGTTTTTTTTTATTCAATTAAGAGACAAGACGAGTTGATCGTTCACCTAATGGTAAGTGATACGCCTGCCCATAACAACGTTAGGACGATGTACACAGCACCACATTGCGCTCTTCACCAGAGACAATTGAGTATTTCAACGCCTTTCAACGCGGAACGGAACAATGCTTGCACAGTACTGTTCGGCTTCTGTAGTATATCTAGATTATTCTATACTGGCTCTGCGGGACGAACCTAGAGGGTCGTCAGCAACAGAGACCTACCACCAGTTCCTATTTATTTGGCTTTTCCAAAGTCAATAAGTATGCGAGTATTGAGTACATTTGAAAGGGAGTAATCATCAGACATAACAACCCTTCAAATATTTCTATACTGATCGCTATCGGGCGGTACATCCAGCTTTCTTCGATCTTCCAAGATAAACTAGTGGTAGGTCTCCGTTGTCGGAAACTGTTTAGGTATGTATCAAAATAGAAGCGTAGAAACACTATTTTCCAGATTCGAGTAGAAATGAAACTCATGATAGCGACGAGCGCAATGCGGTGCAGTGTTTATCATCCTAATTAGCCACATGTGTCATTTAGTGTTGGTTTACTACTTGATGATGTCCAATCATGACTTGTTTTTTTGTTTTTCAGGCAGTTTTCCCTATTATTCAAGTCTTCCATTTTTTAATGGTTATTTAAAAGCTCCCGTTTAGCTTTCACTCGCTGCAGCATTTCCTCGACAATCTTATGTAACCGACTGACTGAGCTTGCAGCAGAGACATCAATTATCAATATATTCTTGTAAGCGGTTAAAAAGCCAGAAGTCACACTAACTGTGTTGTTATTGGGGTTGTATTGATCTTACTGTAGTACAGTATAATCCATTTGTAATCAGACGGAGCGATCTACTGTGTTTCTGTGTACACGCCGGCGATGACCCGATAAGGCGTCGCGACACCGGGCTCAGTTTCGGCTTATTATTTTCTGATTGTTATTTAAGTGGCCCAATGGTAAACAGTGGTTATAATCTGATTGTAATATAAACAAACGATACTTGATATACGTGAAAGTACTTGTTTTCCGAACGCTCTGCTACCCGTAATACCCTCGCAACCCCTTTTGGGCGTGAAATTTTGTAAAATCCGTTCTTAGCTGCGTTATTGGGTAAAAGGAACATACCTACCAAATTTAAAATTTCAAGTCTTTAGGCTTTATGGTTTTACATATGTATATATATAACATATAGATATATAGATTAGAAGAGAAAGAATTATTATAATTTTTAATACGATATATATATAGATACATACCTTACTTATATATAGATACATACCTTATGGGCTATGTCACGAGGGTCATTGAGCGTATCATCAAGATGGTGTTAGTCAAGATTTGCATATATTATATGGCCTTTCTTATACCTGGATGTAAGTAAGAGGAGGGATGTAGGTTTTAATTTTTGGTCCTAGAGGCAGACTAATATAGTAGCAATTTCAATCAACCACCACAATACTTAGTCTCAGTTGCCGGAGACCGTCTAAGTGGGTACCACCGCAGCGTTTAAATATGTGCAAACATTACTGTATTCCAGTTTGAAAGACGCTGTAGCTAGTGTAATTACTGAGGTAACGAGACAGCGTGTTATGACTCAGTCGACGAGTCCATCACATCAGGTGCAGTAGGTTATTTGATGTTTCAGGATTATAGGCTCACACTGATTATCCTTAAACTTAAACTTACGTAAATACTTTGAGAATCTACCGTCTTCCTATATTACTTGTACAGTTACAGGCTCCAGACGTAACTTCCTGCTAGTTACATTAAAAAATTTAACGGTTAAATTATCAGTCAGTAAATTACTGCTTTGGTTAATAAAACGCTAAATCCTTAAGAACTTAAATTCACAAAGTTAGAGCTTAAATCGAACTTAGTCTGAACCTGATCAGCGACACGATTTACTCTGTCAAAGTCAAAGCAAATAGTTTTAGAAGGTTTTAGTAAATTTAACTGTTAGAAAGTATTACTAGTTATGGTTAACTTTAAAAGTTATAACTTAAGCGTGTAAACTTGTTATATTTTTTGAAAAGTCGGTGATCGGTGTCTCCTGAAGACTTGGGCCTGGTGACTAGGTAACATTTCCTTCAGTCAGACGATAATGTGCAAATATTACTGTGCTGTCGTTTGAAGTATACTTTACCATTCTAGAGGATCCTTACTGTAATTTACAACATGACCAACATTATGAGGTTGTTAGGAGTTACCTTGTTGTTATATATAATATTTGAAGGGCGTCGTAGCTACTGGCATTACTGTGGTAATGAGACTGAACATCTTAGACGTGGTTTTGTATATATCGTCCTAACTAGTGCCTGATTATGCGTGGCGTATTATCAGGAAAGTCTCGCTTCTGTCGTTGCTTTGTCGATTAAAAAAAAAACTTAAATATACTACTATTACTGTAAGATGTGAAGGTTGTTGTAGTTACTGAAATTTTAGCACAAAAATAAAATGCAAAAGAAACGAGTGCAGTGATATGCAAACAAATATTTCTCATCGTCCATTCCGTGAGCATCCAGGATAAGGTTTTACTCTACCCCTGTCGCTGTAATTGAAAGTATCTGTCAAGGTTTTTCACAAAAAAAAAACAAACTTAGCATTCGAAGAGAGTTAAGGCTGGAAAAAAAAAAGTTTCCTTAATGATCTAATAACTCTTGATGCCCGACAGGATCCGCAGTGATTTATTGCTGCTACCTTCAGGACGCTAATCTTTTGAGCAGCCCGTAAAGACCTTTTAATATTACCTACCCTAATATTGAAAAAAAAAATCCTGCTCCTCACTGATAACCATTTTAAGAGATAAGTACATTTAAACATTACCGTGTTCCGATTTGAAGGTCGCTATAGCTAGTGAAATTACTGGGGTAACGAGACGCAACATCTTATGTCCCAAGCGATGAGTACAATGTGGTGCAATATATGTTTTTGTGTTTATTTAACGAAGCTACGAGACGAGCCAGATGTTCACCTGATGCTAAATGATACGTCTCCTTACCCCAGTAATTTCACTAGCTATATAACTCCCTTCAATCCGGAACATGTTTGTCGGCTACAATAGGCATAGCGGTAGTACCTACCTAGACGATCTCCGGCAATAGAGACTTACCACTAATGAATCATCCTAACTAGCGCCACGTTGTTAAGGGCAAGGGCATCACTTACTATCAGGTGAACGTCCCGCGCTCTATTAGAATAAAAAAAAAACCTTTTGTTTCTTAAAATATCAAGACTTCTGTACTTAAATATATGTAGGTGAAAATATAAATAAAATATCAAGATCATTGAGTATAAAACATTTCTAATATGTATATAATGTAGTTCAATATACTTCCGTATGAGAGAGGGTCTCTCTTCACTCTCGATGTTAGTGGAGAGTAAGTCCGAAATAGTTAAAAAAAAGGCTTTAATTGTATTTCAGGATATAAAAAAGTATCTAAATAACTAGTTAATAATATCATCATCAGCCGATAGACGTGCACTGTTGGACATAGACTTCCCCAAAGATGGTCCCCACATCAATCGGTCCCGTGTTGTTCGCTTAAACTCCCACGATGTCGCATGTAGGGAAATCGTCTCCGCCCGGGGATTCTCAGCACCCCTGACTCCGGTGCCTTGCCACCCACCAACCGTCACAGTCAGCATGGCCCCCGTTATCGTCAGGTATTAGACGTCGTCGTTAGCAGTTAATTTCAGGGGATTTGGGCCATTGCCCACCACGCTGGCCCAATGCAGGTTGGTGGAAATCCGAGCCTGGTTTGTTGATTAGCAGGGTGCACCACGAGCTGGTGAGGTTGGCTTGTATCCTATGAGTTGCTGTGGGGGACAAAAATAAACAAACAATACATGTATATATCTAGTAATGATAAAATGGTTGTTGTATGTTTGTTTTGAAACAAACATTGTGATGGACAGCTGATCTTCGTTTACATTTTATGTTTGTAGTCGTTCATGTTATAACAAATAGTTATTGTTTGTTAAAAAACAAATGTAGTTATAGTTAAAATTATTTGTTGTAAACAGAACGAAATAATTTACATGTTTTTTTGAAGACCAAAATCAGTAAATAAGGTAAAATGTAGAAAACAAAACGCATTTGATTCTGATGGCTCGACTTGATGACTTTAACTATCAAAGTAATGTAATCAACGTGATGTCTTTATTTTTAAGCGATACATCGTATATATACACGATCTGTGATTATAACGTTCTCTGTAAACGTGGCAATTAATGTGACATTGTCTTAATTAGTCGTCTAAGATCAAAGCGAATTGTAGTCGGATAATTACAAAGGTCAGTTGCAACAGACGTCGGCGGTCAGCGACGAATCGAGTTAAGAACAGAATGACAACCTGCGTGGTTTACAATGCAGAACTACTTATATATAAAATAATATAATAAATATGAGGGTGGTAGCTAGCCAGGTGGGTACATTAAAAACCATACTACAAACAAACCCTTAACATGATAAGAAAATGGCGGCTTTGAGTATATTTTAGTTAAATTTCTACTCTGAGAGATGGTAAAGAGTCTCTCTTTATAGGAAATAATGAAATGTGTCCTACAATACTTCCATCAATACATAATCTAGTGGATCTCTAATCCCAGTAGTGGGAATACGAAGCGGTCTATTTATGTTAAGTTAATCATATCATTGAATTTCAATATACCCAATGTAAACCGAAAGCTTATCAGAATTTGCTGTATTACCCAACCGCAATGTTATAATGGCTTTCAATTTTCAGTTAGCAGATTTCATTCGTGAAACACGATATTAACAGTTCACGTTAATAGTATTGAATTATTCATTGTTTTAATATCAATTTACAAATATTTTATCGTAGACAAAAGGGATGAGATCGTCGGAGTGGAAGCTGTTCGGGCCGCGCAAATTGTGGCGCCGTCATACTATTTGCGGATGGTTTCATCGAATCCGTTAATATTTACAATTGTACCTACTTCGAAATGTTTAAAGTACGATATAAAACAGTCAAGGGTGATTCGAACTAGTGTTATTTTTACTGGTGGTAGGTCTCTTTTGGTACAGACCAGTACCAAAACAGCTCCTATAGCAGCCGACAAATAGAACTATGCAGAGATTACTGTGTTCCACTTTGAAGAGCGCTGTAACTAGTGTAATTACTCGTGTAGTGAGACCTAACATCTTATGTCTCCAAGCGACGAGTGTGGTGATGTATTTATCAAATTAGCATCACTTTTTGGGCAAGCGTATCACATATTATCTGATGAACGTCTCGCTCGTCTCGTGAAGCAAATAAATATTCGATAAAGTTACTGTGGTAGAACTTTCAATTCCCTTAAATTGCAACCCAGATTGGCTCCGCCACTTTCACAGTGAGATCTCAAAAGAGTTAACAAACTACACTAAAATATAGAAGATTGTCTAATTTTAGTACTAAGATCAAATATATAAATAGCCTAATAAAATTATAAAACATGTATTATTTAAAATAATATTATAGTTACATGACCATCAAGACATTCAACTGATGGAAAGCGATACGCCGACCCATAACTATATGACCATAGAGTGAAGTGCTCCAAACTCTGTGACTCAACATATTAAAACCCGTTTAGTAATTTCCCTGGTTATAACGCCCTTGAAATCGGAGAACAGTAATTTCCATACGATCGTTTGGCATCAGAAATAGACTTTGCAGTGGTAACTAAATTGTCTCCGTCAACAGAGACCTACCAATAAATCCTTAATTTCATCATGTCGCTTATAAATTAGATTTAACAGCATCCATAAATTTGATTAGTAAGGAATCTATGGGCTCTTGCGAAATCCTAGGACTTCTAATAAAAGCGACTGTTAGGACAGTGGTAGTGTTTTTAAATTTTTGACCTCAGCTTTCAAACATTCATTAGTGGATATGAGCACAAATTAAAGTAAATTAATCATACGGAAAACTCCCCAAACTTTGACAGATGGGGTATTAATTTGACTGAGCGGCAGATTTCGTCGTTAATTATTTGCAAAGTGACAGTGCGAATGATGAAGTATCTACACTGTGAGGTCTTAGATCATATGGGTATTGACTAAAAGGTCACAACTCAAGTCTCAAAAGAAGAAGGCATTAAGATTTCGTTATAAAAATCTCAAAAGGTGGGCGAGAGGTCTGTTTTTGAGACCAACCCCAATCATCAAAATTATCGCTAGAACTTAAGGCTTAAGATCTAGACCTTAGAATATACAATAAATTTTTCCAATATAATAAATTTTTAAATCGTTTGTAAGCAGACCCGATGCAAAAGCTAGTTTATGAAAACTCTTCCTGTTTAAGGAGACGGTAAATAGTCGTATTTGTTTTCGCGAACAAAGCGACTTTTTCTTTCCTTCCTTTATTTAGATGTGTCCCTGGAGGTAGGTGGAGAGAGTGGGGGTAAGGAGGGCTCCGTCGCTCATTGGAGAGATCTATAGGGTATTGTGCGCTCACTGCCTCGTAAGATAAGAAATACCTTAAATTGTATTTATTTTGTTAAAATTGTTTCGTTTATTTTTTAAATGTACTCTTCAGGTGTGGTTTAGTTTGCACAGGAAGTTTTTTAATTACTTTATTCAACAATAGACGTCATTAAGTTTTTATAATCATAACCTAATCATCCTGGTCATCATTTTTATCACAGTCATAATCGTCGTGATCATCATCCTTGTCGCAATTGCCATTGTTATCATCGTTATCATAATTATCATCATGGTAGTTGTAATCGACAATGTCTACGTCGTCGTCGTTGCTGTCATCATCCTCATTGTTATCGTCGTCATCATTATCATCGTCGTTATCATGGCTATTTTTATCGTGATCATATAGTACTTTTATTGGGAATAAGGTATTTAATCACACCAGACCAACAAGTCCTCTCATTTTTAGTGATAACAAATGTTTTAGGCGTTCCATATGAAGAGTCAGGGTGTTCAGGGCGAGTTAGAAATCTTGATTTGGAACCCTTATTGATTAATAATGCATCATTTAAAATTAATTGCCTTGTACTACTTTTTTTTTTCCTGTTCCGGCAATTCAGTTTGGCGGAAATTATCAATATAAAATCCGTTATCTACGCAGAGATGGAACAGATAAACGAAGCATCCAATAAACAGAGATTGATTGCTTACTGAATGCTTCCATTCATAAAGTTCAGCTTGTTAATTGCGAGAGCCGCCAATTAATGAGAATTTTTATTTTATTTTACGCTTATAACACCAAAAACGAAAGAACTCTTTTTGTTTATGGTTCTGGTGAGTCTACAGGGCAAGTTTAAACTCGAAACTGAAATATAAAAGTTTTAATAACTTGTTAAAGTTTTTATCTAAATGTATCCGACCTTTTTGACTTGTATCCTCATATCCCTATTTTCAAATTTAGTTTATAGTACGCCTCTTCCGAACCTGCTCAGCTTTCACCCTTATATTGTAAATGTGTCGCCGTTAGCGTTGCTCTCTTCCGGTCTGTTAATTAACAAATTAATGAGAGCGAAAGTATTTTAAGCGAGTATAATTACCCATATGTGTCCTTATTGTCACTTACTACCATGTGGAATTAAGATCAAAATTTGCCTATTGTTGGAAATAAAGACTACTGTTTTGGAGAGGACTAAGAATATCGTCAGCGCTAATACCCTTTGTGTGTACCAATATATAACACTTATATTACAAGAAACCTATGTCCAGCAGTGGATATAGGTAGAGTGAAATGATGATGATGATGATGATACTAATCCAACTCTCCAAAACAGCAGTCTCTTTTTTATGAAACTAAAAGGAAGTGAAGAGAGTGTTAGAAAAGAGCAGCGAATTCCCTCACGACTACTTACATTTGGAGGTTTTTGCGAAATATCAATAGGTTGAGATGATGATGAAAGAAGTATTCGCTGACTTCCTTCAGGTCTACATGAATGATCCATTTTCGATATTTTGCAACTTGTACTTTAGAACATTAACGAGTGAAGTGTTGGATAATATAAAACGTGACAGGTTGTACCGCCGACAAATTGAACAGGCAATGAAGGGGAAAAATGTCTCTATAAAGTGAGTTCTTATAAAACTATTCATCTATGTACGGAAGAAAAACGGTTTCTATTGTACCATAAACAATCTATAGAAAATCTCAAAGTTTAATCGCGTTGCGTTAAACCAATAATATTAGGGCAGAGTACATATAACTTCATCATCATCATCATTACTATCAATGCCATTACCGTCATCAAGGTCATCATCGTAGTCATAACCGTTGTCATTATCAATATCTTCTTCATCATTACCGTCATCATCAGTATTACAATTGTTATCATCATCCTGATCGTCGCTGTCATAAGCTTCGTCGTTGTCATCACCATCTCCGAGCAAGCACGTTTCACCTTTTTAATATAATTTAATATAGCCTCAGCCCATTACAGATAAAAAAAAGAAATTTATTATCATTTCCCCCCTTTATTACTGTCATAAAACAATATACGACAGAGATAACGTAATACATGTTTTTGTTTGCTTTCTTTTTTTTTAAAAAAAAGCTGTGACAGTGTTAGTTTATTTTTTTAACAACATGCAATATTTAGTTTACGCAGCACGTTCAAACATGTTCCATAAAATAAATGGGGGGAGAAAAACAAGTTTTCCTATTTAAAACAATGCCGCAGTAACCACAACCTGCGGTTTCATCTGAAGCTGTTGGATTGAGTTATTACGGAATTATTAAACAAACTCAAAATTAGGCCGGCGGAGTGTGCAAGCGTTTATAACCATATTGAACTAATTTAGATTATATACACTACACAGCTTTCATACATAACACGTGTCCCGGAAATCTTTACTTGGAAACTTTCATCACTTTTTATTGAACGTATAAAGGTTTCTTTGTTTTAAATCTGCTGCGATTAGATTACATGTTTTGTTTGAATTCTAACTTAGTTAATTTTTTTTTGCCGCTTGTTGTGTTGTGTTGATAAAGAAGTCGTCCAAAAATCCCTCAGTGCTTGAAGACCTGTCTTCAAACTGTTTGTGTTGTCAGTGATAACCTACGACTCCGTAACTTGGTCTCTATGAGCTTTATAAGAAAGCTCAGAGTTATAAAGCGGGCGATGGAGAGAGCGATACTTGGTCAACTAGTGTCAACAGCATGGCTCTACCAGTCGCGAGGCTAAATTGGAAATGGACAGGCATATAGCTCGTGGAACTGATGAACGTTGGGGTCTAAAAGAGCTGGAATGGCGACAACGCAGCGGACGGGTTAGCGTTGGCAGACCCCCCACTAAGTGGATAAAGGACATAAAAAAAATCGTGTGGGAGCCACTGGTTTGAAACAGGGCAAGATAGTGCTTTGAGGAACATATTACAAGAGACCTATGTCCAGCTGTGAACATCCATCGGTTAAAATGATGATGATGTTAAAGCTTTTAAAAATGTATACTTTATATTATAGACGAACAACCGCTCTATAGTGCGGCGGCAAGCGAACTGAAGTTTACATATAACTTATATCTAAAGAAACTATGAAATACAATAAGGATATAATATATATAATATATAGTAATAATATATGTTACAGGATAAATATCGCTAAGGATACAGTACTTAAGATAAACTTATTCTATGTTATACATATCTCAATAATAATTAGGCCTAGACAACGGTACTTTCGACTAAATATCTAAGGACGATGTTAAAGACAAAAATTATGCTAACACTTTGAAACTACTTTCAACCGCCACTATGATTTTTTTTTTAATTAAGCGAAAAGCCGAACGTTCACTTGATGATAAGTGATACGACTGCCCCTAACAATGTAGCGTTACTTAGGTTTATATAATATTATATATTGCACCATATAGATCTCGTCGCCTGAGACTTAAAATATTGAGTCTCGTTACCCCAGTAACTACACTGGCTACAGCACCTTTCAAACCAGAGTGTAGTAATGTTTGCACACTACTGATTGCCAATTGCAACAGGAGCTGCTGTGGTACTTTTACAGTCTCCGTGAAAGAAGACCTCCTGCCACCATGGCTTTTAATAATGACTATATGTGAGAAGCTGTAGTGTTTAAATACTAATCCTTTCTAATTTGAAGGGTGCTGTAGCTTGTCGCCTAATGTCTTACGGAGCCCAAGTCAACTTCACCAGCTTGCGGTGCACCCTGCTGAATAACAGACGAGACTCTGACCGCCCACCAACCCTCACTGGGCCAGCGTAGTGGGTTACAGCTCGATTCCCGTCAAGCAGCGGACGTCTGGCGGTTGATAATGATGATGATAAATGCAAAGGGATGCTGTGAAAACACTCATCATCATTATCATCAAAAAAATCATCTTTATTTGGTCTTCATTATTATTGAAGCTTAGCAGTATTAATACCAGTTTAATGATGATGAGATGAGACTAGCGGGTCTTTCACCTTATAGTAAGTGATACGCTCGCCCATAGTAACGTGGCGCTAGTTAGTCTGTTATATACTGCACCACTTTGAAATATAATATGTTTCGTCTCGTTACCCCAGTATTTACAATTACAACGTCACTCAAACCGGAACATAGTTTGCACACTAATGTTTGTCGGATGCAATAGGAGCTGCGGTGGTACCTAAACGGTCTGTGGCAACAGAGACCTACCACCGGTAAATTGTGTATTGAAATTTATAGTCGAAGGATACTGTCCATTTCTTATAGCTTATTATAAACTTAAGGATAATGGCTATGTTAAATTATTCACTAATTATCCTCACGTTTAAATATCGTCCTTTATACCAATTCCTAGGTCCTGAGTTCTAGATTCGCAAGCCGTGAGCCCAATGAAATTATAATATTAAAGCCGTCATAAAAATCCTAACTCCGCCAACATCATCCGAAAGGAAGAGAATTCTCTGGTAATTTTTTAAAAATTCTCGTTCATTAATTAAAACTGGAAAATAACTGCAAGTACATACAGTAATATGTGTAGACGTTACTGAATGTGCTGCTGATGTACTCTTGGACCACTCCACCCGCATACATCTTCCTACCTTCGCCTTATAGCTGGAGTGAATTAAAAATATCTCGAGATGAAAAAGTTCTCTCCCGCATCACTCCGGTATAAATTATGTTTCATATCTTTTGAATTTGTATCTCTTTCGTAATATCGCATTGAATTAGATTTTTTTTTTTAATAATTTTATAATACTGAAGGGGTGGTACCTACCCGGATTTTAAGTGTAATAGGAACAAATTCTGAACCATGGAAAGACTTAGTTTCAGTATGGAGCATTGATGGTAGGTGTGTTCCGGTTTGAATGGTGCTATAGGTAGTGTAATAAACGAGATGTATAAGACGACGAGCGCGATGGGATGCTGAATACATCATACTGATTAGCGCCACGTTGTTACAGGCAGACGTATCACTGAACATCACGTGAACATCCCTTTCGTTTCCTTGCTTAATTGAATAATAAAAAAAAATCTCCATTCATCTGTAGTTTCTGGTAAAAAGGAAAATTGTGATGATTGAACATGATGATGTACCAACAACAACAGCTTCAAGGAAACGTCAGCGTGGTGTCAGATGAATAAATAGTCTTGACATTCTTTGTGAGAGTCCAACTGTGGTAAAGTTATCCTTCTCTGTTGGGAGATAAGGGTGGGGTGATGGAGGAAAGATTCGCTTGCAAAGGATCCCGCACAAGTGACGGGATATATGCCAACCTTCCCTACTCGTGGTGCACCTTGCTAATCAATAAACCAGGCTCTGGCTCCTATTAACCCGCATTAGATCATGGTGGGAAAGCTCCTAATCCCCTTATATGTGAATCCCTACGTATATTGTTGAAAGCCGCGAGAAGCCACTGGATGCAGGCAGCGTAAGACTGATCGATGTCGGAATCTTTGGGGGAGGCCTGTATCCTGCAGTGGACGTCTATCAGCTGATAGCGATGATGATTTGTATAATAAAGGAATAGAACTAGAATGCCTTTTATCAACAATGAACGCAAGTGATTAGCTGAAGTCTTTATCAATAATCAGAGACCAGTACATGATAACCAGATATATCAATAATTTATTAAATCTGAATCGTACTATAATCAGCCCATTGGCATATTCAAATTAATTCACCACTTCCCATTCTCACCCTGTACCATTTAACAAGGGTGCAAATTTGAAATGAATATTAAAGGCCCTTGAACCTGGGATCCGTATCCTTTAATTACGATATACATTTATGTTAATTATCTAGAAATTATAATCTTATAAATATTTCAATTTGTACCAAAGTACACATCAAATTTAGATATGATGAATAATATGTTACACTACACACGCTAACGTTAATTAAGAATTAATAATAAAGTACCAATTTAGCTGGTGGTAGATCTGTAAAGCCGGAAACAGAAGTTGCTACCTGCAGGGTTTATTTCTACTGCCAAATATTACAGTACAAAAATTATGGTTATCATGAATGAAGGGTGGTATAGCTAAGGAAATGTTTGGATGAAGGAGATTTATTATATTGTGTTTACAACCCTCTGTAGCCTCACCATCAGGTAATCTTGTAGATTAAAAATGAAACGCAAGATCTTTAAATCATCCATTATTATTATGACATTATGACTACAACAGTAGAAATCTACAGTTTGTTGAGGAATGGAGCAATGGAAGCGAAGTCCTCACAGTCCGGTATGAACTTCCCTCGGTACTGTATGCAGGATTCCGCGCACAGCGGACCCTCGAACCAGGAGCCGAGCATCTTCTTGCACTGCACACAGTTCTCCAAGCAGATCTGCAGAGGATTGTATCCGAAGGCGATGGCGGGTTCAGCGGATACGGATACGGTCGCACAACAGAACAGAGCGATATAGAAGAAGATCGTTTGTTTGGACGCCATGTTACTGATGAAGAGGTGCTATGGAATGATGGTTGTGTACCGATGCGAAGACATTTTATAAGAAATCCAAAGCTTAAGCAGCAGCATCCTTTCACAGCAGGAAGTGACGAGGACGCCATTATTGTAATGGATCCTCTAATTACATTTACTCTATACGGTATCGCTATCTAATTGGTATGCTACAGATTTATACATGTTACATGTAATATTGGTAATCTATTATTTTGAAACCTAGAAAAAAACATTTTAATAGAGCTGCTGGATACGGTCTAGGTATAAAGTGATCAAGTCATTCATTATTAAAAAAATATACTTGACTTTGTACGAATCTTGATTTTAGAGGAGCGAAGGGATTGATATATTCCAGCGCCCATTGGAGCCGATAAACAGCAGTGTGCAAGCATTACTGTGTTCCGATTTAAAGGACGCTATAGCCAGTGAAATTATGGGGTTAACATCTTGTCTCAAGGTGACCAGCGCAATATGGTTCAGTGTATAATGTTCTTACATAAACCGCGTTGTTACAGTCTAGTGTTACACTTACTATCAAGTGAACATCTCGCTTGTCTCATGGCTTCGTAGTCTCATGTATCGTGGCAATGAAAAATATAGTATATTTCAGTACTAAGAAGAATTATTGTCTGGTCTGTATTGGTTTTCCTTTGTGGGTGATAAGGAGCACCGCTTTCAAAGCTAAGGACTCTTCTAGTCGTCTTCTAGAGTAACCGATGATTTTTATTATTCTTCTGAGTGTTTTGAGTCAGAGCGTTTATTTTACTTTTCTCTTTATTCCTTGTTTTTTTTATTTCTTAACTTGAGGTTACAACGGTTAGTATGAAAATGACCTAAAATTTTATGTAAGGGTAGGATGTGAAAGTCTACAGATGTGTTAATTAAATTTAATTTTTTTTTTCTACAAGGAGTCTGGAGCTTATTTCTACTACAGATTAAATAGTATGGCAACGACACTAATCCGATTTAAGTGATGCTGTACCTAGAGATAAATACCTCGTATTTCTATACAAAAAACTAAGTAGATTTCACAAAGCTTTAACAATTGTTCTGCTGAAAAATCTATTTTCGTTTATTTATTTAAAACATTTCTGTTAGAAATATGTGAGAGTAAAATACATTTGAGTTTCGGCGCTGAAGTGAAAAGAGAGGCCTCTGTATACAATTTCAGTTTAAGAGGCGCCTACACTGAGATTGTTGTCGCTTAGACCTTCACAACCTATCCTATTTAACTTGTAGTCATAAACAGAGACTATATAAAGAATTATTTTTTTTTTGTTATACTAACTGACGAGACGAAAGGGACGTTCACCTGATAGTAATTGGCACGCGAAGACCTAACACCAGTAGAATAAACTGGAACTTATTCTTACTCTACAGATAACTGTATAAAGAAACTATTGAAACTACTACTAACTACTATTGAAAAAATTTCTACTGTATCGCTTAAACATTAGACTATATTGAAGGTTATCATCAACATCACCGTCCACGGTTCACAGATGTCCACTGCTGGACAGCATCCCTCAAATATTTTTACAGCGAACGGACCTACAGTGGTCGTTACCAGTGTCTTCCTTATATATATACTGCTCATAATAACTTGGAGCCAGTTAGCTTGATACATCACCACATTATGCTCGTCGCTTTCAGACGTTCTTCAGTTCTTTCGACGTCTCGTTACCTCAGTAATTTCATTAGCTGGAATACTCTTAAAAGCGGAACATAGTAATGTTTGCGAATAGGCGCCGCGATGGTACCTAGACAGTCACCGGCAGAAGAGACCTACTACCATTTAATCTAATATTTAAACACCCCTGCTATAAATAGAAAGGGTGTGGAGAATATAAAAGACATGGTTGAGGAATCAGGGACTGGCATATCTGGGGCATCCGAATTGTTCCGCCGAACCAGAGACAGAAGGACTGTATCACGCTGATCTCCAACCTTCATAAGTTGGAGAAAAACTTTAAGAATAAGCTGTAGATATAACAAGGAAGAGATTAGTTTAGAACTACCGTTAAAAGGCGTCATTATGGTAGTTAAAATAGCTTTAAAGTCTCATAAAGAGTTTCTAACCGACAGACGGACGATTTCATCGTACGGATGAAAGTTAAAAAGTTCGGTTAGTGTTTCAGAGCGGCGGGTACGTGGATACATTAGTTTATAACTCAGTTAAATACCTCCCTTGATACAATACAAACTCAGGATGAGTTTCAGATGAAGCAATTTAACCGGTTCACAGTGTTGTCGTGTACGCGGTAAGCACAAACACGCAGTAACAGTTGATAACTGTCTACTAGTTATTTTATCAACTTAATATAAAACTAAATGAAGAACATTAAACATCTCGCTGTGATGTTATCTAAAGCTCAATAACGTCTGGACCGATTGAAATTATCACCGATTTGTGAGACTCATATCTTCTTCGAGTAGAGAGAGAACTGTTCAATTATTGAAGTTTTTTATAGAAAACCAACTAAAAAATGATATTGTAATTAAAAAAACTACCCCAATGTAAATATAATCGAAAATGAAGAGTGTGAATGACAGCAGTTATCAAATCAATCTGCATTATTCTAGAATATTCGATCAATCAATTACCGAGGCATTATACAGGGTGTCTGGTGGCAGATTTATGTTTTCAAATTTAAATAAAAAATAATATGTTTGACATATAATTTTACTAAAAGTATTAAAAGATAGAGTACAAATGCAGATTTCATTTGTTTAAAGATAATGTCATCCAAATGTCTTCCATCCTGTTGCACACACACACACACTGTTCGAAACGGAGCCTCGTATTCCGTGCCACACGCTGCAGTAAACTTGGTTCTATTGCGCTGATTTCTCGCCGAATATTTTCTTTTAAGTCCACAACAGTTCGCGGATTGTTGGCGTAAACTCTCTTTGAGGTAGCCCCACAAAAAAAATCCATTGGAGTTAGGTCGGGTGACCTCGGTGGCCACGGGATGTCCCCAAAGCGACTAATCAGTTTTTGAGGAAGATTTTCTCGCAACAAATCCATCGAAGCTCTGGCCGTGTGTGCGGTCGCACCTGTACCGCATCCTGTTGAATCCACGTGTGTGATGAGAATGATGAATGAGCTCGCAGGTTCGGCAAAAAGAAATTCGAAATCATGAGCCGATAATTCTCACCATTGACATTCGTCGCTTGGCCCCGTGCGTTTTCAAAAAAAAATGGTTCGATTATCCCATTCGTGGATAAAGCGCACCAAACAGTTACCCTTGGGCAATGTAATGGTTTTTGGTGCTTCAGTCGAGGATTGCGAGTTCTTAGAGCCCAGTAACGGCAATTTTGCTTGTTTACGTGTCCGTTTAAATGAAAATGAGCCTCGTCGCTCCAAAAAATGGAATTCACAGTGCGAAAACGCTCCAACATGGTTTCACAAAAAAATTTTGCGTGACGCAAAGTCATTTTTGACTAGGTCCTGGCCGTGGTGTGTTCATAGCCGAAGCAGTTGCGCGGAACCTCTCCACCCACGAACGAATTAAATTCACACTCGGCCCATCGCCTATCCGTCGAATATTGAAATGTGAACTAAACTGTCGGCTGTCGGAGCGAGTACGTAAGAATCGTTACTCTTGAAAAATGCTTCAATAGCGAACGCGCGATGCTCACCCGACCACTGCACCACTGCACCACTGCACCACTGCACCACTGCGACATCGTGACTAAGAAATCCGCACGATCGGTGATTCTAATGACTGACCACTGACCACCTTCCCCACCACCCCGCACTGTTTATAACTTATTGAGATATTCGTTTTTTAAAATATAAATCTGCCGCCAGACACCCTTTACAAGCTGTAGGCTGCGTAAGAGTATTTTTTTTGTTTTTTATTGTCAGTCATCATCATCATCATCATTAGCTTATAGACTACCTCTGGTTGTAGTTCTTCCCCAAGGATTTACAATTCAATAGAATCCGCTCTTCCTGTATCCTGCAATATGTTTTATATAATACATGATTGTGTATTGCAAGAGTATAATATTACTTTCATAGAATCCTGAATTAAGTTCAGCATGAAGGTATAATAGCTGACATAGGCCAAAAAATTGGTAGAATTATGTCGGTGGGGAGGGCGCGTTACTCTAAGGAGTGAGGCAAGGCAGTAAGGTTTTCGAGGAGTTTACTTAAGTAGACGTAGTGTTGGAAGTTCCATCACAAGTTAGACCGACTATTTAGTGAAGATTGCAGGAAGGCACTGGATACGAGGAACGCAAGATTGATCGGTGTGGAGAGCTTTGGGGAAGGCCTATATCCAGCAGTGGATGCCTATTGGTTGATGATGATGATTAAGCTGCACAAATCAGAAACGGTATAGAATTAAAAATATTGTGCCATCATAGAACCATGAAGTGAAGTAAACATTGCTTTTCATGTAACTATGTATTGTAAACTTAAGTTTAAGCTGAAGTTAGATGAAAAAAGATGACGAGGAAAATAAAATAGGAAATTTAAAGCAACGTGAACAAAGTAGAAATTTTGTGGCCGACTTAAAAATGGGAGCTCGGAAACTGACCTACTTCCGGTATACACAATATACTTTCTACTTTTTAATTGTGGAGAAAGGCAAGCCATTAAGCATAATTAAGTAAAAAAGTAACTAAGTTAATGCACTTATCGTTCACAGCACAAGATGGAGGTTAGGTAAGGGGTCCCGCACAACAACTCATGGGACCCAAGACAAATTCACCCGCTCGTGGTGCACCCTGCTAATCAACAAACGAGGCTCTGGCTTCAACCAACCTGCATTGGGTCAGCGTAGTGGGAGATGGCCCAAACCTGTCTATAAGAACCCCTACAAACGAAGGTCGCGGGAAGCCGCTGGTTACGGGCAGCGTAAGACCGATCGATGTGGAGAATTTTGAAGAGGCCCTTGTCCAGAAGTGGACGTCTGTTGTCTGTTAATGATGGTAATTATAGTAAGCGGAGGTTTATATCCAGCAGTGGGTATTTTTCACCTGATGATGATTCCGTTAGTCAAATATACAGCGCGTATATTTAGTATCTACATATATTCTTTAGTGTCTTGGCGCAAGCTGCGATATTTCACCTGAAATTGAGATTAAGGTGTTAATCATCGTCATCATTTCAACCATGTCACATCCATTACTTTGGATATCTAGTATCACGGGATCTGTTAGTCATGCAATGGCATATTCATCAACTTTATCGTCATCATCAGCCCGTGAACGACCACCGTTGAATGAATGCTTCCGCAATGTACATATTCTCGGCACAACCGGTTCGGTGGTTACATTCAATCATTTCCTGTTATCTTCACCAGGATGTGTGGCCACCAGGCATTCGGTCGTCGCAAGCTGTGCCAAGTTAAAAGTGATTTTAAATTCTTAAAAATCTTCTGTGTTAATTTTATACGATATTTTATATTGGAAAATGGTGTTTGGAGTTTTAATAGCGTTTATCTATTGCACCACGCGTACAGCGTGCGCAGAATTGCTTTCCAATAACGCTCATAAAACTTTATGTTGTTTTTCGAAACTATAAAACATCCTTCCGAAGGATTTCGCATAATTAAATAATTTAATTATTTACGAAACTATTAATAAATTGTGAATAACTGTAACAATAATCGTTTCTTTTTATCTCTTCTCTACGACACTCCCTTTGCACTTCCACCGCTGTAACAGTAACGCTGTATTCCAGCTGACGTAGCTTTAAAATATTTTACGTGAACTCGGTTCACTGTCTTCGGGTTCATTTTCATTAAAATCATTTGACATAGAAGTCAAGAGTTATCCCATTGTCCTTAAAAAAAGGATTAAACATGATTATAATCATTACCGAGCGTCGGCAGTCGGCTGCTGGAAAGAAGCTCGTGCTGAGGAACGCCACTCAGCACAATTTCTATCAGACAGTGCAGTTAAATGTGGTGTTTGTTAATGTATATTTATTCATTCATCCCTTCGTTAGTTCATTTATCCATTTCGGACAAAGGCTAGGTTAAGACTAAGTTAGGATTAAGAGATACCTATAGAGTAGTGTACGTTACACTGCTTAGAAAGTTTTAGGTGAAACTTTAGGAAGTAACGTAACGATACTACCTCGAGAGTAAAGGTAACACAACACTCAAAACCATGAAGTCTACGTGGTGCTGTGTTACTGTTGTACCTAGCGTACACAAAAGAGATGAAAACTCCTCTATAAATACAAATGAAACCTATTTTAAACTGTAAATATATATAAAACTAGACAAAAACATTATCAATAGATTTCTATACTAGGTAAATACAATAACACTCCTATTTCTGTCACCTGGATACAGTTAATGATGATTTGAATGATGCTGTAGATAACATAATAAATAAGTTAGAGGCGAAAGTATTGTGATAATGTTTAAATACTTTACACCGATAAGTACTTACTACCAGCTTAAAGTAAAAGGAACGGTTCACAAACAGATGAATGTTTTACAACTCTAGTCGCCACGATCAATAAAAAAAAATCACGCAATCCTTTCGTTCAGAGATTCGCTCCTTTGAACTTACATTTCTGTCGGATGCAGACACATTTTGAAAATGAAATGCGATGTTAAAAGCTGACTTAAAAGGAACTAGTCGAAAATAGTACGCGTATGCAGCGATCTGAAATATTACTGCAAAGGGTAACGCTTAAAGTAAAATCCTATCATTTTCGAGTGTCTCCATCCCCTTGGGAATGAAAAAGGATGAATGCATATAAAATGTCTTTGATTTTTCCTTTGTGTTTTATTCTGTAACGTTTAAAAAGGATTGTGTTCAACTTATAAAAAACAAATAAAAACATTCATAGAATATATTCATTTTATTAATACTCAATGAATCTATGGTACAAATAATAAAGCAAACAATGAGCCAATGATTCATTTTTAAAGTCCAATTCATATTTTCGTTAAGAAAGGCGCAATGGAGGCGAAATCTTCACAATCAGGTATAAACTTGCCCCGCTGCCGCACGCAGGACTCCGCACAGAGCGGACCCTCGAACCATGAGCCAAGGATCTTCTTGCACTGAGCACAGTTCTCTATGCAGATCTCCATCGGGTTGTAGCCGAAGACCACAGCGGGCTCAGCTCCGACGTAATCGAAACCTCCAATAACGGTGTAGCTGATGACGAACGCAAACACCATAGCGATTTTCGAAGCCATTTTCTTAACGATTATTGATAATCGTAATTTAAATGTGTTATTATTTGTTGTTGTGATCAGTGGATACGATGGAGAATGATATACACTAGACAGGAACGGTGGTTTTATACCAGATTCCATATTCTCCGATTAACCAACTGTAACTTTCCCACAAGGGGGGTAACGATGGATCCATTAACGCATTAGGGTCGGTAATCAAATAATTTCTATTACGTATAAATGTTATATATTAGTAAATCTATCAGAATTGTATCAATAGTGTAAGTAGCTACAACGCCTTTCAGTCCATAATACATCACGTTTGGTTACTGGAAGATTCTCCTGCCCTTTTCTCAGCTATGTGGGGTGGGCACAGTATGTACTGCTCTTCCATATCCCTCTATCAGCCGTCATATCTGAATTCACACTCTTCTTACACATGTCGTCTTTCACACAATCCGTCCACATTTTCTTAGGTCTTCCTCTACCCTTACAACCACGTTTATCTTCATTACTTTCTCTGTCATATGCCCTTCATCCCTCCGCACAACTTGCCCGCACCACGCTAACCTCTTGCTCCTCAATTTCTCTGTCACTGGAGCAACTTTCGGACTTCCTCTAATACACTCATTCTTAATTTTATCCATTATATTCCAAGTATTTCCTCCCATCATTGTTTTAAAAAGCGATTCCTTTGGTTATGACGATGAATCGTAAATTACTACGCCATATTATTTTAAGTGACAAATAGATGACATTGTCTTTATCCAGGATACTCTTAGTCCCATTAGTATAACAACCTGTATATGTGATGTCAGAATAATAACAATTTCGATGCGCTATGTGATTCGAACCTCACCTTGGGGTGGGACAAAGTCCCCACTGTGAGTGGTGGACATTATGGAGGCTGTTTATTAATATCTCTATGGTATTGTTATAATTCTTTTATAAAATATGGACATTGGAATTGTATTTTGGAAAATATATAGTCCTTATGAGTTAGATGAAATAAATACTTCATAATAGCGTTCGGAGGTAGGTGCATGCGGAAAGCTGAAGGCAACGTTTGGTTACAGACTTCAGAGGAGAAAGCAGAAAATCAGAATCATCTAGCAGTGAATGAGCAAAGGCTGCTGACAACGATGACAATGATTATGTCAAGTAAATTTAACGCGACTGAAATGACGTACAATACATTGTCGTCTTACCGAAAGTGCCTAGGGAAACTGGTCAATTGACCCGTTAGTTAAGTTGTGTGTTAATGGTAATTTCAATACCAACAGACCTCTGGACCCTTGGCGAGGACTATATAATCATTCAATTAAGACACCCCGTTTCAACTGAAACAATGGAACCACGTAAATGGATCAATTTGCGTGAGAGTAAATAAATGAAGCTTCCGAGCTGGAACATCGCAAAATGTGTTTGTTTTCTATTAATTAATACGTATGTTCGCTTGTTCGCCGGTATACCTGCACTAAATGGATGAAGACGGAAGGGTTGATGAAGGTATAAGAGAGAGTGATTTTATCTCCTAGTTTTCATTATAAGCGAGTTACTTCATTGTAGAGTAGAAGGAACACTTCGATATTAGGTCGGTAAGCTTTAATAATTAGGAACTCTTCGTTGCTTAAAATTAGATGTCATTTAGGATTACATGTAGGAGTGCTTATGAGAAAGAGAGACGAGGCAGAAGTCACTTCTTGACTAGATTAGTCAAGTGCCATTGAATTAGATTATTCAACTGTGTTTTGTTTATTCGCGTATCACGTGAAAATTAGTGAACATTTCAATATGGGAACATGCGTATTCGACGCGAAATTATTTGTAGATGGTTATAGGCTATTTATAGTTTTAATTGCTTTGGTCCTTCATAATTCTTTTTCTAATGAACTTTTTTAAATATTTTTATTTGGTGTTATTTACACTGCTCGCAACCGACGAGCGTGCATGAAGACGCTTATGAAAGTAGAGGAAGCGAGAGAGGTGTGCCAGGATCGTAGCAGCTGGAGATAGGTGGTCTCTGCCTACCCCACTGGGAACGAGGCGTGATATATATATATGTATGTACACTGTTGCTATAGTAACAATTGATATAGGTCATTTGCGGTTGCGGTTGTCCTCAAGTAATATTTCAAACAAATGTCAAAATCAGCTGAACGGGTGAACAGCTATTATTATATATATATAAATATATATATATATATATATATAAATGAACCGGAATAAAGCAATGCTGTTGAAGCATCAGATATTTAATCTGAGTGAGATAGTATAGGTTCGCCAAATCCTTACCCTCATTGAAATGTCAAGGTATACCATTGTAGCTAGGAGATGCGATTTTATATACAACTAGAGTTGTAAATTGTACCTAGGCCTAATGGCGTGTGGCCTTCAATCCGAAGGTCGCGGGTTCGAATCTCGGCATGTACCGATGACTTTAATATTTAAGTTGTGTACATTTGCGAACTTTAGTAACAACAGCGAGATACAAACGGTGAAGGAGAACATCGCGAGGAAACCTGCATATGACTTAGAATTTATTCTAAGCTGTGTGTGAAGTCACCAATCCGCGTTGGGCCAGCGCGGTGACTGTGGCCCATCGCCCTCGTATATGCCCCAATATTGAGGTCGTAAATTGACTGTTAAGTAAGTGTACAACTAAGGTACTTTTTTTATTACAATACAATTTTCCTAACAATCACTTTATTGGAAGAAATGTTATATTGAAAATAGTAATGTTTGTGTTTAAAGTCCGTTTTGATTTCCATTTGCATAAATAAATAATGTAGTAGTGTATATATTTCCTTGCAAATGTCATATTGTTGCATTCGTATTTGAGTTTTATGTTAATTGCCGTAATAAATATTAATTAAGGCACTCGCGGATGCCGGCAAAATCAATTTGAATAAGCGGATGCAAAGTGAGTCTAATGAAAGTTCCCTTTGTGTTTACCCTCTTTGCGGAGCGCGCTTGTCCACGGCTGTGGGGGTGGGGGTGGGGATGTTATTCAGTATAGATTTTAAATATGTATTTTGACGACAATGCACCTTAATTATTTGTTGATTATTAATGTTACCACCATCATCGCAGTCGTACACTATCGATGTGCAGTTAATAAAGACATCCACGTCATAGTTTCTCATTGACAAATTGTATATTACTTCTTCATAGATTATTATTACTACTACACAGTAATATACATAATGTATTATGCCTAATAATGAATATATTTATGATACGCTTAACAATTTTAATGTGAGTTTTCAATATTGTTTACACCACTGCTATACGCTTGTAGCTTTGATATATAAGATGTTAAGTCTCATTATATTAATTATTTCACTAGTTACAACGTCGGTGGAGCCGGAACACAGTAAAATTTTCACACTACTGTTTAGTGGCTGAAGTAAAAGCTGCGGTCTGCCTATTTTGATCTCTCCGGCAATAGAAACTGTGTATACGTAAACTTCTTACAATACATGTAGTACAGGCTATAGTAAATTAATTAAGATGTTTACACTGTGGACTTCTATCAGCTGATGATGATGATGTTTACACTGCTAATACATCGCGGTAGTAACCTTAGAACATAAATTTGTAATTAATTTGTTATTTAGAAACCAACGGCTTTTCTTAACTAACCTTCTAGCTATAGCGCGATAAAAACTGACATAGTAATGTTTGCACACTACTTTCTGGTAGTTGATATATATGTTGCAGTGTGCAGGTGTCGCTTCGAGAAAGAAGTCTATGAATTAAATAGTGCAGTTCCAATTTTTTTCATACTTTGGAGAACTTGATTTCGTCAGCATGAGTAAGTATTATTTCGGGTAATCGACTCCTTTGTACAATTTTCCAGCTCACCGGCTCATGTGGTTCATGTCGCTCATAATCCATATATATATAGACGAGCGGGACATTCACCTGATATTAAGTGTCTATCTATAACAACGTGGTGCTCGTTAGGTTGGTATATGCTACACCACATTGTGCTTATCTCCTTAAGATATTGAGTCCCCTAGTAATATATCAAGCTACAGCTTCCTTCAAACAGAAACGCAGTAATGTGTTCACACTACTCTTTGACGATAGAAATAAGCGCTGCGGTGGTACCTATCTAGACTATCTCCGGCAATAGAGACCTACCACCAGTAAATTTCCACCTATGTATAGATTCATCCCGATATCTCTGGAACTCTGCTTTTGCCGAGTAAAGAGCAGTTGAGAACGGATTTTATTAATGTTACCCCCGAAAGGATTTATACGGTTTTACTGCGAGCTACAGGTGAACGCTGGTGTAATGGTTAGAGCGTGCAGCATTCACTCCGAAGGTCGCAGGTTCCAATCTCGGTATGTACCGGTGACTTTAATATTTAAGTGATGTACTTCTGTGAACTTTAGTTACAACAGCGAAATACAAACGGTGAAGGAGAACATCGCGAGAAAACCCGCACACTGATATCATCTTTATGTGCGTGTGGTGGTCCCAATAAAGTGGCAACAGGCTCGCCCGGACCTAATCTGACCACATCTGGCGAAAAGTGGGTGTTTATTCACCTCTGCCTACCCCTACTGGGAAAAAGGCGTGATTATAATAGGTTGTCAAATATCTCCCTTCCGCCTTTTTGTCTTTTGAATTTCGCGGCTATGTACAAAGCGCTACAGAGCTCGTATCTGGCAATACTATACATAATTTGAAAGGTCTTGACATAACCTACAAAACGACGCTATGCATAATTAGTTTGGATATTGCGTTCAACAGTTATAGACATGTAAACATATAGTTCACTAACGCCGAAATTCGCGCTATTTTAAAGTTTTCCTTCGTTAAAGGCAAATCCGCTAGAGAAACGTTCCGTGAGATTAATGGTTTTTTGGGGGATGGTACTCTATCACTTCGAACCGCGGAGGAATGGTTTCGACGATTCAGAGCCGGTGAAAACGACACCATGGATAAGCCAGCCGGCGGAAGACCTGTGACGACAAATACCGATCAAATCATGGACTACATCGAGTTAGACCGGCATGTGGCATCTCGTGACATCGCCCAGGAGATGGGAGTTAGTCACCAAACCATTTTAAACCATCTGCAGAAGGCTGGATACAAAAAAAAGCTTGATGTTTGGGTGCCGCATGATTTGACGCAAAAAAACCTTCTGGACCGAATCAACGCCTGCGATATGCTGCTGAAACGGAACGAACTCGACCCATTCTTGAAGCGGATGGTGACTGGCGACCAAAAATGGATCACATACGACAATATCAAGCGAAAACGGTCGTGGTCGAAGGCCGGTGAATCGTGCCAAACAGTGGCCAAGCCGGGATTGACGGCCAGGAAGGTTTTGCTGTGTGTTTGGTGGGATTGGAAGGGAATCATCCACTATGAGCTGCTCCCATATGGCCAGACGCTTAATTCTACCATCTATTGCGAACAACTGGACCGCTTGATGCAGGCGATCGACCAGAAGCGTCCAGAATTGGCCAACAGGAAGAGTGTAGTGTTCCACCAGGACAACGCCAGACCACACACTTCGTTGATGACTCGTCAGAAGCTACGGGAGCTCGGATGGGAGGTTTTATCGCATCCACCATATAGCCCGGACATAGCGCCAAGTGATTACCACCTGTTCCTGTCCATGGTGAACGCCCTTGGTGGTGTAAAGTTGAACTCAAAAGAGGCTTGTGAAAAGTGGCTGTCCGAGTTCTTCGCAAATAAGGAGGGGGGCTTCAACGAGGGAGGTATTATGAAGTTGCCGTCTAGATGGAAACAGATTATCGAACAAAACGGCGCATATTTGAACTAAATCCGATCACTGTAACACTTTTTATAAAGCATTGAATAAAGAGCAAAAAAGCGAAAGGGAGATATTTGACAACCTTATATAAAAAAAATAGTTACAACAGCGAAATACAAACAGTGAAGGAAAATATCGTAAAGAAACCAGCACATGAATAGAATTTATTCTAAGCTGTGTGTGTGAAGTCACCAATCCGCTTTGGGCCCGCGTGGTGACTATGGCCCAATCGCTCTTATATTAAGGGTAGGCCTGCGCCCCAACAGTGGGGACGTAAATTGACTATTATGAAAACTGCAAGTTAAACAGGCGGATAACAGCTAGTTGTTAATAAAATTGATTTATGTTAATATTTTTAACGTTCAGTTATAAAATAACTGATACATCAATTCTGTTAATTATTACGTTATAATTACACTGAACAGTTATAATTTATATTTTAGATGCGATAATGAATATTCAATGATTGCATATTAGTGAAACTGTACGCCATGCTTGTATTATGAAGATAATTGTTGACGATTGCTTATTAAGTTATATTAGCTTTATTAATTAATAATATATGTGTATAATTCATACAGTAACTGTAGATATATTAACTATGTAACTAACATGGTTTTAGTTCGTTTTGCATTGGATATGGCTTTCTTTTTCAAAGAGATAGTCAAGGTCATTTGTTTTTAACTTAGAAAAAGCTTTCTTAATGTTCCAAATCTAACGCGTTTTATCTCCGATCCGATCTCCGATTTTTTTTTATTCAACAAAACGTCGAGACCTTATACACCTGACTATACGTGGTGCCAGTAAGATGATTTACACAGTACCACATTGTGCTTGTCGCCTTGAGACAGAAGACTTTCAAACTACATCACAGTAATGTTTGTTCACTGCAATAGGAGCTGCAGCAGTACATAGACCGCCAGTGAAAACATTCTAACAAAAGCTTTTATATGGTCATTTCAAATTCCTCAAGATATCCGCCTTCAGAAGTCCAAGCTCAGAGTAAACCAAGTCGCTCGACCGCTTTACAAACAGATCTATCGACTCTCACAAGCAAATGTAAAATAGAGCTTCTCAACGAGATCGTAAAAAAGTTTACCAACTCAACCCCCACAATTTACAATGATTTATTACTAGTAGGCGGTCAGTTTCACAGCGAATAACAAACAGTATATAATTTTCTTTTCAAAGGGGACAGAGGGTTAACGATAGGGTGGGCGTTTCTTTGGCGATACGATGAACTTGGTGAATCTCTTTTAAGGGTATAATATTTTTACTTCTATTCTATTAATAGTTTTATTGAGTGATTTCAAATTATCACTTAAGGTTTTATTATAATAAAGTTGACCCCATCATTATATGGGATAGTGACTGGAATGGAAGAGAGCGAGAGAGGTGTTATTATAATAAAGGAATGAATCTTTTAACCTTATACATTTTATGTTTATCATCAGGGTAGTTGGAAGTGGGTAGATGCGAGAAGCTGAGAATCACATTTGGTGGAAGACATTGGAGAAGGCGTATATCCAGCAGTAGATAAACAAAGGCTGATAATGATGATGATGAACGTTCAAATAAGTTTGATGAAATTCAAGTGATTAGAAATTAAAAAGAGTTTATCTCCATAATATTTATTATATTCATTAATAACTACGAATCTTATTTTGAACTAAATAAACTAAAGAAATAATAATCATCAGCCGGTAGATGTCCACTGCTGGACATGAGCCTCCCTCAAAGATTCCCACATCGATCGGTCCTGCTCTGTCAGCATCCAGTGGGTGCTGGCGACCTTCATTGCTTTGTAGCGGTTTATATGCGGGGATTTGATCTATTTGCCATCAAGCTGGCTCAGTAAGGGTACGTGGTAGCCAGAGCCTCGTTTGTTGATTAGCAGGGTTCACCACGAGGAGGTGACATTAGCTTAGATCACGTGAGTTGTTGTGGACCCCTTCCACCTTTACTCACCCCTATTATAAATATTATTAAAGAAAGAGTACTCTTTAGACAACCATCATAGCATCAGCTTACAGATGTATGCTAGACACTATAAACCGATGCTACTGGCTCTTCCGTGTGATCTGCCATCATCATCATCATCATCATTAGCTGGGCTACCACTGCTGGACATAGGCCTCCCCTAAAGGTCTCCACATCGACCGGTCCCGCGTTGCTGTTATCATCCAGTGGTTTCCCGCGACTTTCACCAGATCGTGGGTGTACTTTGCAGGGGCATCACTAGTCTACCAGTACGTGTGATCTGTATTCTTTGAGTATTAAAAGCCAGAGACTACAGGTCAGACACTAGACTCAAGGTCATTCGTTTTTCACTGAAACAGAAGAAGATTTCTTAATCTTCTAAATCTTATGTCGTTTATCCCCGACCCTGGTCAAAGGCTTGTAGGTTGGACAATTACACTTTTTTTTTTAATTCAACGAAGCGATGAGACGTGCGAGATGTTCATCTGATGGTAAGTTATACGCCTGCCTATTCTTGATGCTGGTTAAGATAATAAACACAGCACCACATTGTGCTTGTCGTCTTTAGACACATCATACTACATCACAGTAATGCACACTACTGTTTGTCAGCAGCAACAGGAGCTGCGATGGTATCTACATGGTCTCCGCCAACAGGGACCTACCACCAGTAAAGTAAGTAGTGGTTATCATCCTAACTAGCTCCACTTTGCTATGGGCAGGCGTATCACTTACCATCAGATGAATGTACTGCTCGTTTAGCTTTAAAAAAATACTAAGTATTTTCCTCTGTCACGTTCTCTTGATATTAATTGTTTCTGTTCCTGCTGCTGTGCTGTATCATTAGTGAGATGAAAATAAATTAACACGCGACGTGATGTCGGACGGACGGAGCTTACCCTGTCGCGGAAAGAGATTTTCTTGTAACGTTTGTCATTATTTTATATATAAATAATAAATCATCATTATAATCATCAGCCGATAGACGTCCATAACTGGACATTATATAGAGAATAGATTTCCACATCAATCGGTCCTACGTTGCCCGCATCCAGTGACTTCCGGCGACTCTCACCAGATCGGTCCATCTTGTGTGAAGCCTCCCAACACTACGTCCGCCGACTGATAGATCAGCCGTCAGTCCTTCCAGAAATGTCATCTGCTCACTACTACTTAAGTCTAGTAATCTTTAATAAATACTTAGTAAGATAAAAAATCTTTATGTTACCTTTCTAACTTGCAAGCTATCATATTAGGGGGACCGGAAAGTAATGTCGTTTCTGCGCATGCCAATACTTGATTGTCATTTGTCAGCTCATTGTTTTGTTCAGAGGCGTACCAAAGACATTGTGAGGTTATAGTGATTTCTTTACTTATAGACAATTGAATAACAATTTTTTTTTGTAATTTTGGGTAAAATGGCCAGCCAAATACCAGAAGAGGTACACATCCGGCATTGCATGCTCTTTGAGTTTCGCAAGGGAAATAACGCAACAGTTGCTACCAAAAACATTTGCGATGTTTATCCAAATGCACTGGACATTCGTAAATGCCAAAGGTGGTTTTCCAAGTTCAAATCGGGTAATTTTGATCTTTCCGACTCGTATCGATCAGGAAGACCATCAGCGTTAGACAACGACGTGTTAAGGGCGGAAGTGGAAGCAAATCCGTGTCAGACGATCGAGGAATTGTCAAACAGTCTCAACAAACCTTGGTCGACCATCCAAGAACATTTGAAGCAGATTGGAAAAGTAAGCAGAGCAGGTGTTTGGGTCCCGCATAATCTGTCCGAACAGAATAAGGCTAACCGATCAATCACATGCAACTTATTGCTTCAACGACACAACACAGAAGCGTTTTTTGATCGCTTGATCACAGGAGATGAGAAATGGGTCCTGTATGATAACCCAAAACGCAAAAGGCAGTGGCTCTCTCCAAATGAAATCCCTCGGAGTACTGCTAAGCCAGGTTTACACCCCAAAAAAGCGCTTTTGTGTGTTTGGTGGAGTATTCGCGGCATTGTTCATTTTGAATTACTGAAACCTGGAGAAACTGTTACTGCAGACCTCTACAGCGAACAATTGCAGCGAGTCAATCAATCTTTAATTGAAAAGTGGCCAGCGATTGTCAACCGAAAAGGCGTCATTCTCCAACATGACAATGCAAGACCGCACTGCGCAAGGCGAACTCTAGAAAAAATTAATGAATTGGGGTGGGAGGTGCTGCCTCATCCACCATATTCGCCCGATGTTGCACCATCGGATTTCCACTTATTCCGAGCGCTGCAACACTTTTTAAGTGGCAAAACATTTGCAAATTTGGATGATATCCAAAATGCCATCTCTAGATATTTTGCCGAAAAACCAATTAATTTTTATCGATCAGGGATTGAAAATTTACTCACTAGATGGCAAAAGGTTATTGACAATGATGGGGAATACATCATTGATTAAAAATAAAGACTCGTTAAAAATGTATGTGTTTGTATTTATAGCGTAAGAAAACGACATTACTTTCCGGTCCCCCTATTAGATTACGAAAGACCTGCACCGACTAAAACCTTTCTCTCTATCGAATTATTGTTCTACGGTATGTAGAGTTTATACACAACTGCTACAGAAATAACAGTTAGGAGAACGTATAGCTTCCCCAGTGTAGCCTATTGCTGGAGACCGTCGTACCTAGTAGCCGTCACACATTGACGTGCAAACTATGTTCCGGTTTGACCGTTGTAGCGGGTAAAATTTCTGGGGTAACGACGTTAACATCATGTATCGAAGACACAAGCACAACGTCGTGATGTAGTCATAACTAGCGCTACATTGTAGCAGGCGTATCACTTACTATCAGGTGAACGTCTAGCAAAGGTTCCAGGTTTGTCGGCTGCGGTGGTACCTACCTAAATGGTTTCCGGAAACCTACCACCAGTTTGTGTAAATTGAAAATTTAATCTATTCTCATTTACTCTTTAACTATAACATCTTACTTTAGGTCCCTTAATATAGGTACGCCAAGGTAGGTACCACCGTAGTGCTTATTGCAGCCGACATACAATACTGTGTAGATTTTAGTGTGTTCCGGTTTGATGAGGGTTGTAATTAGTGAAATTATTGCGGTAACGAGATCTGATATTAGTATCGCAAGTCAACGGGCACAATGTGGTACTGTGTATACAATCCCAATTAACGCCACGTTGTTACGGGCAGGCGTATCACTTACCATCGGGTGCACATGACGCAAGATGCGTAGCTTCATTAAAAAAAATTAGACGTTAAATTCTTTATTGTTATATAAAGAGATAGAAAGGATGTGTATTTTAAACATCTTAATACAATGTATAATTTACATACAATTCAATTATTAAGTATATAAATGTTTGGAAATCGTTGTGATGATAAATTCAGATCTTCGTCAAGAAAGGTGCAATGGAGGCGAAATCTTCACAATCAGGTATAACCTTGCCCCTGTGCCGGACGCAGGATTCCGCACAGAGCGGACCTTCGAACCAGGAGCCAAGCATCTTCTTGCACTGAGCACAGTTTTCAATGCAGATCTCCATCGGGTTGTAGCCGAAGGCTATAGCGGGCTCGGATTTGACGAAGTCTATGCTGTTAGAAATAGCTACAACGACGAAAGCTGCTAATATGACAGAGCACTTTCCGGCCATTTTAAAATAGGTTTTCTTTCTTTCTTTGGAATACTACTAACAAAGTTGACAACGGTGCTAAGAATGCTGGAATCTCTGGATGTAGATCCTTTTATACTGCTGGTAGAGCGAAGTTAATGAACTGATAATAAAATTGTCTTCACGATGGAAAGAAATGTAAAAGGATTAGGATCTGATCTAATTAACGTAACAATATTATGTTGAAAGGATTTTTATTATTTGGAGCAATAAATAAAACTAATAGCTTTTACTTCAATGTCGTTAAAAAACTGTTGATTAAGATAAAGGAAATCTAAAAGAGAAATGAGATAACAGATCTTTTGAAAGAAATTGGAGATAGAGTTGATACAAACTGTTGAAATTTGAATAGTTGTAGATCTTCGTTACTGCAAACGGTATAAGTAGTAATAATTGTAAATTGTAATAAAGTAGTAGTGAAAGTAACTGTAGCGTCTAGTGCTGCTGACAATCAGTAATATGCAAACATTACTGTTTCGATTTAACGGATGATGTAGCTAGTAAAATTATAGCAGTAACGAGAATTACTATCGGAGCTCTAAAGGTATGATATTTACAGAATATATTTTCCTTTAGATACTGTACCGTCTGAATTAAAGATTATCATAACAATCAACCTTCGAGACTTATTGATGATATTATTTATTGAATTATTGTTCTAGTGGAAGATTAACGAGAATAAAATTGATGAAAAGAAGTTTTTTCCAGTAGACGTGAAATTTATTTGGTTTAATAACTTAGACAGAAAAAAATTATGAATATACTTTGAAGATTTTATAAAATTCTTGTATGCAGATACTGGGAATCAAAAATAACTTCATCTTCCGCCGATAGACGTCCACTGCTAATTGTTAATAAATACCTTAATGTTAATAATTATAAGCCTCGGTTAGGAATAAAATAAAGTTCGAAGTGCAATAGTAATAGTCATTACTATTGCACTTCGGATTTATCTGTTCTGTTGGAAAGTGATAAACTGCTTAAGAGATAAAGTATGAAAGGCTAAAACTAAAGCATTTCTTAATTCAGGAGACTTATTATTAATTACAACAGAACATCATATTTTTACTAATTTTTTTAGCAAATATAATTTAAATTTTATTCTTAGCAATCCCATCTAGTGATAGAAGATGGTTTCTCATTTGTACTCCCGTATTGAGATGTAGAAAAATCTGATTAGATATTGAGTCTAATTTGATAATGTACTTGTGACCCCTGCGGTGTTAGGTTGCGGTTGGTTAACAAAGAGAAGTGACATATTGTATAAAAGCTCCTCCTGGTACCGAACATAAGCACTCACTCCCCTTCATCCGCAGGATCTATTTGATTTGACTCTCTCAAAATTATATTAATCAACATGGCTTATAAAATTACGTTTATATTTGCGTTTCTCATCTGCTACAACGTTATTGGAAGTATTGATTACGTCGGAGCTGAGCCCGCTGTGGTCTTCGGCTACAACCCGATGGAGATCTGCATAGAGAATTGTGCTCAGTGCAAGAAAATCCTTGGCTCATGGTTCGAGGGTCCGCTCTGTGCAGAATCCTGCGTCCGGCGCAGAGGAAATTTTATACCTGATTGTGAAGATTTCGCCTCCATCGCACCATTCCTTACAAAGATTTAAACAGTAACGAGAATTTTCAAATTTGTAAAATCACAATCATGATTGTGGCGAAGGTTAATTATATTTTGATGTTTTCAAATAAATTATCTATAAAAGATGTTTGTTCTCAATTTCTAATCTATAAAATATCGGTCATATTACGTTGAAGGATATGAACAAGGCTTTTTAACCTGATTCAAATAATATACAACAAGCTTTTTCTAAATCTGAGTCCTCATCTGAATTACACAATATAAACACAATAAACCTACCTATACAATTTCTAGAAGAAAGAGCTAAGAGTATAGAACAAAATGATTTCTAAGGAGTAGCATTCATTCAAAAACAAGAAGCAAACATTAATGTGATGTATGGAGCAGAACAAATGAAAGCCTGTCCGGCGCACAGCACTCGAAATTGAGGTGTTTCAAATAGTTTTTAGAAGCGCAGCTTTTCATTTCACAGCTGAAACAAATGTATACCTCTGACTGACGTGCAGTTAGGAATATGTAGATAAGGTAATTGTTTCGCTGATAACTTACCAGATATTTTTCCATAGAAAAAAGTATGAAATAAAATATTATAGAAGATCAACGGGCTTTAGTTCACTACTGGATATAGATCTTTCCAAATATGGGCACACATTTGATACGCTTAAGTCATAGATGAAGTTGCTAGTCTTACACTGGGATCACTGCTTTTGGATCATTTAGAACCAGAAATATTTTAGCCTTGTCGATACAGAGCTAGATTTTTCTTTCGTAGCTCGGAAACGTTACCCGGTTGAATTAATAAAACTGAAGTTAAACACTAACGAATTGAAAACATTTCTTTTTTCAGTAAAAATCAGCAGTATTCGGCAATGTCCGGCTCGAATTAAAGCCCTGGACGTCACCGATCAATCAATGTCGCGTTTGTACATATTGCAGCACGAAATCGAGAAACAAAACTGTCGATCGATTGTAAATGTTAGGTCTTTTAGATTTTTGTTGCACTACGTTTTGAAGCTCTAAATATTAGCTCTGAATGTAGTGATGGCGGAAGATTTACTATATGATGATAGCCAGAAATGCGGTTTTGAAAAAAGTTATCACAAAATACTTCGACATGTGACTTAAAATGAGCTGACGAACTTAGATAATTTTAAAACAATTTCAACTTTGGATCATTAGTCGAAACGACTACATTTCGCAAAATCGACTTCCTAAACTCCAATTTAACAAGCAGCTATTAATTCAGACAATCTGTCATAATTTTATCATTAATTTAGACTTGTAAAGTACTGACGTTGATGACGACGGGTAATTTTTTTTTGTAAGATTGTGAATTCAAAAAGAAGACAATTACTTACTTATATTTAGTACAAGGCCAGGATAAAGAAGGTTCTTTGGAGACTTTTCTTTTATAGAAACATTCTAAACAGCAGAAGCAATATCTTTACCAAATTTTGAGTGTTTACGTCTAATAGTTACGGAGATCTCGTGGTGAAGCAATGAATAGACTAGCGCAACGTTCAGCTGATGGTAAGTGATACGCCTGCTCATATATATATCACTACATTGTGCTCGTCGCCTTTTAAAATGAGAATTTGAGTCTCGTTGTCCGGGTAATTACAATAGCTACAGCGCCTTTCAAACAGGAACACAGTAATGTTTGGTGGCAGAAATAGGCGCTTCGGCGGTATCAAGTAGACCTCCGGCAACAGAGACCCACCTCTAGTAACTTTCTTACTCTTCTTAAAGTGCTTCTGTTTTACTGGAAAAAATTGGAGATGTTCCTGGCTTGAAGTATATGGAACAGGTGCTGGATGCTGGTGAGTCCAGTCCACATCCAGATAGATTGAAAGAGGTTCATGTCATTTCATGAAAACTTGTCTGGTTACAGAACTACATTAAATGAGGTAACGAGAAAAAATGTTGATGTTGTTGTTCTCTTTATGAACTGGTGTGGCGCCGCCGGAAGTAATCTAAAAGTTGTTATAAGTATGAGCATCCGGAGTCGTAATGCAGAAACTAGTTACACAAACTACTTTACAGCTGAGAAAGCATTTAATTTTTTTTATTCGACGAAGCTACGATACGAGCAAGCCGTAGAACCGATGGTAAGTGATACGCCTGCCCATAACAACGTGGCGCTAGTTAGGATGATATACACTGCATCACATGCTGTTCGCTTTCAGATAAGTGTTAAGTTCTTCTTGATGTTGTATTTTTTTATATATATATATTGAAGCGACAAAGCGAGACGGACATTCACGTGGTAGTAAGTGATACGCTTGCCCATAACAACGTGGCGCTAGTTAGGATGATATACACTGCATCACATGCTGTTCGCTTTCAGATAAGTGTTAAGTTCTTCTTGATGTTGTATTTTTTTATATATATATATTGAAGCGACAAAGCGAGACGGACATTCACGTGGTAGTAAGTGATACGCTTGCCCATAACAACGTGGCGCTAGTTAGGATGATATACACTGCACCACATGCTGTTCGCTTTCAGATAAGTGTTAAGTTCTTCTTGATGTTGTATTTTTTTATATATATATATTGAAGCGACAAAGCGAGACGGACATTCACGTGGTAGTAAGTGATACGCTTGCCCATAACAACGTGGCGCTAGTTAGGATGATATACACTGCATCACATGCTGTTCGCTTTCAGATAAGTGTTAAGTTCTTCTTGATGTTGTATTTTTTTATATATATATATTGAAGCGACAAAGCGAGACGGACATTCACGTGGTAGTAAGTGATACGCTTGCCCATAACAACGTGGCGCTAGTTAGGATGATATACACTGCATCACATGCTGTTCGCTTTCAGATAAGTGTTAAGTTCTTCTGGATGTTGTATTTTTTTATATATATATATTGAAGCGACAAAGCGAGACGGACATTCACGTGGTAGTAAGTGATACGCTTGCCCATAACAACGTGGCGCTAGTTAGGATGATATACACTGCATCACATGCTGTTCGCTTTCAGATAAGTGTTAAGTTCTTCTTGATGTTGTATTTTTTTATATATATATATTGAAGCGACAAAGCGAGACGGACATTCACGTGGTAGTAAGTGATACGCTTGCCCATAACAATGTGGCGCTAGTTAGGATGATATACACTGCATCACATGCTGTTCGCTTTCAGATAAGTGTTAAGTTCTTCTGGATGTTGTATTTTTTTATATATATATATTGAAGCGACAAAGCGAGACGGACATTCACGTGGTAGTAAGTGATACGCTTGCCCATAACAATGTGGCGCTAGTTAGGATGATATACACTGCATCACATGCTGTTCGCTTTCAGATAAGTGTTAAGTTCTTCTGGATGTTGTATTTTTTTATATATATATATTGAAGCGACAAAGCGAGACGGACATTCACGTGGTAGTAAGTGATACGCTTGCCCATAACAACGTGGCGCTAGTTAGGATGATATACACTGCACCACATGCTGTTCGCTTTCAGATAAGTGTTAAGTTCTTCTTGATGTTGTATTTTTTTATATATATATATTGAAGCGACAAAGCGAGACGGACATTCACGTGGTAGTAAGTGATACGCCTGCCCATAACAATGTGGCGCTAGTTAGGATGATATACACTGCATCACATGCTGTTCGCTTTCAGATAAGTGTTAAGTTCTTCTGGATGTTGTATTTTTTTATATATATATATTGAAGCGACAAAGCGAGACGGACATTCACGTGGTAGTAAGTGATACGCTTGCCCATAACAATGTGGCGCTAGTTAGGATGATATACACTGCATCACATGCTGTTCGCTTTCAGATAAGTGTTAAGTTCTTCTGGATGTTGTATTTTTTTATATATATATATTGAAGCGACAAAGCGAGACGGACATTCACGTGGTAGTAAGTGATACGCTTGCCCATAACAACGTGGCGCTAGTTAGGATGATATACACTGCACCACATGCTGTTCGCTTTCAGATAAGTGTTAAGTTCTTCTTGATGTTGTATTTTTTTATATATATATATTGAAGCGACAAAGCGAGACGGACATTCACGTGGTAGTAAGTGATACGCCTGCCCATAACAATGTGGCGCTAGTTAGGATGATATACACTGCATCACATGCTGTTCGCTTTCAGATAAGTGTTAAGTTCTTCTTGATGTTGTATTTTTTTATATATATATATTGAAGCGACAAAGCGAGACGGACATTCACGTGGTAGTAAGTGATACGCTTGCCCATAACAACGTGGCGCTAGTTAGGATGATATACACTGCACCACATGCTGTTCGCTTTCAGATAAGTGTTAAGTTCTTCTTGATGTTGTATTTTTTTATATATATATATTGAAGCGACAAAGCGAGACGGACATTCACGTGGTAGTAAGTGATACGCTTGCCCATAACAACGTGGCGCTAGTTAGGATGATATACACTGCATCACATGCTGTTCGCTTTCAGATAAGTGTTAAGTTCTTCTTGATGTTGTATTTTTTTATATATATATATTGAAGCGACAAAGCGAGACGGACATTCACGTGGTAGTAAGTGATACGCTTGCCCATAACAACGTGGCGCTAGTTAGGATGATATACACTGCACCACATGCTGTTCGCTTTCAGATAAGTGTTAAGTTCTTCTTGATGTTGTATTTTTTTATTTATATATATATATATATATATATATATATATTGAAGCGAAAAAGCGAGACGGACATTCACGTGGTAGTAAGTGATACGCCTGCCCATAACAACGTGGCGCTAATTAGGATGATATAAATTGCACCGCGTTGCGCCCGTCGCCTTTGACATAAGATGTTGAGTTTCATTACCTCAGTAATTACACAAGCAACAGCGCCCTTCAAACCGGACCACAGTAACGTTTTCACAGTGCTGTTAGTCGGATGCAATGGATGCTGCGGTGGTACCTAGACTGTCTCCGGCAACAGAGAATATACACATCTTTATTACAGTTGGAGTATATAACGTTTTATATGTACAGTTTGTTTTATGTTCAGTTTGTCGTGTTTTCAGTTTGTCGTGTAAATATCCTCGATTGATTTAAGGTTTATGAGCTCCTGTCGAATCCAATTCGGAAGCTGGACCCTTCAGTTCGACGTAGGCTTTATTACCAGCAGTAAAATAAACGGTTAGTTTATACTGCTGTATAATATAAAGATAGCAACTGCCTTCGCCGTAGTGTTCATTCTTTCTGGTTTATTTTAACTGACAAGTTTGATTCGTTTTTTTTTTAGTTTCTTCTTCGTGTATATGTTAATGTGTATTTTCTACAACTTAGATTGTTTTACTTTTGTTCTTATAGCGACCGTTAGTTTTGGAATATAAGTAGTAGACATAAAGTAGTAGACATATTAGTTATAAAGGATGTTGGTCGTCTAATGAAATCTATAATATCTTTGACGCATTCACTGCTTGGGATATAATAATAGCCGGAAACCGAATGTTCATTAGGCGAATTTTGATTAAGTATATATATTGAAGATAAGGATGAATCTATATTGTTATTATTATTATTTTAATAAAAAAAATTAAACACTTGCTTCAAACCTCAGCGGCTGCTGCTACTACAAAATGAACGTGCCGCCCGCTCGGTTCCGGGTGGTGAGCACTGAATGTGTTAAGGTATATCTTGTTAGAAATGGTTTAGTAATATCCCCACAGTATGATTAGACCAGACCACCACATCAGAAGACAGATAGACACAAATGTACAGCAGTAAATGTGCATCGGTTGAAATGATGATGAATATGACTAGTGTTTACTAATGCTCTTCATCTTTATCAGCCGATAAACTTCTACTGCTGGGTATGAGCGTCTTCAAAAGACTACACCGATCAGATCAGTGATCGTATAATAGCATAAACACGAAAAACTAGGAACTGACTTTTGCCTTCATTATAGATAAAAAATACTTTTAAATTTGTTCACGAGGAGTTTGAAGGTAAGTAACCCTAAAACTGCCAACAGGGGAAAGATTGGTTTGGAAGCTGGTAATCATTTCTATCGAAACTTCTGTTGTTTTCTTTTTTTATCCTTATTTATTCTTTTTCTTAAGATGCCTCTCCGATTAGCGGATAGCAGATCTATTATGAGGCGGAACTGTTGGACACCACTTGCGATCCAGGTCTACTCTCTGGTGTTATGCAGCTACTATCTTTTCCTACGACCAAGACCTTAACCCACCAGTTTGACTATTAGGATGAATTGAAGCAGTATACTTTTCTCACCTTGACGGTCTACAAAAGCTCGCACTTTTGGTTATGTTTATTTATTATGTTCAAATTTCAAATAATTTAATATAATATATATTATTATAGAACAAAGAAATAGTTTTATTTACTTACAGGTACTTACAACATCAGCGTCGTCAGTCATTATTTTGTACCGGCTGTTAACAGTGGGAGCATTGACGACGAGTGTGCTTTATGTACAGCTTTATTTTCACTTAAAACCGTGTGAAGTTATAATAAAAAAAATCAAACTACTACTACAACAACATCAATAATTAGTATTAGTATTATTCCATTTTTCGACTCTTTCTTTGGAATTTAGTTTTGTCACAGTCACCTGCCTTTGAGAAGTACTTTTGCTTTCGTTGCTGTATGCCTTTAGGGAAATGGGCAGCCGGTAACTTGGAGTATCCGGTGGAATTATTTGACCTCACTCAGAAAGCGGGGACGGTACTTATTTACTGTACCCTCGCTGGCCCGCTTTGCAGTGCTCTTGTTATATTCCCGTAGTGCCGTAGAGGAGATGCTGACTTTGAAACGTTTGATTAATTTAGCTAAGTGTTTATTACTTCTTTTCTATTTTGTTTACTACAATTCCCACTCAGCTTTTATTAAGTTTTACTTTATTGAAATAAACAATATCTGCGTAGTTCTGTATTGTTTGATGAACAAATAATGAATTACGCAATGTTTTCATCATCTCAGCCCACGTTCACTGCTAATCAAGATCTTTCCAAAATACTATCCTCACCGCTCTTGAGTATTTTGGCAACACGCTTAAAGAAAGCTAGAGCATTTCTTCTGAAAATATATAGTCTTCTGAAAATAGTCCAATTTTGCGATACGAAATTGGTAAATTGTCCATAATTGTCTATGTCTATCAGCTGATGATGATGACGATGACAAGTGGTGGGATTTCAGCACTCTTATCATACGGGGTAGTTTAAGTAACTTCCAATCCAATCCAGTTTAATGAGAAATGTATATTAATTTGAAAGTCTCTAGACGCAGGCAGATGCAGAACTGATTAATTTATATATCTTTTCGACAGTGCTATATCCATATGAAAATTTATCGGCTGATGGTGACGGTGATGAAAGACTTATCGAGCATCTATCACTTCAATAATCAAGATCATGTTACTCTTAAAGTAATGAACGTTACGTTATGGTACATAAATGTATCGTTTTGTAGGAACTTCGAGGATCCGCACAGCACAGCACTATAATAAGTATTTTACCACCAGCAATGGAAAAATATGCTGAGCTAGGTCCTGTTGTACCATTGCAGAGCATATGCACCCGCGCCCGTTCTCTGCATGGAATTAATTTTATTACAATTCATGTCTTTATATATGATCTGTGTACTGTCGCAATAAACGTGTACTTTAAGGGGGAGTAAGGGGTCCCGCACAATAACCCATGGGACCAAAGTCAACCTCTCTTACTCCTGGTGCATCTTGCTAATCAACAATCGAGGCTCTGGCTCCCACTAACCTGCATTAGGTCAGCCTGGTGGGAACTGGCACAAATCCGACCACATGAACCTTTACAAATGACGGCCCCTGGTGCCCGACGGTACCGGATGCCATGCTGACTGCGTGAAGGTCGTGGAAAGCCGCTGGATGCGGGCAACGGAGGTACGATAGATATGGAAATCTTATGAGGACGCCTACGTCCAGCAGTGGGCGTCTATCAGCTGATAGTGATGGTGATGAAACGTGTAATACATTTAAATTTTACTACCTTCATTGGTATATAGGAATACCTGCCAGTTTTATTCCTGAAAAGATTTTCATTCCTTTATAGTATAGGGTATGGCAGAAGAAACATTAAAGTAGGATTAATGCTGTGGAGATGAGAAGCCTGAGAAGTATAACTGGAGTGAAACGGATGGACAAAGTGAGGAACAGTGTGATAAGGAAGCGGTGCGGCGTGGTTGAAGATGTAGTGACAAGGATAGAGAAAGGGATGCTTAGATGGTTCGGCCATGTCGAAAGAATGGATGAAAGAAGATTAACGAAAGAAATATACAAGGTAAGAATGATTGGAAAAATCGGTGCAGGTCGACCTAGGCGGACATATTCCGATCAAATCGGAGATGTCCTAAAGACAGGCCGGATCAAAAGCACACGCAACCGACGAGCGTGCATGAAGACGCTTATGAAAGTGGAGGAAGCGAGAGAGGTGTGCCAGGATCGTAGCAGGTGGAGAGAGGTGGTCTCTGCCTACCCCACTGGGAACGAGGCGTGATATATATGTATGTATGATATAGTTTTATAACAGTATTACAAAATATTATACTCCTCGGTGAATTCGAAAAACAGGGTAAAATATTACAGAGCCGGGGTGAAATTATGAGGGTGTTTAATGAAATATTGTGTATTTTAGCCGATTGCAATCCGTTGATGAGATTAATCTGCGCACATTTCTGTTCATCGAAACGGAAACATTGCTTCAGCTCTTCCATTGGAAACATAAATCATTACATTAATCGATTTGTCCATTTGATGTAAGGGAGCTCATCCTCATCATGATCAGCCACTAAACGGCCACTGCTGGACATAAGCCTCCTTCAAAAATCTGTCCATCGGTTAATCCTGCGCTGCCCGTAAGATGGCCAGGTACTAGGAGTCGTCGTCTGTAGAGGCTCATATTTTTGGGTCATTTTCCACCACGCTAGCCCAAAGCCGGTTAGTGGGAGCCACAGCCTCGTTCGTTGTTTAGCAGGCTGAACCACGAGCAGGTGAGGTTGGCTTGGGTCCTGTGAGTTGTTGTGCAAGACCCCTCACACTCCATGAGCTCGATCTAATAAAAAAGTTTATAGTACCGAAACACAGCATACATAAATACAACGAGTCCGGAGAGTCTAGGAGAGACTGCTGGACATAGACCTCCCCTAAAGATCTGCACATCGATCGTTTCTGCGCCGCCCGCATCCAGCTGCGTCCCGCAAATTTCACTATATGGTAGGATCACCTGGTGGGGGAGGTCTGCCAAGACTACGTCTTCCGGTAAGTGGTCACGATTCTAGGATCTTAGTGCCCCATCGACTGTTAGTCCTTCGAGCGATGTGTCCTGCCTATTGCCACTCGAGGCTAGCAATCTTTTGGACTAATCGGTAACCTTAATTCTTGTGAGGATCTCATCATTTCTGATTCGATCACGCAGGGAAACCTTCAGCATAGCCCTTTCCATATATATTACGTAATACTGTAATTCTACAAATTATTAAAAATTACAAATCGTAACAACTGCTATTAGGGAGTCCTCGTAAAATATCGCCTCATAAAATCTGAGCTGATGAGTTTTTTTTTTTATGAAATAACGAGCCCCTTGACTTTACAGCAGACAGTCGAGTTATCTTTTGAAGAGATTTATTACTTACTATCCCTCATCCCTAATCACCGGTTTTTATGAAAGGATAACTTAGTCGTTTTATGAAACATTGAAACGGGAAATTAATTTCTAGATTTACATTTGAAATTATTAAAATTCCTTTCATCATCATCATCATCATTGTTATCAGCCGACGACTACTTACGCCAACTCCTTTTACTTAAGTTATTTTCAAGTCCTCCGCTATAATAACGTATGGTAGAGATTACCTTAACTCCTCATAAGATCCCCTACAAACGACGGTCCCTAGTGCTAGGTGGTACCTGAGGCCATACTAGCTGTAGGGTCGAAGAAAGCCGCTTGATGCGAGCATGGATGTGTTATGAGAAACAGTAGGAGAAATAAATAAAGAACAAATTCAAATCTCTTACATGATGAAAAGGAAAAGAATTCGTGAAAAAATTTGGAAGTTCCGCTTTAAGAGGAAGAGGACTCCTCAGTAACTCCTCAATGTTTATCATCCTAACTGGCACCACGTTGTTATGCTGTTATGATTAGGTGTATCAATTACTATCAATAGAATATATTCAAATCAAAGTTCATCTCTCATCATCAGCTGATAAACGTCCACAGCTGGACATAGGCCTTCCCCAAAGATCCCCACATCGATTAATCCTGCTCCGCCCGTATCACCGGTTACGAGGAGCCATCGTTTGTAGGGGTTACACATGGAATGATCTGGGTTAATTCCCACCACGCTGGCCCAATACGGGTTGGTGGGAGCCAGAGTCTCGTTTGTTGATTAGCAGGCTGCACCATGAGCTGGTGACGTCGGCTTGGATCCCGTGAGTTGTTATGCGGGAACTCTTACACCCCTACACAGTAGTTCATCAGCTGCAATAGGTGCTGGAGTGGTAGGTCCCTGCTGCAGGTACAGTTTCCTGCAGCAGAGACCTACCACCAGTCAACCCTCATATTATTAATGAATATTTCAGCTCTATGAAAAGATAGTAAAACATATTTTCTATTGAATATAGAAAGGTTCGATAGGAATCCAATATATTTATTAATATATGAACTGGTTTGAATTCCCTTTCGCTGAAGAGGCGAGCGTTTGCATATTGAACATGCCGGCAGGTCAGGGATAAAGCGGAACATCACCCGGGTATTGATCCGGGTATATGAAGCCTGACAACAATCACTGTACGTACATACCGGATTCTACAGGTAATATAAAAACAACTGTGTTATACATTCATTGGTGGTAGGTCTCCGTTGCCGTCTAGGTACCACTGCAGCGCCTATTTCTGTCGCCGAACAGCAATGCATAAATATTGTTTTCCTGTTTGAAAGACGCTGTAGTTAATAAAATCACTGATGATATTTGACATGTTATGTCTCAGGCAAGGAGTGCAGTGTGGCGGAGTGTCATCATCATCATCATCAGCCGATAGACGTCCACTGTTAGACATAGGTCGTCCCCAAACATCACCTTTGTAGGGGGTTCATAAGGGGAGATTTGGGTCATTTCCCAACACACTGGCCCAAAATGGGTTGTTGGGAGCCAGAGCCCCGTCTGTTGATTAGCAGGGTGCACCACGAGCTGATGAGGTTGGCTTGAGTCCTGTGAGTTGTTATGTGGTGGGGTGTACAATATCTGCTCCTGTGAGTTGTCGCGTGGTGGGATGTTCATAACTCTCGTCATGTTCTTATGAGCGGGCGTATCACTCACCATATGGTAAACGTCCCGCTCATTTCGTCCCTTCGTAGTATAAAAAATATATTATCTATTATTTATGTAGAATTGTAATATGTAGAGAACTTTAACAAGAGATGTAAGATATATGCGTAGTAGTTACCTAGAGACTTATATAGTGAGAGGTAGCCTACCCCTACTGGGGAAAAAGGCGTGATAATATAAAAAAAAGGTAGTCGAAAGAGTATTGGTATATTTTTTTTATTAAAATCACAGAAAGAAAAAGAAATCGCAGAGAACCAATTTCCATCATTAAAACAGTGAATTATTTTTATACTATTATACAGTTCTGTAAAGCGGTATTAAAAACTACAAAAACATATACTAGCTGCTCCCCGCCCGCTTTGCAGGCCGTAATACAAAATCAGACTTAAAGTTTGTACGAAATATTCCTTAGTAGCAACCGCAACTGCAAATGGCTATCTATAGCAACCGTTACTATAGCAACCGCATGAATAATACCAAATGAAAATGTTCATAAAAGTTCATTAGACATAAAACAATGAGGGATCTATGAAATTCTACAAATCATTCAACGTCGAATGCTCATGTTCCAGTATCGATATGTTCACTAGTTTTCAGGTGATTGGCGAACAAATGAAGCCCATTCACATATATAATATATACATAAATATACATTAATAGATTTCCTTTGGTATGTTAATATAATGTAGTAATATGTTATCCTTACTAGCTCCGAGTTTATTGGTTTCATTGCGAATGTGTCACGGTCCGCGTGGAGTTTGAATATTTCAAACACTACCCTTCGCGGCCTGCTTTTGATGAATATCGCGTTCTGACCCCCGCCCCTACCATAAAGCGTGTGTTCCGCTTACAAACGAATCCGTACTACACGTAGCAATTTTTTTTAAACAAAGAGGCTTTAAGACCTGTTTACATAGAACCTCTTAATAAGCACACCCAGGCTTTATAAACTTTACTAAATCTCTTTAGGTTATCAAAACTATACTTGGACATTTTTTTTATATTATAACGGAAGCAAACAAGCTAGCGGGTCACCTGGTGGTAGGTGAATTCGCCGCTGCCCACAGACGCAAATAACAACAAAAGTGTTACTAGGCCGTTGCGATCTCATAACATTTAAAAGAAGGGAGGGGTAAAATATAGGATAGGTTTCCGAGGAACAGGAGTAGGAGTAAAAGGGGACGGACCACCAGACACTAGTTAGTTTCTAACCAAATGCAACATCACAGCTCCTAGAACACTGCAACGTCGCACCGGTCCATCTAACAAACGTCAAAGTTCGGGTGGTCTGAAGGAAAGGAAAAGGAATGGGCATCCGGCTCTCTCACTCACCAGACGAAACATGGCAGCCACTAGGAAGCCAGCCATTTCACGCTGATTTTCTGTGAGAGGGTAGTGTCGCACCGGTCGATCCTGCCCAATTATGTGCTACAGTGAACTGTAGCCGTGGATCTACTACCACTACTACCACTTAGGTCTCTGTTGCTACAGACCTTCTAGATAGGTACTAGAACGGCGCCTATTCCAATCCAATCCAATCCAATCAGCCGGAAGACGTCCACTGCTGGACAAAGGCCTCCCCCAAAGATTTCCACTTAGACCGGTCCTGGGCCACCCGCATCCAATGGTTGCCAGCGACCCTGACCAGGTCGTCGGTCCACCTTGTGGGGGGTCTGCCCACGCTACGTCTTCCGGTACGTGGCCGCCACTCGAGAACCTTTCTGCCCCAACGGCCGTCGGTTCTGCGAGCTATGTGCCCTGCCCATTGCCACTTTGCGACGGCGACCCTTCGAGCTATGTCGGTGACCTTGGTTCTCCTGCGAATCTCCTCATTTCTGATTCGATCTCGCAGGGAAACTCCGAGCATAGCTCGCTCCATCGCCCTCTCGGCAATCTTAAGCTTGCGGACAAGGCCCACAGTAAGCGGCCACGTCTCTGCTCCGTATGTCATCGCTGGCAACACACACTGGTCAAAGACTTTTGTCTTGAGACACTGCGGTATATTGGACGAGAAGATATGTCTTAGCTTCCCGAATGCTGCCCATCCGAGTTGGATTCGACGAGAGATCTCTTTCTTGAAGTTGGACCTACCTAGTTGGATTGTATGTCCGAGGTAGACATATCTGTCAACAACTTCAAGTGTAGAGCTTCCAACTGTTATTGGAGTGGGTACAATATGGACATTTGCCATGATTTTGGTCTTGTCCATATTCATTTTAAGACCCACTCGTTGTGAAACTCTACAAAGATCATCGAGCATTGTGTTGATGTCCTCCATGGTCTTAGCCAAAACCACGATATCGTCGGCAAATCTAAGGTGCGTGATGTACTCGCCGTTGATATTGATGCCATATCCTCTCCAATCCAGAAGCTTGAAGACATCTTCCAATGCAGCGGTGAACAGTTTCGGAGATATGATGTCTCCCTGTCTTACTCCACGCTGCAATCGTATCGGTTTCGAGCTCTGGTCTTCGAGGCGGACTGACATGGTGGCGTTCTCGTACAAGCACCTTAGAACATCGACGTACCGGTGGTCTATTTGGCACCGTTGGAGGGCCTGCAACACGGCCCATATCTCAATCGAATCGAAGGCTTTCTCATAGTCCACAAACGCTAAGCATAACGGCTGGTTATACTCATGGGACTTCTGTATAACCTGCCGCAGCGTATGAATGTGGTCTATGGTGCTGTAGCCTTTACGGAATCCAGCTTGTTCGGGAGGCTGGAAGTCGTCGAGCCTGATTGTGAGACGATTCGTGATGACTCTGGAAAACAACTTGTAGACATGACTCAAAAGTGAGATGGGTCTATAATTCTTCAACTGGGTTTTATCTCCCTTCTTGAAGAAAAGCACCACCACACCTCCGTGCCATGCCCGAGGCGATCGGCCTTCTAGTATGACGGAATTAAACAACTTCTGCAGGACTTCGAGGATCGGCTTTCCACCAGCTCTCAGAAGTTCAGCTGTTATTTCGTCATCACCAGGTGCCCTGTTGCCGTTAAGCTGATTCAGAGCCACACTAATCTCGTGTAGGCTGACAACCGGGATATCTTCAGAGTAGTGTCGGGCTAGACTAGCTCTTGGATCTGATGCTAGTCCACCAGGAGAACATGTAGTCGTGTACAGCTGTCCATAGAACCGCTCAATCTCCTCCAGAACCTCGGCCCTTGACGATACGATCCTGCCGTCCTCTGTCTTCAGCCACGTCAACCGGCTTTGCCCGATAGACAGATCTCGTGCGAATACTTTAGAGCCTTTGTTCCGCTCTATTGCCTCTTTAACACTGTCAGTATTAAATCGGCGTATGTCGCGAGTCAGAGACTTAGAGACCTGCCTATTCAGCTGCCGATATTTGGTGGCATCTTCAGGAGACTTCAGGACCAGTTCTCGTCTTTCGGTCATGAGGTTTAATGTGTGGTCAGAGATCGGCTTCTTCTTTCTGGTACGGGGGACTTTAAAAATCTTAAGTCCTGCCGTACGGACAGCATCTACGAACCTGGTGTTGTAATCGTCCACATCAATGCACTCGCCTAAGGATGCAAAGCGATTTCGTAGTTCAAGCTGAAAGCTCTCGGGGTTTTGGAGTTGGATGGGCGCTGGCCGGAGCGTGGACTTCACCAGTCGAAATCGTTCGAGCTTTATGTTGATATTCAAAATGCCTCTCACGATTCGGTGATCGCTGCCCATTTTTAGAGCATTGATCACTGAGACATCCTTGAATATCTGCCTCTTCGTCGACATGATGAAGTCTATCTCATTTTTAGTAGCTCCATCAGGACTAATCCACGTCCACTTGCGGCTGGCCCGCTTCTTGAAGAAGGAGTTCATTATATAGAGGCCCTCCTTCTCCATGAAGTCGGCGAGCATTTGGCCTCGTGGATTTCTCTGTCCATATCCAAATTGCCCCACTTTCAGTTCTCCACTACTTCGCTGCCCTAGTTTTGCATTAAAGTCTCCCATGACAACGGTGGACTGAGTTTTGGAACTGTGTATGGCTTTAGAAATATCCTCATACACAGTTACCACCTCGTCATCAGAGTGTGCCGTAGTCGGTGCGTATACCTGTATGACCTTCAGCGAGTAACGCTTGGTAACTCTGAGTATCAGGTACGCTACCCTTGCTGACACACTAACGATGTCGACAACGTTATTCACAAGAGACTTGCGGACGATAAACCCGACGCCACCCTGGGACTGCTGGTCGCCCTCCCGGAAATAGAGCAGGTTGCCTGATTTAAGAGTTATCGTGTCCTCTCCCTCTCTTCGGACTTCGGATAACCCTACTATATCCCATCTTAACCTGCTCAATTCCTCCTCCAGCTCAATTATCTTCTCGTCGGTCCGCAGTGTACGCGTGTTGAGTGTTGCCAGGGCCAGATGTTGTTGGTTTTGGTAGCCTGGCCGCTTCCGGAGATTCTTCGCACCCCTTGCCCCGCCGTTACCGTGACCGCTACCGTAGCCAGGAATAGCGGGGCCGCCGGGGACTAGGGGCCGTTTTTTATTTTGGGATCTCATCTTAGGGGGGAATTGCCGTAATCGCCACGCTTGGCAGGCGGCTTGGCGATCGCAGTTACGGAGGCCCTATCGTGAAACGCTGCTGCCCGTCCCACGTCCGGGATTTCCCTCCGCTTCCTTGGATGGATATACCGCCATCGTTCGGTTGACTGATTGCATTTGATGAAGTGTAAATGTACTCAATCGTCATATACACTTCAGCAAATGGGCGGTGGGGTCGTCACTTCCCGACGCCGGGACGGAACGGCGCCTATTGCGGCCGACAAATAGTATTGTGTTCCGGATTGAAGAGACTTGAAAGAGTAGAATTACTAAAGTCATCATCATCATCATCTTCATCAGCCGATAGACGTTCACTGCTGGACATAGATCTCCCCAAAGATCCCCACATCAATCGGAACAGCGCTGACGCATCGCCAGACGCTAGGGGCTGTCGTTTATAGGGGTTGATAAGGGAGGGAATTACTTGAGACAGGATGTTAACGATACTTAAGACGAAATAAATACTAAGAAGATTAATAGCGTATTTTTATTCAAGGAAGCAACGTGGTACATACTACAGGGCCTTAGGATGATATACACAACAACGTCGCTTTTAGACATGTAATGTTAAGGCTCATCACCCCAGTAATTTCACTAGCTACAACGTTCTTCAAATCTTCTGCATCCACTGCTGGACATAGAACTACCCCAAAGATCTCCACGAGACTCATCATCTATTATAACACTACAGACGTACTATGTTGCAGTGTATATCATCTTATCACTACTTTATTACGGACAAGCAAACTTCACTAATAAACTCTAAACATTGTTTTTTAATTAAAAATATAAACTTATATAAGGTCACTTAAGTATAAGTGACCATAAAGAGGTACATAACCTAGTCTTACCCCACAATAACCTCAGTCCATAGTAGAGTTTAGAAATTTATCTAGTTTCATATTAACCTGTAAATACCAATGAAGGGGTCAGAGCCTGCGAAGTAATTTGCATAAGATCCAACTTAGACCCATCAGCTTTAATAAATAACTTAGATGTAAATTAGGTTTTAAGTTAGATGTCCACGTGTTAATCTGATCTGAACGGGTCTTAGGAGACAATACGTACCTGCTGGATTACAGGTCACATTACTCAGCCTAATAATACTGCTAGATTAACTGGATCTTAATTTAGAAGTTAGTAAAATGCATGTTCATTTAGTTATGGAGCTATTTAGGATATTTACATAACATCATCATCATCATCATCGTTACCAGCTTTTGCTTAACCACTGCTGGATATAGATCTTCCCCAATGTCTTCCATCTATTGCTATCGTCAGTTTCTCACATCAATCTACTTCCGATCGTCCTGATGCTGTCTTTAGGAGGAAAATCTTGGAGTAGAGGCCCCGTACAGGTCGTAGAAATATAGGATATTCACACAACATTTAAAAAAAAAATGATATCAGTAGTTGTTACGATACACAGCGGATCCCTGTCATCGCTTTGATATATATAGTAACGGGTTTCCTTACTCGTGGTATAGGGTAAAAATAGACCTTAATTTCATATGATGGCAAGTGCCCCCGCACATCTCTCGGGACCTTGGCCAACCTCACCAGCTCGTGGTGCACCCTGATAATCAACAAAGGAGACCCTGGCTCCCACCAACCCGCATTGGGCTAACGTGGTGGGAAACGACTCAAATCTCCCCATTGAATCCCCTACAAAGGTGATGTTTGGGGTAGCCCTATGTCCAGCAGTGGACGTCTATCAGCTGATGGTGATGATGATGAAGTGACAATGATGGAGCTTGTCCAAGATGCAGGCTCTCATATGTCACACAGGAAAGCTATTCGTATTGAGGTTGTATTTTCATTATGAGCGTGTTAACTAACCAAGGAGGGTAGAGGGTGAGAGAGACGTTAAGACTTCACCACCAGCTACACCAAACACATCTGTTTCTTTACCGCAATACCATTTTACTGTAACTTGAACGTTATACTTTGTATTTCTCGTAGCGGTTCGTTCCTCGTTACCCGTCCGAGATCTAATACCTTCATTAGAGCAGAATCGGGAGCTTAGTGGTGCTTAAGCTCTTTACTTACTTATACATCTCTTTATAACTATATTTATACCACAGTATTTACTTAATGATAAAAAATCTAATATTTAAGTAGTATTTTTTTAAACAATACTCTTAAAACTGGGACTAAGAAAGAGCCTTCTATTTTAAAGTAAAACCTGTTTCCACCACGCTGACCAAGTTCAGGTTGATGGGAGTGACATGTCCACTTAAACAGTTGGTTATGAACCATTCTGGTTGATCTTGACCTCATATTACCTTCATAGGAACCTCAAGTTAATTGGGATTCGAACCCGCGCCTCGTGGTGACGTAGAGCGGTTCCAATGAAACAATATTTGAACATAAGCATAACGATATGGTACAGTATATCTAATTAACGCTACATTATTATAGGCATGACTTCATCATCATCAGCTGATAGACGTCCACTGCTGGACATAGGTCTCCCCCAAAGATCTCCACATCGATCGGCCATCGTTAAACATCATGTTAGTAAGTTGCGATCAAGTAATTGTATTTTTTTATACAATTAAGCGACGAGACGAGCGGGACGTTCACCTGATGGTAAGTGATACGCCTGACCATAACAATGTGGCGCTAGTCAAGATGGTATCCATTGGCCCACATTGCGCTCGTCGCCTGAGTCATAAAATGTTCAGTTTCGTTACTCCAGTAATTACACTAGCTACAGCGCCCTTCGAACCTGAACACAGTAATGTTCGCACAGTACTGTCGGCTGCAATAGGTCCTGCGGTGGAACCTAGACAGTCTCCGACAATAGAGACACTACCACCAGTGTATGAAAGCTAGTTCAAAATAGGTTTGACCGTTTGGAAAATATGCTATTGAATTTTTAGTTCCTACTGGTGTTAGGTCTCTGTTGGACACTATAGTCTAAATAGGTACTAACGTAGTGCTTATTTTTAAAGCAATAGCGTACACTATGAAAACAGTATTAGGTAACGGTACGTCTTAAAGGGAATGTGATGCAGATGCTATGTGAGTAGGCGCATTTACCATCTTTTAGACGTCGTATCAAATTCATCATCATCAGCCGACTGACTATCACTTTAGGTCATCGACCCCTGCCAAAGATTACCAGACTACTACCGCAGAGGATCTATATTCTATTCTATCTGCAATCAGGATACTGTACAGGATGATGATTTTTATTAGAGATCATCCCATTTAGAGTTATTAAAGGATCTTCTCCATCCAATGAAAACAGACTGATAAAAGTCTCGCGATCTTAAAAGATCGAAGAATTTCGCTTCAATGGAAAATAAATTATCTTAAAAGGTAGAAGCACACTTTCTGAATACAACTACTATTTTAAATTGCAAAAGGTAAGTAAGAAAAAGGCTTTGAAATATTTATTAAGATTTAGGTCAATAAGCTGTTGAAATGTCTGTAAATCTAGATTATTTTTATTATTATAGATATTAGTTCTTTTTTAAAAAAATAAGGTTATTGACTAACTTCCAATCGGATGAGGTCCCTGTGTGGAATGAAATTATAGTCTAAATATGGGGTCAAATCAAGAGACCCTACAAATTATCATACTGATATAATCATGAGTCTATATATTATATAAATGAATAAATAGCCTATCTAATTTTATTACTGGAACTCGTGGTCTACTTCCACAAGAAGTCCAGGATAGTCTTTCCTTATCACGTCTACCTTCACCGGAAGCTTAACCTTAATAGAGATCGAACCATCGACTCTTCGAAACTTGAAGCTAGCATGATCGTCTTGTAATCTTTTTTTTTCGGTTTCGGGGAGGAATTAATAGAAAAGATGCTCTGTCTTCTGGGGAGGTCAGAGTTATGTGGAGAATTTTACCCACTAAAACCCTGGTGATCATCGGCGTGTGGAGAGGTCACGGGATCTCCGTTCGGAATACAACCACGGCCTCGCTAATAATATGATGGGTGGTCCCGAGGTCTGCCTTATGCAGACCCCATCTGTTTCGAGAGTACTTCAATGACCGGAGACCAGGTCCTGCCATCGTCTTATAACCTGAGCTATCACGACTGTACTTTTTCATATTCATTTAATTTATAAACTGATACTAATCGTCCATCTATAAATTAGATCTCTGTTCTCAGTTTTATTCCTCTATCTCCTATTAACTCTTATCTTGTATTCTGTTGTACATGGTATCATCATTTTTCTTAAATCTATATTCACAGCATCCAAGCAAGTATTTAAGATGGTTAACAAAGGTCACATTTTGCATTCATTGTGCTTAACTGAACTGTTCCGAAGCTCATCTTTATTCAAGAGGTCGTAAGTTTAGGGTTATGTTTAAATTCTAACGAACACGAGTAACCGCTCCGACCGCCGAGATGATGGACGGAGACCGTTACGACAGGATATAATGAAACTAAACCTAATTCAGATGTTAAGTTCCATTTATATTCTTTCAGGGATCAGATACAAAGCATCACGTTGTTCTCATCGCCTTGATACATAAGATTAGTCTGACTCAAGTAAATTCTTTAACTGCATCGCCCTTTAAACCAGAACGCAGTAACGTCTGCTGTTTGTCGGCTCCAAGTGTAGCTGCTGTGGTACCTAGACAGTGTCCAGTACTGGTCAATACAAATAAGAAGACAATGTGATGATATATTTTGATCTCCGGCAATACATCCTCCAATTTGTTCGTCCTGTAAGGTGTCTATGTCTAATTTTTTTCGCAAACACCCTCGGCGCGAAGGATAATGGTCTACAACACACTTAGCGATAAAAGTCGGTAGTTTATTTTGGCAGGCCGTAATTTACTACAGTCCGTAAAGTTTACTGCGGTGTTTTTCTTAATTACATACGTTATTGCTCCCTCTCACGAAACTCGAATGTGTGCGAATGAGATATTTACTATACATAAATTCGTCTCAATGAGGAACTATATATATATAACTGCTAGTAGAAGTCCGGCAGTCAACATAACTGACTGCTGTTCTAGATAGTATTAATTGTGATTAAGGATATCTGTGCAAAAGTGACTGCTAATTAAATCAGTGAATATTTTGTTTGTAAACAATCTTATAATTATAACTAATGGAAAAAGTCATGGTTGAGGAATATCAAGGAATGGACTGGCATATCTGTAGCATCTGAATAGTTCCGCCGAACCGGAGACAGAAAGGGCTGTACAACGCTGATCCCCAACCTTCACTAGTTGGAGAGGCGCTTTAAGAAGAAGGTTGTGAAAATCAGTGTAAATGTATGTTCCCCGATTGTCCTCCAGGACAAGTCCAAGTGGAACGATGTTTCCAGGTGGTTCGCGGACCACAAAATCGCATGCCCCAAAGCGCAGAACACCGCGCAGGGCATCCGCATCAACCTCCAAACGGTTGACGATTTCCGGGCTGCCACCAGGCACCTGCGGAACGCCGGACTCGGCTTCCACACCTTCGCTCTCCCCGAGGAGAAGCACCTCCGCGTTGTAATACGTGGAATCCCAACGGAGATCGACATCTCCGAGGTCGTCGACGACCTGAAAAAGCAAAATTTCCCAGTGCTGGAAGCCCGTCGCATGACTAGCATGCGAACAAAGGCCGCACTCCCACTGATAATGACAAGTCTCGAACTCTCTCCGGAGGGTAAAAAGATTTTCAGCATCACCCGCCTGTGCAACCTCACCAGTGTAAGCGTTGAGGTCCCGCACAAAAAAGGCATCATTGGCCAATGCCACCGATGCCAACTTTACGGCCACTCAGCCCGTAATTGCTTCGCCCGCCCGAGGTGCGTCAAATGCACCGGGGACCACGGGACGAAAGAGTGCTCCCGCACCACGGAAGCGACAAACCCACCGAGCTGCGTCCTTTGCAAAACCGAGGGACACCCCGCGAATTATCGCGGGTGCACCAAAGCCCCGCGTAGGCAACCCGGGGCCGCACAACGGCGCACCACCGTCCCCACAAAGGCTGCACCGCAGCCATCTGCCTCGTCCAGGCCACCGCCCGCACAGCCGGCCGTTCCGCCGGCGGTGTCGGCGTGGAGCAAACCGTTCCTTAAGCCAAAAGCCGCCCCTTTGTCGGGGCCGCCGAAACCACAGGCTGCTCCCAGCCAAACAGCTCCGCCTTCGGAGCTACAGAACATTCTCGCCTACATATCAAAGGTGAGTATCAAAGATATTCTTCTCTTAGGAGAAAAATTGCGAGCCGCGAAAAGCTCGCATGATAGGTTGAGGGCCTGCATCGAGCACGCCGACACTCTCGCCGCACTCGAAGAACCCTTCGTTTAGCCACAGCCCAGGATTCTGTCCGAGACCTTTGGTGTTCCATCTCACTCAACCGTTATGGAAATACACCGGATCTTAGAGTTAAACCCCGCTCGCTGACTGTCGCGTACTTCAACGCAGACAGCATCCGCTCTCAAAAGGAGGAAATAAGCCTGTTTCTCAGGAACCATGACGTCGACGTCATGCTCATCCAGGAAACGTTTCTCAAACCGTTCCACCGCGACCCGAAAATCGCAAACTACCACATCATCCGCCACGACAGGCTGACCGCCCCAGGAGGCGGCACACTCATTTAATAGGGGGACCGGAAAGTAATGTCGTTTCTGCGCATGCCAATACTTGATTGTCATTTGTCAGCTCATTGTTTTGTTCAGAGGCGTACCAAAGACATTGTGAGGTTATAGTGATTTCTTTACTTATAGACAATTGAATTACAATTTTTTTTTGTAATTTTGGGTAAAATGGCCAGCCAAATACCAGAAGAGGTACACATCCGGCATTGCATGCTCTTTGAGTTTCGCAAGGGAAATAACGCAACAGTTGCTACCAAAAACATTTGCGATGTTTATCCAAATGCACTGGACATTCGTAAATGCCAAAGGTGGTTTTCCAAGTTCAAATCGGGTAATTTTGATCTTTCCGACTCGTATCGATCAGGAAGACCATCAGCGTTAGACAACGACGTGTTAAGGGCGGAAGTGGAAGCAAATCCGTGTCAGACGATCGAGGAATTGTCAAACAGTCTCAACAAACCTTGGTCGACCATCCAAGAACATTTGAAGCAGATTGGAAAAGTAAGCAGAGCAGGTGTTTGGGTCCCGCATAATCTGTCCGAACAGAATAAGGCTAACCGATCAATCACATGCAACTTATTGCTTCAACGACACAACACAGAAGCGTTTTTTGATCGCTTGATCACAGGAGATGAGAAATGGGTCCTGTATGATAACCCAAAACGCAAAAGGCAGTGGCTCTCTCCAAATGAAATCCCTCGGAGTACTGCTAAGCCAGGTTTACACCCCAAAAAAGCGCTTTTGTGTGTTTGGTGGAGTATTCGCGGCATTGTTCATTTTGAATTACTGAAACCTGGAGAAACTGTTACTGCAGACCTCTACAGCGAACAATTGCAGCGAGTCAATCAATCTTTAATTGAAAAGTGGCCAGCGATTGTCAACCGAAAAGGCGTCATTCTCCAACATGACAATGCAAGACCGCACTGCGCAAGGCGAACTCTAGAAAAAATTAATGAATTGGGGTGGGAGGTGCTGCCTCATCCACCATATTCGCCCGATGTTGCACCATCGGATTTCCACTTATTCCGAGCGCTGCAACACTTTTTAAGTGGCAAAACATTTGCAAATTTGGATGATATCCAAAATGCCATCTCTAGATATTTTGCCGAAAAACCAATTAATTTTTATCGATCAGGGATTGAAAATTTACTCACTAGATGGCAAAAGGTTATTGACAATGATGGGGAATACATCATTGATTAAAAATAAAGACTCGTTAAAAATGTATGTGTTTGTATTTAGCGTAAGAAAACGACATTACTTTCCGGTCCCCCTAATACTTCAAGCGGTCCTTGCACTGCGTACCACTTGTTAGTCCAACCCTCGCCAAAATAGAAGTCTCGGCGTGTAAAATCTCCCTCACCGGTCATCAACCGATCGTCCTAGCGTCCGTCTATCTGTCCCCGACAAAAGAATTGCGGGAAACAGACATAAGAACCCTTCTCGACCTAGGCCCGGCTGTTATCCTCGCTGGCGATCTCAACAGCAGGCATAGCACCTGGGACCCGAACAAGTCAAACCGGAATGGTAAAATCCTCTCCAATCTTGCGGATAAGCTCAAGTTTAACATTGTAGCTCCGCAAACCCCGACGCGGTACCCTACCGTCGCGTCTCATAACCCATCTACATTAGACATCGCGTTGTTCAACAATGTCACAATCCCGCTGCACTCGATCGAGACCATAGACGATCTCAGATCCACCACCGCCCGGTTCTTATGAAGCTGGGCCGGCCCGCTGGTGAGGTCCCTCTGACCAAAACCATCGTCAACTGGCGCAGCCTCGAGGTCAAACTCAAGGCCGCGAACCCCCAGCATCTAGACGGAATCCCCGATACGATCGACTCGCTCGGCGCTGCAAACCGAGCGATCGACTCGTTAACAAAGCACATCGCCGCAGCCGTCGAGGAATCATCGAGAACGGTGCCCGAGTCGGACTACCTGCTCGGGTCCTTCCCGGCGGATATTCGTCGGCTGATAAGAGCGAAAAACGCCACAATGAGACTCTACTCACGATACAGATCCGAGGAACTCAGGATAAAACTGCGCCGCCTTCAAAGGCAGGTAAAAGAGCGCATATCCGATCTCAGATCCGACAGATGGGACAACCTGCTTTGCGACATAGAGCCTTCGAGCGCCAACTTTTGGCGTTTGGCTCGCAGTCTCAAAGCGGAGAACATGGCCCGCATGCCTCCCCTTGTAATGAGCGATGGTTCCTCCCTTGCGTCGGAGGATGCCGAAAAAGCGGATTGTCTCACCGACAGTCTAGAGAGCCAATGCACTCCCTCTACCGCACCAGTGGACCCCGATCACCTTAAGTTGGTCGAGGACGAGGTGCGCCGTAGGGCAACTCTCCCACCAGAGGGTCCTCCACTAAAACCGGTCTCCCCCGGTGAGGTCGTTGACATCATAAAGAGGCTGAAAACCAGATCAGCCCCGGGACCCGACAACATCTCCAATAGAGTTGTGAAAGGTCTCCCGCCCCCGATCGTCGGTCTGCTAGTGGCCATATTCAACGCCCTGCTAGCCGACTGCTCCTTTCCAGACGCCTGGAAAGAGGCCGTAGTGATAGGTATTCCGAAGCCCGGAAAGCCGAGAAACCTACCCAACAGCTACCGTCCGATCAGCCTACTGAACACCTTGGGCAAACTGTACGAGCGCATCATCCTAGAGCGTCTGAGCCATTTCACCGCAGAGAACAACCTCCTCCCCGACGAACAGTTAGGTTTCAGGAGCAACCACTCTTGCGTTCACCAAGTGCACCGACTGACCGAGCACATCCTGGTCGGTCTGGAGCACAAATTTACGATCGACACCTGCGCCGTCCTATTCGATGTCGCCAAGGCGTTTGACAAAGTCTGGCACGAAGGCTTGTTATACAAGCTTTACACTCAAAAAGTGCCAGACCGTCTAGTCACCGTCATTCGAGATTTCCTCTCGAATCGTTCATTCCGCTTTCGCGCCGAGTACGCTCTCTCCTCGCCCCGGCCGATTAAAGCCGGCGTCCCCCAAGGCTCTTGCCTTTCCCCGCTACTCTTCTCGCTCTACACGAGCGACATACCTAGAGACCCCTTTGTCAAGATGGCCCTTTTCGCGGACGACACCGCTCTCTATCACTCCGGCAGATATCCGGGTCTTATAACGATGCGCCTTCAGAACGCGACCACCCGCCTAGGCGAGTGGTTCCGGACGTGGCGAATCGACGTAAACCCGGAGAAAAGTGAAGCCATTCACTTCACCCACCGAAAGCCATCGACGCTTGTCAAGTTGGCGAAAAAACGCGGCCATGAACTCGGTCAAATCTCTCTCGTCGGCCAGTCCATCCCATGGAAGAAATCGGTCAAATACCTCGGCGTCACGCTCGACTCCAGACTCAATTTCATCGCCCACATCCGTGAGGCGAGAAAGAAAGCGGCCCAAGTACTGGGCAAACTATACCCCCTGCTGTGTAAGAAGAGTAAGCTCTCTCTCAGACACAAGCTTCACCTTTACAAGGTATGCGTAAGACCTATAATGTCTTACGCAAGCGTTGTCTTCGCCCATTCGCCCGAAAACGGTCTCAAACCTCTACAGACCCTCCAGAACCGTTTCACCCGCACCGCGACTGGTGCCGAATGGTACCAGCGCAATGTGGACATCCACAGCGACCTTAAACTCCCAACGATCAAGGAGCACTTCAGAGAGTGCTCCGCGACCTACTTTGCCAAGGCGGCAACTCATCCCAATCCTCTGGTGGCCAGCGCGGCCAACTACGAGCTACCTCCGAATCCCAGGACGAAGAAGCGCAGACCGCGGCACGCGCTTATTCCGACATCCCAAGGGGTCCCGCAAACCACACACACGCCCACAGTCACCGACAACACCGACGTCACCACACACACTTCGGACACCACCAACACGCTCCGAATATCATCATCACGCCGCCCTCGCTTCAGAACGCGGCGCCGCAGCTACTCACACACCGCGTACACTAAGTACACCCGCGATCGTGGGCGGCCCTCACCGCCCAGAAATTCCGATACAGGCGAAGGTAGTCAGGGAACGGGCCCGCGCCCGGCCTCGACGACCGAGTAGAATCGCCAGATAAAGCACTACAAGAACCAGACACATACAATCATCCCCCAGACAGCTACATCCCGCGTAGCGCATTTTAGTTATAGAAACTCAGGCCGTGGATCCGAGTCCACGAGCCCAGTATCAGATGAGCTGTAAGAGCCGCTGTAGCTTGCAGCCCTGTCTACAACAAGAATATAAAAAAAAAATGTATGTTGTGTATGTGCACAGCTGTTTTAATTGTTATGGAAATTTAATTTAACAATGATAATTGCATGCATGGTATCAGTGTGCATGGACTACTTGAATTCAGTTGCAACTTCACTCCATTGGCTGGCACTGTCAAGCAACAAACTAATAAGATAATGACGACAAACTGACACACTTAACACCCACTGGGAACGAGGCGTGATATATATGTATGTATGTAACTGACACACTTAAGCTGCATATGATTCTAACATGAGACACTCATAAATCATCATAAAAATTCAATAGAAGTATACGAGTACAACAGAAAAAAGGGTCAAAAGTAAATACTTGCCAAAACGACCTGAAATACTTTTATTTTTTGTTTTACATAGGGTTAATGTCTTCGCATACCTACCCTCGCAGGGGCAAAGACGGGTTATATCGCGCCCTCCTTTCGGTCTCTTTACCTCACCTGGCCAACAAATCCCTTCGAATCTCCTGTCTAGCCCCCGTCTCTGTTTGATGATCGGTAACTCTAGAAAAAAAAATTGTTTCAGATCTTTTTTCAGTTGGGAAGAAAAGCATGAGACGACGGTCTTCGCTCGAGAGAGGAATGAGAGGAATTGGTAAGTAGAATGATAGAGATACGAAGTTTGAAAGATGAGCAGAGCATGAAAGGGTAGGTAGAATGAACGATGAGTATGAGTAGAATATAAAGTTAGAAAAACACTGATAGTAAAAGTAAAGTACCTTAAAGACTGAACCAGGAGACCCGCAGGAGAACGAGAGAAAAAAAAAGAGACCGGTGAATCTCAATACCAACGATATCACAGCAACGCACCGGTTAGTTCACCAGCACTGACCATCTCGGTCTGGCCGGGTAGGTCCCTCTTAGCCTCATCGTCTCCAAGCCAAGGTCACTGAGCCTCTCCCCCACGACAAGGAGGGAACTTGTTCGGTTGGCTCTAGGACCTACTTTCAACTTTGTTCTTAGTAAGAAACAATAGATCATTATTATTAGATATTACTTATTTGCAGGTAGATGTTTTATTTTCTATAAAGCTACAATTAATGGCTTAACTGTGGAGTCCATTAACCGATATTAAGATAATGTCTAAGTTATGATAGCTAAGTAGTATTGTAGCTAAGTATTAATAAATTACTAGCTGTTCCCCGCCCGCTGCGTTGGCCGTAATATAGAATTAGATTTGAAATTTTTCAGATATATTTGCGTGAGGGGGTAACCCGCCGCCCAAGGGTCTATTCTCGTTATTAACACCCCCGTAACTCGCTTAGGGGTAAGAAATTTTTATAATTCATTCTCAGGCGACTTTGAAGCGACAGAAGCAATATCTATACCAAATTTTTAGTGTTAACGTCTTATAGTTTCAGAGATCTCGTGTTGACCTTATGAATATCTGCATATATTTGTGTGTATATATGTACACACACACATATATATAATCATAATCAGTTTATAGACATCAGATATATATATATAGATTATATATTCTATGTTTCATAAAAAGCAATGAGTGGTCGTAAAAGGAACAGTAATGTTACTTCGTAAATATACCTGATAACTGCTTGCCGGTAGAGTCTTCACTGGTGGTAGGTTTCTTACCACCGCAGCGCATATTTTCACTACCCAACAGTAGTGTCCCAACGTTAACATGTTCCGTTTTGAAGGGCGCTGTAGCTATCAAATTATTATGGTACCGACACTTAACATATGTCTTACGATGAGTGCTACTTGGTGCTGTGTGTATCATGATTATTATCTCCATCTTGTGCGCAGGCGTAACACTCACTATCAAGTGAACATCTCGCATCTCGTCGCTTCGTCATATATTTTTTTTTAATAAAATCCCGCGAACGTTGAATTAGTTGAAGTTCATAAGCCGGCTCCATATAACTTAATTATAAGCAGCGGAGTGCAAAATGTGATTTCGCGTTACATTAAGACGTATCATGGCGTAATTTGTAATGACGTCACTTCCTTGTTATTATCACTGTAGTATCATTTCACGGTTGAGAGCCAGGTTATAACCAAACGTCTCATAATACCTACCGCTATGCTCAAATTATTCGACAGCTGACAAAATACTAGTAGCGGGTTCGTATCCGTCGTTTGACTGTAATAGCGAATTGATTCACACAGTAAATATTACTAAGTGAAAAGAAAAAAAAAATGCTTTGAATTTAGTCATCACTACACTACTACAGCAGTAGAAGAGTCTTCTTCGTCTGTTTCACTGTTGACAGAGTGGTCATGGTCATCACTTCAGGTATTTGCCGTAAGCTGAACAACACGTCGCTTCCTCACTGATGGCCGCCTTCCTAGTGCATTCATATAGTGATAACCATTATCTCATAGGTCTCATGATTTCATCTCATAGGTGTTCTTCCTCGTGTCCTAATACCCTTAACCGTTTGAATTAAATAGAAGAGTAGCATGATGGATATGAATTAGCAAAAAGGAGCCTGATTTAAAAGTATGATCTATTAAAGTACTTAAGCTGTGTTACCTGTATTCACCTTTTGTTAAACACTAGCGAATTACTACAAAGTTATTATTTTAAATTTATTACTATGTGAATAATAAGTCATAGCTTAATTGGTAAATACTGGATCAGATCCCGCTGAGTATGAACTTCCGGTGAAGAAAAGCGTGAGGAAACCCACATGTAACAAAACCAAAAGCTTTCAAATTTATATCACACACCATACTTGACAGGTTTCATGCAAAAATTGTTCTAAATCTCTTCTGTGAGAGTTAGCCCAGTGTCCCAGTAGTGGGAATATTAGAAGGATCGTTTATTCTTTATAAATGAGTATGATCCTCTGTATGAGAATGCTCTGTGTCTCAATAAATAAACTTAAACAGCCCACTTCATTGTTCCCAATTAAGTTTTACTGTTTATGTTTAAGTTAAAGTAAATCATACTTACTCGTAATTGATATTTACAAGCTGAAGGTATTGTGGTTTCATTAATATTATACAACACTTAAGATGTGGTGAAATAAATTTTCCGACGTTTCACCCTTGCACCCCTTTTAATTATTTAACGTTACACTCAAAACCTCGGCGAGTCGCTGCTAAAGTATTTAGAGAATAAAAGATGGACTTAACCGAAATATTAACGGACTAACAGTGAAAGCACTTGTCGTTTACAAAAGCTTCTTGATCAGCGTTTGGATGGGTGACCGTTTCGTATTTCGAAACTGTTAGAATGTTTCTCCTACAGGAATCATTTTTCTATATCTGTTTGCTTTTCGAAAGAATAGACTTGATTAAGAAGAATTAAACTACACCAATTTATACTTAGGGTGTAAGGAGTCCCGCACCCCCTGGTAATCAACAAACGAGGCTCTGGCTTCCGCCAAGCCGCATTCAGCCAGCGTTATAAGAAATGGCCCAAATCTTCCCGTATGTACCTCTACATACGACACCCCTAGTGCCCAGGGGTATCGGAGGCCATGCCGACCGTATGTAAAGATCTTTGGGGTAAGCCTATATCCAGCAGTGGACATCTATTATCTGATGATGAAAATATATTTCTGTAGGAACTTGACAATAACTTATAAATGTTTAAGTAAATAAAACAAAGTGTTTAATATACCCTTAAAGAGACCTAAAGGCCTAGAGATTAGAATGATAGTACTTCTGTTTGCAAGTAGTCTCGTCACTCTACTCGTGGTTAAAGGTTTCTTTAACAAGAATGGAGTAGAGACAGAGTCTATCATACTTCTCTTAAATGTTTATTGGAATCATCATCATCATCATCAGCCGATAGATGTCCACTGCTGGGCCTAGGCCTCTCCCAAAGATCAATTTAACACACAGTTTTAAAAAACAATAATTGGTTCAGTGGTGGTAAGTCTCTTGCCGAAGACCGTCGAAGTACCACCGAAGTGTCTATTGCAGCCGACAGATATTACTATGTTCTGATTTAAAAGGCGATGTATTTAGTATAATTACCGGGATAACAATGCTGTATATCTTATGTCAAAAGTGATGCGCACAATGTGGTGCAGTGTTTATCATCCTAAGTAGCGCGGTGTTATGGTCAGGCGTATCACTTACTGTCCGATGAACGTCTCTCTTGCCGTCCATTGGCCTAATGAAAAGAGAAAGTTGAAGATAGACCGAAGGCAATCATCATCATCCGATACACGTCCACTGCTGGACATAGGCTTCCACCACATCGATAGGTCACGCGTCACCGATGGAAATGTATGTCAAAAATCTGATTCGGATGTTGGTACCTTTCAGGTAAGTGGAAATGACAACATCCACTTTAATATGGAGCAGGGCACCGCCGAGCAATTACTCGTAACTCCTTGTTAATTACAACGCCTCCAGCGACTTACGACGCGGCTGCTTGAGACGAAAGCTCCTTAAGCTTAGTGGAATTCTGGATCTCGTTATTTAATTAGAGATGAGTTACTGCTATATTTTACAGCTTTTTTCACGAAGCGCTGCGACGAGTGTAAAAGGGTGCGAGGGTTTCCGCACAGTAACTCTTGTGATCTCAGCCAACCTCACCAGCTCGTGGTGCACCATCAACCCCATTGGACTAGTGTAGTGAAAGTTGACCCAAATTCTTCCATATGAATCTATACCTGATCTATGTGGTTATCTTTGGGGATGCCAATGTGCCAGCAGTGGACATCTATCGACTGATGATGATGATGCGAGGAGAGAGATTTTCAGCTAATAGTAAATAAAATAGTATGAAGGATAAAAGAGAGTAATTTATTATTATGTTTAAGTATCAAAAATATTGAAAAAAGATGGACACTGAATAATAAACGTTAAATGTCATATCTTTGATTACATATAGATTTTTTTAGTTCAGAACGTAATAGTGTATAGGTTTTGTAGTTCAATTTATATTCATTCAAATTAGACTGATTACAGAGGAACACAGGGTTTAATTAACTGTCAATAATACAAAGAAACATTACATATATATATATGTATAGCTAAAATATTGTTCTTATGACAATAATGCAATAAATAATAATTTACGACGGGAGGTTAGGTTCGCGTCGGCCATTTTATTAACATAATCGACCAATTAGTATGCGGTCCGCCGATTAATGTTATTGTACTAGACGTACGATAAATTTATCCAGTATATTGAAATGTACTAATTATACGCAATGGTCCTCATTCATGGTCCGTGACCATCTAACGGAACATGACGAGTCGCTACTGTGTAATAACGATGGCAAAGTTCGCACAATGATTACTGTGAATGAAGGATAGGTAAAGAGGTATTACAGAATGAAATAGACTTCACTGGATGAGGATGAAGAGAGACGAAATGGAGATAGTTAAGATTTACTACAGCGTCCTCCAATCCGGAACTCAGTAATGTTTGAACAGGGTATCGAGATTTTACATCTTATGTCTGAAGCGGAGAGTACAATGTACTGCTGTATATAGTACCATTCATAGTGCTGAATTTTTAAGGACGGGAGTATCACTTACCATTAGGTGATCGTTCAGCTCGTACCATCAGTCCGTGGAAAAAAATATGCCTAGGTATTCTTCAATAGATGTTCCTTGAAGGAACCTCGCAAGTGAATGAGAATAAAATTAATCATATCAAAATTTTATCTTTATCTTCTTCTTCTTCAGTATCACTCTTGTCGGAGTTGGCGTGGTCATCGCACCTGGTGTTGGTGGCTACCTTCACAGCTTAGTGATGATGAGCCATGTGATCAGTCCACTTCACAAGATTCCTCCTGGCCTGATTCTCGCAACTTGTCCTTGATGACAAGTGGTGACCAGGAAACGTGAGGATACGAAGCTGTACCAGAGATAAACGCTGCTTCATACATTATTTGTATTAAAATGCACGAGTTTAAAATGAATCATATCTTCACCAAGCTGCATATTGTGTGCTCGACAGCGACAGGGGGTGGGGGTGGTTAAGCTGGTAAATGCATTTCGTAGCTAAGCACTTCTTCCGGCGGAACACAAACGGAAACGTTGCCGGAACGAAACCTCAGTAATGTTCGTCAACTTTAACCCATGCCGACGTTTCGTTGAAACAAACGAGTGTCTCAATAATTTCTTTAGGTGTTCAGTAAATTAATATGAACTGTACATGCGAATAATCCACGAGGATTTACAGGTCCATTACCATAAACAGTTGGATTCCGGTGTTTAACTGGCCGCTTATGTAATACATGGGCCTCATATCACACCGTCAACTTATTAATCAGACATTGATTAGATTAAAAAAGAAATTATAAAGCTATTTATTTGTCAGTAAACCCTTTCTATATCAACTGCTGGATATAGGCCTTCCCCAATGTCTTCCACCTAATGCGATGTCCAGCTTCTCGCATCCACCCACTTCCGACCGCCCTGATGATGCCGTCAGTCCTTCTGGAGGGAGGCCGTCCACTACAAGACTTTCCTCCCCCATCAACCGTCACTCGACAGACATAGACGGCCCACATCCGCTTCAGCTTGCAGATTTTCAGAGCTACTACGTTTCAGTGTAGCCAAAGTAATTTATTTCCGTTCATACATACAAAAACACACACGAACGTGTTGTGAATATAAACACAGCTTTGATATTTATTCAACGAAGCAACGAGATTTACCTGATGGTAAGTGATACCTCAACCCATAATAACGTGTGTCTAATTAAGATGGTATTCACAACACCACATGACGCTCGTCGCCTTAAGATGTTAAGTTCGCTACCTCTGTAACTTCACTAGGTACAGCATCCTTCAAACCGAAACAAGGTAATGTTTGCACACTATTTAACGGTACAAATAGGAACTGCGATGGTATCCACCTGTGATCTCCAGCAACAAAGACCCACCACCAGTAGAATAAACTGGAACTCTATACTATATCTTTTAAACATCAGATCATAGTTAAAATGTTACCATCAACTTCACCATCATCGATTCACAGATGATCACTGCTGGACATCATCCCTCAAATATCTCTACAGCGATCGGACGTACAGTGCTCGTTATCAGTCTTTCTTACATATATATTGTCCGTGGTAGTAGTTAGGATGCTATACACTGCACCAGATTATAATCGTCGCATTCAGACTGAAGATGTTGTCTCGTTATCCCAGTAATTACACCAGCTATAAAGCATTTCAAGCCGGAACACAGTGATATGCACATAATTATTTGGCGGCAGAAATAGGCTCTGCCATGGTACCCGCTTATACGGCCTCTGGCATTATGCTTACTAATTTCATTACCTACAGAACCATTGAAACCGGAAACCAGGGATGTTTGGACATTACTATATCGCGGTAGAAATAGGAGCTTCGGTCGTACATAGTTAGTCTCCGGCATCACAGGCCGAATACCAGTAAATTTATCATAGCGAATATGTAAATGTTGCCAGAGTACGTAAAGCTTTTCGGTGTGATAGGAGGCGAGCAGGTAAGCAGGATGCTCGGAGCTTATCGTCGGCGCCTGACAGCAGTAGATTTATATGCAAACATTATCTCTTCCGCAGTGCCCGCTAACTTCGAATTCGTACCAGCACACTGCAACACTTGTTTATATATACTAATGTTTCAATTATCCATAGAACGGTACGTACCAATTCCTTGCACCACCGTTTAGATACTAGATTTTAATTAAAGGCTAGCACGGGAGAAGTAAATAGTCCATATGATGATTTAGATGAGATGAATGATGTTATTAATACTACCAGTTATTAAATATAACAAGAAGTGTTCAAACAACTCAACAGATGGCGTCACCGTTAACAATGGATCGCGCTATCGTTTGTCGTAACTTAAATCCATATAAGGATCGTATATCTTTGTGTATATTGACTTTGATCAAGAAGTCATTACGGAATATACAATTGTAGCTATCAAATGTATCTCTCTGTATCTCTGTAATGCCAACACTTGGGTCAGTAAGTTATTGCGGAGTAAACAATTTTATCCCTTAACTGGATCTCTATGGATCTCTGTAACTTGATGTTATTAGTAATTTGCTGTACATCTTAAATTTCTCTGCTCATTATCAATACAGTGCCGATCTATCTGTGTGCGTTGTCATTTACAAAAGTCTCCGCACCCTTCTTCAAGACTTCTACAATATATAATAATGAAATACTAGGCAGCCATAAGGACAGAGTTCAAGCTATTTATTCACCACGCTGACACAGTGCGCGTGGATTTCGCATATTCCAAGAAAGCTATAGTTACTGAAACATTTACAATCCCTAACAACGTTTGCTTTCAAAGGAAACTCAACCTCAATCGGAATTGAACCCGCGCCACTCCATAATACGATAGTCTTACGCACTGAGATTTCACGGCTTCATTTATATATTGATTACATACGAGTACATAGCACCACATTATGCCCGTCGTGTTGAGACATAAGTTAGGTATCATTACTGCAATAATTTCAATAGCTACACTATTTTCTATAGTATTGTTAATTGGATCTATTAATTTTCTCTCATCTTCTCCTCCACCATATTCTATGGCGTAGAGACATAGCACCTAATCATCGGGCTGTTCCGTCGATTCAAAGCGAAAGCGAGCGATAAAGATAAGCTATACTTGACATTTATGTAAAGGATAAAATCTGGAGCGAAGGAATTGGATGACGTACTATAGTTGTCAACGTAGCTCTCAAAATATTCATGCTGAGGTGGCAGTGGACCGGCCAGAGGACGCAAGGATGTGGGACGCTCTCCCTCTAAACGTATCGACTTCAGAAGATACAGAGATCTGTATCTTCTTCTGCTAGATAGCAGTGGATTAACATAGGTTGGTCAAAAGCCTACAACGAGTCTCAAGGATAAGGGTTTGCAGACAGTCTCAGTAGGTAACGCCGCAACGCCTATTACAGCCGATAAAATACTTTTTACTACGGAGCATAGTAACGTTTGCACAGTACTCTGTGCAAACGTTACTATGCTCCGGATTGAAAGGCATTGTAGCTAGTGAATCCACTGCAGGAATGAGACACATCTTATGTCAAGACGATGAGTGCAATATGGTTCTTTTAACTGGTACCATGTTGTTATGGGCAGGCGTATCCACAGCAGGTGAATGACTCGTCGTCGTCCCGTCTCTTAATAGAATAAAAAAATTGTGAAATTTATCGTCATGCTAATGTCCAGGATTAGCATATTAAATTCCAAACAATGAACCCTTTCATCCAGCATCCATTGTAACAAAAGTCGCGATCTCCAGACGTTAAGGTTCAAAGGAATTCTCCAACAAAAGATTTCAACAAGCGACCGAAACGAAATATTGTAAGGACAAATTTTCTGACCACAACCAAAGAAGATGGACATCTTTTTATTGTGAATGAAATCTAATATAAAGTTTTCATAATATCATCATCATTTCAACCGATGAACTTCAACTCCTGGACATAGGTCTCTTGTAATGTGTTCCACAAAGCACGGTCTAGCGCTGTTTGAATTCAATAGCTCCTAGCGATTCTTTTTATCTTCTCTGTCTACCTGATGGGGTTGCCATTTCAGTGTACTAACACCCCTAATGTCCATGGGTTCTATAATATATGCCTCGCCCGTTGCCACTATATTACGACTCGTAGGGCTATGTCGGTGGAGCTGGTTCCTCTGCGGAACTCTTCATCTCTGATTTGATGAAGAATAGATACTCCAAGCATCGCCCGCTGTGACTCTGAGCTTTCTTATGAGGACTATAGTTAGCGACCAGGTTTCGGAGACGTAGGTTATCACTAGCAACATCTACTGTTCGAAGACTGGTCTTCAGGAACTACTGTAAAGCAAGGAAGGAAAGAAGGTTACTGATATACACAGCATCACGCATTAGACGAGTTAAGAGAAGATTTTAAGTCCCATTACCTCAGTAATTTCACTTGCTACAACACCGTTCAAACCGGAACACATTAAAGTTGCCTTCGACAAAATTCTTGTATGATGAGTTGTGTTAAAATGTTATTAAGTAATAATATTGTCCATATTAACTTATAGTGAGTTTTTTTTAATCTATGTTTAGTCTAAGTTAATAAAATTGTTAATTTTATTATTACTAATATTAAAACTTTACATTTACAGCTAAAAACTAGTTAGTTTTAGTCATTAAGTAGATTAAATAGTTGATATGTATTTGTAGGAATGTACATGCAGGTGTTCACGAATATGATATCGCCGCTTACGTTCCAGTGTAAGAACCTCCTGCAACACCTGAAAGTTTCAGTGCATTGCTAAGCTGACTACAACTCGACTCCTGTTATCATAGTACACTGTAAACAGCTGAGACGTTACGATCGGTGTCAGGTTAATCTTCACGGCTCTCGTGCTGCTTCGCAGATAAGCCTTCGTACGGTCTCGCAAGCCAATCACGTAACGGTGACTTCAGGCAATATATGTATGTATATATTAATGCAATATCACTTTATCTATTCATACATATAGTATATATGAATTTAATCTACGTTATATACGTTTTAATATACTTCTGGTAGAAGCTTTTAAAAGCTAAACGAAAAAAGGTACTGTAGCTGGGTATCTGTTGTCGGAGACCGTTTAAGTAGTACTACAGTGCCTAGTGCGCTAACAAACCGTAGCGTTGTAGTTAGTGAAATTACTGCGGTAACGAGACTTAGTTTTAAAGAAAGAATTGTTTATTTTTTATATTCCATTTCCATTATGACCCATACATGACGACCCGAGGACGACATATTCAGATGGCTCGTGCCTTAAGACTTAATATAGTCTTAAGGCACGAGCGTAATGTGGTCCTGCATATTATCTTAACTAGCATCACGTTATTGACAGGAGTATTATTTACCACTTAATGAACGTCTCGCTCGTCTTGTCGCTTTCTATAACATTATATAATAAAAAAATCTTTAATGTAAGTACATTATACCGGAATACAACCAAGCACTTTTGTACTACTAGACACGCGGTTATCTACTACACCACAACGACAGTAATATTGAAAGCACTGATGCTGTCTGTTATTAAATTTTACTGTTTCCATTATAATGGGAAAAGCTCTTCAGTAAAAGCTTAATCAGTTCAAACATATAAGATATTATGTGTAAATATTGCGTTTAACTACAACGTGGTTCTAATTAGGATAGTATATACTACACAACATTGTGGCTGGAGTCTCGTTATCCCAGTAATTACATTAGCTACAAGGCCTTTCACACCGGAACGTTGTAATGTTTGCACAGTACTGTCTGTCGGCTGCAATAGAAGCTGCTGTGACACCTAGACGGTCTCCGGCAATAGAGACCTACTTGCAATAAATTGATATGTGAAATTGAGGTCTAATTTTATTCTTGATATCCTAACTGTTAATTTTTGACCATGTTCAATTTGTTTTAAAATGATTTTATTCAGCTTATCGACGATATTCAATTCTAAAACCGTTGTTCAAATGAAACTTTATTGTTATTGCCCGCGTGAACCAGACGCGGCGTATAAACATGCTCGCATCGCGGCTAAGTGTTCATGCGCTGGCGATCTTGGCTACCAAATTGATCATCCGTAACTCTAAAGTGTACGTAGTTTACTAACACACACATAAACACTAGAAGCATGACACAATTTACTGGTGGTAAGTCTTTGTTGCCGGAGAAGATCTAAGTTACACCGCAGCTCCAATTTCTTCCGACAAACATTAGCGTTGCAGCTATTGAACTGGGGTAATGAAACTTGAGATCTTATGTTCAAGGCTATTAACACAATATGGTCTTCATCATATGGTCATATCATCCTACGTCATCCACCTTCTTATAGGTGAGTGCATCGCTCATCAAACGATGAACGTTTCTATCCTCTCGTCGCTTCGCCGAATTAAAAATAAACTAAGTATCAATTGACTTATATATTAATATTTATGTTATACATAAGTTCTTTGGGATGTCCTTAAGCTGTAGTATAAAGATTATAATGGTACGTTCTATACGGATGCTGGGGCAGAAAATCATATCTTGATTCAGACAGGATATATTCTAAAGAATTCACCTTGATATAAAAATGAATAGAGCGAAGTGGAGGAGAAAGACAAAGAAATCTAACTTCATCAATATTAGAGATATATAGATATGAAGAGAAAGAGAAAGATAGCGGGTTCAGTACATCTATATTGCTATCTTTACTTTAACACAAGCGAGTCTAGTACTCTAGTATTTAATCGTGGACTTCAGTTAACATGTTTGTTTAACAAAATCGTCACGAAGCCAGTTACTTGATTCCGGTACAAAATTTACCATATACTAGCTGGAAACTAGGGGCTGTTGAATGTAGGGGTTCACATAGAGAGATTTGGGTCATTTTCTACCACGCTGGCCCATAGCTGGATAGTAGGAGCCAGAGCCTCCTTTGTTGATTAGCAGGGTGCACCACGAGCTGGTGAGGTTGGCTTGGATCCCGTGAGTTGTTGTGAGGACCTCTTACACCCTTTACATAATATATGCTATACTATAATACATAATAATAGTACAGTAGCTCGCTGGCCTATTGGTTAGAGCGTGCGGCTTTCATTTCAAAGGTCGCGGGTTCGAACCTCGGCATGTACCGATGACTTAATATTTAAGTTATGTACATTTGTGAACTTTAGTTACAACAGCGAGATACAAACAGTGAAGGAAAACATCGCGAGGAAACCTGCACATGAATTAGAATTTATACTAAGGTGCGTGTGAAGTCACCAATGCGCATTGGGCTAGCGTGGTAACTATGGCCCATCGCCCTCATATTGAGGGTAGGCCTGTGCCCCAACAGTGGGGACGTAAATTGGTTGTTATACTCGTAGCTGTTAAATTGGCCCTTATTTTAAAGTGTTGCCTGTTAAAATATATAATGTTGTATGTCCATTTTAATTTCAAACTATCTCCAAAAGCTCTGAAAGCTTCAAAAATATTACAATTGAACAACATGTCAATATATATATAGAAAGGACTTTTCAATTTAAAGGGGAGAGGATATTGCATTTTTTATGTGTAACCAAAGCGTTGACATCGCCGCCTCGTAAAATATTTGTCGGCAACCCTCGAAAATTTTATATCTCACCCCCGAACTTGAGAAAAAAAAATATTTCTAACATTACTGTTAAAATGCAATAGTATTTAGAACTGTTCATATTGTGATAAAGTAAATAATAGGTTAGCAAATATCTCCCTTCCGCCTTTTTGTCTTTTGAATTTCGCGGCTATGTACAAAGCGCTACAGAGCTCGTATCTGGCAATACTATACATAATTTGAAAGGTCTTGACATAACCTACAAAACGACGCTATGCATAATTAGTTTGGATATTGCGTTCAACAGTTATAAAGGTGTAAACATGCGAGTTCACTAACGCCGAATTAGCGCTATTTTAAAGTTTTCCTTCGTTAAAGGCAAATCCGCTAGAGAAACGTTCCGTGAGATTAATGGTGTTTTGGGGGATGGTACTCTATCACTTCGAACGGCGAAGGAATGGTTTCGACGATTCAGAGCCGGTGAAAACGACACCATGGATAAGCCAGCCGGCGGAAGACCTGTGACGACAAATACCGATCAAATCATGGACTACATCGAGTTAGACCGGCATGTGGCATCTCGTGACATCGCCCAGGAGATGGGAGTTAGTCACCAAACCATTTTAAACCATCCGCAGAAGGCTGGATACAAAAAAAAGCTTGATGTTTGGGTGCCGCATGATTTGACGCAAAAAAACCTTCTGGACCGAATCAAAGCCTGCGATATGCTGCTGAAACGGAACGAACTCGACCCATTCTTGAAGCGGATGGTGACTGGCGACCAAAAATGGATCACATACGACAATATCAAGCGAAAACGGTCGTGGTCGAAGGCCGGTGAATCGTCCCAAACAGTGGCCAAGCCGGGATTGACGGCCAGGAAGGTTTTGCTGTGTGTTTGGTGGGATTGGAAGGGAATCATCCACTATGAGCTGCTCCCATATGGCCAGACGCTTAATTCTACCATCTACTGCGAACAACTGGACCGCTTGAAGCAGGCGATCGACCAGAAGCGTCCAGAATTGGCCAACAGAAAGGGTGTAGTGTTCCACCAGGACAACGCCAGACCACACACTTCGTTGATGACTCGTCAGAAGCAACGGGAGCTCGGATGGGAGGTTTTATCGCATCCACCATATAGCCCGGACATAGCGCCAAGTGATTACCACCTGTTCCTGTCCATGGTGAACGCCCTTGGTGGTGTAAAGTTGAACTCAAAAGAGGCTTGTGAAAAGTAGCTGTCCGAGTTCTTCGCAAATAAGGAGGGGCGCTTCTACGAGGGAGGTATTATGAAGTTGCCGTCTAGATGGAAACAGATTATCGAACAAAACGGCGCATATTTGAACTAAATCCGATCACTGTAACACTTTTTATAAAGCATTGACGAAAGAGCAAAAAAGCGGAAGGGAGATATTTGGCAACCTTATATGTTATAATAACAAATACATGATATGGTGAATGATTTATGTGTTTACTCTTGAGCCTTGTCATCATCATCATCATCGTCATCAGCCGCTAGAAACTGCTGGAGATAAGCCTTTACAATCTCCGAAGATCACCACATCGATTGATCCTCTGCTGCCCGCCAAACCCGCCAGGCACTATGAGTCGTCTGTAGAGGTTCAAGTTAAAGGGATTTGGGTCCTGTCACATAACCGCAACTACATGTTGCTTAATTACCTTAAACCTCCTATTAATCAAGCTAGAGACGTTTACTTCCTCTGCCTCAAGAGAAGCGTTGTCTATTATAAATAAATATTTACATAAATCTGGTCGCTTAGTTAAGTCAAGTATATACTTTACTTAACTAAGCGACCAGATGGTGATGGATGTTTATAGACTTTGAATGCTAAGTCTCGTCACCTCATTGGTTTCACTAGCAGCAACGCCTTACAAACTTGTACACAGTAATGTTTACACACTACTGTTTGACGGCAAAGATGAAAGCTGCGGTGGTGCTTTAACCATCTCCAGCAACAGAGACCTACCACTAGCAGATACTTGACTAGAAAGATGCTTGTTATCAAGCACTACAAGCTAACTGTACTCCTAGATTAGAAGCCATTGATCTAGTCAACCATCATGTCTTATTGCTGTTAATTTTCCCGCTGGCATTAGAAAAAAATGGAAGAGAAGTACATACTGTGCCGACCCCATATAGCTGGGAAAAGAGCAGGAGGAAAAAGAAGAAAGTGATATTAGAAAAAAAATTGTTTGTTTAAAAGAAGGAAACAGATTTTACCTTTATCATCATCAGCCGATAGACCTCAGCTGGACATAAGCTTACCCTAACCATCTCCAAATCGATCGGTTCCGCGTTGTTCGTATCCAATGGGTTCCGGCGATTCTTACCAGATCGTCGATCCACCTTGTAGGAAGCCTTCCTAACCGTACGCGGTTGTCACTCGAGGACTTTACTGCCCCATCGGCTGTTAGTCCTTCCGGCAATATGCTCTGCCCACTGCCACTTAAGTACTCCATCATATACTCTAAGGCAAGGCTGACGATGAACGACAAACGAGTAGAGCCGGCCACTGTGCAGGAGCAATGTGCACAACTTACTCTGACTGATTGATAAGGTACAACATACTTTGCAAGCTAGCAAATGAAAAGTCTGCTCGCTCAGCAAGCGTGTCTCGCCAGCCATCGCCAAGCTATATCGCTCATGTTATCTTTGATAGCTCTTGCAGTAGAGAGGGAATCTCGCTATCAGTGCGAACAGAGTGATCGACTGTTCACATATATATAATATATTTCTTTCATCTACACGTCAAATTGGGCGAAAAAATAATCGGTAGTTAGTCGCATTCTCGTCTGCGGTGGATGAAGTATCCTAGGATGCTCATGATCCTGAGCTGATGAAGATGATAACGATAGAAGACCTTTACATGGTGGGGGAACGTCGTTCCTTTTTACGATCAATCTTCCATGTCAAACCAAGCAGTGTTATTCGTTGTAAATAATTTTGGAGAAGGCATATGCCTGTATAAGATGATGATGAAAGAGTAATATATGCAATATCAACATCATCGTCATCATCTCTACCTTAGACCTCTTCTACTGGATATAATCCTTTGGAAAGTATGATATATATAGATATTTATGGTTAAATATAGGCCTCTCTATACTGTTTTTAGGTGAGTTCGATTGGCAAGTAAAGGTCGCAGGCCGGCAGGGTTATTTTAACTTTCTTTCCTATTTGAGTACAATACACACACACAGAGACACATTAATGTATTTGTACGTACAATTTCAAGCGTGATATCGAATATAAAGCACAGAGAGGCGAAGCAGGCGAACACGCGAACACGATTACGTATATTAACGTCGATAATAATATTTGTCTAACGAACGCCATTTGCATAACGAATCAAACGAATTGAATGCGCCGCTGCTCTCCCCGGCTACGGAACCACACACACGGCTTCATTTCCTACGCCGCAATCACACAAATTCGCGTGACAAATGTTTCACACAATCCGTACATACTATTAATATATGACGGATTTGTTTATATTATTACAATAACGTCATTGTGTCGGACTGTGCCGGAAAAGTTGACTAACGGTTGTATCGAGTTTATTCTACTATTCTTTTGTGGCTTAACTAGTATATTATTTCTCAGTACGCAGTATTACGTAGGAACTAAATAGAAAAAAGGAGGAAGAGATATAAAAGAGAGAGAAGGCGATAAGACAACAAATTACGAAGGAAAGATAGAAGGTAAAATGATATAAGAGGTAGACGGTAGAAAGGGAAAAGGACGGAAATGAAATATAGAAAGAAGAATCAGAAAAATTGTAGACGTTTGTAGCGAAGAGATTAATGAAGAAAGAAAGAAAAAGGTGTTGGATAATGATTACTGACAGAAAGAAGGAAAGAAAGGGAGAAATACAGAACGACAAAAGAAGAGCAAAAAAGAAGCTATTTGTCCAGTAAGCTACTATTTTTAAATATATATAAATAAAAGGACAAAAACAAACAGCTTCTTCATGCCTATCACATTGTAGCTGCTGAACGGCTGAACCGATTTTAATGTCCAATCCAAAATTTACTGCTTTAGCAATTTCAAAGTTTTTTTTTTTTTTTTTTTAACCGAAGCGAAGATACGAGGGAAACGTTCATCTGATGATAGGTAATCCAACTTTATAGTAACGTGGTGCTAGTTAAGATTGTATCGATTTCGTCGAGATGAGATGTTGAGTTACCTAAGTAATTAAACTTACTACAGCGCCTTTCAAACGGGAATTCGGTAACGTTTGCTTACTACTGTTTATTTGCAATAAAAGCTGCGGTTGTATCTAGGCTGGATTAGACTACCTAGACTCCGAGCGATTGGTTGATGGTTAACTGCTGTGTAAATAACAAAGGAATACAATTAACTTCCCCTTAACGGATTTAATTGATAGATTGCGTTCAATCGTTTGAATGTATGACAGTAAGGAGGCGCCACATTCAGTGTCGGAGATGCCTTCAGTGTAGGCTTTCAGGCTGGCACTTGGTTGAGTGCCGGCTGAAATCACTTAGCGCACCTAACGGCGCCCCCTCTAAGTGCACTCCGCTTTAAAATTTCAACTTGTTAAAGTTTCACCGTTAAAAGTTACGCGGAACAGCTGTTATCATGCAGTAACTTTAAGCTCAGAAATAGTTATAAACCTTACTTAAAGAAATACCAGCGGAGCGCGGAAAGTTTAACTTTGATATTTCTCTGTACGGCATCTAAGTTACGTATGTGATAACTGCAGTTAAGCTCTGTAGTAAGTCTGTGATAAGCCGGAGCTAGTAAGAATTACGTACACAGTAACACATCGAGCTTGAGACATAAAATATTAAGTTTCATTGCCCCAGTAGTCTCATTAGCTATGACGCCCTTTAAACCGGAGCAAAGTAATATTTACATAGTACTGTTTGTCGGCTAGAATAAGAGCTGCGGTGGTACCCAGACAGTCTCTGGCAACAATGATGTTAAGTCTCATTTATATAAAACTACACCGTCCTTCAAACCGGAACAAAACTATTGTTTTCTGCACTATTATATAACGGCTGAAATAGGGGCTGAAAAAATACGGTTGACCGGTGGTAGGTCTCTATTATCGGAAACTCACACAAACAGTAGTGTTCACGATTAATAGGGGTTGTAGCTAGAGAAATTACTGACGTATCGGGAAGGAGAGTTAGTATCTGTCTTGAGGCGACAATAGTAATATGCTGTTGTGTATATCATCCTACAAAGCACCACGTTGCTATGGACACGCGTATCGCTTACCATCAGGCGAAAATCCGGCTGGTCTCGTCACTTCGTAGAATAAAATTACCGCCAGTGGTAGTATATAATAGCATTCGAAATACATTAACTAAAGCTTCAGAACAGATCTTTAATAGTACATAAGTCTAAAGTTTCGTGCAAGTCTAGAAAATAGGCTTACGTACGATGTTCGCCAGCTCGGCCGTAAAGTCTAGCGCCGGGACTTAGCTTCTAGCGCTTCGACGGTTTCAAATTGCAAACGGTAACTCACACTGTTATTTACTCGCCTATTTGAGCACAGACGGACTGTGATATATATATTTTATAGTACATAACACAAAGCTATATATATACAGGATGTCTAGAGATCCATTTACTCATCACACGATCCCCGAAACTATTAGAAGAAAACACTCAAACATTTGGTAGAGATATTGCTTCTGCCGTTTAGAGGTCAGCTTAGAATGGATTATATAAAACTCATTCCCCAAAGAGAGTCGTGGAGGGGTTATAATGGGAAGTAGCTGATGAGCGGTAGGTTTCCGCTAAATGTGAAAAATTCCATATTAGACCAGCAAAGTGAGCTAGGAACAGCTTGTTTTTAGAATGCTTGCAATATAGATCAAATTGATATAATGCCTATAAGGAATTATATCGAAAACATCATGCAGCTTCTAAGTGTAAAAAATCAGCTGCTGTATTACTTATTTCTATTGAAGATTCTTAATCCTTTAAGATCTCCTGATCTTCTGTCTACCGTCTCGAGCTGATACCCAAAATTAGTTTTCAATTTGCGACATTAATCATCAGGTACAACAAATTCGACAAAGCAATCGATAGACGACAGTTGGCTTGATTGGGCAGCCTTTGGGAAACTGTCAAATCCTCACATCGGAAATTCTCCAATATTTCAAGATGAAAGTCTTCAACCGGTACATCCTCTTTACAATCTTCTACGGAATAGAGAAATGGTGGCTGGTGCATCGATTCAGAGTCACACAGAGAGCGGTAGAGAGAGTTCTGGTATTTCTTGAAGGGAAAAATATCGATTTAACTTTCAAAATCTGCAAGCGGAAGTACCGGTTAGCCATCCATGTCTGTCATGTCAGTGCTTGTCGGTAGGGGATGTAAGTCTTGGAGTGAAGGCGTACAGTACACATATAAAATCTCAATTATAACTATTGTAAATGGCAGGCGTTTGACTATCAGCTGAACATCCTTCCCATATAAAGTCAGATAGTTGGATTTACTCGTAATATTGAAGGCTAAGGATATATCAGTTTGCGTCTTTTCTAATGGTTCCGTAACATTTCAAAGCCTGTAATTTCGACGGAATTACAGTGTAATTACGACAGCAGCGCTGCGTCGAGATCGCGAGATGCGTCCGACACTAACGACGGATCATCCATTACACTCGGCGCGCGTCGGTGCGGATTGAAGGGTGTAATTTGTGGTGCAGTGGGTACTTGCACCAATATGCGGGAGTACAGCAGGGATTTATTCCTAAGTTAACGATATCCTGCTTATAACAAAGCATTCCACTTCGTCCTTCGTGACGCGATCAGCGAAGGATTGGAACAATGGAACGGCGTCAATACCGTAATAATATAACGTAAGTAACCCGCACTTGACTTGTTGGGTCATATTGCTAGAGAAAGGAAAATGATTTGGAGAAACTTGTCGTTACTGGCAAGATTGATGGTAAGAGGTTAAGTGAACGGAACCCAAAACGTTGCACTGGCCAGGTGAAGGAGACCATCGAGACAGCTCTACATGACGCTGCACAGAAGGCTACAAATAGAAGTGATTGGTGTAACATCATCAAGAACAGGTTATCGATAAGGAGTCACGACCCTCAGCATTGAGGAACCGACTTAAAGAAGGAGATAACGTAAGGAAAGGAATAACTTTTTTTATTCTCCAGAGCGTTGAGATGAACAATACACTCGACTAAAGGTACACTTGCCCATAACAATGTGGCGCTAGTTAGGATAGTATACACTGCACTACATTGCGCTTGTCGCCTTGAGACACAAGATCTTAAGTCTCGTTCGATCTTAACTCTTAATAATTTCACTAGCTACAGCGCCCTTCAAAGCGGAGCACAGTAATGTTTGCTCAATACTATTAGGCAAGAGATAACAATATATTTACTGTAGCACTTAAAGCTTTATGAATTCGATTTGTAAGCAAAATTCAAATAAAAAAACTCTACAACTCACGGGAACCAAGCCAACCTCCCCCGCAGGTGGTGCTCCCTGCTAACCAACCAACGAGGCTCTGGCTCCCACCAACCCGCATTGGGCCAGAGTGGTGGGAAATGGCCCAAATCATCCTATATGTATCCCTACCAAACAGTATGGGGAACTTTGAGAGAGGTCTATGTCCATCAGTGGACGTCTATCGGCTGATGATGTTGATGTATACATATACTCAAAACAAAAATAAAATAAATATTCTACTCAGATTTACCTAATATTTTAGAACAAAGCTGATACTCCTGTGATTTTTCCATGTATTTTGATAGGGTATTGAAATAAAAAAAAAAACGAGCTTTCAGTGGAAATAGAAAAAATTCAGCCGCCCGATAGTACAAAATAACGCGCTGTGACAAAGGTATAAAAATACCAAATTGGAAAGCGTGCCATGAACAAATTTTCAATCAAAGCCTCCGTATCCAAGCCTGCAATGAAATGGTAAATTGTACACATTCTTTTTTATTTTAAAACCTATACATGGTATAACGAAGACAGACATGATAACTGTCTTTCCATTACAACCATCGTCTTTCAAAAGTCGGTGATGATTGTAAGACTGAGACTGTCTGGGTAAGGACCGCAGCGCTTATCTATGCCGCTAAACAGTAGTGTGATAGCGTTACTGTGCTCCGGCTTGAATGACGTTTTAGCTAGTGTATTATTGAGGTAACGAGACTTATCTCTCGATATCAGTAAACAGATGATTTAAAAGATATTACTGTGAATAATCTCCACTGACCGTTTTAAAATAGCATCGCTGCCATTGTCCAAACAAAGAGACCTGAAATACAGAAATTGCTTTGTCGAATATAATAATAAATCTTCTTCTGTCAATAGAGCAGCACTTCAAAGTGGAACTTGGAGTCTTCTTTGAAACGAAATCAAATTAAGTTGTAAACGTTCACTTGTCTAACGTCAAAGCCTAACCAGCGAAGGCTTTATCAAAAGGAAACGTCGAAATTTAATCAATGGAAACTTCGTTAAGTAAAGATATTGGTCTAAACATTATATATGAAGTATAAGATACTTAAACATTTAGACGTTGAAAATGCTTGTTAATGGTAAATACGTATTCCTAGTGTATGAGGATCATGACTACCTCTACCTATCACATCTTCTACTCGGAGAGCATGGTAAACTATGGAGTCGAGCGTGTTGCGGATCTGATCAGTCTTTTCCCTTCCACTTTGCCAATAACCACAAGCTTATCCAAGGTTGTCTCCGTCTTTCCTGGTAGTATGTCCGAAGTACTAAAAGATTCCTTTGAGGCTGATAGAAGAAACCAACATATTGGAGACCGTTTAGGTAATGTTGATGTTTGCTGACAGTAAGATCCTCGAGTGGCGAAAACATGCCAGTCGATATAGTGTTGGAAAGCTGTTCACAGAGTGGACCGACGATCTGGTGACTATCGCGAGAACACATTGGATGTGAGCAACGCGAGATCGATGTGGAAATCTTTGGGAGAGGCCTATGTCCAGTAGTGGACGTCCATTGGCTGATGATGATGATGATGCTTCGGTACTTTTATACAAAATTATCGCGATTGAATGTAGTAGTAGAACAAACAAAAAACTATGAGTCATTGCTGATAATTAATTCTTATTATATCGCAGAAATGAATTGTTCTAGAAATTTCTAGAACAGTAGAAATTTCTAGAGCGGTAGACGGATAACTAGTGCCTCGTTGTTATGGACAGGATCGTTAGAATGTGGTACTAATTGGAAAATAAGGTGATGAGTCTCGATACCATATACAATTGTGTAGTAATTGGCTAGCGTTTCTGGACTAATTTTATAGGCTTTTCTCGTTAGGACATAATAAACGTTTTCCTTATTATACCGTTTCATGCGACCGAAACCACACCAGGGCTTAACAGTGTGCCACCGCCAGAACTACTCCAATCACCTACACCACCGTCATGGTACCATGGATTTATTCAAACAGCACATTCGTCTATATATATTGAGCCATTCATCCATTTACGTACTGACCGATCCATTCAATCATGTATTCAATGCATGTTAATCCCTCGTCAAAGTAACCCATATACAAAGTCTATCAAAAGTCCTTTCATACGGATTTGTAAAGCAGTGGTGGTTAATTTCTAACCTTAAGGCTTTCATTGTCTTCTTACCGAATAGAGTAATTTGTATCATCAAAATCTGATAATATTATTACAACGAAGGAAGGTATAGTGAGACTTCGATGGGTTCTTAGGAAGTCTGGTTGTCGTTGTAGTATTGAGCAATCGTCATCATCATCAGCCGATAGACATACACTACTTCCGGCAACCCGCAGTGGGTCAGCGTGGTGGAAAATTACCCTATTCGTCCCATACGAACATTTACATACGACAGCCCCTAGTGCCCAGTGGTACGGCAGGCCATGCTGACTTTATGTGGAGATCTTTTGGGGTAGGCCTATTTCCAGCAGTGGACGTTTATGGGCTGATGATGATGATTAATTTTTTTTATTGATTTCATAGCTTGGAACTTCTTATTTCTAATAATTACCATCATGAAATAACTCGATCATTTTGCTCAATGTTATGACTTCACTATAGAGAATTGTCTCTATAGTGAAGTTTCTATTGAAGAAATTTCTATTGAGAAAGCATGAAAAACCACCCACTACAATGGATTCCTCCCCGAGCGGACGAGGTTAGATTAAAGCATCAGCGAGCTCAGTCAAGCTGCGTGATGGTAAATCCTGAAAGGATTCCACCACCGTTCATCTCGTGGCTGTGCACTGAAGTAATTTTAACTTTTTATACAAGAGCGCGGACCCCGGGCGGCTACGTGCGTCGACGGAACTAAATCTCCTTTACATGGAATTTTCCCATTTAAATACTTTAAAAGGTATTAACACGTTTTATACCTCGTATTTATTAAACCACCCCCATAGAGAGGGTACTTTTAGTTTTGTTGCTGCGACCCCGTGTAATACCTCGCACTACTTCAACATCAATACATATCGATTTTTTTTATATTCAACGAAACGACGAGCAAAGCCAGATCTTCACCTGATGGTAAGTGATACACCTGCCCATGACAAAGTGCGTTATAAAATTGTGATCGTCTGAGATATAAGTTGAATCTAGTCACCTCAGTCATTACGCTAGTTACATGGCACTTCAAACCGGAACACGGTAATGTTTGCACAGTACTATTTTTCGGGTAGTATCTACCCTTTAGTCGCCTTGTACGACAGGTCTCTTGTAATGTTCCACAAAGGTCTTGCGCTGTTTGAATCCAGTGGCTCCCAACGATTCTTTAGAACTCTTCTGTCCACCTAATGGAGGATATGTAAACGCTGCGGTACTTTTTAACTTAACACAGTACTTTATTTTTTTTTAAATCCTATTTTTATTATATTGTATTGAGTATATTACAGAGAAATTGAGGAGCAAGAGGTTAGCACGGTGCGGACATGTGCGAAGGGATGAAGGGCATATAACAAAGAAAGTAATGAGAATAGACGTGGATGGTTACAAGGGTAGAGGGACACAGAAGAATGTGTGGATGGATTGTGTGGAAGATGACATAAGCAAGAAGAGTGTGAAATATGACGGCTGATAGAGGGATATGGAAGAGAAGTACATACTATGCCGACCCCACATAGCAGGGGAAAGGGCAGGATGAAGAATAAATTTTATCGCGGGCGTTCAAATGTTAATATTAACTACTGGTTAAACAAATTTAACTGTGACGTATATATTTTTGGACAGTTCAGTTTTGTATGTGTTTAACAATTCACAAACAAGTGTTCGGGAAGTGCTAACGCAGTGCGCTATTGGGAAAGCTTTTTGAGTGCTTTGGACACCTGCACCAAGTATTCAAACGAACTTTTCCATTTTTTTTTTTTTGCTAAAGAGAAATCTTTACAAAGCGCCACTAAAACCACAAAACCAGCTCTATATATAAAGAAATGGACCTGGTTTAAATACCATCTCAATCTGATCGCTAAACATCAGTTTCAAGAGGGCACGTAAGGATGATGATGGTGATAGAAAAATGTAGGAAATCAATGCATCACTTCTTCTTCTTCGTCGGTATCACTCTTGACAGATTGGTAGTGATGGTCTTCGGGTGGTAGTGGCTAGCTTCACACGCCGCCACACTTCTGTGAAGGCCGCCTTTCTAGTGCATTCATGTACTGATCATGAATCAATTACTGCTTTTATCTGGTCAGTTCACCTCATCACTAGATCACCACAAGTATGGTATTAATTTCTGATTAAATTTAGATCACTGATAACGTCTAAATATTCTACCCTTCTTTTTTCCACCCTATATTTTTTAAACATTTCCTTAACTACATAAATAAAAAAAAAATAAGAGTTTAGAAGGTGAAAAGATTATTTTAAATCTGCATACCTAGTTTTTCTTCTGATGGTAAGTCTATATTGCCGGACATCGTCTAGGTACCACCGCAGCTTGTATCATCATCATCAGTCGACAGACGTCCACGACTGGACATAGACCTCTCCCAAAGATCTCCAAATCGTTTGTTGGAGTTCATTGAGGGAAATGGGCCGTAAGGAGGTAAGTAGGTGGTCAGTGCCTTGTCTGTTATTCAGCAGGATGCACCAAGTGCTGGTGGGATTGCCTTGAGCTCCATAAGATATTGGACGGTACCCTTTACATCCTGTTTCTACTGCAGTCGATAAACAGTAATGTGTTCCGGATTAAAGGGCGCTGCGGCGAGTGCAGTAATTGGGATAACGAGACTGAATATCTTATCTCAAAGCGATGAGCAGAAAGTGGTGCTTTATACACCATTTTAACTAGCTCCTCGTTCTTATGGGCAAACGTATCACTTACCATCAACTAAACATCTCGTCGCTTAGCGAAATAGAAAAAAAATTCTACCATAATCATACCGTAAATATTTCCTCCCAGCAGTATATGTAGGGGTCAGTATAATTTGGTTGGATACGCTCCATTGTCGTTGGCCCAAGCTTTAACTTATATATAAAGAAAAAAAGAATAGGAACTAAGAACAAATACACGAATCACCCCTATAAATAGTGGGGATATGATCATTTATTAGTAAGGTTACGACCCGCCGACAATACGCCAACTCGACATCATAGTCCATTATTTATCGCAAATCTAGCCCATTTCGGACAATGTCTAGACTTTCGTATGACGGTTGACAAATGTAATGAAGAAACCCGTAGGTCAAAGTAATTGGTTCCCACACTACCAAGATACTAGGTATGTATATAAATAACTTTAAAAATTAACACAAAAAAAGTACAGAATTTTTTTCTTCTGTTTTTAGTCCGGTTTGAAGGACGTTGTAGCTAGTGATATTACTTGGACAACGAATCTTAACACCTTATGTGTCAAGCGACGAGCGGTATCTGGTGCTGTGTATACTATTCTTACTAGCGATATCACTTACTATCAGGTGAACAGTGGTAAGCGACGAGACCTGCGTGACGTTCACGTGATGGTAAGTGATCCACCTGCCCATAACGTGGTTCTAGTTAGAATGGTATACACTACAGCATACTGCGCTCGTCGCGTTGATACATAAGATGTTGAGTCTCGTTACCCAAGAAATTTCACTATCTACAGCGCCCTACAAACCGGAACATAGTAATGTTAGTACATTACTGTTTGGCGACAAGGATATGAGCTGCGGTGGTACTTAGACCGTCTCCAGCAACAGAGACCTACCACCAATTAATTACTATATATCAGACCTTTTAATTGGGGTGTTATAGGACTCCGTTTTTTTTTTTTTTAAATATCTGTTAATTAAAGGACCCTTTCCTCAACGATGGCGAAGTTTCAACCGGAATTAATATCTGAACGAAATTTATTACTGGATAAGATAATACCGCGATTGCTGAAGGCGGTCATTAAGGAAGCACAGCCTCCGCTGGATGAAGCTGAATGCTTCATCCTTAATTTCAACCTCTTTGTAAAGCTCTTATAAATTGGTCATAGCGTTTTAAAATTATTAGGGTTCTACTTTTTATGAGAAATCGATTTAACTGCGGAACCATTAAGTAATTCCGTTTCGTGATGGCAAGTATCTGTAGTGACTGTATACCACCGCAGCTCCGATGGCAGCCGACAAACAGTTGTGTAAACATTATTGCGTTCCGGTTTTAAGGGCGCTGTAACTAGTCAAATTTCTGGGGTAAGGAGAGAGACGTTACATCTTATGTTTCATAGCGATGAGCATAAAGTGGTGAGCGTAATGCGGTGCTGTCTACCATCCTAAATAGAGCCAGGTTGTTATGGGCAGGTGTCACCATCAGGATGTTATATTGCTTGTCTCGTCTCTCAGTAAAGCATAAGAATGGGAGATGTGTGAGAATTTCCCCCATTACTCACTCTATTATAAATGATGGGGGCATAGACCTAGGTTCATGGTAACCACTCCACTCTTAGAGACGTCCGTGGAAGCGGATCTCCTGCAAGTTATCCATTGTTTAATATTTAGTCAATAGACCCAACATAGTCCAAATCAGTTGATAGACATCCACTGCTGAACATGGGCCTCCTCCAAAGTTCCCCACATCAGCCCTGGAGTCTTAGGGTGTAAGAGGTTCCGCCTAACATCTTACATAGCCCAAGCCAACTTCACCAGCACGCGGTGCACCCTGCTGAATAACCGACGAGGCTCTGACCACCCACCAACCCTCTCTGGGCCAGCGTGGTAGGTATACGGCCCATCTCCTCTCAATTAACTCCAACAAAAGACGACCACAAGTGTCCGGGACCTGTGGCCGTGCCGATCATGATGGATGTCAACGATGTGGGCAGCGCAGGATCGATCAGTGGGGGAGGCCTATGTCCAACAGTGGACATCTGTTGGCTGATGATGATGATGACGAACCAGTGGCTCAATGCGGGTTGATGGGATCCGGAGCATCGTTTCTTGATTAGCAGGGTGCACCACGATCAAGTGAACTTGGCTTGGGTGCAGTCGGTTTTTATGCGGAACCCCTTACAGCCCCCATTTAATATTTTTTTTCAAAACGCAATACGGCCTCGACGAATGCACGAATCAAAGGAAAATACTTTGACGTCGTTCCTCTACGTGCCTTAAGATTTATACCTTAACCATGTTTGATAGCGAAAGACAGGAAACTCTTTCGAAAGGTTTTAAAAAAAAAATTCTCGCTCTCAAAGAAAACTGTTTTATTCATATATTTCCTTCAGCAGAACCTCTCCAGCGGGGACCTTTCAATTCTGGAGCCTCGACTGAAACTGGGCCAAACTGAAACTTGTGAGTTCACGTTGCGTTAAAAAATAATCAACTACGGAATTACGGCGAGCCATTTTTTAAATTACGAAACTTTCAACATTCAAATGGGAACGAATTTATATTTCATCGTCTTTTCTATTGTTGCCCACTGCTGGACATAACCCACCAAAATATATGCAGCGTACATGCATATGTTTGTAATGACGTTAATACATTCATGATGGAATTAAGTAAAGTAAGATAAACATTGAGGAAGGCCTATATCCAGCAATGGATAAACAAAGCCTGATGATGATGATGACTTTACGATCACCGCCTTGGTCCACAAGATGTCAAGTCTCATTGCACCAGCAATTTCACTAGCTACAGCGTCCTTCAAACCGGAACACGGTACTGTTTGCACAGTACTGTCAGACGAGTAAACAATCAAGTGTAAGTCTTAGCAGCATTGCCGACCTTTATGAAATGACTACATTTTTCAAAACAGAGACTTTACCTGGTGGTAAGTGATACGCCCTTTCATAGCGTGGAGCTAGTTAGGACGATATACACTGCACCACATTGTGCGCTTCTCCTTAAGACAGGATATTAAATCTCATTACCCTAGTAGCTTCACTATCGACAGCACCCTTCAAACTGGAGCACAGTAATGTGTGCACAGTACTGTTTGTCGGCTGCAATAGGAGCTGGGGGTACTGCAGCTCCGCACTGCGTCTAGGTATCAATCTAGATGGACTATAACAGAGACCTACCACCAGTAAATGCTACGTCTCTTAGTAAGCTTACCATCAATCAAACATGACCTGATGCTTTGGAATCTAAACCTGGAACTAAAACGTCTCCCAAGTAGTTCCTTTTTAACAGAGGGTAGTTCGATTTTTCTTCCTGATGAATTTTCATATATTTTTTTAGGGTTCCGTAAAAAATGATTAAATTCCTCCACGACCCTAGTTCCGCTCATTAGCTTCAGCGGAAACGATTAAAGAGCCTGAGGGAAGGCGATTATGTAAATACTAACGCCTTCATCTATTTCAGACGACACCAATTCAGAATTATTATTTTTAAATTCAGCTATCAGCGCCCTTCAAGCCGTTTGGCAGTAGGAATGGGAGCAGCAGTGATACGTGGATGGTCTCCAGTAACAGGAAAATCTTCCAAAGATATCTTGTTTCTGGGATGAAGTCAGGGTTATGTGAGATTCTTATCCACTATATCTCCTTCGGCCATCAGTGCCTTCGGAGAGGCTCCGGGATCTCTTACAGAACTCACCGGTGCCTCCCTACATTTTGTGTTAACACGTCTCTGAGAAGTCTAACCCTCCTAGGCAGGCAGCGACAAAGGCTCTCACCCTCAAGATCCACACGACAGCAGGACTTACCTTAGTCCGCGACTACAGGGCTGATAGCAACAGAGACCTACCAGCCATTTAACTAAATATTTTAGTATTGAATTCAGGGTTATAATAATAAGCTAATTCCTCTTTAATGATTAATAAAAAAAATTAGAATATGTGGAGAATATAACCATTCTCCATCAATTCCCATTCTTCACATTTTCATCACAATATATTCCTATAACAAAAGACCTAATCTCTTTAAACTACGCAACCTCTCTATAAAACTCTATCACCATATCAATCTCCACAGTTAGTTATTTATCTTAGAGTTTCCTCTAAAATAGATGATTTATATCCGAAGTTTGATGTCATCAGATTCTAAGTTGGTAAATACTACATTTATAATGATACGTAAGCTGTTTATACTGCAGCAACCAAAATAAACATCGCTCTGTAATAACTCTCTTGTGACACGCGCGCGATGCGGAGATATTATTAACTGTAACACTGTACCAATAGACTAGCTAATGCTGCGGCTTCGTCCGACTGATAAGGATAGATGGTGGTAGTGTCTCTATTGCTACAGACCGTCTAGGTACCACCGCAGCACCTATTGCTGCCGTCAGACAGTACTGTGCGGACATTACTGTGATGTGGTTTGAAGGAGCAATAGCTGGTTACTGGTGGTAGTCTCTAGAGCAGTTCCTACTTTTATCGAAGAAAAGTAATGTGTTAACATTATACTGTTCTGGTTTAAAAGACTCTGTGGCTAGTGAAATTACTGGGGTAATAAAATTTATGAATCGGACTAAGTTAAGCTCGGCCTATTGTAGAAGCTGATTAAAAGGGGTCTAGGTTTCGCGGGCATTGATAGTTAGGGCTCTATAAGCGAACTTACGTGGGACAGCGTATGTCTCAGCGATGATGCGTAGGAGGGTCAGGATCTTCCTCAGAAACGTGTAACACCAACTGTAGAAGGCACCGGTGCGTTCTGCAAGAGATCCTGGAGCCTCTCCGAATGCACTGATGCAGACCACCGAGGCGGTTTTATTTAATAAGAATCTCACAACTCTGACTTCCCTACGAAGTAGGGTATTTTTCGAAGATTTCCCCCCAAAACCAAAAATAATGAAAAACATAGAAAAGGTAACAAGGAAAGCAGTAGTATACAAACATTACTGTAATCCGGTTTGAACGGTGCTGTAGCTAATGTAATTACTGGGGTAACGAGACTGAACATCTTATGTCTCACAGCCACTAGTGCAATGTTGTGCAGTGCATACCATCGCAACTACCGCCACGTTGATATGGGCGTGCGTATCACTTACCATCAGGTGAAGGTTCTGCCCGTCTCGTCGCTTCATATTATAAAAAACTGATAGTGCATCAAATTGTTCTCATCGCCTCCAAACATGAGGTATCAGGTCTCGTTTGTAATTTCACTCGCTCCAGCTCCCTTTAAACCGGAACACGTACATGTTACCACGATAATGTTTGACGGCAGACACAGTAGCTGCGGTTGGTATCTAACTGCACAGTATCCGAGTACAGAGACCTATCACCAGTGAAACTTTAACCTTTCGTATGTCCAGCTAATTTACTTAGCACTAATCAAGTCCTATAATCGGCAGATCGTCCTTTTCAAACAGGAACCCTAGCACTGATCACGAACCTCTGATATGAGGAAACCACCCTAGAAACAGAGATCATCCTAATAGGTCCTACGGTAGACGTGTTGGGAGGCCTGCCACAAGGTGGACCGACGATCTAGTGAGTTGTGGGAACCCACTGGATGCGAATAAGGTTGGACTGATTGATGTGGAGATCTTTGGGGGAGGACTGTCCAGCACTAGTCGTCTATCAACTAATGATGTTTGTCCTAATTATTTGATTTAATTAGCGCACAGATATCACCTTATCCAACTGTTAGCATCAGCCAGAATGAGTAACAGCGGATAAAGTTTAAAGGAACGCTTGATAAATTTATTTTGAGACAAACATTATGTGTAAGAGGTTACCTGAAAGGTGGGTTTAACCAGGGAACCGAACCCACCCTTATCTGCTCTTGGTGCACCCTGATTAACAACAAACGAGAATCTTATTACCACCCGCCCGTATTGGCAAGCATGCTGCTACAAACGACGACCCCTAATGTCCGGTGATGATATGCGAGGGAGGCCTATGTCCAGCAGTAGAAATCTATTTGCTGATGACTATATAATTACTACATTCCAGTAATATTAGATTGTGAATTATTGAGGCATTAATTAACCATATTAATGGTATAATATCATCCCCCAGTAAGTCCAAAGCCAAATATTTGCTTACGTCCGGTCGCCTGATAAGCGAAGCAAACGCAATGAGGGTGGGGGGGACGCTGCAATAATTCCCGACATTGATACGTTGATAATAAAATCATCATTATAGATACTAATATAAATGATGGTGATGAATTGACGCTTATGAAAGTGGTGGAAGGAAGAGAGCTGGTCTCTGTCTACCCCATTGGAAGCGTGGGGTGATATATAATATATGTTCATGAATTGATGAATTAGATGGTGATGGTAGAGTTACCGTTGCAAGTGATCATTTTGTTGCACCGCTTTATTACATAGAATTGATCCTCATCATCATCATAATCATCAGCTGATAGGCGTCCACTGCTGGACATAGGCCTCCACCAAAGATCTCTACATCGATCGATCCCGCGTTGCTCGCATCCAGTGAGTTCTCGCGGTTCTCACCAGATCGTCTCCTTGTGGGAGGGCACCCAAGACGTAGTGTCTACAGTTCCGCCAGCTCTTCTCCAGGACCTTACTGCCCCATCGGCCGTCGGTCCTTCGATCAATATGCCCTGCCCACTGCTTCTTAAGTCTAGCAATCTTTTGGGCTATGTCGGTGACCTTAGTGCTTCTGCGGATCTTCACAATTCTGATCCGATCGCGCTGTTCTTCACATCTTCGCCTTACTAAGCTCTCATCATACCTTAAGTTAATTCTAATTTTTGGTTATTTTACCTGCTTTTTTAACCTTCAAGAATAGAATAGAAACAGAATACCGAAATTATCGCATCCCTTATAATAAATTTAAATTTTTTTTAAATCTGTTACTTCCGGTATAATGAAACTGTAGAACTATAAACTAAACTTTTGTAATTTTCACTGGTAGTAAGTTCTTATTGCTAGAGGCTGTATACGTATATACCAACGGCGGCTCTTACTGCGTTCCAGTTTGAAGGGATTTGCAGCTAGTGAAGTTACTGGGGGTAACGATACTTAACATCTTATGTCTCAGGTGAAGAACGTAGTGCTTCGAATACCGTCTTAACTACCGCTATGTGTAAAGGGTGTGGTGGTGTAAGTGATCAAGCACAACAACTCACGGAGCCCAAGCCAACCTCACCTGCTCGTGGTGCAGCCTGCTGATCAACAAACACGGCTCTGGCTTACACCAACTTCTATTGGAACAGCGTGGTGGGAAACAGCTTAAATTCCTTCATATAAACCTCAACAAATAACAGCCTCTGGTGCCCAGCTGCACCAGAGGACAGCTGGGCACCAGGGATAAGTGAACAAGTTAACAGTGGACGTCTATCGGCTGTTAATGATGATACTGCGCCACAAACGATCGCCGCCTTGAGTCAAAAATACCAAGTCTCATTACACTAGCTACAGCGTCCTTCAAACTGGATCAAACTGTTGCACAATAATGTCAGACGAGGTAACAAGCAAGTGTAAGTCTTAGTAGCCGACCTTTATGAAATGACTTGGCATTTTCCTAACCAAAGACTTTACCTGGTGGTAAGTCATACATCCACTCATAACGTGGGGCTAGTTAGGATGATATACACTGCACCAAACCCGATACGCCGCGTCACTATTAGGTGATCTCAATAAATAAAAAAAACTATTTGAATTTCATATAGTAGCAGCATACTGTGTTCAAAAAGCTGCATTAGTTTAAACTTAGAAAAAAAGCTAATTAAACAGATAAAGTATATTAGGCGGTAATTTAATTATTTAGTCCTTCCATAAATGTTTTTTTTTTATAAATCCAATGCTTTCGATCAAGTTTAAATTAACAAAGTTTCCTTTGTAAGGACCAAAGTACCGTTAAATCCATTTGGCCGGACTGTAATGAAGGTGAATAATTAAACCTGGCAACTTTATAATTTGTCAAATTGACATCGGAAATTTGTTTGTTTTGGTCATGTACAAAGTAACACTTGATTATATATCAATTTAAGTTTGCGTTCAAGTTAAATTGGATTCTAACCTCTTATGTATAAGGTCCAATTCTCTACCCTCTCTGTCTGTCGAGTCACTTTGTAGGACCTGAACGTTTCCCCGATATTCGGAAACAATCGTCTTTCGTTGCGAATGAAAGGATAAGTAAGTTACAGACGAATTTACAAACAACTATAATAACTAATAGCACAGTTATCTGTTTTTTTATATACATATATTTATTTACTTGTGCATAATATATAAGTATATTAGCTGTTGCCCGCTTTGATGGCTTTAATATAGAATTAAACCGAAAATGAACTATAGCAACCGCATAAATAATATAATACGTACTGAAAATGTGTATAAAAGTTAATTAGAAATAAAATGATGAAGGATCTGTGAAATAAAAAAAAAAATATAGTCTATTACAATCTACAATTCATTCCGAATCGAATGATTAGGTTCCCGTGTCGATACGTTCACTAGTTTTCACGTGATTGGCGAACAAATGAAACCCAATGAAAAATATATACATAATAGAAGATGTACTGATAGTGGGCTGGAGATCGTCTATATGGGTACCACCGCAGCGCCTATTTCTGCCGTCAAACTATATTATGTTCCGGTTTGAAGGGAGTTGTTGCTAATTACACTAGCTGGGGTAACGATACTCAACACCTTTTGTCTCAGGTAACGAACGCAATGTTGCATGCATAACATACTAACTAGCGCTTTTTTATGGGCGTGCGTATCACCTACTATCAGATGAACGTACCGCTCATCTCATCGTTTAATTGTTTGAAAAAATTATAGTATTATATATATACTATATATGTTAATAAAACAATGACAATATCTCATATTGTGATTCTACCTCTCGTACCAGTAAATCTCTCACGTCCTAGTTAGACCGGTGGAAAACACCTATAGGCATTAAGTCCACCTATTGTTACCTGTTGATATATCATCAGATGATGAGGATGTAGATATCAAAGCGTTCCTAATTCAGGCTTATATTTGAACAGATGAAACTATGATCTTCATTGATTCCACTATTCAAACTTCACCGCTTGTGACTCCGGATTCGAATCGGAACCTCCATTTTAAAAGCAAGTGGCTAGCTGCTGTACCGCAGGGTAATACACTACACAGATGTGTAGAACTCTGCCGGAAACCGTCTAGGTAAACACCAGCGCCTCCTGCCGCCAATCAGCAGTGTGAAGATATTACTCTGTTCCAGTTAGAAGGGAGCTGTAGCTAGAGAAATTACTGGAGTAATGATACTTAAAATCTTATGTCTCGATGTAAGATGATGCAGTGTATACCATTCTATATAGTGGCACGTCTTTATGGGTTAGAATATTTGTTACCATCAGGTGCACGTCTTGCTTGTATCGCCGCTTCGTCGAATAAAAAAAATGTATTTCAGTCACCTTCCAGAACCTCAAGTGATCAAAGCAGTTCCGGTTGTAGGCATCTTCCGACGCAGACGTCGCAGCATCCCTGACTCTCCAATTATCTAATTGAACCGGTAACTTTTCCTTGCTTGTTCTCACGGTCGCAAATACTGCAGAATATTACAGGAGTATCATTTCAAACGTAATGTAATTAAAACTGTATGTTATGAACTATATATGTATTTAGGTGTACCGGTATGAAATGAGCGTTTTTTTAATAAAACACTAATTATTAATGGGAGAGTAAAAAACATTTCATTCAAAGTATTGGCCATTGTTTTCTACACATTGTGACCACCTTTCAGGACCACCACAATTTGTGGATACCACGCCAATAAAATTGTTCGTCTTTTAAAGCAAACCAACCAGACACCCAATTTTCGAGCTCCTCGTAGGAACCAAAGTGCTGCTCAGCCAATGCGTGTCCCATCGATGAAAACAAATGGTAGTCGGAAGGAGCCAAGTCTGGTGAATACGGCGGGTGGGGTAGCAGGTAGCAGGTAGCAGCTCCCAGCCAAGTGTTTTGATTGTATCCTGAACCGGTTTTGCTTTGTGTAGGTGCAGTGACGTGGAGCAAAATTACCTTGCCGTGTCTTCTGGCCCATTCTGGTCGTTTCTCGATCAATGCATGGTTCAAATTGATCATTTGTTGTCGGTAGCGATCAGCGATCAGTATTAACGGTTTCACCAGGTGGGAGTTTAGGAGCTCGTGGTACACCACACCACACACCTTTCTGATCCCACCAAACACACAGCATTGTCTTCTTGCCGAATCGATCTGGTTTTGCAGTCGATGTTGATGGTTGATGGTTGTCCCGGATTAACCTATGATTTTGTCCGTTTAGGATTCTTAAAATAAATCCATTTTCCATCGCCAGTAACAATCCGATGCAAAACCGATTTTCTTTCGTGTCTTTGAAGCAAAGTTTCACAAGTGTTTTTTCGGTTTTCCATCTGTCTTTCATTCAATTCACGTGGCACCCATTTTCCACACTTTTGGATCCCATAGCTTTTAAACGGTCAGAAATTTTTGTTGTGTTGTTGTGCAATATTTAACATTTCTGCCATTTGCTTTTGATTCAAAGTGTCATCTCCATCCAATATCGTTTGCAATTCGGCGTCTTCAAACTGTTTTAGTGGTCTTCCACGTTCTTCATTTCTCACATCAAAATCATTATTTCTGAACTGTTGAAAGCATCTTTTGCATGTTGCTTCTGCTAGAGCATGATCACCATATGCATCAACAAGCATTCGACTCGCATGCGACTCTGCAGCACTTTTCTTCAAATGAAAACAAAATATTAATGCTTTCCGCGAATCATCACTTTCTGGTACAAAACTCGACATTTTTAACACGATGAAAAAATATGATGTTGTCTGTTCAATGACTTGATGTAGACTAAATATGTTTCACAGATGTCATAGCAAACAAACAAAAATAAATAAAGGCTCGTTCAAAACAAATGTTCCCTATCGAGACATTTGTATTTTGACGCTCACTTCATACCGGTACACCTAAGTATATGTTCGCAAACCAAGTAACAAATAGTGAACATGAGCATTCGTCGCGGCATGATTTGTATATGGTTATAGACTATATATTTTTTTTAATTTCATAGATCCTTCATCATTTCATTTCTAATAAACTTTTAGACAAATTTTCATTTCGTATTATTTATGCGGTTGCTATAGTAATGGTTGGTATAGAATTTAGTCTAACTTTATATTACGGTCAGCAAAGTATATATGTGTATATTTACTGGTGGTAGGTCTCTGTTACCGGTAACACAGCCAATAAACCGTAGTGTGCAAGCTTTACTGTGTTCCGGCTTAAATGGCGCTGTAGCCAATGTAATTACTAGGGTTTCGAGACTCAACATCTTATATCTCAAGGCGGCACGAATCGCTTCGTAGAATAAAAAAAAAGTTTAAGCGTAAGAAGTTCTCTAATAAGAAGAAATTTACACTGTTTCTCTAACAAGCGGAATATTAACTGAAAGCTCAGAAGGATTCTTGGTATTTTGTTTCAAAAGCTCTCGCATTCCTGAGATCACTCCGCCGTAAAGCATTTCTCCATAACATTAACTAGAGTAAATTTGCATACAAATCAAATATTGTTTAAGATCTAATGGTGAAAGGAAGTGGAACCTTCGCCATACAAGGCGCTAGTATATGATGTATATAGTATAGTACATGATGGTATACACTGCACCACGTTGTGATCGTCGCCTTGAGACATAAAGTGTTGAGTATCGAAAGTCTAGTAATTACATTAGCTATAACGCTTTCAAACCGGAATATGGCAATGTTTGCACAGTACTCTTTATCAGCTGCTAAAGGCGCTGAAGTAATATATAGACGGTTTCCGGCATCAAGGATCTACCACCAGAGAAAGAGAGTAACGGCAGAACTCTCTTCTAGATTGTATGACGCTTTTCTGAGTTTAATTTATTATATTGGAGATAAATGGACGATGGTGGTTTTTTTTATCTTCACCATGACTTATATCCTACTAAAACAGATGATTAAAATGTCCAGCGGATGTCAAGGTACAAGCTCCATCACAACATTGAAAAGCTTATTAGGATGACAAGCATAACGCCAGAGCTTTTTACCTTGAGACATGAGGTAGTTGAATTTATATACAACTACTTGTTCCCTGCCTGATTTGCTGATCGTAATATATATAGACTTGAAATCTGTCTGAAATATTAGATCAGAGCAACTGCAACCGCAAATGACTTTCTATAGTAACCGTTACTATAGCAACCGCATAAGTAATACTATATGAAAATGTTTATGAAAGTTAATTAGAAATGAAATTATGAAGGATCTATGAAATTAAAAAATAAAATAGTCTATTACAATCTACAATTCATTCCGCGTCGAATCATCGTGTTCTCGTGTTGATACGTTCACTAGTTTTCAAGTGATTGGCTAACAAACAGAACCTATTTTCATTATAGATATTATGCTCTTACTCTGTCAGTTATATAAAAAACATAAATCACAGTCCTAACACACCGTGAAAAACTATACACGAAGTAATACCCGTTAATATGATAACTTATCGTATTTCGTGTAAATCTATTAGGTGGACCGGAAAGTAATGTCGTTTTCTTACGCTAAATACAAACACATACATTTTTAACGAGTCTTTATTTTTAATCAATGATGTATTCCCCATCATTGTCAATAACCTTTTGCCATCTAGTGAGTAAATTTTCAATCCCTGATCGATAAAAATTAATTGGTTTTTCGGCAAAATATCTAGAGATGGCATTTTGGATATCATCCAAATTTGCAAATGTTTTGCCACTTAAAAAGTGTTGCAGCGCTCGGAATAAGTGGAAATCCGATGGTGCAACATCGGGCGAATATGGTGGATGAGGCAGCACCTCCCACCCCAATTCATTAATTTTTTCTAGAGTTCGCCTTGCGCAGTGCGGTCTTGCATTGTCATGTTGGAGAATGACGCCTTTTCGGTTGACAATCGCTGGCCACTTTTCAATTAAAGATTGATTGACTCGCTGCAATTGTTCGCTGTAGAGGTCTGCAGTAACAGTTTCTCCAGGTTTCAGTAATTCAAAATGAACAATGCCGCGAATACTCCACCAAACACACAAAAGCGCTTTTTTGGGGTGTAAACCTGGCTTAGCAGTACTCCGAGGGATTTCATTTGGAGAGAGCCACTGCCTTTTGCGTTTTGGGTTATCATACAGGACCCATTTCTCATCTCCTGTGATCAAGCGATCAAAAAACGCTTCTGTGTTGTGTCGTTGAAGCAATAAGTTGCATGTGATTGATCGGTTAGCCTTATTCTGTTCGGACAGATTATGCGGGACCCAAACACCTGCTCTGCTTACTTTTCCAATCTGCTTCAAATGTTCTTGGATGGTCGACCAAGGTTTGTTGAGACTGTTTGACAATTCCTCGATCGTCTGACACGGATTTGCTTCCACTTCCGCCCTTAACACGTCGTTGTCTAACGCTGATGGTCTTCCTGATCGATACGAGTCGGAAAGATCAAAATTACCCGATTTGAACTTGGAAAACCACCTTTGGCATTTACGAATGTCCAGTGCATTTGGATAAACATCGCAAATGTTTTTGGTAGCAACTGTTGCGTTATTTCCCTTGCGAAACTCAAAGAGCATGCAATGCCGGATGTGTACCTCTTCTGGTATTTGGCTGGCCATTTTACCCAAAATTACAAAAAAAAATTGTAATTCAATTGTCTATAAGTAAAGAAATCACTATAACCTCACAATGTCTTTGGTACGCCTCTGAACAAAACAATGAGCTGACAAATGACAATCAAGTATTGGCATGCGCAGAAACGACATTACTTTCTGGTCCACCTATTACTTTATCCGATTGACGCTAAGTTCAACTCAAATCTTTGTACATGACGCTTAAGTTAATAAAAAATCAGTTTCCTTGATGTTACTTTGATAAATATATGTGAGGGCGGGAGGAACGCTTGCTCCATAATACGTGTAATAGGGAAAACATCATTGGCTGTTTTCGTTGAATCATTCAAAGTTATCACTTAATTACTTATAGAAAACTTAAAATTGTATTAATAATTGATCAATAAGTAATTAATTATTAATAATTGATGAATTGTTGATCAATTATTAGTTTAAAACTCGGCTGGTACTCAAACTAATGTACGGAAACTTTCTGTACTTCAATGGCAGAGAGAGAACACTTCGTATGATTTAATTACTATGAAAATAATTAGTTCCCACTGCTGGGACTGATTTATTTGCCTGAGTGCAGTCTGGCGTCACATGTCCATTTTCACCGGAAGTATAAATATACGTTATATTTACTTTCTATAATAATAATTATAAATATTAATGTATATATGATGAAAGGTGTAAGGGCTGCTGTAGAACAACTCACGGGTACCAAGCCAACCTCATCTGCTCGTGGTGCAGCCTGCTAATCAACAATCGAGGATCTGATTACCGCGACCCTCACCAGATCGTCGGTCTACCTAGTATCGGGCGTTCCAACGTCTATCGATACGCGGCCGTTTCTTAAGAACCTTACTGTCCTATCAGCCGTCAGTCATTCTAGTCCTGCCACGTAAGTCTAGCACTCTTTTGGCTGTCGTTGACGGTAGTTATTCTGCAGATATGTGTATTTACTAGAAAGTATTCTACGTTAGAAATTGTTGAGCGTAGCAATTGGGGTACGCTACGCCATGTAAACTGCACAGATAAAAAATGGCGCGTTTTGTGTGCCGTTTCCCGCGCTTTCCCGCGACTCGGCGGGCGGGCCGGCGGAGCGGTCGGCCGGCCGGGCGCCGCCGGCGGGCAGTCGCTCGCGAGCCGCCGCCGTGTTCGCACGCGTTGCTCTCGCGCGACACCACACCAATTACTCCCGTAAAAATCCGATCTCCCCGTTACATTCGGATCTCCACACTATTTCTGTCGCACCGTCGAGTAGCTGTGAATTATGAATATTTTGGTGAAAGTGGATATTTGAGTGTGTCAGTGCGATTGTGTACCACATCCAACTTTTGTGCGATATTTTTTTTTTTGGGAAGTACTAAGGTAAGTACAAAGTAGTTGTTATTGCGAATTAGTTTTGTGGACGTATTTATTATTTAACTGTTAAATTTGATCTAGAAATATGTTTTATTGTGTGTTGTATAAATCGGATATGAAGTTTGGGGAACTATGCTCGGTCACGCTAATTACGGTGATGGCAATTATTTTAAATGTCAGTTATTGTGAACAGTGAATTCCTTTGTATTATTTTATGAACGGAATAAATTAGCGCGGTTACTGCCGCTATGTTTATGCAGATATTTTGCGGCCGGAGGCTGTGCCGATATATTGTTCGAGCCTATTCAACGTGTGAGAATTGTGGTCGTTTCATGAATTGGATTTGTACCATCTACTTATACTGCACAAATTATATCCATTTGGATGTGATCATTCATAATAAATGCACTTTTACGTACGTTTGTCATAAAAAACCCTGAGATTATTAGCAGCATGGATTGCGTAGGTAAATTGATGTGTTCTATTCATCTTTCATTTGCCAAGTATCTATTGTCATCATTACTTTAATATTACTATTACTGTGTTTTTTTTTTGTTAAGTAAAGCAACGAGACCTGAACGTTCACCTGATTATAAGTTTTATGCCTGCCCATGACAACATAGCGCCAGTTAGACTGATATACGCTGCACCAAATAGCGCTTGTCGCTCAGACATAAGAAGTTAAATCTCCATACCTCAATAATTATACTAACTACCACGCCCTTCAAATCAGTACACAGTAATGTTTACACACTACTGTTTGGCTGCAGAAATAGGCGCTATAGTACGAACCTAGACGGTCTCCAGCAGATGAGATTTACCACTAGTAAATTGGTAGTAATTGAAGGTCTCTGATGCTGGAGATGGTCTCAGTAAGTCACCGCAGCTCCTATTTGTTTTGGTTTGAAAGGTGTTGTAGCTAGTATAATTATTGGGTAAAAAGATTCAACTTCATATGTCTCAGGGCGACGAGCGCAATGTGGTGAAGTGTATATCATCTTAACATTTCACCATACCATCTACACACTATGATGAGAAGACCAAGACTTAATCAGAGTGTAAGTGAAAAGCCGGCCATAGGGATCTGATTTTAGTCATGTTAAGTTCACGGTAACTTTAAGGGTTTGTACGACATTTTAAATGGTAATTTGGGATTTTAGGGGTGTAAGGGGTCCTGCACATCGCACAGGACTAAAGCCAACTTCACCAGCTCACCATGCACCCTGCTAATCAACAAACTAGGCTCTAGCTCCAACCAACGCGCATTAGGCCAGCATAGTTGGAAATAGCCCAAACCCTCCCATATGAACTCATACAAACCCGGCTCCTAGTGCCCCGCGGTACCGAAGACCATGCTGACTGTGCCGATCGATGTACAGATCTTGGATGAAGGCCTATGTCCAGCAGTGGACTTCTATCGGCTGATGATGATAATAATAAAATTTACTGCTTTTTGCACCGTATGACAAGTTAGAAAGGACTAATAATATATTTGCAGTCTTCTATGAGGTAGTAATTTGGTGAAATGAGTCACCATAAGAAGAAGAAGGGGTAGTATAGTAGTAGGACGTTCATCTGATGGTAAGTGATACGCCTGTACATAACAACGTGGCGTTAGTTAGATGCACTCGTCATCTCGAGATGTTAGGTCTCGTTAACCCAGTAATTTTAATAGCTATAACTCCCTTCAATCCGGAATACAGTAATGATTGGGATATACTTCTTGACGGCAGAAATAGACGGTTGCGGCAATACCTAACTAGACGGTCTCCGGTAACAGAGACCTATCACCGGCCTCTTCATCTTCAGCTTTATGGAAGTATGATATAGTTTTCTAGTAAAACTATATTATATTTACAATGAACAGAATAATATATGTAAGTTAATAAATATTAAATAACATACAAGATGACTAATACATTTGTATGTTTCTTGATACTTTCTGTTTACTTTGTATGTTTATTGCGTTTACATACTAGCTTAACAATGAAACAAAAGGATTATATGTTATGGATAATGTATGTATTAAATTTTCATGTAAATAATGCAAACTGTATTTAGAATATATATATATGTGATCATCTTCATCAACCGATAGACGTCCACTGCTGGATCTCTCTCAAAGATTCGTTTACATTACTCCAGTTCCGCCGGGCAATAGGGGCTGTCGTTTATAGGGGTCCATGTGGAGGGTTTTGAACTATTTCAAACGACCCTGGCTCAATGTGTGTTGGTGGGTCAAAGCCTCGTTTGTTGATTAGTAGGCTGCACCACGAGCTGCTGAGGTTCGCTTGGATCCCGTGAGTTATCACATCACTAGATCTCCGCAACTATTAGACTTAATACACTCATACATTTGGTAGAGATATTGCTTCTACCGTTTAGAGGTCAGCTAAGACTGGATTTTACTAAATTCCTACCCAGAAAGTTTCGTGCGTGTTATAGCTAGCAAAAAGGGCGGGGAACAGATTATATATAAATATATATACAAATATGAAAAAGTATACTACATAGTATTAAGAATAGAGTTTGGAAAAATGAAAAACTCAATAATTAGAAGAATAGGTTCTCAAAACTTTAACTTTGCCGGAGTCTATTTAAGTAGGTACCTATTGCAGTCGGCAGATAATAGTGTGCAAACATTACTGTATTCCGGATTGAAGGGAGTTGCAGCTAGTGAAATTACTGGTGCAACGAGATTCAACATCTTATGTCTCAGGCGACGGGCGCATGTGTTGTGATATATAACATCTTTACTAGCGCCACGTTGCTATGGTCTGGCGTATCACTTACCATCAGGTGAAGGTCTATCGTTGTTCAATAAAAAAAAAAAAATAGTGTTGCCATCTTTAATAATTGTGATGAGGAGCAGTCAAGAGTGGACGATGCGAATTATTTCCCAACGCCGTCGCTTTGAAGTAATCCGTGGTAGCGTTTGGCCGTGACTGAGAAACGATTTGGTGCGCTCGGACAATTTAAATAAATTTACATACATTACGGCATTATTTTTTTTTTATATTTAACTTTGATCTCGAACACTACTTTTTTTATTGGTTAAAAAAAGTCGGAGCGTTTAACTAAGTTATGACAGGGGGAAAACCTCAAACGAATACGTCAAAAGTATACGTCAATTGATCCACCATTACTAGACTGAAGATACTTTGCCGCGCTCGTATTCCGACCGGAAGTCTCGTGACCTCTCCAAGCGCTGAAGGTGAAGACCGAGGAGTTTAAGTAGGTAAAACTCTTCACATATAATCTGACTTCGCCTAGAAGACATCTTCCTCAAGATTTCCTGGAGACTGGTGATAGAAAAGAAAAATGTAAGACTAAAGAAACTTGATACTTGATACTTCTGTCATTACCGGTTCAGCTGAGTCTTTAACTGTTCACATCATTGTTAAGTTATATATAGTTAAGATGATATACACAGCATCAGGTGGACCGAAGATCTGGTGAAGACCGCAAGGACCCACTGGATGCGAGCAACGCGGGATCGATCGATGTGGAGATCTTTGAAGGAGGGCTATGTCCAGCAGTGGACATCCGTTAGCCCATGATAATGATGACACAGCACCACATTATGGTCATGCGCTTGTTATAACAAATGTTAAGACTCGCCACCCCAGTAATTACACTAGCTACAGCACCCTTCAAACCAGAACACAGTAATGTTTGCACACTACTGTTTCCAGTTAAACTACTAGCAGCAGCACCTATTTCATCCGCATAACAGTTGAGTGCAAACATTACTGTGTTCCGGTTTGAAGGGTGCTGTAGCTAGTGTAAATACTGAGGTGACGAGGCTTCACATCTTATGTGTCAGGCGACGAGCGCGTAATGTGGTGCTGTGTATATCATCCTAACCAGCTCCGCGTTATTATAGGCACGTATAAATTACTTGATCGTCTCTCTTCACGTTGATAATATTGACATTTATACAATCTAGACTTTTATGTAATAAATGACCTAAATAAGTGTCGCATGATATATAAGTAGCGCGACTGTGACGTTAAAGTTCCAAGTGAAACGCTCTTCAAGTTAAAAGAGCGGTAAAGCCTCAACAAAACTTACTGATCGTATTCCCCAGCGGTGAGGGTACAACTTAAGATCTTCAAGTAGCACTTAAAAGGATTCACTTAAGTTATACAGGCGAAACAATATTAATAGAGATTGGGAGAAAATATGTCCTTTTTTTTTATTCTACGAAACGAGCCGGTCGTTCACCTGATGGTAAGTGATACGCCTGCTCGTAACTTGGCACTAATTAGGATGATAGCATTGCGCTAGTCCCTTTGAGATAAGTTGTAAAGTGTCAACTGGAACACAGTAATATTTGCATACTTCTATTTAGCTGAAACAGCCGCTGAGCTAGTCTAGACTCTCCAGCAACAGAGACCTAAAAGCAGTAATGGTGGTGGTAATATGCAATGTTACATTGAAAGGATGATTATCGATGATCTCTTCATTGAAGTCTCAAACAACATTTTACAGAGTTACATATTCAAGGTATCCGGGGTAAAGGATGTTGGAGTTGATTTAAACTAGCTCGCAGCGTAACTGCTTAAGCACTGCCCGAGTGGGACCCTAAATATATGTACCTCCTTTACAAGGGTCGCTCCGTCCCATTTATAACCGTACGGTCGCGATTATAAGATAACAGTTAAGTTCAAAGTGTTTCAAACTTACGCGTAAAGCTTAGTAAGGAAACTTAACACGCTACCACAACTTGCCGTGTCTTAGTCTCATACATATTGAAAAAGTTTTTAATGTATTAGAAAACTTTCCAAAATGTGACCTAGGTGTTTAGCCGATTGGCAGACTGTACAAAACTGACACAGCCTACCCCCACCCCTAACCACCCTCCTAATAAAACAGCAACAAAGATCAGCAGAACTTGAGTAGGAGTTTATGACCTTAAGCAATAGAGACAAAGCTATAGACCTCTGTATTGTTAATTTTTTTATCGTATCCCTTAGACTCGTGGTAAATGTTGATGATGATGATCATGATAGTATCACCTTATTACTGTCATCATCAATTAAGGTGTCAGTAGTTGACCAGCTAGATATTTTATGAGAACACAACTTAAATAAACTTTTTTTTCAGGTCTCCATTACTTGAGGTCCCAGGTTCCTATTCAAGAAATGAATAGTGGAAGAGGGAAGGAGATCCGAATAATAACATAGTATAGAACATGAAAAGTATTAACTTTTTGCGGTCTATAAAATGGAAGGAAAAAAGTAATTCAATTTGGGAGGAGGGAGATTTCTTAGGAATCTGTGACTCTCTTTGGCACAGAACTAGTATATATTTAGTTTTATTAATGGCCGTCGTTAATAGTTATAGATACTAAAAACTCTCACACTAGACTTCGGTACAGTCTACCAATGTGCTAAACACCTAGGTCACGTTTTAGAAGTTTTTCTAAAAACTTTTTCTACATGTATCATAAGACACAGCAGGTTGCGGAACTAACCGGTTGCCTTTTAACTCAGATTTCATCATCAGCTCAGCTGATAGACGTTCACTTGCTGGACGCAGGCCTCCCCCAACGATCCCCATTTCGATAGGTCTCACGTTGGTCGCATCCAGTGGATTCTCGCGATTAAAAGGAGCCAATCTGAAGACACAATGGTGGTATTTGAATGGTGGTGAAGTTTCAATGAACCCTCCACGATTAACTACTTCTATATTGTCTACTCCCATAATAACTTAAATCTGCTTCAGGTCAATACATGCGAAAGAATATTTTGGATCAGCTTCTCTATCATCTTGTTGTCACTTAATTCCACGTGACCTTTGGGGTCAATGGCTGGACGTGGTCTCCTTTGATTGAAGTAGTACTCACGGGGCTGGTAGGGTCTGCATAAAGCAGACCTCGGGACGAGATACCCCAGCATAGCGTTAGCGCGGCCGCGGTTGTGTTCCGAACGGAGATCCCGTGACCTCGCCAAACGCCGAAGGTAACCACCGAGGGGGTTTTAGTGGGTAAAAATCTCCACATACCTCTGACATCCCCCAAGAAAGCAGAGTATTTTTTCGAAGATTCCCCCCGAAACAAAAAAAAAGCTCCTATGAGTTGTTGTGCGGGTGTATACATTTACATATATATATGTATGACCTAATTCATACATTAGTATATTTAGTTTTCACGTAATATATATAACACTATAACTAAAATATGAATAATGATTATGATTGTGATTGCGATTAGATCAATCGATTTCGGAATTACCTTTGATGTGGAAACGGATATTGATTCGATTCATCATACAATAACCACATATTCATTCGCCCGAATACACACTGCTACGGTTTGGAATCGTGTATATATATATATATATATAAGGATATAATTTTGTATATGTAATTTTTTTAATTATGCCACAAGACGAACAGGATGATCACCTGATATTAAGTGATACGCCTGCCCATAACAACGTCGAGCTGGTTAATATGCACTGAACCACATTGCGCTCGTCGCCTGACACATTGACTCGTTACTCTAGTAATTACACTAGCTACAGCGCCCTTCAAACCGGAACGAAGTAATGTTTGCACAGTACTGTTTGTCGGCAGAATTAGGAGTTGCAGTGGTACGGTCTCCGGCAACAGAGACACTGCCACCAGCGTTATGGGTATAGTCTACAATATATTAATTTTATGGTACACTAACATGTCACGAGACCATATATATGTTAACCTGACGTTAACCTTTAACTGAGAAGTTCAAAGATGATGCCTGTACTTGTCTAGCTTGGTGGATGAATATTGTAGACGATTGCCGCGAGTTCCAGAAGTGGGAACGTTAAGAGGGCATCAATAACAATTATTATATGTTTCGAATTTAGTCTACTATATTGAGGCCTCTCACATGGTGAACCGACGGTCTGGTGAGAGTCACGGGAACCCACTGGATGTAACGTGGGACCGATAGATGTGGAGATCTTTGGGAGAAGGGCTAGGTCCAGTAGTGGACTGTTAGTATAAATATTATATAGGAAGTCAAATATTAATAGTTGTAGGTCTCTGTTGGCGGAGATCATCAAGTACTAGCGCAGCTCGTATTTCTACTGCCAAACAGTAGTGTGTAAACACTACTGTGTTCCGGTTTGAAAGGCGCTATAGCTAGAGAAAATCTTGTGTTTATAGCGACGACTACAATGTGGTCCAGTGTAGATCACCCTTGCATCACGTTGTTAAGAGCAGATGTCTTATCCATCACTATTCTCTGCTCACTACAGATTCACTTTGTTCTCTCTCTGATATGTATATGTATATATTCATATACCAAGCTTCCGTTAATAAATATACACTAACAACTCATGATTATATTCACCAAGCATCAATTTTTTTTTTATTCTAGGTTTCGAGACGAGGGAGACGTTCAACTTATGATAAGTGATACGCCTGCCCATAATAACGCGGTACTAGCTAGGATAATATACACAGCATCATAATGTGTTCGTCTCACATAAGATATTAGCTCTAGTTACCCCAGTAATTTCACTAGCTACGACGCCCTTCAATCCGCAACACGGTAATGTTTGCACAGTACTGATTCTTCTTCTTCCTCCTGCCCTTACCCCCGCTATGTAAGGTCGGCATAGTAGTTACTTCTCCTCCATATCCCTCTATCAGCCGTCATATCTGAATTCACACTCTTCTTACACAGAACATCTTTCACACAATCCATACACACCTTCTTCGGTCTTCCTCTACCCTTATAACCATCCAAGTTTATACTCTTTACTTTCTTTATATGCCCTTCATCCCTCCGCATAACATGCCCGCACCACGCTAACCTTTTCCTCCTCAATCCGTTTCTCAGCTGCAATAAGAGTAGCAGTCTTACCCAGACGGTAACCAGCTATAGAGACCTACCAGGCGGAAAATATAAAATTGTGGTTCAATTTAATTTAAGAAAACTGCATCAGGCTTATAAGGATTTAGGTTAGATGGATTGGTGAATTCAATTTCACATCTCCAGCCGTTAAATCCTTTCCAGGAGTAATCTGTTGGAGGCGTTGTATAATCTCGAATCGCGTTCACCTCCGCAAAGGGAACTTCTATCTTTAGACTTGGGCCCAGATTGTCTGCAACACCGTATTAAACAGAATAATACCATTGTTATTAGTTATTTATATGGATAGGTTTCATCGTCAGATTATATAGAGCTTGTATGGGATTCCTAGAACTGGTGACCAATCTTCAATAGTTGAAGGAGCGAAAGAAAAAGAAGAAGAAATACTAAACTTATTCAAAGTTAATAAGTTTAATCCTTACCATCATCTCTGAAGTTCAGATTAAGAAGTCTTTTCCGGTCTTGACCTTTTCAGGATCTTAGGAATTTCTAAAAGGATCTTCTGGGTGTAAAGGATCCCGCACAACAACTCACGGGATCCAAGTCAACCTCACCTGCTCGTAGTGCACGCTGGTAACCAACGAACTAGGCTCCGGCTCCCATCTACTCGCATTGAGCCAGCGTGGAAATGGTCCAAATGCCCCCATATCATCCCCTACAGACGACGCGCACTAATGTCCAGCAGTGCTGGAGTGTATGCTGACTGCAGCGCAGGACTAATAAAGGAGAATTTTGGGGGGAATCCTATATCCGGCAGTGGACGACTATCAGCTGATGATGATCTTCTACCAAAATCCGAGAAATATATCATATCTTTGTATGATGACATACATTTGTACAATTCTGAAGAACTTGAATATTGAAGATAGACTGCTTTAACGTGATCCTGAACATACATTTCTTTTCATTCGAAGCGATGATACGTGTGAGACATTCACCTGATTGTGAGTGATACGTGGTCCATAACATGGAGCTAATTAAGATTATTTACAAAGCACCACATATTGGACGCTTGGAGACTTAAGACGTTAAGTATGATTACCGTGGTAATTACTCTAAGTACAACGCCCTTCAAACTTGAACACGATATTATCGGCATTCTGCTGTTTCTAGCCTTTTTGTATTTAATGAAGCGACGAGACTAGCGGAACGTTCACCTGATGGTAAGTGATATGCCCGCCCTTAACAACGTGGCGCTATCTAGAATAGTATTCACAGCACCACATTGCGCTCGTCGCCTTGAGACATAAGATGTTAAGTCTCATTACTCAGTAACTACATTAGCTACAGCGCCCTTCAGTCCGGAACTCAGGAGCTGCGATGTTACCTACCTAGACGGTCTCCGGCAACAGAGACCTAACGCCATTGGGAATCTTTATCATCGTCAGCCGATAGACTTCCACTGCTGGATATAGGCCTCTCTCATAGATCTCCGGTAGACGTAGTGTTGGGAGGCCTGCCATAAGGTGGACCGACGACCTGGTGATCGTGGGAACCCAATGGATATTTATCATGGTTAAGTATCATTATTGTTTTATGAAAATTTATGATGTTCAGGGTATCACTTAAAATCATTGTTGAACTAGCTGTTCCTTACCCGCTTACAACCCTGCAACCCTGCATCTCCTTTTGGGGAAGTAATTTTGTTAAACTCTTTCTTAGTTACCCTGTAAACGACAGAAGAAATGTCTCTACCAAATTTTGACTGTTCACGTCTAATAGTTTCGGAGATCGTTTGATGAGTCTATGGATCTTTGGATGTCGCCTATATACATATAGACTCTGATCATATCAACATATATATTCATATATTTCTTTTCTTCTTATGAAACTATGACAGAGTTGTCATGGTCCGTGACATACGTATATATATATTTTGAATGTAATAATCAACCAGCCATTCTAAAAGAAAAGCCTTGAGACATGAGGGTAGTCCACGAAAGAAACAGCGTGTGTTTTTATTTAATATGGACAAAGTATGAAATCGGAAAATTATTTTCTAGTTCCTACTTTTGGACCGTCGCCTTTATATTGAGGGTGTGTCCAACAGTGGGGACTTTAAAAAAAATTGGCTTAACCTCCTTTTGTACGTCGGCTAGTCAGAAATTAAAGGCATACTTTATAATAGAAAGTACTGTAGTAGCCGGTATGACTATTCCCATGTATAGAAGCAAGACGCCCTCCACTTGTCTGTTAACACATCTGTTCAAACAATCGTATTGTTGGTAACTCGCCTGCTGTCGCATGTTGGTGGTTATTTATATATATACATATATCATATTAAAAAAAACTATTGGGTATTGAATAGATTATGGAGGTGGTAAATAGAAAAATTGATTGAGAGAAAACCCTCGATCTCAAACCTAAAGTACTCGTATTTCATCAACCGACCGACGTCCACTGCTAGACGTAGGCTTCCCGCAAAGATCTCCACATCGGTTGATCTTGCGCTGCCTGTATCCAGCTGCTTTCAGCAACCATCACCAGTACGTCGAGGTGATCGGTGGTGGGCCTGACAACACTAGCCTAAAATACTTATCATCTGGATACTACATATGTTATATATAAAACTAGTTGTTCACCACCCGCTTTGTCGGTTAATATAGAATTATATATGGAATTTCTTGGAAATATTGCCACTAGTCAATCTATTGGCCCTCGGGCTCTTTTCTCGTTATTAAACTCCTCTAACGTCCTTAAGGGTAGGAACTTTGTAAAATCCATTCTAAGCTGACCTCTAAACGGCAGAAGCAACATCTCTACAAAATGTTTGAGTGTATACGTCTGATAGTTACGGAGATGTCGTGATGATGCAATGAATATATATCGAGTATATATAGATAAATAAACATCTAACTATTGTAATAATAATTATATTATTCTCTTTAATAGATCGTTTACATGATATCTAATAAAAAATCACTTAATAGCTATAAAAAGAAAGTATTTTATGACCCTAATAAAACAGTCAATAATGCTTCCATTACCGTAATGATGGCGTCTGCTTCGACAAAAGGAGATCAGATATGTTTGTTCGGCGAATGAATTACGTCCCCTTTTGTATTAAAAGTTCATGTATTCAAACACATATATTATATATATATACATATATCATCATCATCATCATCAGCCGATAGAAGTCCACTGCTGGACATAGTAAATATATATATTTATACATATAAAAATCCCCTGCATGAATTCCTACAAACGACGGCCCCTGATACACGACGGTACTAGAGCTCATGGTGACTGTGACGGACGTAGACAAGACACCAGAACCTGGGCAGCGCAGGACCAATCAACGTGGAGACCTTTAGAGGAGGCCTTTGTCCAGAACTCAACTGATGATGATATATATATTATATATATATTTTCTTGAAATAGATGAACCCTTCTTATTCGCCGGTATTACTTTTAACAGAGTAGTCATGATCATCACTTCAGGTGTAGGTGGCTACCTTCACAATACGCCGCTACTCTTCCCTGATGCATTTCCTCGTGCATTCGTTTAGTGGTGATGATGAATAGCCATTTACTGCCGCTTGAGGGTGAAGCAATATAACTAGGTATACAAAGGTTTAGAGAAAATAAAGAGGTCTCTGTTGCCGGAGACCGTCTACATAGGTACCATTACCATCGCTGCGTCTACTGCAGCTGACTAGCTGTAGTTTGCAAACATTACTGTTGTCCAGTTTGAAGGACGCTGTGGCTAGTAAAAGACAATGTATAATGTCTAAAGAAACGAGCACAATACGTTGTGTATAACATCTTACCCGGCGCCACAATGGCAGGCGTATAAATTCCCATCAGACGAGTGACTCCCTCTCTAGTAAAAGTACAAAGAACAATACACTATCAGGCTTTGTTTATATGTGTGCGTATCATTTGTATATATACACACGAGTGTATGAGTGTATGTGTATATATATGAATGAAACGCACACATGTATATCAGGACATATTAACAATGAAACATCTAATTGATTTTTGTTAGACATGGTGAAACATGGAAGGAATTTACTATCGATTAAGGTTTTTGTATGTAGCGTTCCTAATTATCATCAGCCGATAGACGTCCACTGCTGGACATAGGTCTCCCACAAAGATCCCTACACTGATCGGATAGAGCTTGATATGAGGGAATTGGGCCATTTCTTACCTCGTTGACCAGTAAGGGTTGATGGGAGCCAGAGCTTCGTTTGTTGATTAGCAGGGTGCACTAGCAGGTGCGGTTGGCTTGAATACCGCGAGTTGTTGTGCAGCACCTCTTACACCCTTACACACCCTTATTTATAAATATTATTAAAAAAAAGAGTACTCTTTAGACAATCATTATGTCCACTACTAGAGAGCTAGCGACTACAGGTCAGACAGGAGAGGATGTCCAGGACACTTCTTCTATTTCTTGTATAAAAAAAATTATTCCTATGTTTAATTAATTAAACATTAATGATTTTTTCTATGGTAAGTACCTGTTACCGGAGACAGTGTAGGTACCGCCGCGGCGCCTATTTCTTCCGTCAAACAGTAGTGTATTCCGGTTCGAACGATGCTGTAGCTAGTGACTGGGGTAACGAGACCGGTCTGATGTCTCAAGGCGACGAGCACATTGTGGAGCAGCTTATAACGTTTTAACTACCGCCACGTCGTTACAGGTGTGTCACGTACAATCAAGTGAACTACCCGCTCGTCTAGTCGCTTCGTAGAGTAGAAGAATAAAATATCTAGTTGTTATCATTAATTGGTGTACTGTCATTAATCTGGACATTAATTATTCACGGTCAGCTTCATTAATTGGTGTAGAGCGGTCGGAGCGCGTCCTCTGTCGATCCATTGACGCGTGTGTTTGTGTTTATCGCTTATTAAGTGCTCACTTGTACCGCACGGATGGCGATAAAAAAAAAATATATTTTTAGTTCTAGCTTGAAGAGAGCTGTAGATATTATTTTTTGATTCGATTAAGTGATAAGTGATACGGCTATCCATAACAACGCAGCGCCATTTAGCATGATATATACTGCACCACATTGCGCGTCATGGAAGACGTGCAATGTTGAGTCTCGTTACCCTAAAATTGTACAAGCTACAGCGACATTCAAACCAGAACACAGTTGTATTTGCACAGTACTGTTTGTCGGCTGCAATATAAGTTGAGAAAAATACTTACCATCAGTAAAAAGTATAGTTCTTTCGCTTGAAGATTTTATCATACTTGAATTTTATTTCCTTAACTGTCTATATGCTAAGTAAAATCTTTTTTATAATGTTTGCCTATGATGTTTTTTTTTATACTATTAAGTGACAAGGCGAGCGGGATGTTCAGCTGATGGTAACTGATACGTTGTCTCATTACCGCAGTAATTTCAAAAGCTACAACACCCTACAAAGTGGAAGGCAGTAATATTCACACAGTACTGTTTGTCGGCTGCAATAGGCGTTGCGGTGGTACCTAGATAGTTTTTTCCGTTCGAGACCTACCACCAGTAATCAGTTACCAATTACGACGCTAACCTACGCAGATCTCACCGTTCGCGCAGTCTCCTTCCTGAAATCAAATTATCCGTAAACGATTTTCAAAAGTTTCAGAAGGAATTTGAATAATTCGCTAAGCGTACACAGTTTAAGAATATCCTTAAAGATATTACAAAGAAGAAATTCCAAGTAAATAACAAAAGGAGTCCATTATTTCAGTACAACACTCTAAACTTGATTATAATTTATAAAAGGGACCTCCCCACCACCACCGCCCCCACCATCACGGAAACTTTGTTAATAAAGATGAAGCGGCCGGAGATATTAACTGTTTACTTTGCTCTCGTTTTAGTATCGGTTATTATCTATAATTCAATCTTTGATCGATAAAATTTTAATCGAGCTGGAACCGAGACTGAATGCCTATTATGCAAGAAGAAGATCAAGACTTCGAGTATTTAAGGAAGACCAAGACATCTTACTGCTGGTAGGCCTGTGCTGCCGGAGACCGTCTAGGTAGGTACTACCTCGGATACTAACGTTCCTTGGATTTGTTAGCCTCGAGAGTGGGAGCCCTCAGAGCTCAATAAGCGATCTTTAGGAGGACGGCAAATACATGGTGATATTTTATTTGCTGCAGCACAGCGAGGGTGCCAAGGACGGCTTTTCCCTTCCGTGGGATGTTTTGGCCTGAGTGCAGGAGTACACCGGTGCGGTCCGTAGGAGATCCCGGAGCTCCTCCTAATTCACTGAGAGAGAGCACCGAGGGGGTTTTAGTGGATAGACGTCCCATAAAAAATTGTCTTCCTCCTAGAAGCAAGATATCTTTTAAGATTTCCCCCGCGGAAAAAAAAAGGTAGGTACTAACGCATCGTCTATGACAGCCGACAAACAGTACTGTTGCGAACATTACTGTGTTCCAGTTAGATTAAAGTTGCAGCTAGTGGACTTACTGGGATAACGATACTCTACATAGCGATGAGCTCAATGCGGTTCAGTACATACCATCCTAACTAGCGCCATGATGTTATGGGCAGGCGTATGATTACCATAAGGTCCTGCTAGTCTCATCGCTTCTTACTATATAAAAAAAAATCAAGACCAGGCAATAGTAAGATCAATATCAAAATTGTCTAAATCTTTGTCTTCTTCTTACTTTTCTTATCATTAATGACGACCAAAGAAGTTCTTTTCCTCATACTTGATAAGAACACTAGAAGAATTAAAGAACTTACCGGTGACACTGTTCCCTTAAACACGACGTGAATCTCTTAATGGAGGAAGTGAATAGGCTGACCAGGTTAATAGAGTAAGCCCTGCCTGTCGTAGAAGTCGACTTATTGGGTTTTCAGGTTCATGGCTTTGATGGTGGGGGCGGAAGGCTCTAAGCTATCCTGGGGTGAACAATAATCTTGACCACATAAAATTCGAGAGATAAGTGTAGATTTTTTTTTAATTCACGACCGCACTACCCCAGGCAATAAAAAAATGGCGCTGCTTAGGATGTTGTACACTGCACCACGTTGAGCTTCTCACCTTGAGACATACTTTACAAGTGGTAAGTCTCTATCACCGCAGCGCTTATTTCTGCCATCAAACAGCAGTGTTCCGGTTAAAGTTATTGAGTCTCGATACCTCAGTAATTTGACTAGCTATAGCGCCCTTCAAACCGAAACACAGCAATGTTCGCACAGTTCTGTTAGTCGGCTGCCATAGGAGGTGCGGTGGTACCTAGACAGTCTCCGGCAACTGCGACACTACCACCACCACCAGATCTCTCCATTTAAATAATTGAGTAACAGAGTACATTTGTGAATTTTAAGTGAAAGTTGAAAAAGATTAAAAAGTGATCGTATTCAAAGTAACCGTTACTTAAGTAATCGTTACTTAGTTACTTTGTTACCGTAGTAATAAATCCGAACAATAATAAAACTAAAAGCTATTCGTGTGTTGGAATTAAAGAGAAGATTTACGAGTACTAAATGTCCTTAGTATTATCCTTTGCATTGTCTTAGGATTTTTATTATACTCCCCGCTACCTTGCTACTGTTAAGAAGACATGGAGTCTTGGAGTAGGACACCGTGGACTTCCTTTGGGGACCAGATGGCGGTTCCACCTAAACAACTCTGAGGAGGGCAACCAGTGGTAGATCTATTGCCGGAGACCGTATAGCCGACAATACAGTGCAAACATTACTGTGTTCCAGTTTGAAGAACGCTGTAGCTAGTGTAATTACTGGGGTAACGATCACTTTATATCGCGCATCACTCTACTACTCTTGAATAAAAGAATATAGATACTATATTGAAAATCTAGTCCCATTTCAGAAGAAACCTATTTTATTTCTATGAATCATCATTCGTCTTATTAATGACCTAATTCATCGGACACTAGTCGTCGCTGATGTGCCAGCTGTACTGGAGCTTCCTGGAGTGGTGCGTGATGATGGCAAGATTTTGGCGTAGAAACGTTAGGGTCTTGGCTCCGGGTGGGCTTAAGCTTCTTATAGATTTATCAAAAATCAAACCCACTCGAGACCCCAGAGCCGGCAACTACATGGTACAAGATATATACCTCGCCGTCCAGCGCGGCTATGCCATTAGTTTGTTTGGCACTCTGCCGGACGGGGATGACCTGGGGGTTTTCTTTTATTGTTAATATATATAAGTTGTAGAGGTCTTGGAGTGGGGTGCGAGGTCTCTGGTGAATGACAACGCAAGCAGTCACTATATTGATTATGAGCAGATTCAAAGTACGGAGCAAGTTACTGGAGAGAGTTCTAGTTGGTGGGTAGAATTGTGTACTCTATAATGACTAGTTGAACAAAGACAGTAAAATGAAACAAACGAAAATTAAACTAAAACTTTAAACAAACACACAATTAAATATATACATATATATGTAGATACACTTGTATAATATATTATAGGGGAAGCTGAAAGGTGAGATAATATTAGATGAGTAAGGGTTGAAGAGGTAACAGACAATGTACACAAAAATGTACAATCCTTATAAGAGTGTGCGTAACGACAAACGATAGCGTGATCTAGTGTATATGGTGGCGCCATCTGTTGGGTTGATTGAAAACTATAATATACATATTTATATATATATTTATAACTATGGATGTCTTACGGGACGCACCGGTGCCTCCCTACACTCTGGCAAAAATATCCCACGGAAGGGCAAAGCCCTCAGCACCCACGCTGTACTACGGCATGCACTTGACCACCATGCACTTGCCATTCTCCTAAGGCTCGCCTATCGAGCTCTGAAGGCTCCCACCCTCAAGGCTTACGAACTCTAAGACCCTTTTAGTCGCCTTGTACGGCAGACAGGGAATACCTTAGTCCTATTCTTAATAACTTGATACTATAGGGCTGGGGTTGGTAACTACCTAAACGTTCTCCGGCAGACCAGAACAGAGACCTGTCACCAGTACAGTTAACCTATATAGATATTTATGATGATGTAGCGTATGATTTAATTCCTAACGTTTAGATCTTACGATGTGTACACTGCAACTATTGAATACTAATGGTGACATTTGTTGTATTTAAATGCATGACCTAAACGTATTAACGGTATGACGCAAGGAAACCACATCATGACACGTATGCTGGTTATTTTAATGGATCCATTAAGATCGATGTAATTTCTGAGTAACATGATCTATATAGATCATCGGATTTCGAGAATCAATGGCGTCTGCTCAATTGATCATCAGAACCTTGTGACGCGTACTTCCTTATAAGTACAGAATTGGATAGAGTCCTCTATTGATCGTGTACACTGTCTTATGGTAACACTAGCTATGCTATAAAATGAGACGGCAAATACCTTTCTATAGCAACTGTTACTATAGCAACCGTATAAGTAATACGAAATGAATGTTTATAAAAGTTAATCAGATGTAAAATGATGAAAGATCTATGAAATTAAAAAAAAAAAAACCTATAAAAATCTACAGATCATTCCGAGTCGAATGCTCATGTTCCCGTGTAGATACTTTCACTCGTTTTCACGTGATTGGCGAACAAAGAAAACCCTTTTGCATTATATAAATAGATGGATCGTATTTAGGACCGCGAGACCGATCGGTGTGGAGATCTTTCGTGGAGTCCTATGTCGAGCAGTGGACGTCTATTGTAGTATCTAGTATTTATACTAACTCTACAACACGTAGACACTATGTTAGAAAATAGTATTTTTACATCGCTTCGTAAATGTCTCTACATTCATGAAGCATTTCTATGTTTGTCGGCGAAGCATCATCAATCAACCAATGACGCTTACGACGGGCACTAACTAGCGCTCTAATTGATCATCAATATTGTGATACGCTCCAGCGTACCAACATTTGGATGGGTGACCGCCGGATTAGCTACTGAACGTATTACTGGAAATAAGGTTTTATATCTATATAATATAATTCGATAATTTATGAAGTTATAACTTTTAGAGGCGATAAAAGAAATTCTTAGTATACACAACATTAGAACTTTCATCTTTAGATTCGGATACTATTTTTTTTTATTCTATCTTGGGACCAGATGAGAAGGATATTCATCAGATGGTACAACCTGGAAGACAGTAATGTTTGCATACTGTTAGTTTTTTTACTGCAATAGGATCTGCGGTCATACCTTGACAGTCTCCGGCAACAGTAAAATATTGTATTGATTATACTATAATCTTTCTAATGATCGTTTGAATATCCTTAATTTAAAAAAAAAATTTTTTTTTTCATTATCAGCTTCTTCTCCTTTGTAATTAAATTTTTTCAATATTTCTATAGAACTAATTCAGATGGACTTTTTCCAACGAGAAATTAAAGATATATATAATGTTACTAGCTGTTCATTTAGTATATCCGCCCGGCGACAATCCATCGCACCCCACCCTTTATTAACCCCCCTACAATTCTATTTAAAGGTAGAATTTTGTAAAGTGTGTTCTCAGCTGATCTCTAATCGGCAGAAGCAAAGTAGCAAGTGTCTAATATCTTCGGAGATCTCGTGATGAGTCAATTAATTTCTACTGAAGGTAGGTCTCTATTGTCGGAGGCCGTCTACGTAGGTGCAACCGCAAAACCTATTTCTGCCAATGAACAGTATTATGCAAACATTACCGTGTTCCGGTTTGAAGAGCGCTGTAACCAGTGTAATTACTGGGGTAACGAGATTTAACATCTTTTGTCTCAAGGCGACGAGTACAACACGATGCAGTATACATCTTTCGTTGTTGTTCATTCGTTGGACTAGAAACTTTTTTTTTTAAATTAAGCGATGAGATGAACGGAATGTTCACTTGATAGTAAGTGATACTCCGATCGTACAGACGAGCATAAGGTGGTGCTGTGTACAACATACTAACACCAGGTTGTTATGGGCGATGTCAGGTGAACGTCCCGTTCGTCTCGCCTCTTCGTCGATTAAAATTTATCATATATATATATATATATATATATATATATGAGAGGTTGATAGGATGCGGGCGTTCTTCTTCTCTTCGATCTTCATTCATTGTCGAATAAACAATACTCGATAGGTTTGTAATACAACAACGATAACAGTTGTATGGTCCGCTACACTGGTGTTCACCGCAGTCTGTCCTCCGAGCAAGTGTTCGCTCCCGCACCGCGTTCCTCCTTTTATACTTCCTCGAAATGACATTTACATTTAACAAATCATCGTCAGTGTTGCCCGCTACTATATCCAAATACCCGCAAATCGATTAAGATTCAACCTTAGTGTTGCCCATTCTTATATCCGAATACCCGCAGTCGATTAAAATGTGACGTTGCGTCTTCCAATCTCCGACACATATATATATATATACATATAGATAGATAAATAACTATTTTAATACAATAAGGAAGCTTTGAATCTTATATCAAAGAAGTTTCTTGGTGAAGTGCTGAGGGCGGAGCAGGTTTTCATTAATATCAAATCAAAATATATTTATACTAGTCTATTTTGTTTGCGTATGTTATGTTATACTCATAGTATCATATCGTTTGTTTTCATTCAATTAAAATTTTGTGTATGTTGAATTATACCAACAAAAGAACTCATCATTTATATTGTTTTTTTTTTTTATATTTGAAAACCTTTAACATATTTTCATTTCATCACTTTCAACAATAGATAGTATCGATGACAATACAAATTGATAACAATACAAATGTATATTGAATTTTGATATATAAAAATATCTTTGTTTAAACATTCAATTCAATTGTTGAACTTAGACTGGAGGCGAAGAGCTGATGGTGAATAACACTCCCTAACTACCTAATGCTCATAACGACCAGGCGCTAGTTAGGATGAAGTACACAGTACCAAATTGCGCTCGTCGTCTTGGGACATAAGATATTAAGTCACATTACTCTAGTTATTTCACTAGCTACAAAATCCTTCAAACCGGAACACGATTGTTTGCACACTACTGTATGTCGCCAGCGGCAGGCACTTATCAGCAAAGCACTAGGAAGTCTGCTGTAATTTTCCTGGACTTATGTTCTTCTTAGTTGCCTAAGACAGTTATTGCTTTAAGGTTGATAAGTAGTACAGAGACTGTTTAAGTAGAAGTACCAACATAGCGCCAACATCTGCCGCTAAACAGTAGTGTGAAGACATTACTGTGTTCCTGTTTGAAGGGCGTTGTACCTTGTAAAATTACTAGTGACGGAACTGAAAAAATTATGTCTGAAGATGACGTGCACGATGTGTTGTAGTTTATAACATTCTAACGTCACTGTTATGAGCAGGTGGTTGATTTACCATCAGATCAATGACTTGTCCGGATCGTAGTTTAATTAAAAAAAAAAAAGTTTACTTTAGTAAATGACATATGCCGTAGGAGTTTGATAGGTAAGCTCTAGCCGGGGACAGTCGATAGGTAAAATTATAACACCTCGTCTTAGCTGGAGTTTGCTTGGATGCACGGTAATGGTAATGCTGACAACTTTTCCCATTATCTTCGCTGAATACCTTCGCACAGGCTCCGAGACGTCTCGAGGCTGAACCAATTTGCATAGCGTTACGCTCGTCGCCATGAACACGGGGGAAGGCCGAAATCGGCTGCCTGCCCATTTTCGACACGCTACAAGACTAGCTACGGTCTTATTTACATCACTATAGACACACTAAGTTAACCACGAGACGATTAGTAAAATATATTTTTTTTTACTACGAAACGAGAAGACGAGCTGGACGTGCACCTGATAGTAAGTTCTACACCTGCCCATAACGAAGCGGCGTTAGTGAAGACGAAATTGCGCTCGTTGCCTTGACACTAGATTTCAAGTCTCGAAACCACACTACCAGCAACGCCCTTCAAACTGGAACACAGTAAACTTTACAAACTACTATTTGGTGGCAGAGTTAAGCGCTGCTGTCGTACCTACCTATTCGGTTTCCAGCAACAGAACTACCAGTGAATAGTACGACTTATTATTACTCTTCATCTGCAGTAAATATAAAATAAATCAGAAGTATCAATCAAATCAACTATCATCAGATATACGTCCACTGCTGGACATGGGCCTTTCCCAAAGATCTCCACATTTGTAAGGGTTCATGAGGGGAAATTTGGGCCATTCCACGCTAAAAGCGGGCAGCTTCCTTTGTCGCTTAGCAAGGTGCATCATGAGCAGGTGACCCTCAGAAGTATAATTGAAGAATATACATATCACCTTTAAAACTAATATCAACTCTATGTCCTAGGCTTTTAAATGTAAAGGCTAGGGTTTATTTTACTTAAAGATTTTGTCTAAGCATGAAAAAGTCTGTCGGAATATATTAAAATAATCCCCCCCGAAATCAGACGCAAACCCTTTATCTGAGCAGTGCTGACGGCGAAACGTAATAACCGCTTTCAGCGGCCATTTTGTATTTGTAAATTCGCCGTGTAAGAGAATAAAGCGTCTAGACAATGGATGGTGGGCTGTAATAAAATTTTGTCGATCTACATATGAACGTAGGGCATAAAATTACGTTTTATCTTCACGGACTATATCCTTAAAATATTCATGAATAATACCCTTATGAATTATTCAATTATTTCATTCATAACATAAATCAAATAAATAAGTATAAAGCTTTTTAATTTAGACAAGTTTCAATCTTTTCCTGATAGCACCGGAGGTATTATTTCTACTGGCAAGCAGTAGTGTGGTTTAAAAGTCTTATGGCGACGAGCACGGATTCAGTGCAGTTATTGTTATTCCTACTAAGAATACCGTGAAGACAAGTAAAGGCAGGTAGTATAAAACAAATCTCGATTTCTCAAGTAATTATTAACTTATCTGTACACATTTTCGAACGAGGCCTGATGGTAAGTTATACTGCACAATATCTGACTGAACTAGAGGTAATAAAACTTACTAGACACAGTTTACAGAATTTGCACCGGTGCATTCCGTAGGAGATTCCAGAGTCACTCCTAATGCACTGAGGGAGACCACCGAGGAGGTTTTAGTGGGTAGAAGTCCCACAACCTTTTCTTCCCCCAGAAGCAAGGTATCTTTTAAGATGATTTCCCCCGCGATAAAATGAAAAAAGATTCAGAGAATTTCAAAATGGTCTTCGTAAACTTCGCAGTAGATTAGGAACTGCAGTAATTAAATAGTGGTAATAATAAAATTTTCAGCTAGGAAGACCGTCCAGTAGGTGAAAACTGCTGAGAATCGTGGAATGTAGACAGCATAGGATCGTTCGCATTGGAAATCGATCCTCCTCCTCCAATCGTATTTCTCATGTCTGAGGGTCGAGACCGTGACGTAGAGGTACTACCCATCACCCTTCTTATTCGGAGAGCATCGTAGACTGTGGAGTCGAGCATATTGCGGATCTGGTCAGACCAACGCATTGCGTTGCAGCTCCGCGGTCTTTGTCCATCCACTTAGCCAGTAACCAATCGATATGAGAGGTCAAATATCTTCAGTGAATTATAACTGAAATGATGATGGTGATGATGTATTAAATTTTCAAACGTTGTCCATGAATATCCAACTAATGGCGCTCCTACATCTCTCATTGATCGCCGACGTGCTGACGTACTCGCTATTGGTTACCCGCGACAATGATCACGGACAAAACCGCAGTCTGCGAAATGTGTCAACAGACTGACACCCGGTTATGACAAGCGTGCTCATGAATTACCTTTGTATACGCAACCACCGGTGAGAAATGTATTTACTAGTTCTTTTTTTTTCTAGTTCCTCAGTTTTTGTTGATAAAGTGTAAAAGCGAGTATTTCAATGGGACCATCATTATTATCATCATCTGTTGAAAACATATCAACTAGATCTATTACTAATTTATTATAACTAAATTAATATATGAACATAAAATATACAAATATTATATAGTTAGATACTATTACTTAATATTTATTTACTTAATCTATCAACAAGATAAATTTCTATTGATAACTAATCCAAGACAGGATAGAATATCTAAAAGTACTGTCCCAATAATAGTATTTCTAAGGTAATCAGTAGATTCTCGAACTTTATTGTAATTGTTTTGATTAGTTATGTTTTATATTAAACCTAATTAATTTACCTAATGTTATAACAACAAATTCCAACATTATCATTTCAATTATGTAAAATATCTAAAATATAAGAGAACAATTAAACGATCTAACCATTGTCTCATACTTTATAGTCTAAATTGTAATAGCATTAGAAGGACTAATATTTGTAGTGTTGTATTGTTGGGAATATTAGTGATAGTATTAATGTCTAGTTGTGGTTAGGTCAGGTCTCAATCTACCCTTAATAACTTAAATTGAATCTTTTTATATTTTATTGGAATCATCGTTCCCAGAAAATCGGGTCTGTAATGAATATATGAATAAACTGCCCTCTTATTGTTCTCTCTATTGAAACTTGGGGCTTCCTCGAAATGCTTTAAATTTGTACACTGGGCTAGTGTGGATCGGTATATGACACATGTCTGCTAGCTGTGCTTTGAAAATATATTACCGTAGATTTGCCCACAGTGTGTTTAGCACTTTACAAATTTAACCATCAAAATTTCCGTAGTTGCTTAAATCTACCGAAATTATGGTACTAATATATAAATTTTGTTTTCATGAAAATTCGAATAAAAATCTCCATACAATGCATTCACAAACTAGAATATTCAAATGTAAAGCACAAAAAGTGGAATGCGCGCATTAGGTGCACAGTGGAAGTTCGGTTGGCAGCTTAAAAACAACGTAATCAAATAAACAAACACACAGACGGTACTCAGCATGTTGGCTGTGCAAACTCATTGCTAGTCTAGTACACACCGGCAGGGTCCAATCATTGTTATTTCCGTGCAATACGGATTAACAATGGTACGCCGGCCAATTGAACTTCATTTGTATGTTTCAGGAAATATCCAAAATAACCTCATTACACAAAATTGGTATGATGTATTAGAAGTTATAAAATTGTATACTTCATCATAGTTATCATTTTTAGATTATCTAATTACTGAACACAGGCTTCTCCAATGAAAGGCGACACTAGTACAAAAATTGCTTCTATTTTCATATTTTTCTTTCTTAATCTTATTAAACTCTCCACTTTTGTAAAATATCTTATTTATCCATTATTACCCTTCACAGCACATAAAATATATCCTTTATCAAACAAATCTCATTGTAGGTCTGTGCAGAAACTAATGTATAAACTTATATTTATTTTTCCACTAAAATCTCTTTGATGTTTATAATATTAGGTGAAAGGATTTAGTTTTTTTCAAGATTATCTAGGAAAATAAAGAGCAAATCTTAATCGTTCCTCATCTAAAACATATCTGCGAAGTCGGATGAAGCAATCAAAAGTGTCATTCAAAATATGTCATCATCATCATTACATTAACAGTCCGCAGCAATCCACTGCTGGGCGTAGGGTTCACCAAGGAACGACACTTAGCCCGATCTTTGGCTACACGCGCATCCACTACACTGCATATTTACTGTAATACAAAGGATAGTAATAATCTTTATTTTAGCTATACATGCCAAGGAATATAGATTTACTTAATAAAACCAAGGACATCATCAACATGAAGAGTAATTTAAGTTATTCATATGAATATAAATAAATGCTAATGGAAAGTAAATATTTGTATGTAACGGTTGGTGAGGAAGCAGTATTTCATTTTTATATATTGGACAGGTTCCTTTGTCGTTTGTTACGTATATACGGAATGTTCTGGAATAGGAACAAGGGGAATGATTGACTTTGTAATTGTGTGCCTCTTCTATGGTTATTTATATGAAAGAGTAAGCAAATCGTGTTAAGTATACTTAGATTGAGCAAAAAAATAATAGATTGTTCAACCTATTGTTTTCTTATAAAGATTTTTCGTTTTTTTGTCTCTGTTTCTATTTGTATGCTATTATTTGTTTAATGAATTTATAAGTGGCTTTTAAAATCCTTGCTTATATAATATATCATCATCATCATCATAAGCCGATATACGTTCACTACAGCATACCTCTCCGAAAGATCCGTACAACGATCGGGTAAAGGTTCATATGGGGGAAATAAGCCATTTTCCACCACGCTAGCCCATTGCGAGTTTGTGAGAGAGAGAGCTTCGTTAGATCATTAAAGTACGTACGAGCAGGTGAGATTAGCTTGGACCCCGGGAGTTATTGTGCCGAACCTTTGCACCCGCTTTTCTCGAACTCCATAACCAACATGTCATTGTGTTTTAAAATTTATTTTATTATTCCATTGAAGGGTAAAGGCGCTGCGGTACCAACGGCAATTGAGACGTAAACACTACTAAAATTTATTACAAAATAAATGTTATAGTATCATATATTTCAGGAATAGCTCTTTTCATTTCACTAAGTTCGAAACTGTCCAACTATTGACATGGGTACTACCAGCAGACAGAGAATGTGGGTAGATCTATAATAAGATGCTTGATTGATATAGTTTTGCTAGAATTGGATATTTGTGTATTCAGTTTCACTTTTGATAGATAGTAGGAAGTTATTTCCGCTCGCTTTTCCCCGTGGAGGAACTTATTGCAGGTTTTCCTCCTGTTTATCTACTGTTAAAGAAATTTTCTTAGAACTTAACTAGCTGCAGTACTTCGGAGAGTCTTCAACTTATATATTCGTTCTAACTTGAACATTGAAATTGTCAAGATTTAATAAACTTAAATATGTATGTCTATTACCGGCGGATTGGTTCGGATATTTGTGCAATTTGTTAGAACATAAATATAACATTTACATACACTAACATTCCTGAAAGATCTGCTTGAACCGCTGGATGCGGACAGCATAGGAATAATTCATGTAGAGTTTTGTGAGAGAAGCCTATGTCCAATAATAGACGCCTGTGGTCTTCTTAAAGAGCTTCTCCAACTAGTGAAGGTTGGCGATCAGCGTGATACATTCCTTTTAGTCTATTAAGAGACGCCGAACACTCGGGGCTTTGTTATTATAGTACATTTCCATGCTAAATAGTTAGTAGTTAGTATAATGTAGTGGTTTTTCGTTGACTTCTCCAGCAGGTCTTTTAGAGGTTATTTACACCTCAAGGCTGCTGAAGCCTCATACAGCCAGCTGTTGGACCGGGTATATGATTATACCGCCATTGCTCGGTCGCCAGAGCCTCGTCCGTTGTCCAGGTGGGAGCACCGCGGGTAGGTGCAGTTGACTGTTGGGCCAGATAGTTCTTATTTTCCGTGCTCCCCTAACCCCTCTTAGGGTTAATGACGATAAGTAACGTTTTAATGGGTCATTTAGTAGAGCCCAGTTTTAAGTCGTTTTTGTACCCTCAATCAAATCAATATTATGTATTTATTTTAGCTTTAGTCCTGTCTTTTTTTATACTACGAAGCGACGATACGAGCGGGATATATGATGGTAAGTAATACGTCTGCCCTTAACAGTGTGGCGCTAGGATATAAAGTCTCGTTATCCTAGTAGTTTTACTAGCAACAATGCCATACAAACCATGCATACCTTGACTGTCTCGCGGCAACAGAGACCTACCTATCACAAGTGAACCTACTGTCTGTTACTTAGTCTGCTTTTCTTCTCTCAGTCTTATATCTGGATATCTTTCTTCAAGGTTTTAGTACTCATATCGTTAGCACTTAGGCAATTATAAAAACATGTTATTATACAAATTTTAAACACTTTTTTGGTCTGCAGTACCATCTAGCATATATATATATAATTTCCCTTGTCTCATGGTTTCAATGATTTATAACATCAAATGCTTTTATGTACATAACATAGTTATAGGATTCTAGTTGTGTATATATAAGAGTTAGAGTATTCTGAGTGCGCGTCACCATAACCAGTTTCTTTGTGACTTTAGGTCATGCGCAATTAAGGTCAAGTGTGTGCCTGTAGAATAGAAAAAAGATAGTTGAATTTCTTTTATCTTTTTTAATAAGATATAATATCAGCGGCCATACGCACGTATTAAGTGCAGATAAGCAAGTTTCAATAAAGCGTTATGAGTTATTCAAGCCGCTAAATGGGACGATCTATATACGTAGCGCATAACAATGCGGCGCCCGCAACCACCCCCACCCCTACAACCCCAAGCCGTCCCTCGCAGCCTTCCACTATATTCTGCTTAACCAGAACGCTGGAATCTGACGGAGTTTTTTAAGCATTCGGATTTTTACTTGACGAAACGATCAGAAGAATAGGAATCTGATGGTAAATGATAAGTCTTCCCATAACTATGTATCGTTAGGATGATATACACTGCATAGAGTTGTGTTTAAAGAAAGTAATGAGAATGAACGTGGATGATTATAAAGGTAGAGGAAGACCGAAGAACTTATTCATTCGTATTTCAAGTCATGGGACCCTGGCCAACCGCACCCTGCTAATCAAAAAACGAAGCTCTGGCTCCCGCCAACCTGCATTGGGCCAGCGTGGTGGTAAGTGGACCATATTCCCCCACATGAACCTCTACAAACGAAAGCCCCTAGTGTCCAGCGATACCGAAGGCCTTCATGACTATGTGGAGATCTTTAAGGGAGTCATGTGCCCATCGGTGGACATCCATCGGCTGATGATAGATAGATATACACTACAGCGATATAGCTACTATTTTTTTTTTCAATCAAGCGATGTGACGATCGGAACATTCACCTGATGGTAAGTGATACGCCTGCCTATAATAATGAGGCGGACCACATTGTTCTAAATAAAGTTTGCACACAACTGTATGTCGGCTGCCTGCTGAAGGTGGTACCTATATGGTCTGCAGCTGCAGGAACTTACCACCAGTAAAGTGTAAAGTTCTGATCGTACATTTAGTTATTACAATATGTTAATACTATTAACTGTGTATTAGTAACAATAATGTAGTTATGCGAGTAAGACGGAGCGTGATTGTATTGTCTCATGCAGGTAGCATTAAATATGAAGGTATTACACTGCAGACTAAACAATGGAGATCCATTGTCGGCGTGTGCACAATGCGGTATACAAACAACACGATGAATTGTACAAACAATTATAAAATTACCATAGTAATAGTGCTCCGCGTTTATTAAACATCAATATAATCAACGCCGGACCATCCTCTCGTATAGATCTCCACACTGATCAGACTAATCTAACCAGTACCGTCACTGTTTGCAGGTATCTGTTTCCGGATACTGTCTAGATAGGCACCATACGTAACAGGTTACACAGTGATGTTTTTTTTTCAATTCGCCCTGCCTGTGGTGGGTCAGGGACTTTACAGTCATTTACCATCTAATTATTTATTTTATACATTATTTTTCTTTTCTCATTCTTATCTTTAGTTCTTTCTCTCCTCCATACCTCCCGCAAGTGAAGACAGTCGCCTCGTCCTGAAAGGTAACCTGAAATACATGAAATCATCCCTTTTCTCATTTCTTAATTTTCTTCTCCTTCCTTTATAATTTTACTTCAAAAACACAGTAATGTTACTGTTCGAAGGGCGCTGTAGCTAGGGTAATAAGACTTAATATCATGTCTCATAGTGAAGTATACAACGTGGTTATTTGTATATCAGCTTAAGTAGCTATGTTGTTATGAGCGTGCGTATGACTTACCATCAAGTGAATGTTTCGTCGAACTGTAATCGCTTTGTAGTATAAAAAAAACAGTTAAAATTTGGTTTATAAACTAAATACTTTGAATTTATTTCATTCGAGTTAAGGACTTGTGAAATTCCAATTAGCAAGTCGTACAACAATTTATTTGGCTGTAGGGCACCCTCTAAACGATATTATTTCTCTTCATCAACCCCAAGCAGTGGATTCTTTTCAAATTGTTTCAAAATGGCGTCTGGCGTGGCTTGTTGCCGCAAAGATTTATCTAAGAGGCGAAACCTCTCCATCTTCATTAAAATTGCTAATTAAACAAAGTTTTTTGAATGGATGTTGAATTTCAGTTTAAATTTCTTTACTTGAACATTCTCTGGGAAAGGAGACTCCTGATTCCTCTAAAATGTATAACTACATTTATGAGTCGGTGGGGATGGGGGAGGGAATGTAACGTTCACCTGATGGTAAGTTGATATATACTGCATCACGTTGCGCCAGTCGCTTGAGACGTAAGATGTTCAGGCTCTTCATCTCAGCAACTACTGGATACTGGATGAATGAGGGGGTTCCATATAACTAATCAAGGGACCCAAGCTATTCTCACCAGCACATGGTACACTCTGCTACTCAACAAACGAGGCTCAGGCTCCCACCCACCCGTATTGGACCAGTGTGGTAGGAAGTAGCTCTTCCGCCTATATAAACCCCCACACAAGTGGAGATCTTTAGAGGTGCCTCCTGCAGTGGACATCGATTGACTGATAATGATGATAATCTTTGTACCCACCTAGACGGTCGCTGGAAACAGATTCGTCCATTTAGTTCTGATGTTAGAAATCATATCTAATATAAGCCTATACATTTAAATCATAATGCATGAGTTCGAAAGCTCCATAAAAAAATTTTCTGGAGGGTACTCGTATGTAAAAGGAGATTCGAGCGCGGAGCAGTTGCCAATTTCGCCGACTACCCTACCGAATGTCTCAGTTCAAGTGAATAATAAATCGGTAAATTCGTATTTGAACCGGTTTCCTTATCGCCGTGCCCCCAATTGGAGAAATTTCAAACATAAAATTCGTTAAATATTCACAACCCGGTGATTTCTTCAAGTATTGATTAATTGTTCGTACAGTACAATACACTATGGTCGATCGGCTGCCGCTGATGCGAACGAATATAGACCTTATCAGTGTGCAGTAAAGACTGTAATAGTTGAATGTGATTCATCTGGATAATGCCGACAATAAATTCCGATTTTCAGCGCCTCTCTGATAATGATAGCCGTTTATTTGAGTTCATATCTCAGAGATGTTAGTTTTCCATTACATTGACATTGAGTTATCGTAGAAATTTGTTGCGCGAGGATATTCAAGATTGAATGTCAGGTTGTGTTGAACATCCAAATTGTCCTCTAGCACTTCCAGATGAAGTAACTAATAGGTCAATCTTTTTTGGTGGGTCTCTGTTGCCGGAGACCGTCTAGGTAAGTGCCAACATTACTGTATTCCGAGTTAAAGAATAATGTAGCTGGTGAAATAGAAGTAGAAGACGTAGTGTTAGCAAACCACCCATCAGGTGATTCGACGATCTGAAGAATCGTCGAAATCGATCGCTGTAAAGATCATTACCTATGTCTATCATTGGACGTTTGTCGGCCGATAATGATGATGATTAAGACACAATATCTAATGTCTGAAGTACATTCTATCTAGCTCCTCGCTGTTATGGGCGGGCGTATCACTCACCATGAAAAGAACATTCCCCTCGTCTCTTTCTTGTGCAAGTAATATATCATCGCGTACATTGTGTACTTCATTAGTCCCTGTTGACTAATAGCGCGAAACAGTTCCTGAATTTGAGTTAATGAGTCGGTGAATCAGAACAATGATGCTGACTTCCAGCCCCGCTCTGTGGAGCCGTCCGTTCCAGTATGACGTTATTTCGCTCGTTATTTGTTAGTAAGTCCCCCTTAGCAGAAACTTTGCTTGGAATTTGTCTCATTATTACGGAATAGAGGCCGGCTTTATTTCCACATAAGTTCGTCCGTGGAATAAATTAAGGGAAGGAAATACGTACTTCCTTTTCCATCTTTCTCATCCACTTCTGTGTTTAGGTATGTGATTATATTATTAAGTTCAGGGTTAAATATTTTATTTTCATTCTCGATCTTTCTCATTCATGTTTAATTCATATATTACTAATATTCTTATGGTTACTGAAATATTCAATACTGATAGCACAGATCAATATCTGATTATCAAAACACGATGAGTCGTACTCGAAATGTTATCTGTCTAACAATATTTTTATGTAGCTGTCGATGCCCTGATTGTTAAATCAGGGTCTTTGTTTATTTATACTTTTAATAATACTTATTTTTAATCAATATTTCTATATCTTCTTCCCTCATTCATAGCCATTTTACTATCCCATTTACTTTTTCCTTTCTTGTTATATCTACCCTATACATAATCTAGTTCCTATTCCTTGTACTCATTAACTATTTACACTACATACACAATTATTTAGTTTACTTAATCTTAATGAGATATTCTTAATTACGTAAATCAAAGAACTTGATAAGAAATTTCAGATTTATTAACTACCACTCCCTATAAGTAATCCCAAAGTATGGCGAGGAGTTGACGGTGGGGTGAATATATAAAAATAATTAACGTGGGGTTATTTGGTAGACGGGTTTAAATATTTCCATCAACTTACCCGCCAGCGTAGCGTGAAAGAAGTTTCAGAAGAAACAACTCAAGAAATAGTATAGTTTTTATAAAATTCCGCGTATGCCATCCCCATCCAAGAGAGGCAGTATAGTGATTGATTATCTTAGAAATCGGAGAAGCTGGTGTACTTTAGCAAACATTTTATATTCTGCGAAGCGACGATGGTACATGATACGCTTGCGGATAGCAACATAGCGCTAGTCAGGATGATATACATTGCACCACATTTCGCTCGTCGTCCTTGACATAAGATTATGAGTCTCGTTACCCCAGTAATTACATTAGCTACTGTACTTTAACTCGGAACACAGTAATGTTTGGCGGTAGAAATAGGCGCTGTGACGGTACCTTTCTAGACGGTCCCCGGCAGTAGAGACCTACCATCAATTAACAACAATAGACTAAAATAATAAATCATCTTAACAGTCCTAAACCTCTTTTACGCGTACTTCATATTGAAGATGTCGTTTTGCAGGCTTTGTTAAATTCCTTTGTTTCCGTTCTGACTGAAACACTTGAATTCAATCGTTGAATTTTGTTCCGTTCTTCCATTAGTGCTTAATTTTTAACACTAAAAGCATAAAGCATCAACTGTATATAACAATAAGCATTTCAGTGTTTATATAATTCAATATAACTGTTATAGGCTTGGGGTGTCAGGGCTCCCACACAACTCACGGGATCCAAGCCAACCTCACCAGCTCGTGGTACACCCTGCTAATCAACGAACGAGGATCTGGCTTCCACCAATCTGCATTGGGCCAGCGTAGCGAAAGGGCCGAAATCACTCCATACAAATTACACCCCGATCGAGGTGGGAATATTTGAGGCAGGCCTATGTCCAGCAGTGGACGTCTATCAGCTGATGATGATGACGTTAAAAGCTTTTAATAACAGCTTGATAGGTTTCGAATATAAACCAGTCTAGATATTTTTTTAGTTAATTTCCCCAACGTTTACTCTGTTGCTCGTTTCCGGTACTACAGCTTCGGACGAAATATAAAAGATAAGAAGAAAAGACAAAGAGACATTTTTAAGAGAAAAACAAAATAAAGCGAAGCTGGATATCATTGAAGTCTGGTCATTATTGGTACTCTAGAAAATATAAGAAGATATTTAAAGAGTTCGGATATTGCTGTATAGATGGAGACAGACAAAACATCTTACGAAACATTATTATTACGATTAAATGTTATTTTCCGATGATCCATAAAAAGTGCCCTAGGAAACCTAATCCTTATTAATGTGTCCATTTGGATGCTTTTATTGGCATCGTGTAAAAATTACTTAACGGATTTTGAAGGGCTTTTACTGTTGGATGGTGCTTAAGCCGGTCCTGAATAAAGAGTAATATAATAAAGCAGAGTCCATTAGGAAAATTGATTCCTGACGGTAGCTTAAAATAGATCCTTTTAAGCTTGATCTTTTTCTTTTGTGGATTTCGATAACATTTAATATATGGAGAGAGAGAAAATAAAGTAGATAGAATTATATAAACAATTTTGTTGTACTAAAAATAAATAATGGTTTTGTTCCAAGGAAAGATTATACAGTTAAAAGACACCCAAAAAGCAATGGAGAGGGCTATGCTTGAAATATCTCTGGGTGATCGAATCAGAAATGTGGAGATCCGCAGAAGGACTAAAGTCACCGACCTAGCCCAAAAGATTGCTAGACTTAAGTGGCAAGGGGTAGGGTACATTGGGAAGAATTGACGACCGATGAGGCAGTAAGGTCCTCCAGTGGCTCCCGCCTTCCGGTAGACGTAGTATTGAGAGGCCTACTGCAAGGTGGACTGAGGATCTGGTGAGAATAGTGGGAACCAACTGAATGCATGCAACGCGGAACCGATCGATGTGGAGATCTTTGGTGATGGTGGTAATGATGAAGAGGAAGACGACCGAAATAAAGAACTCTTTACAACCTTTGAATAGCCAGTCAGTCTGCTCGTTCTTCTTTATATAATGAACGCAGATACAAAAGTAAAGAAGTTGAATTAGACCTGAATTGATTAAAAGTTCTATCAGCAATTCTAGAACTATTTAAGGAAACAGTTCAGTTATCAAACATCGATAAGTTTTACTTTGAGACTAGAATATTACTAGTCAATGATTAGTTCTGCTTAGCTGCCGTTATAGGAACACTCTTTGTTTCCTCTTTATTTAGACTTCTTCTAACAGAAGAGAAAGAGGCAAATGTACCTTTCTTCTATTCATTTCCATCATCCGTCGTCTTAATAATAAACAGTCTTTATATAACATTTCCAGGAGGCCTATGTCCAGCAGTGGATGCTGCTGAGTACGATGATGATATAACACTATATCAAGTATTTACTTCTTTGGTGTCCCATAAGTTCTGTATCCTTCTATATTCTATACCATATTTTTACCGTACTGGTAGTAGATCTTTGTTGCCGGAGACGGTGTAGGTAGTTACAGCAGCAGCCCCTATTGCAGTCGACAAACATTACTTTGAAAACTTACAGAGATGATACTGCGTTCCGGTTTGAATGGTGCTGTAGCAATTGTAATTACTGTGGTAACCAGGCTTACCATCTTAAGCCTCAAGTCGACGAGAGCAACGAGGTGCAGTACATATCATCCTAATTAGCGCCTCTTTATTATGGTCAGGTATATTATTTATCATCAGGTAAACAACTCCTTTATCTTGTCGCTTCATCATCATCATCAGCCGACAGACGTCTACTGCTAGACATAGGCATCCCCGAAAAAACCCCACATCTATCGATCCTGCGTTGCCCGTAACCTTCACCAGATCGTCGAACCACCTGATGGGGGCCTGCCAACACTACGTCTTCCGGTACGCGGTCCCTTCATTAATTATAAAAAAATATCCTTTACTCCTTAATATCACCCTGAGTTGTATTATTCAATTATTATAATTCCCAAGTAAGTTTTCCAATGTAGTAAAGTACAGCCATCGCATAAATTTAATAACAGTCCTTCAAAAACAAGGAAAAATCAAGAGAATACTTCTAAAGAATTTGTTCGGACGAAGGATATTCAAGGATATTCATCAGGCAGCTGCCACAAATTTAATGTTTCCTTAGACGAAGATGCCGGGTGCACTTTATTAGTTTAATATTTGGATAAACGCTCGACCTTTTCCTGTCGCAGTCATCTTTGTATTTTTTAATGAGATAATTGGATCGGATGATGACGAGTAAGATCGAGGAAGAAAATCGAAGTATTCTGTTGGCGGAGACCGAGTTGGTTCTTCTTCTTAATGTGCCTCTCCAACTAGTGATGGTTGGCGATCAGCGTGGTGCAGTCCTTTCTGTCTTTGGTTCGGCGGAAGAGTTCGGACGCTTCAGAATGTCAGTCTCTGATCTATGATTGGTCGAAGTTAAATGTCTACGGGGTTGTGTTCCCGTGACTATTACAAAGGCTGATGAAGTTGACCACCACCTAGAGGGGTTTTAGTGGGTAAAAATCTCCAAACTCTGACTTCTCCTTACAAGGCAAAGTATCTTTACAAATATATCACCCTGGAAAACAAAAAAAAAACTGGTTGAAATGGTTAATAGCTGATGAAGTTCCTTGGGTTATGACACTAATACTATGTAACCTTTGGAAAACAAGTATATGTTATTTTTGTCTTTTTGTTTTCTTAAATAACTTAATCATATCAATCTATTTTCATGTAGAGTATAAGAAGGTGCAAGGGTAGTAAGTGTAACAATAACTCACGGGATCCAAGCCAACCCCTACTACTCGTGGTGGACCCTGCTAATCAACGAGACTCTGACTACCACCAATCCACATTGGGCCAGTGTGGTGGGAAACAGCTCAAATCCTCTATCCGATCGAGGTGGGAATCTTTGGGAGAAGTCCAAGTCAAGCAATGGACCTCTATCAGCTGATGATAATGATGATGATTGTCATTTATACAATGGCGATTTTTTATGATTCATCTCACCGTATACATCTTTTCATAAAGCATTAGATTTCCATAACTGGACTCGTTAAATTATCACGAATCATTGGACACTTGAGAAAGGGGATGATAATATAAAGAAAATGACCTGCAACGTGCTTACGCATTATTAAACCATTGAAATTTTAGTTCACTGCTTAATTTATCATCATAATTATCAGCCGACAATCGTCCACTGCTGGACATAGACCTTCCCGAAAGATCTCCTCATCGATCGATCCGCAACCTTCACCAGATCGTCGGACTATCTGTTGAGGGGCCTGCCAACATTACGTCTTCCGGTTCGGGGTCGTCATTCAAGGACCTTGGTGCTCCATCAGCTGTCAGTCCCTCGAGGGATGTATCCTGCCCATTGCCACTTGAGGCTAACAATCTTGGACCTTATGAAAAGGCTTCAAGCCACAAGTTCCATAATCATCATCAGCCGATAGACATCCATTGCTGGACATCGGTCTCCCCAAAGATCTCTATATACATTCAGCATGGCCTCTAGTTCCGCTGGGCACTAGCTGCTGACATATGTACGGGTTTATACAGGGGGTTTTAGGCCATTTCCCACCACGCTGGCCTAACCTGGGTTGATGGGAGCAAGAGTTACGTTTGTTGACTAGCAGGGTACACCACGAGCAGATTAGATTCCGTTGGGTCCTGTGAGTTGTTGTGCGGAACCTCTTGCGCTCTCTCACAACCCCGCAACAACAATTTCCATATTAATGCCATATAACAAATTCATCGGATAACAGTTTAAAATTTCTACATATATATTATATTATATATAGTATTTTAATGAAGTAAATAATCTATAATTTGCCACCATAGCATCACAGCTGTGTTCCAGCTCTCAACATATATGAGTATTTAGAAACACGCTTGACAATCCATAGCCTCATTGTATGAACAAAAATATATATCCGCATTATCGTGTAAGTAATAATAGAAAATTAATAAGGATCAATCTAAACTATTTCATTTATACGGAAAATTCGACGGAAACAACTTCCGAATTTATCAAAGAGAAACAATGAATAGTTGTTGGTACTCCAACAAAACCAGATCCATCAACTTAAACATTCATTATTGATCTACCCACATCCCGTCTGTTGATCAACATACACCGAACTCCTGCACAGCATCGCCGTTTACTTATCAAGCTTAGTATTGATACTGAAACTAACTCTGCATCAATTTCCATGTATTTTCAGTTCATTGTTTTATATCATCATCATCATCAGCCATCCACTGCTGGGCATACGCCTCCTCCAAATATCTCCACATCGATAGATTCTGCGCTGGTAGCATTTAACAGCTTTCGACTTTCGTTGATAGAGGTTCCTTTGGGGGATTTGGGTCATTTCCCACCACGATGGTTGATTAGCATGGTGTACCACGAGCAGGTGAGCTTAGCTTAGGACCCGTGAATAGTTTTCATGAGCTCCTTACATCCGTCCTTTTATATACTAAACTGATAAATAATGGAATTGATTAAGTAATTAATAAAGTTTTGAGGAAACGAAAAAAGAGATTTAGTTCCTAAAATCTAGATCCGTTTCATATATACTGTATATATTATCAGATCATTTGCGCAACAATGATGTACCCCCACAAGGCGGTCAGAAAACAAAAAGAATAGCTATGAGCCACTAGATTCAAACAGCGCTAGACCTTGCTTTGTGGAACTCGTTATAAGATACCTGTCCAGCAGTGGACGTCCATCGGTTGAAATGATGATAATGATAATGATGATGATCCGTTGTCATCTTGAGAGAATCTTTACTCTGAAATTTTATTATCTGTAATACTACTCCCATTGTATCATCCCTAACCATCCTTTCCACAACGAACGGAGAGTGACAATAGTATTTGTAGGGTAGAATCTCATCATATCCTAACCTCTTGTATCTTCTTCTAGACTGGTGGTAGGTAGATCTCTGTTGTCGGAGTAGTGAGCAAACATTACTGAGTTCAGGTTTAAAGGATATTTTGTTGCCTGTGAAAATACTGGAGTAACGAGACCTAACATTTTGTCTCAAGGCGACTAGTGCAGTGTGGTGCTGCGTGTACCATCCTAATTAGCGCCACGCTGTTATGGGTACAATTCGCTATAGTATTTACGTTAAGTTTTATACAGATCATCATCATCAGCTGACAGTCGTCCACTTCTGGACATAGACCTCCCCGCAATGTTTACCAGATAGATCACCTAGTGTACAAATAAACATCAGTAATTTTTCGTTTCAGGAACTTCGCTGAAGCAGTCTTTAGTTACACCGTGCACGTTTAAGGTTAGTTTATTGTTAATCATATGTGTATTTATTAAAAAGCAAACCTATATCGCAAACCTGCCGTTCACTCGTTCTTAAGTGTTGATAGATTTTTATTTTATTTATCATGTCTACAAAATAATCAAGTTCAACAAAAGGAACGTAGAAAGCATTGGAAAAAACTAAGAAGGTTTGTCAACAATGCAACGTTCAGAATCAGTCATCGACGTCATTAATTAATTCAGAGCATACACAATATATATTTTTTAACAGCCAATTTACGCCCCCACTGCTGGGGCACAGGCCTACCCTCAATATGAGGGCGATTGGGCCATAGTCACCACGCTGGCCCAATGCGGGTTGGTGACTACACACACAAAGAAAAGACTTCCCCAGATATCTCCCAGATAGTATAGAATGTACTTTTCACCTTTGGTAGCAGCTGTCACAAGGAAAATTCTAATTCTTCATCTCCCTTCTAATTATCGTCTCCTTCTCTTTCTCTGTCTCTTTCGATGAGAGATTCATGACCATTAGACCAGCACTGTAGTAAAGTGCGGCGTGTTGGATATGACATGTTTAAGAATGCTGTTGTTCTTGGAACATGACGATTTACTCACAAAGTTTTCCACGGATCGAACCTGCACCTCTTCGACACGCATACAGCACTTCCAACCGGATCTATCACCGCTTCCACGTCCGGTGCGATCATAGCATTTTCATTATGAACGCTGCAAATCCGTGAACGCTGTGGAGCGAGCGATTAGGCGATTGGCTCAACGTTTTGGCGTAATGCCTTCGAATTATTAGGTTGCCGGATCGATTTCAGCGTCGGAAGGTTAAGTAGAAACTAATGACCCGCCTCACGATGGGGGGAAAAGGGGGGGTTAAGTTAAGCTAATCGATCTGCAGAGAGAAATAAATAATCCATGCGTGTGTATCATTTACTAGTCGTAATACAACAGGATCAATTTATAACATCCTTGCTATATCCTATCTCTGTTGTATTATTTTTTTTATTACAGAGTGATACTTGAACTCAATTTCACGCGTTGTTAAGTGACAATGAGGTTGTAGATAGTGTAACGTGTGAAATATTCAGGCTTTGAAATGTTTACAGCCTGAACTCAGATATGATATATCAACAGATTTAAATTATGAAGGTTATAACTGATCAGGTAAATTCGAAAAACTCCACCAAACTTGGCCCCGGAATCGAACCGGATACCTCTGCATCGGAAGACAAACACTTAACTAGAATCAACAGTAAAAACTGAACATAACTTATAAATAATAGAAATAATAATAATAGAAATTTGGATATCAAAAGTATGAAAAGTTATATCACGCACTAATTAGAATCTATCAACAATTTTCCTATCTTAACTATTGTTTATTATTAGTAAGTAATAAACAATAGTTAACTACATTTATCAATGCTTATTATAATATTAATCATTGTTTGTATGAGTATAGTAAATATTCAATGTTATATTTAACCGTTGAACAAATTTAACCTAAATAATAATTGAAATAGAACCGCGTTGACATTACCACTGACTCCGAGGACGTTAACCTGATGGCAACACATTTGGATCATCGCTTTCAAGTGTAATGTCAAGTTTCTTTACTTTGGTAGTTTTATTAGCTACAGCGCCCTTCAAATCGGAACAATATTAGGGAACTACAGCAGAATTAACTGTCGGTTATAAAACAATTTAACGATCTGGTTCATATAATAGAAAATTATATCATCATCCGATAGACATCCTCTGCTGGACATAGCCCTTCCCCAAAAATCCCCACATCAATCGGTCCTGCGGCATCAGGGGCTATTGTTTGTATGGGTTCATATGGTGGAATTTGGGTCATTATCTATCACGCTGGCCCAAAGCGGATTGGTGGGATTTATCTGACTCTAACTTACCATTGACACCTCTGATTGTATGATTATATTACATGACACACGAGTACGTCGTTGGCAGTGTACACGAACCTTTTACGTACTGATTTATGATCTATAAATGTATTTCTGGATTGCTGTGTTAAATCATCATTTACTATAGACCATGAATCCGTAATAGCTCAGTTTGTAAGCTGCAAGCCATAGGTATCGACTAAGCGCCGGTTCAATCCCGACTGAGATTCAGGTAATAGAAAATATCGTGACGAAATCGACATGTTGTGGGAACACCGGCTTTTATGAATAGGAGTGAGAATGCACCGAGTCCCAATAGTGGGAATGTTAAGTGGACGATTTACTACAGATGAACGTGAAGCAGTGGAAGTGGAATACAAAAACTAGGCATGCAATGAAAAGATCGCTTGATAGACGGAAGATTTGTAATTGCCAATCAACAAGGCAGTGCTGAAGTTGTGGACGTACGACGATTGGATCGGGTTTTTATTTACAAACCGTTTGTATAACCCCTATAGCCTAGCTTTTAGCTTTAGGTTTTAGTATTTAGATCGCAGATTCGGTTTCGGTATTCATCTATCTTCATACACGGACGCAGCGTTCACTAGGTTTCTTTTTATCGGTTTTGTTCTCTTTCACTTTTCCCCACCGGGAATTTGAGAGCTTTGTGCCGTTGTAAGCCGTATCGATTTTTTTTTCCCAAACGTAAAATATCGCACGAGAACTCTGAAATTCTGAAGGTAGATAAAAATTTACAATTTAAAAAAATGCTGCATACAATCTGACAAACAAATTTCTCCCGTTGATCCCTAAAAATGCCAGCAAAAAAAAAGTTTCAACAAGTCGTATAATTGGAGTCCCTTACTACGAGTTGTTATTAATGATGAAGGTACTTAAAGAAAAACTTATGAAAGTATGAAAAATATTCCTTTAAGTATGAATAAAAGTACATTCTAATACTTAGAGAAATTTTAGCAGATGATGATAATGATGATGATGAAACACAAGGATTGTTAATAAACATCTAACTCGTAAAAAGTGTTTTATATAGACTTACTAAACAATGAACTGTTTGATAATATAAAGCCTAGGAACTACAGTATACCTAAGTTTAAATTACTACTAAGTAATACACGTACATTTTTAAGAATAACCTATTCTCTGAGGGGGGATGCAAAGGCACAACAACTTACGAGACCCAAGCCAACTTGTGCTGCACCCTGATAAACAGTAAAGGAGGTTCTGGCTCCCACCAACCCGCATTGGGCTACAGGGAAATAGCCCAAATCCCCCATATGAATTTACAACCCTACAAACAACAGCCCCTAGTGCCTGACGATGCGGGCGGCACAGGACTGATCTATAGGGGAGGCCTATGTCCAGCAGTGGACATCTATCGGCTGATGGTGGGGGTATGCTCTATATGAAAAGAAAAACCTAGTCCAAGAAAAGGATGCTTAAGTAAATATTTAACTTTATTTTAACTTACACGTTTAAACTTATCATGAAAGTTATCATATATTCATGATGACACAACAATAAGTGTTAAGTAAAGTGAAGATGGAATTAAGTTACAACTTGATACCTTAACTTAAATTATACAAAGGCTACAGTAAATTGGAGTTTAACACTAAACGCAGGTGATATACATTTTTTTTTATTTACGGAATCGACGAGACAAGGAAGACGTTCACTCGATGGTAAGTGATACACTTATCCATAATAACGTGGTGATAGATAGGATGGTATACATTGCATCAGATTGAAGTCTAACACTGAAGTCTCGTTACACCAGTAATTTTACTAGTTACTACACCTTTCAAACTGGAGCACAGTAATGTTTGCATACTACTGTTTCTACACTGCTGTGGTACCTGCGTTAGTGTTATGGGCGAATCTGAAAAGATACAATAATTCTGGAGAGAAGATATACTTATGTGGGACATTTACCCATTAAAACTCCCTCAGAGGTCATCCTCGGTTTGTTGTGGGAGGCTTCGAGGTCTTCTTAGGAACGCACCGGTGCCTCCCGGCACGTGTAAAGCAGGTCCCAGGAACGGTTGTAGCCTAGTACCAAGTAGAAGTTGTAGCTTTGGTACGAATACTGCACAAACGTTACTGTGTTCCGGTTTAAAAGTCGTTGCAGTTAATGTAATTTCTTAGTTACGGAAACTCAAAATCTTGTCTCAGATGGCGAGTGTAATGTGATACTGTATATCATCCTAACTAGCGCTTCATCCCTTAATTGTATAAAGAAGAAGCAGTGGAAGAACTTGCCGGCATCGGTGTACCCGTACAAATACTAGGGCGTCTAAGGAGATACTGAATAGGCTGTTACTAGATTAGTGGGTCTTACCACTACAGGCCACATCATCACCTAACTTTAGGTAACTTTTAATACTTAACCATCACAGAGCAAGCTCTTAAAAGCGAGACCGATCCATTTATACTGATAAGCAGGCAAAGTGTTATTACTAAGTATCCCCTACACCCTCCCAGAAAGGGTTATATATTTTAGGAAACTATACATTTGTAAAATGATCCCCGTGTGATCAAATCAGAAATGAGGAGATCCGCAGGAGAACTAAGGTCATCGACATAGTCCTAAAGATTGCTAGCCTCAAATGGCAATGGGCTGGTCACATCGCTCTAAGGACTGACAGCAGATGGGACACTAAGGTCCTTGATTAAGGTAGACGTAGTGTTGGCAGGACTCCTACCAGGTCGGTCGATTTGGTGAAGGCTGCGGGAAAGGCTGGATGCGGGCAGCGCACAATCGATCGATGTGATCTTTGGGGGAGGCCTATGTCCAGCAGTGGACGTCTGTCGGCTGAGCCAGCTCTTAGTTTGTAAAGTAGTCCTTGCTTCAAATCCATGGCCATATGTGGGCAGGGACTAGAGTTTTACACTCCAATGCACTTCACTATTCCCGACTACATTGTGGATTATAGCCCACAGTAAACAAGATATCTAATGTTTGTTTTATTTTACAAAGCGAAGAAACGAGCGGGAAGTTCACTTGATAGTAAGTGATACCATAATCAGGTGGCGTTAGTTAAAATGGTATCCGCAGTGTACTCGTCACCTGAGACACGAAATGTTAAGTCTCGTTATCCCAGTAATTACACTAGCTACAGCGCCCGTCAAAGCGGACCATGGTAATGTTTGCACACTACTGCTATCCCATTTGGCAGAAATAGAAGATATGGTGGTACTTACCCAGATGGCGAATACATTTCTTCGTTTTGATACTTTTCGATTCTTTGCCGTCTCAAATGATGTTGAATGACAATGTAGTCGAAGAGGATTAAGGGTGATAGTTTTTTATATAATTAAGTGACGAGACGAGCAAGACGTTAACCTGAAGGTAAGTGAGACACCTGTTCATGACAACGTGGCGCTAGTTAGGATGGTATACACAGAATCACATTACGCCCGTCGCCTGAGACATAAAATACTGATTCTCGTTACCCAAGCAATTACACTAGCTACCCTTCACCGCCTTTCAAAGCTTAGAACAAATCTGCCATTCAAAAGCTGGGATACGGTAGTTATAAAAAATTAAAATTGCTATATAAATAAATGCCGCGTCCATTTTTCATAGATGCATGCGCTCATTCAGTGGTATGTGCTCACTGCGACCCATATACCAATGATTGCGCATTCAAGTCTCTGCAGCAATTGTGACAGATTCCGTGTGCACTCCGTGACTATCAGCAGTAATACACACACATATATATATATACATACATGTATACATATATATATATATATATATTCATTATAAGGTCTAACTATCAAAGGATATTCTGTATAATTGTCACTGCATTCTGCTTGCCTCCTTGAGATATATGATGTTATATATCGTTACCAAAGTCATTTCATTTACTATAGCGTCCTTCAAACCGGAATACTGTAATACTTGCACAGTACTGTCAGGCGGCGGTAATAGGCGAAAATCACCAGTGAAAACATAGTGCTATAATACAAAATGATAAAGCTTGCACAGGAAGCGGTATAAGCGTAAAAAAAGTCAATTGGAAGTCTCGGAAACTCGATTTGTAGTAATGGAGTAGGTTTCTACAGTTCGCTGGGCTTAAGTCCTCCGTCGAAGCCAGGTCCTCCCTCATTACCTGCCTAAGCCCACTTCTTGTTCCATTACACAATAAGCAGTTGAACGGAGCGTCTATTCCGCCGGGACTATTATACCCATCTAAGGCTGATCATATTCCTGAAAGGAAATATGAAATTTTTCCCTCTATTCTAACTTAGAAACACTTTCATATTCTATTGGCGTTTTATCACATCTTTGTGTTTACCTAGGGGAGGGGGTTTAGAACCGAAGGCAAACTAGTTTTTTACACATTTATATGTTTTTATTATAATATAATGTATATGTACTTTATATATCTAAATTGCTTTCACCAGAAGACTATATCATCATAACAATCATCATTTCCGCTTACCGCCACAGGCCTCACTAACAATTCTACAGCTATTGACCTGATGTCTGTCTCTAGCAGGACTGGTCGAACTACATCGGATCGTATATAGATCCTCTCCCTCTTGGGTACAAGTACAAAAGACCTCGACTCATGATTTTTGGATACTTGGATAAGGAAGGCTGTCCAAAATTTCTGGGATGAACGGCGTAGGACAGTATTGGGTCTTCATACCTTATATCTATCTTGCTCCTGTTAATTTAAGTAATTTTTTTTTGCTTTACTTATTTTAATTGTTATTTATATAGTTTTTTGGAAAAATATAACATATATATACGCATCACCATCATCATCAGCTGGATATGGGTGTTAATGCTGCTTACAATTAACATATATGCAAGGACTAAGACGGAAGCTTGCTTTAGCTCTATAGACTTTTTCCATGAAAAAGGAAACAGAAAAATTGTTAGGAATCATAATTGATCAAAACAAAACAATTTAATATATAAATAAATGATTCTTAATGCTTATAATTAAAACAAAAATCTTCTCTTTTTTAGAAAAAACTTAAATTTCTAGTAACATACTTTGATTAACAAACACTCAAACGGTAACTGTTAATGTATATTAATAGCTATACGTAACAAAAAGGACATTTTCTAAGCAGCTATTAAAGAAAGTTATATTCTAGGAAGTGATGAGACGAGGGCGATCATCACGTAATGATAAGTGATGCCGGACTTATCACTTACCCATAAAGTTACGATAGTTAGGATGGTTAACATGCTCAGCTTCACATTGTGTTCGTCGCGTCGAGTCATAAGATGTTCGGTCTCGTTACACCAGTAATTTCAAACTGAAACACAGTAATCTTTGCACAGTAGCTTTTTTTAGAAGATCTCTGTCAACAGAGACCTATCACTAGTAATAACTGTTATAAATAATTAGACAAACAAGTTTAAACAGAAAAGTAACCAATATTGAAGCATTCACTCTCCTTCCCTATTTAGTCGATTCCCCAGTCTCAGGATTGTCTATCGAAATATTTTATTATTATTTCATTACTATTCGGTAGTAAACAAATAATACATTAAACTAGAGAAACATTACAATAGATATGTCTATCCGGCTGGATACAGGTCTCTTGTAATGTATACCACGAAGCGCGGTCTTGTGCTGTTTGAATCCAGTGGCTCCCAGGGATTCTTCTCTTGTCCTCTGTCCTCCTTGTGGGAGGTCTGTCAATGCTGCGCTTCCTGATGCCAAATCCCCATTCCAGCACCAAGTCCCCAAAGCCCATCGGTTCTACGATCTTTGGGCTCACCCCCAGTCACCCCCCCCCCCCCCATTGCCACTTCGATAATTAAATATAATTCGTTGTATATAATCAAACTGTAATCACTGCCGTTATCGCGGCCGTCGCTCTCATACGATTTGTTTCTCTTGTTTGTTTAAAAAGTAAAAAATGGTGGGGGTTCCCCCTTCGCTTTTATTATACTTCCTGTATTCGCACGCTCGAATAAACGTTTCACAGAAGTTATACGACGTAATACGACGTCGTAATAGCGAACGGACACGGCATCGGATAATTTAAATAATGTCACTAATATTAGAAGCCGCGGATGCCGAAGCACCGCGTTGGTGTGGAGCCAGGGCTTACTCCATTTCTTTTATTATTAGCCGTGCTTTGTGTCTCGTTATAAATGGTTCAGTGACTCCTGCTGCTGCTGATCAAAGGCCACATTCGATGCAGTGTTTGTTAACAATGAATCTTTTTTTTTTATTCAACGAAGCGAGGAGACGAGCGGGACGTTAATCTGATAGTAAGTGATACACCTACTCACGACGCAGCACTAGATTCGTTTTTATCGCTCTGAAATATATGACGTTGTCTCGTTACATCATTATGTTTACTACAAAGCTACGCTTCGCATCAAACCGGAACACAGTAATATATACGCATACGTTTATCGGCTGCATCAGGCGTTTCGATGGTACTTAGAGAGTCTCCGGCAACAGGGGCCTACCACCAGTAGACCACATCAGAATCACTTCAATTCCACAACAAATTAAGGTACATCTGTACCGAGAAGAAGTTCCGTACAACAATTAACGAGACCCAAGCCAACCTCACCAGCTCGTGGTGCACCATGCTAATCAACAAACGAGGCTCTGGCTCCCACCAACCAGAATTCAGCCAGCGTGGAAGGAAATGACCAAATCTCACCATAGGAAACCCTACAAACGACGGCTCCAATGCCCAACGATACCGAGACCTATACTGACTGTGAACCGATCGATATTAAGATCTTTGGGGAAACCTATGTCCAGCTGTGGATGTCTATCGGCTGATGATGATACCGAAGACTGTTTAAGTATGTTCGATTAATATATTCTGTTCGTGTATCAACTGCAGCAACAAACCGATACAACTATGACGGTAGATCGATAAAATAATATATTTATATAGGTAGTAGATTTCAACATCGCTACCACCAGTCACTGCAAGTAGACATTTTTTATTTTTTAATTAGTTATACAGATACAAAACAGTATAGATTAAATAAAACTGTTCAGACTTGGTTATAGGTATCTATGGCCGGAGACCATCTAGGTACCAACACAGCTGCGCAAACATTACTTTGTTTTGGTTTGATGTACGCTGTAGCTAGTAAAATTACTGTGATAATGAGATTTAAAATTTAAGTCGACCGGGAAAATATGGTTCAGGTTCTCTTAACTAGCGCCAAGCTATGGGAAGAAGTATTATTCAATATCAGATTAACGTCTCGCTGTAAATCTTCAGATCCTTAAATCTACTGAATCAACAATATCTTCAATTACTATGGTTTTCGTGTTTGATCAGCTGTTACCGCTTTCCTGTCTCCTGCACTATGTATCGCAGAAGATACACAGACTTTTAAACAACAATGGAAGCTAGTAATAAAACTATATACTTAAATAAGTTGATCTGGGAACATCAGGAAAGCTGAAGACTGTGGAGATATTTGATAGAAGCTTACGATCAGCTGATGACAATTATGCTTGACATATATCATTCTGCTCAGTAAACATAATTAGAAGTTTTCGTAGCCGCGTGTGATCTCCCTGAAATGCTCATTTGTACGATCCTCGATCAAAGAAGAGCAAACAACCGAACGCTAATGTATACAGAGAGGTCTCGATGGGCTTATTTGTTCAGCAGACGTTTCGGCTACAAACTACACCTAATTAACCCCTTTGAGGGGGCGACGAAATGTCAACTTTTGAATGTCTAGATAAAACTTTACAGCGCCGTCAGGCCTAAAGTAAATGTTTGATTAAAAATTTTATACCAAACGTACAGTTATAACTTTACTGTTGGCAAGTTTTAACGGAGACTGTTTAAGTAAGCACCGCAACCCTTATTGCAGCAGACTAACAGTACTGTGTACTACTGTGTTCCGGTTTGAAAGGCAGTAGCTAGTGAAATACCTAATAAAGCCTTTTTTTTTGTTTCGGGAGAGAAATCTTCGAAAGATACGCTGCTTCTGGGAGGAAGTCAGGGTTATGCGAGATTGTTACTAGTTAAAATCCCCTCGGTGGTCTGCATCAGTACATTCAGAGAGGCACCGGGATCTCCTATAGAACGCACTTTGTGTTACCACGTCTCTGTGTGATCTAACCCTCCTGTCACTGTCACTATATATGCTGTCCCACGCGGGATCGCTTGATGAGCGATAAGGACCCCCACCTTGAAGGTCCGCGAAAATCTTAAATCTTTTTAGTCAGCTTCTACGGCAGGCAGGGTTTACGTTAATCCTATTTTTACTAGCTCAAGACTACTAGGGCTGTACCTCATGCGACCTAACATCTTACGTCTCAAGGCGATGAGACCAATATGGTCTGCACCATATATTCTGTATATATCATCCCAACTAGCGCCACGTTGTTATGGGCAGGTGTATAACTTACCACCAAGTGGATATCCTGTTCGTCTCCTTCCTTCGAGGAATAAATAAAATGTTCATCCTTTGCTGAAAATATAATCTATGATGATTGAAGAATTAAATTTATATCCACAACTGGATTAGGATCTCTTTCAGGAAGTTTTCAGGTATTTAGACTGTTGTTCCAATAGTTCGTCCAGTCTTAGGGTTGTAAATAAAAATTAATTAGACGGAGGGTAAGTGTATATATATATAAAAGAATATTTCCTCTGATCACAAAAAAATGATAAATATGTAATTAATGATTATTCTTATATAATATTTTTAGCTTTATTTGATTTTTTTTATACAGCTCTAAGAGAAGAATAACGTTCAACTGATGTTGTCAGACCATAACAACGTGGAGCTAGTTAATATGGTGCACAGCACCACATTGCGCTCGTCGCCTTAAGACCTAAGATGTTGAGTCTCGTTACTCTAGTAATTTCACTAGCTACAGCTTCTATCAAACTGGAACACAGTTATGTTTGCACACTACTGTTTGTCTGTAGAAATAGGAGCTGTTAAGGTACCTAAATAGTCTCCAGCTATAATGACCTGCCAACAGTAAAACTATCTTTGAGATTGAAGTATAGCTGATGAAGATACTAAAATATTAGATACATATAAACACTATAACGTTTAAAGTTAAGAAGTTATATCTAAGTTAAAAAAAACTTATTTTTATAAATTTTTTATTCTACTAAGTGGTGAGGCAAGCGACATTCACTTGATGGTAAGTCATGCGCCAGCCCATAAAGTGGCGTATAATTAAAATGGTAAACTACACCATATTGCGCTCGTCGCATTGAGACGTAAGATGTCTTTTTAACTATGTAATTACTCTAGCTACAGCGCCCTTAAAACCGGAACGCAGTAGTATTTGCACGGTACTGTTTGTCGGTTGCTATACGCGCTGCTTTGGAATTTTGAAGGTCTCTGGTAGTAGAGATCTACCACCAGTAGCAGTGATCATCAACAGCCATTAGACGTCCACTGCTGGACTGCCAACCCAAAGATTCATGCGTAGATCGGGTAGAGATTCGTATGGAAGGATTTGAGCCATTTCCCACCACGTTGGCCCAATGCGGTTCAGTGGGAGCCAGGGTCTTGTTTGATAAGTAAGGTGCACCACGAACAGGTGAGTTTGGCCTTACACCCCTTAGTAGTAGTAATATTGTTCTATTATGATTATATACTCTAAGTTATATGTTATTACTTGAGCTTTGTCTCAAGTCACATCCGCCACGACTGCGTCTCAATCAGCGTCACAACAATACCATTGTCCACGATATAATGGATCTTCATCCGCTTTGATTACTGTCGCCATCGTTGTTACTACAATTTAATCAAATGCAGCAGCGCTTGATTTACTTCCATCTAGATTTTTCTAAGCTTTTTTTTGGACGTTGTGTATTTATTTTAATTCTTATTGCTGAAGTTGGTAACTTAAATAGCTACCAACGAAAGTAATCAAACTGGAATGGAAATTGTTCGCAATGAGTTTTTTTTCTCGTTTTCTTGCTTGCTTACTCTTTATTATAAGTAAAACTATCTATAAACTAATATATATATATACACAACTATGAATATATATAATATAATGTTATCCTTTGGAAATGTTTATGTTTGGAAATCTTTAGGGGAGGCCTTTGTCCAGCTGTGGACGTCTTCCGGCTGATTGGATTGGATTGGAATGTTATCCTTTATACGCTAGAGCTATGCTTGGAGTTTCTCAGCGCGATCGAATCGGGAATGAGAAAAATCGCAGAACTAGTCACTGACATAACCTAAAAGATTGCTAGACTCAAGTGGCAGTGAGCATAGCTCGTTGTTCTAACTGACGGCCGATGAGGCAGTGAGGTTCTCGAGTGGCCGTGTTCCGGTAGATGCAGTACTGGTACACTCCTCACAAGGTGGATAGATGATCTAGTGGTGGTCCCGGGATAGCACTGGATGCGAGCAGCGCCGGACTGATCGGTGTAGATATGTTTTGAGGAGGTCTATGTCCAGCTGTGGACATACATGATCTGATGATGATTATCCTTTAAATTATCGGTATATACCCTCTGGTGCTGCGATTATCCTTGGGCATCAGTGATCACTTTCCATCAGGTGAACTGTTCGTTCGTTTGCCCAGACACGGTTTTGAAAAGCTCCTTAAACGTAGACAAAGTTTGCCTGGATTAATTAATGTTTATGCACAGGGACTAATTATGTATATTTATGTAGATTCGCATAAGTAAATCCATCTTCAGCTCTCTGCCAACAAACAATAGAATCCTTTTAGCCATTTGGTATCAATAATACCACATTCAATGCGTTAGACTTTTAACATCCTAAGGTCTCTCCTTTCTCAAGTTTTGAGGGTTCCGAGCAAATACAACAATAAAATAATCTTATAAAAGCTAAAAAGGAATCTCGTCCGATATCTCTTCAAACAACCGGTACCGTTGTAGGATACGGTTCGGAGTAAGGTTCCCACGCAAATATCGTGAAGTGCTCTTGGGTTTCCGGTCAGCGGTTGGGCTAATAGAGCTCATGCCGCGATACCGTTCCATACAAGACGAAGACATTCAACTCTGAATCATCTTTTATCTACATATATATATATATTTGTGAATAATATGAACTTAAATCAACTGAAGATATAACCATGGCACGGCTAAACCATGGTTAGTGCTTCAAAGTTATATTCCATGTTTCCATTGATGTTACTAGAAGAACCTTTAGTGCGTGGTTATTATAGACACTGCTTAACGATAGGATCTTAACCCTTTTCTTACTTAGTAGTAACTTGTTACTTAGAGAGAGTAATAAACCTTAATAGGAAACAAAAAAAATTAGATTATATTGTATATACTAAAAAGGTTTTCCCTTAAAGGTAGCCAACGTAGCCGCGAATCCTTTGGTGTTGCGACTGCCCATGGACATCAGTGATCACTTTCCACCAGGTGAACTGTTCGCTCCTTTGCCCACGTTTTGTAAAAAAAAAGTATAAAACATATAATAGTAAATTAACAAAAAAAAATCATGTAATCTCACTAGTACTTGTAGTGTCAAACGTAGTTAGCACCTAGTACCTATAACAATAGTAGTAGTGACCTAATAAGGACGTTCTCATCACCATTAGGTGATCTCCTCAAACTGAAGTTTGGTGATCAGATTAAGAAAACCAATTCGATCCTCAGCTAGTCTTTTTAGTTGATGATATTTAAACCAGCTCCACACCTTTATGTCGTCAAAGCATTTCTTCCGTTGTCTACCAGGTGTGCGTTCTCCAGGGACTTTTTCCTGATGGTAAACGTCTGCTTATAACAAAATGGCGCTGGTTAGGATGCTTAGCACCACACTGCGCTCCTGGAAACATAAAATGTTAAGTCTCTACTCCAGTGATTACACTAGCTACAGCACCCTTCGATCTAGAACACAGTAATGTTTGGTGGTGGAAATAGGCGCTGCGGTGTTACCTAGACAGTCTCCAGCAACAGAGACCTAACACCAGTAAAATGATGTACAAAGAGAACCTTTACTATTGAGACCTATATCGCTGTCATTACTCCAGTGTAAGGTTATGAGTCGACAATCTTAGCACCGAACAGCATCCGGCGGCTGGACCGGGTAAATGAGGTCAGACGCCATATTTCTCTCGGTCGCCTAACTTATACGTACACCCGAAGCGGCCTAGAAAAACCATTCCCTTTGACAATGTAGAGTGGGGGAGTTTTTTTTTTTTTTTTAGTCGGAACAAGTGCACCGTCGTTTCAGTTCCAATGTTTTCACATTTCTTTTTCACGGGTGAAAGTTTTCATTCGCGCTTTGTTAACGACAACTTGATGCTGCAAGCTTTCATAAATACAGCTCTATAGTTTACTATTATTGCCGCGAAAATATGGTGATGGTGTATGGTGGTAAGCGACAGAGACTGCAAGAGGTGGTGAATATATGTTTACCAGTCAATCGTGGCGGAGAACTTATAGGTACCACCACAACGCCTATTTCCGCCGCTAAACAGTAATGTGTAAATATTACTGTGTTCCGGTTTAAAGGGCGTTATAGCTAATGTAATTCCTGGGATAACGACACTCAACTTCCTAACTAGCGTCACATTCTTATAAATGGGCGTATCACTTACCATCAGCTGAATGTCATACTCTTCTTGTCGCTTAGTAGAATAAAATAATCTGTCTATGACTGCCGTTAAACTGTAGTATTCTAGCATTAATATGATCCGGTTTAAAGGCGTTGCAGGTAGAGAAATTGCTGAGGATAGTCTCTCAAAGCGACGAGCATAATACGATGCAATGCATTTGAAGGGCCGACTACACGGCGCCGTGTGGGCAAGTACACATATTTTATGTAGAGTATACATACTTAACCCGCAAGTACTTATCTGTGCTTAAAAATATACTTAACAAATTAAATATAACATAGTTGGCAGCCTATTGAGTTGACAGATTATTTAAATAGGTTTAGCATAGAATAGGTAGTTCTTATATACCTACAAGTGTTGAGGCTTTGAACGAGGGGCCGACTACACGGATCCGTGCGACAGTGTATATGAAAAACGCCACATTGTTTTAGGCAGGTGTTATCACTTAACATCAGGTGTAAGTCGTTCTAGTGTATAAAAAAAATCCTTCTATCCTTCATCTTTCGCAATATGGCGACAGCAGAATTGAAGTATTGTCAATGGCTTGTAAAGTTTGACTATAATATTACTATGATTACCAAGAGTGAAGACTGTAACTACTGAGAAGAGAAACAAGTATTCTTATTCATATCTCAACCAATTATTTTCTAAAGATATATACAGATGGTATTATATAACAAAGCATTTTCATACATTCAACATTATTTAGCGGAACTCGCAGCTCCATCATATTCCGAGCGGAAATATCTTACGACACGTCGCGAGATGCATCTGCCACTACAAAAGCAATTTACGCCAAGCGTTATACTTATATTTAAACCTAAACGTAGCAAATATAAGCCAAGAGAATAACCTATTACAAGTAATAATATGGTACTGGTGGTAACTCTCTATTGCCGGAGACAGTCTAGGTACCACCGCAACTCGTAGTCTTCACACTAAACACCTAAAGCGTCATATGTCACAAGGCGACGAGTATAATGTGGTGATGCGTCATACCAATATGTGTCACGCTGTGGGCAGGCGTGTCACTTAATATCAGGTGAGTCTCTCTCGTTTCTTAAAAAAAATATTGTAAACATGTGTTCACATTAAGAAGACTATTCAATATAGCAAACATTAATTACATAACTTTATTACTCTGTACTGTGTAACATATTGAAACTGGGTTTCTTTTGTTGACCAATCACGTGAAAACTAGTGAACGTATCGATATATGAACATGAGCATTCGACGCGGAATGATTTGTAGATGATTATAGGCTATTTATCTTCTTAATGTCATAGATCCTTCATCATTATATTTCTAATTAACTGTATAAACATTTTCATTTGTTATTATCTTTGCGGTTGCTATAGTAACGGTTGATCTAAAAAGTCATTCGCGGTTGTAGTTCATCAAGATTATTATCAGCGGACAGACGTCCACTGTTGGACACAGACTTCCCGTAAAGATCCCCATGCTTCCCGCAACCTTCACCAGATCGTCGGACCACCTGGTGGGGGGACCTGCCAATACTGTCTTCCAGTATGCGGTCGCCTTTCGAGTACCTTGATGCCCCGTCTGCTGTCAGTCCTTCGAGCGATGTGACCTGCCCATTGCCATTTGAGGCTAGCAATCTTTAGGACTATGTCGATGACCTTAGTTCTCCTGCGGATTTCCTCATTTCTGATATGGTTGCGGTTGGTCGCGAGTAATATTTCAGTCAAATTTCGTGTCTTATTATATATTACGGCGATTAAAGGGGATGGGTTACATCCGGTTACTTATAACAATAACACTATATAAATAATCACAGGAAAGTATAATTGGTAAAAAAAAAAAACTAGATTTTTGAATTTGGAAGCAATCCGCCAGTCCTGTAGTCTCGGGCTATTAAGATTAGGACTAAGGTATTCCCTGACTATCTTACAAGGCGATTAAAAGGGTCCACGGGTTCGTGGGCTTTGAGGGTGTGGGCCCGCAGAGTACAATAAGCGGAGCCTTAGGAGGTCAGCAAATACATGGTGGTCTTGTATTTGCCGTTGCACAGCGTGCTAAGGAGACGTGCACAGACAGCGTGCACGGGTGCTAAGGAGGGCTTTGCCCTTCCGTGGGATGTTTTAGCATGAGTGCAATGGGACACCGGTACGTTCCGTACGAGATCCCGAAGCCCCTTCTAATGCACTGAGACCATCGAGGAGATTTTAGCAAGTAAAAGTCACACATAACCTTGCCTTCCTCCCCAAAGGAAGGTACCTTTGAGAAGATTTTCCCCGAGAAGAAAAAGGTATTGCAATCCCTAGTCATTACACCTATCTATAAGGAAGCGACTAGACAAGACCCTTGCAAATGATGGTAAGTATAACTATCAGATGGTGGGGATCAGAAGCTCTCAATCAATAGTCCTGTTTCCTTTATTTGATTTCAGACAATATGTTTAACTTACAATGTTTAACCGCACAATGAGACGGTTAACCGCATGTAGACGAAGGTTCGATAGCCGCAATAAGCGCCCCCAAACGGTCACCCATTATCCTTAAAACAGTGAAGTCGCTTCATAAAGCCTTATTTGATGCAAAGCAGTTGTTTCTATTGCCTCATTTAGTTTACGATTGTTTTAAGAGATAACTACATTTATAGTCTTTATTATGGTCTTTTAAATAATCCAGCATAAGATCGAGACGAGGGACACGTTCACCTGATGGTAAGTGATACGCCTACCCATAAGAACGTAGCGCTAATTAAGATTGCGCTCGTCGCTTCAGACATATATTGAGGCTCATTACTACAGTAATTACAATAGCTACAGCGCCCTTCAAACTGGAACCCAGTAATATTCGCACAGTACTGTTTGTCGGCTGCAATAGGCGCTGCAGTGATACCTAGACGGTCTCCGGCAAGAGATCTACCACCAGTAATGGTATATTACTTATATATAACGAACTGTTCCCTATCCGCATTGCTATTTGTAACACGCCTGTAACACCAGTAACATTTTGTTACATCTGTTCTTAGCTGATCTATTCGGCAAAAGGAATATTCCTACTAAATTTCTAGTGTCCTATCCTCATGACTCCAGAGGTATCACCCAGAGGACAATGAACAGAGCTAAGCTCCGAGTTGAATCAAAAGTGGGGAGATCCGCAGAAGAACTAAGGTCAACGACAACCTAAAAGACTGCTAGACTTAAATGGCAGTAGGCAGTGCAAATTGCTCCAAGGACCGACAGCCGATGGGGCAGTAAGGTCCTGGAGTGGCGACCGCGGACCGGTAGACGTAGTGTTGGTAGGTCCCACGAGCTCCGCTCCTAATGCACTGAGGGAGACCACCGAGGAGGTTTTAGTGGGTAGAAGCCCCACATAACCTTATCTTCCCCCTAGAAGCAAGGTGTCTTTTAAGAAGATTTCCCCGAAGAGAAAAAAAAAAAAAAAAAGTCCCACGAGCTGGATCGACAATCGACGAAGGTCGCAGGAAACCGCTGGATGCAGGCAGCACAGAGCCTATCGGTGTGGCGATCTTTTGGGAAAGCCTAGGTCCAGCAGTGGACGTGTGTGATAAGCACAAAGATTTCATTTAAAGTGTACTTTACACGAAATCACCGTGTTCGCGTGCAAACACGGCGCCGTGTAATCGGCCCCTCATACTACGTTCATTATCCGAAATATTTGCGCGAGTCTTTTATAGTAATCCATGTTTAAGGTTTTCTAAAGCATTTACTGTAATAGAAAGCTTCACTTCAAACTGCAGAGCTTTTGGAGAAATGTCCCCAGGATATTTGAAGTTACGATAGTTTATTTAAACAAAGAAGTTTAAGGGTTGCGGTGGTGGTGGTGCTGGTGGTGGTGGAAGCTGTGTTTGTGTTACAGCTTCACGCAAATATGCACTGCTTGTTGATATTTGTACGCGAACACAGTTTACATTTGTACTACACTGCATTTATTTTCGCTTCAACCACGATGTTTATTCATATATGTATATTGATATGTATTGATTTAATTTTATCGAGCTCCATGACCTGGACTGTTGAATTAATTATTCAGGCTCATCATTGAACTTGACATCGTCTGTATCAGCTTCGTAATCAGCTACTTTCGTGGCTTCGTGACTTTTACTCGGAGGCTCTTAATTTTAGAATCACTCCCGTAGTAATATCTGTCGGGATAGCAAGGGTCCGAATTGTTCCGCCGAAACAGACAGAAAGGACTGTGCAACGCTGATCTCCAACCTTCACTAGTTGCAGAGGCACTATAAGAATAATGCAGTGCTAATTTACCTGTACGAAGGGGCCGAGTACACGGCGCCGGGTAAAATAGACATTCACAGAGATTTTATGTACACTACAGAGTATACAGAATATTTGTGCTTATCTATACTTAAAAATATACTTACCAATTTCAATTAAGCATTGCTAAGCACCTTTTGAGTGTGTTGAGATATTATTATTTCGACTTGTTTAGGTGTTTATTTGTCTATACAAAGCGCATATGAGGGGCCGACTACACGGCGCCGTGTAATAATATGCTACTGTCATCACAATACTAATCTACAGCTATAATAACATTGCTTTTTGTCGTATCAAATTTGCATAATAACTGTTAATGTATAGATGTTTATACTTTAGTCTCATCATCATCATCGTATCATCATTTCAGTCTACTAATGTCTCGTGCAGCAACTCCTAATGGGGGTTTCTGATCGTACTCCCTAAGTCAGTTACACGTATTGCATACTACATAGTATGCTTACAACGGTCCCAGATAATAGACAGCTTATGCAGCTTGTTCGAGGCTTGCCTTATAATACAGAGTTCCCTAGTTCGATTCCAGTGAAAAAAGATGTTGAATTTTATTGGTGATAGTATTTTCAAGCTTGCCTAGGTAATTTCCACCTTCAATGTAGATTTGATGTTTTAACAGTATTACTGTCCTCCGACCATCCACTTCCGCATTGTGATCGTCGCTTTGAATCATACTATACATAGAATGTTACCTCTCGTTACCGAAGTAATTTCACTAGCTACAATGTTCTTCATCATCATCATCATCAGTCTATAGACACTGCTGGATATGGGCCTTCCCCAAACATCTCTACATCGATCAGTCCCGCGTTGCTCGCGTCCATTGGGTTCCCTCGATTCTCATCAGATCGTCGGGCCTCCCAAGACTGTGTTTACAGGTACGCGAGCACCACTCGAGGACCTTATAACGCTCTTCATCATCATCAGAAAATAGACGTCCACTGCTGGACATAGGCTTCTACCATAGATTTCCACAGAGTTCATTGAGGGGTATCGGATCTTAGCCCGCCATGCTGGCTCAGTGTTGGTGATCAGATCCTCGTCTGTTATTCAGCAAGGTGCACCGGTATTGGGTGGAACTCTTTACACCCCTCTTCATACTACCACGGTAATATCTGGCGGTAGATGTGGGAGCTGTCTACTCATGCTGAGTATTGTGAGGAAAATTTTGTACTATTCCATTCCCTCGACATTGTCGAGGTAAATAAAGTATTCTTAGTTAAATATAAAATGTCTAAGGTCAAAATTTGTATACCCTATTGTTTATAACTACGCTGTGTACGTCATCGCACCAGCGCGTAGTGTAATTGAACAGGTTTTTTTTTTCAAAGGTAACCTTTCGTGTTCATTGATTTTGTTGCGTTAATATGAAAATTATTAATTAAAATAATTCATACGAAACAAACTTTATAGTTAAACCTGTGTATTATAACTGTTGGTTACCTAATTAGTTAATTCCTTAACTATTAATGTTATGTAGTAAGTATAGTAATAAGTTATTACCGCTGTGTAATTTCGTCATCTACTGATAATAGATTTATTGATAGTAGGTCTCTGTTGCAGGGGTCATTTAGGTACTACCGCAGCTCCTCTTTCTGCGGATAAACAATAGCATGGAATTTTTTGTACAGTAATGTATACTTTACTAATCATATTATGATCATAGTCAGCTGATAGAGGCCTGCTGGATATAGGCCTCGCCCAAAAGTTCCCACACGATCGGGTAAGGATTCATAAAGGTTCGCGCACAAGAACTCATAGGATACAAGTCAACCTCACCAGCTCGTGGTGCACCCTGCTAATCAACAAACTAGGCTCTGGCTCCCACCAACCTGCATTGGGCCAGCGTGGTAGGAAATTTTCCAAATCCCTCCATATAAATCCCTGATTATGATAGACAAATTAGCTTTTGATATATATATAAGAGATTTCCGCCTATATAGACTAGAGCAGAGACTCATCACGATATCGCTGAAACCATAAGACTGGAGACTGAAGACTTGAAATTTGGTAGAGATATTTCTTTTGCCGAGTATAGAGCAGGTGAGAATTTTGGGTATTACAACTAGTACAGCTGTTGGGGAACAGTTAAGGAATTTATTATTGAAATTAGCTATATATAAACATATATATATATATACATTATGTAGTAGAAATAAGAGAAAATTATAATTGAAATAAAAATTAGGTGTGTTGTCCTTATTCTTGAGAGAGGGATGAAAGAAAGAAATAAAATAGAGTATGGGTATACAAATTTATAGAAAGTCACAGCCCCGCACAACTGAGGAGGACTCGAGAAAAATAAGTAATATATATATACTATATGTATAAATTTATTAGATCAAAGCCATTTGAAGAATAACACAATAGTAGTACATGTAAATATCTGCCGCATGAATCAACGGAAGCTGTTATCTCTCTGATTCCGGCATCTAAATGTTTCCTCTAGATACTAATGCTGCTGTGTATAAAACATATATCTATTAATGTGATGTGTACATATATGTAGTTATTATTTTGATGTTATGAATGTAACAAGACTAATAATTATAATAACAAATTCATATAAGTCAATATTAACCCCTCTTGCAAGAAGGTGGTGTGATTATTTAACGTTTATTCGACAAAGCGACTACGCGAGCGTAAGGTCACATCCAATGGACTGTGGATTCAATTCAGCAACAGGACAAGCGGGACATTCACCTGATATTAAGTGATACGCCTGCCCATCACGACGTACTGCTATTTAGGATGACATACACTTCACCACATTGCGCTCGTCGCCTTTAGACATAAGCTGTCGTATTTCGTTGCCGCAGTCATTTCATAGCTACAGCGCTCTTCAAAGTGAAACACAGCATTTTTTTATTCTATTTAGCAATAGCACAAGCGAGACATTTAATTGATGATATAGTAATGAAGTGATGCTCTATTCATAAAAATGTATCACTAGTAGAAATACTGCACGACATAACGCTGCCTGAGGCATAAGATGTTGAGTCTGGTTCCCACATTTACATTAGCTGCAGCGCTCTTCAAACCGGAACATAGTAATATTTGGATAGTACTGTTTGTCGTCTGCAATAGGAGCTGCTGTAGTACCTAGACGGTCTCCGGCCACAGAGACCTACCAGCTGTGTAATAGGTAAGGTATGGCTGTCGCAAGGCATATTAAAGGAAGTGCTGCCGTTTCCACAGCATTGTTCGATCAGACACTGACTGTTCCGTGATGGACATACCCTGTCCCTTGCTCCTCATTTAATGTATTACATATATAAATAATATTTATCCGGCAACAGATAAGACTATGACCTGGCATGCGGCCACCGCGTCCACATCGCGAGTGGGGACAAACTATTTCTGTCGTCGCACAGTTGTCGATGGAGTAGCCGGGTTACACAAGGTCGCGTACTCAGGGCCAATATGTTCCCAACGACAATTCGTTCGTGTTTACGCTTTTTTTTTTCATCTAAACACCGTTACGTCGGAGGTGATCGCTTTGAACCTGATCAGCGAGTTATTGTTCAAAGACGACGGTTTTTGTTCGAGTTTTCTTGTTCGCTTTGTATGTAATGATCGTCGTGTGAACAAGAACTTGTTTGCTTGCGTAATTGTATTTAACTTGCGTTGTCTTCTTCCTATATTATGTATTACAAGATCCAAAGTTAAAATATACACACTACTTCTAATATAGGCTAGTTTCATTTAATAGAATTATTTCTTTTAAATACTAATCATGAAAAAGGTTTTAATAGGATAACGCGAAACTCATCTGCTCGGGGTGCACGATGTTAATCAACAAACGAGGCTCTGTGTCTAGTATTGGGCCAGCGTGGTGGAAAATGGCCCAAATCCCTTATAATCTACAAACGACGGTCTTTAGTGCTCAGCGGTACCGGAAGCCATGCTGATTTTCGGGAACCGTTGGATACGAACAGCGCAGGACCGATCAATCTTAGGCCTATGTTCAACAGTGGAAATCTGCTGATGATGAAAGAAATTTTGGATACATACAACATACAAATATGTTACAACAATGCATAACATATATATATATACTGTTGAAACAAAACAAACAATACACTACAGTTGGAAGTAGGTCATCGTCGGTGATCCGAGTTTCAGATACTCATTCCGGTTACACTGACGAGCACAAACAGCGGCGGAGCATCAGAAACTATCTTGATGTACAAAAGGCTGCAGTGTATTACTATATATTCACATACAACATATAACCATGCTTTTTTGGTTTATGTAACTGCCTTCGCTTAACTAAGGGTTTTTTTATTCAGTTAGACTCGTGCGATCTTTGGTTTTCTCGATATTCCTGTACGGTTCCGAATCATAGTCAATCCGCGTAGAAGACCGAAGGAAAATTGAAGCTTTTGAGATGTGATGTTGGAGGAGAATGATCTGCATACAATACACAGCAAAGAGCACCAACAAATCTCGAGCTTTTCAAAATCACCACCAGATTGTCCATCATTGGCTACAAACGGGTCTTAAGTTACTTTGGCAATATTGTCCGGAGACAACCAGATAATCTGGCTAAGCTAGATGTAGTAGAAACTATCGAGGGCAAGAGATCACGTAATCGATTGCCTACCCGATGGTCCGATCAGATACAGACACTTAAGCACTAACATTCCGAAAGCCCTCAGACGTGCCGAGAACAGAGCGATTTGGAGGTAACTAGTTGACGCGTCATTAAGAGCATTTCAGGACAAACATGACCTTCAATCATGAAGTGAACGAAAGCGAAGAAGAGACGAGCAGGAGGTTCACCTGACGATAAGTGATACGCCTGCCTATAACAACATAGCACTAGTTACGATGCACAACTTTCCGCTTGGGACCTAAGATGTTGAGTCTCATTACCCCAGTAATTTCACTAGATAGAGCACCGTTCAAACCGGAATATTTCAACCACTTATTCAAACCCCTGGCATTTCAACCAGCGCTGACCCCGCCGTCTCTAGGGAGATACTCTTCCTCATTAAGTAAAGCCTTCGCCCAACCAAAATAAACTGCTGTTTTTCAAACAACAAAACAAACACACAAACATGTGATCCGCTTGATATATAGCGGTCATCGCACCCTTAAAATCGTAGTAACACATACATGCGTACTATAACCATTAGTTTTGAGTGTTGCCAGCACTGAGCCTTCATCTAATATCTATTTTAATTAATTATTAAACTCCGTACTAAATAGCTAACTGCTGTCAGGCCTCTGTTCTCGAAGACCGTCTAGATACCACCACAGCTATTATTTCTTCCGTCAAACCATAGTGTGTAAACGTTATATGTTCCGATTCGAAAGGCGCTGTAGCTAGTAAAATTACTGCTGTAACGAGAGTAATACCTTATGTCTCAAGGTGACTAACAAGTGTTGCTGTGCGTTCCATCCTAACTAGTGCCACATTGTCATGGGCAGGAGTATCCCTTACAATTTCACTAGCTACCCTTCAAACCGGAACACGGTTGTTTCCACATTTGTTTAGCGGTAGGAAGAACTGCGCTGGTATCTAGACGATCTCCGGCAACACATCTACCATCAGATTTTCCGGTGACTAATACTCCATAACATATCACATATAAAATTTTAATGTCAAATGGAAAAGGATAGAGACGATCACCTGCCAAGAGAACACATGACCTGATGAAGATGGCAAGGAATCCATTCAGATGCTTATGTGCTGCAGTGAATATGTTTAAATGATGCAAATAAAAATCAAAAATGCAAATGCAAATGGATCCCTTTCTTGAATTCCTGGACGAATCCCTACCTGATCCTGATGTCAGAATGTTTGGGAGAGACTCATGTCCAGCAGTGGACATCTATCGGCTGGTAATGATGACGATTCTAGAATATAACCTTGGAGACAATTCTGGTTGGTAGAAAGATTTGATGTTATAAAATGGAGCCGACTTAAATACTATTCTAAAAGAACAGCAGAAGACAGCATTAGTTTTCTTACTTTGACAAATTTCAATTTGAAGATGGTACTTCATGATGATGATGATGGTAATAATAAATTAACGAGTATCTATCAGAGAAGACAGGTTCCCTTTGGCAATGTTTTCAATAGTCGTTACGTTTCTACGTAAAGCTGAAAATAAATGTGCATCGTTGTATGCCAGCTGACATCTTGTTTACTTCTAGATTTAGATGAACCAACTTTCGAGCACTTCAGCGGAGAATATCGAGGAATCGATCGAGTCGATCCAAGTGGACAAACATTTCGTTGCTTATTTATATTTTTTTTTTCTGCGTCTTGGCATTGCTCCAAATTGTCATTTTTTTCCGCCTCTCCGCCGGATGCCAAGTGCTTATAGTATTAGACACTGCACCTTATGACGTCAGCGGCATAGCAGCTCATTCAGCTTGGCACCCGGCCCCCGCGCGAGATCTCGAATCGAAATCGAATTCTCGATATCTGCGCTGCAGTGGCAGTTTCGTTTCATATGCTCCTACTCATACTACTCGTTGAATGGCGGACTCTTAGGTATCACTTCCGCTTGCTCTGTTGTCTTGGACTATTAAGAATAGGCCTAAGGTAAGCTCAACCTGTCGTAGAAGGCGACTAAAATAGTTATCTGGTTCATAGTCTTTGAAGGTGGCGCCCTCATTGCCAACTAAGCGATCCCAGGGTAAACAAGGACAAGATGGTCTAGTACTTGTCATACAGAAGCAATGGTCCCGAATAAGGCTACAGCCTTCCCTGGTCTACTTTGAGCGTAATGCCGGTAGGTGCTGGTGCGATATGCAGGTCATCCCGGGGCTTCCCACTACGCATTGAGAATAATCACAAAGGAGGTTTTATTGGGTATAAAACCCATACTACTTTGACTTTCCCCCAGAAACAAGGTCTTATTCGAAGATTTCCTCCTCAATTTAAAAAATGGTATCACTTCCGGATACTACATTTACAACTTTGTGCTACAATCTTAATTTTGTAGTTTTAACACGTATTTTAATGTTATTGTAGTCGACTATATTTTCAATAAGAATTAGTTGCATGCGACATTGTTCACGATTTATTGTGTCCCTGAAATGAACTACTCGCATTAACGTCACATGTCTTTGAAGTTACTTTTCCTGTTTACTGTGCAGTGTTCTTACACAACACTAGTGAGGTTCACCTGTAGGTTAATAATAGGGTCAGTACATAAGTACTAGGTTATAGAACATTATGTTTTTTTTATACGAAGCTACGAGACGAGCCAGATATATGATGGTATATGATTCCTTAGCCATATATAACGCTAGTTAGGGCCACAAAGAGATGCGTGGAACAATTACTGAACGGCAATGTAGCTGACGCGACGAGACGAGTGAGACGTTCACGTGATTGTAAGTGATAATAAAGACAACATGCCGCAGTATATACAACAGCACATTGTACTCATCGCTCTGAGACATAGAAATAGGAGATAGACATAAAAGTATTAAAAACCGGTAGTTTTAATAGTTACAGCGTCCTTCAATACGGAACACAGTTGCATACTGCTGTTCACAGCTGCAATAGGAGCTGCGGCGGTACCTATTTAGACGGTCTCCAGCAACAGACTCATACCCCGATACCCTTCAAACCGGAATACAGTAAAATTGGTAATAGTGTTTGGTGGTAGAAATAGCCGCTGCTGTGGTACCTCCCTAGATGTTTTCCGGCAACGACGACCTACCACCAATAAAGGGTAGTATTCACAGCAGCATATTGTGTTCGTTGACTTAATATGAGTTATTAACTTCCGTCACCTCTGTAATTTCTTTATCTACAGCGCCCTTCAAACCAGAACACGATAACGTTTGCACACTACTGTTTGACGGTTGAGACTGGCGCTGTGTGCCTAGATGGTCTTAGAGATCTGTTACTAGTGATTTAAATTTATTTCTGTTCCGGTTTGATGGTCGCTGTAGCTAGTGAAATTGCTGAGGTAAAGGGACTTAATACATTATGTCTTCGAGCAAAATGTGATGCTGTAACGGACTTTATCTGCGAATTAAATTCGAGATAACAACGTTAGTGAATGCTATCTGAAATATTCCGTTAGAATTGTTATTTCAGTAATGGCCTAAGGGTTAGGTTAGCCTTCATTCCGAAGGTCGCGGGTTCGAATCTCGGCATGTACCGACGACTTAATATATAAGTTATGTACATTTGTGAACTTTAGTTACAACAGCAAGATACAAAGGGTGGAGGAAAACATCGCGAGGAAACCCGCACATGAATTAGAATGTATTCTAAGCTGTGTGTTAAGTCACCAATCCGCATTGGGCCCGCGTGGTGACTATGGCCCATCGCCCTCGTATTGAAGTCAAGCTTGTGCCCCAACAGTAGGGACGTCAATTAACTGTTAAGTAAGACAGGAGATATAGTTAAGCGACGGGACGAGCGAAACGTTCACCTGATGGTAAGTAATACGCCCGCCTATAACGCAGCGCTAATTAGGTTGATATACACTACACCATATTGCGCTCGTCGCATGATATGTAAGATGTTGAGTCTCGCTACCCCAGTTACTAGCTACAGCGCCCTTCAAACCGGAACACGGTAATGTTTGCACTGTACTGTCTGTCGGCTGCAATAGGCGCTGCGGTGGTACCTACAGCTTACTATTTGAAAATATTATGCCGTGACGAGCTGATGGTAAGTGATACGCCTGCCCATAACAACGTGGCGCTAGTTAGGATGGAATACACACCACCACATTGCAATGGTAGATCTCTTTTTCTAGATACCGTATGAGTACCACCGCAGCTCCTATAGCAGCGGACAAACAGTGCTGTGCAAACATTACTATGTTCCGATTTGAAGGGCGCTGTATATAATACAACTATTCGGCTTGTGAGACTCAATACATTGCCTCAATCCTAATTAACGTCATTGTTATGGTCGGACGTATGACTTGCCATCAGTCGAACGCCTGCTCGTCTTTTCGCTAAGCAGAATAAAAATATAACTAGCTACAGCGCCCTTCAAACCGGAGCACAGTAATGTCTTCACAACACACCGCGTCCGAAACGTAGTTAATTATGAACGTATGTTTTATAAATGAAACACACGCTCCTCTTCACGTATTCAATACTAGCTATGTTACCAGTAACATGATTACCATATCGCTCACTGTCACAAGCAGCGTGTCAACGCGGCTGTCGTTTAGCGCTTTATTGTTTTCTTTTTTTTTTTAAATATTCACACAACACAAATCGGAGCTCGTACAACAGCGCGACTCGTATTACGCTGTCAACTGCAACACATGTCAACTGTCAAGCGCTCACAGATCAGTCTGTCAAATTACCGAGACAGTAGCAACCGTAACACAGCGGATTGGTTATACGCTTTTGTAACTGTATCAGCGTGTACTGAAACAACATCATCATCATCATCAGTAAATCACTCAAACTCTCCAAAGTAATATATCCAATGCGTGATGATGATTATATACAGTCCTACATTATGCTTATCACTAAACATAGGATGTAAAGTGTCGTTACCGGAGTAATTTCCTTACCTACCTTACGCCCTTTAAACCGGAACACAATATTGTTTGTATACTACGTATAGTAGTATCTGTAGTGGTACCTACCTGTTTTTCTGTTTTAAGTGGAGGAAATGCCTTCACATACCTGCCCTCTCAGAGACAAAGACAGGTTATGTCGGACTTGCACCGACTGACATCTCCACGATGTTCTACCAGAGTCGCTTTTTAGAGCAGCCACGGGAACACCAGCGCCGGCAATCTGTCCCAGATGAAGAACCGCTCCCTTTCCACCTCTACAAGGGCGCGTCAGAACACGCAGCGCGCCCTCTTCTCGACCTCTTATCTACCGTCATTTGGAAACGGATTCTGGCGAATCTCTCACCCAAAGGCCAGGGAAGCTAAGAGAGAAAATTCATAGTTCCATGCGGCGGATCTGGTCTTGGGATACACCGTCAACTGTTATACGGCCGCGGGGGGTAGCAGCGGCTTAATCGCTGCAGCACTGCTTTATCTTGGAGAGTAGGGGTGAAACGGCGACTGTACCGGCACTCCTCTCCCCCTGCAACTCCACACTGCGAAGAACAGTACGAATCTGCCCCCATAGCTCCTAGAGCTCAACTGAAGCGGCTACCTCGTGCCGACCAGGTAGGATCCTCTCAACTTGACCGTGGGTGACCAAGCAACGGCAACTGAACCCTACCGTCACGACAACACGTGAACCTGTTTGGAGGGATGGTAGTACCTACCTAGACGGTCTCAGCTAACAGAGACCTACCGGAAGTGAAATATAAATTAAAGCAATGTTGCCAACAAATTTTAACATCGTCATCGAGTATTATTTAGTTTATGTTTTTTTTATACCACTTCGGTAGCAAACAGACGTACCCGCCTGGTGTTGAACTTTAACCGCCAGTAAGGGTATCGCCCTTCTCAAAGAACTTTCTGTATACATGACATTAGACCTATGAGTAGTGTATATACTTGATGTAGTTGATAATATTTCCGTAGTTTAGTACCAAAGTATTAATGAGGGTAGAACTATAAAATATCATCCTAAATTTGTAACGAGTCGGACGTAAATTATGAAGTAAGATGTCGTCCGTCATAAAATTCTTATATATTCTATTTCTGCGGAGATTAAGAGTCTGTTAAGAACGTTCGACGGCGTTTGGAGCTGCGCCAGCGCGCGGCGACCGGCACCGGGCACCCGGTGTCGAGTGTCGAGTGTCGCGTGTCGCGTGTCGCGGCGCTGTTATCAAAACACTCTTCGTTATTTTCATATTAAAAATAAAACGTTCACAGATGTGGTGCCGTTTGTTCATCATCATCAGACAGACCTCCACAGCTGGACACAGGGCTCACCTGAAGATTCCCACATCGATTGGCCAGGGATTCGTGTGAGGACATTTGAGCTATTTCCCACCGCGCTGGCTCAGTGCGGATCGGTGGAAGTCAGAGCTTCGTTTGTTGATCACCAGGCAGCACCACGAGCTGGTGAGGATGACTTGGGTCCCGTGAGCTGTTGTGCGAGACCCTTTACACCTCATACATAGACCTCAAGGCACAGCGAACTTATTGTGACTAGAACTGACTTTAAACAATTAATCACTTGCCACCTCGTGATGATTATGACGGCGGCGCTTCTGTCAACTGTCTTTCAGTGATCATGGCTACTGCATATCACTCAAAAGGTAGTGGTAATATAGGTTAAATTAACCAGTGATAAAATCCCTCAAATTTTTTTTTTTTATATATAAAAAATCGCGTTACAAGGGAGATATAATATTTACCTTATAGTAATTGCCCTACAGTGCAGTGGACGTGTATAGGCTGATGATGATGATGATCAAGTGCCCTACCTTACTACTAACTTGGATATAATGTGGCGCTAAAGTGGTATACCCAGCATCATATTCAGCTCATCATCTTGAGATATACGACGTTGATTCTCGTTACACCAGTAATTTCACTAGCTACAGCGCCCTTCAAACACTACTACTATTGGCTAGAAGACGAGCTAGTAGCGTAGAAGACTATGAAAAAGACCTATCACCAGTAATGTATAAAAAAAATCTTTTTTTTTATGAGCCTAATTAAAGCTTTACATTGAAAGTTTATTCGCAACAGTAATTATAAGAAGCTTTAAAACTCTTTAATGTGCTTCGTGTAAGTTTGGAGTGTAGTAATATTTAATGGCGGCAGTAAAGTATCTGCAGTAAGCTACGGACGTTAAGTGCCACATTGATAGAGACATCAGTAAACCGTCCGCGACTTTAGTGCCAGTTGGTGGGTCGTAAAGGGCGCGGCAGTGTGTCCTGGACTTTATCGCAGTGCGGCGCGTTACGGACAGGCCCGGACGTGTGCCCGCTGCCGAAGGGACCGAGGACATGATTTATGGTCACTCGAAATATACTCAGCACTTATATCACATCATCAGCTGACAGACGTCCACTGCTGGATATAGAAGCCTCTAAGATCTACACATTTGTACGGGTTTGTATGACGAGATTTGGTCCATTTCCTACCTCGGCCCAATGCGGGTTGGTGGGATCCAGAGCCTCGTTTGTGGCTTATCAGGTTTACCACGAGCTGGTGAGCTTGGTTCTGTCCCCAGGATTGTACTTATATATGAATAAGGAATTAGTACTTTTATATAAACAAAGATACCATTATCACTTGTCACTTATAAGACGAGTGAAATATATTATATCTATTGTTATTATTAACATGTGGTGGTAGGTCTCTGTTGCCGGAAACCGTATAAGTTACCACCGCAGCTTTTATTCCAGCTGACAAACAGCACTGTTAATATATTACTGTGGTCTTGTTTGAGGGACGCTGGAACCAATTAAATTTACGGGTGTAAAGAAACACGACATCTCGTCTCAAAGTGACGAGTGAAATGTGATGCTGTGTATATTATCCGAAATAACGCCACTCTTTAGACAGGCGTATCACTTACCATCGAGTGAACGTCTCACCAGTCTCGTCGTATGGTTGAATAAAAAAAAAACTCTTCAAATTATTTAACACCTACAATCCTCGCTTTTCTGTATTCAATATTCTGATGCCTGGATGACCGTTCGTTCAGTGCTGCCATATATTAAATGTTCATCATCACCCGATAGGTGTCCACTGCTGGACATAGGTCTCCCTCAAATATCTGCACATATAGTCAATAGGGTCTCTGGTACCACAGGGCACTAGAGGCTGCCGTATGTAGGCCTTCATAGGGGGATTTGGTCGATTCCCCACCACGCTGACCCAATACGGGTAGGTGGGAGCCAAAGCCTCGTTTGTTGATTAGCAGGATGAACCACGAGCAGGTGAGGTTGACTTAGGTCACATGAGTTGTTGAGCGGGAAACCTGGGGTATATAATTAAAAAAAGTATATTAATAGGGGTGTAAGGGGTTCCGCACAATATCACACAGAGCCTAAGTCAACCTCATCTGCGTACGGTGCACTCTGCTGAGCCTCTGACAAGTCACCAACGCACTGGGCCGGCGTGACGGTGTTATAGCGTGGGCAGTTTATGCCCAGCTGTGGACATCGTCAGGCCGACAAGAGAAAACGGATATAAAATGCAACATATTTTATTATTTTTCTCATAAATTACTTTAATGTTATTTTTGTTTATACTCATCGCAATCATTTATATTGATGATGACTTATTGCGGGCTGGCTTCCGACGAGCTGATGTTTATCCGTCTTTGATATCGATGCGAGAGTTGACCGAGTGTTTAATTAACTGGAGAAAAAAAAAAAATTGGGATACCGCTTTTAATTTGGGTCGCATGTGTTGTTTACTTTAGCCTCGAAGTTCGCACGAACACACAACATACATACATATATATATTTATAATATGATCTACTGTTCAAAAATTTACGATGATTATTTCAACCCTTATTGTAATAGGGTATGTACACTACAATAGTTTGTTAATATGCTATTCAACGTAGTATGTTCATCCATTGCTTAACATAGATCTTAATATATTCGTCTAAAATGGATGAGAGGAGTATACGTTCACATGATGGTAAGTGATACGCTTACCCGTAATATGGCGGTAATTAGGATAAAGACAGCATCAAATTATTCTCATCCCCTTGAGATAGATGTTAAGACCTATAAACACATTAGTTACAGCGCCCTTCAAATCGGATATCTCTAGATACCGCCGCAGCTCTTATTTCTGCCTTCATACAATAGCATCCAAATATTACTGTTCCGGTTTGTAGGTTGTTGTTGGTAGTGAAATTACTGGGGTAACGAGACTAAACATATCATCTAAGTAACGCGACGTAGTTATTAAGTATCACTTATAATCAAGTGAGCGTCGTCTCATAGATACACTGAATAAAAATAATAATTTAGTATCTCTACTAAACGTTGCTTCTGTTGTTTCAACTGTTGAAGTGCAATACATTACAACAACAATGGACAACCGGAAGAATGATGATATTTGTTCAAGGACTAATAAATCTGAAGTACGGCCGATTTGAGAAATACGCGACTTAAAAGCGGAAGACAGGCGGAGATATTCATACGATTTTAATCTCTATCTCTAATAAAATAAAGTCGATTTTTGTATGATGTACGTTACGTAGTAATGAGCCTATATAATCATCCATTATAATGTAGTACTGGAGCGCGCACGTTAACGAGTTTCAAAACAATTTGATCGTAGTTTTTGGATGCGGCATTAATGTTTTACGGCTAACATTGTGATTATTATAATGAATAGTTAATGATTTATTATAAGCCGTTAAACATCTACTTAGGCTTTCCCTAAAGATCTCCGGTCCTAAACTGCTCACATCCAGCGGCTTCTCGCGGCCTTGGTTGGTAAGGCAATTTACCACCACGTTGGTCCGATGCTGGTGGGAACCAGAGCCTTTGACCAGCAGGGTTACCCACGAGCAGATTCTTAATGATTACTTAACCGTAATTAATGTGAATGACGTTATAGTTATGAGGTTAGATGAATCATCTATGATGCTGTTTGGAGTCAGACGGCATTTTTATGGACCTCCTTGTTTAGATACCATCATAATAATATACTGGTAGTAGGCCTCTGTTGCTGGAGACCGTCAAGGATTACCACCGCAGCGCCTAATACAGCGTTTATCATCAGTGGTAGAGTCGCATATCCTCCATCCCATGCCTTTCTTAGTCACGCATGCTGCTGAGGTGAGGTAGCTAATGAGCGACTTGTGGTCCAACGACAGGTTGAGGATATGAGGCGACGAGAATGATCGCCTAAGAGATGGACTGATCATATTAAAGCGGCAGTAGATGGTCATCATAGTTACCATTAAATGTATGCAAGCGGAAGCGACCATCAAAGAAGAGTTGCCACCAACACCTAAAATGATGATCACGACCACAGTCAAGAGTGATACCGACGAAAAGGAACATTTAAGATCAAGTAGACGTCCTGATCGTATCATCAATAGATCTTGTACTAGCAGTTGTATACTTAGTACTTCAAGTATCCCCCTCCTTTCACGGACCAGCTGACCTCTGTTCCCAGTAACAATTGGACCTAATAAGTTTTCACAAATGTTTATTGTAACTTACGTACGACCAAAATATATTTTCGAAACGATCCAATAAATGGTAACCCATCGGATATCGAGGAAAACTTTAGGACTTCCAAAAGCTACAGATGTTCAATAATCTAGAAACTGATTTATTCAACCAACCTTTGGTATTTTTTTTAATACATAGAGAAGAAGCTAAAAGGAGAAATGTTCAACAGCAAATATTAGATTCACCGGCCGTAACAGCCTGTACCACCGCAGCTTCTATTTATGTCGACAAACATTACCGTGTTCAAGTTTGAAGGACGCTGTAGTTAGTGAAATTATTATGACGAAATTTAACATCCTATGTCTTAAGAGGGGTGCAAGGGTTCCCGTACAACAACTCAAGAAACCCAAGACAACCTTACCTGCTCGTGGTGCACCCTGCTAATCAACAAACGAGGATGTGGTACCCACCAACCCGCATTCGGCCAGCGTGGTGGGAAATGGCCCGAATGAACCCCTACATACGACAGTCCGTAGTGTCCAGCGGTACCGGAGGCCATGCTGACTGTACGTGGAGATCTTTGGAAGCCTATGTCCAGCAGTGGACGTCTATCGACTGATAATGATGATGATGATGTCCTAAATCGAAATAGGAGCTGGGGTGGTTTCAACCTAGACGGTCTCTACCATCACTAACGTTATCACACTGCTTGACGCTGATTGGATGCTGTTCCGCGTGTGTATTATTTATCATGGACATCCACTGCTGGATATATACCCTTGCCCAATTGGGGTTAGTGGGAACCAGAGCGTCTGTTGATTAGCAGAGTGCACCGCGAGCAAGTAAGACTGCATCCCATGAGTTTTTGTGCGAGAACCCTTACACCCCTTATTGTCTATGTTAGAATCATTTAACTAATTGAAGAATTGAGACAAAATATATTTTCAACCCTTTCATTCATAACATCAGAAGTGTAACAAGGTAAAATATGAATATTTATATAACAACCCTGACCCGTCGGCGGACACAACAAAAATGATGTTTCATTACATACATAACAGTTAATTCCCACCTTGATTGCATTTGGCCCGATGACAAGCTGCTGGACCTTCGCTGCGATGTGTCACAAACACTCAAATAATATTATTGTTACATTTGTTAAGGGTGTAATTGGTGCTGAATTAATTGATAATGTTAACAGCGGGATTGTTTCATATAAAACAAACGTTTAGCTGTTTTAAAACTCTCTTCAAACCGGTACACAATGTTTGCACACTTTTGTTTGGGGACAATGTGGTGGTGTGTATACCATCATAACTAGCGCTACGTTGTTATGGGCAGGCGTATCACTTACCATCTGGTGAACTTCCCGATCGTCTCATCGCTTGGTAGAATAAAAAAAAATCTTTTTTATTATATATATGTTAATTCAACCTATAGAGTATACAGTGTAGAATGTTATTGAAAAAGAAACCCTTGAAAAGAGGGTTTCCTTTATCAATAACGTTTTCAAACCCTTTTAAGTTTCAAGTCTGTTCACTTGAATTTGGAGTAATATTTTTTTTTGTAACGAATCCATCTTATATAAATCTAAATTTGGGAAATAGTACAAATCTAGATTTAAAGGTTATTCATCATCATCAGCCGATAGATCAGAGATCTGCTGGCATCCTCCAAAAATCCCCATATGTATCGGTCCCGCTATGCCCGCATCCAGTGGCTTCCAGCAATCTTCAGTCATTTGGAGGGGTTCATGTGGAGGGATTTGGGCAATTATCCACCACGCCAGCCCAATCAATGGTGAGAGTCGGAGCCTTGTTTGTTGAATAGCAGGGTGCACTACAAGCTGGTGAGGTTCCCTTGGGTCCCGTGAGTTGTTGTGCGGGAACCCCTTACACCTAAAAGGTAATTCTCATTCTGTACTACGTGAAATAAAGAATTTAGGGATGAAAAATAAATTAGTAGCTTAACGGAAGCAGCCCGCTAAAACATAAATCGCAGAACTCGGCATAATAGTACCGCAATGTATTATACGACTTTAACGTCCTTTCATCTGGGTAATATATCACACGCGAAAAAAGGAAATATCCTTTATAATTTAATAAAGGAACTGATGAGACGAACGTGACGTTCACCTGATGGTAGGTGATACGCCTGTTCATAACGTGGCGCTAGTTAGTACGATATAAACATCACCACATTGAGCTTTTGAGACGATGATGTCTCTTTACCCCAGTAATTTCACTAGCTACAGCGCCAGCAAATTTCTGCTCACTACTATTTAGGGGTAGTAATAGACGAGGGGTCTACTTAGATGATCTCTGGCAACGGAGACTTACCGTCAACAAAACAGGGAATACTTTAATAAACCATAATTTCTAAATAAGTCATATCTTGTTAGTAGTAGTACTTTTTCTAGTAACATCGTCCTTTAAGCCAGAACAGTTTATGTACTAATATCATACATCTACACATCATCATCATCGTCAGCTGATAGACTTCCAGTGCTGGACATTCACACACATGTATTCTATAAAAAGGAAGTATTTCTATTATAAGAGACAGTAATATGTATGAAGATGCATTGATGACTAAATGCCTGGTGGTAGGTCTCTGTTGCTGGAGACAGTCTAGGTACCACCGCAGCGTCTACAGCAGCCGACGAACAGTACTGTGAGAACATTACTGTAATCCAGTTTTAGTAGAGCTGTAGCTAGTATAATTACTGAGGTAACGACACTCAACATCTTATGTCTCAAGGCGACGAGCGCAATAAGCAGTGTATACCATTCCAACTAGCACCACGTTATTATGGGCAGGCGTATCACTTACCATTACGTGAACATCCCGGTCCTTGTTTAATAAAATATAAATATTTAATCGATTTGTTCCTACATTTTTTTACTGGTACATCCTGTTACTAGACCGGATAGTTCTACCTTGTAGTCTATTAAGAATAAGTCACTTAAGCTTTGCCAATCGTAGGAGGCGACTAGATGTTTTCGGGCACGTAAGCTTCGAAGGTAGACGCCCTCATTACCCAAAAAGCGAATCCATGGCAGCATAAATATGGCGCTGAGCTGGGTTACGGCATTCCCAGGGATGTGTTTAGACGCATGAATAGAAGCACCGGTGTAATCCATAGCAGATCCCGGAAGCTTTTCCAAAGCATTAATATTCGCCATCGGAGAGGTTTCAGTGGGTAGAAATCCCATGTAACCCAGCCATTCCGCCCAAAATCATGGTAGTATATATGTCTAGGGAGATCCTACATCTTTAAGGATTTCTCTAAGGATAAAAAAATATACCAGATAGTTGGCGATCTAATAATGTTGTTACATCAATTACGATTCGCATAAACAAAACAATAGAGCGTCGGCCCGGGCTAAATTGCTTCCTGTCCAATATTAAGTTCGGAGGAAGCGGCACGCGATGAGATTTTAGGGGAGCATTATTATCTGTCGACACGCACAACCCCCTCTCCATCCCCCAACAATTACATACAGCCGTGATTTATAACGATATATCTTTTATTAGGCAACGTTATTACTTTATGCTATATAAGTTTTTGTTACATTATGTACAAGAACAAGTGCTGGCGGACTGCCTAGGTGGACCGACGATCTGATGTAAGTCGCGCGATACAGCTGGATGCGGGTAGTGCTGTATCGTTCAGCATGGAGATGAGCATTCTTGAGGCAGACCTATGTCCAGCAGTGGGCGCTATCTGGCCGATAAATTTACACGAACTAAAAGGCTACATCTACATTTCGAGCTTGGAGCTGTCACTGACCGCTTGTTTAATGAGCAGCTCCATGCTCCATGATGAGTATGGTCGGTAATAGGGATTTGTCGACGCAGTAGCTTCATACATCCTTCACCAGTTGGAAATGTTACTACCCAATTGCCATTCCTTACTACTTTACTACTAACCGCCCAGAAAGCTAATCTTCCGACTGACATGCCATGGTGACATTAACAATTCCTATAATGCATGAAGTAATAGAAAATTGGTACTTAACCTGATTAGAAACTTATACCACAGATTATATAATCTATACTGCATAGATTAAATGTAAAGCTATTTCTAGCCTCATCATTAAATTGCTTTTTTCCATATATATCCTTTAGTACTTTAACAAACTCTTCTCTGTTGTCCTTTTCTCCAATACATATATAGTTATATAATGAAAATGGGTTTAGTTTGTTCGCCAATCACGTATAAACTAGTGAATGTATCGACATGGGAGCAAAACAATTTGACGCAGAACCGTTACTATAGCAACCGAATAAATAATACGACATTAAAATGTTTATAATACTTAATAAGAGATACAATGATGATCTATGGAGCCGAAAATAAATATCATATAACCACCTACAAATCATTTCGCGTCGAATGATCGTTCCCGTATCGATACGATCACTAGTTTTCACGTGATTGGCGAACAGAAAAAACCCATTTTCATTATATAGTACATATAGCTGTCTCAGTTACAAATTGCTATAAATGACAAAAGCTTTCAAGTGACCCTCCTCTTAGCTTTTTCATTGGAATATTCCCAGAGGGCAACGTGAGACGACCAATAATAACATAAGTAATGCTTAGGGAGCGGTAAATTTCGTTTATGAACCCTTTTAAGGAGTTTTTTCCTTGGTTAAGTATCGCTACATCAAGTCGGGACGAATATTTGATAGAACAGTACCTTAAAGTAGTATTCCCTCGAGGCTATTAACCTCTATTGAGTCTGTGAAGGTCTATCTGAATAGATATTAAAACTTACCACAGTCCCATCAGATTACTAGGACTAGATAATAATGCAGTAAAAAGGTTTACTGAACGTCTTCAAAATTAAAGGGTTTCCCTAGAATTAAATTCTTACTGAACTTAAGCTATAGAGATCTTAATCTTATGTGCTATATCATATATATATATATATAATATATAAGCAATGTGTCCGTGCTGTACTACTCGTTGATATATAGGTTCGATGTCCATAGAGTATATTTTATTAATTTTACCTTCTATTGTATCTGGCAATACTGTTAACATATATATAAGAATAATATAAAACCTCAATTTACTGCTGGTAGGTCTCGTAATGGAGACTGTCTAGGTACCACCGCAGCTCTTATTCCTGCCTCCAAACAGTAGTATGCCAATATAAATATGTTCCGATTTGAAACGCACAGCGCAGGAGCTATTGACATTACTGAGGTAACGAGACTAAACATACTCATAACCTATATATCAAATAGACGAGCGCAATACGGTTTTGTGTATGTCATCCTAAGTAGCGCTACTTTGGTAAGGGCAAGCGTATATCAGCTGGAAAACGTTTCCCTCTCCTCGTCTATTCGCCGAATGAAATAAAAATAGCCAATGTAATATGAAATAGAAAAAAATATATGAATCCACAATATATATATATATATGTATTCCGTTGGCTGGATCGCTTGCTGAAAGTTTCAGCTGACCAACAATGCATTAAAGTTCGCCCGATGGCGTATTCATCGCCTTTAAACTAACTACCAATGAAACGTTTCCCTATTAAAAGTTTGCTTAATTACAACTTTTTCAATTACTTAAATGATTTAAACTGCTGGTAATAGTCGAACAGTTAAAAAAACAGATTTGCAAGAGATTAAATATTTTTTTTAATTGACATCCTCCCCCTGAAATCGTATTCCTTATGTTTAAGAATCATAGCTACTTTCACACATCATCATGTGTTTACGATGTTTCGCCATTTTGTCCTATCTTCGGCTACTCAGCGACAGATGTAGACTGTGGTGTTATACTTACTGTTATCACCGTCATCATCATCTCTGGTCCTAATAGACGCCGACACAATGTCTTCTTCTTCTTCTTTTATTCTCTTCTGTATTACTGTCACATTTTACAAGTATACCCTCATTCAAACAATCTTTACCTTCTTTTCTCCACTTATATTCCAACACATATATACAGATAAATAGAAACTGTCTATCAGTCTGTTTGTTCCGGTTTCCCTCTTTAATGGCTGAATGGAACATAAAAGCAAATCTATCCGGGAAAGAAGTAAGATTCTCAGACATCCAACGACCTCTGTCGGCTGAAATCATAAATCACCCATCTGGGTCAGGCCTTGGCGCCCTTTCGACCCCTAGTGCGACGCAGGTCCCGCAGCCTCCCCGACGTCTATATCTAGCTCGGAGATAAGCCGCTACGCTTCAACCATTATCTTTGATCAATATTTGATTGGAGTCAAGATAGAATTATTTATCAATTTAATCACAAGCACTATTGGTATATTGAAAAATATTAACTGGTGGTAAGTCTTTGTTCAGTCCTGTAGTATCTAGTAAGAATAGGACTAAAGCAAGCCCTGCCTGTCGTAGAAGGCACCGAAAACGTTCAGGAGTTCCGTCGGCCTCGACGATCGGGGCTCAACAAGCAAACCTGAGTGGGGCAGCGTATGACTCAGCGATGGTGCCTAGGAGGGCTAGGCTTTTCCTCGGAGAGCTATTAACACAAAATGTAGAGAGATGCCGCTTCGTTCTATAAGAGATCCTGGAGCCTCTCCGAATGCACTGATACAGACCACCGAGGGGTTTTATTGAGTAAGAATTTCACATTACCTTTAACTATCTTTCGGAAGCAGGGTATCTATTCGAAGACTTTCTCTGAAACCAAAAAGGAAAATCTCTGTTGCCAGAGACCTTTTAAGTACCACTCCAATTCCTTTATCTGCCGATAAACAGCATTATGTAGACATTATGTTCTGGATTGAAGGGAGTTGGAGCTAGTGAAATTAGTGGCGTAACGAGACTTAACATTTTATGTCTCAAGGCGACGAGAACAATGCGGTGCTATGTATATCATTCTGACTAGCGCTATGTTGTTATAGACAGGCGGATCACTTACCATCAGGTGAACAACCCGCCAGTCTCGTCACTTCGTTGTTTATAAAAAACCTCGTTACCCCAGTAATTTCACTAGCTACAGCGCTCTTCAAACTGGAACACAGCAATGTTTGTGTACAGCTGTATACTCTTTATTAAAAATCTGCTTCGTATAACATCCGAGTATTATGACGTAACAACTCTTCCATCTATCGCTCAATTATATTAAAAAAAAACCTAGGTCTCAGTCAACAGAGACTTAGCACCAGTACATATGGCTCACTTGCACGGTGCTGCCATGACGGCTGGTTTCCGAACCTTCATATTCCACGGATGCGTGGCTCAATGAAATCGGTAAATCCGTTCCGTGAAATCGTACAAATAAAGGGGACCCCTTGGATGCCGGGTCTTCGCCAATCCCCTGAGGATTTCACGAAATTACACTCTCGCCGTACCCTCAACGCTGTGAGGGAGGGAAGTGCGAAAAAAATACGCTTTTTTTTATACGTCTTTCATACGATGGTTTACGTCTGCCGCTTCGGAGGATATTGTCTATATTTCACGACGACGGTTTGTCCTTTTTAAAGGACGTATTTTTATATTCGATTGATAATTAAATCATGAAGATTGATTTTTGAAAAAACTACTCGATGAGCTTTTAGTTGCTCTGAATGATTGCTCTGGGATGGAAAGAACTACACTTGGCATTTCTCTGGTGAATAAGATTAGAAAGAAGGCATCAGCCCGAATGCCAAAGTCACTGACATAACTGATAATTACGCGAACAAACTGATCTAATCGACTTGTTAATGGGTGTTGTGTAAGAAGTAAGGGGGTGAAAAGGGATCCGCCCAATATCTTACGGAGCCCGAGTCAACCTCACCTGCACGCGATGCACCCTGCTGAATAACAGACGAGACTCTGATCACCCATCAACCCCCATTAGGCCAACGTTATGAGTTACGGCTCAATTCCCTTCAATGAATAACGACGTGGAGTTCTTTGGGAGAGGCATATGTCCAACAGTGAACGTCTGTCGTCTGATGAGGACGACTGCTGGAGTACACATGTCTTAGAGTGAAGAATGCGTTAAGGTAAACGTAGCACAGGACACTCGCTGACCAGATGGAGCGACGATCTTCGCAAGGCATCGAGCTTAGTAGTATCCGCTGGTAAAAGCCTATATCCAGCAGCGGACTTCCACGAGCTGATGATACCTATAATGATTGATAGTAGAAGCGTCAAGGTTCATGTTTTCGTAAACCAATTGAACATATAGTGAAGACGATAAGCTGGATTATGAACGAAAAAGATGACGAGGTCAAACCACATTAAATCAATTAAAGCATAATGTCTCCGTAGCTCAGTGGAAAATGTGACAGTCTCTAGTTCGATGCTGAAGCCTCATGTTGTACAATTTGATAGTAATTATGTAACTCGCCTTATCTCATGATCTTATTATCAGCCGATAGAAGTCTACTGTTGGACATCGGCCTCCCCCAAAAATCTCCACATAAATAGGTCCCGAGTTTCCCGCATCCAATGACTTCCCACGACGCGTTCCAGATAAGGTCAGTCATTGTATATATATAAAATCAGCAGCCGATAAGTGTCCACCGCTGGACATTAGTATCCCCCAAGGATCCCAACACTGATCGATCCTTCGCTGCTCGTAACCAGCGGCTTCCAGCGATTATCACCAGATCAACGGCCGAACTCATAGAGACCTCCCAATACTATAATTACCAGTACGCGTCCTTACCTCGAGTCGTACTGCCCCATCGGTCGTCAGTCCTTCGAGTAATGTACCCTGTCCACTGCCACTTAAATCTATTAACTCTAGTCTTTTAGGCTATGTCGGTGATCTTAGTTCTCCTTCGGATCTCCACATTTCCGATTCGATCACGCTGCGGAACTCCGAGCATAGCCCTCTCCATTGCCCTTTGAGTGAGTGAACCTTTTTATAAGGTTGACGGTAAGGGGTCATGTCTCGTTTCCATGTCAACACTGGCAACACTCACAAGTTTTTTGTCTTCCAACACTGAGGTATCCGAGAGGAAAGGATGCTGAGTACCTTCCCGACCGCTGCTTGCTAATCACCGCTTTACACCACTGAGTCTGCTTATCTGCTCTCACCTACCCTAAAATTATTGTTCTGCCGTTTTAACGGCGTCACCGTTGCGATGTTCTGTCGTGTCGTTTTGTTTATATAAAAATATAGTTGGTCCTCCTGTTGTCGCGCTATACGAGTACTTGCCGCTCTGAATTAGCTAAATTAGACATTATTGCAGTGTAACGAAGCGGTTTCAGTAATTAATGGGCCAAGTTTCTGTTGGACGACCGCGCAGCTTGTAAAATATGAAATTACAGCGTCCGTAGCTGTCTTACATTTCATTATACAGTCGTTTCCGTCTACTGTGTATTGAAATCTTCACACTATTTTCTCATATATATATATTCTGTATGTGTATATATATATATCTCATATGTGACAGTGGGCAAGGAACATCGCTCGAGTGGCGGCCGCGTTCCGGTAGACGTAATGTAGCGGAAAGCCGCTGGTTGCACGCAGTGCAGGATCGATTTATGTTGAGATCTTTGGGGATGCTTATGTCCAGCGGTGGACATCGATCGGCTGATGATTTTATATATATATGTAATGACTGATCTTATTCGGAAAATCATTGATTGTAGATTTAAAAAAAAATTTATTAACCTATAAAAGTAACGGGCGCGTCTACAATTCAGTTGCGGTTTTCGGTCGCATCTGTTGTCTGTTAAAAACGCGTTTTTTTTTATTCTATGAATGAAGTAGTTAAACGGGACTTTCACCTAATAGTAAGTGAGACGTCTGTCCATATCGTGGCGCTGGTTAGGTTGATATACACTGCACCACATTGTGCTCGCTTTCTAAATGGTAAAAGGTCTCCGTTGTCGGATACAGTCTAATTATGTACCATCGCAGCGCACATTTCTACCCTTTAACAAAAGTGTGCGAACATTACTGTGCACCGGTTTGAAGGGTGTTGTAGCTAGTGTAATTACTGAGGTAACGAGACTCAACATCTTATGTATCCGTCGATGAGCGCAGTGTAGTGCAGCGTATATCCTAACTAGCGCCATGTTGTTATGGGCAGGATCATTTACCATCAGGTGAAGGTTCCTCTAACTCTTCGAAATAATCTTCTACCATGGAGAACTTTTATAAAGTGGTAGGGCAATGGAAGATTCCTCTTATATTAGTGAATTTACTTCTATTTCCTTTTAAAAATATTCGCCGGTAATAAAGGATGGCGGTGGGCCATTTGAGGCGACCTTCGGCGTCTGGGTGGAATCCCATCCATTGTTATGCCGGCGGCGTCGAGCAATTTATGAGTTATGTTAGAGGAAGGACAATGAATAGTCAAGGAATGCGCTCAGCGTCCTTGTTATCTATTTATATATAGCTACACAACTACTTCAGCTATATACATATATATATATATATATACATAGAAATAAATCTCAGCTTGTACATATCTTCATATCCTTTACTTGTGGTAGGTCTCTGTTGCCAGAGCCCAACTAAGTGGGTATCACCGCAATACCTATATCTGCAGGCAAACATTACTATGTTCTAATTTGAAAGGGGTGGTAACTACTAAAATTACTAGAGTAACGAGACGACATCCTAGGTCTCAAGCCGAAGAGAGCGATGTGGCGCTGTTAATCATACTAACTAACATAGCATCCTAACTAACATAACTAATAGCGCCTATAACTGCCGCCAAACAGTGGTATGCAATCGTTATTTGTGTGAGACCTAATCTAGAACAATCTAGATTAAAAATAAAAATGCTGACAGTGCGTCTACATTCCACTAGTATATTACGTATCAACATCATTTCAACCGACTATGTATATTACGAATGTCTGAAATAAATATGTCGCTTGTGTAACATTACTACAATTGATGTTAGGTCTCGCCCGCTGGAGACTATCTAGATAGATCCCTAGCGTATATAACCAGCGTCAAGTACCACTGTGAGGAAACTTAAACATTACTTGTTGACCGTAAGTCGTAAAATCATGCGTAAACGGTACCAGTGAAATTAATGGAGTGTAGTGTTGAATGAGCAGTGTATCTGTGTAAACATCTTAACTGCGAGTTACAACGGTAACTGGCAGTTACTGTAGTAACTGGCTCGTTGTAGCGGCGTATCGTTTACGGCTTGCTATACCCGCTCACCAATATCGATGATTTAGACCGCTTCAAAAGAATATACCTAAAATAGACGCTCTTTCAGAGGTTGACCTTCAGACATGAAGAGGCACAGTAAGGGGGTACTTTTTATTAAAAAAAATTAATGTTGCTGTCCCTTTTTAATTTAGGAGGGTGGTTTTTGAACTTTTAATGATAAGTAACTTTACGACTGATTTTGATACATGAAAGAATTGTGATGTCATGTTATTAGCATGACGTAGAGTAGATTTAGAATAAAGCAGTGTGCAAACATTGCTGTGTTCCAGTTTGAAGGGCGTTGTAGCTAGTGTAATTACTGGAGTAACGAGGTTCAAGATTTTTATTATACAACGAAGCGACAAAACCAGCGGAAAGTATACATAGTGGTAAGGGATACGCCTGATCATAGCAACGTCACGCTGCATAAGATGTCATACCCACCACCACGTAATGCCACCACTAGTCACCATAACACATAAAATGTTAGGTCTCATTAGCGCAGTAATTTAACTAGGTGCAACACTCCTTAATACGGAATACAGTAAGGGTGGTATCTATCTAGACCGTCCCTGAAAATGAGACCTATCACCAGTAATAAAATGAAGAAGGTGAGCACAATGTAGTGAAGTGTATATCATCCTAACGAGCGCCACGATATGGATAGACGTATCACTTACTATTAGGTGAATGTCCCATTTATCTCCTAGATTCGTAGAATTAAAAAAAAATATATAATAAAATAATTTACATAAATTATGCGTTAATAACAGCAGAGAGACGCGACCGAACGCCGCGACAGACAGACTGCGACTGAATTATTGAAGCGCCCATTGCTTTAATAATATCGCATTTATCGCACTACCCACATTAATAATTTATTGTTATAGCAATCATTTCTATTTGAATATTTATTTTGTAATTTTTAAACAAAAAAAGTTATAAGTCGTTTCCGGGCATTCCGGTTTTAATTCAACTTGATGCCGTTTTGATGTTGACGCGCTTTATAAAGCATTCTCGGGGCAAAGACAGCCTCGTGATAAATCCGCTCAAGTGGAAGACGAGCTGTGTTACCAGTAATGAAGTTTGAATAAATCAATTTTTTTTTATTAATGTCTTACGTAGATAGATCCGTCTAAATATTGTGTTCCAGTGTATTATTCTGTCATGTGACCATAGTTCGGAAGATGATAAAGCATGCTCCAGAATACACAGCGATACCATAATGACGGTAGACAATAAGACGACTACCTAGGCTGGTGATAGGTCTCTGTTGTCAGTCGTACAGCGCTTATTTGTGCCGTAAAAGAGAATTGTGTAAATATTACTATATTCCGGTTCTAAGGTTGCTGTAGCTAGTGAAATTATTATAGGCAATGAGAATTAATATTTAATATATCAAGGCGACGAGCACAACGTGTAACATTTTAACTAGCACTACTTTATGGGCGAGCGTATCACTTACCATCAGGTGAATGTCTTGCTCGTCTCGTCGCTTCACATAATAAAAAAAAGGCTAGTTCGGCAACCTTTTCATCATATCCAAGTTATCCACTGGTCATCAGATGCACTAAAAATATATTAGTTCCTATTTATGTGCTGTGGCGGGTTAGAAGTTCATCTCGTGATAAATGATATGTCTGCCCATAACTTGACGTTAATTAGAGTAATATACACGGCTGCTACTTCTCGTCGCCTTGAGATATATAATATTGTCTTATTATTATAGTAATTTCGCTAGCCGCAACGCCTTCCGAACCGGAAAAGAATAACGTTCGCAGAGTACTGTTAGTCGGCTGCAATAGACGCTGCGGCGGTAGTTAGACCGTCTCCGGCAGCGGAGACCTTATACTGCAAATTTGTAGCAATCTCCCTGTGTTCTGGAGCTTTAGCAATAAAATAAGGTTCCGTAAGAAGCGGTACATCCCCGGGAGGCTTAGGTTATTACAAAATATAAAATTTTATTCCGCAAACGAATCGTCTAATGGCCCTTTTATTTCTCGGCTTTATTCTTTTTAGGCTCATTTGTATATTCCCTTTGTGTCGGCCGGGCGGAACTTCAGAATTCTTTTCCTTTTAATTTTTTGGACAGAAATAGAATAATATTTTATTGTATAATACTTTGGACTTTCCTGAACAACGAGGATTAGATTTTTTTTTTTCATACTTATAATAAAAAAAAACTTGGCAGACGTCCGTCTGCTGATTGAATCGTAATGTAGTTTCACAAACATTTTAATGACGGTAGGTATCTCTTGTGCTATGTAATCTCTGACTATTTATAATAGTACTAAGTTAAAACCTACCTAGTGTAATAGGCGACTGAAACGGTTTTCGGGTTCGTGGACTTTGAAGATGGGATCCCTCGTTGGCCATTAAACGTTTTTATCGTAGCAAAGAGTTCTGGGGAGGAATACAGCTCTCCCCGAGACGAGCTGGCACCCGATGTAGAGAGGCACCGGTGTGTTTAATAGGAGATCCCGGAGCTTCCAACAAAGGATTAAGGATGACCACCGTAAGGATTTCATTGAATACAAATTCTATTCCCACCCTGTTCTTCCCACCAGAAGCAGGGTAGCTTTCAAAGATGTCCTCATCAACAATAACTCAAAAGTTCTCTGTTGCCGGAGACAGTCTGCACATCTCATATTTCTACCAGCAAACAGTAGTGTGTAAACATTACTATGTTCTGGTTTGAATTGCGCTGTATCTAGTAAAACTACTGGGGTACGCAAGAACGATATTAACATCTTATGTATTAAAACGACGAGTTGAATACGGCGCAGAGTTTATCATCCTAATCAGTGGTACATAGATATAGCAGGCGTACAGTATACCATCAGGAGAACTTCTGCGTATCGTCGCTTTGTGGAATATAAAAAAATGAGTGGAGCGCGTAGGGGTGCGATGTGTTCGCGTATCTCATCTAAGCGTTTACGAGTACACCCCGCGCAGAGATAGGCGCGCCCCAAGTCGTAAAGCTTCCCTTAGCACTTTGCGCCGAGAGCGTCGCCGGCACGGAATTGATTGGACGATCCGATTTCAGAACCCACACGACCACCCACGGCACCGTGACGACGACGACACGATATCTAATACGATAAAATCGTCTATGTTTCTTTTAATCGACTACATCATGTCAACGCGTTATAATGAAGAAGAACACATCACATAGTGCCCGTCGCTTTGGGACGAGACATTAAATGTTTTTTTTTCCTAGTAAATTTACTAGCAAATATAATAAGGTTCCGTATAGGTATACAGTAACATTTGCAACTAGACTGTCTCAAACAGACTGACCACCAGTAAATGTAGTCTATATCGATGAAATAGTTTTAATGGAACTCTTTATATAGTAACAACAAGTTCAACTGTCACTGTGGCGTAGTTAAGCGCTTGCTTTTTAATACGCAAGTTCATGGTTCGATTCCGAAGTCAAATGTTGGTTATCACTCTCGAGTTGTAAATGAAAAAATCAATTTATTATTGTCGGTTAATGTAAAAGACCCTCGCGTCGCGCAGAAAAATTCTCATGAAATTTAGCTTACTGCGCGATCCAAGTTTATGTGAGAGATAACTGAGAACAAGTTATTAGAATAAGTTAATTAAATACTAAACAGTGATATGGTAACATTACTGTATTTTTTTTTGGTAGAGAGTTGTCATGGTAACTGACTAACTTGACTGCAGCATATAGATGGCTGGACTTCTTGAAGTAGCTTGCTGCTGAACTGGAGACGTACCGGTCTATGTAAGTTATATCTTCCTGATTATACACAGTAGCTGAAGATCAAGCGACGGAGAGAGCTATGCTTGGCATTTCTCTAAGAGAAGATCCAGAACCAAGAAATTCGACAGAGAACTGAAGGTGTCGACGTAGCTCTAAAAATCTGCAAGCTGAAGCGGCAGTGGGCCGGTCATGGCGTGTAAGTGACGGCCGATAGGGGCGATAAGTCTTGGAGTGGAGGCCACGTACAGGTCAGGTAGGACGCTATCCCTCCAGATGGACCGCCGACGTCATCAGAGCAGTCGGAAGTGGGTGGATGCGAGAAGCTGAGGAAGCGAGAAGACATTGTAGAAGGCCGATATCCAGCAGCGGATAAACAAAGGCTAATGATGATGAGTTGAATATTACTAAAGTAACAAACTATCTTATGTCACAATGCGATAGCAGTGTAGTGTTTTTAACGAATTGACGATTTTAAGTGGATGGATACTTATCGATACTCCTTTACTTTAAAAAAGTGCTTAACTTATACTTAAAAGGACCACCATACAAACAGAACTATCGCGACTTCAATCTCCAAGAAGCCAAAACATTATTTTAACAAAAACATATCATGATAGCGTGACAGTGTGAACTGGACTTTATGAAACGAAAATGTGTAACGAAAGAGAATAACTATAAATATTACATATATAGGGTTTATGCTGTAAGAGAATGAGGTTTTTTTTATAATATTTATATATTATGTCTACAATCAATAATACACTTGAAAGCATTCACTGTACAGACCCGCACACATACAAACGGAAACGGATGCTGGAAAACTAATACTTATAGTTTGTATCTAAAATTTATATATTTATGTTGCTTTAAGTGCTTGTATATCTCTTCTATTACTTCAATTCATAAAAAATGTCGTTCAATCTCTCTCTCTAGCCGCAGTGTATTCATCTCATTCTCTCACAAATAAACCATAACACACTTTCAACTATTACCGCGAACTCACACTCGGTTTTTTTTTTAAATTTATGCGGTTGTGATTTAAAAAAAAAACACGCTCTACCTACATTTAATATTATATGAAGGCGTGTTGAGTCACAATGTTCATTATTTATTACAAGTTCTCACGCTAACCGCAAATTGTGAACTTCTTTTTATACTACAAAGCTTCGGGACGAGCAGGACGTCCGCTCGACCAGCTCGCCTTCTCCTAACAGTGAGGAGTTTGTGTAAACACCACGATGAGCTAATTGTCTTGAGACGTTTAGTATTTTTACTATATTTATACCTTTACCTATACCCTACCCTATATACCCTATATGCCCTACACACCCAATACACTAACCCTTTAAAGCATGACGTTAGAGTAGAATGAAGCTACAATCATATTATCGATCAACGAAGATGGTAATGCTACAGAATATAATCCTTGGAAGCTTCAAGCAGATGAGTGGCAGGAGGTGGTACTCTCTTGTGTAAAAGACCGTGACTTACTGGTGGTAGACTTCTGTTCTTAGAGACTATCTGAGCACTACCACAGCTCCTATTCCTACCTTCAAACAGTACTATGCAAACATTATTGTGTTAGGATTATGAAGGCGCTACAGCATACCCCAGTAATTTCGCTAGCTACAGCTAATGAAATTACTGGGGTAACGACTTAACAAGTCGTCCCATTTGGCACCACATTGTTATGGTACATCACTTACCATCAAGTGAAGGTCTCGCTCGTCGCGTCGCTTCGTAGAATAAAAAAAGGCTGGTTGGACAAAATTATTAGTCCCTATTCATTTGGGGGATTTGGAGCATTTCTCCACGCTAGCTCAATAGGGGTTTCTCCATTAGCTCGTTTGTCCATTAACAGGGTGCACCACGAGCTGGTGAAGGTGGCTTGGCTCCGTGAGTTATTATGCGGGGCCCCTTACATCCCTTATTTTGGTTAAAAAAATAAAATTTCAACCGCGCGACGAGATAAGCGAAACATTCACCTTGAGACATTAGATGCTAAATCTTCTTTCGCCAGTTATTTCACTAGCTACAAAATCCTTCAAATCGGAACATAGTAACGTTTGTACAATGCTGCTTTACGACAGAAATAGAAGCTTGATACTTACCTAGACAGTCTCTGGCAACTGAAACCTACCATCAGCACAGTGAAACCAGATCGCATGGAATGCTCTAGCTTAGATATACTGATTCAACCATCGCCGTGGTGTACTGGCTAGTTGCTTGCTTTATTACACCGAGGTCTCTGGTTCGATTCCTCGTCACGGTGAAATTTGGCTTATAGTAGATATTTTTTGAACCGAACTAACTGGATCATTAGTCGGTTTCGTAACACGAGATTTTTTACATGGGCGGATTGTCAGTCCGACGCACAACCCTCATATTGCTGAAGAACCATACCCTACCTTGGTCAGCGAGCCCATCGGGCTTAGCCTGTTAGCTTAGACCCTTCCTCTTCCGTCACTCGAAGGATACTTCCCATACTCCGTGAGTGGCAGCGCAGGGAGACAGACAACGCTGGCGCTCTCTTAGGTCACAGACCAAGACTTGCTTCAGGTCATTTAAAGGAATATTTTCTAGCTTACGAAATAATTAATTATAATTAACATAAACACAAACAAACATACAAACATAAGACGAGACGATCCCCAATACGATAACAAATTAAACTTGAACACATGGTTACCGTGGGAACGGCGTGCCTTATCACATAACTACGACGTAGTAATACTTAACATTACAAGCAATTGGGGAACTGGCGGATGACGCTCAAGTCTTAAGCGATAACATCAATACTAAACTATACACATGCATTATCACCTGATGGTAAGTGATACGCCGATAAAAGCGTGGCGCTACGATATGTACTGCACCACATAACGCTCGTCGCCTCAGACGTAAGTGGTTACCCCAGTAATTACACTAGGTAACAGCTGTAAGACAATGAGATGAAAAGTGTTTCTACATACTTTCACCTACCTTCGTCTTTTCTTCTTGCTATGGTTCCTTGCCTCTCCACCACTGTATCGAGGAGTTTAAAGTCCAGGTCCTACCTACCGAGGACTCCACCATACCTTAGAGATAATATATTAAATCATAAACCAATCAATTGTTCAATACATATAATATATATTAAAGTATATAGTCTCTATAAGATACTACTTTTAGAGACGGTTAACATCTTTAAGAGAAGAGAAGAGTGAATAGGCTACCTGTAGACTAGAGCGCTTTACCACCAAAGACTACATCGCCGGTTATATGGTGGCGGGTCTCTGTTGCCGGAAACCGTCTACGTTGGCACCACCGCAGCGCCTGCTTCTGCTGCCAAACATTACTGTGTTCCAGTTTGAAGGGCGCTGTAGCTAGTAAAATTACTGGATTAATGAAACTTAATATCCTGTCTCAAGGCGTCGAGCGCAATGTGGTGCAGTGTACATCACAACTAGCGCTCATTACGGGTGGGCTTGTCACTTACCATCAGGTGAACTCACGGCGGGTTTCGTCGCCTAATATTCCCAGTGGTACTGGAGGCCATACTGACTGTATGTAGAGATCTTTGGGGGAGGCTTATGTCCAGCAGTGGACGTCTATTGTCTGGTCATGATGATTAATACCTTGTGCTTCAATGTATCTCTTTCATTCTAGTCTATTTCAGTCAATATAAATATTATCGTTTAATGGGTATATCTCTCTCTATCATCTCAAGAGTGTAATATTCATCTCATTGTTACAGCTTCAGCAGATATCGACTTTTGTGAACTCACACTTTTTTCCTGCATGTTTTTTTTATAAACATATTCCTTTTCGCAACTAGAAAGGTTAACTTAAAGAACTTCATAGCGTTATGTACGCTTTCATCCCTTTACTCTGCAAGGTAGTAGTCTAAATACTAACCCGCTTCCGCTTACTGCTTGTACCGTGCCGCCTCAGCGTGAAAGCATTCTATTTATGTGATCTTCTTTAATTAAGAACACTTACCGACATCGTTACCGGCGGCTCGTCTTTGAAGTATTCAATGGTTTTAATTAGTCCTTAAACTCCTCTTACTTTAACGTGAAATATATCATTTTACATGTTGCGACCCTGTTCGGCGTCATGGATACTTATTCCAACATTAGCTTTAACTTAATTTTATACTTAATCCGCTAAGGATAAATTTAAGGACATCTTGAACGAAACTTACTCATAGATTTCAGATTAATTGGCGGCTTTACCAGGACTTTGTTTTTAGAGAGACGTGTCCTGAAAATGTATTATTAAAATATACTTTGTATCCGTGGTCGTGAAGAAAGATGAGTAAGGTCGTCGTTAATGTAATTTCTATTGTTTTTTTTTTTTTTTTTCTAAACCCAGCGACGGGACGAGAGAGACTTTCACCTAATGGTAAATGAGACTCCCACCCATAAGAACGTGGCGTTAGTCTGGATATATACAGTACTACATTCTGGTCGTCGCCTGAACCATAAGATGCTAAAGGAAATTAATAATATTGATGGTAGATTAAATGTAATATAAAGACCTTACTATTAGGTAAGGTAACACAGAGGAACTATAAAAAAATCATACGATGCTGTATCCTGTTACCTCAGTAATTACACAGTACAGCGCCTTTCAAACCGAAACACAGTAACATTTGCATACTACTATGTCTGCTGCAATAGGTGCTGTGATGGTTCAAATAATAATGCGTCCCTTCAGTTTACTTTCCATCTTGTTTAACTGTCGTGGTGCAGGTGTAAATCACTTGCAGCATAGCAGTGGTTCGTTCCTTGGCCACGTGAGGGTGGTGGTTGGTGGTAGGATTTTTTCGAATCTATCTGTTTAACTACCACCTTTGTATTGTTAATCTACCGCCGGACTATTGTGAGCGAGCAAGCTTCCCCATTCTCAGCCTCATTCTGTCATAAGATAGTTAAAAATTGAAGTCTAGCTTTAAGGGAGTCTAATAATTAGGAAGTATAACACTTTATACCTTGATGTAATAAATAGAATTGGTGTTATATAACCTGGTTTATTACAAATCGGTACAACAAAGGTCCGATAAGCAAGCTAATGTACCAATTCAAAATGTTCGTAAACTCGCTGAATGCGAAACAATGTTACTATTGTTTTCTCCTATCGAACACTCCCTTCAATAAAGATCTGAAAGAAAACATCGCATGAAAGTTAACGTCCCTCCACCCTCACCCTCACCCTCCTGTGTTAACCCTCTCGGTCGATTTAACTCTAACAAGATCATCGATGTAATATCCGATCCAATTATATCCAATTGTTTACGACGTCTCGCGTAAACCGTTGCTGTTTATTGCCGCTTTATGACCTATATCTTAGACAAAGATTATTACGACCCGGGCAAGGAGAGCTGGGGAGGTATAGGGTAGGGGGGATGGCGTTGAATTAAACCGGACTGAACCGGTTGTAGGACTCTGTTACTGGAGACGTCAGGGTAGGTTCTATAGAGTTTATTTGTGGCGTTGTAGAGAAATGTGCAAATATTACTGTGAAGCTACCCCACGACGCAGTTTGTGAAATTGCTAGGGTAGTGAGACTCAACATAGGATGTACACAGCACCTTATAGTCTCGAGGCATCGAGCACTATAAGGTGCTGTGTAAATCTTCCTAACTAGCGCCACTTTGTTAGGGACAGATGTATCACATGCCGTCCGATGAACGTCTCGCTCGTTTCGTCGCTTGGTCTAATATAAAAAAAGATACTTCAGCTTATTAAATCTCGAGATCCAGTACAAGATACAACGGTGCATCCCTTCGCTACCTCTTAAGTATATCTCTTACTATGCTGCAGTCAAGTCTGAACCACCGCATCTTTATCTTCCACCCCTGACTTGCTTAGTAAGTAATGACAGCTCTTGCCTTGCCCAAAAAAACTTATACCTGCAACAGACAGATCATAACAACGTATCACTGGTTAGAATAGTATGCACTACATCACATTGCTTTCGTCGCTTTAACACTAATTTCACTAACTCCAACTCCCTTCAATCCGGAACACAGTAATGTTTGCACACTACTGTTTAGCGGCAGTAATTCTACGCTGTAGAACTTACGTAGACTCCGGCAACAGAGACTTAGAGACATAAAATATGATGACTCTTTAGCCCAATGGTTTAAGTAATTACAACACCTTTCAAACCGGACCACAGTATCATTGCACAGTACTGTAAGTCGTCAGAATATATAACAGTAGGACTACCTACTCGGTCTCCGGCAAGAAACCGAATAGCGTCTTTACGTTGTTTAAACTGTTTATTTGTTGATCGTTAACATGACTTCGGTTTATAAACAAAGTTACGATTATTAACAATTAACTGATCGTATGATTTCGATGTGTTTATGGATTGTTAAAATAAAAAAAAAAACTACGAGGCAGTGTAATAACTTTATTTATTATCGCAGCAGACATTAAAAGGCCATTCCGTTGAATTATTGACTGTTCGGAAAATACGCGCGGGCAACGAATTGAAATCGTATTTTTAGATTGCCCGTTCTGCCGGACGGTGGGTTTTAAAAATATTACCACCGTTCAGCTCGACCACTTCCGTAATGACCAATCTATAAAGGGGAAAAGGTTTATCCGTACCCCCCCTCTTCTTTATAGTTAAAACTTCAGCGGCTTAGAAAACTCCATCAACTATAGCGCACAGTTACGTACAGTACTTCTATATGAAACAATATCGGTTAAAGCTTATAAACCAAAAGCAATAGAACATGCTGGAACCTGTTCCAGTAGGTCTAGGTCTAGGGCACCGCCTAGGTACCACCACAGAGTACAGTACCCACACCACAACAGTTACAGTCAACAAACAGTAGTATGCAAACATTACTGTGTTCCGGTTTAAAGAATGTTTGCTTATTTCCTACATCTACTAGTATATTTATTTATATCATCATCATCAGCCCATAGACGTCCACAGCTGGACATGGGCCTCCCCCAAAGATTCCCACTCGATTGAGTAGGGATTGGAGGATTAACCCGCTATGATGCAACATGTTGGGCAATGTCCCAAATCCTCCCAATATGTGTGGATATATAACTAATTCATTATCGCGAGTAATTACTACAAACAATTGGTCTAGCGTTAACATTTTTAATTTATCCAAGTAACCCGTTTAGACAATAGTTCATCTACATATATATGAACACCTAGAATAAAGTGACGGCTTACATCGAGGTGGATAAATCAATTTCGCTGTTTAGTCGCGTTAATTTCGCTCACGGTTTAATTAACATCGCGCGGGTTGAGTAGAATATTAGAAATTTCGTTTATGTTTACATTATACTGAAGCCGGCTCTGTGCTTTATTTACTGCTTGTTTACATTCATTACCTAGGTAACAAGATCTGGATAAGTCCTAATCTATATCTAACAAAGCTATTGCTTAAGCTGTTCGAGTGATTAGATTATTAGTAAATGCTTATAGACGCAGCGGTTTAAGGCTTACCCTTGTATAGTAGTCTCTAATTTAGAAGCTTTACTGGTAGTAGGTCCTGGAGGTGCCTAGGAGTTTGTATCCCAGAGTCTCTCTGCCTAGGACTCTATCATACCTCGGAGACAAAATATTAAATCTACTTCTATTATATAAACCAATCAATTGTTCAATATATATATCAAAATTGGTGTCTTTACCAATAATTTACTGGTGGTAAGTCAGGTCTCCATTGCCGGGGACTGTCTAGGTGGGTACCACCGCAGCGCCTATTTCTGTCTCCAAACGTTAGGATGCAAACATTACTGTGTTCCGTATTGAAGGAGGCTGTAGCTAATGAAACTACTGGGGTAACGAGATAACTTCTCAAGTCTCAAGACGACGAGCAGGAAGTGGTGCTAAGTATTTTATTCTCAATTACCATCAGGTGATCCTCTCTATTGTCGTCTTTCTTCGTCGAATAAACCAAAACATTGAAGGATGAAGTAGTCACCTATACGTTAAGGATCCAGGTCTTCTGATGACATAGATTTTATACTTGAAACTACAGGTAGTAGGTTTATATTGCCGGAGACCGTCTAGGTAAAAACGCAGCTCTTGCAGCCGATAAACAATAGTATGTAGACTTTATTAAATTCCGGTTTGAAAGGCGTTGCTGCTTAGTGATATTACTGACGTAACGATATGTGACTTCATATGTCTTAAGGCAATAGCTATAGTACTGTGTATACTGTTATCGCTTATCACTTATCATTGTAAGATCTTGCTCGTCTCTTCTCTGAATAAAAGTAATGGCATAGCTAAGATTTTTTAAGTTACGAGTACACTATGTTCACTTGGTAGTTATAATCTTAAGGTTCACTCTAATATGAGTGTCGGAAATGTAGAATAGGTGAAATGGCATCCGCTTTTCCGGTGACATTTAGTAATATAAAGTATTCGCTACTCGACAGCCCTGATCCCAAGAGTGGCGAATATGGAAATGTATGTAAGAAAAAAACATCCCCGTAACTCCGTTAGGGGAAGAAATTTTGTAAAATTCATTCTCAGTTGATCTCTAAACGGCGGAAGTAATACCTTTACCAAATTTTGAGTGTTTACGTCTAATAGTTTCGGAGATCTCAGGACGAGTCAATGAATATCTGAATATATCTCATACATATATTATGCTAGCTGTTCCCCGTCCGATTTTCCGACTGCAACACTACCGCAACCTCTTTTAGGTGTAAAATTTCACAATATCTATTCTTAGGTGACCTATACTTAGTCAAAGGAATACGCCTACCAAATTTCAAGTCTCCAGGCCTTACAGTACTCGATATATTGTGATGAGTCTACGCAAGTGGAAATCTCTTATATATACTAACTGTTGCACGCCCGCTTTGTTGACCATAATATAAAATGCGACCGCAAATTACTTTCCATAGCAACCGTTACCATAGCAACCGCATAAATAAGACTAAATGAAAATTCTTATAAAAGTTAATTAGAAATAATGATAAGAAAGATCTATGAAATGTAAAATATAAATAGTCTATAACCATCTACAAATCATTCCGCCTCGAATGCTTATGTTCTCGTATCGATAAGTTCACTAGTTTTTACGTGATTGGCAAACAAAGGAAATCCGTTTTCATTATAAATATATATATATATGTTGCCATCAAAAAGAATTGCAGTAATTACTAGTTGTTTCTCGCCCCCCTTTGCTGGCAGTAAAACCCCTGCAGCTCCATTTGGTGGCAACGATACGTAAAATACGGCGAAAGGAATATTCCTGCAAAAATACAAGTCCAGGCCTTCACATCTATGAGTCTCTAAATAGGGGTTGAAAAATATATATAGAGTAGTTTTCCAGTTGTAATTATTAAAAAGAACAATTTTATGTTCCCTCTTTAAAAAAAAATTCATATTATATCCGATCCTAGCTTTACATAAAAGAAATCATTTGAATAGCAGCAGTCGGAGCTCTTTCAGGAGCGAGTTATGAAAGGTAAAGGTTTACATAAACCCGGATCTATATATACAGAGATTTGGGTTTCCGCTTCCGTTGTGTGTTGAACGAAGTATTAAAAAAAAATCATTATTTTTGATATATACATTGGGGTGTTGTAAATTTTCAGTAATATGTCTATCAGACGCCGCCTTGAGGCATAACAGATTAGATCTCGTTACTCCATTAATTTCACTAGCGAAAACGCCCTTCAAACCGGAACACAGTCATGTTCCCACTGTAAAGTTTGGCGGCGGAAACAGGTGTTACAGTTGTACCTACTTCGACTACCCTACAGAAATTTACCACCAGGTCTCTGTTTGTCGGAGAATGTCTACGTGGTACCGTGCCTGTTTCGCCGTCAAACAGTAGTATTGCTGACATTACTGTGTTCCGGTTCAAAGGCGCTGTGTGCATCATCCTAAATAGCGTTATTGTGGGCAGGCGTATGACGTACATAAGTGAAGGTCTCGCTCATCTCATCGTGTGCTAAAAAAGTGACTTACCACCAGTTGATATGTTGAATCAAAAGTTCATTACTCCAATAATATTCTGGTGAATGTACTGCTGCTTTCTAACATTTTAACGGTCAGTTCGTTTATCATTTTTTAAAGTCTAGATTGATCGATGACCTGTAACTGGTACAAAGAGAGTGCAACCTTCAATTTATATTTATTTCTTCAGATCGAATATCGATGAGAATATGCAGCTGTCTGCAGTGTAGGAAAACCGCAGCTGACGAGTCCATCGATCGGATGATTTATTTACATCGACCTCAAACAGCTAAAGTTCACGAAGACCGAACCGAGCACGCCCATGTTTCAGGGGCCGACTACACGGCGCCGTGTAAGCAGATTTCGATATCGTTAAGGATATATTTCATATACCATACTCGAAATCTCTTTACTTATCTATACTTTAATTTAAATTTAACATAGTTGCATACTTTTTTAGTGCATTTAAATAGGTTTTTTTTTATTATATTAAGACGGGACGAGTAGAACGTTCGCGTGATGGTAATAGAAACGCCAGCCCTAAATGTTAGAATGATATACACTGCACCTCGTTGCACTTGTCGCCACTATCTACACCGTCCTTTAAACCTGACAAAGTAATGTTTGCATACTTATCGGCTGCAATAGGTGCTACGGTCTACGGCAACAGAGACCTACGACTATTGAACAGACAGTCAACAGTATTGCTGATAATAAGGCTGTTGTTAAACTAGTAGCACCTCTCCATTTGAATCGAGGGTTAACAATCAAGAATTCTTAATAAATGTACGAAATTATTTCAAAATGTAATTAAGCCAATTGCAATGAAATAACCGGATGTTGTCGAATTTCACGAGCGAAATTTACATTACGGTCGGAAAACGCCCGAATCGCTCCGATAGTTAAACGGAATGGCGCTGTTTGCGTCCGAGGCATTTAATATATCTGTTGGAATAACAAAATCCTGTTACCGGTAACGTCCGCGCTGACATTTGTTTGACAAATGCGGTCGGGCGAATGAAGTTACACGCGAATAATATCGTTACATTTCACGTCCACGCCGATCGACTCCATTTTGTATTGCCACATAATAAAACGTTATTATAATTGTTTCTTGTCTTGGAGCCAAAACGGATTATTCGAGTAAAGCAGCGTATATATATATATAAACTGGCTGCTGGTTGGAGGCCCACAGGTGGCCTAAAAACCAAGACCGACGATCTGGTGAGAGTCGCAGGAAACCACTGGATGCGGAAAACGCGGGACCGATCGAGATCTTTAGAAGAGGCCTATACCCAGCAGTGGACGTCTATTGGCTGATGTATATATATTTACTGGTGGTAGACCCCTGTTGCCGGAAACCGTCTAGGTACCACCGCAGCGGCAATTACAACCGCCAGACAGTAATGTGTAGACATAACCGTGTTCCGGATTGAAGGGAGTTGTAACTAGTGAAATTACTGGGGGTAATGACACATAACTCTCAAGGCGATGAGAACAATGTGATGAAGTAAATACCATCCTAACTAGCGCTGTGTTTTTATGGGCTGGCGTATCACTTACCATCGAGTGAACGTCTCACTACTCTCATCGTTTAGTTGTATAAAAAATATATATTACTACAGTTATATAGTCTATGGGATATTAACTTGATCTGGGATCGATGTCGCAAACAGTCACAAACTGCTAACTGCGGTATAAGTTTAAATAGACTTTCCTCTCACGAGTGCCGTGTCTATTTTAAAATCTCTATTACTAATCTCACGCTGACCTCTACTCTTTTAAATCAATACTGTTTTTAGATAGAGCATAATTATATTATAATTATAAAACTATGGTTATGTACATACTCTGCAAAATTTTTAATAATGTATGCACACCATTGTTTGACAGCAGAAATAGGCACTGAAGTGATACTTAGACGGTCATCGACAACAGAGACCTACCACCAGTAAAGAACTTAGTATTTTTTACTATTGAAAGCAGGAATGGTAAGAAGGCTAAGGGGAGTGGGAGAGGATTTATAAGTCGAGATACCGAATTAGCAATAGAATGGATTTGTAGCTAGTAAACTTCTAAATTAACGTGATTTCGACTATGCATCTCAATTGCTATGTGTATTTACAGGATATTATTGTACGTTTGCGAACAGGTCTGCTGCTGCTGCATCTTTACGTCATTAAGAATATATTGATATAGAAAATTCCATAGACATGCCAGTTAAATAAAATGCTCGTCTATTTATTTCAAATTCATATTTGTATGTGCCATTTAGTTATAAAGAAACATTAGTTGGTAAAACGAATACGCTCGGAATAATCTTATGTATTGACAGCCGGAAAAAAGCATCCGTATAACACAAAATTAACCAGAAATCGAATAGGTCTTATAATACGAAGGTCCACGGATAACTCTATGTTCATCATCATTAGCCGAGAGACGTCCACTACTGGACCTAGACCTCCTTCAAAGATCACTACATCAAAGAGTTCATTGAGAGGAATTGAGCCTTAGCCCACCATGCTAGCCCAGCGCGGATTGGTGGGTAGTCAGAGCCTCGTCTGATATTCAGCAGGGTGCATCACGTGGAGATAAGGTTAACTTGGGATACGTAAGATGTTGAGCGGAACCCCATACACCCCCCTGTAAGTTATGAAGTCTAAGATAAAACCTGACACCTAACTTAATAACAATCAAGCTTTCAGAATTGTATTATTACATATAGAATATTTTGTTACAGATCACCGCCAATGTAGCCGAATTGCGATGCGACCAATGAAGCAATGAAATCACATTACTGAAGATGTGCAATGAGATTTTGCAGGATAACCACGTAACGGAGGCAATGAGGAAGAAAATGATGGAGGGGATGTTCTCGCGACTGAAGCAATTGGCGACAAACAATCGCATGTACTGAACGAGTCCATTGACAATGAAATTTGGAGTTATTTATTTCTTATTCAAAAAGCAGTGCGCGGTGATGAAGAAGTTAAAACCGAAGTGAATCGAGTGGGATAAAGGTATGTACATTATTACAAAATAAATTGACTGTTTATTTTATTGATGAGTTTAATGCTTCACCACGATCCTACCCAGTGTAAAGCTGTCTATGTTGGTAAAGCGAAATAACCCAGTCTCTTGAAGACACTATTATATTTGCACGGAAACTCTAACCTCAGCAAAGTTTTTCACTCGTTTGCTGTTCTTATCAAAAAGAAAGTTCAAAATTTCCTCGTTCGCTTACTGGAGATGTTTACCATGTAAGGATAGTGTCTCGCTGTGTGCTTCGTCGTTCATTGGTAAAGAAGGGATGGAAGAATTATATTCTGTAATCCCACCGTATACTCAATGTATCATATAGCCCATAGCAAGACTGACAATTTGAGACCTGTGTTCAAGACTGTCCAGCCTAGCTACAAGTTTTTGTTTGCTAGTGGTAAATCTGTTGCCGGAGACCGTCTATATAGTGTTTGTAGTAACCTTTTTTGCTAAACAATAGAGTGTATACCTTTCTGTGTTACTGTTGTAAAGATCGGTGTAACTACAGAAGTTACAAAAAAAACGAGACTTAATATACATTAAGATGTTGCACACAGTAGTGCAGTGTACATAATCCTATGTATTATGAATAGATATCAAATCAACGTAAATCACTAGAAAGTGATTGTGATGAAAGTAGATAGAAATCTACTAAATTTCTAGCTTAACTGGTCGAATTAAATTTTCATTGTGTTACCAATACGTCGTTTTTTTTTTGCTAAAATATCAGATTCGTGTCTAAAGCAATTATCAATGTGCGTAGACCGCCCCTTATGGATCACGTAAACGTGACACGCAACGGGACAGGCAATGCGACCGCCGGCGACGGGGACGAGTGGCCCCAAGTGGTCATGTTCAAGCTGCGCACGGCCGTCCTGCTCCTAATCGTCATCATGGCCGTGCTCGGGAACCTGCTCGTCATCGTTAGTGTCATGAGGCACAGGTTTGTCATAAAAATAAATATTCCGAACTTATCTTGCGACCATATATATTGCCATTTCCTGTTCTACCGTTCCGTACAAAACTCATTTAGATAGTTTAACATTTTCATAACAGATGGTGCTGCGTTTACTTTAAATCATGATAATGACCTTTTTCCATCTCATACACAAAAACACAGATTCTAACTGTTTGTAACACCAAAACAACTGTATTTTTAATGTAAGTTTGGTCCAATAGCAACATGTGTACTAGTATAGGCATTCGAACATTCCTCGAGCAAAATTTTGTTAAGCACAGATGCAAATTCAAAATGTTAACGAATAAAAGGAAGGTCCGGATCGCAAAAGTGCAAAGTGCCCAGCAGTGGATAAACAAAGGCTGATCATTTTGATGATAATGATGAACGAATAATAATTAATATTTTTTAAAACAATTAGCTAAGTTAAGTAAAAACATATTTTTATAGAATTATAATACAGTAGCAATAATAAATGAACTCTTAAATGAATCTTAAAGTTGACATATTCTGAAGCTTCGAATCCAAACTAGGTTGCCATGTACTACGTATGTATAAGTATATACGTATTTATTTAGTATATTAGTTATTAAGATATTATAAATAAATCATTAAAATTCTATCAGAATACACTTCAAATTTTCTTTTGCAGGAAATTGCGCGTCATAACTAATTACTTTGTGGTGTCCCTCGCGTTCGCCGACATCCTCGTCGCCATGGTCGTGATGCCGTTCAACTTCAGCGTACAGTTCTACAACGAGTGGATCTTTGGTACTGTTATATGCGACCTGTGGAATTCATCGGACGTATATTTCACTTCTACCTCCATACTGCACCTCTGTTGCATCTCAGTGGACAGATACTATGCAATTGTGAAACCGTTGAAATATCCCATCAAAATGACGAAAAAGGTTTGTACGTATTTAAAGATAAAGTAGTTTAAAATGAATGTACTGACTTTAATCAATTTCACAATAAACTCACAATCTTCTAAGAAATAGAAACATGTAGTAATGTGTGAATAAGACAAACTATTTGTGTCTTTTCATATATATATATATATCGTTATAACTTGAATGTTGTTCTTTCAGATGGCGTTCGTTATGTTAGCTGCTACTTGGTTGAGCCCGATCACAATATCATACGCTCCAATATTCATGGGGTGGTACACAACAAAGGAATACATTCAGACAAGGGAGCTCAACCAGTGCGAATTTAAAGTCAATAAACCGTACGCCGTCATATCCAGTTCGATCTCGTTCTGGATACCGTGCACAATTATGATATTCACTTACCTAGCGATATTTAAAGAGGCCAATAGACAGGAGAAAGCTCTACACGCTAGGGCTGGTAACGCAATGTTGATGCATCGACATTCCCGCGAAGTTGGAGACAAGAACGGCGCTCTGCACATCAACGCGAACACACCAACCAAAGATAGAAATATACTGAAGATGAAGAGAGAGCACAAAGCGGCGAGGACTTTGGGCATCATCATGGGTGCCTTCATTTTGTGCTGGCTACCGTTTTTCCTTTTCTACGTTTCGACCTCCCTGTGCGATACGTGCCAGTATCCGGAAGTGGTGACTGTGATTATGTTCTGGACTGGTTATTTCAATTCGGCATTGAATCCGATTATCTACGCGTACTTCAATAGAGATTTTCGTAATGCCTTCAAGAACACTTTAGCCTGTGCGTTTTGTAGTTTCTGCAAGCGCAATGCTTCCGACTTGGACGCGATGGAGCGCCTGGAGAGGCGCGGATCCGCGCAGCTGAGAGTTCCTATCCCTTCGAGGCGAGCGTCCGACCTGGCGTCCCTCTGAGTGTCGCCGAAAAGCGACGTGGTGACAAGAGTTTGACAGGCCTAGTTATTTCTCAACGAAACTCTACGTAAGCTGTACTTATTTCCAAAGATATGACTGAGTTATGTATTTCGCTTTTTATGTATTATAGATTTCCTCCGATAGGTTAGTTTCAAAATGTTGGTATTGAAATATTTGTTATTCTCCAATCATTGATTTTTGACTGCAACAAAAAAATTAACATTGCCACGTCGCGATACCAAAAGTCTAAGTGATAGAATACCTATATAATATTAAGTTACTATTTAAGAAATCTCGAATATAATATTGTACATAAAATCAAAAATCAAATCACATTTTAGCCTTAACGAGTCAGTCATTGTAAATTACATGTAAATCAGTATTACGCTATAAATATTCAATCATCTTCAATTTCTATTCATCGAAAGAAATTCAAATCTGTATCAAATATTTGGTAGGATATCTTTTGTAAATATTAATTTCGGAGACGGCAGTCATATTTCGTAGGCCTAACGTCGAAAGAAAACTTTATCCTTCGCAACTCTAATAATATATAGAATATTCGATGATCGAATCTGAGCTAGACGCAATTGTATCATTGTTTTAAATAAATTAATGTGTGATCATAGATCAATTAGACTATAATGAATTGTATTAATGGGATATCCTATTAATTAGATATTATAATAACTAAGTTTATGGCGTCTTGTGAACAATTCAATTCATAGATCTTTAAAATCGTAGTGATTGATAGAACAATACGCACAATTCCATAGAAGTTATTATTCTCTTCTTTTTTGAGATTTGCCTCCAAGGCTAAAGTTAGGCACATCCCCTGATAGTGAAGTCCTATTAACAATTACCCTAAGGTACTATTTTTATTCCTTTGCTACTCCAACGGTTTTTTTTTAATCATATCAAACAGAATTCCTCTATTGTAACGGTAGTAGTCTATAAAGACATTTGCCGTCCGAAATATTTGTGTTTTTCATAATTTTTAGTTATAGAATGATTTTTCCATGAGAATCTTTGTAATTTTATCTCGATGACATTCGTGACATCGTATCTATAGTAACTAAAATAAATACAAATATGCTTTGACCTTCTAAAACAATAGAAACAGAAGCAGTTGTTGTTTTTTTTTAGACACGAGATTTCATAGTTGATCGTCTGTAGTAATATATAATACGATGTTAGCAATAATTTCAACTTAAAGATAGATTTAGAATATTTAGATTTAGTAATTCGTGCCACGCTTTACCATCAAATATTATCTTAGGGAATCTTAACCAAATAATTATGGTGTAGAATTTTAGAATCTACTATTCTAATTCCTATCTGACGTACTAGTTATAATAGTCTTAATATTTATCATGTCTATATTACCTAGCATAATTTTATCTTATTTAATAGGTAAAATGTAAATATATGTATTAATAAGAAATGATAAATTCTACTTAGCATAACCTTTAGGGATTTATTCACTTTGTAGTTTGTAAATATTTTCAGTTTCATCTACAACATATTCATTAGTAGCATTATTATTATTTACAAGGATATTATTCTCTCATACAATAACCTTATACGAACTATTAGTTAAATTTGCACATTTGTTTACTTTTGTGAAATTCCATCAAAACCTTAAAAAGTAAGTATTTTTAGTCTTGTCACTTTGTAAATATTCTTAGGATAATATATTTATTTGTTATAATTAGATAGAGTAGAAGTAATGTATGAGTAAGTAAATAATGGCCAAACGTTGAAAGGTTAAATCTGATGCTGAGTAAAATTTGAATGTAACTCCTGAACAGAGTGATAATTTTTCAGCGTTTGGCCGTTAATATTTGAGATATTTCATTAAAATCTAAATAGGAAAGTATCATAAAGATATGGGGGACAAATAACGCTTCAATAGGAAAAAAAAAACGTTTTTTAAATTATATATCGATGTGCTTATTAACTCTAACAGATCCGTTAGATTCGATGTGTCAGTGTTGTGAAATATAAAATTTATATAGTTGTATTTAAATTATTCCCTATCGATCCTTCAGAAGATTTCGCGTTATATGTCCACGTTATACAATAGATATCAATATCTTTATTAATATAATAGTTTTTCATAAAGCTCCAGATTCTTCAGAAGAAGTCGCTTCAAGTCAAACAATTTCGTACTACATTATTTTTAATTCCAAAACTAATATGACAAATATAACGCAAATCTTACTCTTTCAGTGTAATCGACGTTTAATTGTAAAAGTATAATATTTGTCTAGATGTTGCCATCTAAAAACTTAGCTTTGTATTTCAAGTATCAAAATCTTATAACCAATATAAAGTACTAACTTCTCTACCCATTTAAATTTCCACGGAAAATTGAATACTTCCATTCGTCGATTTCAAAGACGTTATAAAATCTCATTTAATGTATGAACCTGATAAATCTTTATGAAACATTCGGTCTTGTAAATTCACTTTGTCTTCCTTCGTGTAAGATCTTAGAACTCAGTATGAACTAAATATTTAGATTTAAAATAGCAGAGGACGTAGAAATTGTCGTTAATTGGAATAACGTAGTTGAGGCTGGCAGTACAACGGAGCTGAACGTAATTGATGGTCAAAAGATAAAATATGATGCAGGTACGTTTTACATTGTAGCAATTGGAATTATAGCATTGAGACAAGAACTTATATCTTGAGACTTCTTGGATGAGGATTATCAGCGCTTGCTGGATATTGTCCGACATAAACAGCATGTCAAATTTTAAGAAAGCGGACCTACGTTATAATCTATCGCATGACAGTACTTATATTTGAATAAGCTTAAAGATCTCCAATTTTTACATCACGGAACTAACTAGGAATCTGGTGATGATCAATGACAGTAACGATGATAAAGAATGCATCATGGTACACTCGTCACTTTGAGACACAATAAGTCTAGTTACCTTAGTAATTGCACTTACTACAATGCCTTTCCAATAGTTCATATATCAGCAGCAGAAATAGGCTCTGCAATGGTACCTCAGGCAACAGCGACTTGTTACTAGTAGATCGTTTCGAAATTAGGTTTGTTGTAAGATGATATTACATTTTCGAAATAGATAAGCAATCTGTTTACGCTCCGAAGCGTATTGTTAAAGGTCCTGAATGTTCAATTGAGTACATACTTGACTGCACTTCTTGTTCGGAACAATGATTTCGTCCGTTTCGTTACTCGCATTGGTTGATCTGTGAAATCGGATATCAGTATCTAGTTGTGTTGAATTTTCTTCTATATAAATTTCATCATTGTTATTATCACCAGCTAGAAGATGCTGTAAATAGATCTCCTTTATGGGAAATCACTCTGATCTACCCTGTGCTGCACTCTTATGGATTCCTACGAACTTCGCTATATTTTCGAGTCATTTTAGTATAAGCAAAGGTCTACACTATTCCAGAAGTTTTCAACTGTGTCAATCTGTGTGTTTTTTTTCTGTTCTTTCTAGTGATGTTTCTGATAACATATTCTGCTACATCAATGAATATTGATTTGTTATTTCCGTTACTGTAAATCTATTCAAAATGATAGCTTCATATGATTTAGGCGTCAGTTCCGTTGTATCATCAGCCTCTAGATTTTGTGTGTACCCGAATGTATAAAGTGGTATTTCGATGTAAGCGCTTGGTAAAACCCGGGTACGCCGCAAGTGTAAAAAAAAGTAATAATATATGGTTGTGACTTCATTAGATATTACAGCTAACGAATATCAAATAGCGTCTCATACGGAATATTTTGATTTACGTGAAATCGCCATATTTTATTGTAAGCATCGCTCCAACTGGATTTCAATTGTACGATGGACGACCTCTTAAATTATCTTTTAGTTATAATCCGTCCATAATTATGTTTTTTAAACCTACCTAATTCAGTGTAATCGTTTGTAATGTATTCGTTAATTAACATTGTCGTGTATGTATATCTAATATCTTTAATTGTATCTTTCGAAGATATTTCATTAGTCGTATCTTACGCGTTCATAAATATTGCGAGTACCTTTCGATCTGTATTTTATATACGAATAAGTATAGCTGGATCTTCAATAGTTTCTATTTGTTCTGTTCTTGATATGTTATTTAGAACCGTGAATTCGATGTTAGAAACGTAGAAGCGCATCAGGAGTTCACTGTGAGTAGGGGGTTGTACCACCATGACATATACATAAATGGTTATAAGTACCCAAGGTATTTCTTGTCTCGTACATCCTTTCCGGACTGTGATAGTTAAATGGTTTATTTTATATTTGTTACGTTTTCACCGTTACTTTTAACTGATTCTACCTTCATATATCATTGATTTTAATTATAAATTTTATTACTGTTATTTAGTAATAATTTCAAATCGTCAAGTGTCATTCTCCTTAAATCCTCTCCGTCGCCGGAAGTTGGCCGCGTCATCGGAAATGCTGTAAATATTTTTTCATGATCATTTGTTATCATTGATTCGGTACATTGTATGATTATCCATAAATTATAATAGTGATTTAGTTTTAAACTGTACAATTATTTGATGAAACTGCATTGGTGAGATTATTTAAGTATATTACTTGAACAAATGTGCGTGTAATCAAGTATGCTTTTGCAAAATAAAGGAAATGTTTCGTAAATAAACACTGCTGTTTAATTTTTGTTATCTGTGGGATATTCTTCGAATGACTTATGCATTACCCCTTTCAACATCAGCCGCTAGGTATCCACTGCTGGACATAGTCCTCCCCCAAAAATCTCTACATCGATTGATCCTGTGCTGCCCGCAAAACTGCTAGAGACTAGGAGTTGTCATCTGGAGAGATTTCTATTGGGGGGATTTGAGCCCTTTCTCGTCACGCTTACCCAGAGGGTTGGTCGAGGCTAGATCCTCCTTTGCTGATTAGCAGGATGCACCACGAGCAAGTGAGCTTGAATCCCTCGAGTTGTTATGCGGGACCACGTACACTCCTATTCACTTCCATCACATCATACATTAAAATGTATTCTACAACTCTATAAGCCCAAAGAAAGTGAAGCGCTCGCCCAAGATATTTAAGTTCTCAGCTAGAATTATGATGCTGTTATAGAAGATTTGGAATATGAAGATGGTAGACAGCTAGGCGGTTTGAAAAAAAAGTCACCATCATCCAAACTTCTCGGTTTATGGGGTTCCTCGGTAGCATCAGAAACCTAGACGACGACAACTCTTATATAATAAAGAGTAGTGTATAAACCTTATAAAGGATATCTTTTCAAACTTGATAGTTAATCTGTATCATCATCATCATCAAGTGCTCTCTTCAAACTGAACTTTGGCGATCAGGTTGAGAAAACCAATTCGATCTTCAGCTATTCTTTTTAACTGATAGTATTTAAACCCGGTCCACTGCTTTATGTCGTCAAACTATTTCTTGCACTGTTTACCAGGTACTAGCAATTTGTATACAATAAGAAATTATTTTTATTGATCGAAGATCGAGGCAAGCGTTGATTCATCTGATCATAAATGATACGTTTATCCAAAACAACATGGTGCTAATTAGGATGATATACTCTGCAGAGAGGTATGTTCATCGCTTTGAGACTGGGTGTTAAGTCTCTTCACCCCAGTAATTTCACTAGCTACAACGCCCTTTAAACCAAACCATTATAATATTTGTACAGTGCTATTCTTCGGTAGAAATAGGAACTGCGATGGTATCAACTTAGATAATCTCCGGCAACAGGGACCTGCCTGCCTGAAGTAAATGTATTACAGTAAACTTTTGCTATCTGAGGAATACACTTGAAAGACTGGTGACTAGTAAACTTGCTTTTAACCTCACATTACTGAGTGACTAGAAGCAGCGCTATCAAGTCGTGACGTCATCGCATTATAATATTTTGTTTATCACGAAACACTTACGGGCTATTTATACACACTTAATGTATGGTGGCAACTGGAGTATGTAATGGACTTGGAGCCGCTCCAACGTGTCAGTGATAGAGCTCAGTGTCGTCGCGTATAAACAAGTGGTGGGGGAGGTCCCTTAATAAATTAGAATGATTATAGATAATGATTAACTGTTGAAGGTTGCGGGGAGCCGGTGGATGAGGCCAAGGCGGGAACGATAGGCGAGGATATATTTGACTGAGGTTTAAGCCCAGAACTAGACATTTATTAGCTTGATGATGATGATGATAATGAATCGCAAACATACTTGTCATCGCTACAGGTCTTTGGTATATTTATTTCACTTTATAAGTTTTCAAAGAAGAAGCAAAGCCAATCATGTGAACCTTTTCTTCACGGAGAGTTTGGAGTCGCAGGCTCGGGATTCTTATCGCCCTCACAACGAATCTGAGGAGGACTATAGTTAAACCTGGTTTCCTGTTATCAGTACACGCTAAGGGGACTCTAAGCAATCCCTAGCTGAATGGATAATCTATGATCTCTTTAAATCTAAGGACTACTACCATAGCAGTTTTAATGGGTAAATTACATCACAATTTTACTCCTAGAATGAAGATATATTTCCGTACTTCCTTTCTGCCTCATCCTGGCGATAACAAATAAGTCGTTTACGTAACAGACACAAACTATATTCTAACTGATTGATGTGTTAAACTTTAAATACCCAATTCCATTTGGGAGTATGATTAAGAAGAAAAATAACATGATTAACTATAATTAAAAAAAAAAACAAAGACAAAGAAGTCCATGACAAAGGAGGTAGTATTATTAAAATCCTAAGAACACAGCACAAAGGGGAACACTTGTAACTTATGTATAATACTTCAGAGTTATGTAACTTGTAGAGGCAAAACATTTGCGTTGTCTCCGTCAAGAGTCTCATATCCACTTTGTATTAGGTGAACGTACTTCAGTGCTCCAGCGCGTTATCTGGCTAGATCCAAGATACATTCAGACCTATAAACGTCAAGTTCTGTTGTATCTCACAAGGGCGCACAATGAGATAACTTTCCTCTAACATAACACAATCTCCGCTGTCCCACAGTTGTAATACGATTGTCATTCAAAGTTAATACCGTGTATACCATTTTGTTGGTGTACTGGTGATAAGATAGAATCTAGAATATTTTACACAGTACCTTTTTTATATTGTCTCTATAATAAATTCTTTAGCCGAATACAGTATTTGTTATAGAAACTTCTGTTATAAAAATACTAGTCGCCTATAACTTCATTGTTTGCTTTCATTGTTAGCTTGTAAGTAATATTGATAGTAAATAAACATAATAGATTCCCTTAATGTATTTTGTACTGTATTTTATACTTTTATACGAAAAAAAAATCTGCTCTCTCTTTGTATGCTTTTCTATGTAACAATGGGCAAAGTTGGAAATTCATTTGGTCGTATAAGTGCTTTGTGTGTGGGTTTATCAAGTATTTTCGAAAGCTACTCATAGTTTCCAATCGGGACAAAACACATTAATATATTAACTATAGTAAATTGACTAAAACTTTACCTCAATTTTATTAGATATTAAATAACATCAATACTAAAACTAGAGAAAACGTGCCTTTCTACAATACTTTAGCTCTTATATACTTAAAACTAGTACTTTATAATATAGCAGTAGATTAACAAAATCTTGGTAATATATAAAAACGATCTTGTAACAGCTATAGATATTGCTGCTTGCTGGCAAATACATAACAGTTAAATATATTACTGTCCAACAGTAAAATTAGTTGGAACAACACACTGTTACACAAAACAAACTCATCGTTTATAAAGATAAAAATACTTTGTAGATTATTACAAAGCGCTTTAACAACAACTCGAAACGAACCATTGTAACAAAACTAGAACAATTCCTCGACAATAGTTTCCTTTTCAATCCGATAAGGATCTCCGGGGAAATTACGGGGTATTTACACGGCCTAGCGGTTTCCGGTTTGATACCTATATGAATAAAATGACCGTCCGGTATTTTTTTAATACTCAACATCTATTTGTATCCTGATCTAAGCAGTTATAAGAAATTAATTCAGATTTCGTAAAATACGTATATTGTTATGTGATATCAATTTATATATTAGACAAACGGCAATAGTATTATTTTAATAAGAAAGTCTATCTACAGTCCACAATTAAAGTTCTTTAGGAGAACATTACAGAAGAAAAACCATTTGATAGAAATCTCAACGTTTATATTTTACTGATTTGTTTGAGTAAGCTCTCCTGAAAAGAAACTACAAGAAACTCTATGGCACTGTTTTCAAAATGTTCTAGAATAATTACACTATCACCCAATTTTATATCGGTAATTCAACAGTTATAGTAACAAAAAATTATAACATTAATGCACCAGGTACTCGCTTCAATACTCACGATGATGGTGTGCTTCTCTCGATAGTCAGCTAAAGACTGTTGAACCCGAAGCAACACTGGTAAAAGAGTGCTGCCACCTATCTAAAATTACGTATCTATACAAAAATTATTCTACAAGACATGTTCTATTTTTAGTCATTTCATTAACTTATTTAATGATTAATTCAGTTACTTATATTTACGTTGCTGATACTCTAACAGCTCGACTGCAGCTCTAAAGTAATATTAAACAAAAATGAGACGGAATATCATGATGTATGAATTCCGGAACCGGAATAAATTACAAAACGTTTGCATTAAGTTTCGACGCCATTAAATATATATGTAACAGTCCATTTACATAATTTGAACCGCAAGTGCAATTGGAGTTAAGTTTAAAAGCCGGCACAGTTGTGGGAGCAGATGTAGAGCCGATGTCTCAACCTTTTTGTGGGCAGCTGTTGACCTAAAAACTAGACTGAAGCAAAAATTTTCTACAGTAGACGGAGTATTTGTAATGCTCTTAGATTGCAATACACGTTTTAGTTTTTTATTGTTCAGTCAACATTTAGTTTACTCAATAACCTAAATATTAGTCAAACAAAATCTGTCAAACAAGATGGAAGATCTGATATATGATCAAACATCTGTGAAATAAAATAGTGAAGCAGTTTCATTGATTGTTATTAGGTTCGTTTGTGATTTAATATCTACAGTTACAGCATACAACTTACTAAAATGAATCTCGACTCTTTATCCATATATTTCAAATAATTTTGATTGAGAATGAAAACCTTCCATCAAGTAATCACACTAACTCTGGTAGAGTCAGAGAATGTGACAATTTGTACTGTTCCTGATAAAACTTTATCAAACTTTGTGAATAATTATTAAAATTATTCTGTACAATACCATAATAACATGTGGCCTAAAAAGTTTAATATTATATCTTAACAATTGTGTGGTTGTTAGTGTTTATCAATTATATGACTTGAGAACAATTTTAAACTTAAAATTAAGTAGCAAATTTCCGCTATGCAAATATTGCTATTATCTTTTTGCAGGCGCTCTAGGTAAAAATTTCTTTGAAAAAGTACGTTAAATTATATTTTAAATTTATTCACAAAAACTTTACAATTTTGTTTTTATGAAATAGAATACTTATCTTTAATGTAAATATAATGATATAGGACAATAACACTAAAGCTTGAAGTTGAAGCAACTCGCACAAAATGTTGACAGCCGCAGCACATTAAATCTGATATGGCGACAGATTTGCAATACAAAAAAGGAAAACTTTAAACAGTTTATTAATTTTTTTATATTCAACCTATCGTTTTTAATATGTACAATAAGAAATAATGAGCACCGTCATTATGTGTGAGGAAGCGAAATACAAAAACTTAGTATTTGAAGCTTGTAATCTAGCTTAGCAATTGTGTAACCATTGTCGAGTACCAGCAGCCTTCGTGAGTTGGACACGAGCGCGAAATGTGTGCCAACCTCGGTTTTTCAGGTCAACGAGAAGCCGCAATGGTACTCTAAGTGCCAGCCTTTAAAATCAACGTTCCATCTGCATGAATATTGCGATTCTACCTGGTACTTCCATGTAAAAGAAAATCGAAGAAAATGGGATACCACTGCACTAGGTAACCGCCTATGTACTTAAATCTGCGGCAGACCATGGGAGAAGATAATCACTAAGGTTCAAGTGAACTGATTAGTTATTTCAACATAATTTCTGACCACTTCTTTATTATACATTTTTCCAATTATAGTATTGTTTGTTTCTTAATATAGATCTGATTATTGTTATGTAAAACTGCTTATCTGCTTATTATCATAAACTGTATCAAACTTGAATCCTTGATCGACAAGTGTGGAGGTTTTTGGGAGAGGCCTATGTCCAGTAATGGACATTTATCAGCTAATAAGGAAGATGACGATGATAATAAATAATATTTTTTTTTTATAAATAATACGGAAAAACCATAAATAACATATTTTTACGTTATCATAGTATTGAAGTTGTCGTTATCAATGACTCCTATTTTCTCTTGAAAGAAATATCAAATAGCTGACTACTTTATGTTTACGTTATAAATAGGAGTCCCACATAAACTAAGTTTTGAAAAGCAAGAAATATTTGCTACGATACTACCGGTAAAGTAACATTATAACTGATGCAAGTTTTATCAAGGAGAAACTAATACAAACAAGCGGAATGGCGTTTTCTTTACGAGCGCAGCGTAATATGAAAGCAAGAACCGAGAGCAGATGGCTGCAACTATCGATTTAAAGCTGAGGTTCAGCCTTCTCTCACACTGGGGTACCCTAAGTAATATTTACATAAACAACTTAAACTTTGCTTTCGCCTATAACAAGTGCAGCAGTAGGTTCACTTAATGCTAAATGATTCGCTCATCCACAACACGACAATTACAGTTAATTGATATATACAGCATCACATTGTCCGAGTCGCTTTGAGACATGTAATATTAAGTCTCATTACCCCGCTAATTACACTAGTTACAACACCCTCCAAACCAGAACATAGTAGTGATTGTACATTAATGATCATATCTAGACAGTCTCCGGCAAGACACACAAGTAAATAACACAAGTGTTTTTTTATTCTACGAAGCGACGAGACGAGCAGAACGTTCACCTGATGGTGAATAATACACCTATCCATAACAACGTGGTGCTAGTAAGGATGTTATACATTTCACCACATTGTGCGTATCGCCTTAAGACAAGATGTTAAATCTCGTCACCCCAGTAATTTCACTAGCCACACCACTTTACAAACCGGAACACAATGATGTCTTCACATTATTGTTTGGCAGCAGAAAGAGAAGCTGCGGTGGTACTTAAACAGTCTCCAGCAACACAGACCTACCACCAGTACCTTCTCTATGCTATACTATGTAAAACTCGTAAACACTCCCTTAACGGTGGAAATATAAAAATATTAAAGGCACCCCTATACGAACAGCATCCGGCTCGCAATTTGCACCGAGCCCCGTACAGCGCCGAGCGCCCACCATTTACATTTTACCGTTATTAACACTCTATACCACGTGAATAGCGGCTGGACGATCGCAAGGTTTAATCAAAGGCACTCTTTTTTATGTATAAATACAGTTTTAACCTCCAATTAAATCATCATCATCAGCCGATAGATGTTCCAAATTGACATAGACCTCCCCCAAAGATCTCCACGTTGAATAAACACGCCATATATTGATAGCAGGTGTCTGTTGCCGAAGGCCGACAAACATTACTGTATTCTGGTTTGAAGGGCGCTGTAGCTAACGAAATTATTGAAGTAACAAGCCTTAACATAAGTCTTAAGGCGACAAGCACAATACCGTGATGTGTAATTCTTCCTAACTAGCATCGCGTTATGATGGACAGGTGTATTACCACCTAATAAATCTCTCCTCCCTTTATACATTTCCTTTTCTCTCATTAGGTCTTATAAGAGGAACCGGAACTGCTGTAGTAAGTAAGCTCCCTCATAGTTTCCGGAGGAGTCTCTTGGCTCCTGTCTTTCTCACCGTTATAGTCAGTAGAAGTCCGTTTCAATTCTTTCACATACTACTTCTACTCTACTCTTTTTGTCACAAGAGTAAATAAACGACAGCGTCCTTAAGATCTTTTATAAAACATTTATATTACTGTTGATCGATAAGTTTACTTAGACACAGTACAGATCAAGTTTGACAATAGAATCAAGTGAAAACGTATTTCAAGTATAATACATGAATTAATTAAATATTTATTTATACTAAGAACCGATGATACGAGCAAGACAGTTCACCTGATAGTAAGTGATACGCTTGCTCATAACAACGTAGCGGAAGTAATGTTGATATAGACTACATAAGTTCTTAAGTCTCATTACCCCAGTAATTTCACTTGTTACAGCGCCTTTCAAACCAGAATACAGTAATATTTGCACAGTACTGTTTGTCGGCTGCAATAGACGCTGCGGTGGTAAATAGGCGGTCTCCAGCAGACATCCTACGATCAGTAAAAATATGTGACTTGTTTAAATATAGCCGCCATTTTGTTTTGTCATTCTCAATCGACTTTGTTTAGTATACTTATATCAGTTTCGACAGACGAGCGTTGAACTTGATCTTCAATCATCTTAAGGTTGTACTTCAGCTGCTCCGTGAAAAGTTTTGAAGGTATACAATTCAAATAATACTACAGTCTTTAATTTCATTTATCATCATCAGCCGATAGACGTCCACTGCTGGACATAGGCCTCCCTTAACGAGCTTTACGTTTGTACGGGTTTGTGGGAGGATTAGGGTAGTTACCCGCCACGCTGGTCCATCGCGGGTTGGTGGGAGCCAGAGCGTCGTTCGTTGATTAGCAGGATGCACCACGAGTGGGTGAGCTTGGCTTGGATCCTGTGAGTTAATGTGTTGGAATCCCTACACCCCTAGTATGTTATCCATAAATATTAAAAGTTAAATCTAACCTCGATAATTTAATTCACCCCAATCTCGTCGCATGGGAAGCCGGGGTGAGTTTAAATTAAACTGTGTCTTGAAGTGTGATCGCGGCTGAAGAAGGTTTCGGTGTCAATGCCGTTCTAAGTCTTCATCGCAATGCACTCTATCGAATCACTTTTTAAAAAGCCCACTTGATCCCACTACTGGGACTTCGCCACGACGACAGAGTTAAAATCACTTATCCCCCACGCTGGTTAAGTGAGAATGGATTGATGTTTCTTCATGATATTTTCCTCCAATTGAAGCTGAAGAATGGTGAGGATCGAAACCGTGCTTTCTTTAGCCATATAGCGCTGATGACCGTTTCATAAATTAAGCTATGTCCACAATTACTACCTTTATATTAAAGATAACCTAACTAACACCCCTCTTCTCATACCTTAACTCTTCTTCTATGAGTGGAACACGTTTCTGTTCTTTTCAGTGGCAACCCTGGCGCTTTAGATCGCTCCTCCAGAGTAGTAAGTCCTTCTCAATCTTGACAGACAGATACTAGTCAACTAATTATGATCCATATAGGAGCCTCCTCTCCTTATCTGCTTTTTCTGGTAAATTCGTGAAGAAGAACCTCTACTGCTGCTCTGACCTGGTCAGTGCTCTTAATAGGTGCTCTACCTCGTATCCTAAAGTCTTCAACCTTTTTCTGCGCTCTATAGATTTTCTTGGATGAAGCGTCAATACGAGCCAGATGTTCATCTGATGATAACAATATGGCGCTGGTTATGATGATATTCACTACACCACATTATGTCTGTCGTGAGACTCGTAAGTCTAGATACCTAAGTAATTTCACTAGCTACAGCGCCTTTCAACCTTGAACACAGTAATGTTTCCACACTACTGCTTGGTAGATGAAAGAGGAGCTGCAGTGGTACCTAAACTGTCTCCAGCAACAGAGATCTACCAGCAGTATTTTTTTTTAATCTACAAGGAAGTAATTTAGATAGTTGTTCTTTTTTTATTTTCCTTCTTCCGGATGTAGAGTTATCAATCAATCATCAATCGATGGACGTCCACTGCTGGACATAGGCCTCCCGCAAAGATCTCCACATCGACAGCCAGCACATCATCTGGTACCACCGAGGACTAGAGGCAGGGTTCTTATGGGAGATTCAGACTATATCTCACCAAACTGGCCCAATGCGGGTTGATAGAAGCCAAAGCGTCGATTGTTGGTTAGCAGGGTGATGGCCACGGCTGGACATAAGCCCCTCCAAAAGTTCTCCACATCGATTGATCCAGTGCTGACCGCATCTAGGGGCTTCTCGAGACCTTACAGTCAACATGGCCTCCAGCATCAGAGGCCGCGATTTATAGAGGATTCATATGGAGGAATCTGAGCCATTTCCCGCTATGCTGGAGGATAGGGGGTTGGTAGGAACCAGAGCCTCGTTTAATGATTAGCAGGGTGCACCACGAGCAGGCGAGGCTTGAATCCCGTGAGGGTTGTTGTGAGAGGTGTGTTTACACCCCTCTGTAGAGTAATATATTATTATGCTCGATTTTTTATACTTTTAAAAATCAACAAAACAAAAAGTTAAACAGAGAAGGAGAAGGTTAATTGAATTGTTGCCGCTGTTTATGTTAATTGAACAAACCCCTGTTTTAATAAAACTCAAATTGCTTGAATAAAAAAAATTAAGCAGTGTTACGGTGTAATAAAATTTTCGTTATTGTACAAAGCTTAACAATGGCTGGATCACGTTAAGTTAAAATCTAGTAGGTCGTAGACATGGATTGCTTTTATTGATGCGAATTCACAGGGCCGACTACACGGCGCCGTGAGAGCAGGCGTGAACAGAGATTTTATGTAGAGCATATATTTACCCCTGAAATCTATATTTATTTATTTTTTTTGGCGAAGCAACTAGACGAACTAGTCGTTCACCTGATGGTAAACTTAACCAGTGTGACGCTAGGTATAATGATTGCACCACATTGCGCTCATCTGGAGATGTTAAGTTTGTTCACGTCAATAATTTCACTAGCTACAGCTCTCTTCGAACCGGAATTCAGCAATGTTCGCGCAGTACTGTTTATCGGCTGCAATAGGCGCTGCGGTGGTACCTAGGTCTCCGACAACAGAAAAGTACCAAAAGTGAATTTATACTTAAAAATGAACATACTGATTACAATTCAGCGAAGCTGAATCAGAAGTCTATCAACTGATGATAATGATAGTTGAGTTTTCTTCTTGATCTTAATCTTTTGAGAGAGATAATAGATCTATATTTAGATAGGTTTAAGGAGCTAGAGTATGCAACGCTTATCTGTCTATATTGTGCACACATTCATACGAGTGGCCAAATACACGGCGCCGTGTGATACTAATATTATGTTTACTAGCCCAGCGTAAGATGACAGACCTACGCTGTAGTAGGTAACACAGGAAGTAGACAGATATCAGTATGTAGAGAATATCCATCATCAGTATATGCAGGATAGGTTTTTTACAATTCGTCTTAGCTATAAAAAAAATCGCCTATCGAAGTAGAGGCTAAGTATAGAACCAAAAACTCCCCATTTCAAGGTTATTATAAACTGGAAATGTTAACGAAGAGTTGATAACAAAATATAAGGACGTTGTAGTTTCAAAAGTTCGTACAGCGAACTTTATCCGGTCGCGCCGGATGTGACGCTGACGCTACAAGATTTACGCGCAGCGTATCCATAGGATTGTTTATGAGTAATGGTTGCAGTTGGGATCACAATTCATACCCTGTTTTTAAAGAAAGGTTAAAAAGGTTACAATTTAACCCGTATACTTGATTACTCATTCATCTATATATATATATATATATATATATATATATATATATATATATATATATATATATATAGAGTCCAGTCCTAGTCTTTTTGCCCAACAATTTAAATAGGGAGACGTACGAAGAATTTTTTCGAAATATTATTTTTAATTATCTAGAGGATATACCATTGGAAACCAGAAGAGGAATGCTGTTCCAGCGTGACGGTTGTCCCGCCGATTTCCGTCTCCGCGTAAGGCAGTGGTTCGACACTACTTTCCCTCAGCACTCAGCGATGTATTGGACGAGGCGGAGCAACACCGTGACCTTACTTATGTGGTCACATGCAATCTTTAGTGTACACAACAACAATTAACTCGTTTGAAGATTTAGAAAGTCACGCATCATAGTCGCAGCTGATAAAATAAGAGAACAGCTTACAGGGGTCAAAAGTCTATTACGAGGAATAGTCTACTGCGAGGAAAAATCTACTGCGAGGAAATGTGTACTGCTGCGAAAAGTCTATTGCTACGAAATGTCTATTGCGTGGTAAAGTCTACTGCGAGGAAAAATCTACTACGAGGAAAAGTGTACTGCTGCGAAAAGTCTATTGCTACGAAATGTCTATTGCGTGGTAAAGTCTACTGCGATGAAATGTCTACTGCGAGGAAAAGTCTACTGCGAGGAAAAGTCTACTGCTACGAAATGTCTATTGCGTGGTAAAGTCTACTGCGACGAAAAGTCTACTGTGAGGAAAAGTCTACTGCTACGAAAAGTCTATTGCTACGAAATGTTTATTGCGTGGTAAAGTCTACTGCGATGAAAAGTCTACTGCGAAGAAAAGTCTATTGCTACGAAATGTCTATTGCGTGGTAAAGTCTACGGCGACGAAAAGTCTACTGCGAAGAAAAGTCTACTGCTACGAAAAGTCTATTGCTACGAAATGTTTATTGCGTGGTAAAGTCTACTGCGACGAAAAGTCTACTGTGAGGAAAAGTCTACTGTGAGGAAAAGTCTACTGCTACGAAAAGTCTATTGCTACGAAATGTCTATTGCGTGGTAAAGTCTACGGCGACGAAAATTCTACGGCGGGGAAAAGTCTACTTTGAGATACATTTATAAGTGGTTTTAAGTTCTTTTTATAGTTTCAACCTCCTTTATTATGTATAAAAGTTTTGCAAGTTCTACTTCGAATAAAATATTACTTTGTTACTTACCTCTGTAAAGACATGCTTGAGGTATGTCATACAATATATAGGTGTATATATATATATCTTCTGTTGGTAGGTCTCTGTTGCTGGAGATTGACTAGGTACCACCGCAGCTCCTAATGCAGCCGACACACAGTACTGTGCGAACTGTGTTCCGACTTGAAGGTCGCTGAAGTTAGTGACGTGATTCAACGTCTTATGTCTCAAGGCGACAAGTACAACGTGCAGTGTATATCATCCCAATTAGCGCCACATTGTAATGGGCCGGCATATCACTTATCATCAGGTGAACGTCTTGCACCTCTAGACGCTTCTTCATCGCGATCCTTCAATTAGATTGAAACTAAACGGATTAAACGTGAAACGAGGAAATGTTTCATGTTCCAAGCTTTTTCATAGACAAAGTAAATTCGTTACAGCTTTTCAATTTCCGGTTTAAAGCGTGGAAAGTTAAAAGTTGCATATCGACGCATGGCGGTGTTTAAATAACTTTACATGGGGCGGAGCAGGACTTAACTCTTCAAAGTTAACAGCAATAAATCTCAACTTATACCGTTCTTCTACTCAATTTCCTAACTTATTATATTCATGTATTCTTTCGTTCGTTCGTTCTTTCGATCAGTCGTTCATTCGTTCACTTACCATCAGGTGAACATCTCGCTTGCTCGTCTAGACGCTTCGTCAAATAAAAAGAAATATTTAATTTATTACACTTAATATAATTCAATTCTATTTTCTAACTTAATCATCATCATCATCAGGCTATAGACTTCCACGGGTGACCATGGGCCTCCCCGAAAGTTCTCCACATCAATCGGTCTAGCATTTCCGGCATCCAGCGGCTTCTCGCGACCTTCAGTCGTTTGGAGGGGTTCATATGTGGGACTTGGGCCATTTCCCTCCACGTTCGTACAATGCAAGTCCAATGCGGGTCCAGAGCCTCATTCGTTGATTACCAGGCTGCACCACGGTCACATGAAGTTGGCTTGGATCCTGTGAGTTATTGTACGGAACCCCTTACACCAAATTAATAATAATTATATATTTATTCGTTCGTTAATGTTTGAATCATCATTATCATCATCATCTACATAACCGTCGTCATCGCCTCCAACATTATCTTCGTCATCATTGTCATCGTCGTCGTTTATTCATTAATTCTTTCATTCGTTCCTTTGTTCAGTCATTCGTTGATTATTGGTTCATTGATTAATCCATTCCTCCGTTTGTCTGTATGTCCGTCCGTCCATCCTTCTATCGAAACTAAACGTAAAGAGGGCTGAGTTAATCCCACCGAAGCATTTTTTATTAATCGACCTAGGAAAGAAGTAAATTTTGTATGTAGGTGTTAAAAATTATATTCGATGAACAAAATACAATCATATATATCAAAGGACATGCCAGGACATACACATACAGATAAATATCATCATCATCAACCGACAGACGTTCACTGCTGGACATAGGTCTCCTCCAAAGATATTCTAATCGAACGATACTGCGCTGCCCGCATCCAGATCTTCAGATCACGTAAGGGCGTCTTCCGGTACGCGGTCGCCGTTCGAGGACCTTACTGCACCATCAAAATACATATACATATATAAAATAGTTGTATATATATTTTCTATAATACAATTAGAAACATGTATACTATTATATAATAGAATAAATGTAATTGTAAATTAGTGCACCCACCAACCAGCACTGGGTAGGAGGGGTGGGGCTAAGGCCCCCTCAATGAGGATCCTTAAGGGAGACCTTGGGCTAGCAGTAGCAGTAGCAGGGCTAGCAGTTATCCGGTTGATAAGATAAATTAATTCATACAATATTATAATGAAATATTTAATGACTTTTTAAAAAAAAGATTTTTTATTAATAGAGGAATATAAAAAAAGGGTAGTTGTATAAAGCAAAAAAGTGAGGCGGGGTTCCCCGAAGTTTTAATTTACATTCATTTAACTATACAAAATGCAGGACTGGGGGAGCGCTGCGAACTGAATATGCCGACACTCTGACGTCCGTTTAATGTATTCAAGTGAATGTTTTTCAGCGCCAGGTCAAAAGCCCGGTATGCATAATCTTGCTTCATCTTCATGCATGAGCTAGCACGGAGCCTGCTTTTGTTGGTTTATCTATAAAATTTTTTTTTTTTGTTTAATTCACTAGAAATAGCACTCTATTGCCAAAGGACGTCTAGGTATTACCGCAGCTCCTATCTCTGCTGTTAAACAGTACTGTGCTAATGTTACCGTGGTCCGGTTTGGACGGCGCTGTAGCTTGTGTGATTACTGAGGTAACGATACTTAATATATTATCTCAAGGCTACATTCATGTTATACTAGCTACAGGGTCCTTCAAACCGGAACACCGATATTTGCACAATACTGTTTGGCGGCTGCAACAGCAGCTGCGGTGGTACCTAACTAGACAGAATCTTGCCACCAGTTAACGTTTCCTCTGAAAGTGTCGGTCTCCTGAGGTACTTGGATTAGGAAGGTGATGCTCAAAGATTTGTTCTTTGACCACGACCGGAACCAGATATATTTGAGAATAAACAACCTCGTCAGTAAGATTAGTAGGAAAGGGTAGCTTTTGGAAAAATCGCATTCCTTAGTCGCCAAATCCAAGTCTGGAGATGAAAGAGTATGATGATTACTGCTTTTTGCTTTATGCCGTTGAAACGTCAATAACTAAAGAAGGTTTATCCTTATTCTTCGTCATTACACTCTTTTTCAAGTGTTTATGATCATCTTGTTAAAGATCTATAGAAAAAGCTACACTGAAAGTTTATTTAAAACATGGAATTGTACCAACACGAAAGCATATTAACTTCTTGGCTTATTATAGAAGATAACAGTTAGTACTATTCTCTTTCTCATTTTATATTTAAAGAAGATAACTTCTACTAATTCTAGAAATAGTCTCCGATGCCGTAACTACAGAGCTGATATAGGAGTACATCCGTTTTCAAGCGAATCCGCGTCAAATCTGATTTCCGGTTAATTGGTGTGCGGTTTCAATGCGCCGGTGGTGCGCTCCACTTTGACTGAGAAATCGTTTTAATTGGGCACTTGAAAAACAGGGATGTGCCTGTTTTGGTGCCGGTGATGGATGGACAACATCTCTCGTTGATGTAAACCTGGATGAGGAAAAACCTTGAAACCTGATAGTTGTTGGAAGACCCTCGATAGTAATGTGACAAGCCTTTGGTGCATATATATAATAGATCGTTCATTTCTGTAGTCAAACATTTGTGTTCCGGTTTGAAGAGCGTTGTAGGTAATGATATTAATAATGAGGTTTCTTCATTTATTTTGTCATCCCTCGTTATGTGTTCCTGCATGCCTTTAGTATTCTATTAGGGTAGGCTTACCCCATGTGAACTAAAATAATATTTATAAAGAACTAATAATTGTGATGAAGAACTGTTTGTACTTCAACTGGTGGTGGATCTGTTGCCGGAGACCACTGCAGCTCTTATTTCTTCCGCCAAACAGTATTGTGAACATTACTATGTTCTGGTTTGAAGTGAGTTGTAGCTAATGAAATTACTGTGGTAACGAGACCTAACATCTTATGTTTCAAGTCGACAAGTACAATGTTGCGCTGCGTATAACATATCTTAACTAGCGTCACGTTGTTATGAGTAGGCGTATCACTTACCATCAGGTGAACGACCTGCTCATCTCATCGATTCGTTGAATAAAAAAAAAATATTGTTCATTACATTCCTTTCACTCTAAAAAGAGACAGTTATATCACTATCAATGTTTATTTGAAAGATGATGCTGAGGTACTAAGTAAAGTAGTTTAGAAATTGATATCTTTTATTACTATAATAATATATACTTGTTATACTAACACTTGACTTAAATATCACGTAGTATTAAGTGACAAGTGAACGGTGAAGATAATCTAGAATCCTCTAATATGTTGACAGTAGCAAAGCCGTTACGAAGTATTACAATATACGCCTTAACATGGGCGAGTTTATTTTAGGGGGTTTATATAATATATATTATATAATTAGCTGTTCCTGGTGGTTTTGTTAGCCGTACCACCCCTGCAACTCCCTTTGGGGTAGGAGTTTTATATAATTCATTATTAGCTGACCTCTAAACGGCTGAAGCAATATCTGAAACAAGTTTTAAGTGTTTACTTTAATATCGGAGATCTTATGATGAGTGATATGGCGATATGACTTATTTGATTATGTTGTCATTCTTTACATTTGTCGTGTAAAGTTACGTTATATTAGGTTCTGTTGTTACATAACAACAATAATATGTATTAACGTAACATTATCTCCGTTTTCAAGTGGCAAGTCGGCAATTAGCTGTTGATTAACGGCAGTCGCAGCGTAACGAGAGCGGCGCACTTTTCACCGGAGTAAGTGATGTTTATGAGGCGGTGGAAGCGCCGTTAAGAAGTTATAATGTCGGCCGTAAATCTCGCGTTGCTACATTTACCGCCCTTTCAAACTCTACAGTTATTTCTCAAAGAGTTAATATTAAATTCAATTTGCGTATCTCTTTTCGTGTATCCATATATACTTCTTCTTAAAGTGCCACCCCAACTAGTGAACGTTCGCGATCAGCGTGATACACTTCTTTCTGTCTCTAGTTCGGCGAAAGAATATACATCAATATCAATCTACATCTACTTATATATATATATATTAATATGATAGGTTTTCTTTTCTTCAATCACGTGAAATCTAGTGAACGTGACACGGAAACATGATCATTGGACGTGCAATGATTTGTATATAGATAGGCGATTGATTATCTGAATTTCATAGATCCTTCATCATTTCATTACTAATTAACTATTATAAACATTTATATTTCGTATTATTTATTCGGTTGCTATAGTAACGGTTGCTATAGAAAGTCATCGGCTATTACGATTGCTGTCAAGGAATGTTTCAGAGAAATTTCATGTCTAATTAACTTTGGAGAACAGCTAGTACGTATGTATATGCAAGAGATCTCCACCTATGTAGAGACTCATCAAGAAGTCTCGGGAGCCATAAGGTTTGCAAGACTTAAAATTTTGTAGGAATATTCCAATTGATGAGTATACGACAGCTTGGAATGGATTTTACAAAATGTCACCCCCGAAAGGGGTAGCGGAGAAGTTATAGCCAGTAAAGCGGGCGGGGAAGTTACTAAACCTACTGTCTCTTCATGGCGCAGTGTATAACCTTGCCTTGATATGATTGAGGAAAAAGTTTTAGTGTTTTCATATGAACAAGCTTCGAAACGGGCGAGATATTTATCTGATACGCTACTTGCACTTAACAACGTGGCGCTAGTTAGAATGATATACAATGCACCACATTGCCTTGATACCCAAGATGTCGAGTCTGGTTTCCCCTATAACTTCTCTCTCTGCTGTTTGTTCGCTGCAATACCCAGACGATCTTCAGCAACGAAGACCTACAACCACCAATTACAAATAGACTATTTCAGGCACCAAATAGTAGTGTGACAACATAACTGTGTTCCGGTTTGATGGACGCTGTAGCTAATGTAATTACAGGGGTAACGGGACTCAACATCTTGTCTCAGGCGATAAGCGCAACGTGGTGTAGTGTATGTCATCTTAACTAGCGCCACGTTGTTATTTGCAGGCGTATCACTTACCATCAGGTGAATGTCCTGCTCGTCTCGATAACGATGATATATTTCTATACGTGTTAGTGACTATTCAATCATTGTGATACCAATCATCATATCTAAGGTAATAACTGACATTAAGACAGATAATAATTCTCAACATTAAGAAGAGACGGAAATTTGTATTCTCAAAGCAAATAGATACATCGAACAGGATAAAGATAAAAAAGGACATGAAAAGCTGCCGAAGGCGATATGTATGATCAATAATTCAATTGTGTAGTTCGCAGCGCAATAAAACATTTATATATGAACGTAAGACTAAAAGCTTAACATTTTTTTTCACGTTCACCCGATGGTAAGTGATACGTCTGCCCATAACAACATTGAGCACATAGGATGTTAATTCTATCCCAGTAATTTCACTAGCTACATCGCCTTCCAAACCGGAACACAGTACTATTTATCGGCTGCAATAGACGCTGTGGTGGTACTTAGACAGTCTCCGGCAATAGCGACCTACTACCAGTAAAAGACGACTAAAGTCCCACGATCATGATCACTTAGTGCTATATATCATCCTAACTAGCGTATCAACATTCCACTCGTCTCGTAGCTTCTATAAATAAAATTAAACAGTATTGGGTGGTAGTGTCAATATCCTAATAACATGGTACTTATATAAGGGGTGTAAGGAGTCCTCCATAAAAACTCACGGGATCCGAGTCGACGTGACCTGCTCGTGGTGCACTTTGCTAATCAACAAACGGGGCTCTGGCTCCCACCAAACCGCTTTAGGCCAGGGTGGTGGGAAATAGCCTAAATCCCTCTATACGAACCCCTACAAAAAACAACCCCTAATGCCCGGCGATGCGGACAGCGCAGGACCGATCGATGTAGGAATTTTTAGGGGAGGACTATGTCCAGCAGAGGATGATGCTACTTATATATTTAGATGAGCTGTTCATTTCCTAGTTTCTTTATATTAAAAGAAATAATAAAATTATGAAAGGAATCCTTTATCTGTATCCTAACACGGGTCAGGCGATTGTTGTGTAAGTTTCCCATCAACGTTACACTTTTCGTTTCGCTTCGTGACATGTTAAGTGGTCATAAATAATTCAGCAAAAACATCGCTGTGTGTTTTCCTCATCGTGATATCGACTGACTTTAGTGATGTTCCAATTTTGGCTAAACACCTTCAATTTCGTACAGCAGATGATATAGGGAAGCGTCAATGCTTTCATATTATTCTTCATTCAAGGAAGTGATGAGATGAGCTAGATATTCATCTGATGGTAAGTGATACGCCTGCCGACAACGTGGCAGTAGTTAGGATGTTATACAAAGCACCACATTGTCCTTATCGCTATGAGACCTAAGTTGTTTCGCCTCGATACCCCAGTAATTACACTAGCTACAACGCACTTCAAACTGGAATACAGTAACGTTTGCATAGTACTGTTTGTCAGCTGCAATAGAAGCTGCTGTGGTACTTAGACGATCTCCAGGAACTTACTACCTAACCAAATATCGATTATTATATAGATAGGAAAATCTTTCCTGGAACGTCGTGTACAGTTCGCAACTCTAGTAAAGTTCACATACGAATTTGCAATATTGCCGAACAAACTTCCCCCTTACGCCCTTATCTCTGTTCCACGACATTAACTTGGCCTAAAATTGGGACGGCGTCAGCAGTTACGGGCTCCTAACTTAACTTTATAGTCGCCTTGCGTAACTTATTACTAGTTGTATTAAATACTAGCCGGGGCTGGCTTAGGGTCAAATACTTTATTGGGTACTAAAATATACATAGCAACCTTCAATTTATGCTTCAACAGCTCGCCTTTTACATGGAGAACCCACGTTGTATTCCGGTGCCAAACCATCCATATATTTAAATTTGTTGATATAACAGCATTACTGTCAATGTATGAGATGAGGCATTTATATTGACTTTGATGCGGGCAGCGCAGGACCGATTAGAGTGGAGATCCTTGGAAAAGGCCAGCAGTGGACTTCTATCGGCTAATGTTGATAATGTTGACTTCGTAATACCATTAAAACACAGAGAAATATATTTCAAGCATGTATAAAAGATTCATTTACTAACTTAATGAACAATCCACATTTTCAAATCGAGTTTGTAGCGCGCGAAATTTCTATACACAAAGGGGAACACGTAACAATGTTACTAATAGTTAACGAACTATCACAAATGAACTTGTAGTGCTTTCATAGCGTACACTATTATATGATATTCATGTAACGTATAAATGAACATGCAGCGAAAGTCTGATTAATTTCTTTAAAACGGCAACTGCTTTCACTTTGACCATACTGGGCTTTTCACTACGGATAAGCTTAGTGAGTGAGGTAAAAATCCTCCTTTGCGAAGGCCTCTGTTCATCAATAGATATATAGGGTACTGTAAATACATAGGACTAAAATTTGTTGACCTGATGAAGCAGTATCGAAAAGAATTATATGAGTAGCGCCTTTCAAAATAATCAATGAAAAATACAATCTTGTTGAATTGCGGCCAATTTTCCAACAGGCGCTAAGCGTAGAATTGAATCCATATAAAATACCGATTTTTAAAATAATCTGTCAAAATTGTTATATCTAATATTCTTCAATGAATGACAAACGAAAATTTTCTTTATGCCGTTTACAATGAAATAATAATAAACAGGGTTAACAATAAATTTTATCATATATTTCTACGTTCGTTACTTGATAAGTATGTTGGAACTACGCCAACTATTCTCCAGTCTTTTCTTATTGATCTTTTATTTCGACGTCGGTGGAATAAGTATGTGGTGCTTAATTCTATCTTCACACTCGCTTCATATTCACCGAGACTCAAATAAAACTCTATAGGCACTAAATATTTTAAGCCAGAAATCTATGCTAAATACCTTTGTATTTACTGATGGGAGTTATTGGAGACTGTCAAGGTAGGTAACACTGCAGCTACTTTTTTGGCCGCCGAAGTCTAGCGTGCAAATATTACTTAAGTAAAATAAATGAAGTTACGAGACTTTATATCTTGTATCTGTAGCTACAAGCACAATGTGGTGCTGTGTATATCATCCTAACTAGCACCACGTTCTTATGGGCAGACGTATTAGTTATCATCAGTTGAACGTCTCACTCATCACGTCGCTGCGTAGAACAAAAGAAATTAATGAGATGGCATAAATGAATTTATATCATTAAGCAGTATATTATTATTCAAGATACAATACACACAAACATAGGTTGTCTGTTGATAAGCGGATAACGCAGGATTTATACATTTCAAATACAGGCCCTACAAGGGTTACCTACCCCGCTAAATCCAATCAAACCCTTTTTCAATTCCATACTTTACAAACATTACTGTGTTAAGGTTTGAAAAGCGCTGTTGCATAATTACAAACTCACAACAATCATATAATCAATAAACTATATATAAACTAAAGGACATCTGAAGTTTGTGCAAACAGTGCACAAGTTTGTAGACTAAACACAAAGTTAATTAGACTAATTTAATCTAGGTTTTCTATTGTAAATAAAGTCTAGAATTACTGTTCTTATCCAAACGTTGTCTTATATCAAGTTAGAGGAATATGTAACTAGTGAATTATAGGGATAAACAAGCATTTCTAGAGGAGACCTAACTAGCACCATATAGGTATCAGATCACTGAAAATAGTCAACTAAAAGTGTTTTTTTTTAATATCAAATCTAGCAAAATTTAATTTTTCTTCTCATAAGATATAAACTTAAAATTCTCTGAAAGCTTTGACTTCGTACAAACGTGCAGGAGAATAAAGGAAGAGCTTTGTTAGGCAGCTGTGAACGTTTTCTATTGTTTCATTATTAGTTTCATTATTCAACAGAGAAGACGCTTTGTGAAGTCAATTATAGTCGTTTTTTTAAACCTGAATCTAGATTTGTTTGGTATTCAGTCTTTAATTAGTATTTTTTCAATATAAATGTTATCAAACGTGACGTTCACCTAATTGTAAGAAACGCGCTTCTTTCAAACACAGTCGTTAGAATGTACAGACTTGATGGGGAATTAGTCGACTTTTTCGTCACAGATGTATGTGCTAAGATATAAATAAACTATCTTCCACACATGATATAGATTTGAATCCTTTGTCACTCCTGAAAAAGCATGAATCTTTAAAAGAAATATGTATAATATGTTAACTCTAGTACGGAACATTTTATTTATGTAGTACATTGAATTAATGTTACCGGTAACATTAATAAACATTGCGATAGAGTTAATGTTACCAGTAACAATAATTGCACATTGCTATAGTAATATTGTTACCGGTAACATTAATTTCATCGCTATTACGTTTATGCACTGCAGACGCGTCGAATTAATTTACGCAAAGTATTATCCGCCTAGGATTTAATATCACTAATGTATGTCTAACGAAGTCTAGGTTTATCCTATCCAGGGTTGTCAGAGAGGAACCTAGATTAAAAAGAGATCGCTATTAAACCTCCATACTGCTTCCGCGTGTTTTTTTTTTTAAAGAACGTATAAAACCATTGACTTAAACGATATTAAATGCTGACGAGTTCGTAAGGGAAGAAACAAACAACCCCTTGTTACTTAAACATATGTATGTTAGAATGGATTTTGCTTAATCATCACATCAGCCCTTATATACATAAGTTACTTAAGAACTTGTGGATTTCTGTAACTTAAGTTAGCTTAAGTTACATACAATAATTAAAACTATGTTAACAGTAAGGAATCATATAAGACGCGTTCTAAAAAAAGGTAGTACATAATTAATTATATTTATATGTAATACCTTTTCAAAGAATTTATTCATAGTCATCTTAATCCCACTGCTGGGATTCCAGACCTCTTATAGAGATTCATTTCACGAGGAGACGAGAAGAGCTAAACGTTCACCTGACGGTGATACGCTTGCCCATAATGTGGTGTTATGTAATACAAAGCACCACGTTGTCCTTATCGCTATGAGACATATTCTTGAGCATCGATACCCCAGCGATTACACTAACTACAGCGCCCTTCAAACCTGAATACAATAATGTTTGCAAAGTAATCGTGAAAAGAAGCTGCGGTGGTACCTAGACTGTCTCCGGCATACAGAGACCACTAGTAAAGTGTTGTTCATGTCTACTTCTCAATTTTATTACAAAGCTCAAGCTCAGTGAGGATGGAGCCTATGCCCTTTTAATTAAAAAAAAAACAGTCCACATATGCATAGCAGCAACTTAAAGCTATAAAATAGCTTTAAGTTAATGCGACACAGCTGGGGACCGTTGCCGTAAACATTGCACATTACTAACTTTAAGTTATATAGGATGTATGTAATATGAAATTCGCGCTGATTTACAAATTTCATTTACAAATGTTGGCTCGAACGTTGGCCAATGTATGTGTTACATTGGCAAACGTTAGAGCACACTAGCTGTTCCCTGCCTGCCGTGCTAGCTGTAACACTCGCAATTGGGGTAGAAATTTGATAAAATCCTTTCTTACCTGACCTCTAAATGGCAGAAGCAATAGCTTCACTAAATTTTGAGTGTTCACGAGTAATTGTTTCGGAGATCTCTGAATATCATCTTTATATCTATATTGTTAAAATTACTATATAAATTACTGGGGTAATGAGACGACATATTATATATCGGGCAACGAGCGCAATGTAGTACAATGTATAACATCCTAACTAGCGCCATTTTGTTGTGAATATGCGTATCACTTAATATCAGGTGAATGTCCCATCCCTCTCGTCGCTTCGTTCAACGCTATAATAAAAATAAAATTGAAACGCTTTATAAATATCCTTATTTATCATCAAGTCGGCATATTGAAGGTCCTTTACAATCGTAATTAATGCCTTTTGTCGTCCCTCAGGAACATTAAGGACCCGTAAATATTTACGATATCGTGTAAAGATTTTATTACTTATTCTATAAAGTTAGATAATATATTTTAAGGGGATGATCCGGGGCATTTACTTTATTTATAGATATTTACATTATTTATATTATATTAATAAAGTGAGTATATTAGAGGAAGTCTTACAGTTGCTCCAGTGACAGAGATATTGAGGAGCAAGAGGTTAGCGCGGTGCGGACATGTTGTGCGGAGGGATGAAGGATATATAACAAAGAAAGTAATGAGGATGGACATGGATGGTTGTAAGGGTAGAGGGAGACTGAAGAAAGTGTGGATTGTGTGAAAGATGACATGTGTAAGAAGAGTATGAATTCAGATATGACGGCTGATAGAGGGATGTGGAAGAGAAGTTATATACTGTGTGGATCCCACATAGCTGGGGAAAGGGCTGGTGGAAGATATTTCCATTTTCTTGATTATATATATATATATATATATATATATATTATGTATTACCAAATAATATGATATATATGTAGTAGATATTAACATTCATATACGTATATGTTATGCTTGACATCTTATATCTATATCAACTAGCACAACGTGGTGCAGTGTATCGTCTTAACTAGTGCCACCAAGTCTAGTTACACCGGTCATTTCTCCAGCTACAGAGCCCTTCAAACCGGAACAGAGCAATGCCGCATACTACTGTTTGTCGGCTACTGTAGGTATGGTGATGTAACCGCCAGTCTCAATCACATCATCACACCAGATGGTGATGTTGACTGATGGATATAATCCTCCCCCAAAGTTTTCCACCTTGATTGGTTAGGGATTCCTATAGGAGGATTTGGGCCATTTCCCACCACGCTGGCCCAATGCGGATTGGTGGGAGCCAGAGCCTCGTTTGTTGATTAGCAGGGTTCCACCAGTAGATGAGGTTGGCTTGGGTCCTGTAGGTTGTAGTGCGTGAACCCTTACACCCCTTATAGTTATATTTAATTTTATCATTATTTAAATTTTTAAATTCATCATTAATTCAGTTTTCATTATTATCATTAATTTCATTTTTAACGTTATCATACATAATCTGATAGTAATACTTCATTTATTACAACTAACAGCAGCAATATCTTTTTAACATTGAGACCTTTATCATCAGCTGATTCGTTTCTTTTTTAAAAAAAAAATGTGAGCTATTGTCAGGGTTAAGATTAACTACAGCACGATGCTCATTATTATATGTCAGTCCATGTCACTGAGACTGCTCGAGTGCCAGGTCAAAGTCAAGTGTGTGCTCGAGACTAAATTTAGTTCTTTCATAAAAGCCTTTTCTATACGTTTCTATTGGTCACTGAATTCTGCTCTTTTAGTCAACGTGGGCGGATCTCTATATCTACTGTAGTAATACTTAGATAGATGTGGCTTCAGAAATATATTTCTAAGTAATCTCACTTAGTTTTAAGTAGTTCTGTGATTCAAGTTCTTTATTAGTCACCGGTGGTAGGTCTCTACTCTTTTTTTGGTCTGGTTTTTAATTGTTCCCCCAATTGTATTCAGCTGGCACCTATGCGTTTCTATTTTTATTTCAGTCTCCTTTGTTTTATATTCCTTTTTACCACTCTCCTATTTCGTCCTTCCTTTTCTTCCATTCCAGTTCTCGCTTTCATGTTTCCACTCTCTGTAATTCTTCATCATATTTCTTCGTTGCTTAATTTTACAATTTTTCCTTATCTAATCTTAAGTCTAAGATTCTTTTATTATATTCTAGTATCACACTTTTCTTTTCTTACTTTACCACATCCTTTGGCTTTTCTTTATTTATCACTATTACAAATTTCTTATTTTCTTTGTGACATTTATTCTAGTTTTATGTTTGTCTTGTTTTGCTCTATTACCCTTTTTATTACTTTCCTGAAACACTCCATGAAAGTGAGATGACTGCTTTCCTCACTTTTCGATAATCTTTTGGCATGGAGAACTTTCATAAAGTGGTACTCCTATGTTGGAAAATTGTTCTCACATTTGTGAATTTAGTTCCAGCAGGGCAGGGCTTATTTTAGTGCTATTTTTAATATCCTGAGACTACGTGGCAATTTATATTTGAGTCTGTATTCCTACTTCTCTATCTCCATTCCGCTCAATTCTGGACATCGTTCTCTTCAAAAACGTAGCTTTCCATATCGATAAGTAGAAATGATACTTGAAATGCACTTCAAATAAATCTAGTAAATATTTTGTATTTCCACATTCCTGTACATCATCAGCTCGCTCGTAGATCAATGAAAAAGGAATTGGAAGTCGTGCTGGACTTCCATCCACTCTCTCTCATTTTATAGCAGTCATTGTAAATCGCATACTATTCGTGTTAAGTGAAGTGAAATTAGTAACCAAAATGTATATTTAACTTAAACTTAACTTCGAATCTAAGTATAGGTAAGTAGAATACCTCTCGAGATAACGAGTCCTCAATTCAACTCTCCGTTCAATTTCGCTGTACAAGGATTTGAAAGATTATGCCGGAAAAGGACCTCATTACCAATAGAGAGAGAATACACAATGTCCACTATAATCGGAATATATTAAATAATACTATTTAGATTTCTTGTTTTATTTGTATAGAAACTATTCTAGAATATTTACATAATATCAATAGTATATATATATACATAAGATTCCCACTGGTGGGACTAAGAGCCTTCCCTCACAAGGAGTCACCGTGAGAGAGAGATTCCCCTTCGGTTCATTTTCTTTACTCGTTTTTTTTTAAATATCTATCAAAACTCCTCACCTGATACATGAGATATTGATTCTCGTTACTACAGTAACTTCACTAGCTACAGCGCCCTATAAACCGGAAAACGGTAATATTTTTACTGTAATGTTTGGCAGACATAGGCTCCGGGATAGTACCAACATATTTTGAGGTTAGGTTAGTCGTAGAGTATTTATTCTATGAATAACCTAACCACAAACTTACTATTAACTTACTAATAAGTTATCGTAGTTAAAAAAATAAGCTTCTTTATATATTATTTACGTTAATATAAAGAAATTAAAGATTGTTAAGTGTTATTTGAATTGTATGCCTTTGAAACTTCACGGAGCGGCTGAAGTACAACCTTAAGATGATTGAAGATCAAGTTCAACGCTCGTCTGTCGAAACTGATATAAGTATACTAAACAAAGTCGATTGAGACACACGGCGATTGCCGATTACACGGCGCCGTGTAAGCAGAGTCTCTCACACATTTCGTATAGTATGTATATACGATACTCGAAATCTCTTTACTTATTTATACTTAAAGATATACTCAACATTTTACATCTTTGCGTACCTTTTTCATGTACTATTTTAATTAAGTGATGCGATGAGATGAACATCTGATGGTAAGTAATACATCAGTCCTTAACAATGTGGAATTAGTGGTATTTATTAGAAAAACGGAAGGAAAAATAGCATTTCTTTCGCCCGACGCGATGAAACATAAGATGTTGTCTCGTTATACCATTAATTCAGAGCCCTTTAATCCAGAACAAAGTTATGTTTGCACACTATTGTTTTGCGGTCAAAATAAGCGCTGCGGTGGTACTTCCATTCGGTCTCCGACAACAGAGACCTATAACCAGTAAAGAGAGTTACCACCAGTAAAAACATATATAGTAATATGTCAGTAAAATAATCGTTCGTTTATATATTTTTTTTAAAAAAAAGTACTATCGATTTAATCATAAAACAGCCGATTAATCGATAACGTATTTCATTCCACTTGATCATATAAAAACGAGTAATCGTATAAACGAATACATCCCACAGTATAAAGGATAACAGCATGATGATGGAAATTTAATACAAAAAAATAAAGCTTCCTAAAGAACAAAGTGCTCGTGGAAGGATTTAAAAAGGACAGCGTATTATCCTTTAGTTTATTATAATAAGTCAGAACAGAAACGATAAATGGAGTGTTAAAAGCTGATAAAGTGGAAGGGTTTTATTTTGATTTATTTGGATCGGGTATAAGTTTATTTTTATATGAAAATGTCCTTCCGGTTGTTTTGTATATATTAATATATATTCAACGCTCTATTGATATATATATATTAATATATAAAACTACTTCCCACTAGAGGTAGTTTAAAAAGTAAGTTATTCATACAAAATTTTTACATGAGACTTCTATCAAAATATCTGTCTATAGTGTAACAGCATTTTAATGTAGCCTGATAGCCGAAGATATAAAGCACGTATTTTCACGTGATATTATATATTCCTATTTATTTAAGGACCTCCAAATAAGGATATACGATATAATAGACATACATTTTATCACATTTTTATAGATTACATGGCAACGTGTTCTTCATTCACAGGAGAGTACAGCATCCAAATTTAAATCTTTTGATATTTTGGAATACTTTTTAACCATTGTTGATAGGAATTGATTTAAGCAAGAAAGAGGACACTATATTCTAAGCTCCAACTTCCGGTGAAGAAAAACATTGCGAGGAAACCGACAGGCTATGTAAGTCTATATATCCAAAGCGCGATTACTGTGGTGGAAAATCGGATTCAACTTTCTTCTTGTATGAGAAGGCTTTGAATTCCAGCAGTGGGATAGTTAAGTGGGCTCTACATTAAAATGTGATATGTAAGAAACTTAACAAGATATCACTTAAACACTTAAGTTACCTTAAAAATGAATAACCAACTCCCAGATATACAAGTTGTTATACTCTATTTGCTTGGCTGTTGATTTAGATATTGTTTGGATTTCAATCTCTATATTTATCTCATATATTGAATATATAAATAATATATATGTATATGTGTGTATAGATATAGTATGTTGTTATAAATATTTTCGTGTTAACATGGATTTATCGTTTAAATGAATATGTCCAAAATGTTATTCCAGCAAATTGGATACGAAACAAACGTAACAAAAACGGACCCTTGTTGACTTGTTTGAACAGATGTTCGCTTAAACCCGTATATAATGTAATAACGCAAACGTTTACAATCAAACGGGCACATTAGTTGTTGCAACCTAATGTTACTGTTTAAATATACACATACATATATATTTGATATATACAAATATATATATTACAGAGAATAAAACCCAAACAATATCTAAATCAACAGCCAAGCAAATAGAGTATAACAACTTCTATGTCTGTCAGTTGGTTACTCATTTTTAAGGTAACTTAAGTGTTTAAGTGATGTCTTGTTAAGTTTCTTACACATCACACTTTAATAAACAGCCCACTTAACTATCCCACCGCTGGTATTCAAAGCCTTCTCATCCAAGAAGAATTTAATCCAATTATCCACCACACTAAGAGCGCTCTCAATATATAGATTTACACAGCCTGTCGGTACCCTCGCAATGTTTTTCTTCACCGGAAGTTGGAGCTTAGTGGGTATTGAACTCACAGGTCTTCCTCCTTACAAACTGAGCTATCACAACTTCAACTTTAATGGCTTTTAGACTTAACTTAGTAAAGTTAGGACGAATTAAAAGGGTCTTTAGAGAATGAAATTATCACATAATAACAGCTATAGCTAAATATAAATAACTCTGTTAAGCAACAGTTAACTGCTTAGCTTTAACCATGAAGGCATATAAGGTGAAGTTAGCATGATGGTTAAGTTATCAACCCGCCTGATAAGTTACATCACATCGTTAATTTGCTGTTATATTAGTATGGTTTTAAACCAGTTTTTTATATACAATAAATGACAAGACGAGTGGGACGTTCATCTGATGGTAAGTAATACTCCGGACCATAAGGAGGTGGTGGTAGTTAGGATGATACACATTGTACAACAACGCGCTCGTCGCCTGAATGAAGATGGAAGCTACAACGCCTTTAAAACCGGATCACAATAATGTTTATATATTACTGTTTGGCGGTAAAATTGCTGCGTTGGTAAAGTCTAGATTATATCCAGTAACAAAGACTAGTTCCTAGTATTTGAGATATAGGATATTCTGGAGGAGACTCCTTCACTAACTTCCACTTTATCACTTAATTTCATGTGATATTGAAATCTATCAGTTATTCCTTGATCTATAGCGTATATAGCATCATAACTCCGCAACGGCTCATCATCATCATCAGCTGATAGATGTCCATTGCAGGACATAGGCCTCCCCCAAAGATTTCCGTTAGTAGAGGTTCATATTGGGGGGATTAAGGCCATTTCCCACCACGCCGGCCCAATGCGCGTTGGTGATAGCCAGAGCCTTGTTTGTTGATTAGCTGGCTGCACTAGGAGCTGGTGAGGTTGGCTTGGATCCCGTGAGCTGTTATACTGGACCCCCTTACCACCCCTCTAAAACGGCTGAACATATTTTATATTGATTGAAATAACACTTCATAGAGTGTTCATCGCTGTATTATATATATTGTTTTAGTTTTTTTTTGGGATATCCTTAATCGTTGTGTGTGGGAGGTGGGAGGTGGGAGGACTGTTGTGCTCTTAAGGAGGTCCCGAGGACACATATCCACCTCTTTTGTAAATAACAATCTCAGATAATTCAGATTTTATACCAGAAACTAGGTAAATGTAAGGTATTCGTTTCGAAAAGAAAACTACTTTTTAATGCCGTGACCATTTGTAATTTTGTTTATGGTATGATACATGACCATAATAGTGGATTTTTTATGGATGAAGACGGATCCCCTATTCCTCAAACAACTTATTCAGGACTTGCCTTTGATTGAACACCGGCTTAAGGGCCCGTGGCGCGTCACGTCCAGGCGGGGCCGATCCGACAGCCGGCACAAGTACCCTCATTAGAGACACCCAGCCTCCGCTCAAATCCAATTTACCGTTTTCTTTTTAACCTCAACAACAAAAAAGGAGGTGTTATGAATTTAACAGTACCTACACTTGAGAGCATATTTGTCTACCAATCCAAAGTTTTTATTGAAGCAAACATTGTGTGATAAACATGGTAATCACTGAGCTAATGTATAAATTCTACAGTACAACGAGCCCTTTAAAATAGGTTTGCTGTTATAAGCGACCTAGTATTAATATCACGTACACGTAACATAGTTTTTGTTGAAAGGAATATTGTTTGATAAACATGGAAATAACTGAGCTACTGTATAAACCCTACTCTGTAGTAACCGACTCTTTTTTTTTGCTAGTATAAGTAAGCTACCTAGTATTAATATCACGTACATAATACGCCATGATTATAACTTAAAGCGAACAATTGGGATAATTGCGCGAATATTGTTTGATAAACATGGTCTTAGCTAAGCTACTGTATAAATCCTGCTATACAACAGACTTAATTATTTTTTGCTGGTATAAGTAAGCGAACTAGTATTAATATCACGTACATGTAACATAGTTTTTATTCAAAGGAGTATTGTTTGATAAACATGGAAATAACTGAGCTACTGTGTAAATCCTACTGTGAAACGGACTTTAAATTTTTTTGTTGGAATAAATAAGCGACCTAGTATTAATACCAGGTACATAACACAACAAAGTTTTTATTCAAAGCGAACAATTGGGATAATTGCGCGTATATTGTTTGACAAATATGGTCATAGCTAAGCTGCTGTACAACAAACTTAATTTTTTTTGCTGGTATAAGTAAGACCTAGTATTAATATCATGTATATGTAACATAGTTTTTATTGAAGCGAACATTGTTTGATTGACATAGTTATAGCTATGCTACTGTATAAATCCTGTCGTACAGCGGGCCCCTTAAAATTCAATTGCTTTAATGCACTGAAATTACCTTACAAAATTATTAGCTACTTAAACTTGGAAGCACTCGCGAGCTTTAAGTTACATTGCTAATAAAGTTGCGGGTTTTATTGCTTGTTATGCTTATGGTAATATTGCTGCGAGAAAAAGATATATAAATATACTTTATTACTTATTAAAATTTAACAGAAGTTCAAGTGATAAGATACATTTGGAATATACCATCCCTTTATCTTATTTAATAATGTGACGAACTTGGTCTTCACCTGATGGTAAGTGAACTTTATGACTTTTACATTACGCCTGAAACATATGATGTTTAGTGACTTTACCCCAGTAATTACAGAGGCCATAGCGCCTTTCAAACCGGAGCAACATTTGCACACGTCAGGTTTTTGGCTTAAATAGGAGCTGCTGTAGTACCTAGACGGTCTCCGCAAACAGAGACCTACCACGAGTAAATATGTATCAATTGGGAAAAAAATCTGAATCTAGGATAAGTAATTTAGGTTTTAGCGTGTGAGCTATCAGTTAATTTTGGGAAAGCGATCTCTTGTCCTAGTTTAACAGTCATTGGTCGAGACTCCACAAGATACGGCTCCGGATTCGAACCTAAACAATATAAGTGGATAACAATTACTGGTGGTAGGGGTCGGTTGTTGGAGATAGTCTACCACCGCAACTCCTATTGCAGCCGACAAAAAGCAGTGTGCAAACATTACTGTGTTCCGGTTTGAAGGGCATAGGAAGTAGAGACATTACCCCTTTGTCTTAAGGCCACGAGCACTATATGTTGCTGTGTATACTATATAACCAGGCGTATTAGTTATCATCAGATGAAGGTTGCGTTCGTGTCATAGCTTCGTAGTTAATGCTTAGTGGAACTCCATTCCAGGTAAACTCTAGTCAGGTGGGAACGCAGAGATATAACCTATAGGAGGGAGAGAGTGGGGGGAGGTTAATCATATTACTTCCGTCATCTCTTTCTGATATAAGCTATGACAATGAAGTATTAGGTCGAATATAATCATCGCGAAAATTAATTTGACGGCTGTCGCGTCTGAGTTCACGTTTACAGTATGATCAATACTGTAGTTCGTTAAAATTCCGCAGCGTCAGGGCTGTATTAATTAACAGGCACTGATAATGATGCACGAGACCTGTCTGAACAGCTACGATGGGGTAGTAGTTAATTAATTAACTACACGCTTTACTACAGCTGGAGTGTCTGTGTATCCATAGACCGTATAGATGCTAGCGGCTTGTATTGCAGCCGAAAAAAAGATCTGTGTAAAGACACCGTGTTCCGGTTTGAAGGGCGCTGTAGTTAGAGAAATTACTGAGGTAACGATACTTAAGATCTTATACCGCTTCAGTATCTGCAGTGTGCAAACTTTACCGTGATACTCTCAGAAAGATATACTCAAAGTCGTAATCCACAACCTAATACCAAATGCGAGCTGTATTTACTTTTTTTTTCTATAACTAGTTTGCGATATACACTGCATTGCATTGTGATCGTCGCCTTATACATAAAATGTTGTCTCGTTACCTCAGTAATTTCACAAGCTGCAACGCCTTTCAAACCGGAACACGATAATATTTGCACAGCATGTTTTAGCGATAGAAATAGAAGTTGCTGTGGTGCCTAGACGCTCTCAATAGGTGGTTGCAATCAATATATTCTAAATATTTTGCGTATTCCCAGTTGGTTATCTCGTGTTTGTCAAAGGTATAATTAATAACTAATTCGGTGTAGTGTTTTCCCAGCGCTGGTGCTGTGGGATCCCAGCAAATGCAGTCTCTTTACGCAATTAAACGTGCCCTCAAATAAACATGGAGACTATGTTTGCTGCTTCAGTACAGTCGGTGTAAAAAGTTTTAATGGAATTAATTTCGAGTTATTTACATCTGGTAAGTCGCTGTTGATGGTGACTGTTTAAGTACCACCGCAGGTTCTACATCTGGCTCCAAACAGCATTTACAAACTATGTTCCAGTTTGAAGGACGCTGTTGCTAGTAAATCACAAGGGTAATAACACTTAACATTTTATCTAAAGGCGATGAGAACAGTGTGGTGCTGTGTGGTCCTTACTCGCTGCGCGTTGTCATATGCAGCCTCTCTCCATAGCTTATCTCGACAAGTAAAAAAAAAATTATAATATTTTTGGACCAATTTATGTTTAAAAAATTTGAAAGTATCAATTCTAAATTACATCGCCAACTGTTCGGAGGATCGCGGTGTCGAGGTAAATTAGTCCGTTCGAGCTGATCGCGAATCGTCTTCCGATTAACTATTGATACAACAAGACTGAGTTTAGTTAAGTATGGTTTAAGATTAAGCTTAGTTAGCGATAAGTTAGCTTTGTATCTAGAAACAAAGAGGTTGAGTTCAGTTTAAATGTTTCTTCCGAACAAAAAGCTTTGACTTCCCGTTCTTGATAAGAACAGCGGAGTAGAACATGTTGTCGGCGTAGGTGTACCTGTACAAATACAGGGTGTTTTCAAAATAAAATGAATATACTGTTACTAGACTAGTGTCTCCATCACAGATCATACCATAACAGCCAATTTACGTCTCCACTGTGGGGGCAGAGGCCGTGTGGCCTGTTAACAATAAATGGGATTGTAATGAGGAGTAAACTTGGAATAGATGACAGTATCATCGATATTTATCGAACCAACTTCATCACAATCGGCTACGAGACTAAATGGGCGATGTCACTTAAAATCGTGTGAAATATATAAAAGTATACCCTACATATACAAAAAAAAAATTAAAGCTGCTTATTTGTTTACTACCTAGCTACAAAGTTATATGTATAAGTAACAATGTGTTTATTTCTAAGTTAATAAAGTGCAGTATTAATAACTACTTTTTTATTCTAAAAGTCTTCTAAAGAGCTTATGTTTCTAGGAATCTAGTAATTACACTAGCTGTTCTTTATACAGTAGTGTTTGCACACTACGTTTTGACGATAGAATTAGATACTGCGATAAAACCTACTTATACTTTTATCATTAGATGCCTATAACCTAAAAAGTTAAACTTCAATATTTCTTTAATCCTTTACAAAAGAGGATTTCATAATAATAATAATATACTTTTTAAACAATTTGACCACGACTGTACTTTGTAGTTTGTGTACGTTGTGTATGTTTACTAAATCACTTTACGGTAACATCGTTTGACCGCTTCCACTAACTTGGTATTTATTCAATGTCTGCCACAGAAGACACGACATCGCTTGTACTCATGAAGATCTGACGAGGAGTTAAACACGAGTTTAATCAATAAGAAATCTCTAGACAGCGTCTGGTAGTAAATAGCTTACCTACCATAGAGCTGGTTAGGATGATATACACTGCATCACATTTCTTCGCTTTGCGATATAGCGACCTCGAAACCCAACGACGGCCCTTAATACCTAGCGGTACTAGAGGCCATGTTGATTGTTATGGAGATCTTTGAGGGAAGCTTATGTCCAGCAGTGGACGTCCATGAGCTGATGATTAATCGACCTCCAAACCGGTACTCAATACTATTTGTACGATCCCAATTGGCGATGGTATCCTGTTTCCGGCAACAAACACCAACCAACAAGACCTTTATATGTTTTAACACATCTTTTATCATCATCTTTATAATCATTGTCATCATCAACAATCACTCGACATCACCTTCACCGTCGCTGTCGCTGCTATCGTCATCATCACAAGGAACCATCTTCAAGGTGAACTTTGGCGATCACATTGCGGAAACTAATACAGTCTTTAGCTTTATTTTCAACTGATAGTATTGAAGCCTGTATTACTCCTCTTGTTATGAAAATATCACCATCAGCTATTTGTGTCACGTCTCCGCATGCCGCCGGTGTTTCCACTTTCCCTGATACAGGATATCCTTATTCAACACCTAGTCTCATACGTTGGTGGAGTTGACGCTGAGTAAATCATGCAACTCGTTTACAATATAACATGAATAAAACATTTCGATAAATCCTGAACATTGTTATCAAGTACATTTTCACATTTCTATATATATTATCTATAATAACTTGAAATATAATACTGTTTCGATCGCTATTTATTATATACAAATTTGGGTTTTTAGTAGGATCTAAAAAAATCTAGCAGGACTTCGCTTCGTCGCATTGGTATCCTATATTATCCGGGTGGAATTTAATAAGCTTAAATGATAATAATGATCTATTTCTTTACTCTTAGTAATTACTATTTTTAGATATAAAGCTGATGCTAATAACGAAAGCTGATCCCACCACCATATGAGAGAGATAGATAAATAGAACGCATTATTACACATATTAAAGTCTATATATATATATAAAACGAATGGTGGTGAGTCTCCATCATCCGAGAGCAAAAGTACCACCTGTAGCTCTTATTTCTGCTGCTGCTTCTTTGTGCTTAAAAGCCTAACTGTGTTTAGGTTTGACAGGTGTAGTAGCTAATGTGATTACTTAGGTAACGAGATTAGAGTCTCAAGGCAATAAGCATAATGTGCATTATCATTCTAAGTAGCGTTATATTTTTATTTATGAGTATACGTTTTATTTCAGGTTAAAGTTCAACTGATCTTATTTCCTCTTAATCATGAAATAAATTAATTTCGAATATCAGACAAGTACACTTATGGAGGACCAGAGAGGTACCGAACTAATATAAGAGTAAAAGAGTTTTGGAAATTTGTAGCAGAGCGATTAATTCGGTTAATACTCGTATTGTTAATAATGAGTACTACTATGAGAAAGAAATTCCCACCATAATAAACCTGAATTTGTTAATAAATAACATTAATTTGTTAGAGAAGTCAATTGTATACGTAACAGTAATATTTCATCGTTTCCGTAGGCTCCATTCTGGTCGCTGCTCTCCGATATTTTTATTATAATACAAATCAAAGGATCACAGAATGTCGCCATGACTTCGAACTCATAAATTACTAACAGAATCCCAGTTCGATCCACTCACCATTTATTAAATTTGCAGCGCCAACCCCGATTCGGGCCCCCGATAAACTTTTCGAAAACCGAAGCCATTTCCAATTTACAAATTGTCAGATTTAATCCGCGTGTACGCTTTTTTATTCATCGCGAAATAGTTACGGTATGTGTACAATATTCGTTCCTTGTTAATTTTTTTGTTTGAGTCCTTTTCTAAAATAAACGATTTCCAAGCACGCTACACAAATTTAAGTGAACTATATGGAGATGTAAATTAATTTAGAGGAAATAGAAGCGTTCAAGCGAGAACATCTACAATATGATCGAAAAACAAGATGGCGGCGTTCATGCGACGTGTAATGGCGACTGCTTGTAGGTAGTTACGATCCTCAACATAGTAGGAACGATGAAAATAGTTACCAGTTTTAAAAAAAACTTATAAATAACCATTAGTATTACTGTTTAACAGTAAACTCATGATCTCTGTTGCGGGACACCATAATGATACTGTTATACTTCTGACGTTATATGGAGAGTTTTTTTTTATTAAACGAAGCGACAAGACGAACGGGTCGATCACTTGACCGTAAGTGTTACGCCGGTCCTTAACAACGTGGCGCTAGTTAAAATGGTATTCATAGCATCACATGGTGCTCGTCGCATTGAGACAAAATGTTGCCTCGGTACCCCAGTAATTTCACTAGCTACAACTACCTTCAATCCGGAACACAGTAATCTTGCAGACAACTATTTCTCAGTAGAAATAGGAGCTTATATGGTTATTACGTAGACGGTATCCAACAACACAGACCTACCATCAGATGTTGAACATTGTGCTCGTCGCCTTAATGCATGTCTCGTTACTACCTATAGTGCCGTTTATTGTTTTAACGCTACTAAACGTAATAGCTTGGTTTCCAGCTACAAAAATCTAGGAGCAGTTTTCTAGAATATTCTTCTTTTTAAAATACCTCTCCAATTAATGAAGGTTGGTGATCAGCGTGGTAGAGTCCTTCTGTCCCTGGTTCGGCAGAACAATTCGGACGCCTCACATTTGCCATTCCATTCCTGATATTTCTCAAGCTTGACTTTTTTCTTCTCCTCCACCTTTCTTTTATAGAAATATGATAGTATTCTCCTTTTTTATTTGTTTTAATCTAATAAAAGTACAGATTTTCTTTGCTTATCGGAAATAATTCGAAGTACTAATAAAAATGTCTCGAATACGATAACCTAAATAACATTTTTCCCTTTCTTCGATCCGTTCGCAATATTTTGGTTGCCTTTTCAATTTCCGTCGCGCATTGGAAGGAAATCATTCCATTTTACTACAAATATTTCTTGCTTTGCAAAACCAATCCTTTACGGGCACGGTATATACTAAGGACGATAATATTTGAGCTAGGCTATTTTTAAGTAGGCTATTTATGTAGTGTTTAGTCTGATTAAGGATTTCTATTCTTCATCAGGCTAAAAGACTTTATTGTATAGGATTCATTTACTATTTCGATTCTACGACAACAGCCTTCGTGGACATAAGATATGTCAACTCGGACTTGGCCGTGACGGATAAATAGTTTTTTATCTCTCCCAGTGATAGAAGAATTGAGTCCATATTATTGGGACTCAATTCTTCTCTATCTATTCCCCAGAAACCGTCGTATCTTTCTAGTGTAACATTGGAATGGAAAATATTTTTACATTTGTTGGAGCTAGTTAACATAGTATTAGGTTTAAGTTTTAGTTAGGTAATTAAATGAAGCTACCATATGTATTTATAGTTAATTGATATTATGTGAATATCCAGAAGGAGTATACAGAAAAACAGTGCAAGGGACCATGCCACTAATATTAAAAATATATATACAGGAAGTATTCAATCACTTCAGCTCTTTGTAACACCTTGTTGTGGAAGGAAGCCGAGGTAATAGCATGTCAACTACGTCACATCCAGGCGTACCAATGTTATAACGCAGGACCAACACAAAGTTTAGGTGAATTTCAATTTTCTCAACCTTACGCTTTGAATTACTTTGTCAAATACCATTTTTAATCTACGCTTGACCACAATTTTATTTCAGACCGTGTATGGAATTTGGTCTGCTGAAATATAACGATGGTATTATAGCTGCAGAAATAGAATATGAAGGTTGTAGCTAGTCAAGCGGGACCAATCACCAACTAAACAACAAGTGGCTCTAGAATCATATCTAGAACCTCTATGTTATAAGTATCGTATTAACAAATAGCTTAATTTAGTGAAATAAATTCTAGTTTTAACTACATGATTACAAGTGAATTAAATGCTGTACACTCCGCAGCTGAACTTCCGTCCGCGCTGCACAAAATGGATCAATATACATGTGTATCGGTGCCAATATTTTATATCGATAATAGTTGAATAACAAAAATGGATTCACCGTACAAATGTGACGTCACCTGCTCGAGAGACAAATATCTATTACAACGTTACCCCCACCACCGATACTACTTCACTAGACTATACAAAGCACGTGCATAGTGAGGACTGGTATAGCTCGCGGATGCTGGATCCGCGAGCCCCGAGTCCGATGAAACCGCTATGGTTTTAAAAACTGCGGCGAGAACAACTCCATAAAAAAAAAACGGGGACTGGTAATTCGTTTGTGGCTCGCAAGACAGACGGATCTTTGGATCTGCATGTGATAATTTTGATATTGTGTTTGTTTATGTGATTCGTTAATTTCACGGGACCTCGGTGTGAATAACGATAAGTTAACCGTTTAATTAAAACTATCACGAATCAAGTACGTAGTATTAATACTGGAGACACCTCTCCTCTTACTCCTCCTCCACAAAAGATTCATTGACACATTACAAAACACTCAAAATTTAGGTGATACGGTCAGCGAATGACGTGAGTAATAGCTTGTTTTTTTTAAATTTCAGTGTACTTTATATTGTATAATAAATTTCTATCAAATTCTCTAAATACAGCAAACCAACCTTTTACGGGTTTTTAAGATTATTACTACGAACTCACTCTAAAATAATGTATGAAGGCAATAACAAAAATGAAAAGAACAAAAATGCCTCCAACACCTCTTACGTCGTTTGAGACTTTCATTTCCTTTTTTTTAAAGGTTTTCATATCAAATCTCCTTTCATGTTACATCAAATGAGATGTGGATCTGCCGACGTAAATAGGTTTACCTGTCTTCATATTGAACGTAATATCTTTACCTGTATAATATCTTAATTTTGGGGAATTGTACACAGTTAATATTTTATGTATCTGATACACGTATATTAAACATTAAAAATACTTATGAAATGTTTATTTTATCTACCCATCGCTAAGCGGCTAATTTATTGCTTTTCAACGTAGAGGTCTTTGATTCGAAACGGAGACAGAGCTACGTATGGGTATTACCTAGTTATTTTTTAAAGATACTGACCAAGTTAGAATGGCTAAACTGTAACAGAAATCAAAATAGAATCGGAGAAATATCGAGAACGAGCCCGAAACCGGGACGGAGACAGTAACCGAAACAGACAGCAGGATAGTAATCGAGACCGATACGTAGACGAAGACCAAGACCGATATCGAGAAGGAGACCAAGACGAGAGAAAAGAGAATCCCGAACTTGAATAAAACATAAATATAAACGAGATTAAAAGAGAAGAACGTCTGAACTAAGGGCAGCTGCTTTTACTAATATCATCATAACGCTTTTGCATACGAAAACGGCGAATTCGAGATTTCTTCTAAAACAGGCAGTCCTTCGGTTCAATTGCCAAGAGCCATTCACCACGTCGAAAAAGCCATTTACAATCAACGATCACTTTAAAAAGGCGAACACGTTTTTAAAAGTAAAAAAAAAAGGAACAAATTTTAAGTCGGCTTTTAAAGATTTATAAGAACACCTCCGCGTGCCAAAACTTCTAGTGAATTTCCCTGATTTGAACTTTTCCCTCGTCTCCCGACTTATAAATAAAGGAAGCGAGATTGCTTTCTCAACTTTTGTCTTTTTTACATATAAATTTCTTTAATGTTTAATTTTCTTTTTAATCACCTACGAAAAGAGAGAGGTGTTTAATAAATTTACAATGATTGCCTCTTCGTCAAAATAGTTACTATACTATACCTAAACAGCAAACCAGAACCTAACTTTGTGCTGCAAGTGACTCAGTTGAGCAGAACAATACTTTTCTGCTTTAACTTTTTAGATATATTTTGTTCACTGTGCTCCTGTTTAAAAGGTTCTGTTGATTAAGAAATTGCTAAGATATAGAGACATGGTACCTCATGTTTCAAGGAAATGAGAACAATGTGGTGCAGTGAATATAATCCTAGTGGGTAGTAACTGAACTAGCGATGCACCTACCATTAGTTAAACACGCTGCTCGATTATTAACATCGCTTTTCAAAGAAAAGAAACTTTATTGAGTAATCTAAAACTATCTCTAGTTCGTTTAGATTATCCATAAAGCACAAGACAAGAGAATAGAGAAGAAAAGAGATTTGTTAAAATAGACCGTACATTACATATTCAATATAATTTATCCTACTGTTATTTTCGTTGTAATCTATAGTTTGTTGTATCATATTTGATCTTACAGCAGAGAACTTGTTGATAGTAATAGATAGAATTGTCCATAACAAGTACATGAATGAGTAAGGATGTTTACACAGTAACATAATGCATTACGTATAACTTTGTGATAGTGACAGCGGTATATCATAACTGTTTGTTAGAAGCATTTTCACCAGCGTTAGCATTTATAATGTTAGCATCGCTTGCCGTCGCATTATCATGCTGAACAGCATCCATTTACAGTTTCCATTTAAACACAGCGACAAGTTGAAGCTGTCTGTTTGTGTTGTTTGCATTATGCATGAAAATTTTTGAATAACACAGTAACTATTTGGGCTGTTTGGTAAATGGAGGAATGAACTAGGTTACGTAAGATTCTGTGATAAAATTCTTAACATAAAAGAAATAGATAACATTTGTTAATTTCTTTAACCCACGGTTGGAAACGGACTCGAATATACTCTCACTCTATTCTCGGTGTGTAAAAGTGGACTAGGATTTGAATAAAAAGAAATGCCTATTTATATATACATATCTCTAGAGCCATAAGATCTGAAGACTTGAAATTTGGTAGTAACATTCCTACTGCCGAGTATACGGCAGCTAAGAACAGGTTCCACAGAATTTCTTCTTCAAAGAGAGCTGCAGCGGTGTTAAGATCAGCTAAACGGGCGAGGAACAGCTAATGTATTTAAGTATTTATTTATTAATTTACTTTACTCTTCCTTTTTTTTTATAACATCTAACAGGCAAACGAGCAAGACGGGTCACCTGATGGTAAGTGATTCACCGCCGCCCACGGACACCAGCGATGCCAGTGCGTTGCCTACCCTTCAGGTAAGAATATGCTCTTTTCTTGAAGCTCTTCCTCTACTATAACTCTACATCTTCCACCTCATCCAATATTCTCTTATCTCCTGTTCTCTTTTAGCAAAGTGATCTACCTATGTGTTTCTATTATATAATCAGACACAAACAAAAAGTCGCGGATTCCAGATCCGTGAGTTTTAAGTCGGATGAAACTGTAAAAATCGTCAAAAAGACTAAGAGCTTAGACAACATTAAAAAAAAAGTGAAAAGAATCCTTAGTAAAACAAATTAGCTATAATAAACGTGGCGAGTAAGACAAATACTGTTTAGGAGAGGCTTACGTTCAGCAATAGATTTAAACTTCTTCATGCAATGGCTTAGGCACTTGTAAAGAAGTACAGATTTTCTTTACTCCGTTCTGAGGATACATGGTTGTACTTTTTCTGGTAGAGTAGATCTCTATTGCTGGAGACGGCTAGGTAGGTACCACAGCAGCGTCTATTTCAATCGCCAAATTGTATTCCAACTACGGAGGTAACAAGACCCAACATTTAAAGTTTCAGGCGACGAATGTAATGTGGTATAGTATACTATACTAATTACACTCACGTTAGCAGGCGCATTACTTACCATCAGTACGGTCCCAATCGTCTTGTCACTAAATTGAATAAAAAAAAACTATTATAACATCATTGTTTCAGAATAAATATGATAGCTAGTTTCTTCTACATTAGCGTCACCATCTTCGGCCCATACGAAACATTAAGTTCAAATTTAAACTAATCTAGACACATATATGAAAGAGTAATGTTGACAAGGATTTTATAAATTAACTTTAAAACTATGCATGCATGTAAAGTGACCGATAATTTATGGAGACTTGAGCACACTGCCATTCTTTTGGCATATTTATGAATGCAATACATCATGCTGCCAAGTATAATGAATCGAGGAACCACAACGCGGAATCTAAATTTTTCCTATACCATCGAACCTCTATAAGTGCGATGTAGTTTTTGATATTATATAAAACATAATCGAAGGGTTTTAAATTAACTGTTCAGTTAATTCTTTAATGTACTATTATATTATTATTTTGTTTGTTACGTACAAGTAACAACAAATTGATAATTAATTTAAAGTACTTAATTTCTGATAGCATGTGTTTTGATACAAAGTAACTACCAAACAATCCGGGGTTATACTTTCAGTATTAAAAATTTTACTGCTGCTGTGGATCAGCTCGTAAAGTTCACAAGCTGTAAGCGCCGACATTATTTAACATTTAAAGCAGCGGTAAATGCAATAAACAAACCGTAAATTACAATATCACCGTTGAAATATGACTATTACAAATCTGAGGAAGAGAGAATTTCTTTTGCACGCCGGGTTATGGATCAAGCAACATGTCTATATTAAATCAGTCAAGGCAAAGTCTCTTACCTAGACTCGATCCTTGTGAGATCCTCGTCGTCGTCGTCCGGTAGTCGTCTTGTCGTCTAAGAATTTATGATGTAAAATTTTATTATCCTTTAAAGTCATATTATTCATTTAAACGTTATCTCGCAGCGGTGTTATCTTTATAAGGCAACGAAATTGGTGTAGTGTATAACATTATAAGTTGCGCTAATTTGTTATTGGCGTATCACTTAACATCAAGTGAGCGTCATGCACGTTTCTTTGAATAAAAAGAATGATATATTCTCTATCCTTGATGAGTATTTTTAGTTTTGGTCTTGAATATAGCATTCATTCAATGTAATGCAAACATTAATGCGTTGAATGGCGCTTTTGTTAGTGGAATATACGTTTTTATAATCGGTTAATATCAGACTTAGGTCAAGCAAAGGACTGTGACAATGTGATGACAATGATGATGAATATTTGACAATTCACATGATTTGTAATGAAAATATCTGAAGTTGTAATGAAGAATATGTCGAAGGGTTCGGTTTAGAAATTAAAGAAGTTATCCTTTTAAATCTGAACAGTAGCTGTTGAACCGAATAATAAGTACGGTTATTTAGTCTGCCAAAGGCTTGCTCTACGTTTGTCGGATTTGAACCGAAGACTTTCGCTTTACAAGACCAACAGGATAATGATACTTAACACTATACTTTTAGACGACCCGACGACGACAACGAGGATCTCGCGACGAGAGAGTCAAGGCAAAATCTATGTTCCTGGATCTATAACCCGGGGAACAAAGCAAATTCTCTTTTCCTCAATGATTTGTAATAAAGTTATATTTCAACGTTTATATTGTAATTTACGGTTTGTTTATTGCATTTTCCGTAACATTAAATGTTAAATAATGTCGGCGCTTACAGCTTGTGAACTTTACGAGCTGGCCCACAGCTGCAGTAAAGTTTTGAACGTTGAAAATATAAACCAGGATTGTTTGCTTGTTACTTTGTATCAAAACACATGTGATCGTAATATATGCAATTTCAATTAATTTACAGTTTATTGGTATTTGCTTCTGTTGGTGTCTGGTAATAAAGTATCAGATTGGATTCAAGAAAGAAAAGAATGAGAAGTTTCACCGCATATGTCCATACTAAATGAAACGATGTGCATATAGAAGATAAATGGTACATAAGAACTATTTAGACCATTAGAAAGCATAAGAGGACAAGTGGTCGTGATTCACTAAGTGGTTTGATCGTGTGATGGTGAATACAGAAGATGAATATTCTGGTTAAGTAAACCCATACCAGAAGATTGAAAAGAAGTATTGTTTGCTTTTTATAGCTGCGTTAATAAAAATGTAGATTGTTTAGATGCTTTAAACTTTAAAAAACGATACTTTAAAAAGAGAAGTAGATAGTGAAGCCATCATATCAGATTCTGAATCCACTGACTTGAACATGCTATAATAGAGCTTTAATTTAGAGCAACGTAGAGATAGTAGTACTCTGCTGTTAGAGACCATCTAGGTATCACCGCAGCTCCTATTACAGCTGATAGTCAGCAGTGTGAAAATATTACCGTATTTGAGTTTAAAAGGAGTAGTTAATGAAAATCCTTGGGTAGGGAGACTTAATATTCTATGAATCAATAACACGGGCAAAGTGCAGTGTATATCACTCTAACTCGCATCATATTAATAATAGGAAAAGTTTACTGATGACTTAGTATATACAACAACCCTTGCGTAATGAGATAAAACATAGATTATTGAGTAAGTTGGCTGCTTGGTTTCTTACACATCATCGTCATCATTCATCACAGATTAAGCCTAAATTCATTCATAAATACTTCAAACAGGAAATTAAATTTCACGCTGCAGATTATGCACTGAACTTGCTCACTTGAGTTTAATTAAATAGTTCGCCAACTTGTGATTGTAACTAGCGGTGTGAGCGCGAACTTTATGGCTTTGAAACACTAAATAATTTCATTTGACTATAAATTTTCTGGTGACACTGCGACGAGGAACGTAGGTACCCCAGACTTTAAAATCCAAACTGATGTAATTTTACTGCTGATTGTCGATGAGAACGGGAGTAACGAGATTATCGAAAATCTCAGAACCTTATATATTTTATTGGTAACTTACTGATAAGACGTCAAGTAATTCAGTTCAACTTTTAAAATGGATGGTTAGCGATAAGCAACGAAGTTTAGTTTGTAGAATCGTAGAAATTAACGATTTCATATACATGGACGATGTTTTTCGGAAATTGTAACAAAAAATTACTTTTAAAAACTTTTCAAATTCAGGTCTTAAATAATTCTGATTTATGGTTACATTTTGCTATATCGCACGCCTGTTCAGATATGTAGAAGGTGAGAAGACCTAGGGTAAGGGGTCTCGCACAACAACTCACGAGACCAAAGCCAACCTCACCTGTTTGTGGTGCACCCTGATTGTGATGATTAGTCAACAAACGAGACTCTGGCTTCCACCAGCCAGCTTGGACCAGCGTGGTGAAAAATGGCCCAAATCCCCCCAATATGAAACTTTACAAACGACGGCCCCTGTTGCCAGGCGATGCGGGTGGCACAGGATCGATCGATGTGGATCTTTGGGGGAGGCATATGTCCAGCAGTGGATGTCTATTGGCTGATGGTGGTGGTGGTGGTACTCCAGAAGAGAATAGAACTAACTAACTAGACTAACACATTTGAAATTTTAAAAAGAATATTGGAAGTATTTAATTTTTGAATGCCTGTTAATTGAAGTTTGAATGATTAGAGTCCATTTCAACTAATATTTGAATATAGTTTCAACCAATTTAAATTATAATGTAGTGCAGTCTAAATAATCTAAACTCTTACCGTCATCTAATTGACAGTTTTTTTTTTTATCAATAACATCCTATGATCCTTGATTGTGGCCAAGGGCCTCCACGGTGACTTTCCATTGCGTTCGGTCTTGGGCTTCATCCGCAACCTCATCCCACGTTTTCCCGATCTTCTTCGCCTCATCGACTACTGTGCAGCGCCATATCTGTCTGGGATGACCGAGCTTGCATTTTTCTTACAAATTCCAATCAAACTACTTGGTAATAAAAATTGACATTTTACTTTAAAAAAAAAATTATAACCTTTGAAAGCAAATTTATTCTCAACCATTTCAATGTCCTTTTCTCTTGAAGCACAGAAAATATCCAATTAATATCTTATAAAATGAAGATTAATAGAACGATGATGGTGATAATGTTATAAATAAATTAATTAATAAAATAATCATAAGCAATTTTAATAAGTATGATAATAAAACTAAAAATTAAATTATATATGCCATATATCATGTAGAGTACTTTTTAGTAAGATTCGTTGAAGTCTACAAAATCTTGTGTTTGTGTACACAGAAATAGCTGATGCTTAATCCAATTAAAGGAAAACATAATTAAATCAAATCAATTGTTAATGACAAGTCTTTAGAAATTCGTAATTGGGTTCGAAACGCTCAATTCGGTACAATTGTTGTTGTTACTTAAGTTAATACTCCCCAAATTATTAAGTTGTGTCGGTGTATTAGAAATTGTAACAGTACAAAGCTAACGAAAGGTTTTTTCTTTAATTTTCTTTAACATCATCAGCTCTACGAACATTACTTTCTACTTCTTCACCTCTAATACTTTTTCTGTCTTTTTTCTTTTCTCCTTGTTATGGAGTCTAGTGTTTTATATCAATATTTATTTAATCATTTATTGCCGTCTTCAAATATTTGATTAATTTAATTACTTTTGATTTCTTCACTCATCATAACATCTTCTCTCCTCATTAAAGAATTCTTTAGATATATGTCTATATCTTTAATCATTGTTTTTTACATACATATATATCATGCCTCGTTCCCAGTGGGGTAGGCAGAGACCACCTCTTTCCACCTGCTACGATCCTGGCACACCTCTCTCGCTTCCTCCACTTTCATAAGCGTCTTCATGCACGCTCGCCGGTTGCGTGTGCTTTTGATCCGGCCTTTCTTTAGGACATCTCCGATTTGATCGGAGTATGTCCGCCTAGGTCGACCTGCACCAATTTTTCCAATCATTCTTACCTTGTATATTTCTTTCGTTAATCTTCTTTCATCCATTCTTTCGACATGGCCGAATTGTTATTTAATCTGATCATTTCTTTACTCTTTAAACTCCAAGTATATTATTTTCCTCTTCTTCACCCGTCCTCTCCATGTTTCTTCTTCTTGTTTCTCCTTATTTAGAATTTTAATGTAAACATAGATGTTTATGTTGTTTGCTTTTTAAGCTTAAGGCTTCGAATTTGCGAGCCTCGAGCCAAATCTGTAAAAGTTGTTAATAAGACTAAAGTGAAAACCGTGTACGGTTTACTCTCGTTATTGCTCGATTGTTTTATATTTATTTACTGAATATCCCTCTACTCTTTGTATTTCTATTTACAAAAGTTCATTTAACGATGTTCAAATTAGATTTTAATTTCATCTGGTTTCCTTTTTACCTTTAATTATGTACTTTATTCAATATTAATTTATTCACAACAATATTTAGCTTATCGATTGCGGATCTGCGGGTCCCGATTCGGATGAAACTTAAGATATTTTTAATTAAACTAACAATACTGTTAATTTTAGTCTCTGAAAAATAATTAAGGTTGATTTAGTCTTTAGCGTTTACCTAACACCAATCAGTTGTTAATAATAATTAACGAATTTGACTTTCTTTGGGTGAAACCTTCGAAAATATTTCGTAATATGGATATCTGTAATTGAATAAATCTGTAATCGCATTAGTGAACCATTTTGCGCGTTTTCTATTCGACTACATTTGATATTCATTAAAGCAACATGTTTGCGCTGATTTACAGGTTCACTAAACTCATCCGATACCGCAATTAATTTGAACTGAAACAGTGGTGCGCTACGGGAACTTAATTAGAAACGTTTTAGACCCCATTCCCAGAAAGATGTATACTATAATTGAAGCTCGTGTATTTGTTTAAATGCGTAACAGTGTTATTGTTGTTTCTCTTTGTTTGTCTACTCCGTTGTTGATTGAAAAAATTTGATAGAAAAAAAACTCCTTGTTTGATGGAAGTTAACCTTTATATGTTAATCTAAGTTCCACAGAATACTCTGTCGATAGAAGTCAAGAAACTCTGAGATACTCTTTTAGTAAAAAGCGAAGCTAACTTTACTTCATCTACACAGCTAGAGGTGTAATTTATTCTGACAGCACTCAAGCCTCTTTGGATCCCATGCTTCCTTCCTTCGCAATACAGAGTGTAGACCTTTCCTTAAAAAATAAATCACTAGTAGAAATATCGCCGATAGCTTTTCGCGACGCTTGATACTCTGTCTCTAGGGAAATCGTACGGGATACTCCAATCTTTTCATAACTATACCATTTACATCTTCAATTTTAACCTATTGAATTTTCTTTGTTACTGCATATCGAAGATGCGTGATAAATGCTATTCTACATAGCAGCTTATCGAATTTATTTTTTTACGTTGATAGCGATAGTAAGCGAACCAGGCCTAAAGTGACAGCATCTTAGTTACTCTTCTGTAATACCGTAGTAGTATTACTATTATACTAAAACCTTTGAGACGATGGTTTCACAAGACATAAATCAGATCGCCAGTCTCCTTTGAGTAGGTCCTTCAGCAATATACTAGTACGCGGTTGCCACTCAAGATCCTTATCATCTCATCGCCCTTGCCTACGCTTCGATTTGGATATCTTCGGAAGAGACCTAACCAGGAGTGGGAGTGTATCGGTTCGTGATGACATTCATGATAATTATCATTAGAGATAATGTTCTGTTGCAACTTATATTACTTACAGAGAAAACAATAGCACACCGGAAAAACTGAAAACTACACCGTTTCATATCAATTGAACACGAGAAATGCTAGACAAGGATAAAAGCAAAAAGCAATAAAAAGGAAAACTAATATATATCTTTTTCCAAATTTCTCCATTACAGTCGTCTAGCGAGCGTTTTCACTCGAGGCCCCCTTGTGTGCTTATTTCGCCGAGTGGCCCTCGACGTGGCCAAGAGTTTCTCAGATTTATCAAAGGGGGAAAAACTAAAATTTCTAGACAACTTCAAGGAACGTTTATTTTACTCGTATGCGGACTGGATGCGGACTTTTAACCGACAACTGAAATGAGGTTATTCGATGTGAAGATTTACTGAAATCTCTTTTATAGAGCATTCAGAATTTTCTATTACAGTTCTGGTTAAAGGTGAAATTCAACTTTGGTCGAACAAATAATTTAAAAATTAGTAATTATTTAGAACATCTCTATTGAAACTACATATTTTTAATCTAGTTTCAATAAACAAATTTTCGACTTAATTTTTTCTTCGAAACCTTTTTTTTATTTTCCAATTTTCATGAACGCAATCACTCGTTCTACCTTTAATAACCTTTTCCAACGAATAAATTTTTAGGTCTATTCGTCTTAAAATTTTTAATATATTATAAATATATTATATTATAAAGATAGAAGTAGGTCTCTGTTGCTAGAAACGTTCAAAGTAGGTACCACCGCAACACCTATACCTACTTTCAAAGAGTAGTAAGGAAATATTACTGTATTCCAAATGAGACTTCTGTCTCAAGGTGATGAGTACAATGTGACGCAGTGCAGTCATTTTAACTAGCTCTACATTGTTACCATAAGGTAAACGTGAAAAAAATGAACATACTACTTACCGTAAAATGTTATTTTATACAGGTCCAGTAAAATTTCACCCTTATTCATATTCTAGGCGTTTTTGACTTATAAATAATTTATCAGATAATTCCGTATGTACCTCGCGACGGGACTTAGGAAAAATAACTTTACTTAAATATGAATTTGGCAGTTAGACGTGACCGAAATAATTGAATAACTGTTGTTTGGTTATTTCGACAAAAGTTCGACGTGTTACATGTGGCAATTTGTGTACATGAATTGTGTACGTATTGAATGTTCTAAATACACCACCACGTAGTATATTGACATGACCTAAATCACTGATCAGTACCAAATTGCGTAATGTTACGAAACTTATTCTACATCACATGAAGAAACATCAGGATTAGTTGAATGATCGCCACCTAAAAAATATATGTTACACACACATATATTGCAAATATAAAAAAAAATACTGTGACAAGTCTATGTACATAAGACTTAAGATACAAGCTGTGCCTAATTCAAAACCACAGAGATAACATGTGCTATTATAATGCATTTAATGAGGTGCTTCGACAGCATACATTTCCATAAATCTAGAAAACATTGAATGTATCATTTGGCTGACATGTACGCCACTCACATACATACGCAACATTTACAGATTAAATATATTGTAATTAACAATCAACAACACTGTTATTGTATTATTACTGTGTATTATGAACGATATTCAAAAATAAACAGGTTTAATATTGGTTAACAATAAAAGTAACCTTAAATAAGCTTTTCAGAATTCACAAGTCCGAAATAGCCAAGTATATCGCTCGTATCGCCTCGTGATTCAAAACGAGAATGAGTCATCCGCTTTTTTTATGATGAAATTTGCCTTGCAAGAGTTATTGAAAATTATTGCACCTTCATCGGACTCAGGGCTCGCGGATCTGGATTCCGCGAGCTAAAATAAAAAAAAGGAAATGAAAAGAAAATAAAATGTAATTAAAATTACACTAAAACTTTAAACTAACATCCGCTCTCCGAACGTCTGTATTTAAAATGTCGTCCGCCCACACCTCTAGAAACTTCCAGAGAACTCCATTTTCTAATGCAATAAGAATTTATAATACGTGCGCGGCAACGAGTTCACGATAAACGATGAGTCATCGTTAATTGTGAACTCGTCGCCGTGCACGTGTCTGTCGGCGTTTCATTATTCTCGAATGTTCTAGCACTACATTCTATAATGATAATTATTGTAACAGCATTTTATATTAAAAAAAAATATATAAAAGAATATCAAACAAAGTTAGAATCGTAAAGAATTTAATGAGTAAATGTTTAGTGAATTTTGTGTAAGTATGAAATATATAAATAAATGATAAAAAATATAAAAACGCTTCACTTCCTACTGCCCTTTTCCCAGCTATGTGGTATGTACTTCTCTTCCATATCCCTCTATCGACCGTCATATCTGAATTCATACTTTTCTTACACGTATATTCACACAATCCATCGACACCTTCGGTCTTCCTCTTCCCTTATAACCATACACATTCATTCTCATTTCAAAAACACAAAAACTTAGACAAAAGTTCTATCAGATGAGAGCTAGGAAAAATACAGCACAAGGCATTCTTCCTAAAGCTCCTGTCTTCAATATGAAATTATAAACTAGTAGTAGAAGAAAACAAATAAAATAATCTGACATTTTGAAGATGAACATCGAAGTTTTTTTTTATGTTCTATATAGAAATTACTATTTTAATCTACTTTAGTTGAACTCAAAATATACATGGTATTACATAAACAGTGCATTACGGTAGAAATTAAATATTACTAGCGTTTTGTTACTGCTTATGAAGTAAACGGTCGCGTAAGCTGTTAGTAGATAACTGTGTGATAAAACGTTATTTACTGCGTTAAACTTTGAAATTATCCTCGCTAATTGGCCATTACTCCCCTCTTAATGCGCATTTAGCTCCCGCAGCTACATTTTGAAGCTATAGTTTTGATTTTTTTTAATTAAATTGCAGTAAACAAGGAAATGTTTCCGTAACATACTAACTTACCTCGGACTTAGTATAGTGGAGTCTCAGTTCGATTGAGAGGCCACTTATAGGGTTTTATTTTAAACGTCTGCCACTGGTATTTTATCAATTTAACACAATTAATCATACATATTAGAATTTCAATATTCTAACCATCATGCTGTGCTAAAATTTAATGCAATTTTGAGGTTAGGACTGAGTTGTGACGTCATCATTTGAAACACCAATTGTCAGTTTTTATATCTCCTATAAAATCCCACTTATCTAGAAATCCAGATGATATATTTTTTTAATTATTTTAGCTTTTTTTTCCTATTCCTCGTGCTCTTCTTTCTTTCCTCTTTTCTTTTGTGCCCTTTCTCTTACACACTTCAGTTCTCTTCTCTCATTCCCCGTCCCATTTCCTTCTTTCATCCCTCTTTCATAAATAATGACAACCCACTCTATCTTTATTTTTAAATTTTAGTTTACAATTTTATTAATGCTGGTACAGTTCTTACTCTATCTTACTTTTAATTCTTCTCTTTGTTTAAAATTTATGTTTTATTATTTATATTACATTCTTCTTTTCTTTCTTATATCTATTGTTTACAACATAGTTTCTTTATTATTAATGTCTTACAATTTTCATTTTTATTTTCCAAATCTAGTTCACATTGCCTATTTATAATCATATTCTTTCTACTCTATTATTTTACTGTACCTTGTTCACTCTTCAGAGAGGCGATACAACTAGCGCTTATTTCTTTTCCCAATTGTAGCTACTGTAATTACTTAGGTAACAAGACTCAACATGTTGAATCTGATTCGACAATCGCAATGTGGAATATTTATACCATCCTAACAAGCGCCGTGTTGTTATAGGCAGGTGTATCAATACCATCAGATGAATGTCTCACTGGTCTCGTCGTTTAATAGAATAAAAAAAACTCTGGTAGCAGCTCTGTGTTACCGGAAACCAGGTAAGTACTACCGCAGCTCCTATTTCTGTGAGCAAATATTATTAAAAGCTACGAGCACTGCAGTGCTGTGTCCACTCCAACTAGCGCCACGTCACATCATCAGGTGAACGTGTCGTTGTTGCCTCCGATAAAAAAATCATAATATATAGCGTGTGTTAACATATATAAATTAATCTAGCTTACACACAGACCTAAGCTTCCGTGATAAATAGAGGCGGCACGCGCCTGTCCTTTTAAGATACCACCTCGCATAAATCAGACGAATATACCGCACTAAACGTGTTGATGGGAACGGTAACAACTTTAAACTTAACTAATTTTAAAGTTGTTACCGTTATAATATATACATTATTCTATATAAATCTATATTTGTAACAGATATTTAAATACATGATTAATACGAAATTAATAATTATATTAAAATGTTTGTACACTACTATATGTCGACAGAAATATAAGCTGCGATGGTAGCTGGACGGTCACCGCCAACAGACACCTACCATCAGTAATATGGCGGTAGATTGAAACATTCATTGCATAAAACGGAAATCATAAATACGTTCATTCCTTCCGTTTCAATCCATAGACAGCCAATGCTGGAAAGGTTTCCTTTAAATTCAGTATTTACTGCATACCGTCTATGTACACAGAATTAAGTATTATTAATTTTTTTTTTTTCACTTGAAACGCTTTAACACCGTAGTCGGGAAAATATCCGAACACGGCGATAAAGCAAATTACAACATTCCTCTGGATCCTTCGAAATGTTCCTGTTATTTTTTCTCCTTTGACTTTTAAACTTACCCTACTATTTGCTTTGAAATTTATATCAGGAAAGGATTTTTTTTAATGAAAATATTTTGATTATTTTATAGAGCACGTTAAAGAAATTTTTCTTATGAGAAATATTTTAAATCAGATATAATATAAAAACTTTGTTATGCAAAGCCTTTAATTTCTGATATTTTTTATTCCACAGCGAGACTATACCAGCAAGACGATCACCTGATTATAATAACGTGGCGTTAGTTAGGATGATATACACTGCACCTTCTTGTACTCATCTCCATGAGACGTAAGATGTTAAGTTTCTTTACTCCAGAAATTTTAACTAACAACACCTTTAAATCGGAACAGAGTAACATTTGCACAGTACCGTTTGTCGGCTGCAACAGGAACCGCGGTGATAACTAGGTCGCTATCAACAGGGACCTATATAGATACATACAAAAATATATAAAAGAGAATAAAAGAAAAGTAAATAATGTAAATAAAAAATGAGTTCAATACAAAGCTGTATTATTTGAAATAACTCTTTCAGGGAAGCAAGAATTACGAAAAGTCTCCCCGCCTCGGCTTTATCCTTTCGGAAAGTTTTTCTATTCCCTTATTCATCCCGTAATCTTTTCCTCCAATATTTAAATCGTTTAACATCCGCCGCCGAAAGTTTGCGCGGTTATAAATGACTGCAAAGGGAGCTTTTTTCCTGACGTTCCTTTAACACCGCAAAAAGTGTTAGAATACATTTTTTAGAACATTTATCCGAAGACAAATATGAAGGGAAGAAAATCAACATCATCGTTATTATCAGCCGACAGACGTCCACTGATGGACGTAGACCTCCCCCAAAGATCTCAACGTCGATCTATCGATTTTATTAAAAAAGTAAAGACTAACTTGCATATATATTAAAGTTATTCTACAAGTTAACAGCCGTAGAATAAATAAAAATTATTTAACAGTTTGCTTATCAGATTATAAATGAAAAGATCTATGTATCTATGATCTTTTATAGGATAGCTAAAACAGTGACATCTATTATCGAAATAATTTTCACATTGCTCTTGTAAAAAAACGATATGTAAAATTATGTGAAGTTGGTTACGTTAAAGCCTTCCAATAGTTTATCTTATTTCTAATAGATGTCTCTATATAATACAAATTTTCAGAAAATTTTATGTATTCATTAATTTATAACAGCGCCATCTTTTGATACTTTTAAAACTTATGTAGTATTAAAGCACTTGTATTATATATGAACAGTATATCACTTTCAAAGCGTTTAATATTACGCTTCATAGATGTCACTATAGTTAATAATTATTTTATTATGTCAAGCGTTTTATTTAAAACTAGAGCAATTATATAAACATGGTATATTTTTCTACAGCAGTAAAAATAATTTATGAATTTCAATTATGTTTCATGTTATAGTCACTTTTCTGGTGAACATAACACAGTGTTTTTAAGACAGTTTAAATATTATTATATTCTATGAAATAATGGATATATTACATTTTGGTTTTTTTATTCACCGAAGCGACGAGACGAACGGGACTTTCACCTGATGGTAAATGATACTCCTGCCTATAACAATGTGGCGCTAGTTAGTATGATATATACACCACATTGTGTTCGTGTTTAGTTTCGTTACCCCACAAATTTTACTAGCTACAATTTCATTCAAACCGGAACAGAGTAACGTTTGCACACAGCTGTTTGTCGGCTGCAATAAGTGCTGGGGTGGTGTCTGAACGGTTTCCGACAACAGAAACCTACCACCAGTAGTTCCATATATTTATAAGCACGGTGCTTACCGCCGCCTCGTATGCAAGCGCCTCCGCCATCAGTTGAAATTTCAGCCAATTTTATCTTCTTTGTTAATTTAAAAAAAAGGATTTTCTTTACATTTCTAAGCACGATAACAAATGTATATTATAATTGTTAGTTTTTGTATGTATTGGTTCTCGAATAAAATGAGGCACTGCTGTTCGTTGGGAAGGTAGAAAATAAAATCTGGCAGTAGACAACAATGGTTCGCATCAAGCAATTTTGCGGCATAGTAGTTTTTGTGAACCGGCCAATGGCACCGGAAATGTACACAATGCGGAAATAAACGAGACCCGAGCTGAAGTGGGACGGCGTTGTGAAGCAATACGCTCGCGGGGGATGGTTTTGATTAACCTTTTTTCCTTTTTTTTTGGTAGATAGCACGATGTTGTTGGGATATTTTTAACCGCTGGCTAAATAAGGATCCATAGCAGCTTGCTCTGGAGTACTCCGACTTTCTTATATCGACTTCCGGAACACAGTTATGTTATGATCACAGAACTAGTATGAAACAGGTAGCTTTCTGAATCATCAAACTCCACAACTTATCGCCCGGGAATTGTATCAGGAACTTCTAAGTTACTACAAGCACTTAACCACTGAGGTAATTCTTTAACAGATGTATTCATTCTCACACTTCTGTGTTAGCAGATATTTCTTTAGAGAAGAACCTTAGGATAATAAGCTTTTTTTAATTTTATCCTTAAGAGATCCTTGTTGTTATATCTTCTTTATATGTACTATACTACTTTATACTAGACTCCTATATACTATCGATATAAGTCTACATATCCAAAGCTTCTAATCTTCCTGCTAAGATCATAAATAAAAAATACCGAAGCTTTTTATCTTCTTTATGTTCGATAGAGATACATTCCAACTTATATTCCCACTGCTGGGACTCGGGACCTTCTCTTAAAAGGTAAAAGTTTAAACTTTGGAATATAATACTTTTTCTTTAAGGAGTGAGGAGTCAAGCGAGATGTTCACCTTGTGCGCTAGTTAAGATGATATACGTTGCACCACATTGCGCTCGTCGTGTTGAAATATGATGTTACGTCTCATTACCCCTATTAATTTCACTAGGTTCAGCACCTATCAAACCGGAACACAGTAATGTCCGGACAGTACTGTCTGTCGTCTGCTACAGGCGCTGCGGTGGTACTTAGACGGTCTGTAGCAACAGAGACACTACCACCAGTAAGTTGTACAGTACTTAATTACTTAAGTTAAAATTTTTAAATAATATTTCAACTTGTTATTTCGGAAATATGAAATAGTGAAGCTTTTTTTTTATTTAATCTGTAACTTCTTTATTTGCTATACCTTTAATATTCGGATGAAATTTATTTTGATGAAGTATCAATTGGGTCTATTTCGCTAAAGGTACAGTTTGTTCGTAGCAAGTGCGGTTATAATACCGGTTAAATTTTACAGTTAAATATTAACCGCAACTCTAAATATAATCTAAAACTTAAACTAGTGACATGAAAATGCTTTTCGATACCAAATTTCAGCGGAACTCCCCACCGAACGGAAACTTCAGTCCGCATCAAAGTTTACAGCTACGGTATAAACCGGAACTGAAATATTGTTTATGAACATGTTTTCAGTTTGCTTTGTTTAGATCACCTGTTTTTAGGTGAAGCACTATAATATTTTTCATAGGTCTCTGTTGTTACAGACCGTCTAGGTACCACCGCAGCGCCTATTGCTGCCGACAGATAGTACTGTGTTCCGGTTTGAAAGGGGTTGTAACCAGCGAAATGAGATGTAACATCTTATGTCTCTAGGCGACGAGCGTAATGAGACGCACAACTACTCACGGCATCCAAGCCAAGTTAACCAGCTCGTGGTGCAGCCTGCTAATCAACAAACGAGGGCCTGGCTCCCACCAACTCGCATTGGGCCAGCGTGATGGGAAATGGACCAAATCCCCCCATATGAACCTCTACAAACGTGTAGATCTTTGGGGGAGAGCTATATCCAGCAGCGGAAGTCTATCGACTGATGATGATGATGATATTTCATATATAACAAACGTTACGTTGTTATGAGTGAAGGAATCACCATCTAGTGAATGTCCTGATCGTCTCCTCGCTTCCTAAAATAAAAAAAAAAACAATCTTCTTCATCACCAAGAATATAAACCTACCATCACTCTTAAATGTTCATAGCAAATTCTAGAAGATTTTTTATCAACGAGACAATCGAAATGTTCATCTGATGGTAAGCAATACCTACTCACGACAATGGAGCGCTAGTTAGGATGATATACACAGCACACTTGATAAATAAAGATATTAAGTCTCGTTATTCATTTGGATTGCTACAGCGCCATTCAAACCGGAATACTATATTGTTTGCCCGGCACTATGGGGCGGGAGTAATATGAGCAGGTGTTTAAAGGGTTCTTAAGGAGCCCATGTCAACCCCACCAGCACGCAGTGCACCCTGCTGAATTACTAGGCTCTGAACAACCACTAACCTCCACTGGACTAGCGTGGTGGGCTAAAACCCCATTCCATATGAACTCTGTGGCGATCTTCGGGAGAGGTCCATGTCCAGCAGAGGACGTCTATCAGCTGATGATGATTAATGCTGCGGTGGTACCTAGACTGCAACGATGAGCTACTATATATTTTTTTCTTACCTTTGTCACTCTTTGTCTAGTGTAGCGTTGTAGTTAAAAATGTATACATTATGGATATCCACCACCAAAATCTACCCTCAAAAATTATTATCTTCTAATACCTTCAAATTATTACCATCTACAGGGTACCTTAATCAATCCCCTTGATCAGATACATTGGTATATACCCTGTTCAATACATACCGTCAAAGACACCTGACCCAATGGCTACACTACACACTACACGCTACAGACTACATAAAGGGAATTAATTACCGAAGGAAACCTTTTCAGGTCTTCACGTCGCCGTGTTTCCATTATTACGTATGAAAGGAGAAATCTTTGATGAAATTCGGCCACCCGCTGCGGTGACAACTGATTATTGAGGATATAATATAGTTTTTTTTTTTATTCAACAAGGCAATGGTACGAGAGAGATGTTCGCCTGATGGTAAGCACCATTGCCCGTAACAACGTTACGCTGGTTAGAACACAGCACCACATTGCGCTCTTCGACTGAAACATGATCCTAAATCTCAATACCGCAGTAATTTCAATTGCTACAACTGCCTTCAAACCGGAATGTTTGTCAGCTGCAATAGGCGCTGCGGTGGTACCTAAACAGACTCCGGAGTAGAGACCTACCACCAGCCAATTTGTAACCTATTTCGCAAACAAAGGTATATATCAAAGGTTCAATCTACTTCCATGATCATCATCAGTCGACCTCCACTGCTGGATATAGGCCTTCCCCAAAGATCCTTGTATCAGTTCTACACTGATCCCATCATCAGGCATTAGGGGCAGTTTGTAGGGGTTCATATGGGGATTTGGACCATTTCCCACCACGCTGCCCCAATGCGGATTGGAGGAAGTCAGAGCCTCGTTAGTTGATTAGCAGTGTGCACCGGCACGTATGGCAAGTGAGGGTGGCTTGGTGTATATGTCCAGCAGTGGGCCTCTATATGCTAATGATAGGAATATATTACGATGATATAAACTTAATGTTTATTAAGGAATTAACATAGCGATTATTGTAATCAATTACATTTGACATCCCTTTTAATATTCCCACAGCTGGGACTCGAAAGCTCAGAAGGAAAAAGTCGAGGTCTTTATTGACTATGACTAATTGTAGGTTGATAGATATCAGATATCTACAAAATATGTTAGAACTTGTCGGTTCCGTCATAATGTTTCCCTTCGCCGGAAGTTTAAGCTTGGTGGGCGTTTATACTAAAAACTGATTTAAAAAAAAAAATGTTTGTCTGTTTGTTCGTGTAAACATCCGAGAAGGCTTGAAACATAGATCGTAGAAATACAGACGTATCTCCTATCTTATCCCAACTCTGCTGGAGCTGGAGTCTTCTGTTTCAAGGTAACCATTGTAATCGTATCTTTGTATATATATAATGATATTGGGTTTTTTTTTGTTCGCCAATCACTTGAAAACTAGTGAACGTATCGATATGGGAACATGAGCATTCGACGGGGAATCATTTGAAGACAGTTCATCATCATCAGCCATTGACTTCCACTGATGGACATAGTTATAAGCAATATATTGTGTGAATAGGTCCTTCATAATTTTATTACTAATTAATTTACGAGGTTGCTATAGCAACGGTTGCTACAGAAAGTTATTTTAGGTTGCAGTGGCTCTCGAGGAATATTTCAGAAGGACTTTATGTACGCCTAGCAGAGCGGAAGAGAAACAGCTAGTTACGTATATAATTTAACGTCATGTGGACTGTTAGTTTACTGTATATATTTAAAAATACTTACTATAAATTATTTTGATTATAATTATATAAATGAACCCAATTACTTCGTGGAGGGCCACAGAGGAAATCTGTCACCCCCAAATTATCCCTCTGTTCGTCGAGCACCATACAAATAGAAGGGTGCGACCACTTGAACTGGACAAAATGGAATTTTCCTTAGGAATTTTATTTCAACGTCTCTTTATTCTCTAAAGTAGTACTATAATTATGTTAGTACATCCACCCTTAATATAAAGCGACTAGACGAACAGAACCTTCACCTTATAATAAGTGAAACTGGAAACGATGGCGTTAGTAAGGATTTAGATGAATTCATACAAAAAAATTACGATACGTTGCATAAAATGTCTGAACTAATGAATAATCTAGAGCTTTTCTCTTTGACGAGACGAGCGAGACATTCACCTGATGTTAAGTGATACGCCTGTCTATAACAACACAGTACCATCACAAAGCGCTCGTCACCTTGAGACAACATGTCTAGCATGTTTACCTAAGCTACTTCACAATCTACAACGTCCTTCATACTGAAACAGTGAAGTTTGTACACTGTCTCCAGCAACAGGGAGTAACCACCAGGAAAACTCTCGTATAAGTTATGTCATACGCCTTTTTTTTGGTTTCGGGTGAGGGAATCTTCAAAAGATACCCTGATTCTGGAGAGAAGTCACAGTTATATTAGACTCTTACCCACTAAAATCCCCTTGGTGTTCTGGAGCTGTGGTACCTAGACAGTCTGCGGTAGAAATAAGAGCTGCGGTACATACACAGTCTCCAGTAGAAATAGGAGCTGCGGTACATACACAGTCTCCAGTAGAAATAGGAGCTGCGGTACATACACAGTCTCCAGCAGAAATATGAGCTGCGGTACATACACAGTCTCCAGCAGAAATAGGAGCTGCGGTACATACACAGTCTCCAGCAGAAACAGATCTGGTGTAGATACATAGTCTCGAGCAGAAATAGAGCTGCGGTACCTACACAGTCTCCGGTGGAAATAGGAGCTGCTGTACCTACTGAGTCTCCAGCAGAAATAGGATCTGCGGTACCTACACAGTCTGCAACAATAGTCACTAAACTTATATACAACGAATAAAGAATAATGAAGTAACTTGAATACTGACAAGAAACTTAAGTACCATCACATTGTTATAATAAATTTCAGTTAAAAAGTTAAACAACAATAAGGTTTTTCGCCAAAATGATGAAAAAAGCTTTCTTTTAACGTATCCTCATTAAAAATAATGAACATAAAAAAAAACTTGTTGAGAAAATGATTGTTTATTTCTAAACGTTCTTTGGGAAAATATGCCTTATAAGTAATTATACTTATAGTCCTTGAAGTTTTATTAATCATCATATGGATATATTATAAGTTAACTAGTGGTAGGTCTTTGTTGCTGGAGATCTAGGTACTGCAGCTCCTATTTCTACCGCCAAACATTACTATTTTCCGGTTTGAAGTGCGCTGTAGCTAGTTAAATTAGTGGAAATGAAACTCAGCATCTTATGATTCTAGGCGACGAGCGCAATGTGGTGCAGAATATAACAACTTTACTAGCGCCACGTTGTTATGTGCAGGCGTATCACTTACCATCAGGTGAACGTCCAGCTCGTCTCCTCGCTTCGTAGTATAAAAAAAGTTTTTTTTATTAATAATAAACTATTATAGAATTTAGGAATTTCGAGACATTGTTTCTGTATATAATGGATTTTACAGAATTCTTTCGGGGTTGCGGGGATGTTACGTCCATAAAAGCGTGCGGGGAACAGGTAGTTATTTGTACAGGGTTCTAGAATGTTCGTTAGCTCATCCCTAATAATGTTTTCAGATTAAAACAAGATCAGGTTATATAACAAAAATACAAAGACAATTACAGCGGCGAGGCGAGATGAGGAAACTTCTAGTTGTTTATTCGTATACTTTTCGTTTGTTTTCTTATTCCATAAAACATTCGGGCCGAAGTTAGATGGAAACTGTAAAAGGTATTCGTTGGAGGCTTCTCTTTTTCAGGAACAAATGATATTATTCAAATAATCACAAAGAAATATCTTTTTTTTATTCTCTTAACCGACCTGTAGTACATACGCAATACTCGACGCCTTTAAATTTAAAACGGTTAGTATCGTTACCCACGTAATGACACTAGCAACAACGCCCTTCAAACCGGAACACAGTAATGTTCGCATACTACTCTTTGGCAGTAGAAGTATGCGCTGCGGTGGTATTTAGACAGTGTCCGACAACTTAGACTTACCACCACCAACTTAATCAGCGATAACACGAACTTCTATATTCTACAGCAGATGGCGGATTGATTTTTTTTAAACTTATGCTATTACTGTGTTCCAGTTTGAAGGGCGCTGTAGCTAGTATAATTATTAGGATGTAATACTCCTCGCTGTGCTACTTTGTAACGGTGGACTTGCCCGATGGTCAGGTGCTGTGTCTGCGCCGTAAGGGGCTGAAGTGGCAGTGGACCGGCCATGTCTGTCGTGTCAGTGACGGCCGATGGACCGACGACATCATCAGAAGCTCCTTGAGAAACTGAGGATCGATTTTAGTGGAAGACATTGACGAAAGACAATATCCAGCAGTCGATAAACAGTAGCTGATGATGATGAATGATGACTACTACTCACCAAAACGCTGAATACAAAAATTCTGAATTTTAATAAAGCCTGAAATGTAAACGTACACGTGGAGAATGTAATTATTTAAACCGAAGTTCAAATTACAAAGTTGAACGGGGAACATTCGAAACCGGATCGCAATCCGGTTCGCAGTTTCCAATACGCTGCGGAATTGCATTACGTATGTCGGAGGGAGCCCGTATTACCCCACACCGCCCCAATTAAACCAGCTCCGCGTCAGGCACGCGTAACGTCCATCCAAACGGGACCATTGATGTAGTGTTTGTGGTTTTAATATTATCGGGTTTCGTATATGTACTTTAATTTTATTTTTGGACCTGACAGTAAATGAGAACCTTGCACACAACTGTATAAATAGACGTCCACTGCTGGACATAAGCCTCCCCCAAATATCCCCACATCGATCGGTCCTGCGCTGCTCGCATCGCCGATCACCAGGAGCCGTCGTTTATAAGGGTTTATTGGAGAGGATTTGGGCTATTTCCCATTCTGGTCCAATTTGTGCTGGTGAGAGCCAGATCCTCGTCTGTTGATTAGCAGGGTGCGTCACGAGCAGATGATGACTAGAGACTGTCGTATGTAGAGGTTCATGGGAGATTTAGGCCATTTCGCACCACACTGGCATGCGGGTTGGTGGGAGCCAGAGCCTCGTTTGTTAATTAGCAGGGTGCACCGCGAGCTGGTGAGGCTGGTTTAGATACCACGAGTTGTTGTGTAGGATCCCTTACACCAATGGTCTGAATACTCTACCCGAAACCTCTGTTCTCATAACCGGAAACAAATACTATTATATACATCTTAACTTCCGAATTAGAATAAGCAAAAGAAACATTATAAATGTAATATCTGGTATGAGTCCAATAAATCTTTTCCGAGTGGTTAACCGTCAGCCATTTTGGCAAATAAAAAAAAATAATGAGTGCACTATGCACGGATGAGTACTTTAATAACAATGAATTCTGTTGGCTGGAGGTCCACATTGTTTAACCCTGACCTTCAACGATTTGGCATGATATCAAAACGCAGTGTGATATCGCCCGACTCTATCGGCTGGTTTGACCTGAACTCACTGACGTCACCACTCTCTCCAACACTAGTCGCTACTCACGGCTTTTCCCACTTTCATTCGCCTTTTTATAAACTAAACATACCTATGGGAATAATGTTATAGCAAATATATATTTTTTTCTATTGAAGTGATCAATAATCACAGGGAAGATAACATTTAGTATTGGGACAGGAGTTATTGAAGATACAATGTCTTGTCAGATAATAGATCTCAGATTCCCCCGTTTTATCCTCTGAGATTTTAATAGGTAAACATATATAACTAAATAAATATCCCTGTCATTCTTTATATATATAAATATTTACCCACTGAAATCTCAGAGGCTAAAACGGTGGATTCTGGGATCTCCCCTCCTTCAAGAATTCATCGCTGCCTCTTTGCGCAACACTCAAACGTTTCCTACAAATGGCGTACAATCTTGAACTAAGCGCGACACAGCGTCAAGTTCTCCTTCTAATTTGATGTAAGGCTATTCAAATGCTCGATTAGGCTAACAATATTAGTTCTACGTATCGTGTAGTATATATATATGTATCATCGAAAAAGGAGGACAATCCAAACACCCGTAACTAATGCTTTATTAATTCTCCAATATCAACTAATGGAGCAATATATCACGCCGGCTGTTAGCGCTCCGCTATTTCGGACGATCAATAGAGCTAATAATACCAACGTTTAGACCGTATTACCTATTTTAATATAAGATAAATATAGAGATAAAACCAGAAAAAAAATTAAAACCCTTCAACTTTATTAAAATGCATACGTTTGTAGATTCTTTTACCGGAGAAACTGCAGTTATGTTGCAGGGCTGTGTATATTCCTATCGCTGAAGATTAGTATGCAAACATTACACTGTTACCTCTAATTGGTGTTATAGCTAGTATAATTACTATAGTAATTAGGCGGTAACATGCTCTAAAAACAAAGTAGTACATTTGAATTCTAAAATTGAATAATGTATTAACTTAAATGTCGATTATAACAACTAAGAAGTCCATATGAATAGAAGATATCAAAACCAATCATTGTGTACTGTTAATTAGTCTTTAGAAGGTAGAAGATTAGCCAATTATAAACGAGTTAAAATATTCTCTATAAAAAGTGTCTAAAAAAAAAAAATTTAACACAAAGAAAAGATTCGCAGCTTTCTTTGTCTTACCAACATACTGCTTACGTAAATTTGCAAGCTCTGCAAATAAGACAAATACTATCTCTCGGTAAAGCTTATGTTCATCAGCTGTCATAGGCTGAAATGGTGATGATGATGATTAGAAAATAGTATAAGCTTTTCAACTTTAAGTCTGTGATGATAAATTCAGTGAGGTTATAAAAGACTTTTAAGCACACTTCTACTCCGCCGAGCTTGATGATATACGGATCATAATATTTCATACTACCAGCAAACATAACATCATCATCATCAGCCAATAGACATTCATCGCTGGACATAAAACAATATCAATAAGGGAAATTTATTTTATACAACCCTTAATAGTAAAATATACGTCAAACATGTTTACGATACCCTGACTGTTTATTCAATCCTCCATAGAACATTAATATTAAAAACGTCTGATGCTGCAAAAGCTTTACTGGTGATAGCTTTCTGCTGCCGGACACTTACTGTGTTACGATTTGACGGACGCTGCAGCTGGGTAAAACTACCCGGGTAACGAGACACACCTGTCTCGAATCGACAGATACAATGTAGTATAGTCAGAGTATTTGACATCCTAACTAGCGCCAAAGGGGTAGAGATATATGTTGAACATCAGCTGATCCATGTGTCATGTGTCGTAAAATAATCATGAAAAAACTATGACGAAGGGTTGTGTCTTACAACGGTTGAACTTTTTTTTTAATTAAAACTGAAACGAATCTTATGAAGGGTACATAGGTACCAAGTTCCAGCATATTGAAAGCAATTCCACAATCATACATCACATCAAGATCTTGACAAGTTTTCGATTTGCTTTGATTCTTTATTCTTACTTCAATCTGTCCGTATGACACACTTGGCGATAACTTCCGTTTCCGTAGCTTTAAGCAAACTTGTAAGAAAGTGTCAAGGTTTGCGGACGGCCCGTCTGGCGCCGTCCCTCCGACAATATTCTGATTCATTATTAAGGTGACCTTCGCACGGGTACAGGCTGCACGAGCCGTGAACTTATCTTCAGTTTTACATGAGATCAGGTGGAAGTTTTCTATATTACCTTCTTTACTCTAAAAGGTCTCCGTTTGTAAAGACCACAGTGTATATGTCAGAGTCGCTAAACAGTACAAATTTCCTATGTTCCGGTTTGAAAGGTAACGTAGTTAATGAGAGACCAATGAGAATAGAAGCTTTATCGTCTTGTCTGTAAAAAAACAATGTATCATCAATATTTATAGATAGATTTACTACCAGATCAAAATCCTTCTGATCTCTACACTCTCGTCAACGCCTTTCAAAATGAAACACAGTACTACATCCCAGTTTTGTGGATACAATAGACCTAGAATAGTACTTTTCTAGACCGTCTCCAGATAAACGTATGGTAATTTATATTATACATTATTTATTCATATTTACTTCCTTCTTCCGCTTGTCAAGTTTTTCTACTCTGATGATTAGTATTAATTTGATATTATATTGTTAGGTGCTGGTTTACATATTATTATTCAACATGAACGGGACGTTCACTTGATGGTAACTATACTACTATTACTAATAATGGTATACCTTGGACTTTATTGCGCTTGTCGCTTTGTAAGATAGGTCATGTTAAGTCTCAATACTTTAGTAATTTCTAAAGCTACTCTAGATCTGGAACATAGTAATGTTTGCATAGTACTCTTTATTTGGTGCGACAGACGCTGCGGTACCTAGACGGTCTCCAGCATCGCAGATCCTATCACCAGTGAGATATGATCGAATAAAATTATATTTCAGAGTAGAAAACGTTTATCTTGATAACAAAAGTCCAAGTTCAAATAAAAAAAACTCTTTTCTACCCCGAACTCACTAGCCAAGTCGTAAATCGCTCGTACAGATCGATCACAGTATCCTCTACGTTCAAAACAAGGAAGTATCTGCAAGCTGAACGCGTATATCTAGTCTGCTCTGATAGGCAGACAGTTGTCTAGAAATTTCTAGAGACCACAAGTCTAGAAATTTCCATATAACTTATTCACTGATGCAATAAAAGTCGTTGCACGGAGCGGACGTTTCTGTGAATAAGTTATCACAGAGGTTGCAAGTTACAGTTCATTCGCATACAGTGTATGTTTGGGAATTTCTGATTGTGCTTAATGGTTACTGTGTGATACAATGTGTTAATTAATTTATATTACAATTTAATACTTAGCGGTCGATTCGTAAAGTGTAAAAGTGAGGTATTTTACTATAACTATTTATACTATAGTACTAATAATATACTATAACTATAACTGTTTATAGTTCTACAAATAGTACTGCTATGAAAAGTCTACTGCAAAGAAAAGTATTTTCCTCGCATTAGACTTTTCTTCGCAGTAGACTTTTCCTCGCATTAGACTTTTCCTCGCAGTAGACTTTTCCTCGCAGTAGATTTTTCCTCGCAGTAGGCTTTACATCGCAGTAGACCTTTCCTCGCAGTAGGCTTTTCCTCGCAGTAGACTTTTCCTCGCTGTAGGCTTTTCCTCGCAGTAGACCTTTCCTCGCAGTAGGGTTTTCCTCGCATTAGACTTTTCCTCGCAGTAGACTTTTCCTCGCAGTAGATTTTTCCTCGCAGTAGGCTTTACATCGCAGTAGACCTTTCCTCGCAGTAGGCTTTTCCTCGCAGTAGACTTTTCCTCGCTGTAGGCTTTTCTTTGCAGTGGGCTTTTACTCGCATTAGACTTTTCCTCGCAGTAGACTTTTCCTCGCAGTAGATTTTTCCTCGCAGTAGGCTTTACATCGCAGTAGACCTTTCCTCGCAGTAGGCTTTTCCTCGCAGTAGACTTTTCCTCGCTGTAGGCTTTTCTTTGCAGTGGGCTTTTACTCGCAGTAGACTTTTCGTCGTGGTAGGGTTTTCCTCGCAGTAAACTTTTCCTCGCAGTAGGCTTTTCTTTGCAGTAGACTATTCCTCGCATTAGACTTTTCCTCGCGGCAGACTGTTCACGCAAATTCACATATGTAATGTATTTAATGTTTCAAGCATTAATATTATCCTACCATTTGAAATATAAATAGTTCAGATTACCGACATCCTTGTTCAGTAGGGTTATGCGTCTACGATTCTCCAGTCAGGTACGCACAGAAATATCCCCGCACACCACTTCAATGTGAATCGTCCAAACGTTAACAACGTATACTTTCAGACTCGCGGGCCGCGCCCGCTCAGATGTTTCAGTTAAAGTAATTACAATCAGAATACATTGTAGTACTGTTTAAATCATAAGAAACTACATTTGTACCTCGAAGTTTAAAATAAACATTACAATTATTAAGTGACACGTCTCAGTATTTTATTTGAAGGAAACCTACTCTGCAACTATATCGAAGCAAACACTCAGATAATTCAGAAAGCTATACAGACTAGACTGTTGGTGGCTCATTTCAGAATACTCAAATCAGTTCCCTCCATTATTCACCAATGTGCTCATCTGATTGAATTCGCTACAGTCAGAATCGCGCACACAGACTTTTTCTCACAGTAGACTTTTTCTCGCAGTAGGCATTTCGTGTTGTTTGTTCTAAACTCCTCCTCACTGGAAACCTGACACACGAGGTGCTCTTGAAATTTCTCTTACTAAATTCGACAGCGATAATTATTCTAACAAAGTAAAAATATGTATAATACATTGATTGTGTATTTATTGTGTACGGAACTCATAGAACATGATATTACTTGTAAAGTATGCTAAATATTCTATTCAGCTTTACATTTTAAATGATGCAATAACTTGCTGAGAGCTCAGCTTGCGCTCCTCACTCCTAAGCGGGCTTTGATCGACGTTCGCTCTAATTCTTCAGCCCCGAGGGAATCGAACTGCTTCAAACTTGTCATGAAGCGTTGAATACTATAATAAACATCACCCTGTATACGTACGTTAATGTTTATAAGTATAACATGCATATTTTGTTTAAATTTATACATATAGAAATCTTTAAGGTTCATATCAAAATCCTTCAAGGTTCATATCTAGCGCACACGTTTGTTTATTAAAACATGGTTATGTTGATATGTTGCCTTAATTCTAAGTTGTATAAATTTACTTGATAAAATTTAAGCTCTGTGTAAACTGAAAGAGCCGAGAGCTTTGTGGGGATCAGGCAAATAATCAAATGTACATTTGACCGGTCGCCGTAATAAACTTTTTGGGTTGATGGCGGCATGGAGCAACTTGAGGTCGGTAATCTAGAGGGATCCGCTTGCGTCAGCCAATTCCAAACAAACTTACTGAAAACGTGTGCGACGTGCTGAAAGTTTTTGTAGCTTGTTGTGTATATATGAAATGATGATTTGATGATAGACTACACGAACGAGTAAATACACAAAGTGGAAAGTCTTTATTCAATCGACGTATCGACGAGACGATAGCATTTATCATCATCATCAGTCGACAGACATGGACCTATGCCAAAGATTCTCACATCGATGAAGAGGAGATTCACATGAAGATCTTTGGGCCTCCTCCCACCATCCTGACCTAGATTGGTGGGAGCTAAAGCCTCGTTTGTTGATTAGCAGGGTGCATCACCAGCAAGTGATCCCATTAGGTTTTGAGCCTTTACACCCTCAGGCGTGGACGTGGTAGGTTATCACCTGACAGTAAAAGTCACAGTTTCTCATAACAACTTAAGATCATATATACTATGTATACAGCACTACATTGAGATTGACTTGAGTCATAAGATATTACGTCTCATTAACCAAGTAATTTCACTAGCTACAGCGCACTTCAAAGTAGAATACAATTATGTTTGCACAGTACTATTTGGCAGATACATTAAGTATTCGTTGTTACCTATCTAGGCAATACATAGATAACTACCAACACTAAAGTAAAGAATCTGAATTTTTTTTATATTTAATTAAGCTGTGAGATAAGTGAGAAGTTCAAGTGATGGTAAGTGATATCACTTTACTACCCATAACAACGTGGCGCTAGTATGATATACACATCACTACATTGCTCCTATCGCTTCAGGCATACGATGTTGAGTCTCGATACCCCATTAATTACACTCGCTACAGCACCCATCAAACCGGAACACAGTAAAGCTTGCTCAGTACTGTTTGTCGGCTGCAATAGGAGCTTGTAGGTGCCTAGACGGTCTCCGGAAACGGATACCTATCACCACTACTATTATATTATCCGATTAGATATCAACTTGTATATTTTATCGTTTTGTTTACTTTTGTTTATTTCTTTTCAAAGTGTAAACATTTTGCGATATATTATCGCTTATTAGTACAAAGCATGAAACATTAACGGCCCGATGTAAAAATACGAACCCGCAGCTTTGATATAATTTATGTGCTCATAAATCCTGACACCCGGACAACCTTGGAAAGGGTAGCGTGAAATTTCCCCTTCGAAAATATTATGCGTGGAAAAAATTGCACGCACATTTCAAGTCGGGGAGGCTTGTGGGTGAACTTAAATGTTTTTTTAACCGATCTTAAAAAATACTTTACTAGCAAATCTTACCATACCGTTGATAAGGATTTCAATGATAATGTATAGAAGAAAACGTGTTAGTTTACTGCTGGTAGGTCTCTGTTGTTGGATCCCGTCTAGGTACCACCGCAGCGCCTATTGCAGCTGACAAACAGTACTGTGCAGACATTACTGTGCTCCAGTTTGAAGAGTGCTGTAGCTAGTAAAATTACTGGGGTAATGACACCTAATATATCTCAGAGCGACGAGTACAATCTGGTACAGTCATCGTCATCAGCCGATACATGTCCATTGCTTGACATAGGCCTCCACCAAAGATCTCATCGATCGTCGTTGTTCGCATACAATGGTGCAGTGTACACCATCCTAACTAGTGCCTTATGGTTATGAGCATTTATAACATTTACCATCACTCAAACTAGTAGACGTCTACTAGTTTTGTCCATTAAAAAATTACTTTTTGAATTATACTCGATACAACTTAGTACATCAATCTTGTACTTACAATTAGTTATCATCTGTTCTTGCTGGATAATTAGTTGTATGAATGCTGGACCCTGTCTTGGCATGGAGTTTTGATGATTGAAGTCAACACTGCAAAAGGAAGAGAAAGAGAAGTCCTTTACCGAAGGAGAATGAAGAAATAATGTTGAAACAGTTTCAAAATTTATATCTCCGGTTTAAAACAGAAAAGGGAACAATTGCATGATCATTACGGATGCCCATCATCCTAACATCTCATCAACTCCAATTAGCGCAACCTCAAGGATTTTTGGTGCGCTAATTTCATGAGAGATTTCGCTTGAAACATTTTAATTAACGTCCGCAATATCCTCGGAGCGGTGGAGCCGGATTAATTTCCGCAAAGTTGGTGAGCCCTGATGGCTCGGTCGTGGTGCGGCCGCTTTGTGCTCCGGTACACGGAATCGGTACGTAAAAGTTTCAGTAAAACAGCTACGGGGGGAGAAAGAAGAAGTTGATCGCGGGAATTGGGAAACTATTCGATCAAAAGTATACCTTGGTACACGAATAAAAGTAAATAAATATATATATGAAGAAAAGATAAGGTACTACGATAAAAGCTGTCTTAAAGGAAACAATGTCCAACGGAGCGAAGAGTGAGAGAAGTAGGAAAGCAGAACTTATAACAAGAAGAAAGCCACCAAGAAGAAGATTAAATATAGACACACCTTAGGAAAGTTATTATCTGGTAGGTCTCTGTCGCTGGAGACGAGTCCTAAGTCGTGGTTATGGTTCTTCTTCTTCTTTACGTGCCTCTCAAACTAGAGAAGATTGGACACTAGTCCTGTGAATCCTTTGTTAGCGTTACATCTAGTGAAATTACTGAGGGTATATCAAAGAGACCAGCATAATGTCGTGCTGTGTATATCATCCTAACTAGCACCATAGTATCTTTTATCATCATGTGAACACTTCGTCTCGTGTCTTTGTAGTATAAAAAAAATTATACTACTATAACGATGTAATTGTAAGTTAAGATATATAGCATAAGATTGGGGGTTGTAACATTAGATGATACTTTTTTTTGTTCCGGGGAGGCAATCTTTGAAAGATACCTTACTTCTGGAGGAAGTCAGAGTTATGTGAGATTCTTACTCTCTAAAATCTCCTAGGTGATCTACATCAGTGCATTCGGAGAGGATCCGGGAACTCTTGTAGAATGCACAGGTAGCAACGCACCCCTTTACACTTTGTGTTAGCACGACTTTGAGGAGGAGCCTAACCCTCCTAGGCACCATCTGAACCACTCGCTTTTCCACACAGGATCTTGAGCCTCCACTCTTATAGTCCACGATACCCCTAGGCTCTTTTATTCGTCTTCTACGACAGGCAGGGCTTACCTTACCCCAATTTTTACTAACCCGAGACTACAAGGCTGAACATTAGATGATACTTAGTAATATCTCTAATTACTACATCATTAAAACTGTAACATAGTAAGTACTGTTACCTATCAAGATAGTCTAACTACCGCTTCCTTTGTATTTTCCACACGGGCCTTGAGTTCTACTAGAAAAGAAGACATTCAAATTAAAATAGAGTATTATCTGTATTACTGTTTAGTAGTAAGGACATGAGCTGCAGCCTCCCTAAACAGTGTCCAAGAGTTACCACCAGTAAAAAAAACTAGGTATTCTAATATATTTGAATGTTTAAAAGCAGCGGTATACGATCCGAATGTTAAACTTTTGACCTTATACCTCATGGTAAAAAGACCCATTTCCGTTGTTGTGTAAATCCGAATGGTAATATCCGGATCGAAATAACCTACGGCTAATGCGAGAGAGATTTTTTTTTCATCCCGAAAGGAATATTCGATTCGAAGCCAATGATCCGATTTCATCGATTATTATGGAGTGAATAAATCCGACGTTATATACTCTGTTGTCCTTTTCAATTAATAGTATAACTATTTCTCATTAATATATATATAAATATATTAAGATATATATAGGTATATGTATTTATTAAATAGCTTGGAAAATTTCTGACACCAATTTATACCATATCCTTTGTATATTATATATCTAAGGTCCAAGAGATTCATAATACAGTTATATCGGCCCTAGATCTCTGTTACCGAAGGTAGGTAGTAGTGTTCAGAAACTATTGACTTCTGGTTTGTAGGGCGTTGTAACTAGTGAAATTAATTGGGTACGATGAGCTGGCGATGCTGTGTACACTTGCCGCTTTAGGATAGTATTTAAGGATAGTCATCATATGTAACTAGCTGCAGCGTCCTGCAGATAGCAAAGGTAAAGCTATTACATTACTGCTTTTCTTTTTTATTAAAAGAAGCGACGAGATCAGCGCGACGTCTACCTGGTGTTAAGTGATACATCTGACCATAATAACATGGCGCTAGTTAATATGTTATCTAGTGCACCATATGCTTATCACCTTGAGGCATAATTTCACTAGCTACAGCACCCTTCAGACTGGAACACAGTAATGTCTGCACATTACTATTTGTAGCCTGCAATAGGCGCTGCTATGGAGTTATTTTATACCAACGTGGTAGAAAGAAAGTGCTTAGGTATCTTACCATCTCACATTGAAAACGGTATTTCCGGTTGTGTGCTTGAAAAATATGCGGCTGTTACTGTTATGGTCCTCGTATTACTTATTACATATCATAACATACCTTCATCATCATCATCGGCTGACAGACGACCATTGCTGGACATAGTTCTCATCCAAAGATAGTGCACTGCCCTCATACAGTCGTTTCCAGCGACCTTCACCAGATCATTCGACAGTGGGGTACCTGCTAACACTGCGTCTTCCGGTACTCCTTGGTGCTCGCGGCTGTTAGTCTTTCGAGCGATGGGTACTTTATACGTCTTTTAAAGTTGTAAAGAATCAAATAAAATACTTACGGCAATTAAATTTCTTTGTGTAAAGTTCAAAGGGGTGTAAGGAGTCCCGAACTAAAACTCACGGGGCCCAATCCAACCTCACCAGCTCGTGGTGCACCCTGCTAATCAATAAACGAGGCTCTGGATCCCACCGGAAATGACCCAAATCCTCCACATGAACCCCTACATACGACAGCCCCTAGTGCCCAGCGGTACTGAAGGCCTGATAATGATAATGATGTGTAAACTTTAGGATATTTACAATAAACAATAAATAAAATATCATTATCATCTAAATGATTTACTTACTTCATTAACTAAAAAGTTAATTATAACCCTTTACTTAAGAAAATAATATAATTACAAATATAACCATAATTTATTTCCCACACACAGAAAACTACCTGAAGTAAGTTTGAAACAATTGTAGGTAAAACAAAAACCTCCCCTCGTCCACCCCCGTCGGCCATTATTAACCCTACAACGATAATAGTGAGCCACTTAAACCCTTTATACGCCCACGGGACCGTCCTAATCACCAGTAAGTGGCAATTAATGCCGTCGGGTATATATCCGAAGCGGTGGACTGTAATAGTCTTATTTCCTTTCAGATGATAAAATCTGTATGGAGCAAGCTATGGTCGCGATGTAACCAGCCCGGCCGTGAATACTGTTGCATGAAAACATTTTTTTTTTACTTTTTAATTATTTTGTTCAAATTACAATATGGAATCGGGTGTTAAAGGTAATAGTATTGCAGTGATCGCGTTGCACAAGGTGAGTACGGAGCCGCTCCGGTGCGCTCATATTCCAGACACTTCAAATGCTTGGCATCAGCCGTGTGTTCGTGTATCGTACTATCAACAGATATAACAACACTTCTGTTGAAGACCAGAAAATATCAGAGCCGCATGCTGTTAGCTGTTAAAGCGAGTATTCGACGAAACACCATTAGGAAGCAAATTAAAAAATCTTATCGCTAGAAATGATGATTCCCTCTAGGACTTAGTCACCTAATAAAACAAGACCTGAAGCTCGGTACTTATCAGGTCACGGTCGTTATAAAGTATATGCTCTAAATCAATCTTTACTATTAAAGATGGATGGAGTGAATCGATCAAAAGGAACAAATCTTCTGCCGCGATACAACAGGCAGGTGAAAGGCACTGAAACATCTATACCGATGAAAATTTCACGATTGAAAACACTACAATAAGCAAAATGATAAAGTGTACGCTCACAGCCCAAAAAAAGCTGCTCAAGTGGTGGTGGTCCGAAAGGTACAACGTGGTCATCATCCTGCGTCAGCGATGGTTTTGGTGGGGCGTGTCTTATCAAGGAGTCACAAAACTATATTTTTGTGAAAAAGGAGTGTAAACTTCAGCCAAAGTGTATCAAGATACAGTCTGGGGTCACATTAAACCTCTCAGCAATATACTTTTTATAAAACATACCGTGTACTTTCCAGCAGGACTGCACCTGGTCACAAGGCACGATCTATCCAAGCCAGATTTGAAACTAACGTTCCGGATTTTATAAGAACTGAAGACTGATCCTCGTCTAGCCCAGACCTCAATCTTTAAGACTTTTAATTATGGTCAGTTCTAGAGAATATGGCCTGCTGCTGCTCTAAACGATACCGCGACATTGAGTCTAAAAAAATCTTTGGAGTAAGCGATGGTGGTGGCGGTGGTGGAAATTCCCTTGAAGTCAGTGCCTAAATCCATAGATTTGTGATACGTGTCCAAACATTAAAGGTCTGGTCTTTTTTTTCTGAGACTAATAAATATGAAGGATTTATAATATTGCATTACTTCATAAAAAAACAATGCCAGACTAGATATAATATATACAGTAATCCCACCATAAAACGGTAAATTGGTTCCGCGTTGTAGGAGTATTCCCGTACAACACGTTTTTACGACCCCGTATAACGCGTTACGTATAAATTATTCATATTAAACGTTTCTCACCAAAGAGGGTTTAAACCGAATATTAAGAAAACACTATATTATGTAAGAAATATGTATATTTTATTAAAATCAAACTAAACTAAGAAAATTTTAAATAAAAAATCTTAATCTTGACACAGTACAGAATATGGGAAATCCCCGTGTTGTAGATGGGAATGCCCGTGTTATACGAGGGATGGAAATCGCGTAATATGAAAATGCGTTATAACAGTACTGTGTTATAGGAGGGATTACTGCACTACGGACGTACGTTTCCATTAATAAAACTTATCGCGACTTCCGCTGCAAAATGAACATACGGAACCACGAGTTCACTTCATGGAGAACCAGAACATATGTATATTTTTTATTTACAACTCCTTCCTCATATAGTATTACAACCGCCATGGAAACATCGCTGTGAGCAGATCTTTAAGTTCAAGTAATATTCTTGTGTTTTTTTTTAATTTCGATATGGGCGGAATGCCCACCTGATAATAAGTGACACGTTTGCACACAACAATGTAGCGCTAATTATAATATTATATATAGAGTTGATTCGGATATCTGTTTCTCTTCCTTTCAACGCAGAATTTTCTCATCTGTTTGCCCAAAATAAATATAAAAAAAAATCTTCTACCCTCATCCTATAAAAAATGTAAAGAGGATAGATTTAGGCTTAATTGTTAAAGATTAATAAATATATTTTACCCATAAAGAGTATTTGTATTGTTATTTATTTCTTCTTCTCTTCCTCACTCTTTTCCACATACAACATTCTCATCCTCATCCTCATAACTTCTTTCTTATGAACCCTAATAATATACACAGCGTCACATTTTTTTTTCAACAGCCTATTTAGGACCCCACTATAGTGGCACAAGCCTACCCTCAACATAAGAGCGATAGGCCGCAGTCACCTCACGGGATCAATGCGGATTGGTGACTTCTCATCATATTGTGGTCGTCGTGAAGATGCGAGACCTTACTAATTTCACAAGCTACAGCTCCCTCCAAACCGGAACATACTTATAATTGCACTACTGTTCGACAGCCGAAGTAGAAGCTGCTATGAACTAACCGGTCTTCAACACAAGAGTACCAGCAGCACAACATTTCGAACTTATGTAGATTTAAAAAGATTAACTTCCGGTTTGTTACAGTGAAATGTTGTTATTTAATAAACAAATATAGTGCCTGATAAAGCCATGCACGAGCTAGCCAGTGTAAAGCTGTTGACCTAGATGTTTTAATCAAGGTATTGGATGTGAACTCGCATAAACTGATATTCCAGCGCGACGCGACCCGCGTCCATATTGCAAATGGCGATAACGTGGAGCGGAAGCGGCAATCAGATCATCGTCAATACATTTTGCCTTCATTTTATGTTAAACGGAGTTTGATATATTTATTTATTTGTCACAGAAATATAGTACAGTGGTATATAATAGGCAAAAATAAAAAAAAAAAAATTCTTCCGTTTTTTCTATATAGAGGTCATTTCATGTTCTTGACGTGCTTGGCAACCAAGCGCTTTCAAAAGCTCCCTCTAAGTCTACTGATCTTTTAAGCTTCAGACGGAGTCTTTGCAGCTGAAAAGAGGTAGATCTCCTGGAGAGGATGGAATTTGAACAGAATTGCTTAGGGCTGCAAGGGCCTTAGAACTGAAAAAACTGCAAATTCTATATAATACTGTAAGCCATGAAAGGATCACACCATTGTCATGGTCTAAAGCGTGATGGTCTTGTTCCTCAAGAAAGGTTATGATAAACTCTTAACGAAGAATTATGTACTGATCGCGCTCATATCCCACGTCTACAAGGTTTTTTTCTAGTGTTATTTAGGATTAGATAGCGTTTGAGAAATTCCTTAATGTCTGAGGACAAAAGTCTTCAACCAGTGCGTCCTCTTCATCTTCATGTACAGCGCAGAGATGAGGAATTTGACCATCGGGTTGGTGCACCGATCAAAATCGCACAGCGAGCGATGGATAGAGCTATTCTTGGTAAATGTGAATGCTTAGAAAAGTTTCTAAGAGATCAGATCCAGAATGAAGTAGTTCGACGGAGAACTAAAGCTGTCGACTTAGCTCTCAAAATCAGCAAGATAGAGTACCAGTGTGCCAAGCATATCTACTGAGTCAATGACCACCGATGGGGGAGAAAAGTATTGATGTGGAGGCCGCGTACGAGACGTAAGGGTGTAGTACACCCTCCCTCAAGATCATAAGAGAGTCAGAAGTGGGTGGATGCGAATAGCTTAAGACCGTATCTGAGGGAAGACTGGGGAGGGCCTGCTACGTGACTACTCGTAATTAAACAAAATTTCACGAACATAGTCCCTATTTAATTTACCTGGATTTGCAGCAGTCTCAAATGAGCTGATAGTCTTGAACTCATTGGTGTAGCGTAGTACCCGCAGCTCTTCAATTATGGTTTAAAGCTCAATATAAATAAATTGAAATAACTTGAGGTCTTCTTCTTACCAGCTAGAGATGTTGGTCTTCTTATCCTAGCTCTTTATTTCCATAGATTGGTTGTTAACTCCGGATATAGTAACAGGATATATTATATACCCAAAAATATAAAAAAAAAACAATATTACAAATATAACTTCAGTAGTAATACTTAACTCAATTAATCTCTGTATTACTAGTCTGTTAGCATTTGCTTGACGCGTTAAGACATAGGATGTCTCGTTACATTAGTAATTAAGAACAGCACCCTTCAAACCGGAATATACTAATGTTGGTGTACTATTGCTTGGCAGGAGTAGTAGAAGCTGCAAGCGACCGAAGTTTACCATCTGTAAGTCGTGAGTAGGATCATCCAACAATGTATGACAAGGTCGCGTTAAATTGTTAAGTTAATATTGCTCCAAACGATTTTCATCCTTAATCCTTTACAATAAGGTTCATGTTCCTTCGCTGATACTAACCTCAGGTGTCATGGTATCCTTATAACACAAATTCAGATTGATATCCTCGACAAAGCAGATGTATTCTGAAAGCTGAAGTTTACATTTTGAATCATACCCCTGTCCACCACATAGTACTCGACGGTTTTAAACATAAGATGTTGTCTCATCTTCCCAGTAATTTCACTAGCTACAGAACCTTTCAAACCAGAACAAGTTAATATTTACAAAGTACTATTAGGTGGCGGAAATAATAGCTACAGTGGTAAGTAAGGATCACAGGCAACAGAGACATGCTATCAAAATTTAAAATAAAAAAATTGTGTCTATTACTTTCCTATCTCTATGGTAAAACGATCAGTCACTAGCCTTGTTTTGGAAGTCGTTACTTAACTTCCGGTGATGATGGTAGTCTGAGTAGTAGGGTTATTTCTTATAATAACAATAGGAATGTACCACTAATATTATAACAGGCAAGGGATCTAGGAGATCTATATTCAGCAGAGACCTTAATCGGCTGAAAATGAGGGTCCATTGTAGGATAGAAGCTAAACCTTTCATTAGTGTTAGGTCTCTAACCGAAAATCTCTAGGTACCACCGCAGCTTTTATTACTACCGTGAAACAGTTGTGATGCATTATTATGATCCGGTTTGAATAGCGCTGTAGCTTGTGAATTTACTGGGGTAATTACACTTGATATCGAATACACGAAAAGCGACGAGCACAATATCATCATCATCACCATTACTAGCCGATAGATGTCCACTGCTGGACATAGGCATCCCTAAAAGATCCCACCACGCTGGCCCAGTGACGGTTGGTGGATAGTAAGAGCCTCGTCTGTTATCCATCAGGGTGCACCCCGTGCAGGTGAGCTTGACTTGGGATCTGTAAGATGTTGGGCAGAACCTCTTCTTCCCCACAGCACAATATAGTCCTGTGTATATTCTAAACAGCACCACGTTATGGAGCGTCGCTTCCAATCTAAGTAAGGACATCCTTATTGTAAAGCAAGCAGTTAATTGCTACTGGAAGGATCACCATCATCATCAACCGTTAGACGTCCACTGCTGGACATAGGCCTCCACCAAAGACCACCACATCTATTGTTCTTGTACTGCTAGCAAAACCGGCAGGCACTAGGAGTCATCGTCTGTGGAGGTTCACATTGAGGGGTTTGAGGATGGAGTTAAACAATTTCTTAGGCTACGACTATAAGAATATAGCAATTCTCTGGTAGTACGTGGTGGTGGTGGTGGACTCCGCGCCTTCAGGTATATGAGCTACCGAAATTACCAACGCACGATTGATTTATACTTTGAAATTATTTCAGCGATTCCGGCCGGAAAGTTTACGACGACATCTGCTGAAATTTACGACTTCGCTAACTTTACCGAGAGCTTTCGTAAAGTTACTTAAGAGTGATTTTTAACAAGCTATCGGCTACGGAATGGTTAATTTGAGTTTCCTTTTTTTTTTTTATCTACACCCGGCTCACACTTGACCTTCGTTTCACACAGCGTGGACTTAAAAGACGTGTAATAGGTTAATAATAGTAAATCTCTGTTGTCGAAGATCGTTTCGGTACCTGATGATGCGGGCAACGCAGAAACGACTGGGGGGATCTTTGGGGGAGGTCTAAGTCTAGCAATGGACGTCTATAGGCTGATGATGACGATGACAGTAGATCGAAATGTTTATGATGTATATAACTTCGTATGCGAAATAGGTTTCAAATGCACTACTTGTAGATCTCTGTTGTACCACCGCAGCTCATATTTCTGCCGTCAAACAGTAGTATGCAAAGTTTACTATGTTCCAGTTTGAAGGGTACAGTAGCTAGTGACATTACTAGGGTACCGACACTTAATTTCATGTCTTAAGTGACGTGTATATCATCCTAATTATCGCCACGTTGTTTTGGTCAAGAGGTTATTCTCTAATTATCTTCATCGAATAAAAGAAGGCTTAGGATTATAATATAGAAAAATTTGCTTTGTTAGAAATAATATAATATAATAATAAGTGGCACCGGATCGATCGATGTGCGGATCTTTGGCGGAGGCATATGTCCAGCAATGGATGTCTATCGTCTGATGGTGGTGGTGGTACTCCAGAAGAAAATAGAACTAACTAACACCTTTGGGCCAGGGTGGTGTGCAATGGCTCAAATCGCCCCAAATTAATCTCTACCATCGTGGAGATTTTTGGAAGAGACCTATGTCCCGCTGTGGACATCTTTCGGCTGATGATGATGATATAGATATAACCAGAATCAAAAGGGAGGCGCATAAATATAAGTATGGACTAAGGAAATAAGTATAGAAGAATAATTAATTAATGTAATGTGAAAGGATGTACGTCAGAAGTAAGAAATACTAATGTATGAATGTGAGGAGGCTCAGAGTTAGAGGAACGAGTGTTAAATTTATATATATACATATTATATTATTGTGTTTATATGTACTTTGGCTGTTATATGTTGATAGTTTGAACATAATAATAGTGTTATGTAGGTACATATGAGATGTATGATATAGATTAAAAATTAAATATTAACCAGACTCAACTATTGACTCCGAAATGGAGCTTCCGTATTATATGACAATGAATTTCTTTTACGAGCGTTGTATAACTACGCTTTCTTATATCAGAAGTTTATAACGACCGGAAACACGAAAATATTTTTTTTTAATTCGAAGAAGCGATCAGATAAGCGAAACCTTCACTTGATGGTAAATACTACGGCCGGTTATAACATTGTAGCGCTAGAAAGGATGATATGTACTATATTGTGTTCGTCGCTCTGAGATATGTTGTTAAGTCTCGTCCCAGTAATATCTACAGTTACAACGCACTCCAAACCGGAACAAAGTAATGAATACACAGTACTGTTTGTCGGCTGCAACATAAACTGCGGTGGTACCTAAACGGTCTTCAGCAACATAAACTATAGCAAATAATTAGTATCAGTGAATATTGTTGTCATTACATATAACAGAATAAAAATAACAATAAATATTACTTATTATTGTATTAACGGTACTTCCGGAACCAACGGTTTCAATTAAGCAATATCCGGAATCAATCTCTATCTACTTCACTCTATTTTTTTTATCACGTCGCATGCAGCAGTCGCATTCATCGGGAATTTCAATCGACTTTAAATAGGATATCCGTTTGAATTTCATTTCAGCGGTCTTTTCTAGATTACAGGTTCTTATGTTACTATATTTTTTTATTGGAATTTCTTATTGTGTATATATATCATGAAATAAATACAGAGACGTAGGTCGTTAGGCAATTAATAACTACATAACTCAACAAGTACTTGAACGACAATATATATGTAGATGTGATTTAAATAATGACTTTCAACTTGACTTTTCAATGTTGATTACGTCGATGTACAAGATTACTAAGTTAATTATGTATTTAACAATTCCCGAAGTGTATCCGAAGGCTCCGAGTTTTCGGATATTAAGGTTTAAAGGCGGAGGGAATCGGGCTTGTTCAGGGTTCAGAACAAGATTAACTCGTTAAAGTCATCCCGATGTGAAGTTACAAAAAGTTAAACAGTTTATACAAACTTCTGACGGAGTTTGAATTTAAATTGAAATTGGTATTTCTTTATTTACTACACTTTACATATGTTTTTAACAACGAAGTAATGAGAGAAGATGGAAGTTATCTTGTTGTGTAATATCCTTTATAACAATCTGATAATCTATTCTTCAAGGTAGCTGTTATTCAACTATATCCGTGACAAAGCAGTTATTGGTATTTCTTTTATTACGGAACGGTTCAGTTTATGCTTTGATTCGGAAGTATGTAATAAAGTTCGGTGGTTGTAAATTTTGCAACGGCACGGCTATTCTCATTCTCATATAAAAGTTTTGCGTTGTAATGAATATTGGCGTTGCTGAATCTTGGCTGTTATATGCTGTTATAAGAGGAAGAAGATACATGCTCCTCCATCTTCGGCTTTATTAAAAAGTCCTACAAAAGTCGTTTATTATCTGGAACAGATCGAAAGGATTAATAGAAGAGATGTAAAAACTATAGAAACACACTTTCGCGTCTATAACCATAAACGGTGAATTTGTAGTAGTAAACACTACATGAAACATGTAACTAATAAACCAGAAGCCACGCACTTAAAAAGTTTTTTATATGTACTCTATTCATCACATACCTTCATTAACCATGTTCTTGATTAAGTCGAGAAACTTCGCCCAAGTTCCGTTAACTTAGTAACATATTTCTTAGTACGAAGGAGCGGGTTTGTGGGAGGGATCGAAACGTATCAAAAACGTCTATAAGTTTATTTCCATCAAAACGAGATATTTTCGGAAATTTGTTCATTATAAAATATATAAAAGATTTAAAAATAATTAATTTACTTTGTAGAGCTTTTCCACTAAACGTATCAAACGCAATAGAGTAATAAAGCTCAATGTACTTAACGCCTGCCAAAATTTTAACAGCAATATTTCATTCATGCTTCATTGCTTTTATTGATTAGGATCGAATACTAGCGCTCAAAATGAAATGTTATTACATTTACCACCTATGTCTACTCTTTTTGTATCATAAACTGACGCCAATAGCAGAATATTTACATGATTTTTATACAATAAAAATATTTAGATTCATGTGGTAAGATTTACACCTGCCTATAATGTACTGGGATGCTTACATTGTTGATTATATTGCGTTTGATTCGACGACTTAAGACATGAGATATCAAATCTCGTTATCCCAATTCATTAACTACAGCGTTATTTTTACCAAAATTGTGTAATAATTGTATTATGATATAACTTCGAAAGAAAAAGGCTCTGTTCTGGTATCTACAAAGACTATCTCTTATTATTTATAACCCGTGAATAAGTTGATGGTGAGATGATAAAAAATTATGAACCCGTCCGTCTACTTTACGTTAGAACTGATTAAAATCATATTTCAAGTTAGGATGACATAGTTGCTTAGCGACATAGAGACATCTAACTCCTGCTTATGCAACTATTCTCCAGATAATTTGTAATTTTTTCTACAATGGACAAGACCGCTTAATCAAAATATAATTATATTAATATATAATAAGATCGAGGATAATGAAATATGTTCGCCTAAAATGCCGTGATTGGTAGATTGAGGTTGCCGCCGAATTCGACAGTCTGGGTTGCATGTGTTGAACTGAAGGTCTGAGCCGACATTGAAGAAGTATCCTAGTGGAAGTTGAAGTAGGGTCGGGAAAAGCTATGCTAGTCACTTCGATGGTACTGTTTACTCACCACTATGCTCAACCATGTGGAGGGCTAGACAATTCTGTTCGAGCTGAAACTTGTCAGGTCTGCTGAAACGTCGGTACATACACGGGAGCGCCACGCGAATGTATACTACCCAAAGAGCAGACTGAGGCAAGTTTCGATCAAGGTTCGCCGAGTTACGTATGGGCCGTGGTTTAATGCTAGCGGAGGTGGATCAGATCGCCTAAAAGATGGGCTAAAAAGTGCGGTCGATCGGTATGTGAAAGCCGCGAGGGACTCCTGCGAAACCGTCCTGCTGAAAGTGTCCAAGAGAAAGTGGACGGAATTGCCTTGGTAGTCCAAACAGCTCTCTGTCTTCAAGGCAGATGTCTTGAGTAAGAAGAAACGGAACAAAACGCGCAGCCGACCCGTGAAGAGTTGGTCTGACGCCATTACTTCTCCAGAAGGATAATCCCGAGGAGGACAATGCGGTTTTGTAAAAGCTAAATTCAAAGAAGTCAATGAAGGGGGCCATGATGACCCATGTGGAGCACCCTTCATGATGGAGGAGCTCCGATGGTTTGAGGCGACCTTCGATGCCAAGAACGCTTTTGGCGTTGACGGACTCGCCGCGGACGTCTGCCGACGGGCCATCGCCAAAAGTGCAGTGACTCCTGGGACTACGACAAGAACAAAGCGAAGATATGTCGGCAAATTTATATGAGATTGGTAACCAAACAGGAGGTTTTGAAAAAATCTTATAATAATCCACTACAGTTGTTCAACTACAAACCTAGCTGCCCAAGGCTAACCACGATCCACGGATGTGAAGGAACGAACCTGGAGAGAATCCAAACTCTGCCTTTGTCTATGAGCTCTAAATAATACCAAGACCTTTACAATGTAATCTACGATTACTATGTTATAGACAATTAAATGTAGGCTGTTTGATTTATCAGCTATTTTAAACATTAAGTAATGTAAATGATAATTTATATTACTTAAGTTAAAATTATAAATGGTAATCCGCTTTTGATTTAAACAGTTATACTTAATTTATTATATATACCATTTCAATCCAATTTGCTGATGCTGCAAGAAACGTTCGAGAAACAGTTCAAGCTTAATTGAGTTACAGACACCGCTCGCTATTTTCAGTCTAAAATATTCTCCAAATAACGATTACGAATAATAATCAACCATCTTGCACCCCAGGTACACAATTTAAAATGTTGATCACTCAAATTATAAAAAACAACCCTTGACCTTCAATTAATCAAAATTTTCGTTTACAGTGCTATACAATGTTTATGGTCGCAGAAAGACTACTTAACTTTTAGGTTCTTTTCCTTTGGGAACTGTTTGTTCTATAACAATCAGTTTTATAAAACAATCTATATTTTTTTTGTAGTCTATAGCTCAGGTTTGAAGGCGCTGTAGCTAGTGAAATTATTAATACAACATATTTTCTCTCAAAGCGTCTAAGTATAAAGCGCTCAGCAAAAATTCTTACTGATTCTCTTCATATATTTTCTCATTATTATAGAAAGGATTAACACCATTATATGAACGTTTTGCTGATGTAGTTATATATATATATATAAAAATATTAAAACACGTAGAAATACGTGTTAAATGTGATAACACTTGTTTATGAGGTGCCGGTGTCCAATGTCCAATCTTTTTCAATGTAATTCAGCAAAGCGTTAAAAATATCTACTACGGAGAATTAGTTCAACGCGTCCGATATTTTTAGCTTAAAAGCTCGAAAAAGTATAAAAAAAAGCTTAAAAGCTTGAGTTCTAAATGGAACAGACGCGCGTATTCGAACTTTTATTTCGGATTTTTATTAAGGGTGAACTTTTATGTTATTTTGCACGAAGTTTACCCGATGGTAAGCCGTACGCCTACTCATAACAATGCTAGTTAGGATCATAAACACTGTGTTATTTTGCGCTAATAATCTTAAACATAAGTCTCGTTACGTGAGTAATTTTTCTAGCTACAGAGCCATTTAAAACTGAACACGGTAAGATTTGCACACTACAGTTTGACAATAGGAATTAGAGCTACGGTGGTACCTACCTACACGGTTTTGAACATGAAAAGGTAGGAGTACGCACCACCGCAACTCCTATTTCCTCCGCCAAATAGAGAAGTGCGAACGTTACTGTGTTCCGGTTTGAAAGGTGTTGTACTTCGCGAAATTACTGGAGTAACGACACTTAACATCTATCTATAATGTCGATTATAATATAGTGCTGTGTGTAACATCCCATGTCCAAAGCCGCTTTCTTATGGGCATGTGTACAACTTACCATGAAGTGAACAGCTTCTGTTAAGATTATCGGAGAAAAAAATCGTGTCACATATTGATCTAACAATGACCTCTCTTCATTGGAATTAGATCATATTTTTTTTGTTTCTAGGTTTTTTTCCATTGAAAGTGTAATATATATTTCTGGTGATTAATGTTTTTTTTTTATTCAACGAGACGTGCAGGACGTTCCGGATAGTAAGTGATATCCCTGCTCATATTGACTTGGCGCTAGTTAAAATGGTATTCACACGATGCTATATTTTGTTACCCCAGTAATTACCCTTGCTGCAGCACCCTTCAATCTGAAACATAACATGGAACTGTTTGTCGGCTGTACCAGTTAGATACCAATCTAGACCGTCTCCAACTACAGAGACACTACAACCAGTAAAAAAGGTATGAAAATAATACAAAAAGAGAGAAGAAAGCGCTAAATTATATCATCAAAGTCGTCATTAAGACATCGCCGGTTTAAAAAGTCCAGCAATGGGCTCTTGTTAAGGTCAAAGGCGACCCTTTTTGAATCGGTAAAAACGGAAAATCATTATAAGGTCGGAACTCGCAGCCGCCAGGTCGTTATCGTTTATGAATAATAAATGGGTGAAAACGTTTTTAAAATCCACCGCTTCGGTTGACAGCGGAAAGGGTGAGCGAAAAGTTCAGCAGTTATTTATACGGGGTAGTTTTGCTGGGGCTGGAACTGTAAATACACAGCACCATATTACCATCTTAAGATAATCGACTTCTGTTCTGGAAGTAAACAGGGAATCGATAGTGCATCCTAATCCTTGTGTAAGATTTCAATTTCCTTAAACCAGAGAAACCCTGACATCTCTCAATATCCTACATCATCATCATTATCAGCTGATAGACGTTCAGTGATGAACAGACCTTCCTTAAAGATCTCCATAATAATCGGTTCGCGCTGACGGCATCCATCAGCTTTCCGCGACGTTCCACACCCAGTGTGGCCTCCGATACCACCTGGCACCCGGGGTCATATGGGGGGATTACGGCCATTCTATACCACGCTGGCTAGAGTTGGTTTGGAGCTAGAACCTCGTTTGTTCGAAGTTGTTTAAGAGGGTGTAACCACCACCAGGTGAAGTTGGGTCCTGTGAGGATATGTCTGTGCTGGTCATGCATATTCAGCTCATATATGCGATGTTATTTTCGCTGATTTACTATATATATATCTACCAACATACAAACCTCATTACGTACGTCCGGAGATTAGAACCATGTACCATCGTCCGACCGCATCATGGAAATTGTCGTAGCTCTCTCTAACTTACACTGCACTATGATTGTAGACTATAGACACCCTACCCCCAAAATCTGTGAACCTAAAGACCTTATTAATCACCTTCTACAACAGGCAGGGGTCACCTTAGTCCCTTTGTTAATAGCCCGAGACTATAGGGCTGTCACTATATTTTTCGTGTTCGTCGTCCGCTCTAACTAGCTTAGTGGCCTATAGAGACCCCATTCCCAAAATCTGCAATCCTGAAGAACCTTTTAATCGCCTTCCACAACCGGCAAGGGTTACCTTAACTATCAGTATATTTAAAAAGAAGAAAAACTAGTTTGAATTTTTTATCTACATTTTAGTTTTTTGGTAGTATGAAAATAATAAAGGTTTTTGGACAAGCTGCACTGAGATTTAGACTATTTGTCTGAATTTAGAAAATCTTATTCAACTGTTATTACTTCGTTAACTTCAACGGGTTTTGGATGATCATCTATCATACTTCAATAACCTGTATAGCAATATCAATGGGATTATAAATCCGAACAAATTTCAGTTTCAGTAAATGGACGTCCATAATCCGGCGGCGGTCGTAAAACAAATTCAATTTAGTGCTCTTAATTAGCTTACGAAATTCTCCGACTTAAGAGTTCATTTTATTTATGTTTTTGCTTAAAATACACTTCGGGCGAAAGCTACATTATAAAGCGAAAGCATTTTATTGTCTATAAACATCGTTTATATTTTTTAAGTGATGTTAAACTGAATGTAAGCTAGCAAATGTCAAAAAACATCAATTTATGTTAACGAAACGAAAATAAACGTGAAATGTGAATCTTATTTTCAAGTGTACGTCTTGAAAGGTTTAGGATTATAATATAGATAAAATTTGCTTTGTTAGAGATAATATATAAAAATAAAAGTATACAGATAAGGGGTGTAACCGGTCTCGCACAACTCACGGGACCCAAGCCAACCTCACTAGCTCGTGGTGCAGCCTGCTAATTAACAAATGAGGCTCTGGCTTACACCGACCCGCATTGGGTCTGTGTAGTGGAAAATGACTGAATTCCACCGCCATGAATCCCGACAAACAAAGGCAGGAACCCACTGAATGCGAGCGATCGATGTGGATAATTTTTGGGGAGGAAGAGCAGCAGACGTCTATCGCCTGATGATGATGTGATATTTTTTATATAACATTACAAAGAAATTAATTTAGCAAATTACTGTAGTGTTAATTTAAGTAGTAAAGCTATAATAACAAATAATATGTGAAACAATAGATATATTATATATTTTAAATAACATACGATGGTTTTTTTCCGCTTTTATTACAAAGTATCAGAAATAACTAAAAAAGAAGAAATGCTAACGACAAAGTAAATTCTTTTCCAAAAGAAAATTCCTTTCATTACTGACCCTTGAAGTGGTTTTATTTATACCGAATATAAGGAGCCTTTGTTCTATTCGGATATCCTAGTCTAACAATGTTCATTCAATAAAACGAATAGCAACATCAATAACGTTTTATATCTCAACCTAAAGGCCAACGCTAGATATAAACATTTATATAAAACGTTCAGATTAGTTTTAAAAAAACCCTTTCCGTTTAATGCAGCACGCTTTATCGTATTCGCACTTTTGCTATTAAATTTTAACAGGCACTCTAAAAGCTAAATTATCATTTATGTTTAGTGGCGACAATTTATCATTTCGTACAGCTACACTGAACATCAATCTTAAAACCTTTCGGAATGAACGGAAAAATCGGTAGAAAGGCGGAAAAAATCTGCAAATCATATTTCTTAAGATTTCCATCGTTCCGCAATAATTGATGATATCGGATCATCGACTTTGAATCCAATTCTTTTACGCGACATAATAAACTTATCGTTGCAAAAGGGATTGAAAATTTTATATTTTTTAATAGGTAATATAAAACTTTAACAAAAACTGATGTCTCTATTAAATATTAGGAATTACTTGTTAGAAATAGTTACATATATGTCAGTTGTAAAACTACAAAGAATACATTATGTAAGAGAAACAAAGTCATGCGAAGGCGAATATGATATTGAAACTAGTGACGACGTTTTTTGAAATTTTCTATATCGAAAACTACTTTAATACTGTAACTTAATTAATTAATTATTACCAGATCCTCAAATACACTTTAGAGAAGCATATCGTACAGTGTATAAACCTGTAACACTTCATGTTACATTACAGTTTTATGGCGTGCCCGCAACAGACGACTGATTTCCCCCGAGTGTAGCTCGTGTCAATGGGGGAAGTTGAATGGGCATCACAATCCGTTTGGAGAATAATATTTTTTTTATAGATCTCTGTTAATTTTTAACATTGTATAAGAAATTTAATTTCTATTAAAAAAACCACCGTATGGCATTAGTTAAATATTCAATACAGCATCATTGTCATCATGTTTGCTCACTATTGCTGGAGTCTAGAAATAAGTAAGATATGATCAAGAGATCTGAATGAAACATATAATACGATGCTGTGTAAGCATTCTAACGAATGTCTCATTTTCATAACATAATTTTTCAAGAGTATTTGCATAACAAAAAATAAAAAATGAGAATAGTTTCTCCGTTTCGTTATATCCAAAAATTGTGTACGCAGCCTCCGATTGGAATTTGTTTAAGCAGTAAAAACAATTTATAGGGATATCCTAATAGCGCTTTGAAGGTCTCGATATTCAAGTTATGCTTCGAGGATCAAAGATATTGCCGTCCCACAGCAAATAGGCTGCTTTGGAGGGATTGAATTCGGAAGTACCAATATTTATCGTTTACGTTCAACTAAATCGACAACCTAATCCGTGTAAGAAGAAATATATTTGTTCATTCCTTTTTAACGACCTCGTTTCTGTTAACGCTAATAGTTAATAATACGTAGATTAAATAACAATATAAATGTACTTTACGAATTCTCAGTTGAATATTTTAAACATTGAAAGTGATATTTAAACCAATTTCAGACCCTCGTCATGAACAGTTAGTATTTGAAAATTTCCAAACGAAACCATTAGAAAAGTTTTTACGTGGAAACACTCGATATAATATACTGTTTAAAAGGAAGTTGAAAAGATAGTATCGGCGTAGTGTATCCGCTCGAACTGAGCTATAAACAGCGCACAAAGACCTGCCAGCTTTACTTCCTCTGTAAACGTTTTGATGTTCATTCTACCAATTATTTTACAACACATCATTGGTACAGGGAGTCTGTATAGAAAATATTTTCTGCTTTAAAATAGAAACGTTTCCCGTTAAAGAAACTAAAGTGTATTGGAAATAGATAAAGATTACTTCACTGTAGTTTGAAATTGAAAAGGAAAACTTTATTTGACGGTAGTTTTAGAAATAAGATCATAATGATTTGATGGACTCAGACTGATGGACATGAGTCGAACCCAAGGATCCTCTATACATCAACTTTTTTATCAAGACGTAGAATGTTTAAATTTAACTTCGTAGGACAGCGTCTAGTTAATTCTCTAGTAACGCAACAGGATCCTGGTTCGATTCTGATGGTTTTATTCTAGATATCTATCATTATCATGTTGTAAATCTGTCATCCACTGTCGTCATATGCTGGTCATCTAGGCAAGATCGCTTCACCAACAGTAAAATTGAAATTAAGCGACATAACAAAAGAGATCGTTCATCTGGTGATACATAATAAGTCTGCCTATAAAAACGTTGCGCTAATTAGGACGATACACTGTACTACATTGCGCTCGATGCCTGAGGCATATGATATTGTGTATTTTTACTTGAGTGATTTCACTAGTTGCAGCGCCCTTCAAACTGGAATTCAGTATTGTTCAGCGGCTGCAATTGGAGCTGCAGTCATAAACAGTTTCCGATCACAGAGACCGCTGATAAAACTTCTGTTAGAGCAGCTTATACCCAGCAGTGGATAGCCGCAGGGTGATGATGATAATCATTGGTTAGCAGTAGATATAATCGCTACTGTACTGTTCTTAGCTACTTGGATATAAAACGAAGTATTTTTCGTATATTAACGAATATTTAAATGCAGTGAAATATCAAATACTGTACGTATATTAACAGCTCTCAATACACGAACGTTTGCAGACCGATTCAGTGGACGTTCGTTTACATTTTATAAAATGAGCAACACTACTTCCCTGATGAAAATTCTCTTGCAGAATAACCTTTGATAATTTTACCTTATAATACTCGAAGCTCATATTAATTTCAGATGATACCTACGCGACGTCCAAGCAGTGGACTGGTAGGAAGCAGTACGAGACAGACAAAGCTGGCACTGAGCGAGGTATACTTTTGGACTTCCTCACTGACGATTTGATATCATTCAAAATTTTTAACCGGAAACAAAACCAATTAATTTTTTCTGTGAAATAAAAAGCTGAGCTAGACATTCACCTAATGGTGATACGCTTGCACATAACCAAGCGTTAGTTAGAGTGTATACACAGCACCACATTGCGCTCGTCGTATTCAGACAAGTCTCATTACATTAGTAATTTCGCCACTACTGCTCGGCAGCAGAAATTAGAGCCGCGGTGGTACCTACCTAGACAGTCTCCGGCAAGAGATACCTACCACCAGAATACCTACCACTTTGAATTCATTCAATGTACTGATAGAATTTTCAGTTTAAATAAGAATAATAGACCGGCAGGATATCCCCACTGATAATGGTGGTGGTAGATCGCTATTGCTGGAGACCGTCTAGGTATCATCGCAGTTCCTATATCTGTCTCCGAAAAGTAGTGTGCTAACATTACTGTGTTCCAGTTTGAAGGGCGTTGTAGCCAGAGAAATTACTTAGGTGATAATACTTAATATGTTTTAAGGCGACGAGTACAATTTGACGCTCTGTATAAGTAACTAGCGTCACGTTTTTGTGGGTAGGGGGATCACTTATCATCAAGTGAACATTTCGCTTTACGAATAAAAAAAACATCAATCAAAGGCATTTAAGGAGGAAGTAGTTCATGACAAAGGATTGCAGCTTCTTCGTATTTTTTATGATGAAGTTTGCGGCGCTAGTTAGATAACCAAGGCAGCTTCATCGGACTCGGAGCTAAATAGCAGCTTCTCCTACGTTTGTATTGTTTTCTTTATTAATTTCATTTAATTAATCATTATCATTGTCTTCTTTTTAAAGGTCAGGAAACACTCCGCGGGTCCCATTATTAATGGTAACATTTAAAGCGACCCGTTACTTAAAAGTGAAATTGAAAAATTGCTTTCATAATGGCCCCGTTACATTCCGCTTTGAGTTTTATGTAAATTGTTGATTGCATCTTGATGATCTGAAGCTTTTACAGTTCTTCAAAGTTTAGCGTTTCTACATTCCGAAGGTCGCGGGTTCGAATCTCAGCATGTACCGATGATTTTAACATTTAAGTTGTGTACATTTGTGAACTTTAGTTACAACAGCGAAATACAAACAGTGAAGGAAAACATCGCGAGGAAACCTGCACATGAATTAGAATTCATTCTAAGGTGTGTGTGAAGTCACCAATCCGCATTGGGGCCGCGTGGTGATTGTGGCCCATCGCTCTCATATTGACAGTAGGCCTGTGCCCCAACAGTGGGGACGTATACTGGCTGTTGATGCAAGCAAAATGAGGGGTATGATATCTATTCTCCAATAATGTATAGCGCTTGATAGTCAATTTATCTCTCACAGCTCATCTGATACGGAACCCGTGGACCCGACTCCACGGCCTGTTTTTATTCTAGTATATTCTGGTATACTACATTTGTATGAATTTGGATTTCTGGAGAATTTACTTGGTCGTCGAAGACGGACTGGGATCCCTTCTCCGACCACCTTCGCCTGCATCGGATACTCTGGATGATAAGAACCGTTCCTGATCGTGAGTGTACCTCGTGTACCATGGTGTGTATTGCTGGAGGATCGCCTTCTGTAAAGAGGACGACGTGATGTCGTTTGTTGCGTCTGGTGACATGGGTGGTGTTGGTGTCGGTGGGGTTGTACGTGGTGTGCGGGATTCGCTGGGTTGTCGGGATTAGCGCATGGCGTGGTCAGCACTTTTTTGTCTTAGGGAGGGATATGATAAATATATTGTTTACATATATTTATTATTTATTCTACTCTAGAGACTTCAAGAGAGAAAACAAGGCTTCACCGGTTCTCTTCCTTTGTCGTTATAGGATTGTCTCTAATAATTTCTCTATGCTCTCTCTGTTATAATCTATATATTAATGCATTTCAGCTTTACAAGATCCGTCTACGGACATATCTATTTTACTATACATCTTAAATCAATTTATATATGTAATGAAAATGGATTTTGTGTATTAACCAATCACGTGAAAACTGAAAACTAGTGAACGTATCGACACGGGAGCATGACTATTCGATGCGAAATGAATTGTAGATCGTAATAGGCTGTTTACTTTTCGAATTTCATAGATCCTTCACCATCTTATTTCTAATTAACTTTAATAAACATTTTCATTGAGTAGTATTTATGCGGTTGCTATAGCAACGGTTGCTACAGTAAGTAATATTTCAGATAAATATCTAGTCTAATTTGATATATCGACCAGCAGAGCCAGTAAGTTATAATTAAAGTTGCTGATATATTTTCACAGATGTCAGCATCTATTCTTTAACAAAATGTCGGAGCGGGCATTAAATATGATAAATCGTCTGCTCCGAATCGACTGAACGGAAATTGGTAACGCGAGGTGGGGGGAGCATTCCCACTCCTTACTTTAAATGCTTCCAATAGCAAAATGTAGTAAAGGTTTAAGCGATAAAACTGTAATTTAGTTCTCACTCTGTTTAACGGCGTCTAATAACAAAATGTGGTAAGGAAAGCATTAACGATAATTTCTTTTTAATATATTATAAGTGAGGATATACGGAGAACTGTTATGATCCATTCCTTTAAGAGCGTCTGATGTTAAAATGTGGTAAGGAAATTATTAGCGATAATGTCTTTTTAGTAATAACAAGAGAGGGTATGAGGAGAATTGTTTCGACTCCTTCTTATAACAGTGTCTAATAACAAAATGTGGTAATAAAATATTTAGCAATAAAATTGAAATTTTATTTTACATACTATATTATAAAGAAAGGATGTACCGTCCTATGACGGAATGTGGTAAAGAATATTTTAAAGATAAAATTGAACTTCACTTAACATAATTTTAGAGGTGTGAGGAGAGTGCATTAACAACGTCCAATGGAGAAACATGGCAAAGTTATAGCGGTAAAGGTTAGATTTCATCATCGTCAGCTCATAGACGTCCACTTCTGGACATAGGCCTCCCTCGAAAATGTCTTCGAGTTCATCGAGAGGAATTGGGCCTTAGCCCACCACACTGACACAGTGCGGGTTGGTGGGTGGTCAGAGCCTCGTCTGTTATTCAGCAGGGTGCACCGCGTGCAGGTGAGGTTGACTTGGGCTCTGTAAGATGTTGAGCGGAACCCCTTACACCCCTTAAGATTTATTTTACTAAAAATAGTCAATTATTCTGTTAAAGATTTTCAAGATATACTGAATTATCTAGAAATATTGTAAAACAAGCATATACTAGTGGTAGAACTGTTGCCGGAGACCGTATAGGTAGATACAACCGCAGCGACTATTGCAGTCAATGAACAGTAGTGTGAAAACGTTACTGTCTTCCGGTTTAAATGGCTCTATAGCTAATATAATTACTAGAGTAACGAGAATTAATATCTTACGTCTTAGGCGACGAGCGTAATATGGTGCTGTGTATACCAGCGTAAGTAGCGCCACGTTGTTATGGGCGTATAACTTACCATCAGGTAAACAACCCGCTCATCTCGTGGCTTCGTAGTATAAAAAAAGCACCCCAAAGCTGTATTTGTATTTTCTGTATACAGAAATCTATCCATCTATACTCGGCGATATGGTGTTAGTGATGGTGGTAATTAGAACGGAAATTATCACCAAGTGAAGGTTGTAGCCGTTTTGATGTTATATATTATTTTCTATCCACTTCCGACAGGCAGAGAGGGAGAATTTATCATCATATTTGTAAGATGTTTGTTGTATGTTTGAACATCGCTGAGTATTTCCCCTGGGCATGTCTAGGAGAGGAGATTAAAAATGTTTGCGACACGATCTACTCAGAAATCTATAACAAGAAAGAATATAGTGAAGGATATACATTCAACCAATGGTTGAAATGCTGGTGCAGTAAGTTTATTGTTGAGATGTTTAGATAGGGTTGTTTAAGAGTCCTCTCTTAATCTTCATCAGTTGCTTCAAGATATATTTAAAAATAATCTAACCTATATAAAGGATTGTTAAAAATTAAGGGTTTGCCTTAATTGTAAAGGCTTGATATTTGTTTTGCCCGAAATCTGTATTTGTATTATGTTGTTATTTATTTTTCATACTCTTCCTATTAACACATCCTCAATTTTTCTTCCTAAAATCCTCATCCTCATTCTATTCCTAATAACTACTTCCTCATCAACCCTATTTGTTCGTCTAGAATAATCCGGCTCTCGAATGTTGACAGCAGTTGATAGTACGTTATGAAGACGGATATATAATAACTTGGCGATAGATGAACAGATCTACCCTAAACCTCACAAATCATATTCTCAAAACATTTGATCTCGTTAAACTAAAGTCCTCAGAAACGGATAGGAACGAACACAATCTATAAATATATATAAAGATATCCAAAGATTTATTGACTCGTCACGAGATATCAGAAATATTTAGATGTAAACACTCGACAGGGTTGCAAGGTGTTTCTCACAATCAAATCACAGGACCCTTTGTTTTGGGGGAGGAATCTTCTAAAAGATACTCTATCTGGGAGGAAGTCGGAGTTATGTGGAGATTTTACTCACTAAAACCTCGTCGGTGGTCATCTTCGGCATTTCACGATGTCACGGGATCTCCGTTCGGAACACAACCGCGGCTTCGCTAACGCTATGCTGTGATGGCCCGTCCTAGGGTCTGTTTTACACAGACCCCACTTACGGGACCCAAGCCAACCTCACCTGCTCGTGGGGCACCCTGCTAATCAACAAACGAGGCGCTAGCTCCCACCTACCTGAATGCAGGTAGGTGGGAGCAATGAGTAATGTCCAATGGGACAGCATGGTCGGAAATAGCCCACATCCTCTTATATATACTTCTACATACGACAGCCCCTAGTGCCCAGTGGTACCGGAAGTCATGCTGACTGTATTTGGAGATCTTTGGAGAAGGCCTATGTCCAGCAGAAGACGTCTATAGACTGATGATGAAATACTCAAAATATAGTAGAAATGTTGATTATGCTATTTAGATGTCAGCTAAGAATGGATTTCAGAAAATTCCTACCCCCAAAGAAAGTGCTACGGCCACCAAATATTGATTGTATTATATAGGATTACTTAAACACAACTTTAATGTTCGAAGGCAGTGTTTTGAATTATAGTAACGAACAGACCACGTCGAGGGAGAGGTGCAAGATGTTCACCTGATGATTTTTAATCCGCCTGTCCATAACAACGCGGCGCTAGTTAGGATCATATTCACGGTATCACGCTGTGCTCTTGTAAGACACAAGATGTAAATTCTTATTATTATTTTTTTTTATATAGTCACGCCTTTTTCCCAGTAGGGGTAGGCAGAGGTGAATAAACCACCCACATTTCGCCAGATGTGGTCTGATTAGGTCCAGTGTAACAGGGGGCGAGCCTGTTGCCACTTTATTGGGACCACCACACACACACACACAAAGATGATATCAGTGTGCGGGTTTCCTCACGATGTTTTCCTTCACCGTTTTTGTATCTCGCTGTTGTAACTAAAGTTCACAAATGTACATAACTTAAATATTAAGTCATTGGTACATGCCGAGGTTTAAACCCGCGACCTTCAGAATGAAAGCCGCACGCTCTAACCATTAGGCCAGCGAGCTACTTAATTTATAATACCTAAATTCTTATTATCCCAGTAATTTCACTTACTACTTACTACTAGAATACTTAGACGGTCTCCAGTAACAGAGACTTACCACCAGTACGTGCTACTATTGAAACTCCTTTTTAAAGCCAAGATTGAACCAAAAGTTTCGATATTATAAGGCAAAGTCAACAGCTGTGCTACTAAAGCACTTGAATTATTAAAGTTCAATATATTAGGTTGGGGAAAAAGAAATCCATTATTTTTTCGGTAGATGGCTGTAGTGATAAATTTCTCGTAAAGTATCGATCAAACAGTTTCAGATTTATGCTCGTTGGAAAGGTGACATTTCGCAGTAAAAAAATACTTTTGCTATTTTTTGTTTGGTGCATTCAATTGTGAGTTACAGGGTGTTAAAAATGGAAGTGAACAAAGAGAAAATTCGGTACATTTTACAGTTTTTCTTTGACAAAGGCGAAAATTAAAGTCAGGCGGCTAAAATTGTGAATGGTGTTTATGGACCCGATACTGTAACAGCCAATTATGTACAATTTTGGTTTCGTAGATTCCGTTCAGGAATTTTTGATGTTAAAGATGCACCTCGCACAGGTAGGCCGGTCGCCGAAAATGTCGATAAAATCGGAGAAATGATCGAAGTTGACCGGCATGTTAGCAGTCGTAACATCGCCCAGGAGCTAAAAATGGACCACAAAACAGTTTTAAACCATTTATAATACACAAAGCTGGATTCAAAAAGAAGCTCGATGTTTGGGTGCCACACCAATTAACAGAAAAAAACATGATGGATCGAATTTCCATCTGCGAAGCCTTGGCCAAACGGAATGAGATAGACCCATTTCTTAAACGGATGGTGACTGGAGATGAGAAATGGATCACATACGATAACCCTGTGCGAAAACGATCATGGTCAAAGAGCGGTGAAGCACCTCAAACGGTGGCCAAACCAGGACTAACGGCCAGGAAGGTTCTGCTGTGCATTTGGTGGGACTGGAAGGGGATTATTTATTATGAGTTGTTTCCATATGGCCAAGCACTAAATTCTGATCTCTACTATCAACAACTGGACCGTTTGAAGATAGCAATTGACCAGAAACGGCCAGAATTGGCCAACAGCAGAGGTGTCGTGTTCCACCAGGACAACGCTAGGCCACACACGTCTACAGAGACTCGCCAGAAACTTCGGGAGCTTGGTTGGGAAGTTTTAATGCATCCGCCATACAGTCCGGACTTGGCACCAAGCGATTACCATTTTTTTCTTGCATTACAAAATTTCTTTAGTGATAAAAAATTGGCATCTAGGGAAGATTGTGAAAATCGGCTACTAGAGTTTTTTGCAAATAGAGAGCAGGACTTCTACGAGAGAGGCATTATGAAGTTACCTTTAAAATGGCAACAAATCATAGAACAAAACGGTTCATATTTGACCCAAATCGAACAATCCGAAGCATGTTAAATAAAGTCCTGAAGTTCATATAAAAATAATGGATTTCTTTTTCCCCAACCTATTATTATTTGAAGTAAGAACACTTTAAAAGTATATCAAGTTAAATAAAAAAATACATTACTTATACATATTTGTTTTATAAGTTATTTTTTTTCTAAATACATAACTTTAAGTATACGCGTAATGGATGTACAGACTCGAAGTTACATACCCCGTCGCTACTTAGGGAGCAAACTTAAGCAGAATTTATTTGACGTAACCCTTTACTCAAATATATTGAGCTTTCATGATATAAATATGAAAATTTTTGCAGAAAAATATTACTTTTTTTTCTCTCGTTATCCGCTGATAGACGTCCACTGCTGGACTAGCCTGTCCCAAAGAACCTCACATAGATCGGTCCTGCACTACCCGCATGCGGTCAGCTTGCTCTAGTATTAAAATAATGTAGCACTACTCAGGATGACCTACACTGCATCATTTTAGTGTCTCAGTTTTTTCCACTAGCTCCAAAGCCATTTAAACAGGAACATGTAAATATTAGCGTTACTGATTGGCGATAAGTACAGTACAGATGGTATTAACTTAGAATAACTATACTGTCATTAAGATTAAATATATTAGGGTGGTAGCTAGGATACGATTAAGTAAACCCTTCCAATAATAATACTCCATCAGAAGTAGCCCAGGAATCGAACCAGGACCCTAGCTTTAGATACAAAGGCCGCATCAAATATTATACCACCGTATAATGATGATGTATCAAATGTAACTGACAATCTCAGTCCAGATAACTGAAATTTTCTAAATTTTTTTCTGCTGACGGTACCCGTACAATTTGGGATCATTGTGATTTTGAGCACTGCGAGGACGGTACCCGCATCACTCCGGATGACAGTATTCAGCTCTTTTGTCACTTAACATTTTCCCAATGCCCGCTCCAAATGGCGGATCGAAAGAGGTTTGACGTATATCCATTTATAAAGGGACCGTTTGTGTACGCAAATTTCCTCTTTTGTTAATGGCTGAGGACCTCTAAAAGAACCCACGATGTATCTACTATATATGACCACACAGATATTTCTTGAAGTCACTAATAGAATACTAGAAGTTAGGGTAATAATTATTAGTGGTAGGTAGAGGAGGCAACGAGAAACCACTGCATCATCATTCACTAGTAGTAATATTAACATGGAAAATTTAATGAAGTGGTCCATAGTTCCTGGCGTCCTTTAAACCCATACCATCAAGGAGTGGACTGATGCTGGAGACTGTCTAGGTACCACCGCAGCTCCTATTGCAGCCAACACACAGTAGTCTGATAATATTATCCTGGTTCAGCTTGAAGGGGGTTGTAGCAAGTGAATTCAATATTGAAGCCAAGAGGAAGTGAAAGAGACTCACGGCGAGTACAATATGGTGCTGAGTATTTCATCATCATTATCAGCCGACAGGTGCCCATTGCTGGACATGGACCTTCCCCATGTCTCCATATCGATCGCTCTTGCGCTGCCCGTATCCACTTGCTTCCCGCAACCTTTTCATCATCGGACCACCTGGTATAGTGCCTGCGAACTCAAGTGGCAATGGGCAGGACACATCACTATAAGGACTGATAGCCGATGGGGCCCCAAGGTCCTCGAATGGCGAGGATATCATACCAACAAGCTCCACGTTCTTTTAATAGGGCATAACTTTTACCATCACATCGAATGAAAAGATATAACACAGCACCTGTTGTCCTTGTCTTACTTTAACTAGCTACAGCGCCCTTCAAACCGGGACAGAGTAATGTTTACACACTACTGTCCAGCTACAAAAATAAGAGCTGCGGTAGTACCTAAAGCATTTTCGGTAATTAACCAAGCTAATTGAGCTAGTACTTCTATTTCTTTATTCTTGTATAATACCATTTAATACAAATTTTTCAATTGCCCCCCTGACATAGTGGTTAAGCGAGGTCCCAGGTTTAAATCTGGAGCCATGTGTTTTAAAGGTTTTTCATGTCTGGCTAGATACCACCCTTGTGTAGATCTACTGCCTTAATCACTGTGTCCGTACATACAACATAGACAGCTGTTCATCCAAAAATCTAAAAAAGCGATATTGTATATACATATACATATATATATATATATATGTATATCTTAGTACATCGTACTATTGAATCCTGCTCGGAGCGTTTCCATGCTCAAGGGAAATCAAATTCTACGAGATAATCAAACAAAACCCCAAATTTGAATATTTTTTTTTCGGCTTTTTATGTAATTCTTTTTCGCTTACTCGTTGGGACCTTACTAACTTGATTACTTATTTTCGCTCACTTAAATCTTACTTAGTTTTAGTGCATTGACTTTTTTTTGTGATGATGCTTACCCCATGAGTAATATTGACAACTATAACGGCTTCATAGGACTTAAGGCTCGCGGATCTAGTATATATAAACTAAATATATAAAAATATATACATCTTATATGTAAAAGAGGAGGAAGAAAGGTAAGAGAATATTGGATGAGGAAGGGTTGAAGAAATGGATAGTGACATGAGAAGACAGAGGGTGGATTCAATAGGAAGACATGACTAGATAAGAATATCCCCAGCAATTGACCAGCAGAAGTATCCTGATCCTAAAGACGATAAACACCATGCTATATGCATATAGCCTTGATATTTTAAATCTTGAGTCTTGTTACCGCAGTTGACTAGCTACAACGCACTTCAAACAGGAACACAGTTATTTTTGCGAATTATATTTGGCGGTGACGGAACTTACACGGTCTCCGGCAACAGATTTATAACAATTAAAAAGGTTTTACTAATTTTAGTTCTCTAAAAATCTATTTAGGAATCATCACAGGCAGACCTAGTTTTAGAAATAACGGCAATCAAACTGCCAGCTAAAGCATGCACTAGCTTAGAAGTCTTAAGATTTGATGTGACTATCTGAAGAAGTCGTTACAGATTTGATTATTGATTGATATGACATGATCATTTCAATAGTGATAAGGTCATCATCATCATAAAAATATCTTCATACAGAACAGCTAACTTCTGCCTGCCTTCAGCATCTTACTACGATCTTCACCTGATGGTCAGTCCACCTTCTCCTCGAGGAACTAGCAATAAGTTATGTAATGGTCATGTACCATTTAGAAAATTGAAGTTATCAACGCCTAGCTAAGGCTGGAGGAATTTACTTGGTAGTACTGGTTTACAGATAGACCCTATAGGTACCATCGCAGCGCCTATTGCAGCTTACAAACAGTACTGTGTTCCGGTTTGAAGGGCGCTATACCTAGTGTAGTTACTGGACTAACAAGACTCAACATCTTGTCTCGCGACGAGCACAATATCGTGCAGTATATATTATCTTAACGTCACATTGTTATAGGCTTGTGCATCACTTATTATCAAGTGAACACCTTGATCGTCTAGTCGCTTGGATTAATAAAGAACTAATCTCCAGTGATTATATGATTGATAGCTCCAGCTTCATTATCACTGCCGCTAAACTGTATTTAGCTACGGCTTGCCGCATCCGGTTTCCTGTGACCGTGACCTTTCCCAATGAAGAACTGTTAAACAAGTACGCACATGCTTTTTTTCTCATCGGTTTTAAAACTATGAATAAGATATGGCTATCGATCGCTACAATCAACGTCCTCGTGGCGTCTGCAATGTTATTGAAGTTATCGAGGGCAACAACAAAAACTTTTGCTGGCAACTGCTACTCCATTAACCCTGAACTTGGGCGCCTTGGCAGAATATCAATGGCTATTGATTATTGTGATTTTTGTGCTGTTAAAGATTTCTTTTGAATTGAATTCTGGTTATAGTCGTAGGTACAATCGCAGCTTCTATTTCCGCTGTCAAACAGTCCTGTGGAAGTATTACTCTGTTCCGGTTTGAATGGAGCAGTAACTGAGATATGTATTAATATATAATCATAATGAGGTGTAGTACCATAATCTTTTTTTTTTGTTTTACGTGGGGGAAATGCCTTCACATACCTGCTCTCGGTTATGTCGGACTTTCACCGACTAAAATACTGACGCTGTTCTACCGTCGTTGCTTTATGACAGGGCTACGGAATCGCTTTTGTACACCCCCAGGACCACGCCAACTCCGACTGCACCACCCATTCCAGCTCCATCTGACCGGAACATACAGTGCGACCTCCTCTCGGCCTCTCATCGTCACCTGGGTAATAGAATCTATCGAATCTGTCACCCAGAGGCCATAGCATCCAAGAGCGAAAACTGTCTCGACTCCCTGCGACGGATCTGTACTTAGTCTCCGCCGCTAGCAGTTACACGGCCGCGGAGGATAGACAGCAATGATCTGCAACACCGACACTCCTCTTCCCCACGGCCTCACCATCATCATCAGTACCATAATCCTCACTAACGCAAAATTGTTATGGATGCTATCAAGTGAACAGCTCGTTAGTCTAATCGCTTTAGAAATGAAGAGATATAGCTTTTTATATACGTCAAAATCGCGAGGAGTTTCTTCGTGATTATCACGCCGTGATAATCATCTAAATTATCAGGGCTTTCACCTAATGATAACCGACACGCCTCCTCAGGAATGTTATGTTAGTTATCACAAAGTAATAACAAACTTCGAGTGATACGAAGCTGTTAAACTTAACCAATAAAACTTACGCGAGATACTAACATTGTTATCTTACAATAACTCACAGTTAAACTTCATTATAATATCGTTTCCTATATATATATTATTAAGAAGACTTTAACTACCTAAAATAGCTTTCTAGATAAGCAGCACCGAATTATTACTAAATAGTAGTATATAAAGACTACTGTAGTCTAGTATGGATAAATCATTAATGATATCTAGTCATTAATTAGACGTAGAGATCAGAAACCTATTTAGCGGCTGCCGCGATCCAGCGTTGTATAAACATCCTAACTACTACCACTAGAACTGATGCATCCCTTACCATTTAGTGATCGTTTTAGTCGACTAAAACCACTTTAAATGATCTAAGTAATCTTTTTTGCATATCCAAAAAATGGTAACTTATTTGTACTTTTTCTAGAGGTTGTATAAAACAACTACCATCTTATATCAAAGCCATGAGCTGAACGTTGTATTATGGAAATCTTCGTTGGGGATCAACAGTCCACTTAATTTTCCCACAACTGGGACTTGGGTCTTCTCTTTTAAGAGTCCTAGTTAGTCCTAGCTATTCATCACACTGGCTAAGTACAGGTTGGAGGTAAACCGCATCGAAACAGTACAATAAAATAACGATCACCGCAACGTAAATGAAAGATTTTGTAAGTTACAAATGATGATTTATAAGTAAAGTTAAGTTTGCTTTCAAGTTAAAAACTTAAACTGATTTAGTTTACTTAATGTTGTATATTATTTTCATTTTTAACTTCTCGAAAAATATCTATGTTTTGTATAATTCATTACTTCTACTTCTCGTTTCTCTCCATCGTCCCTACTAAATAAATAGCGGTCGGCTCGTCTCAGCTTTACGCTTATCAACCCTAGGGTGTCCAATTACGTAAAGGGTATATAACCATTTAATAATCTACTGATAACTTTTTTTTTTTTCATCAATAAGTTCTCGAAGGTCAAGTGAATTGACGATCTATTGAAGCTTGCGGTCAGCGGTTGGAAGCTAACAGTGCAAGCCGGATCTGTGTTAGATATTTGTGGGAGGCCTATGTCCAGCAGTTGACATCTATCGGATGCTGTTGATTATAAACCTATGGTTATTTTCATAATAATCAAAATACTATAAATTTTCTCTTGTGAATTCGTTTGATAATGAATCCTGAGAGTAGCAATCATATAAAATACTAATACTACTACTGCAAACCCATGGTGAATGAGTTGACAGTATAATTGATCGCCGTTATTGTTAAAAGTAGGTCTATAACCCTCCGGTCTAGATTCCTAAATAGATAAAAAAAACATTACTGATGTTCGTAAACAGAATTTTTATTTAATGGTTATAAGCCTCAGTTGCCGGAGATCATCTAAGTGCCACTGCTCCCAAAATGTTACTTCAGAAATATTAATAATTCCGGTTTGAAGGGCGTTGTATTTAGTGATAACGAGATTCGTGTTGTATTAACAAGGTTCAATATCTAATATTTCAAAGTTATTAGCCAAGTATGCTGCAGTGTTTATCATCTTAACAATCATCAGAGACCTTGTCTCGTCGAATACAACACAACGACTGTAAGTACGTTTATTTTTGTTAAATTACTTGTAACAACTTGAACTTTCATAAATTACTCTCGAGTGGCGTCGAGAGCGAGGGTGACTTTATTTAGACGTTGACCTCTTATTGACTTACGGACCCATTGTTCCTTATTAAAGCCTGTGTCGTTCGAACACAACGTCCACCTGTACACATTTATTTTTAGACTATAACTAGATCTATTGTGTTCCTTAAAACAATGGGAGTAGATTGATCCTAAATTTCTGAGAGCTTAGATTGTTACCTTAATTCTATATCTAGCTATGCCAGTATATATATATCATCAGCCGATAGACGTCCACTGCTGGACATAGGCCTTCCCCAAAGATCATCACACAATGGGATCTCGCAATTCTCACCAGATCGACGGTCTATCTCTTGGGAAGCCTCCCAACACTGTGTATTGCTACGCGAATGCCACTCAAGGACCTTACTGCCATCAGCTATTCCAGCAATGTGTCCTTCCCACTGCTACTTAAGTCTAGCAATCTTTTGGGCTATGTCGGTGACCTTAGTTCAGCGGATCTCCACATTTCTGATTCGCAGAGTAACTTCGAGCATAGCCCTATCCATTGCCCTTTAGGTGACATTAAGCCTTTTTATAAGGGGCCACGTTTCGGTTCCGTATGTCAAAACGCACGAGTTGAAGGCCTTTGTCTTCAGACATATATATATAATAGGGGGACCGGAAAGTAATGTCGTTTCTGCGCATGCCAATACTTGATTGTCATTTGTCAGCTCATTGTTTTGTTCAGAGGCGTACCAAAGACATTGTGAGGTTATAGTGATTTCTTTACTTATAGACAATTGAATTACAATTTTTTTTTGTAATTTTGGGTAAAATGGCCAGCCAAATACCAGAAGAGGTACACATCCGGCATTGCATGCTCTTTGAGTTTCGCAAGGGAAATAACGCAACAGTTGCTACCAAAAACATTTGCGATGTTTATCCAAATGCACTGGACATTCGTAAATGCCAAAGGTGGTTTTCCAAGTTCAAATCGGGTAATTTTGATCTTTCCGACTCGTATCGATCAGGAAGACCATCAGCGTTAGACAACGACGTGTTAAGGGCGGAAGTGGAAGCAAATCCGTGTCAGACGATCGAGGAATTGTCAAACAGTCTCAACAAACCTTGGTCGACCATCCAAGAACATTTGAAGCAGATTGGAAAAGTAAGCAGAGCAGGTGTTTGGGTCCCGCATAATCTGTCCGAACAGAATAAGGCTAACCGATCAATCACATGCAACTTATTGCTTCAACGACACAACACAGAAGCGTTTTTTGATCGCTTGATCACAGGAGATGAGAAATGGGTCCTGTATGATAACCCAAAACGCAAAAGGCAGTGGCTCTCTCCAAATGAAATCCCTCGGAGTACTGCTAAGCCAGGTTTACACCCCAAAAAAGCGCTTTTGTGTGTTTGGTGGAGTATTCGCGGCATTGTTCATTTTGAATTACTGAAACCTGGAGAAACTGTTACTGCAGACCTCTACAGCGAACAATTGCAGCGAGTCAATCAATCTTTAATTGAAAAGTGGCCAGCGATTGTCAACCGAAAAGGCGTCATTCTCCAACATGACAATGCAAGACCGCACTGCGCAAGGCGAACTCTAGAAAAAATTAATGAATTGGGGTGGGAGGTGCTGCCTCATCCACCATATTCGCCCGATGTTGCACCATCGGATTTCCACTTATTCCGAGCGCTGCAACACTTTTTAAGTGGCAAAACATTTGCAAATTTGGATGATATCCAAAATGCCATCTCTAGATATTTTGCCGAAAAACCAATTAATTTTTATCGATCAGGGATTGAAAATTTACTCACTAGATGGCAAAAGGTTATTGACAATGATGGGGAATACATCATTGATTAAAAATAAAGACTCGTTAAAAATGTATGTGTTTGTATTTAGCGTAAGAAAACGACATTACTTTCCGGTCCCCCTAATATATTCAAGAGCTTAAGAAACCTAAGATATTATTCAAAAACTAAAGTATTAACGTTTTAGTTCTGAACTCTTCTATTTATATCTATTTTACTTATTCTACATTATTCTTCTTTTCGACTCTTAGTTTCATTTCTATAAAACAGACAAAGAATTAAATTAAGTTGAGGCTACTTAATCTCATTTTTAGGTAATTTAAGTGACGATACCAAAACGTAAAGAAATAAACTATAATACTCTAGCTCCTATATGTCAGTACCCAAATATATTAGGTGATTTCAGATAGACCCTCATCATCATTGAATATCATCAAAAAAAAATATTTTACAAAGCGTTGACACGAGTGATAAGTTCACCTGATAGTAAGTGATGCGCCTGCACATGATTAAGTGCATATAGTTATACGATACTAGACAGGACGTAAACATATTATACACAGCATCATAGTATGCTAGCCGTCTTGAGATATGAGATGATAAGTATCGTCAGTCTAATATTTTTTTAGCTACGCCTTTCAAACCAGAACACAGTATTGTTTGCGCACTAATGTTTGTCGGCAGAAATAGGCACTGCGGTAGTACCTAACTAGATAGTGTCTATCAATAGTAAAACGGCATCCTCTATAGTACAGTTAATTTTTTGTTCGTTCAACGAAGCGAGAAAACAAGCGGGTCGTTCACCTGATGGTAAGTGTTACGGTTGCCTATAACAACGTGGTGCTAGTTAGGATGATGTACACATCACCACGTGGCATTTACCCTGTAATTTCACTAGCTACAGCGCTCTTCAAACCGGAACACATTGATGTTTGTAAGCTGCTGTTTGTTAGTTGCATTGCGAGCCGCGGTGGTACCTAGACGATATCCGGAAACAGAGACCTACCACCAGTAAATACTTTCGTTCTTACCCTTCCACTAAACATATTGGGACTAGGAATCGAACCATGAACCTCTGTATCTTTAGTAGTTATATTATAGTTTAAAATCAGGTCAACGTTACCAGTAATGTATTCGCAGAACTTAAACCAAGTTCGAAATTAATAACAGTCCACTTAACGGATGTGAGAAGTATTTAGCCACTGACCCAGTTTACTTGTCTACGAACTTTGTCTGCTTCCGGTCTATACACGCCGCGCGAAAGGAGTTCAATACGCATCAAAACACATTAAAATCAGCAATATAAAACAGACCGAAACACAGTTTCACGAAACGCAGAAACACAACTCATAGTGCGGTAGTACTACGCGAGTTGCGATTAGAATGCGCCTGCGCTAATGTCGCTCCATCTCTCTCTCTTTCTCTCTCTCTTTGTGTTTATCTCCGTCTCACCGTTATTATTTATATCTACCTACATTTATCAATAAAATTTATACTATATTTATTGTTTTTTTTATGCCCAGAAAAGAATAAAACGTTGATTATACGTTAGCTAAAAGTCAGGATCGTTGATGAATATTATACAGTTCTTACTGAATCCCGCTCGTCTCGTGGTGTAATTAAATAAAAAAATTACAGAACGACGACACTAGGGAGACATTCACCTGATGGTGAGTGATACGCCTGCCCATAACAAAGCAACGCTAGTAAGGGATAGTATACATAGTAACACATGTGGCCCGTCCCTTGAGACATTCGATGTGAGCAAGTGTTATTACTTCAATAATAGCTACAGCGCACTTCAAATCGGAATACAGTAATATCTGCGTACTACTGTTTCTCAGCTGCGGTGGTATCTGGACGGTCTGGAGCAGCAGAGACTTTACATTAATGTAGCCATTAAATTGAACTAGGGACCTTTGATTTAACACTCAACCATTGCGCTGTAGAGGTAATTGAATATAGTTAATTGTAAGTCTCTGTTGCCGGAGACCTTCTAGGCACCACCACAGCGCCTATTACTGCGACAGTGTGAAGACATTAATGTGATCCGGTTTGAAGGGAGTTGCAGCTAATGTAATAACTAGAGCAACGAGATTTAATATACTGTCTCAAGGCAGCAAGCGTCATTGCTGTGTATAACGTCTTAATTAGCGCCACCTTGTTAAGGGTAGGCGTATCACTTACCATCAGGTGAAGGTCTCACTCGTCTCGTCGTTAAATTAAAAAAAAAAAAAAAATAATATCAGAATTTCAATTGAATATATTTCGTCTTTTATATAGAATATTGAAGTTAAATAATTTCATTCAAATTCGCCATTAATCTATTGACGTGCGGTACCCTTGTAAGCGGTAATAATCGGGACCCCACCTTTTCATTGATAAATGGGACCCCAAACATTTCGGGGGATGCTTTTTAATGAAAATAAAAAGATTTCGTTCTTTTGTATAGATATAAGTTGGGTTGTAACTTTATTGGTGGAGTACTTATTTAGGACCGGTTTTTTTCTTGCCACCCCTCCAGCTTTCGTTTTGCCAATTCCGACCCTCGGGTATAATTATTGCGTTGCGTTAATTTATTTTCAGTTCGAGAAGGGTTTTTTTTTCAGGGTCGTAGGCAGTGTTCAGTTAATTATTTTTTTTTTTGGTCGTAATGAGCGTGGGAAATTTGTTTGAACTCACTAGTGGTAGGTCTCTTTGGCCAGAGATCGTATAAATGCGTATCATCGTAACGCCTGCTTTATCGACAAACATGACTGTCCTCAGGCTTGAAGGGCGTTTGAACTAGTGAAAATACTGTGGCATTAGTATAAGACGCTGTAGATATTAGTTTCAGCAACGGAATTTTTTTTTATATTGAGGGAAATCTTCAGAAGCCGCGTTCAAATCAATCTGAGATCTCTTTCCAATAAAACCTCTTCAATAGTCCCTAGTGCATTTCTAGAAGCTCTAATATCTCGTACGGAACGAATTAGTGCTTTATATTTTTATAATACTCATGGATACGATTTTTTTATTTCAATTAAGCGTCGAGAGGATAAGGACGTTCTACTGATGGTAACTAATCATCATCATTAGGTGCCCTCATCAAACTGAAGTTTGGCGATCAGCGTGAGAAAACCAATTCGGTCCTCAGCTATTCTTTTTTTTAATAGTAAGTGATACTTCTCGTAATAACGTGGCGCTAGTTAGGATGATATACACAGCACCACATTGCGCTCATCGCATTGGAACATAAGACGTCGAATCTTATTACCAAAGTAATTTCATCAGCTACTCTCTCACTCTCAGCTCTTTAATCAGGAACAACAATGTTTGCATAGTACTGTCTGTAAGCTGCATTAGGAGATGCGGTAGTACCTAGACGATATCCGGCGACAGAGACCTACTACTGACACTAGTATACTGATAACATATAATACGATAAATAAGAAATGATACAGATAATAAAACATATCTACATTCAGTACGTTATATATGTTTATTGTATACAACTACAACACTCGATGACGACATATACAATAACAAGGAACAGTTCAAAGACGAAGAATGAGATTCAATTTAACTTCACTAGAATTCTAGATAACCTATACATATATCTAGATATTACGGCCATCAATGATTATTGCTTATTATTCATTATTATATCCTAATTTATACAATTATGTACAATTGATTATTGAAGAAACAATATGACGATAGCGCGTTTACACTGCATTCATCTCGTCTTTAGACGTAAGATGTTATAGTAGCTAAAGTTATTTCTACAATTTAACTACAGCGGCCTTCGAACCGGAAGATTGAAGCGTTGCGGTTGTACCAATTTAGACAATCAATTACTATAGAGATCTACCATCGGTGGAGTTTATTGATGGTGTTAATATTTCAGGCGAGTTCGATTGAACAGCGTCCTGTAGTCATTATTTTCATGTTGTAGCTAAGTTATTATTTTCAAGTTATGTATCAAAATTTGTGGGTAACAATCAGTTATTTATAACTGTTTTTTAATCTACTGAACCTCTTTAAAATTTTTACAAAACATCCTACTGCATATCGATAGAGATAGTAGAGAGACACCTTCTATTAGAAGAGTTAAAATTTAGAGATCTCTTCCAAATTTTTCTTTCTAAGATAATTTATTTATTTATAACTTTACCCTTTATTGACATTGCGAACTATATTATCGGCTGAACCAAAATCGATATGAATCAGATATAAACAGAAATAATTCTGTCGATGCTTCAACATATACAGTACTCTACAATTCATACTAACAATAATCCTAGCATCTACTACTAAATATATGATCACTTCTATACAACTTCAAACTTTAATGCATTAACTATAGTGTTACGTATTTGTTTTCCCCTTTTAGCAAATAAATTACAATCTAACAACTATATATATCCTATAACTTAATATAATAACTTAAGCAATCGCTGCTATAAGTACAAAAGTCTTGAGCCTTTCGGATTTCAGAATATCATACTACTCACACTTATCTACATTAATGTTAATGAAGCGTGAACAGTAACTAAATATGCTTTCAACCAATATCAATGAATACATACAGAGGACTTTATTATATATTTATGAAATTCCAAACACAAATCAAAATAACAGAAAAGTAAAAAAAAATTTTTTTTCAATCAACGAAACGACTAGATGAGTTCGACAGAGCAACTTTGCACTGGTATTCAAAGTACCATATTGGGTTCGTCACCTTGAGACAAGAAGTCTCGATACCTCAGTAATTTCACTAGCTACAGCGCCCTTCATACCGGAACACGGTAATATTTGCACAGTACTGTCTGTCGGCTGCAATAGGCGCTGCGGTGGTACCTAACTAGATGGTCTCTGGCGACAGAGATATACCACAAATAAAGTACCATTCGAAACACCAAAACCTCATGACCTCTGTCACCACGCTTGACTATCAATATAACATTTAAAAACTCAAACATTTAAAAAAATGTAACGCTGAAATGGAAGAAATATAAATATATAACACAATACAATAGAAAATTATTTCAGTACATTATTTAAATTAACATAGTATATGTAAGAAACATCACGTATTTACAAACTTATCGCTTATATATCACAACGGGTAAAACTAATCTCATGAACACTATTCCTTTAATAATGAATTTCCTATACTATAATAATTACTTAAAAAATAGTGAGCTGAAATTTTTTTTTCAATGAGATAATTCATGAGTCTGCGATGAATGAACGAAAAAACTATTGTATTTGATCAAACCAACCTTGAGGAAATTGATGGACTTTACGCTGTATAGGTCATAGTGGCTAATTAGGCCATGACTAATGGTTCACGATGGCTACATCATGACGATTCGAGAATCAGTGGTAGAAACAAGAATAAAACAGATAAAAAAACATTAAACAATGTTATAGATATAATTAAAAGAAACTGCAAAACTTAAGTAGATATTTTAACCCAACGTATAAATGATGATGAGGATGACAATGATGATAACAATGACGACGTTAATGGTGATGATGTTGATGTTATTGAAATAGAATGTACTCAGTTGATTGATAATCGATGTCCACGATCTGAGACCAAAAGAGAAAGCTACAAAAACGAAGGACAATACAAATATAAATTGAACATGGTCTCCAGAGACAGCAATAACGCTATGGACCAAACAATTGCGTTTGTCGTTCCATAGCTCGGGGAACAGAGCGTGTCCAAATTTATTAGCCAATATCGCCCCATTTAACTTTTATTCGCATCGTTTTCACGGAACCCTTTTTTGTACTCTTTTATGTCATCAGACTAATACACGACCTCAATTTCAAATATCAAATGGAATTAAACATAAAAGACAACAGCTGATGAGTGTGAAGTTCTCCCAGAACTATGTGTTGTCCAAATTCGAACCTAAGACCTTCGTGTTTCAAGAAAGTTAGCCACGGTTAGCCGCTGCGTATCTGTGGTAGTTGTACGCATTTTATGTTCAATGCTTTGATAAGAACTGGGAAATAACTATTAAGACTAATTCATATACTTGCTTGAAATCACGCAATACTAGTAGTCGAAAAACCGTCCAAAGCTTGAGTTTATACGAGTCTTATATATTTAAAATCACATTTAAAAAGCAACCTAAATCTTAATTCAAAGCAAACGCTGTTCATCTAAAATTATTTGATAATCTGTACATCCACTATTTCCAATTACATCTAAAGAAGCTTAAGTGAAGGAAATAAATGAAACGGATGTCTCATTACTAGCAATTACATCTATACTCGAACATATATGTAGAAGATAATCTGTTGGATAGGACAAACCTTCGTGAAGATACCGAGATCAATATTTAGATATAATTTAACGATTACACATAATTACAATTTCATTAACATAGTTTGACCGCTTGCTTCAACTTGAAATAGATGAAGACGGAAATTGAGGAAATTTTAGTTAATAGATGTTTAAAGGTATGAACTTTTAATGAATATTGAACCTTCCGCCACTCTTTTAAGCTTTATAGATCCAAAATATATCCATAATCATATTCTCATGTACAGTAAGAGATTTTTTTTTGTTCGCCGACTGCTCAGATAATGGTTGTGAAACCTTAAATCGAACATTACTACAACTTACAACTAAGTCGTAACACATTGTCGAATAATAAGCGTAATAATAAACACATATACACTTAGAACTATTCAAATTCCTTGTTAATTATTGCTAAATGATAGTGAAACACTATAACAATATGTCACTATAAATCTAATCATACTTTCAATACATTATTCGAGGAACTCATCGACAACAAATATTTCATTGAAAGCAATAATTATAAATCAAATTTACTTAATCACAATATAATCATATTCTATTATGTAGATTAAATGAAGAAATCTGAAATATTTACTGCCATGGACGAACCCGTGATCCATATTTGACACGATGTGACAATGTGACCACTGGTGAAATACATAGCATCGTTATTATAGAAACTGATTATACACAGGTAGTAATTTATATACACAAATGGAGAAATATTAAAAAACAATCGATTCACAAATCTCAAAGACTAAACGATGAAATAAAACACCAAGTATTTCATAAAGAAACTTTGAAACATCTATTAAAGATATTAACGTATAACTATAGACTATTAGACAAAGTGAGTCCCGCCCGCGTCCTTCCAACAGCTGAAGCAGCAGGGCAGGGCGCACATGAGAGTATTCTTGAAAGCATCTCGAAAGTCTCGGTTGAAGTAGGCGTATATCAACGGATTTAGTGCCGAGTTGAAATATCCTATCCAGAACAATACTCCAACTACCACATCGGGAGTCTCGCAGGGTTCGCCGCATACATTCGTGGTCACATACCTGATAAGTATATTGAAAAGTTGTTACGTTATACGGTAATCAATAAAAGGAAAATAAAAGGCATGAAATTGAACGATTTTAAAGCTATATGAATAACAAAGACAGTATGTAATAACTGTGTAATAATTAACATGAATGTAAAGGCTCTAACCAGCAATATGACAAATCTCATGACAATCTTCATGTAAACAATTGGCATCGAGTCCTTGAAGGCAGATAAGGGTAAGAAGAAAATAACCATAAAGATAACTAAGGAACACTACAATTAAGGTTAATAGTTGCGTAAGACAGTTTTAATTTATGTTAATGTGACGACAGGGGAAATGGGGTAATCTAAACGGGTATTTCGATTTAAATTGTTAATTTTCTACTGCTGGTATGATTATTGTTTCAACTTGCATTAGCATTTTAAATTTATTAAAGAAAGTAAACAAAATTTACTTTACCATAGAAAGAAAGGCAACCAGCAAAGTAAGAAAGCACCAACAATTATGCCCAAAGTTCGTGCTGCTTTGTGTTCCGCTCGCCAAGACTTTCCCGCCGCTCGGAGACTCGCCCCTGTTAAAAGAAATCTGTAGTTTTTATCTTAATAATTTATTAACTAGTACCATTAATCAATAACTAATAAGTATTGAATAAATTGACCACACCATAAAAATATATTTTATAGATTAGGAAAGAAACTATAGTTATTTGTTTCTATGTAGTTACTAACTAATTTGACGAATGTTGCTTCTATGTCTATAAGTTAAAACAAAGAAAAAGAAAATATAGAAGATATGGGATTGATATTAGGAGTATCGATAGTCCAAAATGCTTAAGCTTATATTGGTTGAACAGAAAATATCTAAAACTCAACGTCTCTGAAGAGATTTTCTTGAAGATAATCTTTAATACTGTAAAACTATAGAAAAGATTTTTGATAATCAATCTTAAAGTTGCATCTTTATGCAAAAATACTTTTAATAGATAAATATTTGTCGAAAAGTATGTACCTTGAGAATTTAGTTCTGTAGCTGCTTTCGCCAAGTCTTTGGTGGCTGCTGCGGACGAGCAGCTCGGTCTCCATCCGATTGGTGGTTGTCCACTCGATGATCTTTTATTGGAACCTCCCGAACAATATCCAGAGCTTGCCGTATCACAGCTAATGTTTACCGACTTTCTCGGGCTCGCTTCTTTACTCGGGCAAATGTCTCCTAAAGCCATTACCACTTCGCCACCGAACTCGGTCTCCTCCGGGCCGACTTCCGTGAATGTGCTATAGTTAGGACTTACGTCGGACGGTCTTCTGTCTGGATGAAGATAGTGGGAGTGATGTGCGGCATGAGAAGTGTGCCTTAGATGTACGGAGTTGAGCAAAATGTTAGAAGAGGTGCGAGTCAAAGCTTCTCTCTGTCGAATCGCTTCTCTAAATATTCGGCAGTACATGGAAATCATTACAACACTGGGTATCCAGAAAGAAACGCTAGAAGATATGATCGCGTACACCATGTTGGCTTTAAACATGCATACATCGGGATGATGTTTCCGGTATTGGCGGTGCTGTTCCGTGGTATACCATCCCATAAATATTGGAACAAAACTGATGAAAGCCGGCCAAAGCCATACGTTGGCTAACATAAAACAAACGGTCCTGTGCGTCATAGTAACAGGATACTCCAGTGGTCGGACGATGGCGTAGTACCGGTCAACGGAAATGCAACAAAGGTGCAATATAGATGCGCTCGAGAAGTACACGTCGAGTGAATTGAATATATCACAGACTAAAGGACCGAAGAGCCACGCGTTCGTTAATTCGGCACTGGCGTTGAAGGTCATCGCGCATAAGGCGACGAGCATATCCGCGACGGCCAGGCTGACGACGTAGTAATTGGTAAGGACGCGGAGCTTCCTGTGCCGGTGTACTGATATGATAACGAGGGCGTTGCCGAGTAGGGCTCCGAGGATGATCGTGACGAAGACCAAGCCCTTGAGGACGAGCGCGATGGTGTGTTGCCAGTCCTGACCGGGCGCGGCGGCGGGCGCCAGCGTTGAGTGCAGCTCGTGGAGGAACGCCGGCTCCGTGCCGCGCCCGCGCAGTTCTATCTCACTTCTAAAGTTTCCATCTAGGGAAAAACAAACCTAGTTAGTTAAATTCTAAATAGTTACAAATTTGATTTGCTTCACAACAACAACAAATTCAAATATTACAAAATTTCTCATAGAAAATATTGTCTAAAACTATCAGGATCATCATCAGCTGACAGACGTCCACTGCTGTCCTAAATTTAATTTAATTCTAGATGTTAATTAATCTATTTACACGGAACATAATAGATTTTTAACAATTTTATTAGAATATACATCATCATCAAGCTCTGGCTCCCACCACCCCGCATTGAGCCAGCGTGGTAGGAAATGGCTCAAATCCCTACCCGGTCCTTGGAGGAGGCCTATGTCCAGCAGGGAACGTCTATCGGCTGAGGATTTTATGTTTTATTTTTATTTTATGTAGCGTCGTGCTTAGGTGTGCAAGGACTGCTTCTTCTCCTCGCACTGGGAGGGTTCTAAGAGAAGCAGGACCAGACCAGCTCGAGAACATGACACAGTGCGTACTCATTGATTGACTACGTCGTCGCAGTTACCTAGAAGTATCAAGAATTCTTCCTTCTGCTGAGCTGTTTATACATTGTAAGTTCATAATTAGTTCCAGCATACAACTTAAGGTATGTTAGTAATAAACAGCACCTGTTCACTTAAAATAATGTGTACACAAGTTGTTTGTGAAAGTTTACTTAAATTAATTTCGATTTCTAGAACAAGCGCTTCGATTGCATGAGAATTGCAAATGAAATCGTTGCGGGGGCGCGTTTTGTTATTCAAATGAAACGACTTTGTGAATTGAATTTGAGAGCTCCTTACAGCGGATTAAAATATACCGTCCCTTTGATTCTGAAGGCGCGGGTGCTCGGAAACCTGAACAAATGTAACGACAATGACTACTTTTTTTTTATTCAACAAAGCGACGAGACGAGCGGGACGTTCAACTGATGGTAAGAGATACGCCCGCACATAACAACGTACCATTACAATGTTAGACATCACCGTATTACACTCGTCTCTTGAAAAATAAAATTTTGACTTTCCTTACTCTAATAATTACACCAGCTACAACGCCCTTCAGCTTACAGTAATGCTCACACACTATTTTTTTTCAGTGGGAATGGGCTCTGCGATTATACATACCTAGGCGGTCTCCGGCACCAAAGATCGACCGCTAAATTCGTTTGATCTGTTTAACATAAAAAAAACTAGACGAACCCAATTTAATATAACAATAAAATAGACAGTCCTGTTATATTTCCCACTGCTGGGACTTATCTTAAAAGGATGAAGTCAAATTTAAGCACTACGCAGCCTAAGTGCATTTTGGTTATACGTATTGAAAGCTATTGTTCTCGGAACGTATCGGTTTCCTCGCATTGATTTTCTTCACCAGAAACTCAAATCGAGTTGGATTCGAACTTGTTCGTTAGCTCAGCCTTCGCAGAAAATTATAAATATATATCGAAATGATTTTACAGTTTCTATTTGAAACAAAAAAAAGTATCAGTTTTCATTACGTTGATATTACATTCAAGCGAAGCTGAAATGTTTTTGTAATCATATCGTTTTGATTACTTCTAAAAATACTTAAGAGAGATTTTTTTTAATCTACAATATAAGAACTAAGCGATAAAACGAGCGCAACGTTCACCTGATGGTAAGTGATATACACAGCAGCACATTTGCCCATCGCCTTGAGACATACTATAAAAAGTCTCATTACTCTAGATATTTCCCTAGCAGCGCTTTTCAAACCTAAACCTTTTTTAGTCGATTATTTGCAGACTACTCCGTTAACATATATATTCATAAATAGACCTGTCTAAAAGATTATTTTTCTATTATTAATCCATATATGTTCTTCTCCAAACATCACTATAATAATAATACTAATGATGCATTATCATTAAATCTTTTTCATCTCGTTCAATGATTTTTTTTTTTAATATTAAAATAAACATTTCTTAAACAGTATTTACGCAGAAAGTAATAGTTAAAGTTATCTATTATAATTAACAGTTAAAAGAGATCTATGAAAAAAAGCCTCATATTGCATTATACATTACAGTCTTGTCGATTTCAGCAGACAAAATTAGCTCAATCTGAGTCTGGATTTTGCTGAAAGCATAAAATTAGAGTTGAAGTTATTCTGAGATATTCCTTCAGAGCGACGGCAACCGTAGATGACTTTCTATAGCAACCGCTACTATAGCAAACAATTAAAAGTTAATTGGAAATAAAATGTAATGGAAGTATGAAATTAAAAAAAAAAAATGCCTATATCTAATTTCGTGATTACTCATTTTCATTTGTCGATACGTTCACTAGTTTTAACATGATTGGCGAACGAAGAAAACCCATTTTCATTATATATATACTAGTAAGTCTATATATTTATACTGTGTGTTAGGAGACCGCTTCCGAAAACGAAGACAGACTATAGTACTAATGACACCTTTGATGATGGGGCAGAAAAAAATCGATCCTGATAAAAAAATATATATTTAAAACATTTTATTAGCACTATTTACACTCAATCGTGTTACTACAGCTAAATGAAATGATAGTTTCATAAAAAAATATATTCCTTTACTAAAAAAAAACAGCAATGAAACACAAAATCAAAACCAGCTGATGCTCGGATCGACGAGCGCCCGGTCGCGGCGGGAACTCGACATGTATTTGGTTTCAATTTGAACCTTATGTCATAGAGCCACGGAGCACTTAGACTGCGCGCCCGGGCGTTCGTCGATCCGAGCATCAGCTGTTTTTGATTTTGTGTTTCATTGCTCGTTTTTTTTTAGTAAAGGAATATATTTTTTATGATACTATCCCTTCATTTAGCTGTAGTTAAACGTAAATAATGCTAATAAAACGTTTTAAAGATATGATTTTTTTTTTAATCAGACTTGATTTTTTTTCCGCCCTATTATCAAAGGTGTCATTAGTACTATCGTCTATGTTCTTTTTCGAAAGCGGTCCCCTAACACACAGTATATATAATGAAAAAGCAATATAGAATCCTAAAAGAATTTTTGTACTGTTCTAAAAATTTATTTAGACTTATATATAAAATGGTTCCGATAAATCTAAACTTGTTTCCATTAGAAAGGTATTCAATGAAGAATACGTGAACTCCAAGTCATCGCTGGATGTAATTTCATGCTTGAAGACCCACAACTATTTCAAATCTGATGTCGCACAAAAAGTAAATTGGAATCAGCAAGACATGGCCCCAGTACCACTGCAGCGTCTTTTTCTATCGCGAAACAGCAGGCTGCAAATATTACAGTAATCCGATTTGAAGGACCAATAACTGTTACTGGTGGCAGTGTCGCTGCTGCCAGAGGCCGTTTAGGTACCACCGCAGAGCTGATTGGAAACGTCAAAACAGTATTGTGCAAATTTCTGTGTTCAGTTTTGAAGGGCGCTGTAGCTTACTGGGGTAATGAGACTACATCATGTCCCCGACGATGAGCGCAATGTGGGGTGCTGTGTATCGTCCTAACTAGCACCTCTTTGTATTTTTTTTTTTGTAATCAAGCGACATGACGAGCGGGACATTCACATGATGAGCTACAGCGCCCTTTAACGCGGAACAAAGTAATGTTTACATACTACAGTTTGGCGGCAGAAATAGGCGCTGTGGTGGTGGACTCACCAAGACGGTCGTCGGCAACAGAAATACTACCAACAGTAATAGCCATCGGTCCTTCAAACCGGATCACAGTACTGTTTGACAGCAGAAATAGGCGCTGCGGTGGTACCCACCTAGATGGTCTTCTGCAACAGAGACCTACCCCTTAGAGATCGTATCGCTCGTCTCGTCACTTCTATGAAAAAAAAATATTCATCTGTATCTCTTTCGCGTTAAGTATAAGCTTTATTATAATTTAAGTACTTATCTTAAAATATATCAGTATAAACGGAAATTTTTCAAAGTTTGTTGGTGCGTACGATCCTGTCACTATAAATCGGTCTGCCAACCCCTGGCGAGCTTCCAGCGCAACCTGTATGCCAAACGAGGGTTGCGTAATGAACCTTGCCCATCTGCTGCCAATCGGTACCGGCGGGTATTTTTTTTGTTGTAAACTTACCAAGTTTAAAGAAAGCTTACAGAACTTTTTTAGCGGATACTTAAGAAATATTTATTTATTCATTTACTTAAAAACTTTTTTTTTGCCCATCAAAAAATTTACAAAATGGCGAATTTACCGACAAAAGGTTTTCTCTCCCAATGAGGTGAGAATTGAGGTTGTATTGAGTTGTTTATAATATATATGTGTATATTCTTTCATGTACTACAATATATATATATATATATAATGATGAGATCCTCTGCTTGCTGGGGAGGGTTTTTAAATAATCTTTTTATGTGTTTTTTTATTTCTCTTCTCATTCCTTTTATTCGTCACATTTTCTAACATACCTTTCCATTTACTCTTTTTCTCTGCCACTCATCGCCTCTCATACTTCGCACAAATTTCTTATTTCATTACTTCATTATTGTTATTCTTATACATTTCATTTTCAGTACTACTCTGTTACATTTCTTTCCCAATTTTTTTATTTATTTCCTTTACTTACTGATTAATTATTAGGATCAACTGTTTCTTACATTTTAACAATTTCTTAGCTACTTACTAAATTACATTTACTTTCTCTTATCTATTTTTCCTTTTTGTTGGGTCCTTATTCACTGTCCTCTAATACAATTTTTAAACTAATTCGGTGTGTCTTTTCTTTCTATCTTTTACCTATAAATTCGCTACAGTAATATAAGAATATGTGGCGACTTTCGTTCTTACTCATTAGAGAGGCGATACTAACAGAGGTTATCTTCTTCCCTATTTCTTGTTCACGATCTAGTCGTTTTCTGCTAAATATTGGAGAGCAAGATAGTACGTGCACGAAGGACTCGCATATAACTATGGTTTTTACATACACTATAAAAAAGGCTAACATATGTATTACATTCATATTAATGATAGCCAACATGAACTCAGAACAATAAGTAGATAAATGGTATTTCGTATTGACTTATAGTCTTCCCACAACATTCGTTTAAAGGAACCTTTATTGCGTGCTTTAACTGATGGCAGGTTTCTGATGCTGGAGACAGTTTAGGAAGCTACCACAGCAGCGCCTATTCCAAATTTGAAAGGCTCTGTAGATAGTGCAAATAATGGAGTAACGAAACTCAATATCTTGTGTCTAAGGCGACGAGCGCAATGTGGTGTAATAATCTAATATCATCTCAATTAGCACCACGTTGTTATAGGAAAGCGTATCACTTACAATCAGGTAAACGTACCACATTTCTCGTCGTGTCGTTGTATAGAAATATATACATTTATATAGTATAGCACAGTTAACTAAAATTTAGTTCTAAGGTGAGCAATACAGTATGTCCAAATTGGAACATTTCCAAGCATCGTTATAATGGAAACTTGCCAAAATAAATATCATTTCTATACTACAGTAGACTAATCAGATATATTCCGTCTATCCGATGAATCAAAAGTACCTATTGGATTAGTAATGATCTTTTGGATAAGACTGCAACATCCTTTTTTATTCGAAGAGAGAAAATAAAGGACGACGAGCAAGGTGTTCAACAGTTAACTACGCCTGCTCATAAGTGGCGCTAGTTAGAATGTTGTACACTGCACAATATTGTACTCGTCATGAGATATTTTATCTCGTTACCCCAATAACTTCACTACCTACAACGCCCTTCAAACCATAAAACAGTAATATTTGCACAGTACTGTATATCGGCAGAAATATGAGCTGTACTACCGCTTCTCTTAGACGGTCTGTATCAAGAGTCACAAACCTTCAACGAATATTATAATATAACGTACATACTTCACAGTTTTCTTGTTTGAAAGCTTTAGTTAAAACTAACTGAATAAAGATTTAAAAGTATAAAACAACACTAAAGGTTTTTGCAATACTAGTCACGTTCACCGTAAGGTTTAGACTTATGACTTAGGAGTCTTTATAAAAGTCTACAATTCATAAATCACTGTAGAAATTTTGCTGCGGAAATACGAAGAAGAGATGAAGACTTTTTACTTTAAGATTAAATGTAAAATTTGTCCAAATGTTTGTACAAACAGAGATTTCGATTCGACAGACTCGAAAAGTATTAATATTTGATAAATACAGTTGTGGCTGGCCAGGCTTTGAAGAAACTCTATCGCTGTATACTATACAGAAAGTAAATAGAATATATGACTCAGAAATCGAACCAGGTACCTCTGGGTAATAAGGCGAGGGGTCAGCTGCAGCGCCACTGAGGCAGTTTAACTCAACACTAAGGTTACATGGGTTAAAATTAATCAATATTTAATAGTTTCGACCTCTTTAACTTTCCGAACATTATTAAGTTAAATCAGCAGTTAATACTAAACCTAAAATTGGAGTCAGTCATTACTTGTGCCAGTAATAGTTTAATCAAGGGTACCGGCGGCCAAGGGCGCTCGTGGCGTGCGAGGCCGGCAAAGTAGTTTGATTAACCTTGTTCAGCATGCTGACTTGTGTGTAGAAGATTAAAAATATTGATAATTATCGAAAATTACCCCTTTTTTACGAATGGGGTAATAGAACTTTCAATATCATTTATTGTTGGATAGATGGTAGCTTCAAGGTCTTCAGGTATTGTCGAAAATATCCAAAATCTATTGGATGGGTGTGCACTTCTCAATAGTCTTTTACATCGGCCATAGATATTTTAGTTCTATTATCTATATCCCTGAACTTCAAGGGTAAATAGACAAACTGGTGACCGGATAAAAATACCAAGTAATCATTTAATACAGATAACAAAGGTTATGATAGAAACAGATGAGAGAATAATTCCCATTAATGACCAAGATTAATGTGTGATTATTACAATAATTTCTTATAGTCTTTTTCATCATTTTTCTCCCCCTTCCCTACTACATATGGGGTCACAATAATATCTCATCATTCGCCATCTTCTCATAAAGATTAGGCTTGCGTTGTGTTTGATGTCAACCTTCTTTAGGAATGCTGGTGGAACCGCCAACTCCTATTAAACAAGACAACAATATTTAACTAATTAAATGATATACAGCTAGCCACCCTGCGGCCATTATATTTAAGTCTCTTACGACACCCATGGGAAGCAGAGGGATGGCACTATTTTACTCTGCTAGAGCCTCAAGGTGTTCTAAGAGTACCACACATCATTTTAAAGGGAGTTTCTTTCATTCACTCATAACTACAAATATTACTACAAATAAATATCTAGAAAACATAGATATTGATAAGGATATATCATCTGGAGTCCATCACTATTTATCCAAGTAACAAAAAGCAGTGTAGGTACTGAAAAATATTTTACTTACCAGTGACTAAGCGTTATTCCCATTCACATTATATGTACAATTTATATTGACCTCTTTCTCTATTAAAACTTCATAGTTGACTAGTGTCAACTAATTCTGGTTTTTAAGCGAACATAAATATTTGTTGATTACGCTCAAACACGCAAATGTTACAATGTCAAGTTAATTTGAATGAAGCGGTAGGGTAGGTTCGAATTCGTGTTAAATTTATAACACCCGACTTTTGGTATGAAAGTAAAAAAGACCTCCGATCCGGAATTAAAACCAATTGTAGAATATCTAACAGCAGCTGATGATATAGGAAACGTATAGCAAAACAGGTCCTTTCCCTCGTCCCAAAAGTGACAAATGTAACTTTAACATAAGTAAATATATACAATGTAATGGTGGTCCTTTACTGAACCCTTTTAAGCAGGTTACCATAATATCTATATATACTCCTTTGACGGGCGTAATAACTAGAAATTTGCTTAGGAATTACAGAGCTGATGCAACTTGACATTTAATTTTTCAAGGCGATAATACCAACAAAATGGCGTGTAAGGATCCTAACTAGCATCTTGTTACGAACAGGCTTCTTATTATTTATTTGTTTATAGCAACTGTATTAATAAAAATTATGCTCATTTGCACTGCCGCATCCAGCAGTCTACTGTACCGCTGGGCACAAACAGTTGACTTTGGTACGGGTTCATATAGAAGGGATTTGGGCCATTTCTCATGATGCTGGATGCGGCAGCGAAAGACCATTTGATGTGGAAATTTTTGGGGGAGGCCTATGGCCAACAGTGGATGTGTATCTAAATTAGGAAATATTTAAAAATACTTTAACTTTCATATAATATGAATCATTTTAAATAGTATCAAGTTCATTGTATAATAAACGTTGAAAACACTATAAAAAAAGATTTAGGTTTACTAAGCTATATGTTAAAGACAATGACAAAATCTTTATCTCATATACATATATATATATATATATATATATATATATATATATATATTATAGTTAAAAATTATATTTATTAATATATATCATCATCATCATAAGTCGATAACTGTCCACTGCCTAACATAGGCCTCCCTCAAAGCCCTGGAGTATCGGGATAGTAAGAATAGAACTAAGGTAAGCCCTGCCTTTCGTAGAAGACGACTAAAAGGGTGTGAGAGTTTCGCGGGCCTTAAGGGTGGGGACTCTTATCGCTGAATAAGCGAAGCTGCGTGGGACAGCATATGGCTAAGCGGTGCCTAAAAGGGTTAACATGCTCTTCAGAGAGGTAACACAAAGTGTTGAGGAGCACCAGTGCGTTCCATAAGATATCCTGGAGCCTCTCCGATTGTACTGATGCAGACCACCGAGGGACTTTTAGTAAGAATCTGACTTCCCACCAGAAGAAGGTTATCTTCCGTGGATTTCCCCCCGAAACCAAAAATAGGGCCTTCCTCAAAGATCTCCACATCGAAGCTCGGGCCGTAAGCATCAATAATTCCGTACTAGTTAAAGAGTTCCTTCTACAAATATGTCGACTTTAATGGTATTACGGTATATGACCATTACCATGGTCTGTACGGCATTAATCATCAATCCATATTTTCCATTATCTATGAACATCTATATAAGAGATTCGCCATCAGTAAATCATTTATAGAATCGTATACGGTTTAATTTTAAAACGTATCCCGCAGAACCGAATCTATTATAAATCTATTAAAACAAACATCGATTTAACCGATGTGCCTACCGCACAGTGTACTCTAAATATATTTACGGATATAACACAGCCTGTCGCATACAGATTGCATCGATTTTCAGCGGGAAATAGAGTATGAATTTTTCAACAGGACTCGCTTGCTACATCACAATGGAACAGGTGCAAGTTTTGAACACCAGGCTGTAGTTTTAACTTTGATCGATTTTATTACAATTGATAGTATAACGTCCCCAGATAGAAGATGTCTTGTTGCCTCAGTAATATTCCAGCTGTGTTGGATTCCGTTTCGAAACATAGGTATTGTATCTGAACGATATCTCATTACGAGCGATATGTGAACGTGGCGCTAGTTAAGATGATATATACAGCATCATGTTAGGACATTAGTTGAGTATCAGTAATTTCATTAAGTATGGCGTCTTTCAAAACAGAACAGTAATATTTGCATGCTGCCGATACAGTCTCTGGCAACGGAGATCCTTTTTTTTCGTAGGCAAACCCTGCATCGGATACTCCTTATGCGGAGACAGAAAAAGGATTATGCTGGATCCTTACCGGCTTAAACCCATGATGACCCTTGTAACATTGTTAGCCGGAACTACGGGAACACTTATGCATACTACCGTATTCTCGATTACGTTAATTCGTTACGAATGTCTTCTCGGGGAAAGGGTACAGCATAGTATTGTCCTTAATTCGTATCACATTACCATGTATACCATGTTGAGGTCATAATATAGACGATAGATCAGACACCTATCCGCCGCCTAGGCTCGATTATGGAGTTCGAAGGAGAGTAGAGTACATCCTCATCAGCCCTGTAGTCTTGGGCTAGTAAGAATAGGACTAAGGTAAGGAGACGTTGCCTATCTGATGAGTGAAGTCAAAAATCGCCAAATATAATACTATAGCCGATGTCTTTAAAAGAAGTAGATAATAGAACTTAATTAAAATAGGCCATAGATTATATATATGAAATGAATGTAAATGTAACTAAAGAAAACAAAGTCTAGAAAAAGAAGCTATCAAACAAGACGCAGAAAAGAAGGAGAAGAAAACAGATAACTAAGAAAAAGGGATGTTTTATATTTTTTAAGTTCTCTTTCTGGAAAGAATGCCTGCTGTCTTCATATACGAGAGGTATGAAAGAAGGAAATGGGATACAGTATGACGGAAGAAAAGAAGTGTGATAGATAAGCGGAGCATGGTAAAGAAGAAAGAACGAAAGATGAGTATGAGATAAATAATGTAAATAAATTAAATAACAGTTGATAAATAATTGTACAGTAAAGGCCCTGACCTACCACATGCAGGGGGAATATATATAAAAGAAAAGTAAGGAGACTTGTTCAACCAAGGGTAGAGAGGCACCGTTGCGCTCTATAAGAGATCCCGGAGCCTCTCCGAATGCACTGATGCAGACCACCGAAGAGGTTTTAGTGAGTAAGAATTTCACATAACCTTTACTCCCCCCCGAAGCAGGATATCTTTCGAAGATAATCCCCTCGAAACTAAAAAAATAAAAAAGGTACTTCCTCCTACGACGTCCGGTTCTGACTACGTATAGATAGATGTATAAACTTTGCGCAGAGGCAATATCGTAACCGATGAGGTGCGATTATTGCTAGTCGAGGACTTTGCAAAGGAGACTTACCATAATATCTATGCATAACCTATGCATTTTTGTCCGTCGATCTATATTTAGTTATATATATGCATGTTTTAATTACTTAACATCTGAATATAGTTATTTGTAATAATCTTAAAATAACCTAGTAGATTATTCTAAAAGCTTCGTATTTCTCAATGGGGGCCAAATGTATATGCGATTACGAACTACTGTAACATAGTTCCATATTATTATTAACTTAAAAAAATCTTACATACTTCTTATAATTTCATATTACATATATAGCAATAACTTATTTCAATCGTTTGAAATATATCGTTTTCTAATCTCTCTTGAAGACTCCCAAAATATCAAGTGCACAAATGAGTCAAAGATTTATTTCAAGTATCACTTAAAAACTGAAGTCACTAAGTGGTGATTAATATATTATGTATACCATTTTGTCATTGCAATCTTGTTAAGTCTGCAAACACAATCTAAGCTGAGATTGTGTTTGAATCGATACAATTATAAGATTACCACGGTAACGAAGTCAGACGTCGAATGCCGGTGCGCCTCCATTGTTGCGAGGCCGGATGTCAACTGTTTGATTTAGTTCACAAAGCCCGGCGACTAACGGAATAGACAGACGTAAGTTAAAGCAATCTGTAAACGTCATTTATGAAGACCACACTTTAAGTATTTAGCTCTTATCTAAATTGTTTATATATGTAGGAAATTTAACTTTATATTTCAAGTACTAACTTAGAGCTTAGATAAAACCCTGTATGAGCGAAAGTTAAAAGGCTATTACATATATGCCAATATAAACCCACGGATTAAAATCTACAAGACTAATATAATGTACTAAATATTTAAAAAAAATTCTGGTATCTGTTGCCGGAACAACAAACAAAACTCACAAAAGCAACACAACAACAAAATCTATAATACCCTCATAACCTTAGCTTTTTGAAATAGGGTATCTTTTGAAGGTTCCTCCTTCATTAAAAGCTTTGTATTACCCGAGACCGTCTATTTAAGTACCGCAGTCCTTATTCCTACTGCCAAACATCAGTGTACAAATATTATTGTGTTGCGGTTTGAAGGGCGCTGTCGCTAATGAAATTACGAAGGTAATGTGACATATGTTTTTACGGGTGGTAGGTCTCTGTTGCTGGAGACTTTCTAGGTAGATACTAACGCAGCGAATATTACTACCGACAAACAGTTGCATGCAAATATTACTGTGTTCCGGTTAGAATAACACTGTAGCTAGTGTAATTACTGGGGTAACGCTGGGCTCCTATCGATCCCTTACCTTCTGCATCCATCCTTCACCCGCTTCCCTCCAAAGTTCATCTCACTCGTTATGAGCAGGCGTATCACTTACTATCATGTGATCGTCTACGGATATTTAGATAGTATACGTAATGATAAGTTTTCTGTCCATCGCAAAGATAGTAAATAAAAAAACCATTTTAATACCAAGATCCATATCGGTTAAGTCTAGTTATTTCTTTACCTAAAGTGCTTTTCAAACTGAAACGAAACGAAATAGCTGCCACTTCAGTACTCATAAGCCTTAAAAGGGACCTATCGCGTAGTATTACGTGAAGGCTGGTTTCTTCGAATCGTATGAAAAACGCCGAGTCAGCTTTGATACCATCGCCTCTTGTCCTCTTGCAAATAAAAAGTGCCTTTTACTGAGACATAAAGATTCCTCCCATTACATCGAGTTCTACGACTTGAAAAGACCCTCTCATATAAATTGTGCTTCGCGTATTGGGGGGTACTTGGAGAAAATTTACGTTATAACGGAGAATTGAAAGGCAATACGTAAACTGATTTGTCTCTCAGAGACCGTACACGGGTAGGCACTAATATGGATATACTGGATATACTGCTAAACGACATGCTAAAGAAGGAAATAATTTTTTTTTTTCTTCGGGATGATAGTCAGCACCATCTAGTGTTCATCGCTTTGAGATAAAAGTTGTTAAGTCTTTACTCCAGTTATTATGCTACATACAGAGCCGTTCAAACCGGAACAGTAATGTTTGCTAAGTACTATTTAACGGCATATATAGTAGCTGCGGTGGTACCACAAATACCCAACTAATACTTTTAATGATTATCTTTGATAACAGGTTCGATAGAGTATTCTCTCTTAAAAAAAACATCGCAAGAAACTCAGCTGCTTTCAATCCGATACGAAGGGCGTTGAAGTCGGTGAAGCTACTGACATTTTAGATATATGTCTCAAGGTGATAATCATAATGGTACTATGAATACTATCCTAAGTAGCGTCACATAGCCATAGGCAGGTGTATCAGCTACCACCAGGTGAACGTCTCGCTCGTATAGTCGCTGCGTCGAATGAAAAAAGAACGATTGATACTGTCGATAGTTTTTTATTTATTTAAGGGACGAGGCCCTCCTCTTCCCTTAAATATACTCTTTATACCCTTATAAGGAGTCCGCCTAAAACACTTATCGCTATAAGACTTTTTTTTTAACTATTAGTGACTTCTGTGAGTGGCTGCTGCAATCTGTTTAGCAGCAACCTTCATCACTAGGAATTCAATCTTTGTAAAAAGTCTCGTGTCCTTTTTTACTCTCTCCTTTAATATTATATACACTTGTTATTTTACTACCTGATTACCGCTTAATGTATTTTATTGTATTTTAAAAAAAAACACATAAAATACGTAGTTATTGAATAATTCCTCGCAAACATAGTATGGGCCATTAAAAGTTTATTGAGGCGACGGGACCCGATAGTTTCTAAACATTTCCCGGCCACCCCTTTGTTCGCAGTGTCAACATTTTTTCTTTCAAGCTTTCACCCTTACAAAAAAAAAAGTTGTCAGCCGAAGGCGAGAATAAACAAAACAAGTTTCAGCCGTAATGAAAACAACGGTTAATTTAACCAGCTACAGTTTATATTTTATATATAGGTTTTTAACATCTACCCATAAAGAGATGTGTTTGAAGTTTAACATATATATATAGTTAGGATGTCCCCCACAACAACTTATAGGACCCAATGTCATTTGCTCGTGGTGCATCCTTCAAATTAACAAACGAGGCTCTGGCTCCCACAAACCAGTATTGGGCCAGTGTGATGACAAATGGCCCAAAACTATATGAGTCCCCTAGCGTCCGGCGGTAGCAGAGGCCATGTTATGTGGAGATGTTTGGGGCAGGCTTATATCCATCAGCGGACATCTATCGGCTGATGATGCTAGAATGTCATACACTGCACCACATTGCGCTCGTCGCCTTGAGATATAAGATGTTGTCTCGTTACCTTAGTCATTACAGTAAGGACAGCACCCATGAAACCAGAATAGTAATGTTTGTCGGCTGAACGGTATATACTTAGACAGTCTCCGGGATGAGACTTATCATCAGTCAAGTTTAATACTGCGAAAAGAAGAGTGAAACAGGATCCCAAACATTTACTAGTATCCAAAACCTCATTTCGCATGATGTTCGATGAGTTGCAACGCTCTTGAAACTGACACACTGAGACCGTGGTGGATTTGTACACCAAAAAAAGTCTAGATATCTATCTAAGGCTGGGTATTCTTACTAGCTAAAAACCCGCACTTATCTTGTCTAAAAGTATATGGATCTCAACTACGATTATACTTTTGCACACTACTGCTATATTATCAAGTGACTACGTTCTAGCAGTGTGGAAGAAGCAAAAGCTCCCCAAGACGTGTATAAAGCACTTAATAATATTACCATATGGCAACTTGAAAGCGGTTATATCTTGACAGTCAATAATTAAGAACTATATTTTTTTTTTAAGGGAAGAGATGAGCGGAAAGTTCAACTGATCACGAACAACGTCGCAGTAGTGAGGATATTATATACTGCACCGTATAGCGCCTGTCGCCTAAGACAAATGATGATAAGTTTCCTTCCCTCCGTTACTCCTGTAACTGCACTAGGTACAGCACCTTTCAAACAGGAATATAGTAATTTTTGCACACTAATGGTTTCCGGCTGCAATAAGCGCTACGATGGTACCTAGACAGTCTCTGGCTATAGATACCGCTTTTTTTATGGGGGAAATCTTCTTAAAAGATACCTTGCTTCTGAGGGGAAGGCAAAGTTATGTGGGACTTCTAACCACTAAAACCCCTTCGGTGGTCTCCCTCAGTGCATTAGGTCGGGCTCCGGAATCTCCTACTTAACACACCGGTGCCCTCCTGCATTCAAGCTAAAACATCCCATGGAAGGGCAAAGCCCTTCTTGCCACCCACGCTGTGCTACGACAAATACAAGACCACCATATATTTGGCGCCTTCCTAAGGCTTGCTTATTGAGCTGTGAGAAACCCCACCCTCAAATTCAACAAACCCGAAGACCCTTTTACGACAGGCAGTCGCCTTGTACGACAGGCAAGGAATACCTTAGCCCTATTCTTAAAAGCCCGAGACTACAGGGCTGGACTACAGATACCTACCATCAGAAACATATTCTGTTTCATGATTATCATCTCCTCATTCATATCCAGTCTGTTTCGATTGTTAGTTTTATAGGTTTACATATTAATAAAGCTTTCGTATTAACATCAATATATTTTTCTACTGCCAGCGTACTGGTAGACGTCCTGAACAACCTTTGCATTGTAATATAGCAAGCGTCTACTTGTTACTCGGCGCACGTTCGCAGGAAACGGCTCCGCTGACAAGCAGAGTTAGAAGCGGTGCCTTAAAGAACCTGGTAATAGTGTGACGGTAACAAGAAAACTTCATTTCACATGAACGGACATTTTTTAATACATCTATCAAAAATACAGATTCCTTTGCAAAGCTACTATACTCATGTTTAAGAGCTTGATGATTCTTTGCTGGCATGCTTCTCCGTCGAAGGCTTCATTACCATTAAGACCAACCACCAGAAATTGAAGTCAAGAGTTAACACATTATACGAGTATATAAAGAAATAAATATACTTACACATATACCAACCTTGTTGAATTTAAACCAAGAGTATTTTTATAAGGTGTTATAATTCTATAAAGCCTTTATCTCCCTGAAACTCGGTGGTGAGAAAGAAGACTTCAATCCCACTTAATATCATATGAGCTATCAAAAATGCAGGTGGACTACCTAATTCAAGATCTTCCTAGAAGACACTTGTCACTTACGGGGAAAAAGGAATAAGTATTTTTGTGTTACTGTGCTGCTGACTATAGAACCGCTTCAGGTCTTTCTAGCTTCTGCTAATATCCTAAAAATAATCTTATGTCTTGTGCCTATAAATTATTTAACCTTTAAGGGTGTATTTTTTCATTCAATTTAGCGACGAGATGAGCAAAACGTTCATCTATCAGATAAGTGGTACTCCTGCTCATAACGTAGCGGTAGTGAAGATTATAAATACTGCACCACATTGCGCTCGTCGGCTGATGGAAAAGATGTTGAACCGCGTTACCCGAATAATTATTTTATCTACTACTCCGTTCGTATCGGAACATAGTAATGTTTGCTCATGACTGGCTTGCGGTAGAAGCAAACGCTGAGGGCGGTGTATGTCTAGTAAGATGTTCCCAAAAAGACCGAGCGTCTTCCCTTTAATAGAATGAAGTAGTGAACAGAGGTCGTTATAGACGTCCATTGTTGGACATAGGCCCACCCCAAAGATCTCCACATACAGTCATAATGGCCTACGGTACTAGGGACACTGAGGGTTGTCGTATCTAGGGGTTCATATGGAGAGATTTGGGTCATTTCCCTCCACGCTGGCTCTGGATCGGCGGGAGCTAGAGCCTCGTTTGTTGATTAGCAAGCTACACCACGAGCAGGTGAGGATGTATGGCTCTCGTGAATTGTTGTGGAGGATCCCTTACATAAACCCACAGAGGTTATTAGATAGGTATTACTAATTCACGCAGAACCCAAAACAAACCCAACGCAACCCCTAAACCACGCAGAATATTTTTTATCCTCTACATCCAGTGTATTGTGTAATTTCTTCGCTGCGAGAGAATTCAAAATATTGCAATCTTTCACAAGAAAATTTAATTCCGCGCAGTCGTTTTAAAATGTTTAATATCTTAAATGTGAATTGCAATTCATATTACTCTGAGCTGATGGTAGATCTTCATCGCCGGAGACCTGATAGGTATCTGGCAGCGCTTATTGCAGCCGACAATCATTACTGCGCAAACATTACTGTGTTCCAGTTTGAACGAGACTTAACAGATGTATTAGACAACGCGCGCATGTGATGCTGTGTATACCATCATAACGTTACTTTATGGCGTATACCATCAAGTGAACGCCCAGCTGGTCTTGTCGCTTCCTTGAATAAAAAAAAAATTACCAATCTTACGACTAAACTATACGTCGGTTTAACTCTCTCGTCATCATCCTCATTATCAGTCGACAGAGGCCACATAGGCTGGATATAGGCCTCTCCCAAAAATCTGCAAATCAACCGATCCTGCGCTACTCGCATCCAGCTGCTTCCCGCAACCTTCACCACATCGTCGAACCAACTCCAACATTTCCAACTCCAACCAACTCACACTTACAGATATCTAATTTTTAGATGTAATCCTAGATTTTGTCTATTTTTAATGTCTCGAAGTTTTGACCGATTTACAGCAGCTATGGTCACGGGGAGAGGTGGAGGAGGTCCCGATTAGGGATGAGGAAAGCATGAACAAGACCAAGATTTAGACAATCTTGGTATTGGTCTTAAGTAATATCTTGGTTTCGCTTTATACTCCTAGTCTTGGTCTTGATCTTGCATATTCAGTCAACATGTTCAAGTTCAAGTGATAAATATTTTAAGCATGATTTGAACATAATTACTTTTTCTGTCATTTATTCAAGCCCATTTGGTCTAGGTGACAATAGGTCCATGTTCGTTTTAGTCTTGGTTTTGTTCATTCGGTCTTGGTCTGGCTTTTTCGCAACACCTAGAGCAATTGTACTCATCACTTGTCCCGATGTCATAGCCATCACAGGGTACCTATAACTCTTTTATTATTATTTGTTGTCCAATCTACCCCAAAATGAAGTCTCTTTCTTGAAGTCTTCTGGTGGTATTCTTGGTGTTAGATTTGATTGTATTAACAATAGGATCCCAAGCATCTGTTAATACCTAACCACCTTCGCTATTGATATTAAGTGATTTTTAATTACAATATCCTTGCTGATCATTTTTGATAGGAATTACTATTCTTTTGCAAGGAACTGTGGTTCATCAATCCTGATGTAATAGTTAGGATGATCTAAAACATTGCCATAGATAGCAGACTACCTATACCTATGATATGGAAATTCAGCTATATGTTCCTTCAAGCGGGGTAACTAGTAAGTTACTGTGCAACCTAAACTTAAATTATTCAAGGATGCCGTTACATTATTTAACAAACGAAACGTTTGTTTATTAACATTACCAAAGATAACAAAAGTCTAGAAATTACATTTAAACAAAAGGCTAATAATCTTGCTGGAAGTTATCTTGATGTAAAGTTACATAATATTACGATAAGATAATGATAAGATTAGTCCGAAGATGGTGATGGTGACGTTAATAGATCAATGCTATTATAACCGTAAAGTAAACTGGCTCGCAAAAAACCCTCTTGCCCAATGTAATCCAGGAAATCTGTATAAAACCTCCGTACAACAGGATAAGGGATTAACCGGTAACCCTTGAATCAGATCGGAAATGGAATTTACATGTTTACTTCAAATTAAAGAATATGTAAAAAAGAAACTGAATTTTTTTTTATTCCTTGAAGCGACTAGATAAGCATCACCTGATAAGTGATACGCTTGTCCAAAGTGGTGCAAGTTAGAATGGTATGCACTGCGCTAGATTGCAGTCGTCGCCCTGAGACATTAGATGTTGTCTCGTTACCGCAATAATTACAATAGCTATACCGCCTTTCAAACCGGAAGATAGTAATGTTCGCACACAACTATATAGCGGTAGTAATAGACACTGCGGTGGTAGGTACCACCACGGTCTGCGGCAACAGAGACCTAGCACCAGTAAATGATGAAGACAATCTCTATTACACGTAGGGTAATAATTTAAGAAGCATATTGAAGCGTCTCGCAAAGTTCGACTTTTGCAACTTAATCAAACTACTTGAATACTTAAGTTAATTCGTGAGCGTATGGAGGTTGCTACGGGATCCTAGACCTTATATATTTAGTCTGGCAAGAAAGGGCAAATCACTTACCTTCAGGTGTTGCTTTACCTTCAATCAGCTGAACCGGTTTCTTTAGTTAAGAATATCGTTAAGTCAATAATATTTTTTTAAAGATTTAATCAATATGTGAAGTCATGGTTATGTGAGATTCTTACACACTAAAACCACTGAGGTGGTCTACGTCAGTGCTTTCAGAGAGGCTCCGATATATCTCACAGAAAGCACTGGTGCCTTTCTATCTTTTGTATTATCAGGTCTCTAAGGGAGAGCAAATCCCATAGGCATCATCGCTGAGCTACGGCAACATCCGTACGCAGTCCCATATGAGTTCGCTTGATGAGCAATATGGTCCGAAAACCCGTAGACACTTTTAGTCACCTTCTACGACAGGCAGGGACTACCTTTGTCCTTTGTAGGCTCTAGTGCCGTATTCCGAAATTTCTGCACCTAACCCTTAAGATCAAACCAACTAACCAATATTAGCTGAATTTCTCAGTCCGTGACTTTTACTGCTAACTGATCTTCCAGATATAAAAAAGGAAGAAAACTCTTTACAAGTTCGATAATATTACTGCTTTAAGTTACCTTAACAAACATTTAAAAATATTATGTGAAAAAAAGGGGTGTAAATGGTCCCGCATAACAACTCATGGGACCCTAGCCAACCTCACCTGCTCATGGTGCACCCTGCTATTAAGCAAAGCTCGTTCCGACCAATCCGCATTGGGCCAGGGTGTTGGGAAATGGCCTAAATTTCCCCATTTAACCCTTACATACAACAGCACTTAATAGCCGGCGGTCCGGAGGCCATGCTAAGTGTATGTTAAGATCTTTGGGAGAGGCCTATGTCCAGCTGTGGACGTCTATTGGCTGATGATGAAGAGACAGTTTATATATAATCATACAGCTAATTCTATAATGTACATTTAATTATAAGAGACAAATATGTTTGTGAGTATACATATCTGAAAGAAAGTTTATTGTAGTACAGTTTAAGTTACAATTTAATTGAATAATAAAACTTAGATTATTATTAAGCAATAAAAGTATACCTAAGTAATATTTAATGCGACAACATATTGTACAAAATAAAGGTGAGTCTCATTACTAACTATAGAGGTTGAACATTCACGAATGGTTAAAATTAGAGAGTAGTATGTAATTAAAGTTTTTAATTATAAAATATAATTGCAGGTACCTTCATCCAATCCATATATCCCGCTCCCATTGCCTCTCACTATGATATTGTACGTTGGGTTTTCAGACAGAAACTTATCCACTTTTTACATAACAGGTGCCCGCGCCGACTGAAACTACTCCACCGGATTACTCGTAGCCATTATGTTTACGAAAATTATTATTAATCTCACGTAGAGCTACGTCGCCCGCGCGTGCTACGAACCCCGTACTCGAGAGCGTACTGCCGTAGCGGAGCGCTACGCCGCTACGTCTATATTGCAGCTGTCCGTCCCTCTCTCGCACCGCGCAGTTCGCTACATGCGTCCCTGTCACTAAATACATCTCTCGACATTAGATGTAGCCAACAGTATTTGCTAAAGGCTTCTACTGGATTCATTGTAGACGTTTCGGCGTTAAGATTTTTCTTTTGTTTGACCGTGCAAATTTAGTAAGTTGGCCGTCACTTACACTGACTTATTACAACTTAACTTTACACGAAATATAACTTTAAATAGTTGTCTTTTAATTCATGACTGAAGACTTCCAAATTACAATTTAAATGAATCATTTAAGACTATAGTAAAATTAGCCAACGCTGTAACATCGCTATCATGCTATGAATTATGTGATAATAAACTTTAGTACATAAAAGCATTCTGTAAGACTTTTTTTAATTAATAAATGTCTCACAGAATAGTATCACGTAGACACGTTTCGGGGCTGATGATAAAGTACGTTCTTATCTTCTAGTATAAATTTGCAGCAATGCGTCAGACAGGATGGACTTAGGGGCAATTTATTGAAGGAGGCAAGCAGAAAAGAGGGCCATGCAATATAAATAATATATTTGTAATGAAAAATAATAAAACATCATGAAGAAAGAAAGAGTTTTTTTCAGGATATATCAGATTTGCACTGCTAATTCTTCACCAGAGACTCGAGTTCAACAGGAATAAACCACAAACAGGTTTAAGTGATTCTAGTGTTAAACATTGAGAAATTTATCTATATAATAACTGTATATATATATTGCTTACATTTTTATTATCCAATACATTTTCTGAAAGGCTTATATATGTTATAATGCAAGATAGAAAATTAAAGCCTGTATGGTTCACACGTGCAACTTTCTCAAGTATAAACGTCGGCCTTTCATAAAATAGTCAGTATACATCTCTCGACCGTGACATCGACGAGCCGTTTCAATAGATTAAATATATTTTTTTTTATGTCGAACGAAATTATTTCTTAACCATGAAGCTTTTGAGCTTAATTAATATTGAATTTCCGTCAGGGCGCGAATGTCTGAAGTATATTTCTTAAGTGCTGTGTTACAATCAAAAAATAAATAGAGTATTACAACATATACGTAATTGCAAACATTAGCATGTTCTAAAGAGCACTGTAGCAATAAAAATTACTAAGGTAACAAGATTTAATATACATCTTCAGGTAAGCTAAATAGTATATATACATCTTTAATCATGTCTCATACTTCTCTGTAATATATCTCCATTATGTTATTGAAACTAATACGAGTATATTATTAAATTGTTCAGAAAGCTGAAGATTTTCTAGACTGTTCTTAGTATACTTTTGTTTTACCCCTCACAAATATTCAAGGGAAACTAATTAATTTTCTTCGCTACAATATAAGATTTAAATTTAATTCAAGCGTTTGTTTTATTTATATTGCTAATAAAAACTTAGTGCTTTCTTCAGAGCTGACCACTCGTAATAATGAATCGAATAGAATAAGAATAGGAGACCGCGGAGGCAAGTAATGATATAAAACTAGCGCACTTCTACGGAACTTTACTGCAAATTACAATCTACTGCACGACGGTCATTGTTTCAGGTTTATAACAAACAACATATACATACATATATCATCATCAGACGATGGACATCCACAGCTGGGACTCCCCCAAAAATCTTCACATCGATCGGTCCCGCCTTACTCCCATCCAATGGCTTCCGACGACTTTCACCAGAACACAGATCTACTTTGTGAGAGACTTCCCTACGTCTACTAGTACCCAGTCACCCCACCGGCCGTCAATCAGTATATAATATATATTAGTAGGTCTCTGTATCCCTGCCTGTCGTAGAAGGCGACTAAAAGGATATGATTCTTCAGCTTTGAACACGGAGGTATTCATTGCTTACTGAGCGAATCCAGGGTGTACGAAAAATACGAAGTGGTCTCGCGCTTTTCGTATCAAAGAGAGGATTCTGGGGAAGGTTCGGCGCTCTTCGGAATGTGCTTAGGTGCAGTGCAGGTAGGCAGCGGTGTGTTCCGTCGAAGATTCCGCATACTCTTGCAAAGAACGATAGATAACTACCGAGGTAGATTTATTAGCACGTAACCCACTCTTCTCTCCAGAAGCAGAGTAATTATTGTAGTAACCGTCTAGATACAACCGCATCTCTAACTTCTGCAAAAGGGCAACAATTACATTGTTCTGCTCTGGTGCTGTAGCTATTGAAATTACTAAGGTAACTATACTTAATATATGTATCAAGGCTATAAGCACAGTTCGCTGACGGGTATATCATCCTATCGCCACGTTGGTATGGGCAATGTTACAAAACAGTTCACCATATTCAATCCATCGACGTCAGGGTAACCAGTTTTAACCAACAGTTACCATCTGTTGAGCTACCACATACTTTATTCTGTAACAGCTGTTTCGACCTCCATCGACGATTGCCACAAGCTTTGTCCTTGACAGTAAAATAATCATACCCTTGTGGAAACTTGCCTGTACATTTCCATCATATCTATAATCTATTACCATTGATTTTTTACTATAACTGCCCGTTGGTGGTAATGATAGATACTATTTTTTTTTTCATCAACAAGTAAAGTAAATGATACATAGAATGAATACTACAGTTTAAAAGCTTAGTAAATTATTTAAAAAAAAACTTCAAAGATATAAATATTAAAGATATTTCCACCTCTGTAGAGACTCATCACGATATCTCTGGAGTCATAAGACCAGGAGACTTTAAATTTGATAGGAATATTCTTTTTGAACTGGCCAAAAACTTAACCTAATGCTTACGGTTAAGAAACGTAAAATCTCCTATCTACGTCATGTACTCTGTCCTCAGCGATATGATCTTCTGTAGCTGAATATAATGTGTTAAGCTTTTGGAAAAGGAGAAGATGGAGAGAAGGAAAAAGTCATGGTTGAAGAATATCAGGGAATGGACTGGCATATCAGCGGCGTCAGAGAAAACGGTACCATGTTGATCGCTAACCTTCACTAGTTAGCGAGGTACTTTAAGAAGAATTCCTTTTGCCGAGTGTAGAGTAGGTAAGAACTGATTTTACGAAATGGTATCACCAAAATAAGGTCATGTTACCGCCAGCAAAGCGAGCGGAGAACATAGTAAATATTATGAATTCTAGCTTTAATAAGAATAGGCTTTAAAAATAGTATCCATTTATAGGATATTACAAACGGAACCCGCTGACCCTAATACTGTAATCACGTCGTGCCGCAAAAGGGAAAGCGTGTTGCGAAACACTTAAGCCTCCGAACGGTCTCAATTCAACTGAAAGAAAAGAAATATTACTAATGAAAAAAAAAAAAGAAAAAATGGCGTCAAATTAACAAGATTCATATTGAACGTATTTATGAAATATTAAAAAAAAATTCTTTACAAAAGTATAGTTCAAAATAACCTAAAACTTCATCATCTACTAGTAAGACATCACGACGTAGTCTATCTTATTTGCCAAACAGTTTTCTTACATCTGTACCTGTTTGAAGGGCGTTATAGCTAGTGAAATTACTAATAATAAGTATTTTTTTTATTCAACGGAACTCAATGACTTTACTTGATATTGAGTGATACGCCTATCTGTACCAATGTGGCGCTACTAACAATATTTGCACCAAGCTATGCTCGTAGTCTTTAGTAAGATGTTGAATCTCGTTGCACCAGTGATTTCACTAGCTACGACGTCCTACATACCGGAGCACAGTGCTGTTTTTCGGTTGCAATAAGAGCTGCGGTGGTACTCAGATGGTCTTTTACAACAGAGAGGGATTAGTTTTCAAATATTAAGGAACTTGTCCCACTTCCGTCTATAAACGATAAACGAACAACTAGAAACTATGAAGGAATTAACGAACAGCGAATAGGGAGAATCTGATGGTTTTCTCGTTGGACTAAAAGCGGAAGTGCGCGGACGACTGACGAGTACTCGTACCACTCAGAACAGCTGACACGATTCATACAGTTGAAAAGTGCAAAGGAATGCCTGCTACCCCGGCGACTGTGTCACGCTAGCTCGGCGGGATTCATCGCAAAGTGAGCACTGCCATTTTTTGTGGTTGATAGTTCATGTCGTGGTGATAAAACTAGTGGAGAAGGGAGTCTCGTCAGTAAGCAACAGCAACAGCCATCAAGTGATCGTATATCTATAATATATGTACGAACTACACGTTTCTTGAGCAGGAGAATAGTGATGCTTCAATACAAGTATTCTATAGTAAAATCATTATTTTCTGGTCTCGTACTGTTCCGTTCCTTATCGCAGTCCTATCTTACTTAGCTTTCATAAAAGTTAATTAAAAAAAAAATTAAGGATCTATGAAATTAAAAACTAAAGCAGCTTATTACCATCTACAAACCATTCCGCGTCGAATACTTATCTTCCTGTATCGCTACCTTCACTAGTTTTTACGTGATTGGCAGACAAAGGAAACAGTGACACGGGAACATAGGGACCTAGTAGGTCGCTGTTGCCGGAGACCATCTAGATCTATCACCGCAGTGCCTATTGCATCCGGGTAATAGTAGAGTAGCTAATGTAGTTACTGGAGTAACGAGACTCACAATCTTATATCTCAGGCGATCAATGAGGTGCAGTGTATATCATCTTAACTAGCGCCACGTTGTTATAGGTAGGCGTATCACTTGCATCAAATGAACGTTCTGCTCCTCTGGTCGCTTCGTATAACAAAAAAAAAACATTTTTAATATATATGTTTAAATAGAACATATTTTACATATACTGTGTATGGTATACGTATTCATCAGTTGACATGAAAAGGCTGAAATGATGATGAATGATTGCGTGGAGATATTAACGCAGCCGCGTTGAACGTTTGTGAAATGAAATGTCCTTGATATCTGCTTTACATTTACTCGTAGCTGTTACAGATGATCAGTGGCTAAGGGCTCGCTTTGTAAGTCAGAGGTCTTAGGTTCAATTCCGTTGGCGCCTATCGTGTGGTTTTGACGGCGTTAGGAACTTAGACGGGGGTAGTAACTACACTTATATTATGGACTCGCTGTAATAACAGGATCTCGGTGTACCGGCTGTTAGCATGTGAGAACCAAAGTAAGCTGAACCTGCTTCACTATATTACGACTCTGATGATCTTAACTGATGGTAAGCCTCAGTTGCTGGGTGGGTATGTATCACCACAGTGCTTACTTCTTCCGCTGAACGGTAGTGTGCAAACATTACTGTATATCGAGTGTAATGAGACAACATTATAGCGAGGAGCACAATGCGTTGCAGTGTATAACATTCTAACTAGCGCCACTTTGCTATGGGTTGACCTATTACATAACGTTAGGTGGATGACGAGCTCGCATCATAGCTTCGTTGAATAAAAAAAAATAGCTGTTAAGTTAGCTCATTATAAGTTAAAAAAAAATTAACCATAGCTATAAACTAGAAAAATCGTTATTCTTTAGAACCTTAGTTCTCAAAAGAGTCTACGGGGTCTACGTTGGCTACAATCTTTATCTTTTTTGTCAAGTTTTGGGAATACGGTCGAAATATATCTGCTCCAGATTCACTCATCACCATCAGCCGATAGGTTTCCACTGCTGGACGTAGGCCTTCCCAAAAATTCCCCCATCGATATGTCATATGCCGCCCGCATCACTGAACACCAAGGGCCGTCGTTTGTTGGGTTTCATATGGGAGGGATTTCTCGAGGTCCACCTGAACGAGCTGAATTTTGAGTGTTCCTGTAAAAAAAAAACTCCAGGAACCTCTGCTCTAAATTATTCCAAGTATACACAGAGCATAGTATCTTTTGGCTTTAAAATTTTACAGTAGTATTTTATGCTAACTTTGAAAATTCTTCAAGTTAAGTTATTTTACTTGAAGTTTCAAAGAGCGCGCCGGAAGCATTCCTCTACTATTCTTCGGAATTTTTCGTTGCTTAAAAATTGTCTTACGAAAGCTCTTTGAACGTATAAAGTTATTTTATGTGACAGCAGCAAGTTATTCATAGAATTTATTGGGTGGGTTTATACACAAAGAAAAGCATTAGTAAGTTGAAATTGGATGTAAGGGTTCCCGCACAACAATACACGGAACCCAAGCCAACCTCACCAGCTCGTGGTGCACCCTGCTAATCAACGAACGGGGCTTCGGCTCCCACCAAGCCGCATTGTGCCAGCGTGGTGGGATGTGACCCAACCCCCCCATATAAACACGTCGTTTCGTGGAACACAGTAAAGTTTGCACACTACTATTTGACGGTGGAAACATAAGCTGTGATGGTATCTCCTTAGACAGTCACCGGTAACAGTGACCTTTTTTTTTTTTTTTTTTTGATTTCGGTGGTGGAAATGCTGTTACCGCATACCTAGCGTCCTTTTCAAGGGGGGGGGGGGGACGCCGGGTTATGTGGGGCTCGGGGCCACTGAGATGTTGTGCGTGACCCCCATACCCACTAAAACCACCACCGTTTGTCCCGCCATACGCATACTGGAGACGCCCGGGTTTCAGTCAAGCAACTCTCCGGGCGCCTCCGCGTATAAAACTCCTCCTGGTGGGTGCCCGCGGGGAGCAAAGGCACCCACCTGCCGTCCCGTACCGGCCCCTCGCAGGACCGGCACGTTGGGGCCCCCCGACCCCACAGACGACCGCGCGCGCCCACGACGGAGCGCAAGCCCGGCCGCCGCCCTCCTGTGAGGGAATTGGGCGGCGGCCTCCTCCCTCCAGACTCCCCCCCCACTTCAACGAGGGAGGGGGGACAAAAACCAAGACTCCCCCGGGAGACGCACCCCCAGAGGAAACACGACAAAAGGCCCAAAGGGCCACGCCTAATGGCCCGAAGGCCCCCTCACACCGTGCCCGGCTAGGGGCCCGTCGCTCACGGCGGGAGGAAGCGGACGGCGTGGTTCTGCCGCCGCGCTCTCCCGCCGGCCCGCCGCCGCCTGCAAGGTGCGGCAGCGGCGTCGGCCTCCCTCGTGCGCTCGGCGGCCTCCTTCTGACGCATCACTGCGCCGCAGAAGGAGGCCACCGCCTTCCAAGACCTCTCGCTGCTCAACATACGATCGATTACAGTCGGCAGCGAGAGGTCACTGCCGACTTGCGCGACGAGGGAGTAGCGTTGCGGCCCCCATGCCGGGCACTCCGCCAGAGTGTGGTGCGCCGTGTCAATCGGCGCACCACACTCGACGCATTCTTGCGTCATCTCTCTACGAGCCACCTGGTGCAGGTACTTGCCGAAACATCCATGGCCTGTCAGCACCTGCACCAGGTGGAACGTCAAGGCCCCGTACCGCCGGCTCATCCACCGGGACAGGTGGGGCCTGATGGCCTCCACCGTGTCCCGGCCGGCGGCAGGGTTACCTAACTCCGTCTCCCACCGCCGGATCAGGGCGTCATGGGCAACGCGCCTGATCCGGCGGACCGTGGCCGGGTCCGGCCGACGCTCTCCGGCATCCCGCAGGAAGAGGTACACTTCCGCGAGCGACTGCGCCTGTAGATGCCAAGGCGCATCGCCCGCGAGAAGCGTACCCGCCGTCCAGGACACCGTACGGTACGCCCGACAGGCTCGGACCGCCAGGATACGTTGGGCCCTCTTCAACACGGGCCCGTTCCTGGAGGTCTCGCACCTATCCACCCATACGGGCGCACCGTACAGTGCCATACTCCGCAGGATGCCAGAGTATAGGCGCCGACACAAATGACCCGGCCCCCCGACATTGGGCAGCAATCTGCCCAGCGCAGCGGCGGTGGCGGTGAGCCTCGGGAGAAGCCGTTCGAAGTGCTCCCCGAAGCTCCATCGCCCGTCCAGAGTGAGCCCTAAATACTTGAGGGCTCCCCGCACTGGGACCCTCTCGCCCCGGACGGAGATGATCGCGCCCAGGGGTGGATCCCTGCGGGGTCCGTGGAAGAGGAGGGCCTCCGTCTTCGTGACGGAGACCCTCAGACCCAGCCGCTCGATCCGGTCCACCACCAGCGACGTGCTAGTGGCGGCCAGACGAGCAGCGTCGTCGTAACTCCTCCCCCGGGCCGAGACGAGGGTGTCGTCCGCGTTGCATAGTACCCTCGTCCCGGGGAGGACCGGCTGCCGCAGCAGCCAGTCGTACGCGAGGTTCCACAGCAAAGGGCCCAAGACCGACCCCTGTGGAACCCCGCTCTCCACGCGCCGCCGATGTAATTCGCCGCTGCCATCAACCCAGACGATCGTCCTGTCATGGAGGTACGCCCCCAACAGCCCGACCATGTAGGGGGGGAGCCGGAAAAACTCCAGCGCCCCCCTGATCGTCGCGAATGGCAGGCTGTTGAAGGCGTTCTCGATATCTAAGGACACCCCCAGGACCACCTCGCCGTCACCGAAGGCCTCCAGACAGAGGCCCTTCAGGTCGAGCGGGGCGTCCAACGTGGATCGCCCTGCCCGAAATCCGTACTGGGCCTCATGTAGGCCCGGTCCCACCTCGGCGAGGTGCCGAACGAGACGGCCGGCCAAGATCTTCTCGAAGACCTTACCCGCCTCATCCAGAAGGACGATCGGTCTGTACGCGGAAGGGGAGTCGGGGTCACGGTCCCCCTTCCGCAGCAGGCAAAGCCTACCCGTCTTCCAGACCGGTAACAGTGACCTACCAACAGTGAATAGACGGTCAATGAGTGGTGACCATATAATTACAAGCGTAGTATAAAACGAACTACTACAAGGTTAATGATCTGTTCCTCTAAGGTCTGTTTAGTATGATATAAAAGCTAGATTTTAAAGAAATCATGACGATGATCTTCATCATCAGCTGTCTGTAGTCCACTCTTGTTGTTGATCTCTGATTATACGATTACTATTCAATCGCCGCCTTGCCCAAATCGTTGATCAATATGATCAAAAATGATGATGAGGATTTTCATGATGAACAGATTATGAACTTAATAGCGGCGTTTGAGAGTAACTTAGTAAGTACATAAACCTTTAAGCCTTAAATAATAAGTTCTGTATGTTATAACCGAAGACTAAGCAATTAGGTTAAGTAAGGTTGGAATCGATGCTCCATGAATTTCATTTGCGGAGTATCCTCCACTGAACTTTTAATTAGGCTCTAGAGGCTGTAATGGTTTTTTTCTTATAATAAACTTCGTAAAACGTCAACTTGAAAGTTAAAAAAAGAATGTTAAGTTCACGTAGTGTAATAACTTAAGGCCGTAAACTGCTTACTCTGTAAAACATCTTAAATTTTATGAGAAGTAGCTATACAGAGAAAGTTTAATATTTTTTTTTAATATTAAATAAACAGACTGATCTTAGAGTTCCCACTGTTGGGACTCTGGACATTGTTAAAGGTGAGTAGAATACAAAACATCCATTATAATTAATAAGTCTTGGTTCGTACTAGTTCTTTCACGAGAAGCTTAATCTTATCAGGGATTGAACCTGGGTCCCTTTGAGACGTAAAGCATCTTACAATCTGAACTATCAGGAGTTTTTATAAATCTTCTTAACTGATTCTTCTGGTGGTAAACGACTCATGTGAAGGTCTTATAAGGCCTTTACTAATCCATGAGCCAGTTGTCTCAAGACTTCTCTGTCTCCAGCATGTCTGAGGTTAGTAGAATTTTGAAGTTCTATATCTAGTCAACCTTACCGGGGAGTTGAAGTTAGACCCTATGATTTTTGATCTGTCCAGCACTGCTAGCCATTAAAGAGATTTCCTCAACCTTCACCAGATTGTCGGTCTACCTAGTAGAATAGCTTACCAGCCGCTGCATCGCGAGGTCCTTACTGATCCATCAGTAATCAGTCCTCCGGAGGCCATTTCTGGCCTCTCTCACTTATATTAGATATACATTTATTTATTCTCGTGTTAGGTCTCTGCTTCTGGAGGCCGACTAGGCAGCTACTATTGCAGCGCTTATTGCAGCCGTCAAACAGTACTTTGAAAACGTTACCGTGTTCCGGTTTGAAGAGCGCTGTAGCTCAGGAAATTAGGATAATGAGACGTAACATTTTATGTTTATAGCGACGAGCACAATATGATGTACACAGTGTATACCTTCCGAACTAGCGCCAAATAGTGCTCGTCGCTTATGATGTTAGGTCTCATTATCTCAGCAATTTACAACTACAGAGCCCTTCAAATCGGAATACAGTAATAGTGGTACCCAAACAGTCTCCGGCGACAGACTTACCACCAGTAGAATAGATAGAGCTACTATGTGTATCATACTAACTAACATCATTGTTACGAGCGGGCGTGTCACTTAAAATCAGGTGAATGTCCCACTCGTCTTGTGTTTTTAAATTTAACAAAGAATATTCAGCTCATTAATAATGTCTTCAGTTTAAATGTTTTTTAACAGACATCACTTCAGAGAAAATTCTCTGAAGGCTTTTAAGTTTGTTCAGAAGAATCTACACTGAAAAATAGCTTAGGACTAAGTTTTCACATTAATATTTGTCTATGTTAAGACCGCAGACTTACTTGTACTAAGTCACCCAAAGGACAATGGAGAGTACTATGCTCGGAGTGTCTGCATAGTCGAATCACAAATGTGGAGATCCGCAGAAACACTAAGGTCACCGACATAGCCCAAAAGATTGCTAGACTTAAATGACAGTGGGCTGAGCACATTGCTTGAGGAACAGCTGGCTGATGGGGCACGAACCCACTGGACGTGAGCAATACGGAACCGATCGATGTGGAGATTTTTAAGGGAGGCTTATCTATAGCTTTGGATGTCTATCAGCTGATGATGATGATGTTAAGGCTTTATTAATATCTATAAACTATATTTTCACTTACAGGATAGGTTACAGAACTTGGCCAAGTTAACTTCAACAAAGAGATCGATAGATGCATTCGGCTCGTCTGGGGAACGTTTTAGAATCTCCGCCATATCCTCACCTTGCAAATACCCCAATGTCTGAAGACGAAAGTCTTTTACCAGTGATTCCTACTCACCTTTACAGTGCAGAGACATGGCACTTGACCATCGAGCTGGTCCACCGATTTAAAGTAACACAGCGAGCGATGGAGAGAGCTATGCTTGGCATTTCTCTAAGGGACCGGAACGGAGAAATTCTTCGGAATACTAAAGTTGTCGACGTAGCTCTCAAAATCTGCAAGCGGATGTAGCAGTGGGCCGGCCAGGTCTGTCTTGTTAGTGACGGCCGATGGGGGAGAAAAGTCTTGGAGTGGAGGCCGCGTATAGGTCGCAGAAGTGCACGACACCCTCCCTCCAGACGGACCGACATCATCAATGCGGTCGGAGATGTGTGGATGCGAGAAGCTGACGGTCGCATTTGGTGGAAGACATTGGGGAAGGTCTATATGCAGCAGTGGATAAACAGTCATTACTGTGTTCCAGATTGAAGGGCGCTGAAGCTTGTATTATTACTACAATAACAATCTTAACTTTTTACGTCTTAAGGCGACGAGTGCAATAAGGGTTTGTGTATATCTCCGAACTAACGCTATGTAGTTATGGGCAGGAGTTACACTTACCATTAAGTGATCGTCCCGCTTGTCTCTTCACTTAATTGAATAAAAAAAAACAATATTTTGAACAGACAATATGAAGAGACACTGTTTGATGTCATAGTTTTCTTTAGAAGGCTTTATTATGATATTATTTGTATTCTTATACAATATTACTATTTACCAAGAGCTAGAGCTAGCTAAAAGCTGGAGCTTTATTAACTTTTACATCCGCCATACTTAAATAATGTATATAAAGTAAATTTAAAGCACTTAACTTGAAAGCATTGTAAAGAACTTATTTTTCCACGTAGATTGGTAGAGTGAGACGCAAAGTTTTGTATAATCCACAGGAAATTGTTTTTAACTCTGATTTATTTATAAACTTCGCAACAAATATATCACTTCCGTTATAAGCAAACAACTTAGCACGAATACAGGGTGTTTAAATATTTACAACTTAATTAATTAAATTGTAATCAACTAAATTCAGTTGTATATAAACACGCGATGTGAACTAATTTTTTAACTACAATGTACTTCTTCATCATCTTAACCTCAACATGATATTTTCGTTATTTTAACTAAGTGACGATATGATGGGGATGTTCACCTGATGGTACCTCACATAGTAAGCGATACACCTGCCCATAACAACGTGGCGCTAGTCAAGATATATACTGCACCACATTGCGCCCGTCGCCTGAGACATAAAATGTTGAGGCTCGTTACTACAGTAATTACACTAACTGCAACGCCCTTCAAACCAGAACACGGTGATGTTTGCATATCACTGTCTGGCGGCAGAAATAGGCACTGCGGTGATACCAACCTAGACGGTTCGTGGCAACAGAGACCTACTGTAAGTAAAGAGTGATATTAAGTATCGATCTTCTGCTGGACAAAGTCTTCTTCCAAAGATTCTCACATTGACCAGGATTCATGTAGAGGGATTTGAGCCGTTTCCTACGACGTTCGATCACTCATATGCTGATTAGCAGGGTACACTAAGAGCAGATGATGTTGGCTTGGTCACCTGATTTGTTGTGCAGGATCCCTTACATCCCTTACCCAGACACCCAGAAACCTCAAGCTTAATACAAAACAATATAAAGGCGAAAGATCTATCCATTATCTATATATCTATATATTTCCATGTAGATACTCCTCATAATATCTTTGGAACCATAGAGCTTGAAGACTTGCCATTTGATAGTACTTTCCAGAGTATAGATCAGCTGAGAATAGATTTTACAAGATGTTACCCCCAGAATGATTATACAGGGATGGTAATTAGGCGGGTTGGAAAAATCTGCCGCAAACAGACGATAACGTAATCGAACCGCGGACCTCTAAGTTAGAAAGCAAGCACTTAACCGCTAATCTTTTAAGGCAGTCAATAAGGAAGTCGTTAAGTCCATACTTCCCGTACAATGAAAACGTTATATAAAGAGTTTTCCAGCATTAAATATCGCATCAGAAACAGCTGACAGCCCGAAGTGAAATTAGCCAATATTTCCTCTGCTCTCATCTACTGAGTATATTTTTAAAATTAACTAACCTTTTAATAAACTGAGGTAAATAAATCAATGATTACTAAAGATAGTTTTTATTTAAACTGCAGTTAGTGACATGATACTGTGTGAAAGAGTCACCATCATCAGGGAACAACCCTTCATCTTTGTGAGGGAAAAACTCTATTAATTCTTCAATAAACGTAGATCTATCTATCAAGCAATAATAGAAAAGTATTACTATGTTATAATTTATTTACTTATTGGAATAATGATCTAGATTTCCTAGTAGTAGGTCTCTATTTCCGGAAACTATCTAGGTACCACCGTAGCCTCTATCACTGCTGATAAATAGCAGTGTACAAATATAGCTTTGTTCTAATTTTAAGAGCACTATAGCTAGTGATATTACCATGGTAACCAGATTTGACATCTCATGTCTCAATCCAACGCACATGATATAGTGTTGTGTATATCATTTATTTTTCCATAATGAAAATAATTTACTGATGATAGGTCTCTGTTAGCAGAAACCGTCTAGATAGGTAACACCGCAGCTTCTATTTCTACCGACAAACAGTAGTGTACAAACATAACCGTGTTCCAGTTTGAAGGGCGCTGTAGCTAGTGTAAGTAGTGTAACGAAATTGAACAACTTAAGTCTGATAGCGATAAGCACAACGGGTGCAGTGTATATCATCTTAACTAGCCACGTTGTCATGGGTAGGTGTATTACTTACCATCAAATGAGTGTCTCGCTTGTTTCGTCGCTTCGTCTATTAAAAAACCACTATCAACATCAAAGGAAAAGTTCTATATATAAGAAATATACACAGCATCATGCTGTAACTAGTAGGAAACTTTACTGGTAGTGTCTCTCTTGCTGGAGACCGTCTTAGTACTACCACAGCTCCTATTGCAGCCGACAAACAGTACTGTGCTCTTTTGTAGTATTCTCTAAATTTGTATTCTCCTTTGTAGCTTTGTCTACTGCATCTATATTCCTCATCAACTACGGTTCTGCGGTAAGTTATCTCTAAAACTTTACACATCTAATTATAATTTGACCGCGAAACAAAAAGTGACGTTAAGAGAACGGAAGTCGTTAAACTTTACTGTTAAAGTTCTAAACGTTATTGCGCACAAGTGCGCGGTGTGGCTGAAATTACGCTTCAGCTGTTCAGGTTTCAGCGGAGAACTGGATTAAGTATAATGATATTGTTCGTGACTGATTCGATCGATTACTTGTGAAGTAATTTTAGATATGAGACGAGAGGTACATGCACTTGATGGTATATAATACACCACATCGTTCTATTGCTGAACACAGGCCTCCTCTACATCGATCGGTCTTACGCTGCTTGGCCGTCACAGTCAACATGGCCTCCGGTACCGATACCACAGTCCTAAGTTCCCAGCGGTACCGGACGCCATGCTGACTATATATGGAGATATTTGGGGGAGGCCTATGTCCAACAGTGGTGGTCTTTCGGATGATGATGATGATAGTAATGACAATGGATTTTCTTTGTTCGCCATTCACGTAAAAACTAGTGATCGACACGGGAACATGAGCATTCGATGCGGAATGATTTATATATACTTATATGTTATCATTTTGTCTCTAATTAACTTTTATAAACATTCTCATTTCGTCTTGTTTATGCAGTTGCCATAGTAACGGTTGCTACAGAAAGCCATTTGCGGTTGCGGTTGCTCGCAAGGAATATTTCAAAGAAATGTCAAGTGTGATTTTATACTACGGCCGGCAAGTAAGGAACAACTAGTTATAAATACCAGCGCTTGACTACAATCGCATCTGATGGTAAAACACACTAGTCTGTAAGTAGCCTATTCGCTCTTCTCTTAAAGACTCCGACATCAAACAGATGAAAACATTGACGCTGGCAGACTGATCAAATCCTGTTCCCATCAAGAAGGTTGAAGCGAAACGCTTTATGCATACCTCGTGTCTATACGTCCGTTTCAATTCTTAGATACATTTCTACATAATGCCGGTGTAAAAAGATTTCGGCAAACGCAATGAGCATACGAATGCCGAAACACAATTGTGGAGCTGAGAACAAGCTCTGAAAATTTCGGTCACGAATTCAATTACCTTCATCGCCGGTGTAATCCCCCCAGCTATCTCTCAAAACCTCAACAATGAAAACCGACCCTTTTAATTCAAACTCCCGACTACATTTATAAACCCGACCTAACAAGATTTAGACATTGCTGCGGTCAGATCAGGCTGGTGAATTTAAATTCTAGTCTATTCATATAAAATCCTCTATTAGGTCTCTATTGTCACAGACCATCTAGCCACCACCGCGGCTCTTATATCTGCCGACAATGAATACTGTACACACATTACTGTCTTCCGCTTTAAATGAGGCTGTAGCGAATTAAATTTCCGAAAGATCTGTTGCTGGTAACAGTCTAGGAAGGTATCGCCAAACCTATATTTCAGCGGATAAACAGAAGTGTGCCAACACTACTATGTTCCGGTCTGAGTAGTGTTATAGCTAAAGAAATAAGTAGTGGTAGGACTGTTTCCGGAGACCATCTGAGTCCTACCACAGCTCCTATTTCTGCCGCCATACAGTGGTGTGGAAAAATATTAAAACTAGTTCCAATTGGAAAGAAGTTGTAGCTAGTGAAATTGCTGAAGTAGTTTATTGAAACAGAGACAAGGCGACAACTATAATGCGACTCTGTCTATATAATCCTAACTAACGCTACGTTGTCATAGATACGTGTCACTTACTATTTGGTGAACTCGCGCTTTTCCTCTCTCTATAAAACTTTCTGTCTTCCTCCTTCTCTTTCCCCAGCCATGTGGGGTCGGCGCAGTATGTACTTCTTTTCCATATCCTTCTATCAGCCATCATATCTAAATTCACACTCTTCTTACACATGTTTTTCACACAATCCATCCACACTTTATTCGGTCTTCCTCTACCATTACAACCATCCACGTTCATTCTCATTACTTTCTTTGATATATCTCCTTCATCCCTCCGCACAACATTCCCGCACCACGCTAACCTCTTGCTCCTCAATTTGTCTGTCACTGGAGCAACTTTCAGACTCAACATTCCTCTGTAAAACTTACATAAAATACCTTCAAAACTTCTCCATTTCACAGATTCCATAAATAACTTGTGTTTATAAATGTTAGCAGGTAAATAAAAGGAGACATTATTTCAGTATACATTTTTTTCCCTTTCAGGATTAAATTATTTCGCGGAAGCGTTAACCTCATCCTTTGATCCGTGTTCATATGTAATTCATGTTCCTTGTGTCGTTCGCTGACATCAGACAAAGCCTTTACAAACCTCTTTACCGCCTGATGGAATTTCTGAATAAATAAACAAGATATTTACTAACATATAGTTTGTCTAATAGTCTCCTAACTGCTGCTTTTGAAATTCAAATATCACTCTGCTACAGACAGTTACTGATAACAGATATGTTTCTTATCAGTCTATTATTTAATCAGTGTCCTACTATCCCTGCTATTTAATACAAGTGACTATTTAATAGGATTTTATTAACTTATGGTTAGAAGATCTTTATACTCGAGGTCTAGATCAGCGATTCCTAACTTGTACGAATATCCAATCCGTGGAGTCCCACTATATTGGTAATGCCGGAAATACTGAGGAGTTAAAATAGTTAACTCATATAAAACATTACTATAATATATCATGTTTAAAGTATATAGTTTAAAACGAACCTTGTAAGTAATAATTTACTAAGATGCTAGAGAATAAAGAGAAAGGGGGTTCATTTTAAAGTTGAGATTGACAATAAAAAGAGCTAAAGAGAAACGAGACACATCTTCTGGAGTAATTATGAAACTATCAGAGAGTTTTATTAAGGGGTATGGGAACGAAAATAAGGTTGGGAAGCTCTGGTAATTGATTTCATATAATAAACACAGCAACCCCTATCCAATGGTTAAACAGCTTTGGTACAAGAGTTAAACACTTAACAAAGTTTTTGCCGAACTAAGCACACATATCGAGAGGTACCCAAACAATCCAAAAACTATCCGATCCCGCTTCTGGCAGCAAATAATCTCCAAACTTGTGAAGTATTACTGGAATCCCATTTATGTTAACTTAAAGGTAACTTTGCTTCGGGAACCGCTGGAGGCTTTAACCGGTTTTTGAAGGTAAGAACATTGTTTTAACTCTAAAACTATTACATTATTTTGGTGTACAAACAATTTAGAAAACAAAGGGATTGTTTTAAAAATAACATATATATAACAGCTGGTATATCTTATGATTATAAATTATATCATAATTTAATACTACCTAGTTATATATTGGATATAAGTGGTTCCGCCGAACATGTTACGGATCCCAAGTCAACCTCACCTGCACGGTTCATTCAACTGAAGATCAGACGAGGATCTGACTACCCACCAATCCGCATTAGACCAGCGTGGAGAGCTAAGGCCAAATTCCCCCCAATGAACTCTGGAGATCTTTGAGGGAGGCCTATGTCCAGCAGTAGACGTGTATCAGCTGATGATGATGTACGATATACACTGCACCATATTGTCTTCATCGTCTCCAGTTATGAAAGTATTAAGTCTTGTTACCGCAGTCGTTTTTAACTTGTTTTTTATTTCACCTGATGGTAAGTGATACGTCCGCCCATAACAACGTGGCGCTAGTTAGAATATTATAAACTACACCACATTGCGCTCGTCACATAAGACATAAGATGTATCTCTTTATCCCAGTAATACCACTAGTTACAACGCTCTTCAAACCGGAATCAAGTGACGTTTGCACACCACTATTTGAAAGCAGAGATAGGCGATGCGGTGGTACCTACCTAGTCAGTTTCCGGAAACAGTCCAACCGTCAGTGTTAAAAGGAAGTAATAAGAAAGTTTATAGTCTCCACCGTTTCACGAACGGTTCCCGATTCGGTACAGCGGCCTATAGCTAGTGTAATTACTGGAGTAACGAGACTTAACATATCATCCAATGGCGAACACAATTTAGTGCAATGTATAACATTCTAACCAGCGCCATGTTTTTAAGGGCCGGCGTATAACAACTTACCATCAGGTGAATGTCCTGCTCATCTCATCGCATAATTGTATAAAAAAAAGCTGCTGTGTATATTCCCCAACGCGTCCAAAAAGGTATTACTTCAAAACGTGCAAATGAATACCATCTACACTTTGTTTTATTCGCGGCATGCCGCCATCTTGTCAAGTAAGCGGAAGCTCGCTATTTCCTTTACATAAAGTCGCTTTTCACGAAAGTGCATGGAATGCTCTTCAGCAACATTTTTTCACGTCGCCCCCAAGCTAAATGAAAGCTATTCGGAAGCAACGCAAAGCTTTTCTTTTTCGTCGATCCTTTGAGTAATATCCTATTTAGGTAATAAAGGTTTTAAAGACTTTTTAAACCGCCATTTTGTCTGTGGGATGTACCGCCGCAGCTACTGTTTAAGCCAACAAAGAGCAGTGTGAGTAACTGTATCTCAGTTTGAAGGGCACTGTAGCTAGTCAGATTACTGGGGTAATATGAGACTAAATATCTTATGTCGTCGTTAAATATAAAGAAGCTATTTGTTCCTTTAAAAATATAACCTCGTGCTTTAGCTGATAAGTCCACTGTTGGACAAAGATTGGCGTTGCGATACACATATAATGGCGTTTATACATCACCTTGTATAGAGCATACAAGTATTAAGTCTCCATTTTTTTATTCTGCGCAGCACGACATTCACTCGATAGTAAGTGATACGCTTACCCGTAACAATGTGACACTAATTAAAATCTATATTGAAGGATATATTATAAGTATATACGATATATAAACAGTGAAACATAAACTCATTTACATGGGAACTAATCTGACCACATCTGGCGACATGTGGGTGTTTATTCACCTCTGCCTACCCCTACTGGGAAAATGGCGTGACAATATAAAAAAAAAGAAACATAAGCAATAAAGCTTTTATTGATCCTTGCAAAGTTCCTGTAAATATTCCTGAACGTTATAAGAAACTGAAGACGTTCTGCATCCAACTTTCAGTATACTTAAGTAAATACTAGGAAATGTGAGATTTGCTGTAGGTAAATATCATATCTATTACCGTATCCGCGTACGCAGACATATTTTTATTTAAATCTTAATACATATTTACTATAGTTTGTTAGATGTAGTTTTAGTACAAAAGGAAATACAAGTGTTTTATTAGTATCATCATTATCATCATTTCAACAGACGGACGTCCACTGCTGGACATTTGTCTTGCTTTGTTTGAATCCAGTTGCTCCTAGCGATTGTATTGACATTCTTTGTCCACCTAGTAGGGAGACCTATATTTCCTTTTATGGGTATACTTATCAGCTGGATAATGCCCACTGCTAGACATAGGTCTCTTTCAAGAATCTACACACCGCTCTGCTCTGTGCTATTCATATCAAGCGGCTTCTCGTAACCTTTCTCAGATCGTCGGCCTACCAGGTGGGTGGCATGCCAACACAGTTTCTTCCGATACCCGGTCGTAAAAGGCCCATATTATACAACGGCAATTTTTTTAATAACGTATTCTTAATAGGGGTGTAGGGGTCCCGCACATCAACTCACGGGATCCAAACCAACCTTACCTGCTCGTGGTGCAGCCTGCTAATCAACAAACGAGGCTCTGGCTCCCATCAACCCGTATTGGGCCAACGTGGTAGGAAATGGCCCAAATCCCCTTTATGAATCCTTACCTGTTGTCGGAAGCTTTGATGGAGACTTAGTTCAGCAGTGGACGCGTATCGGCTTATGATGATATTCTTAACGAAATCTATCTGTGATGAAATATTAGGCATAGCTTAAGCTCATACAACAAAGTATAAGGTTGCCAAATATCTCCCTTCCGCTTTTTTGCTCTTTATTCAATGCTTTATAAAAAGTGTTACAGTGATCGGATTTAGTTCAAATATGCGCCGTTTTGTTCGATAATCTGTTTCCATCTAAACGGCAACTTCATAATACCTCCCTCGTAGAAGCCCCCCTCCTTATTTGCGAAGAACTCGGACAGCCACTTTTCACAAGCCTCTTTTGAGTTCAACTTTACACCACCAAGGGCGTTCACCATAGACAGGAACAGGTGGTAATCACTTGGCGCTATGTCCGGGCTATATGGTGGATGCGATAAAACCGCCCATCCGAGCTCCAGTAGCTTCTGACGAGTCATCAACGAAGTGTGTGGTCTGGCGTTGTCCTGGTGGAACACTACACCCTTCCTGTTGGCCAATTCTGGACGCTTCTGGTCGATCGCCTGCTTCAAGCGGTCCAGTTGTTCGCAGTAGATGGTAGAATTAAGCGTCTGGCCATATGGGAGCAGCTCATAGTGGATGATTCCCTTCCAATCCCACCAAACACACAGCAAAACCTTCCTGGCCGTCAATCCCGGCTTGGCCACTGTTTGGGACGATTCACCGGCCTTCGACCACGACCGTTTTCGCTTGATATTGTCGTATGTGATCCATTTTTGGTCGCCAGTCACCATCCGCTTCAAGAATGGGTCGAGTTCGTTCCGTTTCAGCAGCATATCGCAGGCGTTGATTCGGTCCAGAAGGTTTTTTTGCGTCAAATCATGCGGCACCCAAACATCAAGTTTTTTTTTGTATCCAGCCTTCTGCAGATGGTTTAAAATGGTTTGGTGACTAACTCCCATCTCCCGGGCGATGTCACGAGATGCCACATGCCGGTCTAACTCGATGTAGTCCATGATTTGATCGGTATTTGTCGTCACAGGTCTTCCGCCGGCTGGCTTATCCATGGTGTCGTTTTCACCGGCTCTGAATCGTCGAAACCATTCCTCCGCGGTTCGAAGTGCTAGAGTACCATCCTCCAAAACACCATTAATCTCACGGAACGTTTCTCTAGCGGATTTGCTTTTAACGAAGGAAAACTTTAAAATAGCGCAAATTCGGCGTTAGTGAACTCGCATGTTTACACGTCTATAACTGTTGAACGCAATATCCAAACTAATTATACATAGCGTCGTTTTGTAGGTTATGTCAAGACCTTTCAAATTATGTATAGTATTGCCAGATACGAGCTCTGTAGCGCTTTGTACATAGCCGCGAAATTCAAAAGACAAAAAGGCAGAAGGGAGATATTTGCCAACCTATTATATGAAGAAAGTGATAAATATAATGGGGTATACACAATATATATTAAAAAAAATTTTTTTTTGCTCCACAAAACGACGACATTCAGGGCCTATTTCAGCCGATAAACAGTAATGTAAAAAGATTTCTGTGTTTTGGATTGAAGGGAGTTGTAGCTAGTGAAATTACTGGGGTAACGAGCCTCACCATCTTATGTCTGAAGGCGAGCGCAATTTGGTGCTGCGTATACCATCCACTGTTCCGCGGCAGAAATAGGCGCTGCGATGATAACTACTTAAACAGTCTCCAGCAACAGAGACCTACCACCAGTGTCATTGTTTGAAGATATCGTAAGTATTGGAATGAAAGAGGAAAGAATGGAAGAAGATTAGAAGTATTAAAAAGAAATGTAATTAGAAAGTAATAGCAAAAAGGAAAAATGTAAAAATAGAAATAAGATGGTAAATGATTTAAAAGTAAAAAAAAGGCCCTTGCCCAATATACGCAAGGAAACAATTAAAAAAACGCAAGTCTCTGAGGAGGAGCCTGACCCTCCTAGGCACCATCGCTGAGCCATACCCTGTCCAACGCAGGTTCGCTGGTTGAGCGATAAGAGCCCCCACTCACAAGGCCCGCGAAACTCCTAGACCGTTTTAATCGCCTTCTATGACAGGCAGGGTTTACTTTAGTCCTATTCCTACTAGCCTGAGACTACAGGGCTGAGTGGTACCTACCTAGACGGTGTCCGGCAACAGAGACCTACCACCAGTAAATTGTCTATAATTTCCATCACTTTTCCTAATGCTTATTATAAATTTATTAATAATATAACTTTATAATGGCAATAGACAGGATATAATATAGATATAAATGCAATTAACCGTTCTTGTTAGATAATTGGAAATTAATCGATTGTATAGAGATTAGACAATTCAAGCAGATAACGGGAACCAGTTCAAGCGTTCTGTGCATACGGCTCACGGCACATGGCGCCGTGTAGTCGGCCGGTCACACCTATTGAGTGACCGATAACTGGTCGCCTTATATACCTCCTATATGTGACCTGAATTAGTCTCCAAAACCTAATCCGATTTAGGGCTACAGTGGGTAATGAAGATGCTGATATTCTGTAGCATCCGCATCGTTGCTCTCCCACTACAGCTTATAAGAAGCATCTACTGCTTCAAAATCTGATTTTCATATATTTAAGTTTAGATTGAGGAGATCCGCAGAAGATCTAGGGTTACCGACATAGATCTAAGAGTCGCGAGGCTGAAGTGGCAATGAGTGTAGCTGGTAGAATTGTTGGACGTTGGGGTCTTAAAGTGCTGGAATGGAGACCCTGCCCCAAGCGCAGCGGTGGCTGACTCCCCACTAGGTGGACAGAGGACATAAAGAAATCCCTGGAAGCCACTGGATTTAGACAGCGCATAACCGTGCTTTGTAGAACACATTACAAGAGACCTATATCCAGGTGGACGTCCATCGGTATATATGATGATGGTGATGTACAGATTCATGCAAAATTTTGACATTTTAAATAACTTTTTATGCTAAAAGTGTTTGGAAAAAAGCACATCTCATTTAGCCTGGTTTACTTCTCGCTCGCTCCTTATTTTGTCTGGCTCACTTCTCATGTCGACTCGCGTGCTCCTCGTGTCATCTCATTGACTCCTCATGTCGTCTCGCTTACTCCTCTTGTACTCTCGCTCGCTCTTTATGTCGTCTCCCTCACTCCTCACGTCATCTCACTCACTCGCGCAATTCATAAAATTTCTTTCGTATTAAGAGCGGAGCACCTGAAGAAATCATTGTTTACGCGCAATTTGTGTTGGTGAGAAATCTCATTACCGGGGAGCAGGCGGGCGAGGTAAGAGAAAAAAATTATAAGTGAGGTAACTAGTGATGAGTAAAATTGGAGAAAAAGTAAGACCTAGACCAATTTTCTGTAAACAAGACCAAAGCTAAAAGAAAAAACAAATATTCCGTTGAAGTGATGAGTTAAATTACTTATCATAGCTTAAACGTATACTTTTCTACTGTAAATAAAATATTCAACAAAGTATAAGACTGAATGTGCAAGACCAAGACCAAGACTAGAAGTATATAAACAAGACCGAACACACAGGACCAAGACCAGTACCAAAATTATCCAAGTCTTGGTCCGTGCTTTGCACATTACTAGAGGCAACAGTTGGCTCACCGGAAATAATGACTATATAATTTATTTCCCACAATTCTGTATAGGTCATTGTAAATTCGCGTCGTAACATTACAAGAGACGTCACCACCGGAAGGCCAGACGCGAGTCACCATCATTTTTTTTTTATTCAAGGAAGCGACGACAGCGAGATGTTCACCTAATGATAAGTAATACGCCTGCCTATAAGAACTGTGCGCCAGCTCATAAGATGACATGAGATTTAATGAAGATAATGAAGATGAAACGAAGATTGAGTCGCGTTACCTCAGTAACTTCACATGCTACAGTGCCCTTTAAACCGGAGCACAGTAAAATTTGCACACTACTGTTTCGCGGCAGTAATAGGCGATGCGGTAGTACCTACTTATACCGGTGAAGACTATTAAAAGTGAAATATGATGATTTATGAGAAATAAGTATAAAAAAAATATTTTTAATGTAATATACACTACACAATATGAAAACGTACATCTGACAATTCCGTCACGTTTCACGCAATATTATGTGGATATTTCGGAGCACGAGTGACGTGTTCGCAATAATAAGTGAAGCTACTCCACGTAATAATTCAATACAGATGTCTTTATATTAGATTTTTTTTTACTAGACAAAGCGACAGCAAACAACAGCCTACGACCTAATTAGGATAATATACACAGCATCGCGTTGTGTTTGATATCGTCACTTAATTTCACTAGTTACATGCCCCTTCAAACCAGACCACAGTAGTGTTTGCTTATAACTGTTGGCAGGCGGAAATAAGAGCCGCGGTGGTACCTAACCAGTGACAATAGAGACCTTTCTTTATCACAGTTGAATTCTTCTAGAGATACCCAACTTCTAGAAGGTAAGGTTTCGAAGATTTTGTTGAGTTTGTTGGTTTGTTGTTATCATATGTTTTGTTTGTTAATTCTACATCAGTTACTTATGACTAGTAGAATATAGAAAAAAAAATGTTATACATTTCGGTGATTTTCTCATTCCAGTTTTAGCAGGATGCTGTTATTCTTTCAAAAGTTATAAAGCAGTTCCATTACTAAGATAAGAGTGAGCTGATCTCCATTCCTTTGTGCTGCGTTAATAAAGGCAATAATGTAACAAAGGCTTCTCCGACGAGGTGTCTTTCAAGCCTGATTGTTCCGTCAGTGTTGCAACTGTATTTTTCATTTGGAACTACCGTGAAAATATATCCTTTTACAAAACTAAGCGACTTGATCATTTGATTATTTTCGTAGTAACCATTTCGTTGTATTCTTCCATAACCTGTATGCGCGATGAAAGAAGATATAAATAAATACGAGTGTCCAGACTCTAGAAGTGTAACTTTATATTCTGGTAATGATTCATCCCACCTTGATCTTTAAGTCCAGCTAAGATCCCAGCAATTTCAGCCAACATGACTTTGTAGTATATATCTATGAATATATAATTATGTAATAATTACAAGACTAATACTATACTGTTGTTGGTTATGATTTGGTAGGGTTCCCGCACTACAACTCACAGGATCCAAGCCAACCTCACCAGCTCGTAGTGCACCCAGCTGATCAACAAACGAGGTTCTAGTTCTCACCAACTCGCATTTGGCCAGAGTGGTGGGAAATAACCTAGATCCCCGCATGAATCCCGATGCAGTGTGATTCTTTGGAGTAGATCTATGTCCAGCGGTGGGTTTCTATCGGCTGATGATAATGAAACGTTTATTCTTCTTCTTCTTCTTATGCTTCTCCAGTTATTGAAGACTGTTTATAATTACTGACAACAAGTTTAAAGACAATGACCACTCCACGAGTCCAATAGTCATCTATATAGATTGCTACCAGTATCGGCTCGAAGTATAAAATGAGAATGACATATCCCCTCGCCGAATTCTGTCTATCGTTCTAGAAGCTTCTAGAGAACTCTGTCTGATGCAATATGAATTAATTTTAAGCTATGCCTCATCGTCTATAGTGCGCGAACATGTCTGTCCGCGCGCTCTTCATTCTTCTCTAATGTTCTAGTACTACTTTCGATCGCGGCCTGTTGTTGTAATAATAATACTGAGTACTAGTAAATTTTTATATGTTTATATTACTGTTTTTAAATTCAATTGAATGCAGGTGGGATGCGCTGGAAGCGTTTGCATTGTTCACAAAAGGCTGCGGGTTACCCGCTCATCTGCGTATCTCAGGAGCGCAACTGAATATTAAATTTACCAACTGCATTAGTTAATTTCTCTCGCTATTTCACAAAATAACTTGTTATCCAAGATCATGAATTTTTAAACATGCTACAGCTTCTTTTAAAAAAATAATATGAACCCTTGATTGAGGAGAAATTTGGGTGTCGAAATCGTTGGAAGGACCTTCTATTACTTCGCAGATATTCAGTTCTCACGCAGCTGTTGTTTACTTATAACTTGAATATTACTGATTCGATGCCGGCCAACGTAAATGGTAACATTTGGATGATGCGGGTCACTAACCCACATTGGGCCAACGTCGTGACTATGGCCCAATCGCCCTCATATTGAGTGTACGCCTGTGCCCCAGTAATGGGGACGTAAATTGGCTGTTATTGATGATGCTAGAGCTTTTTATACTATGAACCGATGAGATCAGCGAGACTTTCATGCGATAGTAAACGATATACCATAACAACGTGTTACAAGTTAGGATGATATTAAACAACACTATATTATGCTGGACACCTTGACAAGTGTTAAATTTCGTTACCCCACTATATTCACTAGCTACAGCACCCTTCGAACCGAAACACAGCTATATTTGCACTGAATTAGAAATGTTTTTACTTGTGCTCTCTGTTGCCAGTGAACGTCTAGGTAAGTACCACAGCAGCGCCCATTTCCTCCGCCAAACGGTAGTGTATAAACATTACTAGGGTAACGATACTCAACATCTTCTGTCTCTAGCAACGACTGCAATGTAGTGCAGTATATATCATCCTAACTATCGCCACGTTCTTAGGGACGGGCGTATCACTTATCAGGTGACCGCTCCACTTGTCTCGTTGCTCAATTGTATAAAACAATCGGAACGTCTAGTTCGTTTCATCACTACCTAATACTTGAATACTAACTAATACATTAACCATTTAAAAATTTAGCTAGAATAGAATCTTAATGTCTGAAGACTAAACCGCATTTCCTATCTGCAATATAATATCCGGAAATTTTTGTCAACGACAGAGGCGGGTATTACTCTTGAGCTCGGAATGACAAAATTAATAGATGTTTTCGTTTGCGGGATGAACTAACCTCGACTTGGCGTCTTGGCCAGACGGTCTGGCACCCGCCATATTTGTGGGTCACTGCAAGCAATGGTTACATGTAACTTAACCTTGACATAGTTACGTTCAGAATAACATAAGTTCACCACTACATCAACTTTACACACAGATTATATGGAGACTGTCTTGGTATGTACTACAGCCTGTTCTTTGATAGAAATTTCTTTCTTGAGATTTAACGTGACGCTGGTTAGGATGATATACACAACATCACATAATGCCGTTCGACTTAGACATAACACTAAGTTGCGACTATAATAATTGCACTAGCAACAGCCTTCAAATAAGATCACAATGTTTGTAGATTATAAAATGTTCCATTCGTTTTACAGCTGATATGCTTGCAGCAACTCATCATCAGCATCTGTTCCTCTACTCGCTTCTTAAACTAGGTTAGGTGTTGTATCTCATGATAAATAACAGCTGATGCGCAACTTAGTTAATTAAAAAGTATCTTTATTATTAAGTTAGAACTTGAAGTTCCTGACAATTTTTCTCGTCGTAATTCTTTCATATCTTTGCTTGAACAAATTTTTTTTTAGTAGATTTTTCTTTATAACAATAAATGAAACGTCTGTGAGATTATGAACAAGAATATATACACTATAAAGTTTTTTTTTTAGTCTATCAACCAACAGGACCTTTACTTGTTGGTAAGTACTTACCCTCTACTACACTTGTATGACGTTTTCCCATTACCTAGTTAGTTAATCGGCTTTTTATATAAAATTTAATAACCCTATTAATTTCTCTAGCTACAATAACCTTCGAACCGGGAGATAAAAATATGAGGACATTGTACGTGGACAGGAATAGAAGCTGCGGTGGTGCTTAGATGGTTTCCGGCAACAGACAAACGTATCGTCTCTCTTATGAATGAACACAAAGGTCGCCGCCATGTTTACAAAATTCTTTAAAGATATATTAGGACGTAAGTAATAGAAATCAAACACTAGATTAAATATAAAATATACCTAGTACAATCATTAGAGATACATGTAATGGATGATGAATGTATAAAGAAGAAGGAAATATGTAAAATTAGATACATTGATAAAAATTATCATATTAATAAACTATCTGTAGTGGGTAGTACCTAAATATTATAGTAAGAGAATATATGTAAATACCGTCAGAAGGTGAAGAGGACAGTCAGTGTGTGGCGATGATTATAACCGTGTGAACATCTAATGACTTTTATTAAAAGACATACCACAACATGGTGTCAGGTGTGTATAGTTTAGTAAAGCGATGTCCTAGGTGGAATAGTGTTCAAATGTATAGTAATTATGAAAGAAAAGGAGGGAATAGTGTCTAAAAATAAAGATACCTCTACAAACTTGGAGAAGTAATCTACAACTAGGAGATATTGTTTACCTCTGCTAAGCTCTGTGCCAATACTGTCAAGAAGGATGGCCTTTCGATGAAAAACAAGTAGTAGAACTAGTTAAGCTATACTGGAGTGTTCGTTACGAGTTGAATGTTATTAACGGTGTTTTACTAAGGAACGCACGAGTCGTGATTCCACAGTCTATGCGTGAAGACATGCTGCGGAGAATACACGAAGGGCATCTGGGAATTGAGAAATGTGAGCGCCGTGAGCGAGAGGTGTTATGGTGGGCAGGTCTCACAGCGGACATAGCGCGCGTGGTGCAGGGCTGCGAGACGTGCCAGCGGCACCGCGCCGCACCCCGTGCCCACGCTGCCACCCTGCCGTGGGAGAATTTAACGGCGGACATTTTCGAATTTAAGGGTAAACAATATCTCCTAGTTGTAGATTACTTCTCCAAGCTTCTAGAGGTATCGTTATTAACGAATTTACAAAGCATTACGGTTATAAAATCAATGAAGAATATCTTTAGCCGGTTTGGTATTTCAAAGAAATTAGTTACCGATAACGGAACACAATTCACAGCAGAGGAATTTAAAATATTCAAAGAGTCATGAGGTTTCGAACACGTTACTAGCTCGCCATATTACTCCAGATCAAACGGCCTGGCGGAAAGATATGTAAGAACTGTAAAGTCATTGTTTATTAAGTCGCAAGAAACTGGTACGGAGTGGCAACTTGCACTTCTCAATTGTAGAAATACACCGCTCAGCGGAGAAGAACATTCGCCTGCCCAGTTATTGATTAGCCGACGTCTTAATACCAGGTTACCTGTGCAACACAGTCAGTTGTATCCTCAAATTATAAACGGTGATAGAATTTCAAAACATAGTATAAAAAACATTGGGAAACAGGCGGCGTACTATGACAGGGGCACTCGATGTTTACCTTCATTACGGCCAGGTGAGTTGGTGCGAATGAAGGACATAGGTTTATGGGAGAGGGCGCGTGTTAACGGTCGAGCGCGGGGTGATCGTTCATACTGGTTGGCAACTGAAAATGGGCGTGTGTTGCGCAGTAATAGACAAAATATTTTGAATGTACCAGCTTCAAAACAACAGAAAAAAGAGACTAGTCTGGTTAGAGCTGCACAGTTAGATTGGGGTAATTGTGATGATGACGGGACAGATTAATACCGAGCAGGACGATCGGGGAACCGGCGCCGGCGCACCCGCGGCGGTGTGTGTCACTCGGAGTGGGAGAGTTGTGCGACGTGCGGAACGGTACGGCGTCACATAGCGCATTAGCGCTACGTGACGCCGTAGTATTAACTTATAGTGATGATACTTAATTTTTAAAATTATTTGTAAAAGTAAAATTGTACAAAAAAAAAAAAATAGGTAAAGTAATGTCTAATTTTATGAAACAAGCAAATCATGTAATTATTAAAAAGAAAGATGTAGTGGGTAGTACGTAAATATTATAGGAAAAGAATATATGTAAATACCGTCAGAAGGTGGGGGGACGGTCAGTGTGTGGCAATGATTAAAACCGTGTGAACATCTAATGACTTTTATTAAAAGATATACCACAACACTATCTGTTCCCCGCTCGCTTTGTTGGCAGTATCAGCCAATTCCCTTTGGCGAAGGGATTTTGTAAAATCCATTTGTAACTGTCTTCTAAACCACTGAAGCAATATCTCCACTAAATTTTGAGTGTTCACGTCTCATAGTTTCGGAGACCTTGTGATGAGTCAATGAAACTGGGTATCTCCTATATATATACAAATGTAGGAGACATATATACATACTGTAAAAACTGTCCTTGGCTAACCTATACTCAATAAAAGAAATATTCCTACGAAACTTCATGTCTTTAGGTGTTACGGTCCCAGAGCTATCGTGATGAGTCTCTCCATAGGTGGAAATATATATATATACACCGCAAGATATGTATAGAGATCTATGTACAACAGTGGATGTCCATCAGTTGAAATGATGATGATATATATAACCATACATAGGATATACAGGGTGTCTGGTGGCAGATTTATGTTTTCAAATTTAAATAAAAAATAATATGTTTTATATATAATTTTACTAATAGTATTAACAGATAGAGTACAAGGCGGATTTCATTTTTTAAAGATAATGTCATCCAAATGTCTTCCATCCTGTTGCACACACACACACACACTGTTCGAAACGGAGCCTCGTATTCCGTGCCACACGCTGCAGTAAACTTGGTTCAATTGCGCTGAAAAATTCTTTTGCTCTTGGAAAATGCTTCAATAGCGAACGCGCGATGCTCACCCGACCATTGCACCACTGTACCACTGCACCACTGCACCACTGCGACATCGTGACTAAAAAATCCGCACGATCGGTGATTCTAATGACACCACCTTCCCCCCACACTGTTTATAACTTATTGAGATATTCGTTTTTTAAAATATAAATCTGCCGCCAGACACCCTTTATAAAGATGCGGCTAATTTGGTTCGAAAGATGATTGATGCATGAAAAAAGAAATAAACTAAGTTCAAAGGAGAAGATTGAAAGATAATATGATGAATGAAAGAGGAGAGAGAAAATGATATGGATTTATAAAAGATTTATATAATAATGGGATGGTTCTAAGGGTAGAGGAAGACCTAAGAAAGTGTGGATGGATTGTGTGAAAGACGACATGTGTTAGAAGAGTGTGAATTCAGATATGACGGCTGATAGAGGGATGTGGAAGAGAAGTACATACTGTGCCGACCCCACATAGCTGGGAAAAGGGCAGGAGAAAGAAGAAGAAGAAGGTATCACCGCAAAACACGCAAACGAAGGATGTTAAAAGAAATAATGAACTACCACTGTGTCCACGTTTTAACACGATACTCGGTCAGGTTAAAAACTTATTTGTGCTTTCGCCTGATAAAAGTTATTTAATTAACTTTGAGCGCTGAAATTTACAAAGTACAGTTTTCAATAAACGGGCAGGCGCCGTTTGATACTGTTCAGTGGACTTCACGCCGCGTCACACGCTGTCGCGTTGGTGACGGGTGAAGGGGGTCGTCGCTATGTCTACTTTAACTACAGCTACAGATTTTACAATCAATTGAATACAAACAAGAGATAGGAAATAAACAGATCGGAATAGAGATATCCAAATTTTTTTTTTCTTACATACGCGTACTAATAATAACGTGACGCTAGACTACACTACTTTGCGTCTTAGACTTAGTAGGTAAGTAACGTTAATACAGCAATTTCACTTACTACAGCGCCCTTCAAACCGAAACAGTAATGTTTGGACACTACTGGTTGCCGGCTGCAGTAGGAGCTGCGATCGTATCCAGACGGTCTTCGCAAATAGGAAACTTCCACCAGTAAATATATAACAAATAACATATGATATATATATAAATTACCTGACGTTATAAAAAAATAATACGGGCTATATATGTATACATATTCAATGATAGTATATATATATAGTTTCTTGTGCTCATTCTTATCAAGTCCCATGGTAGGTTTGCCGGAGACCGTCTAAGTACAACTCACCTCAGCACCTACTTCTGTAAATGGTAGTAAACACGTTTCGGTTTGAAGGGCGCTGTAGCTAGTGAAATTATTGCGGTAAAAACTCATCTGAACTATCAATGCGACGAGCACAATACTATGTATATTATCCTAACTATGCCCCGCGTTGTTATGAGCGAGCGTATCACTTGACTTCAGGTGAACGTACCGCTCGTCTCATGAATAAAAAATTTTAATTTTCACGATACGAAGGTATATTGAAAACTATGTTTGAGTTGGGTACGTATAAAACTTTAAGGACGTACGACATACGTTTGGCGGGTGACTGTACATTGTGTATTCGTTTATTTACGTAGTTGACGCTGGTCCGAATGTCTCTGAATCATTTAAAGATATTTATGGTTCAAGGACCTTTAAATCTATGTAAAATATACTATAGTGATGTAAATATTCTTGACAAGATATATTATTATATAATTCGCGAGAAATTAAACAGTTAATGAATATAAATCATCGTTTCATTTAATATATTACCGATGGTAGGTCTCTGGTAAAGGAGATTTAGATACTACCGCAGCGCCTATTGCAGCCGACAAACCTTACTGTGTTCTGTTTTGAATGGCACTGTAGCTAATAAAATTACTGCAAAAAGGAGACTTAATATCTTAGTCTCAGCTGCATCACATTGTGTTCTCGGATTGAGAACAAAATGTGCTTCAGTGTATATCATACTAACAGCGCCATGTTGTTATGGACAGGCGTATACAGTTGGCAATGGACTCACGTACCAAAAGCAACACAGTGCTGCCACCTATCTAAACTGTTCCCAACATAAGCATTTTGCACCTTAGTTACATTAATTTATGATTTATAATTGATTATTATTTATTTTTTAGTCATTTTACTAAAAAAAATATTCTATTTACTTACAGGTTTACAGACGCGGTAGAAATCAATTGAGTAACATGTTTAACAATGGTCATATGTAAGCTTAAACGATTTTGATTAACAATGGTGTTAGCATTAAATCTTAATATTAAATGAACAATGAGAAATAAACAGTATTATATATTCAATATTGCTTCAAATAGCGTTAAGCAATTAAACTAATTAATTTCCATTTGCTCCGCGTGTTCGTCTAATGTTAAGTGTTCATCAAACATTTGCGCTGAATACATTAACGCTCATTGGTTGATTGCGCGAATCGGTGAAGTAGGCTGCGTATATAAATATAATGGATTCCATATCAGCACCAGTAGCTGGGATAGTTCTTTTTGTAAGGGTATACGACCCGTAAGTTCGAACCTCACTGAGCTCACCCTTAAAAGATACATATCGTGAAAAATGCCCGATATGTTATCAAATGTTATCAACAACTTATGATATCAAGTAATCTACATGTAATCAGCGTATTACCGAGAACATTCCCTATCCAAATCCCAGTAATGGGAAAATTAAGAGGGTTTTTTCTAATTATTATAAACATCAACAAACAAAACGTTCTCCTAGTGATAAAAGCAAAGCTCTCGCTATAACAAAAAGCTACGATTTTTCTCATCATTTAAAAAATTAAAGTGATATCGTTAACCCAGCAAGATGTACCTTTTAAATTTCAACAAAGTAATGTTTTAACATTACTGCTTGACAGTTATAAGTTGGATCGTTGCCTACGCAAACAGCTTTCTACACGAAAACTTTGTTTTTTCCAAACAGAATCATTTTACAATTTTCTCCTGTTTTATCTCGCTTTGAAATGGTATTGTAATGTATCAACTTTTGTATCGCGCAAACAATTTTAATGCCGATAACTGGTAAATATTAAATATTGGATAAACTACATTAAATATTGGATCAATGTTTAAAGTAGTTAAAATTGATTTAGTTTTTTGTATCGTATGTGTGTTTTATTACTAGAGTACAAAAAAATAGCAAGCATAAAATTGAAAATCTAGTAAGAATTCATTAGAAAAGTTTCGCAGAGATTTTGTTACAGAGAATATGTAATTCAACTCATTTATTCAAAAGCTACCCTGTACCAGGAATAAGGTGGAAATTAAGAATTATATATTAAGTACTTTTAGAGTAACTAAACTAACTAACTATTAAGTTATGGTATAACTTTGCATGAGTTGAGGTTACGTAGATAAGCCAAAGGATTTGCTAGTCTTATACATCAATGTATAGGGAATATTACGGACTCGTGGCCAATAGGGTAACAAGGTTATTGGCAACATCCTGTGTAGACGTAGTACTGGTTAACCTTCAAAGTCTGGCTGACTAGTTTCCAGTAAACAGCAAGATGCAGTAGTATAACACAGTTTTGTTCGATGAGGATATCTGTGGAAGAAACTTAACAAACGACCATTTGATGAAACTTAACTTTAACGCCTGTCATTTTATTATAGCAATTTATTTTAACAGCAAAATTGCCTAACGTTTTTTAATAAGGAAATATGTACTTGTAATTTCCTCATAATAATACGGCACTACTTAGAATCTTTACACATCACGAAATCGCGCTTATCATTAAAGAAACTATGTTTAGTATATTTACTAGCTACAGCGCCATTCAAACTGAATCATGACCTTTGCACACTATTATAGATGAAAAAGAAGCTTCCGTGATACCCATACATCCGGTGGGGATAACCCAACCAGCTCTTTAACAGGGAGGTGACGACTCTGTTATATTTTAATTTAACTCACGAACTCCTGTTTACCTGCTTAAACATCAACTATGAAAATAGACCCTTTCGAATTAAGCGTGAACGATATTGCGTTCCTAAATCTAGACGCATTTGGCACAAGGTTTAACAACACCTACGGGTGAGGTCTAGAATTCAATTACAAAATAGTTGTATTGCTTTGGCTTGAGAGTTTCATATATTCTATATCGTTACATATTGTTCGACAACATTGTTTGAAACTAACTTAACCATGTAACAATTCGACATGGTTTAACATGCGGTACTTGAATTTATTAAATTAGCTTACATATATAGCCTTTTAAGGCATAAGACCGTTTAGCATATAATTAGTATATCTCACTAACGCCATATTTTTATTGGTTTACTTACCATCAGATGAAGACTTTATCGCTTGAGATAGAGGATCTCTTTCTCTTCCTAACTATTCACCCCATAGTGTGGTGGTCAGCTTTCTTTATTACTCTTCCTCTTCGCTCTATACTCGACACAGTCATCAGTATGTAAGCATGGACTGTATCTCTTGACACAACTTTCCACGTTGACGTTTCCCCAAAAAAAAATGAGACATAAAAGCCGTAGTGTATTTTTGTATGTAAAAAGGTAATATGACTAACTCTAACACGAGTTGTCGTTTAATCAGGAAAAACGTATTCTTGTTTCTTGTAAAAGAAGTTAACATCTTTCCTGTGTTACTTGTTTTTCTTTCATTATTGGAAAAAGGGGATGTAAGTGTCAGAAGTAAGTATAATATTTCTCCCTAGGTTATTCTTTACAGATATAATATCCTGCTCACTTTCCTCCACCGCGGAGGTAATCACATTTTGTTGTATGTTTATTCTGTATTGAAATTGTAGAAGCCATTCCTGTGCCGCGGGATATATTGTAAATTCGATTTCTCTACATCTCAAGCCTACAAATCAACAACTTTGTGGTGGTAGTGATTATATTTTAGCTATAATACAATAAAGTATTACTTGATTATGTGTTTGATAAACAATATTACTTAAGATAATATTTCGATACGCCACAACCGTACCTTGTAACACTGATATCCCTTGTCTAATTTTTAGGCCAAATCTTATTGTGTTTGGATAAGGTTTTTTCTTCATCACACCTTGCTCGGAATACCTGTGTAACATCATCATTTTCATCATCATCAACTGGAAAACGCCACTGCTGGGCATCACCGTCTACAAGGATTTTGTCACTAAACGATCCTGCGTTATCGAGCAGCTTCTCGCGACCTTCGCCAGACGGTCCGTATAGAACCGATATGACTTTATACATGGCATATAACCTTGCAAATTATCTCATAGGTAAAAATTTTGCATTGGAAACGAGTTGAGTTTTCAGGTGACAGTATTTTCCGAGGAGCTGAAGTAAATGCAAATAAGTCAACTCTTTGGTAAAGTAAACTCTATGAATAATGTAAGATCGCAGATTCAAATCTCAGTGCGTCCCGCTTTCATTAAAATGCATTTCTAGCCGCCATTTTAAGTTATCTTCAGACTTTTTCTTTTAAATTATATATATGTTAAATGTACTTTTTTATGTAATTATTATAATGTAGTTAGTTACATTGTAATATATATGTTATTTGCAGTTTTACATTACTTTATCTACAGAGATACATAGGTACCAGAACATATACTGTTAGTACATATCAGGTAATGCCATGAATATAAAATAATGTTGAAGTTTATATACTGCAGCTACATATATATATTGTTATATAATAAAGTGACGAGACGTGCGTGACCGTTTACCTGATGGTAAGTGATACGCCCGCCCATAACATCGTGGTACTCGTCGACGCCTTGAGACGTAAGTTACTCTAATAATTACATCAGCTACAGCGCCCTTCAAGCTGGAACACAGTACTGTTTGTCGCTTGCGTTAGACGCTGCGATGGTACCTGGACGGTCTCCGGCAGCGAAGACCTACCACCAGTAAATACATAATAAATAACATCTCACAAGAGTATATCATGTTGTACACCTTTATTTTGATTGCAACAAAGGTTCAAAATATGTGTAGTAAAAACTGTTAAATTCTAGCAAAATTACTAATACTTAGTCAATGTTTACAGTACTATAATACAGATTTTTAAAAAACGGAAACAGTTGAAATGAACGGCGGATATCCGATGATTTTATAAACGAACGCCATCGCGTCATCGGGACGCGTTTAACGTATCGCCCGAATCAACACCGCACGTGTTACTGTTAATCGGATGAAACGTATTGTTTTCCGATACCAGCTTTTGTGCGATTCACTGGTAATATTTCAACGGAAACATTTCATTGAACATGTCACAACTTGTCTATACACATAAACAACCAGTTTTCTATTGAATTTCTCTAGCTATAGCGCTCTTCATACTTGAATACAGTAATTTGCATATTACTGTTTGTCGGCAGAAATAGACGTTGCGATGGTACCGGACGATATCCAGTTAAATTATAATCGTCAGCTTAATCCTTAAAAACTCTTGTTCATCATAAATTTCGCATTCTTCCTTAACCGGAAGTTAAAGCCAGTGGATATCGAAAGCGCTTACAAACTAAGCTATAACAGCTTCTTTATATAAACCATTATATTGTCATATCTCAATATTGTAAAGGTTTTTCTTTTCTTTTTATATAAGCTTTAGTTTTCTCTTGTCATGTTATCTTTATAATAAACGTGTAATCCACATTGTCTTCTTTCTTTTATTGCTTTAGAAATTTAAATAAATCAACGGTAACATTAAATCATTTGAGATAAGCAGAACTTATACGAAGAGCGAAGCCTGAAATTGTTATTGTAAGGGCGCGAGATAAAGTTTACGACGCCTAGGGGGCGTACTGAAACCAATATACCTTACTCAGATTACAATATTTCAAAATTTGCTAAGATATTAACTTTCAGTCTGTTTCTAACGGTTAACTGCCTCCATTTCGTTACAAAGTTCAAATGTTAAAAATCAATCAGAAACTTATAATGAAAAGATAAGATTTCTTCACAAAGAATCTAATAAAAGGAACCTGGATACAGTCTTGAGAGATATTAAGCCAGCTTTATTTCCTATTGCACACAATCTTTCTTATCATTTAACATTTTGATAATACAGTTATATAAATACAATCCTCTATTTAAAGTTGAAGCTTCATCAAACTTGTATTATAAGTAAATATGTAATTTCTGAACACCTACATGTTATATGTCTATTCGTTTTTCATCTGCTGGGCCTAGTACATCTGTTTAATAAACGCTTATACACAGAAGATAGGATTAGAAGGATAACGAAAGTTAGACGTGGTGGAAGAAATCGAGAGGTGGAAGTGGAGATGAGCTGGACACATTGCTCGAATGAACTATCGTTAAATGGAAAGGGACGAGCTGGAAAGATGATATCTACCAAGAAGTAATAGAGAATGGTTAGAGAAGGCGAGAGATCGACAGGAATGTCAAAAATGATGAGGAGGCCTATGTATGATCACGGATCCTGTAAGGTCGCGGACTCGTTGACTTTAAATAGATTTATCAATTCTATAAATCTTGTTGATCGTTTCGAGACGAGCGGAAGATTTATCTGATGGTAAGTGATACAGCTGCCCATAACAATATAGCACTAGTTATACACAGCACTATATTGCGCTCGTCGCCTTGAGACGTAAGATGTTGAGTCTAAGATCAATCTCTAGTATGAAAGATTTCTGTTGAATGATCTAATTTTCAATGTTATATGTTTTATCTGTTTGCTTAAGGGTTGTAGTCAGACTACTCGTGGGTGACACGTCGTTTATTGTTTCTATTTAGTTATCTGGCTATTAATGTACTCGAAAAGGTTAAAAGGTGAATCAAATTTATTTATTTCATCATTGTTGTTACTTTTTATATCACTAAAAACGCGCGTATCTTTATAATACTCCTTGACTAACAAAATGATCTATCAAAAGTAAGAAATTGAAAACCCCACAGTTCCAAATAATCCTTCTTCGTCTTCTGTTTCTCCAAGAAATGAACATGGGACACCAGTTTTACGAATCCATTCCTGTCGTTCGCAACGTGGATCAGCTGCTCGCTCTTGATCTTGATCCATTCCTTGATGTCGTCCACCCACGCCTTGTTTTTGCTACCGATATTTCTCTTTCCGGCTACTTTCCCCATATCTATTAGTCATCAAGTTTAAAATGAAACGGTCTTCCTATCTATTTTTTTATAATTAGGTTAGTTAAAGGTTGTTCGCTTTACCTATTTTTCAGCATCATCGAGTATCGATTATCAAGGATCTAGATTACGCTAGCTTTCAGATACGAGATCCGATGCGACATATCCAAAATCCGTAAGTTGAGTAATAAACAATTCACAACCGATCTGTTTTTCACCAGGTCGATGGTTTCAAATCCACATGCCGGTGTTCAGGAATTCGCGTTCCAATATATATAAAATTTCCACACTCTAAAACAATATTCAATTGCATAGTCCTGATAATTTCGTCGCTTTATTCTTGGTCAGTATCGACTGATGATGATGATGTTATTAATACAACACGTATCAACACGTCCACTCCTGGACACAGGTCTCCGCCAAAGATCGAAACATTTGTAGAGTAAGTAAACGTATCTCTTTTATACATTCACTCAGTGCGGCTGTCAGTCTCCGTGACGAAGGGCGCTCTGGAGAACGGCGAAGTGGGAACACTTACCTTGAAGTGAGGACCCGTGTAATCCAGTGAATTAAAACCTATACCAATAGAAAATACTTTAGTTCCCTATTTTTGTATTTAGCCTTTTATTACTATAGGAATATTTTAGAAGTAACGAACATAACAAACTTATGACAGTTTAAGACTGTCCATCAAACGATGCAAATTTCCTTGTGTGTAACTTTTAACTTAAGTTATAATAGTTAAATTTTAAAATAGAATGTTATGTTTAAAAATTTAGACAATATTTTATAGTAAACAAACAAATAAAACAGTGTACTGTTCAAAAAGGTTTGTGGATTTAACCAGAGAAAGCTATTTCGCTAATTGCTGCGCCGTTTCCTCTTTTCAGGAGCTCCATTTTAAAACATTCCAGTAGTAGTTGTTTCTGGATACGAAAAATAATTGTTTCAGTTGTATTTTTGTATTCTAGCAAAGTAGGTAACTTACTCGTACAATCCATTGAGCTCTCATAGAGAGATGTCTACAGATCATTCACCAAAGACAATATAAGGTCTTCATAATTTCAGCAGCCACGGCTACTTAATCTTTCCGCCTTTACAAATCCGAAAATATAATAGTTGGAAAGCTGATGAAACTTAACCTTTACTAAAAGATTATCATCATCATATCAGTCTATTGTCCTCCGCAATACATTGGCCTTCCCAATCGATTTCCCACCTAACCGATCCGATAACGTTTACATTTATGTATCGTGAACTTCATCAGGTCGTGGTTCAACGTTGTGGTTAACATTACATTCTCCATTCTATGGTATAACATTGACAAATACAGAGCAGTTAAGATCATCCCTTAATCCATATAATCCGACGTTTATAGGGTAACATGACTGATTGATGAAATAATTGACGAAAACCTCACAACATATGAACCCTGCTCGGGATCTGTCGTTTGATTGATTACAAACAAATTATTCGCAAATATATATAAAATACTAAAGTATATAGTTAATATAATAAAGAACTTATATATAAGGTTGCCAAATATCTCCCTTCCGCTTTTTTGCTCTTTCGTCAATGCTTTATAAAAAGTGTTACAGTGATCGGATTTAGTACAAATATGCACCGTTTTGTTCGATAATCTGTTTCCATCTAGACGGCAACTTCATAATACCTCCCTCGTAGAAGCCCCCCTCCTTATTTGCGAAGAACTCGGACAGCCACTTTTCACAAGCCTCTTTTGAGTTCAACTTTACACCACCAAGGGCGTTCACCATGGACAGGAACAGGTGGTAATCACTTGGCACTATGTCCGGGCTATATGGTGGATGCGATAAAACCTCCCATCCGAGCTCCCGTAGCTTCTGACGAGTCATCAACGAAGTGTGTGGTCTGGCGTTGTCCTGGGGGAACACTACACCCTTCCTGTTGGCCAATTCTGGACGCTTCTGGTCGATCGCCTGCTTCAAGCGGTCCAGTTGTCCGCAGTAGATGGTAGAATTAAGCGTCTGGCCATATGGGAGCAGCTTATAGTGGATGATTCCCTGCCAATCCCACCAAACACAGCAAAACCTTCCTGGCCGTCAATCCCGGCTTGGCCACTGTTTGGGACGATTCACCGGCCTTTGACCACGACCGTTTTCGCTTGATATTGTCGTATGTGATCCATTTTTGGTCGCCAGTCACCATCCGCTTCAAGAATGGGTCGAGTTCGTTCCGTTTCAGCAGCATATCGCAGGCGTTGATTCGGTCCAGAAGGTTTTTTTGCGTCAAATCATGCGGCACCCAAACATCAAGCTTTTTTTTGTATCCAGCCTTCTGCGGTTGGTTTAAAATGGTTTGGTGACTAACTCCCATCTCCTGGGCGATGTCACGAGGTGCCACATGCCGGTCTAACTCGATGTAGTCCATGATTTGATCGGTATTTGTCGTCACAGGTCTTCCGCCGGCTGGCTTATCCATGGTGTCGTTTTCACCGGCTCTGAATCGTCGAAACCATTCCTCCGCGGTTCGAAGTGATAGAGTACCATCCCCCAAAACACCATTAATCTCACGGAACGTTTCTCTAGCGGATTTGCCTTTAACGAAGGAAAACTTTAAAATAGCGCGAATTTCGGCGTTAGTGAACTCCATGTTTACACGTCTATAACTGTTGAACGCAATATCCAAACTTATTAATTATGCATAGCGTCGTTTTGTAGGTTATGTCAAGACCTTTCAAATTATGTATAGTATTGCCAGATACGAGCTCTGTAGCGCTTTGTACATAGCCGCGAAATTCAAAAGACAAAAAGGCGGAAGGGAGATATTTGCCAAACTATTATATACGTAAACATTAAAAACGTTTGTAATATGCATCTCCTTACTAAAACGTAATCGTGTACGTAGTTTTAATATTTAATAGTAATTAAGTTAGAATATTTACACAAGAGATAACATTAAAAAAACGAAGGTATTCAGTGTTAATGTTAAATTAAATTACTATTATTAATTACAAGTAATTACTAAATTTATATTAATAACTATTACAGCAGGGTAATATTTTCTTTCAAGTTTACCCGCACATGTTTGTTAGGAACGTTTCCTCACTTTTATTTACGTGAAGACGGAAGCTGTAACTAAGTGACGGTATAATACGGTCTAAGTGCATCCCAAGTTACGGTAAGTAAGGTCTCATCGCTAATTGGGTCTCGGATCTCACGGGGTTTATGTTTCTAACTTCCGCTAGCATGTACTAAACGTAATGGCCACGCCTCTGTTCACAATTGTTTTATTAAACCAGTAAGTTACACATTGTACTGTGTCCGGTTGGAAGGACTATATAATTAACACAAATACTAGGGTAATACCATTTAAAGTCCCAGTTATTTGTGGAGTTGGATCGATGAAACATACGAGTCGTTGCCATTGTGGTTAGTGATACGCCTGCCCATAACAACGTGGAGGTAGTTAGGTCGTAATACACAATACCACCCTTGTAGTTTAACTAGATACAGCGCCCTTTAAATCGGAACACAGTAATGTTTACAGAATAACTATTGACGGCAGATATGGGTGCTGCAATGGTAACTTGGCGGTCTCCGGTAACAGACATACAAAGGGTCAAGTCAAGGCTTGGAGCACAATGTGGTGGAGTGTGTATCATCCTAGCAACAACAATGTACAGTAGATCATCACCATTACATCACTGTGGATGCGAAGAGGATACCACACAGCATGCCTTAGAGCTCGGATCCCCAGTGCGAAGACCTTGGCGTGGGAGATGGCCTCTCACTTTTTGGCTTTATCAAAGCCATGGCCAGTAGAGAGGTCGTGGACGCCAGGGTGGCCTTCTGTGAAGAGGTAATGCTGCAGAAAGAGGCTGCTGAGAGGCAGAGAGAAATAAATACCCTTCTTTAAATCCATAGGCAGAGACCGGAGCTTCGAAGAAGGATGTTTTATGCCTTCCAACCGCCATAAAGGTCATGGTGGCAGATTCGGGGGTAATCTGTCACTTAATATGAAAGGCCTCGAAGTGGTACGTGCGGTACTTCCGCCTATCACTTTTATAGGGGATGGAGAGCAGTAGCTCCTCGCCGAGATGTGGTTTTGTCAAGGCCTCTCGCTGTCGGAACCAGAGTTGTACACAAAAGCGTTCATGATTCCAGCCAAACGCAATGAGTGGGAAAACGTGGGCTTTTAGCCGGTAAAAGTCCGTAACTCTTCTGTTGCCCCGACAGCGGAAGGTTATCCAATGCAGGATTACCCGAACGAAAAAAAAAAGTCACGACTATTAAGTGACATCCTGCTCTTTATGTTACATCATAGTATAAAAAAAAAACTAAAACAGATATTGCATATTTTTTTAGATGATGAGATAAGCCAGTTCTGGCGCCAGTCAGGATGATATAAAAATGTTAAATATTTAAGTTACGAAAACAGTTATAACTTAAGTTAGTCTATAGCTTATCCAGTTTAATGTATACCGCAATAAAATACACAGCCTCCGCCGCTTGGACCGGAGCAAGGGGTCGCTTCAATATCACTTACGCGGGAGCTCCATTTCCATAACACAGCAAAATAGTAAAGTACATCACTATTTGTAATTCAAAAACATTGATATTCGTGTAATGATTTAGCCAAATTCTTCTTCTTTCTTCTTTTGCTACTCTTTATCCTTCTGCTTCTTCTAACTATATCCTGCTTCCGACCACAACATGTTATTGCTTGACGGCATAAGCGCAACTATACTACGTACCAATGTCGCGACAGGTTTCTGTCATGAACATTACTAAGCTACAAGCAACTTCACTAGCTACAGCGCTGTTCAAACTGGAACACAGTAATGTCTACATACTGATTCTGGCTATAAAGAGCTGGTGGTAGCTCTGTACTGCCGGAGACCAAGTGGATATCATTACAGCTCCTGATTCTGCCGCCAAACTAGTGTAGAAACATTACTGTGCTCCGCTTTGAAGGGTGTTGTAGCTATCGTAATTACTGCAGTAACGAAACTCAATATCTTATGCTTTAGGCTTCGAGGGCAATGTGGTGAAATGTATAAGATATTTACTAGGACTACGTTGTTATGGGCGTATCTCTTACCATCAGGTGCACATCCCTCTGCAGTACTACTACTGTGTCAGCAGTTTTGACGATCGTCGGCTTAGTAAAGATACAACAGACTTCACTAGCTACAGTGCCCTTCTAAATAAGACTACAATATTAAATTGTATTTGCAGTACGTTAAATTGTTACCAGAACCCTCGAGGTCAAGGATGTGATGTGAATAAGCTGTAACGTTGGCTGGATGCCTGGCGCCGCGCTCTCTAGGTCAATACCGATGGTGTAGCCAGATTTATTCTCAACTTAACCTTGACATGACATCCGTATAACAATCCTACAGGAAGCGTTGCCAACTTCCTCCAAGAGATATTAAATGATACACAAAGACAATTTATTGCTAACCATATTTGTTAACATAATATTCACTTCCGCCTATTTGTAATAATGTGACCCATATAAGAATATTTAATAGGACGACAGTTTTTTTTTTTAAATTCAATTAGGCGAAGAGACGAGCGGAACGTTCACCTGATGATAAGTGATACGCCAATAACAAGGTTGCTATAGTTACAATGATATACACTGCACTCCGTTGTACTTATCACTATGAGACATAAGTTGTTTACTTTCGCTACATTACTTACAACAGCTGCAGCGCCTTTTAAACCGGAACTCGGTTGTCTTTGTACAATACTATTCGTCGGTAGAAGTAGGAGCTGCAGTGCTACCTATCTCGACGGTCTATATCAGACCTATCATCAGTAAATTAATTTCATTATGGGACAATATATTCAAATATAAATGATGATATACACAACACTATATCATGCCCGTCGGATTGAGACATGAGATGTCAAATCTGGTTACCATGGTAATTTCACTAGCTTTAGCGTCCTTCAAACCACAACACAGCACACTACTGTTAACCGGCAGGAACAGAGGCTGCGGTACCTAGATGGTTTCCTGCGACGGAGACATGCCACCAGTAAATCTATATCATTATTCCAATAAGTAAATAAATTATCGTCATCATCAGCTGATAGACATAGGCCTCACTTAAGGGTCTCCACCTAGTCAGCATGGCCTCAGGTACCGCTCGGCACCAAGGGCTGCCGCATGTTGGGGCTCGTATATGAGGGGATTCGGACCATTTCCTCCACGCTGTCCCAATGCGGGTTGATGGGAGCCAGAGCCTCGTTAGCTGATTAGCAGGCTGCACCACGAGCTGGTGAGGTTGTCTTAAGTCTCGTGAGGTGTTGTACGGGAACCCTTACACCCCCCAAATAAATTATAACCTAGTAATATTTCTATACTGCTTGATAGATCTACAATTATGAAATAATTAATACTTTGTCTTTCACTCTAAAGATGAGATTGTACGCCTTAGACGTAAGTTTCTATATACCATTAATACACTACAGCGTCCTTCAAGTTCTTTTTCTTTCTATTTGAATTATATAGGTTAAAATAAAAGGCTTTAATACAGAACAAATCGATAATGTACATTTAAACAAAGGGCGGCTGTAATCCGGGGAGGATATACGCGGGGGTCGAATGCGACGTTATCGAAATGGAAATTGTTATTTAGATCTCGTAATCCTGTTTTATCGGATCACAGTAATGGAGGTTTATCCAGGACCTGTATAAATTACTATTTAATGCTCGCGATATCGGACTGTTATCGTCATGAGCCGGTAGACGACCACTGCTGGACATAGGCCTCACCTAAAGGTCTCCGCATCGATCGATCCTCCGCCATCCCCATCCAGCGGCTTCCCGCAACCTTCACCAGATCGTCGGACCTAATGAGACGCTTGCCTGACTGTTTTCCGAAGGACCTTGCTGCTCCATCAGCCGTCAGTTCTTCGTGCGATGTGTCCTGTCTGTTGTCATTTCAGATTAGCAACCTTTTGGACTATGTCAGAGATCTTAGTTCTGCGTATCTCCCCATGTCTGATTCAATCATACAGGGAAACCCCGAGCATAACCCTTTCCATTGCTCTCGGTGCCAGAAGTCATCACTGGCAACATACACTGTTAAGAACATATTAATTTTAGTGTCTTTCGCGACGCGAGTTTAGTTAGACGCGACGAGGTTCGCAACCCGTCACGTCTCGTCTCCCGGGGGAGCGAAAAGTGGGCTGCCGATAGCCACTTTGCTACTTTGAATGTCAGAGGAGGAATGAAAGATAAAATTGATGATGTATGTGAGATGATGAAGGAAAGAAGAATTGATATTCTATGTGTGAATGAAACTAAGCGGAAAGGATGCGACACCACCATACATGGACCTTACACAGCTTACTGGTCAGGAGTCCCTGAAACCAGCAGAGGCTGTCAAGGAATTGGTGTGCTGCTTTCTGCTAGAATGAACGAATGTATGACTGATTTTGGGTGTGTGAGTCCTCGACTCATGTGAGTGAGGTTGAAGGTTGGTCTTACCCGCATCTTCATTCTAGGGGTATATGCTCCACAAGATGCGGGATGGAACCGGTCTTCGAGAGCCCAAACCGAAAGGGAAGAATTTTGGCATAGTCTGAAAGATGTTCTGAATGAATGTAAGCGTAATGAAAGAATTGTAATGCTTGGAGATTTTAATGGATGGGTTGGAGTGCAGCGTGATGGATATGAAACTGTGTTAGGGAAATTCGGTGATGAAAGAGTGAATGAAAATGGAAAGAATCTGCTTGAGGTCTGCTTGGAGTGGAATCTTGTGGTATCAAACACAATGTTTGAGCACAAGAAGATCCACAGGTATACAAGAAAAGAAGGAAACCAGGAAAGTATGATTGATTTTTTAATGGTCGATAAGAGATTGAGAAAGAAAGTGCTAGACACCAGGGTGTACCGTGGCACTGCCATCGACACTGATCACTTCCTGGTGTTATGTCGATTAAGGGGGATCTTTAGGCGATGGCGGCATTATGTTCGAGAACCCATTAGTGTCCTAGAAAGAGTGAAAGTCGAGGTTTTGCAAGATGATGAAATGAGAGAGAAGTATAAGAGTAAATTGACTGATAAGTTTGACAGATTAGAAGGAATGTGTGAGGTTGAAGAGTTATGGAAGTCGCTCAAGGATGGAGTTGTGAATGTGGCCACTGATGTATGTGGTGTGAGCAAGAGAAGAAAAGGAAGTATGTTGAAGACTGTAAGTGCAAAACTTCGGAAGGCGGTATCTGAAAAGAGGAAAGCATGTCAGGATTGGTTGGCAGCAAAAGCCAATCATAGAATGGACAAGGCAACGATAGAGGATGTACAAAATGCGAAGAATGAGTATAAAAGACGTAAGACCGTAACAAAGGAAGTGGTGGAAAGAAAGAAAATGAATGATAGAGATGAATTTGAAAGAAGGTTATCTGAGGACTTCCGGACGAACATTAAGTTTTTCTGGAAGGCCATAAGAACAGCCAGAGCTAATAAAACAAGCTCACATGGCGAAATCAGGAACCAGAATGGAAGCTTTGTGACAGGTGAAGAATGTATCCTAAAGAGGTGGAGGAAATATTTTGAAAGTTTATTCGAGAAAGAGGATATACATGTGCCAAACCCCGGTAGGGGTCAAACTGAGAGTGGGGATGAAAGTAATATTAGTATGAAAGAGATCTTAGATACAATGAATAGTATGAAGTTGGGTAAGGCTGCAGGATATGATAGGATTACGGTCGAGATGCTGAGAGCTGGACAGGGCGTGGTAGCTAGTCAGCTGTACTACCTTTTCAATCTTTGTTGGAAGAGCGGCAAAGTGCCAGATGACTGGTGCAAAGCCGTAATCGTTCCGGTATATAAAGGAAAAGGGTCACAGCAAGACTGTAAAAACTATCGTGGCATTAGCTTACTGAGCGTCGTCGGCAAACTGTATGCAAAGATACTGATTAAAAGAGTGATGAATGAAACTGAAGAGAAAATTTGGGATGTACAAGCAGGATTTAGAAGTGGAATTGGATGCATGGACCAGGTCTTTTCCTTACGTAGCATAACCGAAAAATGTTTGGCACATAACCAAAAGGTCTATTGCGCTTTCGTAGATTTGGAAAAAGCCTATGACAGAGTGGTGAGGAATGAATTGTGGTCCATACTGTCTGCTTATGGGGTGAACAGCACGCTGATACGAGCATTGAAATCACTTTATGAGGGTTCTAGTGCTTGTGTCAGGATAAACGGAGCTTACTCAGACTGGTTTAGCATCCAGAAGGGTGTTAAACAGGGATGTGTGGCCTCGCCGTGGCTGTTTAACCTATTTTTAGACAATTGCTTGAAAGATTTGAAAGATAGTGAGTATGGACTAAGAATGAATGAGTTGACCGTCAAGTGCCTCCTATACGCGGATGATCAAGTTTTATTGTCATCATCGGAGAGGGAGTTGCAAGCGATGGTCGACATGGTGCATGGAGCTTTAACAAGCAAAGGAATGAAAGTGAATGTAAGCAAGACGAAAGTAATGGTTTTTGAAAGAGAAGAATGTATGACAAACTGTGACATTATGATTGAGGGACAAAAAGTGGAACAAGTGAAAGAATTTGTATATCTGGGTTCACAGTTTACGAGAGATGGCAAGTGTGATGGTGATATTGAAAGAAGAGTTTTAAAAGGGAATCAAGTTAATGGGGCACTTCATAACTTTATGAGTAGCCGGAACGTTTCACAAAGTGCACGACTGGCTGTGCATAGAGGCGTGTTGGTCCCCACACTGATGTATGGTAGTGAATGTTGGGTATGGCAGAAGAAACATGAAAGTAGGATTAATGCTGTGGAGATGAGAAGCCTGAGAAGTATAACTGGAGTGAAACGGATGGACAAAGTGAGGAACAGTGTGATAAGGAAGCGGTGCGGCGTGGTTGAAGATGTAGTGACAAGGATAGAGAAAGGGATGCTTAGATGGTTCGGCCATGTCGAAAGAATGGATGAAAGAAGATTAACGAAAGAAATATACAAGGTAAGAATGATTGGAAAAATCGGTGCAGGCCGACCTAGACGGACATACTCCGATCAAATCGGAGATGTCCTAAAGAAAGGCCGGATCAAAAGCACACGCAACCGACGAGCGTGCATGAAGACGCTTATGAAAGTGGAGGAAGCGAGAGAGATGTGCCAGGATCGTAGCAGGTGGAGAGAGGTGGTCTCTGCCTACCCCGCTGGGAACGAGGCGTGATATATATGTATATGTATGTATGTTCTCTCCAAATGGAAGACACTAGAACACCCTCTACTTCTTGTAAGGGATAATAAAAAACAAATCATCATCATCAGCCGATAGACGTCCACTGGAAATAGGCCTCCCTCAAAGATCTCCACATCGGTTCTCGCGATTCTCACCAAATCATCGCTTCACTTAGGGGGGTGGGGAGGGAGGAAATATCAAAAAGCAAATATTTCCTTTAAAGCAGTAGTTTTTTTTTTCAGTTATTAATCTATTTAATTCGTTAATCAAATGAATGAAGTTTTGTCTGTTTGTTAATTATCAAGACATTTTCAATATTGAACACAGGCTTAAGGATCTCCAAACTGATCCACTGTTTCCTTGTTTCTTCATTGATCTTGCTTATTCCGTATCTTTGTAGTTTTATATATTTTTATGAAATTAAGATTTATAAAATATAATTAACTATGTCATACAATAAAACTTCGTATCTACAATAAATCAACTCGGTTTGAACGACGTTGTAGCTAATGTAAATTCCTGTGAAACTTCTCACTTAATGTCTCAAAGCGACGAGCAACGCAGTGCTGTTTATATCATCCTAATTAGTGACTTAGTATTATGGGTGGGATCACTTATAATCAAGTGATTTTCGAATAAAAATGATCTAACCGATAATATATATTAGGGGGACCGGAAAGTAATGTCGTTTTCTTACGCTAAATACAAACACATACATTTTTAACGAGTCTTTATTTTTAATCAATGATGTATTCCCCATCATTGTCAATAACCTTTTGCCATCTAGTGAGTAAATTTTCAATCCCTGATCGATAAAAATTAATTGGTTTTTCGGCAAAATATCTAGAGATGGCATTTTGGATATCATCCAAATTTGCAAATGTTTTGCCACTTAAAAAGTGTTGCAGCGCTCGGAATAAGTGGAAATCCGATGGTGCAACATCGGGCGAATATGGTGGATGAGGCAGCACCTCCCACCCCAATTCATTAATTTTTTCTAGAGTTCGCCTTGCGCAGTGCGGTCTTGCATTGTCATGTTGGAGAATGACGCCTTTTCGGTTGACAATCGCTGGCCACTTTTCAATTAAAGATTGATTGACTCGCTGCAATTGTTCGCTGTAGAGGTCTGCAGTAACAGTTTCTCCAGGTTTCAGTAATTCAAAATGAACAATGCCGCGAATACTCCACCAAACACACAAAAGCGCTTTTTTGGGGTGTAAACCTGGCTTAGCAGTACTCCGAGGGATTTCATTTGGAGAGAGCCACTGCCTTTTGCGTTTTGGGTTATCATACAGGACCCATTTCTCATCTCCTGTGATCAAGCGATCAAAAAACGCTTCTGTGTTGTGTCGTTGAAGCAATAAGTTGCATGTGATTGATCGGTTAGCCTTATTCTGTTCGGACAGATTATGCGGGACCCAAACACCTGCTCTGCTTACTTTTCCAATCTGCTTCAAATGTTCTTGGATGGTCGACCAAGGTTTGTTGAGACTGTTTGACAATTCCTCGATCGTCTGACACGGATTTGCTTCCACTTCCGCCCTTAACACGTCGTTGTCTAACGCTGATGGTCTTCCTGATCGATACGAGTCGGAAAGATCAAAATTACCCGATTTGAACTTGGAAAACCACCTTTGGCATTTACGAATGTCCAGTGCATTTGGATAAACATCGCAAATGTTTTTGGTAGCAACTGTTGCGTTATTTCCCTTGCGAAACTCAAAGAGCATGCAATGCCGGATGTGTACCTCTTCTGGTATTTGGCTGGCCATTTTACCCAAAATTACAAAAAAAAATTGTAATTCAATTGTCTATAAGTAAAGAAATCACTATAACCTCACAATGTCTTTGGTACGCCTCTGAACAAAACAATGAGCTGACAAATGACAATCAAGTATTGGCATGCGCAGAAACGACATTACTTTCCGGTCCCCCTATTAATAAAGGGTGTCTGGCGGCAGATTTATATTTTAAAAAACGAATATCTCAATAAGTTATAAACAGGGTGGTGGGGAAGGTGGTCAGTGGTCAGTCATTAGAATCACCGATCGTGCGGATTTCTTAGTCACGATGTCGCAGTGGTGCAGTGGTGCAGTGGTGCAGTGGTGCAGTGGTCGGGTGAGCATCGCGCGTTCGCTATTGAAGCATTTTTCAAGAGTAACGATTCTTACGTACTCGCTCCGACAGCCGACAGTTTTGTTCACATTTCAATATTCGACGGATAGGCGATGGGCCGAGTGTGAATTTAATTCGTTCGTGGGTGGAGAGGTTCCGCGCAACTGCTTCGGCTATGAACACACCACGGCCAGGACCTAGTGGATCGTCAAGGACCCCCGAAAACATTGAACTGGTTGAACGCAGTTTACGTGAAAATGCACGACTTTCTATACGGAAAAGGGCAGCTTCACTGGGACTTCCAAGAGCATGCGTGCATGAAATTTTGAAAAAAGATATGAAGTTTCATCCTTTTAAAATTCAAATAATTAAGGATTGAAAAAAAATGACTTTGCGACACGCAAATTTTTTTGTGAAACCATGTTGGAGCGTTTTCGCACTGTTAATTCCATTTTTTGGAGCGACGAGGCTCATTTTCATTAAAACGGACACGTAAACAAGCAAAATTGCCGTTACTGGGCTCTAAGAACTCGCAATCCTCGACTGAAGCACCAAAAACCATTACATTGCCCAAGGGTAACTGTTTGGTGCGCTTTATCCACGAATGGGATAATCGGACCATTTTTTTTTGAAAATGCGCGGGGCCAAGCGACGAATGTCAATGGTGAGAATTATCGGCTCATAATTTCGAATTTCTTTTTGCCGAACCTGCGAGCTCATTCATCATTCTCATCACACACGTGGTTTCAACAGGATGCGGTACAGGTGCGACCGCACACACGGCCAGAGCTTCGATGGATTTGTTGCGAGAAAATCTCCCTCAAAAACTGATTAGTCGCTTTGGGGACATCCCGTGGCCACCGAGGTCACCCGACCTAACTCCAATGGATTTTTTTTTGTGGGGCTACCTCAAAGAGAGAGTTTACGCCAACAATCCGCGAACTGTTGTGGACTTAAAAGAAAATATTCGGCGAGAAATCAGCGCAATTGAACCAAGTTTACTGCAGCGTGTGGCACGGAATACGAGGCTCCGTTTCGAACAGTGTGTGTGTGTGTGTTTTAGTAAAATTATATGTCAAAGATATTATTTTTTATTTAAATTTGAAAACATGAATCTGCCACCAGACAACCTGTATATGCAAATTGTTCCCCAATATATATCTCTACCAATTCTGGTAGTTGGTTTCTGTGGCCGGAAATTTCTAGGCAGGCAAGTACTTCCGCAGTGCTTATTGCAGTCGACGAATAGTGATGTGCAATCATTACCGTAGTCTGGTTTGAAGGGTGACGTAGCTAGTATAATTACTAAGTTAACGAGATTGAACAGTTCATGTTCAAAGGCGATAAGTACAATGTAGTGCAGAATATATCACCCTAACGAGCACCACGTGATATGCAGGCGTTTCACTTACTATCGAGTGAACGTCAGGCTCGTTTTCTCGCTTAGTTGAATTTAAAAAAAAATACCAGATTTTGAGTTTTTACATTTAATAGTTTCGGAAATCTCATGATAAGTTAATAAATCTCTACATACCTCTTAAAATATAGATAAAAGCTAGATCAAATATTCGTAGAAGGCGACTAAAAGGGTTTAGGAGTTTCGCGGTCCTTAAGGGTGGGCCCCCTTACCTACAAGCGAATCTGCGTAGAGCAGCATATGGCTCAGCGATGGTGCCTAGGAGGGTTTGGCTCCTCATAACGTGTAACACAAAGTATAGGGGGGCCCCGGTGCGTTCCGCAAGAGATCCCGGAGCATCTACAAATGTGGTGAAGACTACCGAGGGTGTTTTGGTAAGTAAGAATCCACAAGAAGCAGAGTATCTTTCTTCAGATTTCTCCCTCGAAACCGAAAGAAAAAGATCAATGTAGATATATAATAGTCAAAGTAATTTTTTGTATATTCGACAGAGGAACATTCTTACTGAACGTTTAAATCTACCAGCCATTCCCGAATGCCTTGGACATGAGGATAAGGGAAGAAAAAACTCAACGGGCTATTTATAGTACATGTATACATGGGGTATTCTCCTCCTCCCCACTCCACTGGATTGCGAGTGGACGCGCCTGACCTGCACCAACACACGGTTGATTAATAGTTCAATTGTATACATCAAATCGGGTCAGCCTAAATCAATAACCGCAAACAGAAATCAGACGGGCCGTGTACAGAGGCAACGAGCATCAGAGGGTCCAAAATAGAAACATTATTTTTTTTTATTTAACAACCACAACAATCATTCAACAGTAAAATGCTTATAAGTATATTCCGCTAGTGAGGGTCTCAATCTGATGATGATGAGGACACGACATTGTATTGCTCGTCGCTATAGACATACGCTACCACCGCAGCTCCTATATCTTCCGCTAGACAGCAGAGTACAAACATCAGTGTTCCGAATTGAAGGGCGCTATAGCTTATTAAATTACTAAGGAAACGGGACTTAACCTATACCTATAACACAATGTTGTGCTGTATATATCATCCTAACTATCGTCACTTTGTTATAAGCAGCCGTATAACTTACGTCCGGATTATGTACTTGCTTCTTAATGTTAAAAAAAAAATAATAATGTGATTTAATAAAACAGTCAAATTCATGAAGTATTTAGTTAAATTAAAAGATACAGTAATTTTTTTTTTTTAATTTTTGTATAAAGTATAGACAAGGAGTAGAACTTTGAGGTGTATTCAAGTTGTTATATATTGTACGTAGAGATCTATTTAGCTAGAATCCTTTGACGTTGACTTTATAATTAAAAGAATTAATTAGTGAACCCCTATCCCTCTTCTTTCCTCTCTCCCTCCCCTTCTATTTCATTACTTAGTTGAATGCGGCTCGTTCCTCCCAATCCGTGTTCATTGAAGTCGACTTTCTATTCATTTAATTTCTTTAAACCGAACAATTCGCTCTATCTGCTTGAGATTAGAAGGTAAAGATATAATGAATACGCTCCTTGAACCTTTGAACCTGTCATAAAGAGATTGTCCTCTGAATTAGCACCATTGTTGTAATAAGAGAATTATCAATTGTCCCACTGATGGGACTCAAAGCCTACTCCCACAAAAGTAAGATAAAGCAGCGGTATTATGCCTGACTATAATAAGACGCTAGTAAGGATATATACTTCTACAAACAGATACGGAAACATTACTGTGTTCCCGTTTGAAGGGAACTGTAGCTAATGAAATTACTGAAGAGATAAGATAACAGCTTTAGAGATAAGATGATCATAATGTGGTGTAGTGTACAACATCCTAACTATCGCCACGTTTATAACGAGAGCATTCATCTTCGCTTCGTCGAATGAAATCCATTGACGTCAATTTACAATACGTTGCTTCAAAATCCATAGTAAAGTGATGATGGTGGCTAAATGATGGTGACCATGATTTTAAATTAAATTTAATGGTGTTTTTAAAAGTATTGCAGTGTTTAAATTTTTTTTTTTTTTCTTCACATATTTCAAGTTAAATTTTGCAATTTTCAGCTAGATGAGGTTTTCCACGTGCTAGCTGTTCGTATCACAAAGGAGGTTTAATACAAACCGTGAACAAAGGCCGTAAGGGAATGTGCCGTTTTAATGTTAATTATAGTGTAGCCGTCGAGTTGGTTACACGCGTTATATACACGCGTTTGAAGTGCGCTGTAGCTATTGAATTAATTAGACTACAAGTACAATTATGCCTTAGAAAGACGAACGTAATGATATGCTGATTAAAGTTACAACTATCTTATTATCCTTACAGGCAAACATGTCACATGATTGACGAAACTTCGGTCACCTAGTGTTAAGTGACCACCGAGTGAATGAACTTGTCACTTTATTTATAATTAACAACAAATTATGTTTTTATAGAAAATTATGATACTGTAAGTAAGTAAACAAACACGGAGATCGTCGGTAAAATTACTTCTATGATGTTACACTGCACCACATTGCGCTCGCCGTTTGAGACAAGAATACATAAGATGTTGAGTCTCCTTACCCCAGTACTTACACTAGTTACAACCTTCAAACCGGAATACAGTTATGTTTACACACTACTGTTTGGCGGCAGAAATAAACGCTGTTACAGTACCTACCTATTATTTTTTTGGTCTCGGGGGAAATCTTGAAAAATACCTTGCTTCTGGGGGGAAAGACAATGTTATGTGGGGTGTCTGCCCATTCATTAGGAGGGGCTCCGGAATCTCCTACATAACAAACAAATTCTAAGGCTCGCTTATTGAACTCTGAAGGCTCCCACCCTTAAGGCCCACGAAACCGAGGACCCTTTTAGTCGCCTTGTACGACAGGCAGGGAATACCTTAGTCCTATTCTTAATAGCCTGGGTCTACAGGGCTGACAGGCTGGGACGTGACGATACCTACCTAGACGGTCTCCGGCAACCTACCTACCAGCAGATATAAAGAGACCTACCAGCAGATCTTTATACAGCTAAGCACCAATATGTAGATATTACTGTGTTCCAGTTTGAACAGCGCTGTAGCTAGTCAAGTAGCTTGTAGCTTAGTAATGTTCACGACCGAGAAACCTGTTGCAGCATTGGTATGTAGTACGGTAGAGCTTATTTATGCCATCAAGCTATAACACGTTACGAGTGGAAGGATGATATAGCTAGAAGAAGCTGAAGTTAGAGCAGAAGCAGATTTTAATTGACAGTTAAAAAATTATTTTACTCGTTATCCTAGAGGGAAGTCTATGCCCAACTGTGGGCGTTATCCGGCTTATAAGTAAGTAAACTCATTACTGATATATAGTTAGTCTACCAAAGGTTTAAAGTTAACTAAGATTGTTTATATCGTCTGCCATAGATGTCTGTTAAATTTCTGTTCTAACCCAATTGATATGCGGACTCCGTGTTTCAGATAAATCTATGCCTACATTTTGCGTTAACGAATGGCTCAAAAGGATCACATCCTTAAACGAAGGATAAAAGGATCCAATGGAAAAAAAAATCATTACTTTGTTATAAACAAAAAGAATTACGAAGTCTATGCTCTTCATAATATCCACCAAATAATAGTAGTTCAAAGAACTTCATGTTTATATTTTTTCAACGATAGCTGAAATGTTGTTGATAGAAATTGTAAGGTACAATGTGGTATTGTACAAAATATTTTCAACGGCTACAACGACCTAGAAACCGGAACACAGTATTTTCTGCATATTATTAGTTGATGGCAAGAATGAGCTTTGCAGTACTAAATACAACTATTTCGACAGATTAAACGATCCTTTGTGTAGGAGAACTTCACGAATTTTCATTAGCTACAGCCTCCTTGAAACCAGAACACAGAAAAACATAAAGTGGGGTGAATGTTTTCTTCTGTCAGATTTTCCCATTTGTCATCGCAAAAGAAGTTATTGAGTTTTAAGTAAGAAATGCCTCCGCATACCTGCCCTCGCGGGGGCAAAGACAGTTTATGTCGGATTTGTACCGACTAAAACCCCCACGGTGTTCCACCGTCGTCGCATTACTGTGTTCCTCTACATGATTGCTCTCAAAACAACCTCAAAGGGGACGATGGTTTAACGGAACTACGAAAGTATAGCATTAGAGTGATGAGTTTCAAACAGGTGTCCTATTCCCTCTCCAAACAGCAAGAATGATGACCGCGAGGATTGTAGTGGGTAATAATCTCCATATAACTCTTACTTCCAATCAAAAGATAAGGTATTATTTCTAAGACATCCTTTTCCCCCACAACCCCAACTAAAAAAAAAGTTAGATCTTTTTTTTTAGTTGGGCAACAGTTAACCAGTTATACAAACTTTGTTTTAACCTGATTCAACGATGATCTCGTGATTCAATTTTGATTTTACTTTAATAGAAAAAAACATTAGCTATTTGTAGGTAAGATTTTTAGAGTGTGCGGTTTATCACCTAGATTAAATATCCGTTTACCATCAGGTGAGATCGTAGTAGGCAATACGTAATACTAAGCAATATAAAAATTATATGAAATTTGCGTAATTTTATAGTAATATCATTGAAATAGTCATTTCAATGATATTACTATAAAATATGAAACGGAAGAAATACATTCAAAACATTAGAAATATCTTGCAGAATGAAATGGGAGATGTTCTTCAGTAAAACGAAAGTAGATTTCCTTTTATATTTTCTTAAAATAAAATTGTACAAACAGAAGGCGAAGGAAAACAGACGGTAAGTATATTAAAGCAACTATTCGGTCTGGAACGGAAACGGAAAGCGTGTCATTCAGACTTTTATTTGCTTCGTCTTGAAACAGGTAACGGTTGTAAACAAGCGAAAACTTGTCAAAGGGGTGCGCCTGATTGAGTTCGTACACAAGAAAGACGAGCTCGAGGAGTAAACTAGAATGTATAAATACTTTAAGTATTTTCTTTTGAGAGATCATTACTGTTAAAGAATAAACATTTATGTATATATATATTGATGCTTGTTAGTATCCTTCTAATTCATTAAAGAGTCGGCCATCTTGTTTTGCAATAATCTTATATGAGTTGACAAGATGGCGACTGATTTGATTCAAATACACGTAACATATGAAAGGTAATGCATATTTCAATGGAGCCCCGCACAACTCACGGGATCCAATCCAATCTCACCTGCTCGTGGTGTACCCTGCTGATCAACTAACAAGGCTCTGGCTTCCACCAATCTGCATTGGGCCAACGTGGTGGGAAATTGCCAAAATCCCCCCATATAAATACCCTACAAAAGACGGCCCCTACTCCTCAGCGATACCGGAGGCCGTGCTGACTGTGCGGCCAAGTATTGGTAGACGTAGTATTGGACGGCTTCCCACAAAGTGGACCGACAGCCTGGTGAAGGTTGCGGGAAGCAGCTAGATGCGAGCAGGGCAGATCTGATGTGGAGATCCTTGTAGGAGGCTTAACTCCAGCAGTTGTTGTCTAGCGGCTGATGATGATAATATTTCAACGTGGCTATCTATGAGCGATGGTGGTCTACTACTATGGTACCAAATTTGTTTAAAATATATCTTTCTTTATTTAGATTATATAGTAATTATAACTGGACGAGAGTTAATGACTTGGTAATACAAGTTTATTACCAGTCACATACCAATGATCTACAATATATGATTGTAGAGATGATATACATAGATAATATAAAACGTGCTTTTATAGTATGTTTTGTGTTGAGAAATATAGTTCGTTTCATTATCAAGCGATGGACGCCCACAATTGGACTTCGGCATTACCCTGTAGACCCCTCTACAGATCGATTGACTCTTCACATCGTATCATAACCTACGAAGTGAATTTTCTTTTTATATCTTAATTCCAGTTAAAAAAAAATTGTTAAGTCCTCTTCAATACACTAACGCTCGAGGCTTGACTGTAACGAGACGCGAGAGAAATCCTTCCCTACTAACGCACATTTTAGCAAATTAAAAAAAAAACGATGTGAATTTTAATGACCTAAAACCTTTCACAGTCTGTGTGTGTCTGTGTCTGTCTCTACCTAAGATTTTTTTTAAATATTCAAGCAAAAGTATGAATGGAAACTTCATAGCATTTTTCAAATTAACAACTTCAGAATCAATGTTTACTTCTTCAAGTCGTTGAATGAGATAGTTACTATCGTTGAGAAAGATTTCGTAGACCGTAGATTTCAAGAATAGTCCTAAAGATAATAAGGAAAGGATTGGTTAAGCACAACAATAGATCCTTTATTTTCCATTATAGTTGGTACAGCCTCCAAATTACGAGCCGCGGTACCGATCCCCGTCCTTGATATTGTATTACGATAGCAAAAAACATAAATAACTTAAAGCATCAAGTCTACAGCTGTAAATGTCTAAATAAACTTAAGTAACAGCCGTCGTGTTAAGTAAATGTTACTTAGGATCGGTTCATCTTATTACGTATCACACTTAGTGATAACTTAATTTCTGACATTATTCAAAGTAATACATTTAATAAGAAGGCATGATGGATGTTCTTCCTTGAAAATATAATTTACGTTTATAATAAATTTATGGATCCCATTAATTCAATAACTTAAAAACATTAATGTGTTCCTGTTCGAATGATGTTGTAGCTAATGAAATTAATTAAGTAATGACTTAACTGTGTCAGGCGAACAGATCAATGTAGTGTGTATATTATCGTAAGTAATAGGTGAACATCCAACTAGTCTCTTAACGTAGTTAAGTATAATGAGTAGCTCTTGAAAATTGCAGAAACATTAAACCTTCGCGTCATTAGCAAAGTTTAAATTTTACGGAAACTATCAAAGACAAGATTCTTGTCTTTGATAGAATATTAAGACTTGGGGTCACACAAGGTTCGTCACTTTTTATTATTGTTGTAACTCTACTAGGAACTCTTTAGCTGGTATCACATTATTACAGGTTAACCTTACGGTCAAGTAACGTAATGTTACAATAATGGATTATTATTGCCAGCAATTATACGCCCACGGCCAGCAGTGGCCTTTCCCAATGAACTCACACTCACAATCATTCCAATGCTATTTATTGTCGTACACTATTACATTCATTCAACACCACATCCTTTGCAATGAACGATTCATTATTAATTCAATCATGAGTTGTTTTATACATAAAGAAATAACTAAATTGCATGTCTTTGTTAATACAATCACACATTTTCAGATAACACGGACTGTCTGTTTCATTACAGGAACGTAGATAACCGAAGAAGACTCTCCCCTAGTGGAAAGTAAATAAATAAACACCATTCAAGAACGATTTGTTCAGTTGTCTTTATTCGTGTAAATCTTATTAACTCTACTAATTTTCTGGTTTCGGAAAAATCAGTTCCCATTATCAATAAACTACGCATATTTGTAATGCAAATCCGGTTCAAATCAGTCTACATTCAGAGCAGATGTTTCATTTGCATATAATGGGATTTTCACTTTGCGAGAAATTTCAGCACAACGGCGCGTGCCCGCCGATGTTTTGATATTCTCGAGAGTTTAATAATAATAATACTGCTTAATTTTGGATAATGATTAACATTTAAGATCAGCTGAACCCAGGCCATATTTTGAACACATCGTCAACATTATCAGTTTACTACTGAACACAGGTTTTCACCAAAGATCTAGGTCTACTAAGCAGCAATTGAAACTTTATTTAATTATCATATTTTAGATCCACGGTTCGTCCAAATTTTGTCGTCGCTTCATCGAATTTTCCTCCAGCCTCTACTTCGTCTATTATTATCTTTTTTAACACTAGATTTATCAAGAGTTGTTTATTATCGTTTTGTATGTTTCATTTGTTTTCTTTATTAACTCGTTCGTTGACATAAGAAGCTCTAACTCAGCTACTACAAGCACTTAAATTTTATTATTTTATAGATTTGGGACTTCACGGCGGTATACTGTAATTCATCCCAGTAGGCGATAAATATAAGCAACAATAAGGACACGAAATTAATATCTTCTAAAGCTGCGCTGTAATATAAATTTGGCAAATTAATTGCCTCCTGTCTCCGGTGCACCGTTAATAACTTGATTCAGACCTCAAGCAAACTTCTCCCACCCTGTCTGTAATAAATTAAATAAAACAATACTCTACTACAATTGAACGATCATTGGATCATCGGATCATGAACAACCTAGCCTGTATATGTCTACTGTTGAATGATTGATTGATATAAACCATAGGTGAAAATTGTGGAAATTCAATAGTTTATAAACTAACTGACTTCCTGAGCTCTGCTGAGATGAGCACAATAAGAAACTCAACGGCATTGTTTAAATAACAATATTTAGCGTCATAGAATGTTTACAGTATCACCCAATGTTATATTATCCATTATTACATATTATATTGTCGATACATTAAGAATTTATACCCTCAATACTAACTCCTCGAGATTTACACCCATCGATAGTCGGCGATAAGTTGACTGCTTACCCAAAAACAATATTGCGGTAAAACAGTGCTGCCATCTATCTAAAGTATTGCCAACTTAATTTCCGATTTAGTTAACTTCAAATATAACATATTAAAGACCAGCAGTGGACGTCTTCCGGCTGATTGGATTGGATTGATACCATATTAATAGCGAAGTAATATTAATTAACTTTTTTTTTATATGATCAAGCCTTTTTCTCAGTAGGGGTAGGCAGAGGTGAATAAACACCCACATTTCGCCAGATGTAGTCAGATTAGGTCCCATGTAACAGGGGTCCACCCCGCGATCATCCCCGTCCGGGGCGAGAGGGTCCCAGTGCGGGGAGCCCTCAAGTACTTAGGGCTCACTCTGGACGGGCGATGGAGCTTCGGGGAGCACTTCGAACGGCTTCTCCCGAAGCTCACCGCCACCGCCGCTGCGCTGGGCAGACTGCTGCCCAATGTCGGGGGGCCGGGTCATTTGTGTCGGCACCTATACTCTGGCATCCTGCGGAGTATGGCACTGTACGGAGCGCCCGTATGGGTGGATAGGTGCGAGACCGCCAGGAACGGGCCCGTGTTGAAGAGGGCCCAACGTATCCTGGCGAACCGAGCCTGTCGGGCGTACCGTACGGTGTCCTGGACGGCGGGTACGCTTCTCGCGGGCGATGCGCCTTGGCATCTACAGGCGCAGTCGCTCGCGGAAGTGTACCTCTTCCTGCGGGATGCCGGAGAGCGTCGGCCGGACCCGGCCACGGTCCGCCGGATCAGGCGCGTTGCCCATGACGCCCTGATCCGGCGGTGGGAGACGGAGTTAGGTAACCCTGCCGCCGGCCGGGACACGGTTGAGGCCATCAGGCCCCACCTGTCCCGGTGGATGAGCCGGCGGTACGGGGTCTTGACGTTCCACCTGGTGCAGGTGCTGACAGGCCATGGATGTTTCGGCAAGTACCTGCACCAGGTGGCTCGTAGAGAGATGACGCAGGAATGCGTCGAGTGTGGTGCGCCGATTGACATGGCGCACCACACTCTGGCGGAGTGCCCGGCATGGGGGCCGCAACGCCACGCCCTCGTCGCGCAAGTCGGCAGTGACCTCTCGCTGCCGACTGTAATCGATCGTATGTTGAGCAGCGAGAGGTCTTGGAGGGCGGTAGCCTCCTTCTGCGGCGCAGTGATGCGTCAGAAGGAGGCCGCCGAGCACACGAGGGAGGCCGACGCCGCTGCCGCACCTTGCAGGCGGCGGCGGGCCGGCGGGAGAGCGCGGCGGCAGAACCACGCCGTCCGCTTCCTCCCGCCGTGAGCGATGGGCCCCTAGCCGGGCACGGTGTGAGGGGGCGTTCGGGCCGTTGGGCGTGGCCCTTTGGGCCTTTTGTCGTGTTTCCCCTGGGGGTGCGTCCCCCGGGGGAGTCTTGGTTTTTGTCCCCCCATCCCACTTCGACGAGGGGGGGAGTCTGGAGGGAGGAGGCCGCCGCCCAATTCCTTCACGGGAGGGCGGCGGCCGGGCATGCGCTCCGTCGTGGGCGCGCGCGGTCGTCTGTGGGGTCGGGGGGCCCTAACGTGCCGGTCCCGCGAGGGGCCGGTACGGGACGGCAGGTGGGTGCCTTTGCTCCCCGCGGGCACCCACCAAGAGGAGTTTTATACGCGGAGGCGCCCGGAGAGTTGCTTGGCTGAAACCCGGGCGTCTCCAGTATGCGTGTGGCGGGACAAGCGGTGGTGGTTTTAGTGGGTATGGGGGTCACGCACAACATCTCAGTGGCCCCGAGCCCCACATAACCCGGCGTCCCCCCCCCTTGAAAAGGACGCTGGGTATGCGTTAACAGCATTTCCACCACCGATATCAAAAAAAAAAAAAAAAAAGGTCCCATGTAACAGGGGGCGAGCCTGTTGCTACATTACTGGGACCACCACACACACAAAGATAGTTTCAGTGTGCGGGTTTCCTCACGATGTTTTCCTTCACTCTTTGTTACTCGCTGTCGTAACTAAAGTTCACAAATGTACATAACTTAAATATTAAGTCATCGGTACTTGCCGAGGTTCGAACCCGCGACCTTCGGAATGAAAGCCGCACGCTCTAACCATTAAGCCAGCGAGCTACACTACTTAAGAATAAATTGAGAAATTTACGTTTATATTTCCTATAGCTTCTATGAACATATTAAAATACTTTTTAAGACTCGCTCTCTCTTCCTAGCCATTATCCTTAATGGTGGTGGGGGGCCAGTTTTCTTTATTTTTCTCATTCACATCGCTCTGTCCTCGACGTTATCGTCAGTCTTTTAACACTCACCCTTATCTCTTGACACTACATTTTCCTACCTTACCTGTAGGTCTTAGACCGGGGAGTGAAAGCTGCTTTACCAATTTGCCAACGTAGTCAGGCTACTTTCTTTTGCAATATTTTTAAGACGAATAATAGAAAATTGATCAAGAAGAGTAATGAACAATTATGGACAGTATATGAAAAAGTTTCATTACAATCACTTTCCCTTTTGTCATACTTTTATTCGATAAATCATTTTTATTTTGTACGTATTTAATATGAAAGCTCAATTTCACGCGCGCGATCACAGACAAAGGCTTCGATTAACTGTCTATAGTGTATCCGTGCTGAAACTTTAATATAGGGACATAAATTATATTTTGATAGTCCATATTTCGTTTATTGAAATTCTAATGTTTTTGAGCAGACTTGTAATATTGGAGGTAGGTCTCTATTGCCGAAGACCGTCTAGTAGATAATAAAGTCTAGTAAATTTAACATCTAATATATAAAATGGCAGCAGTAAAGTGACATGTCTAACAGAAATGAACAGATTCAAGATCAATATGTTCGTAATCTTTTCTATTTAGATACGGCTTAGGTTGTAATCTAGTAAATATCGAGTGATCTGTACACCAACAGAACATTAGCTGTCTACAGTCCAGTCTTTTTCGGAGAACTCGTTGTATTCATTAAGGTAGATAATTGTGTCACAATATTTACTTTAATAGCTACATTAGAAAGAAAGTAGCTCGCTGGTATAATGGATAGAGCTTGCGGCCTTCATTCCGAAGGTCGCGGGTTCAAACCTCGGCGTGTACCGATGACTTAATACTTAAGTTATGTACATTTGTGAACTTTAGTTACAACAACGAGATACAAACGGTGAAGGAAAACATCGCGAGGAAACCTGAGCAGTGACATCATCTTTGTGTGTGTGCGTGTGGTGGCCCCAATAAAGTGGCAACAGGCACGCCCCCTGTTACACGGGACCTAATCTGACCACATCTGGCGAAATGTGGGTGTTTATTCACCTCTGCCGACCCTTACTGGGAAAAAGGCGTGATTATATAATATATATATATAAATATATTAAAAAGAAGTATTAACGTTATCAAAATACAATATAATATATTGTATTTTATGTTGGTAATACTAATTGCGTTAATTATAGATTGGCAAAATTTCCTACATGTCAACACTGAACAAACGTCAGAATGTTTTGAGCGCGGTCGGTCTTGAGTCTTTTTTTTTTAATTAGTAACAGATTAGTGACGATCGTTGGTATTAAATTATTTTAAGAGAATTGTAGTGTACATCACTGTGAATTATTTAAAAGTAATAATTGAACTCGTATCCTTCTTTTATTTGTCCAACTGGAGTACATTCCACATAGATAAAGTCCCGTTTCTTACAAATGAAACAACTTAGCGTAGTACATTATGTTATTTCGTTACACAATAACGCTAATAGAGAAAGATCGTTCCGTCGGAGTGATTTTCCACTTTGATAGTGGGAGGAGGAGGATCCCGCTCCAGTAGATAACTCCTGAGCTCGATCAGACCGATGCTGCCGATGGAGCATAAAATAGCTGGCAACAGCAACCTGGAATACAGAATATAAGAACTTACAACAAATACATGAACATATATATATATAAACAATTTTTTGTATATTTACGTTAGAAGTAGAAAAACCTGAATGAATTATCATCTTCTCCTTTGTCACTTAACATCTTGTGATGATGAAGTCAAAAGTGAACCCATCATAATTAAAAAATCTCAACAGACCTTTCTTGTTTGGTACAAGTCAATTTAAATGATACGACAAAGCCCTACGAACCGGAACACAGTAACGGTTACACACTAATGTTTGACGATAGATATAGAAACTGCCGTAGTACCCAGACGGTCTCCAGCAACAGAGATCTACCGTCAATAAGATAAAAAAACTTGAACTTTTAATTCATACCAGTAGGAGTATCCGAGTCCAGGGTCCGGGACAAACACGCCGGCTGCGATATATGAGAGAGCCAAATGCATGTTCAAGCCCGACGTCGTCCAGTATATACCGAACATCAAGAGGACAACCATACCGCATACGGCTGTCACCACATTCGTCCAAAGACAACCTTAAAGTCGGATTAGAAAGAGACAGAAGGTAACAGAGTGCGGTTAATACAAAGTTTTTCAATAGAATTTTTTTATACTGTTGACAGTTGGTTGAGCTCTGGTACAACCGCAGCTCCAATTTTTATGATATTTCCATCAAACAATAGCGTAGAAACACTACTATGTTCCGTTTTGAAGGGCGCTGTACCTAGTTTAATTACTGTGGTAATGAGATTCAATATCTAACTGTCTCAAGCGTCGAGCGCAATGTGGTGCTATGAATGCCATCTTAACTATCGTCATTGTTATGGCGAGCGTATCATTTACCATCGGGTGTACGTCCCGCGCGTCTCGTCGCTTCGTTGAATAAAAAAAAATGTCGGTTTTCTCACACATAAACGTCATAGTTGATGATCCGTTCTCATGTTCCTCTTAAATACTTAAGCTATTCATCTTATTTATTACCTAACACTATTTATTCTTATAGTTCTACTTCTAAATACTATCTCTTTCCTGTATACGGAGTATTCTATTATATTATCAGGTGTATAAGGTTATCTAATTTTTTCAGGGTTGCAGGCACACGCTTGGTTTTAGCTTTTAAACTTGTGTGAATACTCTATAGGTATAGTGTCCACATATCTTTAAGCATTCATGTATCAGTTATTTATTATTTTGTAGTAAACATTTGATTGAAGATTTCTGTAGATATTTTCAATGTCTGTTATAATATTATTTCTCTTTGTTTTCGTTTGTTCATTCAAATACTTCTCTTAAATCTATTAAATCCCTCCAGAGCACCCAAACCGTATGAATAAATAAAAGCTTCACCAGCTAAACGCCGAAAATACTTTAAAGCTCCTAAAAATAGTTAATAGTTTTATATAATATCATGGGAAGTGATTTCTATAATTGAAATGACTATTACATGGTGAGTGACTTCATGGGGAGTTAAAAGTTATTATCAAAATGGCGGATCATTAGGACGGGAAGCGTTAGTGCTGCTCCCGCGATGGCAATAGACTACGATAACTATTACCATCAGGCGGTCTGTGTACTTAACTGCCACGTTATTAGTTTAACGATAGGTAAACTAACGTTCGATTATCTGATACTGATAATCCTTCTACCAATAATTTATTAAGGTTATAAGAATGTTTACACAACGCAATATGCTCGTTACTTATAGACTTAAGCAAATTATAAGCTATAGTCATCATAAATCAAACTCGCGATTATACATAGATCTTGGCAATTTACGGAAGTATGCTATATGAATGATTACCGGGTAAACCGAATATTGGCTCAGTGGGGTTCCTAGTGGCGTTGAGGATGGCTAGCGATGCTGCTACCACTCCGAACGCCAGCTGGAAGAACAGCATCGCCGCTACTCCAACGTACACCCCGTAAGATATTACCGCTGGACCTTCAACTGAAATGAAGTTTATACGAAATTAAATTTTAGTAACATCAATACGTAACTCACATATATTCAAAAGAATTTCATATTTTCACATTTTTTTTTAAATTTGATGAAAGAAAAGAGAAGAGGAGAGTAGAGAATGAGACGAGCGAGCATGCTGATGGGAAGCGGCACTACCTGCGCATAACAACGTGCCGCTAGTTAGGATGATATACACAGCACCGCATTATACTCCTCACCTTGAGATATGTCTCATGAGAAGATAAGTCTCTTTACCCCAGTAATTACTCAAGCTACAGCGCCCTTCAAACCAAAACACAGTAATATCTGCTCACTACTAGAGAGCTACTAGGTCTCTGATGCCGGTACTGTCTACCAAAGTACCTCTTTTTCCTTTTCTACCGACAAATAGTAATGTGTATGTTACTTGTAATTACTGGGTTGAAGAGTTTGTGTGTGAGTGGAAGAACTTACGCGGATGCTCGGTGTCAATAGTCGTGATGGAAACGCAGGCCTGATTCGGTCGCATACTTGCAGCCAGCGCTCGGACCTGAACAGAGAGCAGAGTCACATACCTCAAGAATACAGTAACAGGAGTAAAATAACACAACAGACGAACAAACTCATGCTGTTGTGTTATCATCATCAGCCGATAGACGTCCCGTGATGGAGATAAATCTTCCATAGAACTCCTTCGGTTTCCCGAGACCTTCACCACAATACCGGTTGACCTTGTGAAGGCGCTTCCAGCAGTACGACTACGAGAACGCTCCTACTACTCCATCATTTATTGGGCTATTAGTGATAACAGTTCCTATTAATATATATAAAGACATATCTTAAAATGTGGGTAGTTGTGATTCTTCTAATGTTACGAAGCTAAAGGGTGTCTGGCGGCAGATTTATATTTTAAAAAACGAATATCTCAATAAGTTATAAACAGTGCGGCGGGAAGGTGGTGACAATAGAATCACCGATCGTGCGGATTTCTTAGTCATGATGTCGCAGTGGTCGGGTGAGCATCGCGCGTTCGCTATTGAAGCATTTTTCAAGAGTAACGATTCTTACGTACTCGCTCGCCGACAGTTTTGTTCACATTTCAATATTCGGCGGATAGTCGATGAGCCGAGTGTGAATTAAATTCGTTCGTGGTTCCGCGCAACTGCTTCGTCTATGAACACACCACGGCCAGGATCTAGTCGATCGTCAAGGACCCCCGAAAACATTGAACTGGTTGAACGCAGTTTACGTGAAAATGCACGACTTTCGATACGGAAAAGGGCAGCTTCACTGGGACTTCCAAGAGCATGCGTGTATGAAATTTTGAAAAAAGATATGAAGTTTCATCCTTTTAAAATCCAAATAATTCAAGAATTGAAAAAAAATGACTTTGCGTCACGCAAATTTTTTTGTGAAACCATGTTGGAGCGTTTTCGCACTGTGAATTCCATTTTTTGGAGCGACGAGGCTCATTTTCATTTAAACGGACACGTAAACAAGAACAACACACAAAATTGCCGTTACTGGGCTCTAAGAACACGCAATCCTCGACTGAAGCACCAAAAACCATTACATTGCCCAAGGGTAACTGTTTGGTGCGCTTTATCCACGAATGGGAGAATCGGACCATTTTTTTTGAAAATGCACGGGGCCAAGCGACGAATGTCAATGGTGAGAATTATCGGCTCATGATTTCGAATTTCTTTTTGCCGAACCTGCGAGCTCATTCATCATTCTCATCACACACGTGGTTTCAACAGGATGCGGTACAGGTGCGACCGCACACACGGCCAGAGCTTCGATGGATTTGTTGTGAGAAAATCTCCCTCAAAAACTGATTAGTCGCTTTGGGGACATCCCGTGGCCACCGAGGTCACCCGACCTAACTCCAATGGATTTTTTTTTTGTGGGGCTACCTCAAAGAGAGAGTTTACGCCAACAATCCGCGAACTGTTGTGGACTTAAAAGAAAATATTCGGCGAGGAATCAGCGCAATTGAACCAAGTTTACTGCAGCGTGTGGCACGGAATACGAGGCTCCGTTTCGAACAGTGTGTGTGTGTGCAACAGGATGGAAGACATTTGGATGACATTATCTTTAAAAAATGATATCCGCATTTGTACTCTATCTTTTAATACTTTTAGTAAAATTATATGTCAAACATATTATTTTTTATTTAAATTTGAAAACATAAATCTGCCACCAGACACCCTGTAGTTAGGATGGGCTACACAGCACCACATAGCGCTCATCGACGAGAAAGGCAAGACGTTCACCTGATGGTAAGTGTTACGTTTTCCTATAACAACGTGACACTAGTTAAGTTCCAGTAACAGAAACCCGTAGCTCGCTGTCCTAATGGTTAGAGTGTGAGGCCTTCATTCCGAAGGTCGCGGGTTCGTATCTCGGCATGTACCGTTGACTTAATATTTAATTTATGTACATTTGTGAACTTTAGTTACAACAGCGAGATACAAACGGCGAAGGGAAACATCGCGAGGAAACCTGTACACGAATTAGAATTTATTCTAAGCTGTGTGTGAAGTCACCAACCCTCATTGGGCCCGCGCGGTGACTGTGACCCATCGCCCATATTGAGGGTAGGTCTGTGCCCCATCAGAGGAGACGTAAATAGGCTGTTAAGAAGTGTCTGGTCATAAGATTGCTTCCCAATAAGGATTTGCGTTAGTTATTCCAGGCTAGAACAGCGATAGGATTATTTGCGTGTATACTCTGTTAATAAAAGTCCTTCTCGTCTTTAAGTAATAGATCAAGTTGCCATAAATCTGAAAACGAGTTGAGTTACCTCTGCTTCTCTAGCTTGCGCTTCTGTCTTGCAGCTCACGGCGCATGCGCTGATATCGGAGAGACATGTCACTGTAACAGTTCAGTAAAGGAATTCGTTTAGCACACATACACACACACACACCCAGCCATAGATATACACAGCCGTACGTACATAGATTTGAACCCATACTTATTTAAAATTACATTTACTGGTGGTAGGTCTCTGTTATCAAAGACCCTCTAGGTAGGTACCACCGCAGCCCCTAATGCTGCCGACAAAGTACTGCTCAAATATTACTGTGTTCCAGATTGAAGGGCGCTATAGCTGGTGTAATTACTGCGGTAAGGAGACTCAATATCTAATTTTCTCGAGCTCAATATGGTGTAGTATATATCACCTTAACTACCACCACATTTTATGGGCGGGTGTATTACTTATCATCAGGTGAACGTTCCCCTCGTGTTGTCGTTTTTTGAATAAAAAAATGAGTATAACTGAATGGACATTGTCCTTTGTATGTAACATATATAGATACTTGAAAGTTCGTCTTAAATCAGTAATTCAAAGCTTGCTCTTTAACGTGAAGGTCTACAGTTCGATTCCAATGCCAAAGGCATATATTTAATCGGAGTATTTTGATCGTGTACGTTTCCAAATTATACTGTGTGTTAGGAGAGCGCTTCCGTAAACGAAGACAGACTATGGTACTGATGACACCTTTGATGATGGGAAGGAAAAAAAAATCGATGGTGATAAAAAAAAAATCATATTTTTAAAACGTTTTATTACCATTATTTACGCTTAAGTACAGCTGAATGAAAGGATAGTATCATAAAGTTACATTGCTGTACTAAAAAAAAACCAGCAATGAAATACAAAATCAAAAACAGCTGATGCTCGGATCGACGAGCGCCCGGCCGCGGCAGGAACTCGACATGTATTTGGTTTCAATTTGAACCTTATTCCATATGGTCACGGAGCATTTAGATTGCGCGTCCGGGCGTTCGTCGATCCGAGCATCAGCTGTTTTTGATTTTGTGTTTCATTGCTGGTTTTTTTTTTAGGTAATGTATTTTTTATGAAACTATCATTTAATACTAACATGATTTAGCGTAAATAATGATAGTAAAACGTTTTAAAAATATGATTTTTTTTTCCGCCCCATCATCAAAGGTGTCATTAGTACCATCGTCTGTCTTTGTTTTCGGAAGCGGTCTCCTAACACACAGTATGTAATATAAGTATATTATAGTATATTTAATGATTTTATATATGTATCGTTCGGTCTCGGTGTATAGACAGCCGACAGCGTGTACCGGCGATAAATTTCGGTAACAAGTGTGTTCCGTTCCTTGCCTGCAGCGGGTTAGTTACGTCGGCGTGATATATCGACGTCACGCCCGCACAATGCGGATGTCCTATATTATGACATCAAGTGTTATATATAAACAACCCTAATTCTGACGGAGGATGTAATAAATGCAGATATAAATACAAAATTGTTTATTGGTGGTAGTGTCTCTGTTGCCGGAGACCGTCTAAGTACCACCGCAACTCCTATTGCAGCCGACAAACAGTACTGTGCAAGGGTCACCCGGTTCCTGGTTTAAAGGGCGCTGTAGCTAGTGAAATTACTGGGGTAACGAGGTTCAATGTCTTACGTCTCAAGCGACCAGCGCAATGTGATGTATATACCATCCTAACTAGAGCCACGTTGTTATGGGTAGTAAAGTGATATCACTTACGATCACGTGAACTTCTCACTTATCTCATAGCTTAATTAAATAAAAAAAAATATATCGTGAGGAGTCTCTACATAGGCGGGAATCTATTATACATAAGGAATATCTTATATGTGTAATACTTACTGTACAGTGTGTTATAAGAAGGGGTGCCGAGATGTCGTAAGGCGATCTCTCCCCGGAAAAGTCCATACCGGATGTCGCTGTAGTCCACCTGACCCTCGACCAACGCCCTCGAAACTATCTGGAACAATGGCCACATTTGGGAATACGATAGCAATCGTTCGAAACCAAATTTTAAGGACCCCGACTTAAATCCGTAATTGTAAACAGTAACACTTTACTGCTCACTGCTTCACTTTACTGGATGAAAGCAACCCGGGGCCGATCGATGTGGAGATCTTTGGGGGAGGCCTATGTCCAGCAGTGGACGTCTATCGGCTGATGATGAAAACTTTTAAGTTGGACATTTACTGATTGTTTAACCTTTTAAGTTATGTAAAGAATATCAAATCAAATTCGGTACAACCATTTGAGAGGTAATGGAAATTTTCTAAGATACCCTGTGACGACCCATGTCTGTCGTGTCAGTGACGACCAATGGTGTCACTGACACGACTAAGAACAAGTCTTGGAGTGAAGGCCGAATACAGGTTGCGGATGTGTAGGACGCTCTCACACAAATGAGCCGACGACATCATCAAAGCGATCAGAAGTGGGTGAATGCGAGAAGCTGATGATTGCATTTGGTGGAAGACGATGGAAAGGCCTGTATCCAGCAGTGGATAAACAAAGGCTGTTAATGACGATGATGGTAACCCTGCGATGAGAGGAAGCTATAGTTACATGAAATCTGTAGTCAAAGGATACGGGTCTCTTCTGAAATACATCAGTGCCTATAAACCACTAAGCAGAAAATCCCAAAGAGAGGCATTAGTAGTTTATTAGCCCTTAGAACTTGAGATTAAAATTTACTGGTGGTAGGTCTCTGTTGCCGAAAGCCGTATAGGTTGGTACCACCGCATCACCTGTTTCTGCCACCTGACAGTATTGTGAAGTTTGAGCATCGCTATAGCTACTGTAATTATTGAGGTAAGGAGGCGCAACATCTCATGTCCCAAGGTCACGAGCACAACATGATGCTGGATATGACATTCTAACTCTCGCTTGTCATTGAAAAGAATTAATTCAATAAAACACTATGTCAGTTATATTCTAAATGTAAATTATCGTTAACTAGTTTATACAGGATTTGAACATCACAAATCCAAGCGACGTATAGTGCATTAACTAAAGACCTGTACGTAGGTATTAGCTCTCCGGGCTGCATGTATTTAGGTTGAGAGCGCATTTGGTGCGATTGCAAGCCATTGTTTGATGCGGAGACAATCTTAGACATTAACTGGCTTAACAACTTGCTATTGTATGAGATATTTCGAACGTGAAACAGCCTGAACCAACTGCCACAAGAAGGTAGTTATAAAGTTTAACATTTTTCGTATGAGTGTTTAACCGCGGTACTAACTTTACTACGTCTCCCAAATCCTAAGCTAGAAAGAGTCTTTAAGTATATCCGCCATTGTACCCTGATTTTTCAATGATTTAATAAAGAAACTCGCATGAAATATTCCTTAAGAGCAATCGCAACCGCAAATCACTTTCTATAGGAACCGTTTCTATAGCAACCACATAAATAATATGAAATGAAAATGTTTATAAAAGTTAACTAGGAATAAAATGATGAAGGATATATGAAATTCAATAAATAAATAGCCTATAACTATTCACAAATCATTCCGCGACGAATACTCGTGTTTCCGTGTCCATAAGTTCACTAGTTTTCACGTGATTGACGAACAAACAAAATCCATTTTGTTTTTATATATAAATATAATCACATCATCACTTAACATGAAGTGATATTATGAATAAACACATATTCATATACGCAAGCATTGCGTATGTCCGCCAACGACTTTGTTAAGTACGCAAGAAATAGTTGCATGGAAGCAATATCGAGTTATTTGCACCGGAAATCGATTGGGAAGGCCCATGTTCAGCAGTGGACAACAATAGATTGATATAATAATAAATATAGAAATAAGAAGGCACTTATCACTGCCGCCACAAACAAAACAATTAAAATTATAACCGTATCGAGATTTAACATCTTGCTAGACGAGAGCATTGCGATGCTGTATAAATATAACACCACAGTTATAAGCAGGCGTATCGTTCACCACCAGCTCGCTGTCTCGATGGTATTTTAAGCAACAACTCGTAAGACTAACCCAACTGTCGCTGGATATCGCAACGATCACCAACAAAACGCACAGTACACTTAATATGAAGGAGCAGAATATATAAACACGCCTGGTGACCGCCATGTTGGATTGAGTTACACTGATATTAGTTCGAGTGTTATCAATAATTAAATTGGTGATAACGGGGGATTACATTGGCGATGATATGACGGCTAGCCGTTTGAGTCACGGGTACTTTTTTTACTGGCGAAACGAAAGTGTTTTCGTATTGAAGGTAGAGAATAGTACATAATGATAAACCTCGAAGATAATGGCCAGCCTGATCGCCGTTTCTGGAGATGTACTACGATTACTTCTCCGTTTATTTTGTTTAGTAATCCGCGTTTATTTCATCCATCTTATGTACTACATTAGAACTCTCTGTAATCTCTCTCACTGTTTCCATAAATATATATCGGAGATATCCAGAGATCATTGACTAATCATGAATCTCCGAAATTATTGGACGTAAAATTTGTTAGAAATATTGTTTTTTCACTTAGAGGTCAACTAAGAATGGATTTTACAAAATTCCTTCCCTATAATTAGTTCCGGCAGTGTTGAGGCCAACATAGCTAGTAAATATATAAAAAGATATCAAATAGATATCTTTCTCTCCATTAATTGCTTGGGTGTTAATAAGGGAAGGAGAGGAGGAAGAGGCTCAAGGGGCAGTGGGCTGCGACCGAGCGGGAATATTTCTGACAAATTTCAAGTCTGAATCTATATCACGGCTATTAATAGACGAGGAACAGCTGATTATATTTATGTATGTAATGTTTATAACTCTGTATTTAATCAGGCTTTATCAATTCTTATCACTCAGTTTTAGAGTTAACGATGAAGAGTTGTTTGAATCATTGGTTTTCCGACAAACTAAAAGTGATACCGAGGGTTCTTCGTTCTTCGTCAGGTACTTCGTCTTATGCTCAAGGAAAAGATCGATCCAACTTGTTGGGAATCGAACAGATCAAGCTACAAAAACCCCAAGATGACCAAAAACGGATGGTGTTAGGCGTATGCTGTACATATATCTTTACGCTCCTTTATATATTAAGACAAACATTACTTAAATATTTTCCACTTAGAATTTCTTTATTCTTAAAGTGATGGATCGTTGTGTGCTTCTCCACAATATCCTAATACTGTTCATCAATTGTGCTTCTGGAAGAGAAAAACCACCTTCCACAATATCTTACCATACCGAAAGTAGGCTTGTATAGTATGCCTACAGGCTTAAAGCCTGCTTTTAGTATATCTCGCTATAAGGTTCTACAATACAGAAATAAAAGGAAACGAGATAGTTAAAATAAAGAAAAGTTGACTGGTGGTAGGTCTCTGTTTCCCGAGTCCATTTAGAACAAACAGTACTGTACAAACATTATTGTATTCCGGTTTGAATGGAGTTATAGCTAGTAAAATTCCTTTGATAAAGAGATCTTATATTTGTGTCTCAAGCGACGAGCACAAAGGGATGCAGTATATAACATCCTTATCCATCATCATCAGCCGATAGGCGTCCACTACTGGACATAGGCCTCCCCCAAAGATGTCCGACTGATCACGTGTTGTTCGCATCCAGTGGGTTCTCTCGAATCTCATCAGATCGTCGGTTCATCTTGTTAACACCCTTATTAGCGCCACATTTTTATGAGCAAACGTCACTTATCATCAAGTGAACATCTAGCTCGTTTCGTTGAATAAAAAAATCCTTTATTTTTTATTTAATTAAGCGACATTGCACTACATTGAGCTCGTCCCCTGAGGCATAAGATATCGAGTCTCGTTACCCCAGTAATTTCATTAGCTATAGCGCCCTTCAAGCCGGAACACGATAATGTATGCACAGTACCGTTTGTCGGCTGCAATAGGCGTTGCCATAGCACCCACCTTGTTTTATGTGGGTGGAATTCCTGCGCATACTTGCCCTCGCGGGGGTAAAGACATTATGTCGGACTTGCATCGACTGAAACTCCCATAATGTTCCACCTCGTCGCTTTATGGCAGGGTCGGAACGCTTTCGCACATCTCCGCGACTCCGCCAGCACCGGCTGCACCATGCAGTCCCACCTCGGGAGGGAGAGAATACCCCTTTCCACCGCTGTAAAGGCACACCGCGGTGCTACCAACCTGGATGGTCGCTATCAAGAGACCTACCTAGAGTAAAATTCATATATATTAAAATGAAACAATTATTTGTATTGGTTAACTATTTTATTTCTCGCGAAAGCTTAATATAAATATAATCTGGAATAATTTCATAAAATATATCAGCTGTTGATAGACAGGTTTATTTGAAAGTACATCCATCCACACCTAACTATATGGTCGAGATTAAATACAAACTTTAATTTTTGTGTATTTTAAGAGGTGTTTACACGTACATTTGTTAGTTATGCAGTAACTTTGAAGCTGAACCACAATATAAACCTAAGTTCTCCATCCCATCTTCTTCCAACCTAGGTAGCCTTTCACTCTCAGAATTGATACTGATTCACAGAGACTTGATTTGGCAGTATTGGGAAAAGGGAATAACTACCGTCTCGGTAAGTACCACAACTCCTATTGCAGCCCACTAACAGCATTGTGCAAACATTACCGCTTTTCGGTTTGAAAGGCGGTGTATCTACTGAAATTACTGGGTTAGAATTAACATCTTATATCTCAAAGAGACATATATACATCTACATTGTAAAAAGTGGAAGTATCACTTACTATGGGTATAGGTGGATGTTCTGCTCATTCCGTTGCTTTGTGGAATAAAAGAAAAGACTATGTTATAAACAATTATAATAATTAAATCAACGTACTGCTGTGTATATCTTAAATCAGAAAAATTAAGTATCAATATTCAACTTATTGTATGTTATTATGAGCAATGAAATATCAAAACTTAATACTTACTTAGAGTAGTGTCCAGCAGAGCAAATGGGGGCCTCAGTGGGCGTTTCATATTTGCACCTTGGCGAGTAGAAACTTTAGGATCAATAGCTTCTTTTTTTTATTAAATTACGCGACGAATCAAGCGGGACGTTCTGATGATGTGATACACCTGCCCATAATAACGCGGCGCTAGTTAGGATAATATACACTGCACTACATTGCGCTCGTCGCCTGAGAAGTACGACGTCGAGTCTCATTACTCCGTCTTATCGCTTTTATGAATAATAAAAATGTCTTCACATTGTGGCTGGTGACACCAGTAGGAGCTGCGGTGGTACCTGGATGGTGCGTAGCAACAGAACACCAGTTGTATTAAAATATACCTACAATCAGCCATATTTAAAATAGCTTTGTTACTTTAACTAATCAATGAATGTATTAACATGTGGTTCAACCTTATGAAATATAAACATTATTTATCATTTAAAAATATACTCTTTTCCATTGTATCAAAGTTCAAGTTAAATTTATTAGTGCATCGAAGCGGACTCGTGCCTAAACACACACTTTAGTAATCTTCACAACAATTTTATCTTAAAGCGAAACTTTCAAATCCTTCTATCAATATTGAAACAAGTCATTTAATAATAAAACAAAAGCATGTTTTATAAATGAATTACTTTAAAGTTACACATGTATTTTTTGCTTATAAGTTATATTAACATAAAGTTTAAATTAAATAATTTAATGTAAAGAGATTTGAGAACTGTCACCGACATAGCCCAAAAGATTGCTAGATTTAAGTGGCAGTGGGCAGGGCACATTGCTAGAATGACCGACGACCGATGGGGTAGTAAGGTCTGGTGTGGCTCCCGCGTACCGGTAGACGTATTGTTGGGAAATCTTCTACAAGGCGGACCGACGATCTGGTGAGAATCGCGGGAACCCACTGGATGCGAGCAACGCTTGACCGATCGATGTGGAGATCCTTGGGAGGAGGCCTTTGTCCAGTGTGGACGTCTATCGGTTGATGATGAAAGAAATTTGCGTTGTATGTGTTATATAAGAAAGAAAGCAAAGCTACTATCACCTTGGGAGAGTAGTAACTTTGAAGAGCGCTGCAGTTTACTGTTTTACTACTGTATCCTAAATCCGGTTTCAAGAAATCCAGCATCAGTATTAAACTTATTGTGTTTTATTATAAGCAGTTAAAAACAAAATCTTAATCTTCACACTATATTTACTTCGATTATGGTTCAAACGGAGCAAGTATGAGGGCCTTAATGTGGATTTCATATTTGAATTCTTTGGAGTGGAAACCATAGGATTATGGAGTCCAAATGCGCTGGAATTTTTAAAGTTAATTCCAAAAAACTATCAGAAGCCGCCCAAGACCATAGAGCAAGAAAGTTCCTAGCACAAAGATTTCAGCCAATCAGCGGGAAATGCTCGGTAATTAGTTTGCTCAACACTCTACCGCATGAGGATCACCTAGAACTTTTATCTTATTGTTAAAATGTGTTTTTTTAATCAATTAGAAATAATTACTTTTAAATAGGATTGATGCTTACATTATGTTAATTTTAAACGTAACGAGGAATCAATTTGAATTTATATTTTACTCTCATGGACGTAACCTTCGTTCATTAATAAAGATTTCTCTTCGTGTTCCTGCAAGTAATTCTATGTATTATATGAATTATATAATAAAAAAAAACCAGGTCAAGGGTACTCGCAACCGACGAGCATGCAAGAAGACGCTCATGAAAGTTGAGAAAGCGAGAGAGGTGTGCCAGGATCGTAGCAAGTGGATAGAGGTGGTCCCTGCCTACGCCGTTGGGAACGAGGCGTGATATATATGAAGTTAAAAAAAAAACAATTTGATCACCAATGACTAGATAGAGACTTCATAGAAAAGTAACAAATTACTAATAAATTGACGATGCTTGAATGCTTGAATTGTTCATTTCCTAAAGTAAATTGTACGACTACTTCCGTTTGGGGTAACATTTTTGTAAAATCCGTTCTTAGCTGACCTATACATGTACAGATAAGAGATAAATAAACAATGAAAGTATATATATATGTTTTTACAATAGATGACACGCTGTAAGCGTAGACTGTATCAGAAAGAATTCGTTATATTGTTGATAATTACTATCAATCGGATAAAATTTATCAAACGATAATACACTACTACAAACTTGTTGAATTCGACAGACAGCGCTGATAATGTATTTTCACTTCAAGACACTTTCACATACATTACAACATAGTGCTAAGATATAACGATACCAACTGCATCCATTGTCCTCGTAGCTTTAATATGTGACGTAGGTACTAAAGGATAACTAAAGTTTTTCTCAACAAATTTCAATGCGTGCCTGCTGATTAATCCAAATGGGGCTATATATAAAGAGATTATATTTATTATTTGCAGAACCCTAATTCTTATCTAATCAAATAAAAATATATTAATTAAGCCTTACGCTTCTTACATTTGTAGATAACAGCCATTGGAAGTTAGGGGAATTCCCAGTGCATACAGACGGATGTTAGTGTTTATTCCTTTTTTGTCTCTAAATAGGTCGTGAAGTACTTCATCATTATGATCATCAGCCGATAGACGTCCACTGCTGGACACAGGCCTCCCCCAAAGATTCCCACATTGATTAGTGTTATATGTACCGCTACAAACGACAGCTTCTTGTCCCTGGCTATACAGTAGGCTATGGTGATTGTCGATGGTCGCGGAGAGCTGCTGGATGCGGCAGCACAAAACCAATCGATGTACTAACTCAATAGTAAGAAAATCCTAAAAATATAATATGCGTCATATAACTAGTCATTTCACTAGGTACAGAGCACTTCAAACCGGTACAAAACAACTAACGCAAATGTTTAATGTCTAGTTATATTATATATGTATAAAATTGACAAATGTCTCCCTCTCCTATAAAGAATAGAATGTGCTAGTTAGGATGGTATATACTGCACCACATTGTGCTTATTGCTTTCAGACAAGGTTTCATGTCCCGTCACTCCAGTAATTTCACTTATAACGCCATTCAAACCGTAGACCGGTTATAAGCGTTGCGGTGGTACCTAGTCGAGCTCAAATCTCTTTAATTAAACTATTTGTGTACAGTTGAATAAGTTTTATATAATCTGTGCTGGATAAATTAGCAATAATATTTAATTAATATTCTAAACACTACTATCACTATGTCCTATCGACTTTTCAGGCGCCCTACACAATGTCTCCGACGACTTCCTTTATGTATACACAACAAAAAAATTATTACATGATTAGCGGCCATATTGGATTTCTGTTGTACTTTATTTATTGATTATGTCATAAACAAATATTAAACAACAGCAAAAACTACATTGAATTTGTGAAATAATAAATTTATCAGTGTTAATAAAATCAATCCTTTTTATCAGTTATATGCTAACGCGACCTCAATTTCACGTGGATTTAAGTGACAATAAGGCCGTGTAAAGTAAAAGGGTACTATTATACGTTGTGACAAGCGGACAACAACAATGCTGTCGTGTCGGGGGTGGATCAGGGTGGGTTTGAAAAACGTCCAGTTGTGGCCCTGGATTCGAATCAGGGTTCTCCGCATTACTATGTAAGCGGTTACCCACAGCGCCATGGACGCGATAAAAATTGTTCCTTTGAGACTCTTTAAAGAAATATTACATTAGCTAAAACCTTTCGCCTATAAAAATAATACATCATCACTTCAATTCGTTATACGTTATCTGTCAAACAAAACCCTTTTCGCTTACCCTACGCGCATATGACGTCAAACCGAACTAAATACACAAACACTGCAGCAGATACGGCAGGCAGTCGTCGCTTTCGCAGAGCTCCTTCAGTCTGCCCATCTGCAACGGTGTGAAATTAGAATGGGTCGCCACAACGCACAGCATCCTCTTATCCGTGAACGACATCGCACCGTCCGTCGCTAAACTAAGACTGAATACTCCCAAATTGTCGTCCTCCTGCCGCATCGCGAAGCCTCTCCGAAGCACGTGGTATGAGAGCGGCGACACGCGACGCACGAACGGGTTCGAACTGGCTGACACTAGTAGAGTCAGCAGGCAAAAAGGGAGTAAATCCGGTGAGACCTTGCCAACGAGCAGGTGGCAGAGCGCTTCGAATATCCAGCCGCTAAGGACCGGCAGCTGGTCTTGCGATACAGCTGTTTCAAACACCTGTGAGAAAAAAGCAGATAAAGCTAATAACGAAGTGACACTGGGCAGGATCTTAAGCGGAACCACAACAATAATCCTAAAGCCTCGAGATGACCAGTATTGTGGTGAAGTAAAATTATCCTAACCAGTGCCACATTATGATGGGATGGTGCGTCTATCATTATTAAGTGTAAACCCTTTCTTCTAAGTCGTGGAATTAAAAAAATATTTCGGACAATCTGTATGAACTTTGACACATGTACAAAAATTTACTTGGACCACTTATAAATATTTTAAGTGGGTTAAAAAAAGGCATACCTCATAAACAACCTCCGCGTTCAACACGGAACTTTCCACCCACTTCTCTCTATCACTCAGCACTCCCAATCTTCTCTCTGTCTCTTTACAGCAATCAATAAACTCCATCACGACCCTACTCAAGGTGGCCGCTGGTGGGAGAGTCTCCCTCAAGAAGTACTTCAGCGCGGCCGCAACAATCTGTTTGCTCTCTTTCAGTCTAGATCGCTTGAGGGTTTTGTACAAAAGCGTTATACGTTCCATTGAGCTCATCAGTACATCCGGGTCCATGTTTGATACGTCCGTAGTAAGTTTTGGACTCAGTAATCTACTGTCAGCTGAAAAAAAAACAATACGTACAATTATAGACATTACTGTGTATCTATAGTATAATAATATGCATACGTCGAGACCCAATTATATTATTGATTATTAAAACAATAACTCATTGCCGATTCGGCTACAAATTTAATTATATCATCATCATCATCAACCGATAGACGTCCACTGCTGGACATAAGCCTTTCCCAAAGACCCACGTTTGTAGGGGTTCATATGAGGGTATTTAGGCCTTTTCCCTCCACGCTGGCCCAATGCGGGTTGGTGGGGAGCAAAGCTTCGTTTGTTGATTAGCAGGGTGCACCATGAGAAAGTGAGCTTGACTTGGGTTCCGTGAGTTGTTGTGCGGGACGCCTTAAACCCCACTTATGTATTGAATAAAATTACTTAGGTAAATAATGTGAGGAAACCACCGTGTTACAAGAACAGCTTCTAAGGACACGCAACGCCAACCTGCACTTAGCTAACCTGGTCAATAAATGACCTTGACTATCTTTTTATCAAAGAATGTCAGTAGTGCGAACCTTAGGTAGGCTAATAGTTATATTTAATGACTTGGACTATTGGAAAAGAAGGTACGTCTCGTAAATCGAAATAAAGCCTAAATTGTAATTAGTGTTCGCACTTTACATTAGGTTATTACAGTAACTATCTGGATGGTCTATGACGTTATAAACCTACTACCAGTTTAAAATCGGAAGATACTAGAAATCTATACTGATACATACTTGGTAAACTTAGAGAAGCCACTGTCGTGTATGGTTAGGTTTACTACGTACCTGAGAACATATGGACTAATAATATCTGTATCGCGTGCCTTTCGGAATATTTCTGAACATTGTCCAGAAGCTTCTCGATAATAGCTTTCTTCAAATCCTTGGGCAGGATTTGCTGGCGGATTATCGAAGTTATACCCTGAAAGAAGTGACACTTTTTTATTCTCCGATGAGGTTGTAGATGATAAAGTGTATTCGCCCTGAATACACCATCTCTCATATATTCATAGTAAGAACATAACGTTAAGTTACAGTTGGCGGATCGAAAAACCATGCCAACCTCCCCAACATGTGGACGTCCTTATCAAAACTTCGTATTATAAAGCTAGCTGTTGTTTTTTTTCTCTTTACCATCAGGAATACACCTGACGACAGTGTATATTTACACTGTTTCTAGATTACCCCCTGACGTAATCAGAGAATTTGTTTGCGTATTGCGTAAAGTTTCTGCTTTTATTTTTTAATTAATAGTTTATTTCTAATAATAAAATGTTTATTTTTTATTGGGTTTTATTTCTTTTTTGCTTCTTAGGAGTGCGTGATAGCTGTTATGTAACAAATACAAGTTACAAAACCAACAGAGAATTCATGTTCTGTTCGTGATCTTCGTATCCGGACCTTCTAGAGGACTTCGAGGTGAAGGTAGTTCTAAATGGTATGAAGATAGTTCGTCTTAATTATTCCTGACGGAATCTAAAAATACAGCTAAATTGATAGCTAAAATTCTTAATGGTATCATCATTTTAGAGTCTCACCCTTACGACGAGGTCGGTGCAATAATGTTTTGGGTTATTCAACAAGAAGTCCACAGCTACGCTCATCAGATCAGGATGCCCCAGCTCTACGAGAGTGAACAACACTGTCCAGTACAGGCTCTGTTCGTATAGAGATATCCTGGAAGGACGGGATGCTTTTACATAATACTTTGAGGAGTTGGTCATAAAGGAAAAACAATAATCACATTATTTCTAATTTTGTACAAATAAGCAAAAGGAAGTTGAAGACAATAGAAAGAAAAAAAAACTATTCCCTTTTGCCGAAAACCGTGAATGTGGAAGTAAGTATATCTGCGAAGCAGTAATGTGTATACCAGTGTTCCGGTTGGAAGGGCATTAGTGTAATTACTGGGGTATCGAATCTTTACATCTTATTTCTAAAAGCGACGAATACTATAATGTAGTAGTGGATGCCTATAGCCCTAAATTGGGTTAACAGACGATCATAGAATAAGTTTCATATCCAGTAGAGGATTGATGATTGAAACAGCATGCTATCGTCGTTTCTCTATATAACAAGCTATCAGTTGACTTTTACTTGATCTGTTAGAGGAAAAAAACTAATTAATTAGGTTTTTATCGCTTGGTAGGTATAATTTTTAATTACTGACCTAGGATGTGGTACTAGATATTGCCGCACGGCGATAATTAACTGAGGTACGAGCTCATGTTGCGGAAACGCGCGCCGGCAGCCGCTCAGCTGCAGCAGGCAGCCGTGCAGAGCCGCGTGTCGCAGTGGAGCGTAACTCGAAGTAAGGGACTTCAGGAGTTTCTGGTGCACCGTGGATAACTCCTGAAGATAGATACAGTATAAGTGCCCTAATATTTTATTTTAAACATGTAAAAATAAACTAATAATACATTTACGTTGTTGGAATACTGTCTAGCTAGGTTTCATGGCAGCACCTATTTGATTTTCTATCACTAAGGTAGATCTCATAATACTGGTGGTGTTCAGAGAGAGTTGTATTGTTACTGATATTACTAACGTACCAGATTCAACATACGTAGAAAGAAATAAGAACAATGTGGGGCAGTGTATAACATCTCAACAAGTGAATCGTTATGGGTGTGATTGGCACTTAAGTCTTCAGCTCGTTGCTTCGCGAATTACTGTTATGCAAAGGTGGATCACCTACTAACCTGAACACCATCGCAGGGGTGTAGTACTGGAAGGCAGACCGCCATCGCGTGCAATAGGGCTCTTGTCGCACTAGCCCAGTGCGCACGCGCCGGGTGCGCGGCAAGCTGTGCGCCCGCCCAGGCCCAGTGCGCGGACGATGAAAAAGCCGCGCTTGCACCGTATACGCTCGACAGGAGCGCAGTACGCGCCGCTAGTCCGGTTGGTGCCTACACGATAAGATAGAATTTGATTTGGTGTTTGGGCTAGTAATAGCACTGAGGCAAGCCATAGTACAAGGTACATAAAAATACTTTCGGATTTGTAGTCCTTATCGTACGATAAAAGGAAGGAAGCCCGTTAAGAGCGTAAATGTGAGATTGTCGCATTTGCCATAGGACATTATTGAGACTAAGGGCCTCGCACTTCCTTGAAACTTGCTTAGTTTAGTACAGAGAGGCTGGTGCAATCCGTAGAATGTGATAAAATGTAATATTTTTCACACAACTAAAGAAGATAATCTGAATATCACAAAGTTACGAGGTAATATAACTGAATAGACTTTAAAAACGTGACATCTTTGATAACCATAAAAGACAAAATAAATATATTTCGATCATGTTCATAGAAATAGCAAGCAAAGTATTTCCTGGTCAATATCTGATACTTTTGCTGGAAAAAGATGTTAAGTGTATAATGGGTTTGGCTACGTTTCAATACTACAATTAAGTTAAAATGATTATGTAATCGATTAAGGTTTTCGTACTTTTAATAAATAAAACTTTAGTTAAAAAAAACAAGTTAGAATGCAATAATCCTGGTTAAAGAGTTTTCTTTTCTAAAATTGTATATTTTTAACAATTGTGTATAGTATTAAGGTGACGGCTCACAATGATGTCCACACTCCACACTCAATGGTCCCTTCCGTTAGTCTATGAAAAATAAAAGTCAAACTTACTTTAGGCTCCAGCATCTCCGCAGCGACGTCCATCAATAGCTGCAAACAGCTGGTCACGTCTATATCCTTGTTCTTTCGCTTTCTTTTAACAGCTTGTCGCACTTTTAACGATGCTTCGTCCGTTATATCTAAAAAGAAAATTAAAGTTTATGTTTTTAGTGCATTACCATTTTTCTTATTATATTTTATTATATATCCTTATAAAACTATTTAGACATCCTCTAGAGATATAAAGATAAAAAACCACAATCACCAGAAGCAAACTTCAAATACTCGGTGCTGAATTGTGCGTAGTGGTATCCATCGAAGTTTGACATCATTAGGGGCACACGCTCCAGGTTCACGTCGTCAAATAGCTCGTACGCGGACGTCCCCACCAGGAGGCTTCGAAGACGTTGCATCCTACGGCACAAACATTATCAGTTACAGCGGGGTAAACGTAAACACACTTCTTTATTCAATTAGGTATCTCTCTAGCGTTAAATCAAGTGCCCCCGCAGGTTCAATAAAGGCGGCGGTGGTATTGTATAACCGATAAGAAGACCAATTCTGATAGTAGTATATTATGCCATTACCTGGGAGATGTTTAGCCATGTGCGTTCTGTAAGTTACCACTAATTATCAGGCCAGGCAGTCTAGTATGTATTATTATGGTTATTGGCTCCTAAGTCGTAACGCGACAACATTTTGTATCTCAAGGAATTTTGTGGCACAATATGGTGCTGTGATGCGTACGTAGTCCACACTACAGGCACATTTTTTTTCTCGACCCGTCACTTCGATAAATAAAAAAGTGGGGATATTATACAAACTAACCCATCCGTAATACGCGGGCTGGTACGCGGTATGTGCACTAGCCCTTTCCTTCTGATGCTGGGGGCAGTGCTGCTGAGAAGCTGCGTGATGCCGCGTACCGCCCAGTGTGTGCCGTTGCCCTGTAGTGCTCCTAGCAGCCCCACCCATATCTCCTCGAACTGCTTCTTAGAAGACCAACCTATAAGATTTACCCTGAAAAATCGTAGTGTTTTAAAAAAAAATATTTGAAAATTTTAATTTAAAACAAAAGAAAAAGTATTATAATAAAAACGTAATGTGTTTGTATGCATCTTTTAAAACACATTTTGTCAATATCACATAGTGTTAGTGACAATTGGCCGTGGATGGTGAAGCATGTTTGTGCATAATATTCCGGCTTTCATAATTAGATAGCCGCAATACACCAATAATTGTATTGGTTTATGGAGTTTTCCTGCGAGATCGAATCATAAATGAGGAGATCCGCAGGAGAACCAAGGTCACCGACATAGCTCGAAGGGTCGTCGTCGCAAAGTGGCAATGGGCAGAGGACATAGCTCGCAGAACCGACCGCCGTTGGGGCAGAAAGGTTCTCGAGTGGCGGCCACGTACCGGAAGACGTAGGGTGGGCAGACCCCTCACAAGGTGGACCGACGACCTGATCAAGGTCGCTGGCAACCATTGGATGCGGGTGGCCCAGGACCGGTCTGAGTGGAAATCTTTGGGGGAGGCCTTTGTCCAGCAGTGGACGTCTTCCGGCTGATTGGATGGATGATGGGCGGGACACGCACTGGAAAGAACACCGTTGGCAGACCCCCACTAGATGGACAGAGGACATTAAGAGAATCGCTAAGAGCCACTAGACTCAAAAACCGCAGGACCGAGCTTTGTGAAACAGATGACCAAAGATCTATGTCCAGCAGCGGACAACCATATGACGAAATGATGATGATGAATATACCAATGCTGTTATGACGGCAGATTTATAATACGAGGACAGTACTGGGCAAGGGAATTTATAAGGCCTTATCAAGAAATGAACACCTTAACCTGTGGCTTCAGATTCGTATTAAGCCCATCCTTGTCACAAAGCAAGCACTTAGCCACTACGCCACTGAAGTGTTATTATAAAATATAACGAGAAAATATGTAGAGTTAAGTATAACAAAGGTACCTGAACAAAAAGGACTCCAACACATCCATATCCTGCAAAGCCTGCAGCGGCAGATCTATCTTCTGTATGGTGTCGTTTTTGATAGTCGCCTCGACGTAAGACCATGCGATGGGTGGTATTAATGCTATATTACTGACCACTTCTAATCTAAAACATAAAGTATAATTAAACAGGATAAAGATACCCTTATAATGTGAAATGAAAAATATTAAAGTACAAAACGTTTATATACTCATATATAAATAAATATTCATATTATTAGAGAAAGTAGCGGGACGAACTGGAAGATCATCTGATATTAAAAGACGGTAACCCGTAACAATGTGACGCTAGTGAGACTCACATATACTGCACTGCATTCTGCTTGTTGCTTTGAGAAACAAAATAAGTTTTGTTACCCCAGTAATTAAGTAAAATATAGAATAACAAATAGGAGCTTTAACAGGGTTCAAACCGGAACAAAATGTTGTGTACACAATAGTGTATTTATATATATTGAGATCTACAGATGCCAGTAAATAACTAATAATAAATTTCATATATCTTTTGGATAGGTTGACATACCGAGACAAACTAATAAGCAGACTCTCAATTGGTTTCTGGAACCTATCTGCCAGGATGTCGCCTATAGGTTTTGTATAGAAGTTCAACTCCCAGTACTGTACCATTGTTATCAGTTTGTCCGATATGAGGATGAAGTCGGGCCTTGGGCCTGCATCTTGCACTGGCATATATTGTTTCAGTATCAATGGCTTTGTATCCTGAAAGAAATTACATACATTTTTTAATTATTTAATTCATCATTATCAGCCAATAAATATTCACACCGATAAATTTTATCCCACCCATACTCAACTCTATGTGGCCCCGGCCCCTAGTACCTCCGAATTATAAAGTAAGCGATTAGACACTGCGCTGTGAAAGCAGTTAACTGTAGTTATTCTTATAAAACTTTTAACTGTGGATACAAAATTATAATTAACTTACTTTCACTAAATACTTCAACACAGCAAAGAGGCAGCTGACGGCGGATTGTATTCTGTTGAAGTTACTCTCCACGTTCAGTTCGGTCCAGATCTCCTCGAAGGTCAACGCTCTTGCCACATTGTCCACAGTCACTGACATCACATAATCCACTATGATATTTTCGGATTCCGTGTTTGTTGCTCGGAAAGAAACGTCTGCGTTAACTGGACTTTCTACCTCTTTCTTGTTCTTTATCAAGAACGAAAGATACTGTAAAGAGACTACGGAGAATATGGCGATATTTTTCCCTAAGTTCACCGGTATAATGTTTTCTATACACTTCTCCAACAAGTCACAATCGGCTTCGTCTATAATAGCAATTATCCTATCCATGGCATTCAGGAAACCAGTCAGGATAGCATGAACTGTGATAAATTCCTGATAGAATAATTTATCTTGGAAGACTTGGTGGCATCGCTTCGTGTAGCGGTCGATAGTCTGCTCAATGCTCAAGCTGAAGTTCTCTGACTGGCTAAGGGGCCGACTCTGCTTTGGAAACAGCCGCAGGATGTCACTGATAGACTTGTCCAACGTGGCCAGCGATACCTGGTACATATCTGGTAGTTCCGGCGCGTTTAGCTCCAGCTCATCCTCTGACAACTTCAAATTACCGAAGCCATCTTTCTTATCAACTTCATTCATAGGAATGAAAAATTGAGATTTCGATTCTCTACTGTCACTTTTCTTGAACACATGCAACGAATTCACCATGTTTAGTTTATTGCTGTCGACCGATGACGTCATCTCCTCTTTAAGCTTAAATTCGTCTTCTCTCGCCTTTTCCTTCTCCATCTCTTTTGCTTCAGAAACCGTTACGATATTGAGAAATTCTCGGATGAACATGTCGCATGATACGTTAAAGCAAGTGGCGACTATTCTCCTGTCAAACTCAGGGCATGACATAACTGTCACTAAATCTTCTTTTGATAAGTTTGACAGAAGGTGTGCTAGATCTTTATACTTTGAAAGTTTTTGTATTGAACTATGCATACTACACCTGTGAAAAAAATTATTGTTTTTTATTTCCAATGGAATAACATTTAAATTCAATTTAATATTGCGATATATTTAGGAAAAGAAGCGATATATTCGGAATCTGACTAGGACACCTGAAGTTGCTTGTATAGACAAGCAGTTAGCTAGCTATTAGCCCACACACTAGATAATAGTTTTGAAAAAACTTTATGTGAAGCGTTTATACCTTATTTTAATTTCATTCATTAGCCAATTGGAGTCAACTGAGGTGGTGATAACGTTGTGCGGGTTCACGACCCGGTCCAGGGTCAAATCCAACGGAGACAGGTCGAATGTACTGGAAGCGAGACTATTCAGTTGCACGACCAAGCTGGGATATCTGTACAAAAACATCTATATGTCAAACAGCAATTAGAGCCTACTAATAACAATCAGGTTGTTATGTAAGATATTTACACAACACCACGTTAGACATAGCAAACGTTGCTGACTTGCAAACGATAGTCCATCGAAAGACTAAGTCGCTATAGTGGCAACCAACTAATCGGTCTCCACAGTGAAGTATAATCTTTGTTTTTTATTTATAATAAGGGAAACAAAAACATGGGGAAGCTAAAATATATTAGTGCTATGACAACTCGTTTTAGCTCTTTAAGAGCATTGAAAATTTGCAGAAATCAATCTAAAAGTATTCCAAAAATGAATTAAGATTTGTGCTTCTAGTGACGAGCTAGTGAAATGCCTTGAAGTATGTCATCTCTATGTGAAGATATGGCTGTTTTCTTCTTCTTTGGACTATACAACACACCTTATATGAATTTTGTCCTTCTGTAAAGTTTCTAAAGCCACTTGTAAGTCTTCTTTGGAAAGTTGTGTGTTTACATTGTCAGCAGCCACTTCTGCCAGCATTTTGCACCTCTCTATGGCTAAATTGGCAAACCTGGAAGGAAACATGTTACAAATATTACATTTTTGTAGTAATAAAGAACTAAGGTACATAGACTGTCTCCGAAAACAGTCTCCCATCACCAGTATTACTAGTTCTACGTACTTCTTTTTTTTACCCGTATTTGAACATGGACCTTAAAAATTCCAATAAAGATCTTTCTTACCTGACAGCAATTGCAGGCTCCAATTTTCCGATGATACGACATATGAGGAATATCAGGGCACCAGACTGACTCTCGTGGCATAGCGATAAGACCTTGTAAGTGTTTAGAGCGAACTCATCCTAAGAACAAATTTGAATTGTTTACTGTCACATCATCTTTTTTTAACATAAGAAGCAGATATTAACGGTCAACAAACAAGCGATAAGTCTACGCGTAGCAGTCTTAAAATTTGTATTTCTATTATCATTATCAACATTAGTTGCTTTTTTCAAACTGAAATTTGGCGATCAGATTGATGAGAAAACCAATTCGATCCTCAGCGATTCTTTTTATCTGATGGTATTTAAACCCGGTTCACTCCTTCATGTCGTTACACCTTTCCTTCAACTGTCTACCAGATGCACGTTTTTAATTACGACACAATAAACTTACCACTTGAGTAACAGTAGAGTGAAATTATAACTTTTTACACAGGTAAGGGCTTAAATATTACAGTGACCAACGTAAAGTAGCATAAAGCAAACCATTTTTGGTTTTGGGAATAATATTTAAAAAATCCCTGTCAAGGACGAAGTCAGGTTTATGTGACATTTCTATCTGTTAAAAACCCTTTAGTGGTAGTTAGTGCTGTGATGAGCTTGATAATCTGTTTAAGGATATGTGCTATTTTTTACTAGGTAAATGCATGTCTCAGGATGATGAAGACCACCACCTAGTACTGTCGCTTTATTGCGACAAAAGTTTAACTACTTTGGTTATCCAATTTGAACTCGCTTAATGGTGATTGTGGCTTACCATACCTTTAAACAGCACTGACATCTGGCAGCGATAGCTTGCAACAGTAGACCAGAAGCGACGGAGCTCTCCTGCACTTTGGCAATTAGCTGCCGCACGATTTCCTCACCATACTGGCTGATCAACACGTGCACTCTATTCACCAGAAGCCACGTCAGGTGCACCGCTTGCGTCAGACCGTTTTCTATCTAACGAATTTAGAATAAGTTAATATATGGGAAGGCTATTTCTTGATAGGTGTGATTCCTTCCACTGATAGTTCATCGAGACATGTAAGATGTTCACCTGGTTGAAAGTGTTACGCAAGCTCATAATGCTTTCTCATCGCCTTGGGATATAAGATGATAACTACTTTTTTTTTTAAATCTACGAGGTTAGCACTTGACTACCATCCAGTGGTAAGGCTTACTAACTTAGTAAGTCTCATCATATTAATGTTTGTAAACTGCTTTACGGTAGCAGAGACCATACACCAATAATATACTTATATTGAATACATAATTTATTTCTTCAGTCTACACTCACAAAATATTCGCAGTACGCGTGCGCGCATGCCGCCTGTAATAGGTCTGCGCGTAGCAACCGCGTGTCGCCACCGTCAGCAGTTAGTGGAGCGGTGCGCGCAGCTCCAGTCAACAGCTTTTGCCAGTACTTTTGCGATAGGAAGTTGAGGCTGTAATTTATTTAATATTCTCAATCTAATGCGTAATAGTTTTAAACTAAAGTTCACAACCATTTATCATTTATAAAATCGTGTAGTATGCCTCCGCTCACCGTATAAGCAGATGCGCCCAGTGTACAGCCAACAACGGCAAGCGGTACGCGCGCTGTGAACAGATCACGTTCAGCCGCTCCAACGGTATATTCTCCTCTGGACTGTACAAACCCGTGTTCAATCCACTCTGCTCGTTATGAAGTATGCTCTGGGCGGTCTTCGCTGTTAGAGGAAAGAGGCAGCCATCTGAAAAAAAAAATCATTTATTTTATTGGTGATCTCTACTGTTAGAAACCATCTTTTTAGAATATCGCTGTCTCTTAATTTGCTGCCAAACAACAGTGTTTTGAAAGTTATTGTATCGAGTGAAATTACTTGAGGTGACGAGACTCCAAGACAAGTAATATTAAATTACCACTCATTAAATACTATTCAGAGATATCAGTGTTGCGATAACACACATTAGACCTATATCATTGTTGTGAACAGGGTATATTACGTATCACCAGGAGAATGTCATAATGTATTTTTTTTGTTTACTGTAGGCTAATACTTGTCGGTAGTTTCACCTAATGTTAAAGTACTATCAGGCTATGTAAACAGTTTACACGCACAATACGCCGGTCCTCATATAGCGATGGTCGAAACACAGCAGTGCTGTCACGGCGGCAACAATCCGGCTTGGCAGAGCGGTTCGAACAATGGGAAATAAGCCATAGAGCCTTTAACCGTAAACCTTGAACCAAAACCTACCACCAACTGCAAGGTCACTAACAAATCTTATAATAACTAAAGAACATTAAAAATATTACTACTTACTAGTCAAATGCAGCATATGTTTAACGTGTACAAGAATATTCACACAGACCGAGTAAAGGAAAACGTTTCTATCTCCTTTAGAATCAAGGTCTATATCCGCCTCACAGTCGTCCATCTCAATTATTGCGAAGGTTAGGGTTTTGAAGAGGAACCGTACAAGGATCACATCCGGCGACAGATTTGCACAAGTCTCGTTCACGTTCTGAACATTGAGCGGATCTACATGAGGCTTCACGTTAAAGAATATAGACTGCGGCGACACGCAGGTAGACTTGAGATAATTTATCGACAAAAGGATCTCACTCTCGGGGATCAGAACTAGCACCTTCCGTAGCAGGATCATTATGATCGATAGGTATCGTAGTTTCAGTTTTCGTGATGTGGTAGCCTGTTAAATAAATTTATTTTGTCGTAATAAAATTAATTTATTAGTGATATGTCTGTTGCCAGAGACTGTCTAGGTAGGTACCACCGCAGCTCCTATTTCTACCGACAAATAGTAGTGTACAAACATAACTGCGTTCGGGTTTGAAAGGCGCTGTAGCTAGTGTAATTACTAGGTGTAACAAAATTCAACATCTTATGTCTCAAGGCGACGAACACAATTTGGGGCTATGTATAACAACTAGCGCCACGTTGTTATGGGCCGACGTATCACTTATCATCAAGTGAACGTTCCGCTGTCTTAATAAAAATAAAATGTAATGAGACCTACAAATTTCACTCATCTTGCCTTGTGGCGTAAATATTATAGAATGAAAAATGGTGCATAGTCGGTTTACCTGATCAGGGGGAGCTTTAAACAGAATTTTAAACAATATTTCGACTCTGCTCTGCTCAAACAGAACATCTTTGTACACGGAATCCAGTAGCCTTTCTAGGGAACTAACAGCTTCCCTGGTGTCGATTTCAACGCTTCTTTGTGTCAGAAGGTTCAAAAGAGTGTCACTGGCCAACTCTGACCAGCGATAATAACTCTCCGGGTGGTCCTGAGAGAGCGACAGGACGCATGACACTAGGTCTAACACCTGGAAAGAAATATTTCAGTGGACAAGAATAAGCTGAAATGGTGATGGATATTTAAAAGTATTGACAATAAATATTCAATGAAAGTCACGATTTGATAAATTAATTTAATATAAATTTTTTTTTAGTCATTAAGTTCTAAAATAGACCTAAGTTGTTCTGTATTTAACAGGAGCAGCACAAGCTATTTTTTGTGTTGTAACCACATTGTTAGCACATTACATTTTTTTTTTGTGTTTTGTCATCTTTTTGAGCCAATGGGGCGGACATATTCTTAAGGGATAAAAGCCTCCCAAAAAACGAAAGGATAAAAAAAATCTGTAAACCTACCTGCACGGCTGTAAACTTAATGTTTACAGCAGGGCAGGTTCACAATACGAAGATTGATGTTAGCCAGGTGTGTTCCAAAACCCTACTACAAACCCAACTCCACAACAATTAGTGCTGGATTCGCCCAGGTAAGTCATATGACAAGACATAAGCCATTGAGTCACGGAGACATTTGGGTAAAATTAATAAAACTCTCACCATTTTGACTTAAAAATACACAATCCAACTTCTTAATCCTGTGTTATTAAATTCTTCCACCAAAGTAGTGGACTTGGTCCTGACAACATACTTGAGGTGATATATATGTGATAATATTCTCTGGCAACACTTACTTTGTGCTGATGCATAGTTTTTTGCAGCATGTAGAAAAGAACTTCTCGCGTCGCTTGCGCCTCTTGCTGCTGCGCACGGCCCAGCACACTGCTTCCTGATAACAAGTATATTTTTAACATGTTTAAGTAGTTAACCGTCTAACTGCTGGTGAAGCAGTTAACTGTCTAATATTTAAATCTATGTTTTACTTTCGAACTAAATCCTGTAACGTGTGTATTAAACACACTGTACACATACATAAGGATCATCAGATGGCATCAACATTATGAAACCGAACTACACGATATGGGGCTCTGAAATTAAACTACTTTTTACTAGGTAAGGGCTTGGCCCATATCGACACTGGGGCAGTGAAAGCAATCGTTATCACACTTACCTCCCATGTTACTGAAGACTCTCACGGCTACAGGTTCTAAGCCCGCAATGCACTCCGCATGCGCGCCCGACGCCATTAGACCGTCGCAGAGCTGTATCAGCTGTAGAATGACAGTAAATACTGACATATTATTATTTTAATATTTTTGCAGAGATTCAGCTCTTCACTCTCAATACGCAGAGCAAAGCAGTGAGACAATTTGCCAGCATCAGTGTTGCCTAACGTTAACGATCCTTTATATGAATGGGACAAATAATAGTTTGGCAAATATCTCTAAAAAATAATTTGAAAGGTCTTGACATAACCTACAAAACGACGCTATGCATAATTAGTTTGGATATTGCGTTCAACAGTTATAGACGTGTAAACATATAGTTCACTAACGCCGAAATTCGCGCTATTTTAAAGTTTTCCTTCATTAAAGGCAAATCCGCTAGAGAAACGTTCCGTGAGATTAATGGTGTTTTGGGGGATGGTACTCTACCACTTCGAACCGCGGAGGAATGGTTTCGACGATTCAGAGCCGGTGAAAACGACACCATGGACAAGCCAGCCGGCGGAAGACCTGTGACGACAAATACCGATCAAATCATGGACTACATCGAGTTAGACCGGCATGTGGCATCTCGTGACATCGCCCAGGAGATGGGAGTTAGTCACCAAACCATTTTAAACCATCCGCAGAAGGCTGGATACAAAAAAAAGCTTGATGTTTGGGTGCCGCATGATTTGACGCAAAAAAACCTTCTGGACCGAATCAACGCCTGCGCGATATGCTGCTGAAACGGAACGAACTCGACCCATTCTTGAAGCGGATGGTGACTGGCGACTAAAAATGGATCACATACGACAATATCAAGCGAAAACGGTCGTGGTCGAAGGCCGGTGAATCGTCCCAAACAGTGGCCAAGCCGGGATTGACGGCCAGGAAGGTTTTGCTGTGTGTTTGGTGGGATTGGAAGGGAATCGTCCACTATGAGCTGCTCCCATATGGCCAGACGCTTAATTCTACCATCTACTGCGAACAACTGGACCGCTTGAAGCAGGCGATCGACCAGAAGCGTCCAGAATTGGCCAACAGGAAGGGTGTAGTGTTCCACCAGGACAACGCCAGACCACACACTTCGTTGATGACTCGTCAGAAGCTACGGGAGCTCGGATGGGAGGTTTTATCGCATCCACCATATAGCCCGGACATAGCGCCAAGTGATTACCACCTGTTCCTGTCCATGGTGAACGTCCTTGGTGGTGTAAAGTTGAACTCAAAAGAGGCTTGTGAAAAGTGGCTGTCCGAGTTCTTCGCAAATAAGGAGGGGGGCTTCTACGAGGGAGGTATTATGAAGTTGCCGTCTAGATGGAAACAGATTATCGAACAAAACGGCGCATATTTGAACTAAATCCGATCACTGTAACACTTTTTATAAAGTATTGAATAAAGAGCAAAAAAGCGGAAGGGAGATATTTGCCAAACTTATATAAGTTCGTTCTAAATTTTGATTTTTTTTTTTAATAACAAACCTTGGGTATCTCTATTAATTGCTTCGTATGATGTTTTGACGAAGACAACTGGACTAGAAACAGCAAGATGCTATTCACCAACATACAGCAATTTCTGGAAATACAGAATAATTTTTTTTACATATATATATACACCTATATATATCTCAACCTAAAAACTACTACCAGACATAGGAATATAATTAGAGCAGACTACCTAAACTCCTCAACATCATGACCCCATAATCAAGCCAGGGACCTCTGTGATATATACATATATATCACGCCGCGTTCCCAGTGGGGTGGGCAGAGACCACCTAATACAAGGCTAGTATCTACACAAATGTTCGGTTTTATTAGTTTTTTTTTGCTGCAGTGGTTGCCTAATATATACTGACTCTAATATAGCATAGATAATTTCAGGCAATGGAGCTCAACCACCAGTAAATAATGAAAAAGTATTTATTCACGATTATTACTCACGGTATCTCATGCTGCTCAATATAATCAAGCTGTTTCATAAGGAATCCAATGAAGATCTGGTCGCTGTCCAGCATGCAGTAATTGACTCTCAATGCCAGAAGTTGATTCAACAGAGAAAGCACCTCGCATTGTAGCGGTATATCATTTTGCATGGTGTAACTCTGAAAAATGTAATGTAAAATTATTGTGCGCCTGAAAACACGAGTTCAATCCGCGTACTGGTAGACGTAGTAAGTAAGTAATTTGGAGGCCTCGTCCAGCAGTGGGCGTCTATCTACTGATGATGATGATTCCGACTGGCTTTGAGCTTTCGGCGATAAAAAATATCAAGAGCAGATTAATGGAAGCTGAGATACTGCATAGAAAACATTTTAACTATGACACTCCTCTTTTGCGATCGGAGTTAACATATTAAAGCCGTACCTTCAAAGCCTGTATAACGACTGGCTCAAACAGCCGGATATACCTCTCCAACTCTTTCTTATTAGTGCTCCATTTCCTGTCGATTTTGTTCTTTGAGAAATTCTCTAAAGCTATCAACATTTGCCTCTCGATAACCATCCTCGGATTTTTGCTGTCCAGAGAAAGTTTCTGACTGGAGTTTGAGCAAACGCTGCTCCTTCTAGAGTCTTCTGCGCTCTGAACCTGGTTGACTAACATCACATGCTGGTGGAAACTGGTTTTAAACCGTTCGCTATTATTGTCCGATATGGTCATGTAATCGCTGTACTGGTTAATCATATTTGTACCGAATAAACACTTCAGAAGTTGCGTAACGCAGTAGACTGTCAAATCTGGACATAGAGGCATTATCACTTTCAAGTAGAACAGTATCTCTTCAGTGACGTAGCCGAACTCCTTTTCCGTAGCAAGCTCCAATTGTATCGCAAGACAGTGTAGCACCGTAGCAACAAATTCATAAAAAATGCTGCTCTTGGGATCTAAATTTATCTACAAAATATAATATTTCATTTATTTATGCAGGGACTTAACTGTTACTGGGTTAATGGATTTTACCACTACAGACTGGAACCGCTACTTAACACCGGGTAGGATCACAGTTAAGCACTATGCAATATAATTGAAAAAAAAGACTACTGTTCACTGATAAGGTAGCAAGCAGTTTTGATATTTACAATAAGAAGCCCCATAATGTTATTTCGAGTCTCTAACTTGTCGGATTTGAGGACCTCAATATTAAAAGGGTTACACCACAAAAGAAGTTCTGTAAAATTTAAATTACTAAAAAATAGAAACCAACCTTATGGTTAGAATACATAGACCTCAAATTTTCATACAATTTCATATAAAAGGGCTCATTACAAAAATGCCCCACAAAGTTGACTTTCAGACTAGTAGTAGGGACGGGCACTTTTTTCCTTAAGGAACCTTTCTCGTCCAAATCTTGGGGTGTGTTAGATTTTCTTGCTGTTGGATCTAGAGAGTATAATAGATTTAATCACATGATATACAATTTGGTAACGCTAACAGTGGTAGTCCTATGAAACGAAAGATGTTTTGTGTTATTAATCTAGTAATTTCACTATATAAACACCATTCAAACTAATATAATATTGTAAATGTATGAGTAAAAAACATTCACAGGAAGTTCATACCTTGAGTTTTCCTTCGTACAGGACTTCCCGGCAAAGCGATACCGCTTTTGTTCAAATGTACGTTAGGGTTTACTTCCTCTATCAGATGAACCAATACATTTAACATTTTTAAAGTGACCTGAAGGAACTTCTCTGCCAAGCTGGCTATCTTTTCGTTCTCCAAATGTTGCCATTTATCAGTAATATTTTGGTAGTCCCTCTCAAAAATATCTCTATTAGATGTTTTGTGACGCATCACGTTGTGGATTTCGACTAAAAAAATTATTTACTTGCAAATTAAACTTGCAGGACTTACACTTGATGGTCGCCTTTCATAATTGGAGATTCAGCATAATAGGCCTGATGAATTCAACCTTTTACTTAATATTACTATTAATTACCTGGATAGATCATACAGCACAAGTTCAGCAGTATACTCCTTGTTGATACTGTACCATTACAATAGTCCAGGTTGTCCAGACAGTAACTTAGGACGCCCTGTTCTGTGTAAGTTTCCTTATGCTTCCATGTCGACCAGCGTTTACACACGGCTTGAAGGGCTTCTAAAAGTCCTTGCTGTGAAATTACTTTTATCTTAAAAATAAAAACGTGAGGTGTGTAGAATGTTTTTAATTGTCATCTAGAACAGAGGAGACATAGAATGCCATGTCTCTTTAAACCTTATGATATCACAAGCTACATTACCATTCAAACTCATAGACAGTTATATTATCAAACTACAAAGTAGGATAGATCAGTGTAATGATCTTTTTAGGAGGCTTTCATCCAGCAGATAACTTTAATCTGCTGATGATAATGAAAATATAATTGAAATACTTACAAAATAGAATTTGCAATTGGACGAAAGTAGCCTCTGCACCAAATGGCCTATAACCATAGATAAACCGTAGGAATCCCTTAATGTTTCACCTTCAATCATTTGTTTGGGCATATCACTGTAGAAGTAAATTTTTCTGACCAGATCCAAAGAATAGCCGTGATGGTCAAAGTTAAAGGTTTCGCTTTGCTCCCTAGCCGCCTCTGCCATCATGGTGGTCGGTGTCTCACGCCTCGAAGGATATATCTTGGGTACAATACTGGAAATTTAAAAAGTGATGATTATAATTTGACAAAGAAAATTTGAACATTAAGGTGGTACTCCGCTGCAATTCCTTAGAAGGTTTTCCGCAACAGAGTCCGTATTTAATATTTCATACTATAATGATTTTAAAAATTTCGGTGATTTGTATGTATATATGAATAATAGCTATTCCCTGGCCGCTTTGCTGGCAGTAATATCAAATTAAACTTGAAATTTATCTCAAATATTCCTTAAGCAACCGGAAAAGACTTTCTATAGTAACCACATATCATCATCATCTGCCGATAGACATCCACTGATGGACATAGGGCCTCCCCCAAAAATCTTCACATCGATTGGTCCGGCGCTGCAGTCAGCATAGCCTTCGGCACCGCCGGGCATTAAGGCCCGTCGTTTGTAAGGGTTCATATGGAGGAATTTGGGGAATTTCCCACCACGCTTGCCCAATGCGTACATACGAAACCTCCCAAACCAATATTAAGAATGACAATGTTTTGTAAACGATTATAAAAGAATTTCTGAAAGGGAGTGGTACGTTATTGTGGCACTTTGTCGCTTAATGACGGACACTATCTGCAAAAGGATAAAACTGCGCCGCCTTCAAAGGCTGGTAAAAGAGCGCATATCCGAACTCAGATCCGACAGATGGGACAATCTGCTTTGCGACTTGGAGCCTTCGAGCGCCAACTTTTGGCGTCTGGCCCGCAGTCTCAAAGCGGAGAACATGGCCCGCATGCCTCCCCTCGTAATGAGCGATGGTTCCTCGCTTGCGTTGGAGGATGCCGAAAAAGCAGATTGTCTCGCCGACAGTCTAGAGAGCCAGTGCACTCCCCCTACCGCACCAGTGGACCCCGATCACCTCAAGTTGGTCGAGGACGAGGTGCGCCGCAGGGCAGCCCTCCCACCAGAAGGTCCCCCTTTAAAACCGGTTTCCCCCGGTGAGGTCGTTTCTCGACGAGGTGGTCGAACCTGGTGTTGTAATCGTCCACACTCGACACCAGACTCAATTTCGTCGCCCATATCCGCGAAGCGAGAAAGAAAGCGGCCCAAGTACTGGGCAAGCTATACCCCTTGCTGTGTAAGAAGAGCAAGCTCTCTCTCAGACACAAGCTTCACCTTTACAAGGAATGCGTAAGACCTATAATGTCTTACGCAAGCGTTGTCTTCGCCCATTCGTCCGAAGACCGTCTCAAACCTCTGCAGACTCTCCAGAACCGTTTCACCCGCACCGCGACTGGTGCCGAATGGTACCAGCGCAATGTGGACATCCACAGCGACCTTAAACTCCCAACGATCAAGGAGCACTTAAGAGAGTGCTCCGTGACCTACTTCGCCAAGGCGGCAACTCATCCCAACCCTCTGGTGGCCAGCGCGGCCAACTACGCGCTACCTCCGAATCCCAGGACAAAAAAGCGCAGACCGCGGCACGCGCTTATTCCGACATCCCAAGGGTTCCCGCAAACCAGACACATACCCTCAGTCACCGACAGCACCGACGTCACCACACACACTTCGGACACTACCAACACGCTCCGAATATCAGCATCACGCCGCCCTCGCTTCAGAACGCGGCGCCGCAGCTACTCACACATCGCGTACACTAAGTACACCCGCGATCGTAGGCGGTCCTCGCCGCCCAGAGATTCCAATACAGGCGAAGGTAGTCGGAGAACGGGCCCGCGCCCGGCCTCGACGACCGAGTAGAATCGCCAGATAAAGCACAACAAGAACCAGACACACACAATATACAGAATCATCCGCCAGACAGCTACATCCCGCGTAGCGCATTTTAGTTTCTAAAACCTCAGGCCGTGGATCCGGGTCCACGAGCCCAGTGTCAGATGAGCTGTAAGAGCCGCTGTGGCTTGCAGCCCGATCTACACTAAGAATATAGTATCTGCAAAAGCCACAGATTTATGTTTACAGATCACAAGGCAAGAGTGATGCTTCTGGTGTTGCATCTATCCTATATATATTAGTTAATGAAAGATTCAGTTTAGCGTATAGATTTTCCAGTGTTCTAGATTTTAATAACCCAAACAAAAGACAAACATCATGTATTTGTCTGCGTGACTCCATAATCAACACTGATCAAAGCAGAACCGGCAGCAGACATTTTGAACTCTCTGTAATAGGCGCTTTGTTATGCAAAGTAGCCGCAGATTATAGATTCTTTATTCTTTTTCCCCAACCTAATATTATATATAAAGAAAATAAAACCTATTTTCTTTACAGTTAATTTTTTTATTATTTTCAATGTCAGTTGATTGAGAGCATTGTGTAAAAATATTTTTGTAAAATAGATATATTTATTTCTTAGTAATTGAATATGATTATTAAATTAATGTAAAAGAGAATCTGAATAAAAAACTTTAAATGTTGTTTCTCTGTTATCAGACGAAACTCATGTTTTTATTTTAATGGATTCAAGTTCAAATAAATATCTTATATATATTTCCAAATGTTAACAATAGAATATAATTTTTTAAATAGAATGTGAAAACTGATTGTTTGAGTAGTATTTTAAGGTAACTTAAAAGTCTTTTATGTTTTTTATTTGATCTATTAACACAGATAATGTTGAACTCAGTTTTGCACCAGATATTTATTAAAAACTTAATATTTTGTCCAGAGACCTTTTGCCTTTAATGTATTATGCTTTGTGACATACTTTGCACTAACCTTTCACAATAGTCCGGACTGATTTTGTCCCATTCTTCCTGAACTCTAGTCCAAAGATTGTTTATTTACGTTGGCATCGTGTGATATTCGCAATGTATTTTTTTTTAAATAAGCCTATAAAAATAAAGCCGATAGAAAACTATCGGATTTAAATCCGGACATTGTGCAGGCAAATCTAACAATTTAAAACTTATATTATTCAGTCAGTTTTGCACTGATTTCGCCATGTGTTTGGGATCCCGATCCTGCTGGAATGTCACTTCATCTTCCGGATATGTCATGTTTTCTATAATTTCCGGTAAACGAGATTGTAAAATAGTCATGTAACTATACTGGTTCATATTACCAACTATTCGGAGGATTGCACCTGTTCCATAAAATGTAATACAACCCCATATCATAAAGGAACCACCACCGTCTTTCAAAGTTACCTTAATATGGTGTCGTTTAAAGCTTTCACCTTTACTCTTCCAATACCATGCTCTGCCATCTTATGATATCCGATTAATTTTTGTTTCGTCGGACCATATTACATGTCTCCATTGATCAATAGTCCAACCTTTGTAATTCTTCGCAAATGCTAAACGTGTTTTTACATTCTTCTTAGATAGCATAGGTTTCGACTTCTTTTAATCGCAAATATAATTCTGTTCGGTTTATTCTCTCATTGCTGTCCATTTACTAATTGACTTCCATATGCTTTCTTTTAATATAATATATTTACAGCCATAGAAGCACTCGAAGCTTCACCAGTTTGAATGTATCTGGCTAACAATCTTCTTTCTTGCGGAGGTAATAATTTTGGTCGCTTTCCAGATGATGTTGGTCTATTAGAACAATATTTGGTTCTAATTTTTCGCACTAAAGACTGACTTACGTTACATTCTTTCGCAATTGTTCGTGTGGAAGAGCCAGACGTCAGTTTAAAAATAATTTCATTTTTGATTCTCTTCGATATTGGTTTCATGTTAATAGATCAAAACGCAGGTTATAAATCACGTAACTAATACTTTTTTAAGCTAATATGTGTGTTAACAAATATTAAATATACTACTGAACAATGTGTTCTTCGATAATCAAAGCTTATAACTTGTTAGATGCTCGTAAGCGACTGAATTTGAAACTTGAAGTTTGAAACAAAACTGAGTACAACCAATTTGTTCTTTTCGAAGAAATAAGAAATGAAAACAAACATTTCAACGTCTTAAGAGATACCGTATAATGTTGACTTTTATATGCCACCTCATTAATCGTAATAAAAAAGTGTGTATCAAGGTAAATATAATAGTTTTGGAAAATGTATAGTGTGTTCAGTTTTGCTCATCACTGTATATGTTTATATTGTAATTCTGTGCCTAGAGTGTGTTCTATGATTTTGTATTTAATGGAATTGATTTTTTATTTATTTTTAAACTTCACTTAGTGATATTACGTATGTCCGTCGTTAAGTTTAAGAATTGCGTATAAATTAATATTAGGTTTTTCTAATATAATAATATTATTATAAATATATAATAATAATATAATATAATATCTAATATATTATAATTTTGTACATCATCGGCATAGCAGTGATATTTATAATAATATTTGAAAGTAGAGAATGTTTTGGTAGCTTTTTGATTACGATATTTCTATTGTATTTTTGTTGCATGTTGCTTTTGTGCAAAACGGTTGAAATAAATAAATAAAAGTTAATTAAAAATAAAATAATGAAGCATCTATGAAATTCAAAAAATAAATGTTCTCATGTTCAGTAGTTTTCATGTGAGTGGCAAATAAAGGAAACCCTTAAATATATATATATGTGTAAGTAAATATGTTTATATTAAGTACTCACTTCGCGATCGTTTGAGCTGCTGCACTCCTGACCTTTTGGTCCTGATCCGCCAGAAGACGGAATAGGGTGTCCATAATCTGCTTACTCCTTGTATAGTACTCTGGACAGAGCATGAATAATCTAAAAATAATGTAGTCAATGTCATATTGGTACGTGTTACATAAACGAAACTGCCGATGTGGCAAAACGCTTGCATAATATAACACGCAGGTACCTGGTTCGATTCCGCGGCCGCATGTACTAAAGTTACCTTGGTTGGAAGGTTTCTTTGAAACTGCCTGACTAGCCCACTGATATTGTAAATCTTCCACCATATATTGCATTGCAGTGTTCCGGCTTTTATTTATGACAGCTAGGGTATTCCGAGTTAACACGCTTCACCGTCCATAGTTGTCATTGTCAATTTACAACATGTGAAATTGTGGTCGAGTGTTAAACCATTGGAGGTAAAAAATTATTTTAGTATTGTTTTTTATATTTAATATTAAAGGAGCATTTCAGATTCTCGTTATGGCTATTTATGGATAAAATAGCTTATATATAATAGGTTAACTGAGGATTGTCCCCATATACACATGTCGAGTAAGTCTTGAAAAAATATTTAAAACAACTTGGAATTAATATAAAACAAAAATAAATAAGAAAAAGCTTACTTGTGATAAGGCAATTTCCCATACAGTTTACAAAGATTAACACGACACAACCAATAATTGTTGCTCTCCACGTTAACGAGAGCGTTAAGAGCGGTGACCACTAAACTCCAATGGACGCTGTTAAGCAGCGCCGCGGACAAGCTGGTGAGTGCAGTCAAGGTGTGGTTCACGGCGGAGTGTATGTCGTCGGAGAGACCCTGTTGAAATAAAAATAAGTCAGACGTAGTGAGATCGACATGAGTGCAGATTATATAAGAACAGCGCTATATATTCGAGATGCTAAATTTTACTCAGGTACTATTTTTTTCCTTGATGAAGAGTCAAAACAAACACGATGTCATCTTATAGCAAGTGATATGCCCGGTTATAAAAATGTGAACTGATTAAAGTATTTCAAAACTTACATTTAAAATAATATCCATTAGCTTATCTACACTGAGATAATCGGCAACGTCCCTGGAAACTACAGCGTACCACCTCCACCTATTATAATCACCATGCGATAGATCTAATGCCGCATTCAAATAGTTTCCTATACCGACCCTAACCAGACCTCTAATCTGTGGGTCGTTGTGCCCTTCGAGTAACACGAAAGTATCGCACATATGCTGAAACTCAAACTCTTTCTCGCTTCCATCTTCCACGTCAACCTTCGGACATTTTTCTTGACAACTGTCATTGATGACGTCATCGGTGCGTTTTAAAGGCTTCTTTCTCTCATTTTTTCTTTCTAGGTCTTTGAGGGCATCGAGATTGTCCAAGTTGGTCGTTGACTCGCCGAAGTGATCAAACTTCATGTCAAGATCTATGCTCGATGACAAAACATCGCCGCTGCTGGACATAGGATAACCGGAGGATATTGGATCATTACTCCCCGTCATGTTGGAATTCGACGTAAAGTTGCTGTTTGTCATGTTCGCATTGGTGCTGTCAGCACTTATTCCACTAGCCGCCAAATCCATCTTCGCGAGCAGTTTGCTGTCAAGGACATTGGATTGAGTGTCTTTCGAACTCTTTCGTTCAGGGCTTTCAGTTTTGTCAGCAGACTTCTTAGACGCCTGCTGTTGTGAATGCGTGTTTGTCTGACTGTCTGTGCTCTTGTTCGACAGCTCTTGGCTGGTCGACTCTGTTATTGAATCCTGGTAACATATATTTCTCTCCAAAATAAACTCATTTACATTATCTTGACAAAAATCAACACCTTCTGAAGATCCTAAAAAAAAACCCATTTAATAAAGTGTTACATTTAATATTACAGCATCGCTAAAAATTATACAGTACACGAAATTGAAATCACCTGAATAGTTCTGTAATTTCATATCTGCATCCTTGTCTAAATACATGGTCATCGCTTGAGGATATATCCGAAGTATCTCCGAAAGACAGTTCAAAGCCGATGCTTTAACTGATACTCTAACAGACCTATAAAAATATTTAAATTATATATATTATACCCAAAAATTTTATGACAAAACATTATATCTGGTTTTTAATAGATAGTCTTTGTATCGACAATAGTCTAACAATCGATCTCAACTTTATATAGTACTATGTGATAGTGAAGTGCTTTTGCGCAGCATACTCTAGAACTATTTTGACCATAGCAAGTGTAGAGAGGTGGTCTCTGCCTACTCCACTGAAAACAGGGTATATATATGTATATATATACTATTTTGACAGCAGGTACACAGCATTGCTCTCCATTCATGATAGCGGTGTTGATAATAATGATAATGGTATGTAAACAGCTGGTAGCTGTTTTGTATGATTTGTTTTTAATATTATTTGTAACACTAAAGCCCCAATAGACAGAGAAAGGTTTGACAATATAAAGGAGTGGCCCAAGTTTAAATCCAACCACCAGTTATAAGAATTGCTAAAGGAGGAATAAATTATCTCAATCAGAAGGCTAAACATAAGTTTTTAAAGTAGCATTTCATAATGATGATTTATCTTTAATAAAGAAAATACTACCATCACAACATACCTATCAGGTATGATTCCTCCTTTATTTCCTGTCAGAAGAAACTTCGATGCCAGTAATCGCGTACAATACTTCAGTACAACATCATCATCTGTAGACAATCCAATATTAATCTGAAAAAAATATAAACTTAAAACATAATGCAAATTTGTTAATAAAATTGGTTTAAACCAATATTTCTAAAATGTTTTATCAGATTTATCCATCTGATTAGTCTTAGAAAAGCTTTAAATATTTTTTACTGCTTTAGTGGTGGAATGGTTGACCCCATGATTTGTAACATAGAGGTTCCTTATTGAATTATAGGACCATACTGTGTAGAGCTTGGTGATGGTTTTAATATATTATTTTTTTAAACCTTATAAATGAGACAACTTAACAGGGTTTCTGTTATTACTTTCGTCCACATATGACATCCTGAATTTCTAGGTGACTATGGTTTATAATCCAAAGTTGAATTTTCACTTAATAACATATGGTACCTAGCATCAAATATTAGCTCAGAGATGATAAAAAAAGCCACTTAGATCTTCTTTATTCAAATAATTCCCAATTTATATGCTTGCCATGATAATTTTGCGCAACCGTTCTCTACAAAGAATTGTGTAAGTTGTTGCATTTGTCTCTCATTTAAAACACATCAAAGTAGATTAAATTGCGTACCTTGAAACCACTATCATGTGTTAAATTATTTTCGTATTCACAACAATCAGTCTCTTCTATTTCTTCCAACTTCTCTGAAAGATGTTTTGACAGCTCTTCTGCGTCAGGTATTTTCATTGCTCTGTCACTTACTGGCGAATCAGGTGTCTGGTGGGTTATAAAAAATAATAATTCATATTTGATAATCTCTTTTTCGTGGTAAGTCTTCGTTGTGGAAGAATTCCAAAGTAGATTTTACCACTAAACAGTATTGTGCCAACCAAACTGTAGTTCAAGGATGTCTTAGCTAGTGAAATTAGTAGGATGAGACATGACGTCTTACATCTCTAAGTAACAAGCAGAATATGGTTTATCATCTTAACTGGCATTGTTATAAGCAGTTGAATACTTACCATCAGGTAAATTTTCCGTTCTTGTTGTTTCGCCAAAAAAAAAATTATTCTTCACCATCGAACTGGTTATACGAAAAGAATCTAAAGTAAGGAATACCTTTCCACAAATAAGAAGTAAGAGGTAGTATGTGTACACAACATAACTTGTGATCTCATTGACTTTATCTCTTTATACCAATAATTTTAAAACGAGTGATCTTTATAATAAGAATATGGTAATATTTACATATCGGTAACTACATAAGAGAGTCCAAACAAATGCTAGATAAAATAACGCTTACAGTTAATATCTGAAAATATTACCTGTATCGTGAGATCTTCAACACTGAGACTAGGTGTGGTCAATTGCAACAAGCTGCCCAACTGCAGAGCCCCACTGAACATGAGTTCTGCTTCCCTTGGCTCCGTTAGCGGACTGGGTGCAGTGCGCGTCGATATCGCACTCAGTGAACCTGATAAAAAAAATTATTACTAGAATGCAATAAACATTGACAAATAGACATCCATTGCTAGACATAGGCTTCCAGCAACGATTTCATTACTTACTAATATTTCTACGGTGTCCCTTCTCACTCTGTCGATCATCAAGACAAATTAATCTAGGATGTCTATCCAGTAAAGCTTTTTTCTGTTCTCCACTTGCTTTAGACAGGAGAACGGACAAACACTCCATCACTGCATTCTGCACATTATGTTCTGTTGTTGTCAGCTCTAAATAGTGAATACACAATTGATATAACTGAAAAATCAATAATATTAGCTTTAAATGAAATTATTAGTTGTATAGGCAAGTTAATAATGAGAATTTACAAAGGTAGTTGTTATACCACTTTAAACTACATAGTAACACCGACAATATAAAGTTGATATGTGGAAGACTCCTTTGTTTACCAGTAAACAGCTGAAGAGGTAAATGATGATAAAACTAAGTAATTATGTACATAATATACTACATGATTTACCACTAATGAAACTGTTATAATTAAAATTTTCGCAATCATCTAAAAGCTTATAAGAGTGAGATGATACTTCAAGAAAAAAAAATTGTGATTATTTTCAGATTAGCTTCAATACCAAACTTTTAGTTGCAATTGTTTATCCCTCTTACGCTTTTCTCAAACCCTATGATATTATATGAATATGTGCTTAAATTATTATATTTATAATAAACTCGTTGAGATTATATAATATAAACACGAACCTCCAGAAAATCCTGTACAGTAAACAAGTCATTATCTGAGAACTTCTCCATATCATTAATCTGGAACATGGCTTTGATAACGCAAAACCAACCAATAACAATTGTATCGCTAGCTGCAATCGGCCATAGATGTTCTGAAAATGTGAAGAAGCCATGGTAAATGAAGAAAATTTGGAGGAGTAATAATTATTCTTCAGATATACAATTTATATGCAAGTGTAATAGCCAACTGTTCACACTGTGACCCTGGTTTTGTCATAGGGCCCCACATTGTGTAGTTTGCTTGCTGGTATGGTTTTTTCATAGCTGATGCCCAATCCCTTAACATGTTGTGGACTGAGACTTTATTCTGTATAAAATACCTTAAACTGCCTTGGAAACTGAATCATCATGAATCCAAGTACTTCTAAAAATTAATTTATGCCAATGTAAAACAATTTAGTTATAAAGGAAATTCAAATACTGAAGACATGCCTAATTTTGATACTTACCAAAAACTCGACCAAGTATGTTAGTCAGTAAAGGTTCCCTGTGCGAAGTGAGATGAGCAATGCATGTTGCTACACCACGCCTCACCGATGCCTCTGAACAGTCCACATGTGACAGTAATGCTTTTGATAACTCTAAAAATTATGTTTCAAGTGGTTACATAATGGTTACCGAAAAAGTAAATAATTATTAAATTTGTATTGCACATGATGTGCACCAAAAAAAGTTTGCTTATGATCATAGGCAAGTGCTTGGTAACTAAAATGGAAGTCCCTTGTTTGAGTTTATGGTTACATGTTGTGTGGTTTATGATGGATGGGTTGTATAAAACTTGTCCTGTTAGCTACCACTCTCATATTGTAAACCTTCTGTAATAACATTGTTGTGTATCATCTGTCCAACATATTCAAATCAAAATCATCTGAATGAGCATGGTTTACTTTTGCTAGGAATTTAACACAATATGATATTAAAAGAAAGGTTTGAAATAAAAGAAGAAAGAATTAAAAGAAAATTTTGTTGGAAATAAAATTACCAGAAATTTCTTCATCTGTAGTGTATTCAGCTAATGCATTCAAAATGCGTGGCAAATTCGACTCCAAAGCTTCTACTACAAGTTGTATTTCCATTGTTTGTCGCACTATTTGGCTCAGCTTTGGGAATAATGTTTGTGCCTGTGTTCTTATTTTGCCCACCCCTGGACGTAACCAGCAGTCGCCCAGGCATATTCTTGACAGTGCTGCTCTTATCCATCTGCAAGATTTACCAGTCTCTACATTAATTATAATCCTAAAGATTAATATTTAAATGATAATTTCGAAAGACTTTGCTGTTTTTTAAAATTATCTTTTGTCTCAAAGGATACACAAAATACTATTTAATCAAAACTGAAGATTTTCAGTCATGACTCAAATTTAAATATTTTGTGTTTCTTTAAAATAACTTATTGGCATTAGAATTATTATTTTATAAAATATGGTTTGTAATAACATTTCTAGTGTCTACAGTAATTGAAAATAAAACAAGTACCCTGCCATTCTAGGGAACATGTTTAAAAGGGGTTGTGAATTCATTAATTCTAATTGCATAGTGCACTTCCCTAAAAATATATCACAGATTTGATACAATTTTAGAACATTAAAGTGAAAATTGTACTTAAATTTTCATTAGGAATATAGTAAATTATGATCGAGCTACTGGCCTAATGGTTAGAGCGTGCGGCTTTCATTCCGAAGGTCGCGGGTTCAAACCTCGGCATGTACCAATGACTTAATATTTAAGTTATGTACATTTGTGAACTTTAGTTACAACAGCGAGATACAAAAAACGGTGAAGGAAAACATCGTGAGGAAACCCGCACACTGATATCATCTTTGTGTGTGTGTGGTGGTCCCAATAAAGTGGCAACAGGCTCGCCCCCTGTTACATGGGACCTAATCTGACCACATCTGGCGAAACGTGGGTAGTTTATTCACCTCTGCCTACCCCTACTGGGAAAAAGGCGTGACAATATAAAATAATATAATATAAAATATAAAATAAAATAAAAAAAAAATAAAATAAATTATGATAACTGAAAAAAAAATTGTTTAGATTTCTCTAGAAAGATACTTCTAAAAGTAATTAAAAAAAAATTACAATTGTGAAATTAAATTAAAAAGTTATATAATTAACCAGAATATTATAATACATGGACCTAATCTTACAATATATACATCATCATCCAATAGATATCCACCTCTAGACTTAGACGTCCCACAAAGATCTCCACATTGCTCACATTTAATGGGTATGATATATACAATTTACTCTAGAACTAAACTGAATAAAATTGTGATAAAAAGTAAAGATCTTAAAATGGCAGAAGGAAGTCTCTGTTATAATATAAATTGATAATATTATATAAAATAGTGTTTTTTTCTGATAATTACCTTGCATTTTTGTTAAGATCTATTTGATTCTGTAGTATTATATTTGTTTTATAAGAGTGGAAGGCGAAACCACCGGCCACTGCACGATTTAATGCTTCATCTCCAACAAGACGTACTTCAGCCTATAAAAACAGATATAATTTAATGAACAATTACATTAATAACTAGTAGGTTATAAAGGACGTAAAAAATACTAATTTACTTACACTATCATTGCTAGCCAGTGACAACAAAGTGGGAACAGCTGAATGCAAAAGGTTTGCATAATGTCTAGCGCAGTTTGGACGACTGCCCAAAGCACCTAAGCATCGGCCGAGTGTACCAGCGGAGGCCTGAATCTCATGTCCCCTAAAAGAATAAAACATTAACATACCACTTACGATACTACGATGTTCTACTCAGGCGGAACATCCTAAACTTACTTCGAATTTCCTTCCGCACTCTTTAGAAATTCTAACGACTTTTCTGCCTTCTCTAAAATATTCATGACTCTTTACTTTAAGAAAATGTCAAAAAACGCACACTATTAACATGATTATCAGGTATTTGAAACGAAAACACAAATATCGGGTGCAGAACTGCAACAAACAAACGATAAGAAAATCAATTGATTTGACGTTAGTGACTTGCGTCAAAAAATTCATCAGTGTTTTAAAACCATTGCACAAAATTATTTAGTATTAATAAACTTAGAACCAATTATATCAAAATTCTTTAAGTTATACAATACTTTAATGAAATGAGGAATTGACAATTTTTTTATTTTCGAAATTTTTTGTATAAAAAATTCTATTGACAACCTAAAAATTATTATAAAAAAATACACCATTAATTAGACAAGTTCCTGATTTGCAATCGTTTAAGTGATAATTCATTTATTAAGGATAAATTTATAAAGGAAAATAAATATCATAAAACATTAGTTATTGAATTCATGTTGACATTATTTATGATAAGATTAATAAGATTTTAATGAAAGACATTTTCTGCTTCTAACTTCGATCACAGTATAGTTGACTTGATAGCAACTCTACTTGTTAAAAAGCAAAGTAGTGGCTCAATAGATGTTATTATTTGACTCTATGTGAATTCATGAAAAAAATATTTTATTATTGATAATCTTCAAGGCTCTTACTTTACATTATTAAATATATTATGTCAGAACAGGGAGATCAAGAAATTGACGTTATGCACGGATTGAAAACGGTATTGGCTCAAATAGAGTTAGCTGTATCTAGAAGAAGCAAAGTAAGTTATTAACTTGTTTCTCTGAATAAAACAAAAAGAAAATCCAAATCTCCAGCTTTGAGTGGTGAACATTTACTTACTAAAAGGAGAGTGGGTTCGCAAAGAACTATGTCTGAAAAGTATTCTTAATTTCTATTGGTGTTTAAAATGCTTACATAAATAAATAAATAATTATCTTTGAACAGTGTAAGCAGTGGATTGCAATCAATGTTGTTTTCTGGTACAAAGGGCCAAGGCTAATAAAATAATTGATATAACAATATATTTTTAATTTTCTTAAATTACCAGTGTAAAAGGTGGCAAGTATTATTAGTTTGTTTAAAGCATGAAGTCTAAGTAATCTGTAATTGCCTAAAACATCATCAGCAAATTGTACCACTCAAATATAATGCTATACCTTACATACTTAATTAGTGTTATCACATTTTTTTACCTAAAAATGATTAAATTTACTCAAATAAAATTGTACAGATTTTCTTCAATCTAAATGTGGTAAAACTTGTACAATTTAGTTTTATTAAATGTTTAGTATTCAGAAAAAAATGTTTATATGAAATGTGATAAAACCACTTAATTTTTGAATCAACATCATCAACCGATAGACATTCACTTCTGGACATAGGCCTTACCTAAAGATCTCCACATTGTTCAGTTTTGTGTTGCATGCATCCAGTGGGTTTCCTAATGGTGTAAGAAACAGAGTATTGGTGGTATGCCTTTGTATATTATTTACAAATAAAATAACTGTGTGTTACTGTATTGCTAAAACAAATGTAATCCAGTAAGGTTAAAATTAGAAGAGTAAATATGCAATCTTTGTTACTTACAAGTCATATAACATATTTTTCTCAATCACTTATTTTACATACATTTACAGGATCTTCCACAAGTTGTTCCAAGATTAGTAGCTGTTTCAAAAATAAAACCACCTGCATTAATTATTCAGGCTTATGAGGTTGGACAAAGACATTTTGGGGAGAACTATGTTAATGAACTGGCTGATAAAGCCAGTAATTCTCTTATACTAGAAAAATGTAAAGAGATAAAATGGCATTTTATTGGTCACTTACAAACAAATAAAATAAATAAGTTGCTATCTTCCCCTGGTTTATTTATGGTGGAAACTGTTGATTCTGATAAACTGGCTGATAATTTGAACAAGCAGTGGCTGAAATATAGAAAAGACAATGAAAAATTAAAAGTAATGGTGCAGGTTAATACCAGTGGAGAAGACGGTAATATAAACTTAATGTACCTGAACTTTAAAAATCCACAGATATGAAAATATATGTAAGCTAAAGATTTGGTTCACTGTTGAATGTAGTTCATTGTTTTAGAAAATTTCAATATTTATTATTGAAAATAGAGCATTAGTGGCTATAAGTTATTAGATACTATTTATTTGTTAAGATTATAATTATTTTTGATAAGCAATTATAAATTTTTTACAGTAAAAAATGGTATAGAACCAACAAACACATGTAAGCTTGTAGAGCATGTGTTGGAGAACTGTCCAAATCTTGAGTTTGTTGGGCTTATGACAATTGGCCAATATGATTATGATATGTCAAAAGGTCCTAATCCAGACTTTGTAACACTGGCAAAATGTCGAGAAGAGGTTTGTCAAAAATTTAATTTAGACATAAAAAATGTGGAATTGTCTATGGGAATGTCCACCGATTTTGTACATGCTGTAAGTATTATTTTACATATTAACTAAAAAGACAATATTATAATTGAATAATTAGTTTACTGGTGGTAGGTTTCTGTTGCCAGAAACTGTCTAAGTGGGCACCACATGGGTGTGTAACCATTACTGTTCCAGTTTGAAGAGCGGTGTACACCTAGTGAAATTATTAGGGTAATGAGACTTGACATCTTATCTCTAAGGCGATTAGTGCAATATGGTGAAGTGTATAACATCCTAACCAGTGCTACATTATTATGGTGTTGTTACTTAGTGGTATAAAAATTGTTTACTTACAAAATATAAAGTTTTGGTAAGGTGTGATGAGATGGTAAGTGTAAAGGGTAACCTGAGGAGAGATGGGAATTTGGAGAAGTTTGTATGATGATAGGATTTTAAAAACTATATGGTTCACCTCCATTCCTATACTTTAAATTTACTGCTATAATAGGTTTGTTTAATTCTTGCTGTTAAGATATAAAATCCTGATATAAAATCAAGTATCATCCTCATCATCACCAGCTGATAGACAGCTGGATATAGGCCTTTCTTAAAGATCTCCACATCAATTGGTCCTGTGTTACCGGCATCACCCTACACTAGGAGGTGTTGTATGTTGTTGTTGGAGGGGTTAAAATGGGTTCATATAATGCAAACAATCAAATGGGTTCTAAGTGTACCTCATGATATTCATCTTCATTGTCACTTAACATCATGTTAAATTGAGGACAAATTTTAGTTCTTCATCTACACTGTTTCAGATTGAAGTTGGTGCAACAACTGTGCGAGTTGGATCAAACATTTTTGGTGCTAGACCTGCAAAACATTAAAAAATATATATACTTAATAAAATCAATGTCTTCCTGACTAATAATAATTTAAACTAAAAGGGTTGTTATGTTAATTTTATTAATTACAAACTAGTTAACTTGTTATTGATGTTTGTTAATTTAAGGATAAGAAGAAATAAAATAAACTCCAATGTTCTTAATGTTGATGGATATTTTACACCTAAGAATGACTTTTCCCATAGTTGGAATTGCTTAGTTTTAATTTTTTCCTGTAAGTATTGTTAAATAAATATACTCTTAACGAATTTAATCTATCACCAGCGCAGTACATGACGCAACGCCAAGATCCATCCTCACCATCTGGATGACTGGTGATCAAGTGCGTTTTAAGCTCAATTTTTACTGCGCCGATTTTTTCGAACCAATACGACATGAGAGCCTTCAACAAAAGAGCGTATTATTCCTTTAAAGGTCGCCAACACAGCCGGTCTGGACCCTTTTGGTGTAGTAATTACTTTGTGTTAACTAAATGTATGGTGTGGGTGGTGGGGTACGTAGGTGTTTTAAAGTGCGGAGATGCGGGGTCTTTGGTAAATGATAACGTACTCTGCAATATATTAATAATGAGCAGAGCATATAACAAAGTATAACACTTACGAAGATCTCGAGAGATTCCTATGAAGGAAACTTGTTTACTCGATATGCTTACGAATATCTGGATTATTGATATAAATGTATACTAAATTATTATTAAGAGACGAATGTAAACAAAAAAAAGTTATTATTGAAACACGAATTATCTAATCATTTGCGTTATGTTAAACGATAGTGCGATCTATTGTTTGTGGTAGCGCCATCTGTTACTTGAATGCTTGTATATTTAATCTCTGACAAGCACTTGGGAAATCAAAACATTGGTTTATTTTTTTAAAAAAAAAACATTAAATATTTTTATTTTGATACCTGTGAATATTAATTTAAAAACATCTGGATTTAATGTGACAACGTTAATAATTGAATTTAAATCCTTTTATGTAGTGAGTTATGCAATTTTCGTGTATCGTCATCATCAGCCAATAAACGTCCACTGTTGGACATAGGACCGATTTTTTTTTTCATTTTTATGTTAATTATGTTTGTTACGGCTTATAACCGCCTTATGATTCTTTACTAGTGGAAAGTCTCTCGAGACTATTATAGGTAGTGTAAAAAAAATAACGTGAAATTATTGTCGAGACAGAATTTAACACATCGCCTTGAGGTTTTTTATTTAATTATATTGTACTGTAAGGGTGATATTGATATGAACATGTACATATTTATCCTTATTTTTTTGTTTTACGTGAGGAAATGCCTTTGTGTGTCTGCCTCTATGTCAGACTTGCAGCGACTAAAACAACTACGACCTCTGAGCCCCACCGCCACGACAAGGCAGGACAAGAGTAACCTGTTCGGGGAGATATCTTTATTATCCTAACAAGCGCATCATGTAAACATAAGATATACTATAACGTGTAATTAATTAATGTATGTTTTTCTATTCTACAAACATATTTATGTAATAAATATCAATACTAATTTATAGATTTTCTTAAATTAATCGTATAATTATAATCTGTTAAAAGTGATACTTTTGTGGCCATAGACAATAATCATAAATATTATGCTATGGGAAGGGATATGTGTCAAATGTTAACATAGAAGTTATGTTGACTTTTGTTTATGTGTCACTTCGATGGAGTTGGCGTGTATTGTAAAAGTTTATAGATCCGTGTTGATTAATAAATATTTAAAATTTGTTATTACTTTAAACATCTATAACGAATGAAGTGATGATAATATCGGAATATTATAAAGTGGAGTGTGTTTACTTTGTGCAAATAAAAAGCAATGTCCTGGTAGGAAGTACAGCAAGGTCGTGCTACTCCACAGGTACGAAACAGGAAACTTAATAACTTTTCAAAACATGTTTATTATTAATAATGTTATTTTTATTATCAAATTACTTTCAAATCGCTTTTTCGGCAGAATTTTCATTGTTTTTTTTTTTTTTAATATTATTGATACTAGACAAAAATGATGATTATTTAATTTACAAGAAAATGGTCAACGATATAATCGAAATTTTATATAGTAGGTTTTAGATAAAGTTCAAGTACGAAAAATTGCAACTATTATATGTATATATATATATGTACTATATTATATATATATATATATATAAATATAAATACATAATATATATATATATATTATGTATTTATATTTATAAATTAAGTTATCTATCATAATGTAAGGTGTACATTATAAATACCATTATGTGTCATGCAACAAGTATAATATAGTTCCCTGTAGAATATAGCTATTATCTATTTTTACATATATATTTCTTTAGGAAAAATAATTTGTATAACATTTATTTTGTTTTTGTTACTGTTAAATTCTTTTGGCACAAATTTATTACAAATATCTAAATTAGAGTAATAATTATGTAAATTAATCATCAACTGGTAAGAATGACTATGATTTCAATTATTTATGGCACAACTTTGTTAGTAATGTATAAGAGCATAACTAATATGTTTCACATCTATTTTAGTGATGGCTATTATGCAAAAGCTGCTATTAATATTCACCTCAATACTTTAATATAACCTTGAGTATGAAGCTATTGAAAGATCTTCCAAATATCCATATTAATCAGTATAACAATTGTCTTACAGATAAAGACATTTCTATATATACAAAATAATTTTTGTTGGTGATATGTTTTTTTGTTGTATTGTATATTGAAAAAATCAGTCAATATGTGGGGTTGTTTAGTGGAAAAGGTGCTTCAGATTATATTTTCAGCTTTCCTATGCATGTCAGTGATCTGTTTTGTCTTGTTTTATTTACATAATATCATTAGTGAATAACAATGATGAATAGGATAGTTATACCTTTGTGTGAAAATTTTAAATATTAATATAACATACATCGGAGTTGATATCATTTCATTACATCAAAATGTATACTAATTATTATAATCATGTAAGATTACCATTGTCATTTAATGTTATTATTTATTGAACATCTTTGTTGATATATATACTTGGCTGTTTAAATGTAAGTCAATATTTATCACTTCTTTAAAATGTTATGTATGCAATCTGACAATATATATAAGTTAATTTATTAAGACATGAACATGTGTTAATTATTAACTACATAAAGGCCCTTTTTATGTGCAAGAAGAATCAGAATGTTCCCATAGCCAGTGTGGCTACTAGTGTTGTAGAAAGAAACTAAGTAGTGAATATTTCCCTATAGATAAAGCTGCTTCATTCAATGATTATTATAAGCATACAGCAATCCCAAGAGCCAGTCAATAAAGACTTATTTAAAAAAAAAAAATTGACTTAGTCTTATTCTTACCAATCCAAGACTACAAAGCTTAATATTATTAGAAATTATATATATTTTTTAATAACATTAGAATCTTTTCATATCTAGTCTGATCATCCTGTGAATAGATAAGTAATGTATTGCCACATTATGAACAATGTGCTGTGATGTTGTCATCATATTCTCACTGAGACAATACTGGTGTTTCTTAATAAAACAATATTCTCTCATATCTTTTGTTATAAAATAAAAACTTATAGATGCAAGTGTTGTAACCGAGCATAGTTCACATGCACATATTCATTTATATCCAAAATAGTGTGCAATTATGTGAATTAAGGAATATTATTAATATCTATAATCTGCCATTTAAATTCACTGGTGATGATAAAATTTTGCATATCGTAATTGTACAGACATAATTATTGTTTTTTATTCTGACTGTATTTCTTGCTTACCAGAATTTTATTTACTTGTTCGTTTACATAATTTTATAACCCAATTCGATAGTCAGCAGGTTGATGCAAGTTCATCTGTAATAATTAGTGGTCCAATAATCAGGTGCTTTTTTACCTAAAATTATATTTTGTTATTAAAGTATGGAAGAGGCTTCTTTTACTGGAATAGGACAGTTAGTTTGCTATCTCTACACATAAGTTTTTTTTCGGAGTTTCGTGCCATGAGGGCTTTACTACTAAGAGTCTGCTATCTGTCTGTCAGTGTGCTTTATCTTTTGTTACGTAATATAGGATACACATTTCGAGATTTTTATAGTGTACTTTTCTATTGTTATCTTATCATCATCAATAGATAGACATCCACTGCTGGTATATGAACAATTATTTAATAATAAATTTGTTCAGTACAAAAGTGTATTCCATAGTGTTGAGAATACTTGACATACATACATACATATATATCACGCCTCATTCCCAGTGGGGTAGGCAGAGACCACCTCTCTCCACCTGCTACGGTCTTGGCACACCTCTCTCGCTTCCTCTACTTTCATAAGCATACTTGAACTTTCGGTAAACATATTTATTATTACCCGACCTCTAGTAATAGGTGGACCGGAAAGTAATGTCGTTTCTGCGCATGCCAATACTTGATTGTCATTTGTCAGCTCATTGTTTTGTTCAGAGGCGTACCAAAGACATTGTGAGGTTATAGTGATTTCTTTACTTATAGACAATTGAATTACAATTTTTTTTTGTAATTTTGGGTAAAATGGCCAGCCAAATACCAGAAGAGGTACACATCCGGCATTGCATGCTCTTTGAGTTTCGCAAGGGAAATAACGCAACAGTTGCTACCAAAAACATTTGCGATGTTTATCCAAATGCACTGGACATTCGTAAATGCCAAAGGTGGTTTTCCAAGTTCAAATCGGGTAATTTTGATCTTTCCGACTCGTATCGATCAGGAAGACCATCAGCGTTAGACAACGACGTGTTAAGGGCGGAAGTGGAAGCAAATCCGTGTCAGACGATCGAGGAATTGTCAAACAGTCTCAACAAACCTTGGTCGACCATCCAAGAACTTTTGAAGCAGATTGGAAAAGTAAGCAGAGCAGGTGTTTGGGTCCCGCATAATCTGTCCGAACAGAATAAGGCTAACCGATCAATCACATGCAACTTATTGCTTCAACGACACAACACAGAAGCGTTTTTTGATCGCTTGATCACAGGAGATGAGAAATGGGTCCTGTATGATAACCCAAAACGCAAAAGGCAGTGGCTCTCTCCAAATGAAATCCCTCGGAGTACTGCTAAGCCAGGTTTACACCCCAAAAAAGCGCTTTTGTGTGTTTGGTGGAGTATTCGCGGCATTGTTCATTTTGAATTACTGAAACCTGGAGAAACTGTTACTGCAGACCTCTACAGCGAACAATTGCAGCGAGTCAATCAATCTTTAATTGAAAAGTGGCCAGCGATTGTCAACCGAAAAGGCGTCATTCTCCAACATGACAATGCAAGACCGCACTGCGCAAGGCGAACTCTAGAAAAAATTAATGAATTGGGGTGGGAGGTGCTGCCTCATCCACCATATTCGCCCGATGTTGCACCATCGGATTTCCACTTATTCCGAGCGCTGCAACACTTTTTAAGTGGCAAAACATTTGCAAATTTGGATGATATCCAAAATGCCATCTCTAGATATTTTGCCGAAAAACCAATTAATTTTTATCGATCAGGGATTGAAAATTTACTCACTAGATGGCAAAAGGTTATTGACAATGATGGGGAATACATCATTGATTAAAAATAAAGACTCGTTAAAAATGTATGTGTTTGTATTTAGCGTAAGAAAACGACATTACTTTCCGGTCCCTCTAATAGTTATTATTGTATGTCCTTTATTGTCGGTTTATTTTTATTTGAAATTATTCTTTAGACTAACGCTAGAAATAAGTCTAATTATGGGCATGAATTAATTTATGAGTATTTTAATTATGTGGATGTTTTAATAGCGTAATTGTAGTGTTTTTTTTTTTTTGTCAATGCTACCGCTAGTGCAGATTATAAGTTATAAAAGCGACTCGCGCTCTCATAATTATAACGAGCACAATCGGGCCGTTGGTAAACATAATTTCTTTTCGCGCGTCTATACATGGGCACTGCGGGCGGGATTTCACTCGCTTTCTAAAGCGCGACGACGCCATCGTAGGGCCGGACGTTTCTACTTTTTTTTTACGGTTTAGATTATCCATAATTCGTTAATAACCCTCGCAGTCTAATAATCAATTTTTAACCGCGAAATTATAAACTTAATTATCTGTTCTACAGCACGCTATGCTGACCGTAACAGCCCCACCAACTTTGGTGTAGAGATTTTTTATAATCAATTCTCAGCTAATCTATACTTGGCGAAAGGAATAGAATACGATAAAGAAGCTTTGTTGGACTAAAGCATAATTATATACAACACGCACACACGTCCAGAGACATTTCCAATACAATAAGTAATATTCTAGCACAAGCAGCTTATATGCTCAAAAGAATGCTCCAACAACTGGTTATTGTTTCCTTACATCTAGACAAAGCGCTACAATAGTCATTTATTTTTATCAAGTAGTAGATAATCCGTCTGTAGTTCAAGTAAAATTTTCATAATTCTTTGATGTAATATAATATGCATAAGTTAAGTGTGTACTTTTAATTCGGAAAAATTATATGAAAATAAACAACAACATATGTATCCTTAATTTTTTTATTGAAATTTAAAGATCACAAAACATCAAAATTGTTAAATAACTTTAGGCCGGTAAAGTGGAGACTGATGAAACAATGGCTTGTCCTGGTGTGCAGGATGTCAGTTCTTATTTAAAGTGGAAAACAACCAACACCGATAAATGTGTATCTTCTTGATTTTCATACGAAAGACGGTCACTACTGGACCATTCTCATATATAACGTGGTGTTGATTAGAATGACACATCACCGCATTGTGCTCATCGCCCTAAGTCTTACGTGAAGTCTTGTTAGCCGATACTTAGTAATGTTTGCATACTAAACTTTAGTAGCAGAAATAGGGGCTGCGGTAGTACCTATCTAGAGGGTAGACCAGTAAAATACAAGGGTAAGTCCGTTGTAAATTTCGACAAAGCGACGGGACGAGCGAGAAGTTGACCTGATGGTAAGTGATAAGCATGTCCATTACAATGTAGCGCTAGGAAAGTGTTAAGTGTTAAGTCCCGTTACTCTAGTAATTACACCTTGGTCCAGCGCCCTCCAGACCGGTACACTAATATTTGTTCAGCGGCAGAAATAGGTAAAGCGCTCATGTGTTACCTATTTTGCTGTGCTTTATGCGGGAGCAAACACAAGTTATGTCGGACTTGCACCGACTAAAACCCCCACGATGTTCCACCTTCGTCGCTTTACGGTGGGGCCACGGGAACGCTTTGGCACACCTCTGCAACCCACCAGCGCAGTTCCCTCTTCCCACCTTTGTAATGGCGCACCGGAACAAACAGCGCGTCTTTCTCTCGACCCCTTATAGTTACCTGGGCAATGGATCCCCCCAAATCTGCCACTCGAAGGATATGGGAGCCAAGAGAGAAAACGCTTCCCACTCCCTGCGGCAGATTTGCTCTTGGGTTACGCCGCCCAACTGTTATTCGGTCGCGAAGGATAGTGAGGGCGGCGAAACGCTATACCGATACTTCTCCCCCTCGTTGACGTGTTAACTACCTATACGGCAGTAAGCAGTAAGCAGTCAGCAGCCAGTTTCTCTCGGTTCCGACGCCGCAGCCGCGTAACCGACGCGCCGCGGTTCCGATTACGTCGCGCTCTTTGTTCTGTGCTGTAATGTTTTTTTAATCATTTCTCAGCACAAGTCATGTTTTGAAATGATGATTTAAACATTCGAACGTAATATACTTTTAATATTTGTATATGGATTTACACGACCGAATAACTAAACAGTTTTTGCGTCATGTAATTTATAAACAACCAGCCGTTCCCCGCTGGCGCTGCTGGCGGTAAGTAATCCCTTTGCAACTCCCTTTAGAGATAACATTTCGTAAAATCCATTCTTAGGTGTCCTATACTCAATAAAGGGAATATTCCTACCAAATTTCAAATTTGCAGGCCCTATGGTTTTAGAGATATCGTGATGAGTCTCTACATAGGTGGAGATCTAGATCATAAATTGATTTGAAATATAACTCAACTCTAGCAAAATTTCTCGACTATCAAATCATATCTTAATATTTGTTAATCGCTTCAAATATACGACTTATTATATTGACGAAAAAAAAAATATCTTAACTTTTCTTTTGCTTACAATCCCCTTTATATTAGTTACTAAAAGAATTTCGTTTTGAACACAGTCAGATGTTAAAACTGTTGCACTGGTGATAGGTCTCGTGTTGCCGGAGACAACCTAAGTAGGTTGGTATCACCGTGGATATTTCTACCACTAAACAGTAGGTGATTATGTTCCGGTTTAAAAGGCGCTGTATGTAATGACATTTTTGGAGGTAACAAAACAAAACTTTATCGCTCAAGGCGTCGAGCACAATTTGGCGTAGTGTATATCATCCTAAGTAGCATCACAGTGTTACGTCAGTCGTCTCACTGGTCTCGTCGCTTAGTGTAATAAAAAAAAATCCATTCATTCCAATACTCGAATAATAATGACGTGTATAATATAGAAGAAACAGGATGTCCTTATTTGCTTTGATGTGAAGACATCTAGATTTTTAAGACCAATATTACTTCAATTCATACTGTAGAGATATAGACTTAGGCTCATGGTTATAAAGATCATTTTAGTGCCGCACCTAGTCGTTAAGTCTTTAGTTAAAAGACCAGTTTTTCCAGACCGACAACATTTGTTCGTAATGGGAGTAAGCTTCCCGTCTCGCGATACGCCTCGAGATCGAAAACCGCTTCTCGCTGACCTAAAAAGCCTTACATGTAACTTAACGCGTCTGGTTACAGGTAATTCTTGTAAGTAATATAATTATATTTGCGTTACTATAATTATGTTTATAGTAACGTATTTCATTCACGTAAGACGTATAGTTATTTTATGACATAATCCTTAAGACGACGACAGTTTATGTTTCTCTCGATTTATGTTTTAAAGCAACGACTCTCACAGAGACAGAAAGGACTGTACCACGCTGATCGCCAATCTTCACCAGTTGGAGAGGCACTTTAAGATGAAGACCGACTTCTAACCGCTTGGTCTTACAGCTGGTGGCGTTGCGAAATGACGTTCATAATAAACGATGAAAAGTGATCGTACAGTATCAATTAAACCAGGAAATTTGATATTTGAGAGCTGATCGTTTCGATAGTCATCAGCACTTTCGGATACCTTATTATGCAAGAGTGAAAAGCGACCGCAATCGATCACTCGCCAGCCAAGCTTGAATCGAGACATTTTCTCAACGCTGATAACTTAATTGATGCTTAATCCGATTCGAGAGTTACCATCGATTGTACTCGTTTCGCCCATGGATTGCTTTCTCATCATGGTTTTGTTATTCAAATAATCCTTAATTTGTCGAGTTGTACTATTTAATGATTCATATTTACTGTTCGATATAACATGACTAGTAACTAGTGAAGTTACTGCAGTAGATACTTTAGTCATTTCATTAAATGCAGTCTTTTACATCGGGATATAGTAATGCTTGCACAGCACTATTTGAAGATAAATAGCTGCTGCGGTTTTTCATATCTAGACGGTCTATCACAATGCAGATTTGTACTTTCACTTTTTAAAATGTATCATCATCATCAGCCGATAAGCCGAACATCAGACGGCCCATGCTGGACATAGGCCACCTCCAAAGATCTTCACATAGAGCGGTCACGCGTTGCTCGAATCCAGTGGGTTCCTGCGATTCTCATCAGATCGTCGTTCCACCTTGTGGGAGGTTTCCCAGTACTACGTCTACAGGTATGCGGTCGCCACTCGAGGACCTTACTGCTCCATCGGCCATCGGTCCTTCGAGTAATGTGCACTGCCTACTACCACTTAAATCTAGCAATCTTTTGGGCTATATTTGTGATTTTTGTTTTTCTGCTGATCTCCACATTTCTGATTCGATCGCGCTGAGAAACTTAGAGCATAGTCTTCTCCATTTCCCTTTGGGTGACTAAGGCTTTTTATAAGGCCCATAGTAAGGGGCCACGTCTCGGATACGTATGTCAACCCTGGCAACACGCATGAGTTGAAAACTTGTCTTCAGACACTACGGTATCCTAATCCCCTTAAATGAACCCCTACAGAAATGTTGTATATTGTGTAAAAAAATTAGGTTATATTGTAAATTCTTGCTTGTTGAATATTACTTATATAATAATTACTTAGAAATCTTGACCTCAAATAAATGCGGATTACGCAAATAACTTAGTCATTCTGAATCTGGACAAGAACTGCAGTTCGCTATGCTCGTTGAAGGTTAGTGCGGCCGCTTAAGTCTACCGGTTAAATTGAACCGTATCGATAATAGTTAACTGTTACGCGAACAGTTAACCGAGCGTGTGCAATTAAACTGTTACGATAGTGTTGTTAACAGGCCCATACCGGTTCTTTCTCAAGTTCATTCAGCAATTGAGATAGTTACGTATGAAATTAACTTAACGAAGTGACTATGGAGCCTAAGATATCCTGAAAAAATACAATAGTGCTATTAGAAAAAACGTTCAACAGTCTAACACGTGTTGCTTTAGAATCGAACTAAGATTCTCTGTTATAAGGTTAACCGCTGAGCTACGAAGGTAGTTAATATTAATAATAAAGACACTAACATTTTAACTTCTCCGGTTAATAAATCGTTGTTAATATTGGTGTTAACTGTTCATGTTCACGCTATTTACTTTGTTATAACCAGTTAATACATAGCTTTCAAGTTCATCAGAATTTTCTTTAAAAAAGACAAAAAAAAATCTAAAATATCATATTTCTGAAGGGTTATCCTCCCACTAGGCGAACCGACGATCTGGTTAGATTCATAGGAACCCACTGGATGCGAAGAACGCGGGACCAATCGATGTGGACATCTTTGGGAGAGGCCTATGTCCAGCAGTGGACGTCTATCGGCTGCTGATGATGATGACGATTATATATTACTGTATGACATGACAGATTTTTTTTCTCTTTTGTACTTGGTAAACTTAATTAAGCTCTCCTCAGATTTTTGCATTTCCTAGTAATAATTGTTTGTCTTTGCTTTATTTTCATGTTTACAAACCGGTAATATCACTTTTTTTATATGTCAAATGTTTACCAATGTACCAGATAAAAAAGATTGCTTCATTATAGACCATTTGATCGCCGAAGGTCAAATACAAGCAATGTGTGCGGTTTCTATACATGAGTTACCAAATCACTTAACGCAGTTTTCGTTATTTCTGTCAAAATTTGGTAGCTTATTTTTTTTATTGGTTAAATTTTGATCTCAATTTCACATGATGTTAAATAATCATGAAACTTGAGATGGTGAAGTGTACTGGTATACTACTGTAATATCTCTGGTATGGTATTGTAATTAACAATATTAAGAAGATAGTTAGCTTAGCGAGTTCAAGAAAAGCTCATCACCACTCAAAAACCCTAACATCATCTTATGATACCTACGTCTCAAAAATAGGGTTATAGGGTAAGCTGATGGTAACACTAAACTTCATCGGTGCTAGTCCCAAAATCATTTAGACAGGTACTACTGTCTGCCTGTCTGTGTCAGGGTATTAAGAATAGAACTAAGCAGAGTCCTCCCTGTCGTAGAAAGTCACTAAGAGGGTATCCAAGTTTGGGGTTCTTATAAATAAATATTTCACATACATATTAATTCTTTCCAAGAGCACAGTTAAATTTCTAAGATCAATACTCCCTCCCACTCGCAAAAAAGGTACTATCGTAGCGTTATTGAGAGTGGACTTCATCTTCATTCATCATTTCAACTGATGAACAACCACTGCTGGACATAGGTCTCTTGGAATGTGTTCCACAATGCATGGTCTTGTGCTGTTCGTATCCGGTGGCGCCAAGCAATTATTTTTATGTGGACACAGCGGAGGCTCTTTCCGGTGCAGGGTCACCATTCCAGCATTTTAAGTCTCCAACGTCCATCGGTTCTACGAGCTATGTGCCTTCAGTCTCGCCATTCGTGGGGTTATGTTATTGACCCTGATTCTTCTGGAGAGTAGATATAGCTTTGATAAATCTTTACTAACCAATTTATATTATTAAATAATTGAGGTCCCTGCTTTTATTATATATGTATACATATATAAGATAAATTAAGTAACAAGTATGTTATGTGTATGCTTCTCGAAAGTTTCTTTTAAACGTAACATGTAGAAATACCTCACTATGATGTTAATGTTTGTATTACGTATTGTCGCGACGGATTCCTTCGTACTGAAGGATGCTGTAGCTTAGAGAAATTACTGTAGTAGAGTTCATGATATGCATCAAAGCGACGAGTACAGTGTGGTGTTGTGTAAACATCCTAAGTAACGCTACATATTATAGTTAAAACATTTAACAACTCAATTCTATTTATATAAAGGACATCTACGTGTGAAAAACATCATGATATCTTTGGCACCATGAAGCCTGGAAGCTTGAAATTTGGTAGGAATGTTCCTTTTCTCTAGTATAGGGTTGCTAAAAATTCCTTCCCCAATGGAAGTTGTGAGGGTGTTACAATCAGCACAACCGGCGCGGCACAGCTATTATATTTATCAGAAACTCGACCTTGCGTTGTGTTGTGTTAAGCAAGAATAGAAAGGATTATTTCTTGCGATGATCCTTAGTAAGGTTTTAATCGGTGACGTCATCACACAAGAATGATCATTGCCGCAAAATAACAATGACCTTAAACCGCACAGCAGGCGGCGAAGCCTGACCATCGCTCACCAGCGTAAAGATTTGCCGGGGCGATGGTCGACATGGGAACTTAATTTGTTTTCACTACCATACATTCTTCGAACACCGTTCCTTTATGCAAAAGCTATAAAAGATTTTTTCCTTCCGTCACCTGATGGTAAGTGATACACCTGCCCATAACAATATGGTGCTAATTGAGGAGGTACACAGCACCACATTGCGGTCGTAGCTATGAGATATAAGAGCATCTCGCTACCCTAGTAATTTCACTATTTGCAACTCCCTTCAAACCGGAATACAGTAATGATCGCTCAGTACTGTTTGTCCGCTGCGATAAGATCTGCGGTGGTACCTACGTAGACAGTCTCCGGCAATTGAAACCTACCACCATTATGCTTGCTTTAGTTTGGGAGTAGTAACTTGTTGGTCGTTGTGTTCGTATAAAAGCTGTCCATATTAAATTATTTATTTGACCTCGGAAAGAAACCAGAGACCTCGTTACATGGAAAGCGATTAGCAGCTGCGCTACGATGGCCAGATCAACGATAGATAAGATCGGTAGTAAATATATATATATATAAGGTTGGAAAATATCTCCCTTCCGCTTTTTTGCTCTTTATTCAATGCTTTATAAAAAGTGTTACAGTGATCGGATTTAGTTCAAATATGCGCCGTTTTGTTCGATAATCTGTTTCCATCTAGACGGCAACTTCATAATACCTCCCTCGTAGAAGCCCCCTCCTTATTTGCGAAGAACTCGGACAGCCACTTTTCATAAGCCTCTTTTGAGTTCAACTTTACACCACCAAGGGCGTTCACCATGGACAGGAACAGGTGGTAATCACTTGGCGCTATGTCCGGGCTATATGGTGGATGCGATAAAACTTCCCATCCGAGCTCCCGTAGCTTCTGACGAGTCATCAACGAAGTGTGTGGTCTGGCGTTGTCCTGGTGGAACACTACACCCTTCCTGTTGGCCAATTCTGGACGCTTCTGGTCGATCGCCTGCTTCAAGCGGTCCAGTTGTTCGCAGTATATGGTAGAATTAAGCGTCTGGCCATATGGGAGCAGCTCATAGTGGATGATTCCCTTCCAATCCCACCAAACACACAGCAAAACCTTCCTGGCCGTCAATCCCGGCTTGGCCACTGTTTGGGACGATTCACCGGCCTTCGACCACGACCGTTTTCGCTTGATATTGTCGTATGTGATCCATTTTTGGTCGCCAGTCACCATCCGCTTCAAGAATGGGTCGAGTTCGTTCCGTTTCAGCAGCATATCGCGCAGGCGTTGATTCGGTCCAGAAGGTTTTTTTGCGTCAAATCATGCGGCACCCAAACATCAAGCTTTTTTTTGTATCCAGCCTTCTGCGGATGGTTTAAAATGGTTTGGTGACTAACTCCCATCTCCTGGGCGATGTCACGAGATGCCACATGCCGGTCTAACTCGATGTAGTCCATGATTTGATCGGTATTTGTCGTCACAGGTCTTCCGCCGGCTGGCTTATCCATGGTCTCGTTTTCACCGGCTCTGAATCGTCGAAACCATTCCTCCGCGGTTCGAAGTGATAGAGTACCATCCCCCAGAACACCATTAATCTCACGGAACGTTTCTCTAGCGGATTTGCCTTTAACGAAGGAAAACTTTAAAATAGCGCGAATTTCGGCGTTAGTGAATTATATGTTTACACGTCTATAACTGTTGAACGCAATATCCAAACTAATTATGCATAGCGTCGTTTGGTAGGTTATGTCAAGACCTTTCAAATTATGTATAGTATTGCCAGATACGAGCTCTGTAGCGCTTTGTACATAGCCGCGAAATTCAAAAGACAAAAAGGCGGAAGGGAGATATTTGCCAACCTATTATAACATACACAAGTATCATCGGTGTGAAGAGAGCTGTAGCTAGAAGTTACTGATGGTAGGTCTCTGTTATCGAAGACCGTCCTAGGAAGCCACTACCTTTTCCTATCGCGTAACAGTGGTTTGCAAATATTACTGTTTTTAGGTTTTTTTTTTTTTTATTAATGTGTGTAACAAAATGGTAACGGAACGCACACCCCGGGACCAATAGTGGGCCGGTACCGGGGTAGTGTCGGGCTCCAACCGACTAAAAAGCTTCACACGGGATTCCACTCTCTTCCACAAGCTCGAGGGGTCGCGGGATAACGTATTTCAGTTCCTCCGTGACCCCGATCGACGCCCGAATGAACGGGTCCACCCCGGGGAGGGATGTGATGTGAAGCAGCACCCCTCCCGACAAGATCCCTACGTGGCGACGCGTCGGAATACGAGACGCATCACCATATGCACTCCGGGAACCCTCTCCAAGAGGGGCGCCGGTCCGACGGCCCATGTCGGTCGCGGCGCAAGTTTCCTGCCGAGGAGCCATCCAGCGGTCGTGCGCTCGGCCCCGCCTTGCGGCGGTGAGCTGTCATCGTGCTCCGACCGCGTTCTGTCCCCTCGGCGCCCGCTCTCGGAGACGTTCGGTCTCCCGCTTCTGCGTCATAACAGAGTCGCAGAATCGGGACACCGTATTCCATGACGCCTCGCTACTGACCATGGTCCCGGACCACGGACGGTAGCGAGAGATCACTCCCTATCGCCGTAACGAGCGCAGCTCTATCTCCCCCCCCCCCCCCCCCATCGCGGGCAATCGTCCAAGGTGTGGGACGATGTGTCCACCGGGTGGCAACACTCGTCGCACGCCTCGTCTGTCCTACCTGACTGTTTTTAGGTTTGAAGGGTGCTGTAGGTAATAAAATTACTGGTGATAGGTACTGTTTAATTTTTTTGTCGCATAATAATGGTATTAAAAATTTTCATGTTTCGGTTTGAAGGACGTAATTTGTGAAATCGCTGTGGTTACAAGATTTAATAGTTTATGACTCAAAGCGTCGAGCACAGTGCGGTGCAGTGTATATCGTCTTAATTAGCGCTGAATTGTAGGCGCGTCATGTTCATCTCGACGTTTCGTTGGATAAATAAAAAATGAAGAGGCTGATAGACATGGTCAGTAACTATGTCGTTGCGTGTAGGTGTACTGGAGAAACGAGTCACTGTGGTACTGGGTTAATGGTCTACCTTGCATGCCTTTCTACTATCATCCTAAATTAAACCTTATTTTGATCACGTCAAGGTACTATATCGACTATACTGTTTTGTATCACAGAAATTTTATTCGTAATATATACAGATATATATGTACTAGCTATTCCCTGCTTTGCTGGCCATAATATATAATTAGATTCGAAATTTATTAGAAATGCTCCCGCTCGGCAATACGCTACCCTTCGGGCACCTTCCTGTTATCAACACCCCTGCAACCACTTTTGAGAGCAGCATTCTTATCTGACCTCGAAAGGAACATTTAGACCAAATTTCAAGTCTCCAGTCTTTGATTCTACAGATGTAGTGATGAGTCTCTACATGGGTGGAAATGTATTACACAACTAGACTTTCTAGACGCTCCATCATCATCGTCAAGCGATAGATATCCGCTTCTGGTCCCAAGGCCTCCGAATATCTCCAAACCGGTCATCCCATTAATTTATTGATGTTAATTAATATACATATGTAATGGGAATGAACTTGGATGGTTATAAGGATAGAGGAAGACAGAAGAAAGTGTGGATGGATTGTGTGGGAGAGACGACATGTGTAAGAAGAGTGTGAATTCAGATATGACGGCTGATAGAAGGATGTGGAAGGGAAGAACAAACTGTGCCGATCTTACATATATTTACTTTTGTATAAAATACTTTGGTAGGTTTTAGATCCAGTCCAGCAATGGATGTCTATCGTCTGATGATGATACTAATAAAGATAGAGTCGATTATCGTTTACAATATAATTTTCTAAGCCTAGATCATTCGAACTTAGACTTTATCGATATAAGGTTTCAATTGATTCTCTTAAGCTATTACGACGTGCCGTGACTTGTCGCGATTACGATAAACGTTTTTTGTTTGTTTTTATGAATCGCTCTAGATGATTGTACTTTCGCCGATGTCTCGAGAAATCATGACGGTGTATAATCGATTTGCTGTCTCGCTGTGTACAAACAAGCAATTGGTTATATTTATATTGAGATTCTTTCCCATGCATTCACGCCTTTAATTCATTGTATACAAGTACCAGTGTCTGTTTGTTGTTATATATAAACTGGTAGATATAGATAATATCGTTTATTTGTTCATGCCGTAATAACATTATAACAAACGAATACAATATTAAGAATTATATGATGATGATGAAGAAATGTGCTATCATAATTGCTCTTTACAAATTTTGGCTGCTTTAAGTACTGCAATGGAACTGTTGAAACAATTTTGATAATTTTCAGTATAAAGGTGATGGATATAGGTATTTTTATCGTCTAAAAACCTTACTATATATATATGTGCTTGTGTATGAAATTTAAAAAATTCAACATGTTTTTAGTAAGAAATATAGCACAATCATTATATCTATACTTTTTGTGAGATGTAAATACTTCTTTCCTTGATGTTTTTAATTTAATTTGAATTTTTTTTGTTGTGTAGTCACAATCATCATTACTCAACTTATGGATGTCCACTGCTGGACATAGGTTTGGTGTTAAATATATTTATACAGCAACAGTACACGTAGATATATCGTACTACACTTTTATATGATTGAGGTAAAATGTACTAAAGATCATTTATTTAATGTATGATAATTTTAACGAACACAAGTGTAAATATATGTATTTAAAAAAAACTCAAAGTAAAAGTTAAATTAACTCGACATAAACCCGCAAGGGTAAGATTCAACCAAACAGGTTCCCGTCAAAAACTTGCAGACTGTTTTGATATAATCTCGACTCGTAAAAGAAAAAGTTATGTCGACTTACGCTTGTCACTTTTCCAACGATAATATGACAGTCTTCGACGTAGTGTATTAATATAAAAAAAACCAGCTCCACCGGTTCCGTAGCGTAACGCTATTTTGCTGCTTAAAATTCAATATTAGGTAACTTAATAAACTTGACATTAAGAATATTATGAGCTTTGAATTTTAGATGAGGATCAGACAGGTTTTAGGCTGTGAGTCAACGATGTCTTTGTCGGATTTACGAAACAACTGATAGACTGATGTCTTTAGAGCTTATTAGTATTTTTTTTTAATTTACTATAACGACGAGTCATTTTCATCCTGTAAAAAACAAGTATAGGGCGCATATATCAACTATACTAAGAGCAATACGTAACCCTGATGGTAAGTGATCATCAGCAGATAGACGTTCACTGCCTGAGATAGGCCTCTCCCAAAAACCTCCACATCGATCGGTCCTGCGCTGCAGTCAGCATGGCCTCCAGCACCGCCGGACATTAGGGCTAGTCGTCTGCAGGGGTTCCTATGAGGGGATATGAGCCATTTGCCACCACGCTGACCCAATGCGGGTTGGCGGGAGTCAGAGCCTCCTTCGTTGATTAGCAGGGTGCACCACGAGCAGGTGAAGTTGGCCTCTTACGCCTGATTTGCCCGCCCATAACAACATGGCGCTAGATAGGATAAAATACACTGCATCACTTAGTGCTCTTCACTATGAACACAAAATATTAAGTCTCATTAACCTCATAACTATACTAACTACAGTGCTCTTCAAACGGGAACTGTATAATGTTGGCACAGTACTATTTGGAAGTAGAAATAGGCACTGCGGTAGTACCTATCTAGACGTTCTGGCAAGAGAGATATACCAGATAGTACCTATCACCAGTCTACCTTATTTTCCTGTGTTCCCGCTGTAAAATATATGCGCTGAAGTATTCTTCGGCATGTTATACAAGGCCTTATGGTCAGCTATGTGCAATTGAAGTAAAGTTTTATATCAACATTTCAACCCCAAGTCATTCGAGCGCGTCGTAACGTTCCCCTTAAGTTTAACATATGGCGATAACCGTCAGTTTAATTACAACGTCCACTACCACCTGGTAGTCTCCTGATGACACCTATATCCTATGTTGGCTTCGCAGTTCGTTACTCTTTTGAAGTTTAGATTGAAATTTTCGTATTCTGACTGCTTTTAGTTTTATTTATACTACTGCGCTTTGATTAAAACATCTCACGGAAGGTCAAAGCTCTCCTTAGCACCTACGCTGCAACTACGGAAAATATAATACCACCATGCGTTTGCCGTCCTCTTTACGCTTGCTTATTGAGCTCCAAGGGCTCCCACCCTCAAGGCTCACAAACCCGTGGACCTTTTTAATCGCCTTATACGACAGGCAGGGAATACCTTAGTCTTATTCTTAATAGCCTGAGATTACAAGGCTGTGTCGTTTGGTACCTACCTAGACGGTTCGTCAAAAGAAACTTACTACCAGTAAATGCAATTATAACTCTCGCTACATTTATTATGGAGAGTTTCATAACTTACCTTCAGATTATCATCCTGCTGCTGTGCTACTATAGTGGTTGAGAAAAATAATACCACACGAACATTTCCGATCCATACAAATAGTGATGCGCCATAGTGTTATGTGAGGTCAGTGTCCTAGCCCTATCACACGAGTACATCGATCACGACCGTCAGTATCAACCGTTAGTTCCGCTGTAGTTAATTTTTTTTAACATATTTAAAAAATAAACTCCTATACAAATAACTAACATTCAAAGAACTCACGTTAGGGGTTTTATTTGTATTTGACGACGCGACGAGACGAGAAAGACGTTCATCCGATTTTAAGTGATACGCTTGTCCAAACAGTATGGCGCTACTGGATGATATATATCATCATCATCAGCTGAACGACGTCCACTGCTATATATAGGCCTCCCTCAAAGAATTCCACATTGATCGGATAGGGATTCATATGGAAGGATTTGGGCCAATTCCCTCCACACTGGCCCAATTTAGGTGGGAGCCAGAGTTTCGTTTGTTGATTAGCAGGGTGCACCACGAGTTCGTGAGGTTGGCTTTGATCACGTGAGTTATTGTGCGGGGACCCATACAACCCTTATATGATATACCCCGAACCAAATTGCACTCATCGCCTTAAGATATGAGATGTAAGTCTCGTCACCCCAGAAATTTCACTAGCTACGGCGCTCTTCTAACCGGAACCCAGTAATGTTTGGACATTACTGTTAGCAACAGAAATGGGCGCTGCGATTCTACTTACTCAGACGGTCTCCGGCAACGGAGTCCTACCATGAGTAAATGATTTATAAATAAAGTAATAAGTGTAGTATGTATAGAACCGGCGATAAACTCCTTTAGCATACATTTGTCATTTTTTTTATTCTAGTACTCGACGATACTGGTTTTCTCCTGATGCTAAATACGTTTATAACAATGTACCGCTAATTAGGATGATATACACTACATCTGAATAAACTCGACGCTTTGCTACAAATGTTTAGTAGTCACCACAGTAGTTTCCCTACTTACAGCGACCTTCGATATAGGAGTTGTGGTGACACCTAGACGGTTTTAAAGAATAGGACTTACCACCAGTAATACCTGATATTTTTTGTTTCAGATATACTCTAAGAAATACCTGTTGTGTACTTCGTATTCAGACAATGTGCTCTCTATGTAGAAAGTGCTATTGTGTTAGAAATCTATAGGAGGCGTGTGTAACAACGAGACGCAGCTCCGGTAACATGTGACGCCAGCTCTTGGTGTATTAGCGAACTACCGAGTGAAAGTGAAAGAGGTGACCCCCTAAGATGAAGCTGAACCTGTTCAAACGGTCGATGATATTCGCCACGTTCTTCGGCTCGTGTTTATGCATAGCCCTGATCGTCGGCTCCCTGGGCACTACCCATTGGGTAGACGCCAGAGCGAGGAGGCCTTCGGATCCTTTAAAATCCGAAGGTCGGATTAGCTTCGGATTATTCGAAGGCCATAAGGAGCTGACCTTCGGGTACGGGTGGAGGAATCACAACGTTAGTGGTGAGTTAACTTTTGTAAAGGTTTGTTAGAATTAATGTGTATTAGATGTTTTTTTTTTACAAAACATCTTGCCTATTACAAAGTGACATTAGTTAGGAAGATGTATACACCAAAGCATTGTGTTCGTCGCTTTACACATAGGATGTTAAGACTCTTTGCTTCAGTAATTTCACTAGCTACAACACCCTTCAAACCATGTCAAAGTAATGTTTGCGGACTACTATTTGGTGGGAGTAATAAGAGCTGCGTTGGTACTGACCAAGCAGTCCATCAAAAAGTGTACCGATAATCTGATGAAAGTCAAAAGATTGTAATTGAACTCTTTAGTAGAGGTAGGAGGGATTTTACTGTTGGTCGGTCTATGTTGCCGGAAACAGTCCAGATTCCACCTCCGATCTTATTGCTGCCGTCAAACATTACTGTGATCCGGTTTGAAACGCTATGTCGCTAGTGAAATTATTGGGGTAACGGGACAAGGTATACCTCCAATCGACGAGCATAATGTGGTGCTGTGTATAACATTGTAACTAGCACGACATTGTTATAGACAGGTTCTCGTTCGTCTCATTGATTTGAAAAAGGGCCTATGTCCAACAATGTGCCTTTCGACTGATGATGATAATGATTAAGGTATATGATGATTCACATTCGTCGTGGATTGTGTGCAATCTGGACTACGTTTGGTATCTTAATTTTGATCTAGGATTTAAATTTTTTTGCTCTTAGCTATAATTCAATAATAACAGTTAAACTATTTTAAGTATAACCATCATCATCATTATCATCATCTGAGGTGACTTCTTCAAACTGAAGTTTAGAAGTAGATCGAAAAATCTCAATGCGATCAGATGTACATATCATCAGACGTACATATGTTTTAAGAAAGCCATGAATTTTCGTAAACAACTATATTAAAATTAATAACGAATGAATCATTGGTTTCCAGTTAAGGCTGGCACACACCCGGCGCGCCGGTGGGCGTGGTGCGGCACGGCCGCTCAGCTCGGTGTGTCACTGGCCGCTTCTGGCGGGGCCTGCATCCTGGCGGCCCTGTCGTCAGCATCACGCGCGCGATGCTCGCCACGCCCGCTGCTGGTGTGCAACTGTGCTGCCGGTGAGGAAACTATTCATATCATTTACTTGGCTAACTTTCATTGTCATACAAATATCATAATCTTTAAGAGAAGATTGAATCGGCTATTTCTATATTACCTTGTTATACCACCAAAGACTACATCACCGCTTACCATCAGGTGGTATTGCAGTCAAAAGCTGATCTAATTTATAAAAAAATAACATATCGTTTCAAACCGGATCACAGTAATGTTTGACGGCAGCAATAAGATCGGCGGTAGAATATAGATGGTTTTCAACAACAGCGACCGACCAACAGTAAAATCCCTCCTACCTCTACCAAAGAGTTCAAATACAATATTTGGTTGTCCACTTCTAGACACAGAGATAACTGAAACACACGACTGATATTAAATTGAGACTTCTTTGGCCCAAAACTGAGAAATGCTTATTACGATATGAAGTGAAGTATTTGTTTTTGTATTAATGAGATTGTATGTGATCTGCTTCCAGTGCTGTTTTCCATGGGCGCCATGGCTGTGTGGCTGACAGAGTACTTCCTGAGGCTGCAACATAATGTCATGTCGGATGAAGACCTGGCAAACGCCTGGACCTCTGAAGGGATGGCCGATTTGGGAATCTCGTTTTGGTTAATATTGTTTTTATAACTTGTTCTCTGTAAATAAGAAAAATATTTTTGTTTGTGTAATGTTGGTGTACTGAATTTTATAGAGATTGAGAAGAGATGTATAAGAGATATCCATCTATGTAGAGAGACTGGAACCATAAGGCCCGGAGACATAAAATTTGGTAGATTGCCTCTGCCATTTAGAAGTCAGCTGAGAACGAACTTTACGAAATGCCTTCCTTATAGGGGGAATTGCGGTGGTGTTACGACCAGCAAAGCGGATGTGGAACAGCTAATTAAAATGTAATAATTAAAAAATAGCATTATATCCATTTCTAAATGTTTTGTCATTAATCTACTTTTTCGACGAGAAAAGTTAGACATTCGCCCATAGCTACGTGGCTCTAGTTAGGATGATATATACAACAGCACACTGTGCTCGTCGCCTTGAGATATAATATCAGTCATGTTACCTCATTTAATTTCACCAACTACAGCTCTTTTCAAAATGAACCGCTATAGTGTTTGTACACTACTGTTTCGCAGCAGAAATAGGAGCTGTGGTGGTATTTACTCAGAAAGTCTTCAGTCGTTTTCGGTAGTACTGAACTACAGCGCTTGCACATTTTCTGTGTCTAATTAGTACTTTCTCTTCCGCAGGTTGGTGGTGGCGGCAGCTGTGGCGGCGTTCGTGAATAATGTCTGTATACTAATCGCAATGGCGGATGGCAGAGACGCCGACACGGTGGCACCGGCGCTGGAGGAGAAGGTCAACGGGGCGATAATGTTATACTGAAGAAACGTCGCTATGAGTAAAGGGAATGCGGTGATAGCTCAAACTAACTGTAGTACTTAGAGCTTTAAGATGTTCAGAGATTAGTCTAGACTGATTAGTTAGATGTCATTGATTCTGAAGGGCAAAATTTCGTATGTGCTCTGTTTATACAGAGGATTTTTCTAACTACAATTGGGTTGCTGGTGTATCAGCTCTCAACGTATGGTGGAGTATTCTGGACGAACTTGCTTCACCGTTTACGAACTCAGTACCACTTAACACCGTCTGATGTTGAAATCAAGTTTTTTGGTGTTGGCAAATTGTTCAGATAAATAACTAAATATATCAAATACAAAGTTGAAATTAATGTAAGAGTCAATTTCCTAAATACTTAATGCCGTATGGTATTCTCTCCCAGTCTATCTTAGGATCGAGTAAAGAACAAAAGTATAGATGCAGTATATTATAAAAAATTTAAAAATGAATTGGCTCGAAAATTATTTGAAACTGGGAGACACACCAAGAATAATGTTTTTTTTTTTAAATTTAATAAAGATATAATAATGAGATAAAATTGTACTAATGGTGACTTAATTGTCATGAATTATTGAAAACAAAAAATTTCATACAAATTGTAGTAACTTGATTAAAAAATTATGTTTATGTATGTATTTATCAAGTAGCTCGCTGGCTTAATGGTTAGAGCGTGCGGCCTTCATTCCGAAGGTCGCGGGTTCGAATCTCGGCATGTACCGATGACTTAATATTTAAGTTATGTACATTTGTGAACGGTAAAGGAAAACATCGTGAGGAATCCTGCACATGAGTTAGAATTTATTCTAAGGTGTGTGTGAAGTTTCCAATCAGCATTGGGCCCGCGTGGTGACTATGGCCCATCGCCCTCATATCGAGGGTAGGCCTGTGCCCCAGCAGTGGGGACGTAAATTGACTGTTATGGACAGATAATTTTTAGGCTAGGTTTCTCAATTTTTTTAGTCTGCTCAAAAAATGTTGTCAGAGCCACATGAAGCCAAGGTTTGCTGACCCCTCAGTTACCCTATTGTAGATTATAATACTCCTCTTTATATCGGAACTTAAGATCTGATATCAGTCATGGCATTTACAATAGTTCTAGATTATTGCAGAAGTCGATTGAATACGTCCATTACCTAGAATAGTTTTTAACATTTATATATAATATGTAGTGTTAGTCTTAAGTAACAAAGTATTAGATAGTAGAATATAAAATATACATAAGTACTCTTCTTATGCATTTGTATGTATATACATATAAACTTACACAGTTTAATATACATAATATGTAATGTATTTGTATTAAGTGCTCAAATTGTTTGGTCTTTTCAGAAGTTGGTTTAAAAACTAGATATTTTTGTATTTTGCAGTGTATTGTTTATTTAAAACACGATAGTCCAATTTGTAGAGTTCGTAGGTATTTTGCGTATAATATACATATATACGGTTAGAAGTAAAGTTGCTGCCGTTGTCTCGACTCATTTGTTGGTTAGTCACATATTAGGACACTAACGAAAGCTCCTTATAACAATTATTACAGCTCTACAATATCTTAAATATTTTTAACAAATTATTTTTTGTGATTTACACATGTAATTAGATGAATACTCTTTAGAAGGTTTATATTCGTACATCAAGTAAACTTCATTCATAATAAAAATATTGGTTGATGTACTTGTACTATAAATTGCTACTTTGGACCTAATGAAAGTTGTGTGACGGTTCAAAATTCTGAAGTCATCCCACTAGAGGATTTTAATGGATACATTAATCACTACATAACTGAAACATCCATCAGAAGGTAAGGTATCTTTCCAAATATTTCACCTGTACCAGAACAAGTCAAACTATAGAAATTGGTGTAGCTAATGATGTGTTTGGTTAATTTATTGGTGAAGTGGTGATATCAATTCCGTTCCAAAACTTCCGCCAATCCGTCCAAGGGTTGCTTTATTATACTCTTATAGAAGATATATATGTTCATTCCATTAGTTGTGCCATTAGGTTAAGCTGTTTTATAGAATCTCTTCTTTGTAACAGTATTCTGATTTTTTTTTAATCTATTGTAATGAATAAGTAAATATATAGATATTTTTGTATGTGATTTTTGTTCATTAAGTCCTTATGTTTTTTCATCTCCAACAGGTTAACTCTTGTCCTATATTTCACCTGGTTTTAAGCGATAATGTGGAAGTGGACAGCTAAGCACCTTTGCATAATGACCTGGCTCTCATTTGAGGTAATTTCGGAATACATAAATGCTTTAATGGCCGCGAATTTATAATATGAGGGTTGGCTACCGCCAATTTAAGTTCGCAATCGAATTAGAGATGTTCGAGATCAAGAGAAATCTTTAGTTGTCGCTATCCAGGTCTTTCCTATTAGGGATAACGGCAACGCCTTATGCTACCGAGTTTCTTACACCCCCTAGTGTGACTAGTGGTAGAGAAACAAGTTAATATGTCCCACGGTGACAAGCACAAAATGGTGTATCGAACGCCATGTCAAGATATATATTGCTTCGTCTATTAAAAAAGTAGTTGTTCCTCGCCCGCTTCGCTGGTTTTACACTAATAGATTACAATTTAAAATTTATTAGAAATATTGCCGTCCGACAGCAACCTGCCGCCCCCTGGTCACCTTCCCGTTATTAACTCTCCCGCAACTCTTTTTGAAGAAGGAATTTTGTAAAATCCATTCTTAGCTGATCTCTAAATGGCAGAAGTAATATATCTACCAATTTATTAGTGTTTTCGTCTAATACTTTCGGAGATCTATTTATAAGTCAATTCATCTCTGGTTATCTCCTATGTGTATAAGGTGTTGATATTAAAGAAAGAGTTTAAGTATTATATGAAAGTATACAAAAGTATATAAAGATATACAAAGAGCGCAGAAAATGTAGATTGATTGTATTGTGAATGGTATGACGTAACGAGATGACAGAAACCAGTGCTGAAAAAAAATTCATCTCCTACTCCATCTAGTGGGAATAAAAGGAAGTAATCCGATACCATCTAACTGTTGTGGCGTTCTTTACGAGAGGACTATGTGCAGCAGATGTGATTAATCTAGCTGTATGATTAATCCGAGAGCCGGCAACCTAAGATTCGTTGTAACTGGAATAACTCGTTTGATAAAATCCAATGGTCCACTAGTATAAAGTATATATGAAATTGAATCAATATGAAATGTTATCTAGGATTAAAGTAAGTGAAATTCACGATATATTCGAATTTAATTAGTGGCAGAAAGAATAGTTGAAGATCGAATTGGTTTTCTCATTCTGATCGCCAAACTTCAGCTTGAAGAGGACACCTGATGATGATGATGAATTAGTGGCAATAAAAACTTTCCAACCTCTATATAAAGGGACATTTTATTACATTATATTCATAGAAAACGTCTAAATATATGTAAATATATAACTAGATATAATGCCAGCCATTACTTCGAATGAGGATAATCCTGTCGAAGTTACAACGAAAAAAAAATTTCTGAAATGAACTCGTCCAGTTTTTAGTTCACTGTGTATTCTACACGCGTGCGTTGCCTTTGATTAAAAACTTGAAATTCCCGGAGGGTGTTTATCGGGAAAGGGTCCGTATAAGCCTACGAAAAGCATAAAGGAAACATACATGTATTACTTCTAAAAAAAAATCTTTTGTTATAAAAAGAGGGACGGATTTAAAACATGAATATACAACAAAGACTTTAAAAAGAAACCGCACTGGTAAATGACTATAACGCGGTAAGCTCACCGCTTATATATGTACTTATTAATATTTAAATGTTACAGTTTTACCGGTGGTAGGTCTCTAACCGGAGACCATCTAGATAGGTATGACCGCAGCTCTTTTTGCAGCTGACAAACGGTAATATGTAAGTATTACTGTATTGCAGTATGAAGGCCGCTGTAGCTAGTGAAAATTACTGGGATATGGGAATCATCTTGTCTCAAGACGATAAGCACAATATGGCTATCATCCTATCTAGCTTGATATTGCTATGGGCAGGTGTGCAAAACAAATAATAATTAAGTAAATAATATTATAAATAAAACATAGATATGTTCAATAATAGTAATTTTGAGCGATTAACATATTTATTTTTTATATACCCCATAATATATAAAGAGAAATAGTTTTAATTGAAAAAAAATATTCACCGACGAGGATGGGATTCGAACCCACGCGTGCAGAGCACATTGGATTAGCAGTCCAACGCCTTAACCTCTCGGCCACCTCGTCCTATGCTACAGTACACGCAAACCACTGACGTATATAGTTATACTTTTCTATTAATTAAAAGATTTTTTTAATGCAGCGAAAAGGTAAATGTAAATAATAACATACATTTGTATAATAACTTAAAAATAGAGATAACGTATATAACTTAAAGTAATTAAAAGCTAAGACCGTTATGGAGTCCGTGAACTTGAGAAAACAAATCTGTCGTGTCATAAGTTGCGCGTGCGCAGCGCTGTTAACAGACGGTACGAATGTTGATACAATATACTACAAAAAAATAATTAATATACCGTCAACAGCTGATAGACGTCCACTGCTGAACATAGGCCACATGTACATGTATACATATGTATTTACACACATGTATATCCATATATTTATATATATACTCCTATATAATATAATGGAGACCGATCGGTGTATAGATCTTTGGAGGAGGCCTGTGTCCAACAAGGGACGTCTATCGGCTCATGATGATGGTGATGATGATATATATATAGATATTCATTGACTTGTCAGAAGATCTTCAAAACTGTCAGACGTAAACACTCAAACATATGGGGTAAATATTGCCTCTGCCGTTTAAAGGTCAGCTAAGAATGGATTTTATAAAATTCTTTCCCCAAAGACATTTCCGGAGGTGTTCCAGAAAGGTGTATATCTATTTCATCACTACCACCTTATCACCATCAGCTTTAGTTAACGATTACCAATAGATATGGTCCTCAGCTTTTCGCATTCGTCCACTTTCGGCCGCTCTTACAACATCGTCCGTCTATCTAGATTTAGGGCGTCCTACTAACTGAGTATCGATAAGGTTTTTGCTACTGGTAATATTGGTGAAAGGTCACTGTTGCATTACCGCTGCCAAAGAGTAGTGTGCTAACATTACTTTCTAATTCTCCAGTTTATTAGTAAAAGTACGAGAATAACAAGATCGAATGTGTTATTTGTCATTGCAACGAGCACAATGTGGTGTTGTGTATATTATCCTAACTAGCACCCCCATTGTTATGGGCAGGTGTATCACATGCTATGTACCGAAAGTCTTGTAAGTTTTTTTTAACCTTTTTACACTAATAGATATCCGTGTATAAATCTGGAATTTTTAAAAGAGCTAATATAACAATGTATTTATTTCCTTTCCTCGATTATAATTCAGTATGGCACCTGAACGTCACTTCCGGCAGGTTGCGATTTCGAACACGTACAATGGATTTGATTGAAATCTTTAGATTGTGAACTTGTTACTGGAAGCCTGGAGGACATCGCAACCTTCGTCATAACGATCGCCGTCTCCAGGGGCCGATGATGAATGAATCGATTCGAAGGTGAACAGCGCTCGAAGATTTCAGCTTTTCATACTAAACATTTTGATAATAGGCGTTTTGGATCGAAATTAATTTTTTTAGATTATCGGCGCAAATATTTTATGTATCGTTAAAAATAAATAGCTGGATAATAAAAAGCTCGATTCACCGTACAAATGTGACGTCACCTGTTAGAGAGACAACATCTGTTGTAACCCTGCCCCCACTATCGACACTACTGTACTAGAGAGTTCGAAGAGTTTGCAATGGTATTGTACCATATAATTCGCCATCTCCTCTTTATCACCGGACGACTAGACGCATGGCGAGTCACGGTCTTTGTGTTGTAAATGTCCCCAGATTCCGAACAGAGAGGATACTCGTAATCGTTGTATTATCTCCAGGTGACGTCTTTTATTTTATATGGAGATATCAAATAGATTACTTAGCTGCTGGAACTTACTGTTACTAGTCCCACGTCGTTTTCTACAGCGTCCTTTGGTGGAATTAGGAAAACGCCTTCGTTCTATTGCGTAGAGTTTCATTATCCCAGTATTTACACTGGCTACAACGCCCTTCAAGCTGTCGCTAAGATACAAGCTTTTGAAGTCTCGTTACCCTAGTAATTACATCGGCTACTCTTCAAAACACAGGACACAACAATATTTACACACAATTGTCTGTAGGCTGCAATAGCAGCTGCGGTGGTACCTACACCTATCACCAGTAACAGTGATCCTTTACGATTTCTTTTCTGTATGAAGTTTGATGATGAAGCTCTTTGAATGTTCTCTGGTGTCTTGGCTTTTTTATTTAATAAAATATAGGGAACGTTAAGTAAATAATATGTTGGGGAAAAAGAAATCCATTATTTTTATATGAACTTCAGGACTTTATTTAACATGCTTCGGATTGTCCGATTTGGGTCAAATATGCACCGTTTTGTTCGATGATTTGTTGCCATTTTAAAGGTAACTTCATAATGCCTCTCTCGTAAAAGTTTTGGTCTCTATTTGCAAAAAACTCTAGTAGCCGATTTTCACAATCTTCCCTAGATGCCAATTTTTTATCACTAAAAAAATTTTGTAATGCAAGAAAAAGATGGTAATCGCTTGGTGCCAAGTCCGGACTGTATGGCGGATGCATTAAAACTTCCCAACTAAGCTCCCGAAGTTTCTGGCGAGTCACTGTAGACGTGTGTGGCCTAGCGTTGTCCTGGTGGAACACGACACCTCTTCTGTTGGCCAATTCTGGCCGTTTCTGGTCAATTGCTATCTTCAAAAGGTCCAGTTGTTGACAGTAGAGTTCAGAATTTAGTGCTTGGCCATATGGAAACAACTCATAATAAATAATCCCCTTCCAGTCCCACCAAATGCACAGCAGAACCTTCCTGGCCGTTAGTCCTGGTTTGGCCACTGTTTGAGGTGCTTCACCGCTCTTTGACCATGATCGTTTTCGCACAGGGTTATCGTATGTGATCCATTTCTCATCTCCAGTCACCATCCGTTTAAGAAATGGGTCTATCTCATTCCGTTTGGGCAAGGCTTCGCAGATGGAAATTCGATCCATCATGTTTTATTCTGTTAATTGGTGTGGCACCCAAACATCGAGCTTCTTTTTGTATCCAGCTTTGTGTAAATGATTTAAAACTGTTTTGTGGTCCATTTTTAGCTCCTGGACGATGTTACGACTGCTAACATGCCGGTCAACTTCGATCATTTCTCCGATTTTATCGATATTTTCGGCGACCGGCCTACCTGTGCGAGGTGCATCTTTAACATCAAAAATTCCTGAACGGAATCTACGAAAGCAAAATTGCACATAATTAGCTGTTACAGTATCGGGTCCATAAACACCATTCACAATTTTAGCCGCCTATCTTGCATTTTCGCCTTTAAAATGCACCGAATTTTCTCTTAGTTCACTTCCATTTTTAACACCCTGTAACTCACAATTGAATGCACCAAACAAAAAACAGCAAAAGAATTTTTTTACTGCGAAATGTCACCTTTCCAACGAGCATCAATCTGAAACTGTTTGATCGATACTTTACGAGAAATTTACCACTACAGCCATCTACCGAAAAAATAATGGATTTATTTTTCCCCAACCTATACTATGTTGTTCGTAATTATACACATCTTCCGTTTCTTTATCGAAAATCAAACGGTTGTGAATTTGACGAAACGGTTTACTGTGCGATTGTGTTTATCGCGTGCGATCAACGAGCTGGTTTTATTGGCTCCGTCCTGTGCAAATAAGTGAGAATGCTTAGGCAGGGACGGTCACACTTGACTCTACTTCAGTCTACGCAGTCCGTTTTAAATTTCCATCAAGATCTATTTGATTTTATTCTCGTAACTTGCTCTAGAGCGTTTCGATAATAAAGAATTGACTTTAAACAAAATGTAATCGCAAGTACTAGAGAAAAAATAATACTGATAATCAAAATAATGGTAATATATCATCATCATTATCCCATGCATGCATCACAAGTATGAACACATAAAAATGTTCCTGATGTAAAATTTGGTCAAATGACGGTTAGACATTGTAGCACTATGTATCGACGCCATAACCTCTTTTTTTGTTTTACATGGGGAAAAAGCTATAGCATACTTTCGCAGGGGCAAAGACAACTTATTGAAGGTGGAAGTCCAGCGACTTCTACCGACTAAAACCTCCATGATGTTCCACTTTCGTTGCTTTACGACCGGTCCACAGAAATGCTTTCGCACATATCCACGACCTCACAACCCTATCTCAGGAGTAGAACACAGAAAAAGATGGTCCTTTCACCTCTGAAAAGGCATAAGCGTGCTCTCCTCACGGTCTCATATTGTCACTTAGGCAAAGAATCCCCAAACCCGTCATCCAGAGACCATGGGATACAAGAGAAAAAACTCTCTTGGTTTTATGCGACGGATCTGGTTTTGTGCTCCATTGCTAATTGTTACATGGCTGCGGAGGATAGGAGGAGCAGTGGAACGCAACACCGACACTCCCTGCTCTCGCGGCGCTACTGCTACTTCTTCAGCGGTGCGGCACCACTTAATCGCGAAGGGTAGGGAGAGCGTCGATTTGCAATACAAACACTCATTTCTCTCCACGACTCCATCACGGCTGGGAAGGGTAGTGCTTGCCTCGACCGCACCCAACTGGCACATATCCGAGGTGAGCTAACGGAGCACACCTGGAGCGGGGACACCTCGGGTCAGCTCTACGCCACGGGCCGACCAGATAGATTCCTTTTAGCTTCACCATGCAGCCCGACACTACTCTGAAGATATCCCGGTTGTCAGTCTACACGAGATTAGTGTGGCTCTGAATCAGCTTAAAGGCAACAGGGCACCTGGTGATGACGAAATAACAGCTGAACTTCTGAGAGCTGGTGGAAAGCCGATCCTCGAAGTCCTGCAGAAGTTGTTCAATTCCGTCATACTAGAAGGCCGATCGCCTCGGGCATGGCACGGAGATGTGGTGGTGCTTTTCTTCAAGAAGGGAGATAAAACCCAGTTGAAGAATTATAGACCCATCTCACTTTTGAGTCATGTCTACAAGTTGTTTTCCAGAGTCATCACGAATCGTCTCACAATCAGGCTCGACGACTTCCAGCCTCCCGAACAAGCTGGATTCCGTAAAGGCTACAGCACCATAGACCACATTCATACTCTGCGGCAGGTTATACAGAAGTCCCATGAGTATAACCAGCCCCTATGCTTAGCGTTTGTGGACTATGAGAAAGCCTTCGATTCGATTGAGATATGGGCCGTGTTGCAGGCCCTCCAACGGTGCCAAATAGACCACCGGTACGTCGATGTTCTTAGGTGCTTGTACGAGAACGTCACCATGTCAGTCCGCCTCAAAGACCAGAGCTCGAAACCGATCCGATTGCAGCGTGGAGTAAGACAGGGAGACATCATATCTCCGAAACTGTTCACCGCTGCATTGGAAGATGTCTTCAAGCTTCTGGATTGGGGAGGATATGGCATCAATATCAACGGCGAGTACATCACGCACCTTAGATTTGCCGACGATATCGTGGTCTTGGCTGAGACCATGGAGGACCTCAACACAATGCTCGATGATCTTTGTAGAGTTTCACAACGAGTGGGTCTTAAAATGAATATGGACAAGACCAAAATCATGGCAAATGTCCATATTGTACCCACTCCAGTAACAGTTGGAAGCTCTACACTTGAAGCTGTTGACAGATATGTTTACCTCGGACATACTATCCAACTAGGTAGGTCCAACTTCAAGAAAGAGATCTCTCGTCGAATCCAACTCGGATGGGCAGCATTCGGGAAGCTAAGAAATATCTTCTCGTCCAATATACCGCAGTGTCTCAAGACAAAAGTCTTTGACCAGTGTGTGTTGCCAGTGATGACATACGGAGCAGAGACGTGGCCGCTTACTGTGGGCCTTGTCCGCAAGCTTAAGATTGCTGAGAGGGCGATGGAGCGAGCTATGCTTGGAGTTTCCCTGCGAGATCGAATCAGAAATGAGGAGATCCGCAGGAGAACCAATGTCACCGACATAGCTCGAAGGGTCGCCGTCGCAAAGTGGCAATGGGCAGGGCACATAGCTCGCAAAACCGACGGCCGTTGGGGCAGAAAGATTCTCGAGTGGCGGCCACGTATCGGAAGACGTAGCGTGGGCAGGCCCCCCACAAGGTGGACCGACGACCTGGTCAAGGTCGCTGGCAACCATTGGATGCAGGTGGCCCAGGACCGGTCTGAGTGGAAATCTTTGGGGGAGGCCTTTGTCCAGCAGTGGACGTCTTCCGGCTGATTGGATGGATTGGATGATGCATGGACGTGAAAACTAACTAGTGAACGCATCGACACGTGAATATGAGCATTCGCGGAACGATTCATATTTTGAATTTTATATATACTATAATAGCCAATTTACGTCCCCACTGTTGGGGCACAGGCCTACCCTCAATATGAGGGCGATGGGGCCATAGTCACCGCGCTGGCCCAATGCGGGTTGGTGATTTTATACATACTTCATCATTTTATTTCTAATCAACTTTTGGAAATATTTTGACTGTATTATTTATGTGGTTGCTATAGTAACGATTGGTATAGAAACTCATTTTCGGTTGCGGTTGCTCTCGAAGAATATTTCCGATAACAGCATAAGGTAAAAATTAAGGCTTGTGAGCTATATTTGGAAATTACCTTTGCGTCAAAAATCAACATTGTGGTACATGGATACTTGATTTCCGGCAACAGAGATCTTTTTCTTTGTCGAAGATGAAATCTTCATAAGATAGATCTTCTTCAAGAGAGCAAACAGGGTTATATAGGAGTTGTACCCAATAAAACTTCACTCGGTGGTCATCCTTAGTGCCTTGCAAGAGGCGTTGGGATCATATATGGGACATTGGGGTTTCCCTGCACGGCGCCTAAGCACGTCCCGGGGAGTGCTATAACCCTCGCCATCATACTTTCTTTGCGACAAGTACCAGACCACCTCGTCTTTCTCGTCTACTCTGGGCTCACTTAGCGGGCAACGAACCCCATCCTTGAAAGCCCGTGAACTATTTTAGTCAGTTTAAAAGAGGAGCCTAACCCTCCTAGGCACCATCTCTGAGCCATACGCTAAGGGCCTCCACCCTCAAGGCCCGCGAAATTCCTAGACTCTTTTAGTACCTTCTACGACAAGCTGGGCTTACCTTACTTCTATTCTTAATAGCCCAAGACTACAGAGCAAAATAGAGACCTAACTTTTCTAAAATTATTTTCAGTTTTAATATCTTTAAAGAGACTGTAATATTATAATAAGAAGAGTAATAATATCTTTGAAATATTGCAGAACAAAATATTAGTATTTATTTAGGATTTAGACTTCGCTGCAGACGCCTGACTGACCTTGTATTAAGGTTGCAGCTATAAATTGCTTTTCCAAGTTTATTTTAAATAAACTTTTCTAGACCTCGTTTCGTGATCGAAGCAGATTTTCTTTAGCAGCAAAGTCAAGGCTTTATGAAGACAGGATGTAACGTCAATGGAACGGTATAACCCAATTCGCATTCTCTGAAGCATAGTTTTGTTGTTAATAAATAAATATAGATAGATAAACAAGAAAGTAATGTTATTCTGAGTAAAGTCGGTGATCCGAGATGTGGTGCTTGGTTAACTCATAAACCGCTGTCAAACATCATCCTTTATATTGTGCCAATCACGATGAGTCTCTGGATACGGATAATATAGAAAAAAAAAATTTCGAAACTAGTTTTTATACAATGAACCGATGAGACTAGCTGGATGTTCACCTGATGGTGTCAGGATGATACACAGTGCACCACATGGCGCTCGTCCCCTCGAAACATAAGATGGAAAGTCTTGTTACCCTAGAATTTTCACTCATCTGATTTACAGATTATATGTGTCATCTATATATTATATATACATATAGATGATGTAAAACTATTATCACCTATGTAGAGATTCATCACGATATCTTTGGAACCATATGGACAGGAGAATGGAAAATCGGTAGGAATATTATTTTTGCTGCGTATAGGGTAGTTAACGGATTTTACCAAATGTTACCCCAAAAGGGGTTGTGGTGGAGTTTCACCCAGCGACGTGGGCGAGGAAGCGCTACTTATACATACTAAGTAATATATGAATAGATTACTATTTAAATAGAAATACAAGATATATGTTTATTTCGTAATAGAAATCATATTAAAGCTTCTCCTTGTTGTTCCTTTTGTATCTGAAGTTTGCTTGTTTACCTCAAAAAAAAATTGGGCCATTTGTATATAATTGTAAGGCTTTTCTTTTGCCGACAAAGTGACTAGACGAGGGAGGCTTCACTTAATGGTAATTGTTACATAACGTCATGCTAGTTCGGATGATATCCACTGCACCACATTGCGTTCATCTCCTTGACACGAGGTTAAGTCTCGTCCCAGTAATTTCACTACCTAAGACACCCTTCCAATGAGTTTGTGAATATTTTGTAGGAAGATTTATGTAAATAAAATACTGAAGTATTTTAACTTAAACTTTAATATTAACCCCGTAGCTCAACTTCAGGAAATCACTTTGATATTACAAATCTGTATAAAGCAGCGAGCGGCTGCGGCGCCGGGGACGTCTCGGGGACACTTGTTATATATGTTCATATCTGTGAAATATGATTTCACATTTGAATGCATAAGTTTTTAAAATACTATTCGTTTGGTGATACATTCGAAAAGATATTTAATTTGACAGACACTATACTTTTCATTTGCACCGGAACTTACAAGTAGAATAAAACATCTTATTCATCATCATCGGCCGATCTCCACATCAATCGGTCCCGCGTTGCTCGCATCGAGTGGGTTCCCGCAATTCGCATCACATCGTCGGTCCACCTTGAGGGAGGACTCCCACCACTATACCTACCGGTACGGGAGCGCCACTCGAATACCTTACTGTCATATCGAACGTCGATTCTTTTAGCCCTGCCCACTGCCACTTAAGTCTAGCAATCTCTTGGACTATGCTGGTGTACTTAGCTCTTCTACGGATCTCCATGTTTCTGATTCGATTGAGCACGGCCCTCTTCAGTGTCTTTGGGTGACTTTGAGCCTTTTTATGAGGGCGATAATGAAGGGTCACGTATCAGTTCCGAATGTCAACTTTTGTAACAGGCACAAGTTGAAGACTTTTGTTATCAGACACTGCGGTATCTGAGACGAAAAGATGCTGAGTAGTTTCACGCACGCCGCCCACCCGAATTGGATTCGTGGATTGACGTCTTTCTGTAAGTTGGACTTACCTAGCTGGACTGTTTGTCCCAGGTAAATGTATTCGTCGACAACGCCCAGTGTAGAGCCCTTGGCTATTACTGGCGTGGGTACAATATTGGCATTAGACATAATCTTTTTCTTCTTCATATTCATTTTCAGACCCACGCGTCGAGACGCTATACAGAGGAAACATCATATTATTACGTTTATATCTGTATAGTTTGGATTATAATCACACCGCTGATAATGGTCAAACTTCCATCAAAGGTTTCCATACTGATGAAGATCATACGTTTGTGGCGTATCGATCATAATTTCCCAAACCATAAATAATAATGAGACCGCGTATAATGACTTGTGCTCGCTATTGTACGTTGACATCCGGAACGTAGCGATGCTGTTATGGCAGCTGATTAACAATATAAGAGTATTAGCTAGGCGGCTGAGGTCGAAAACGTTCTACCACAAGCCGACTTCCACTATAGCCAGGAAATATACCAAAGTTCCAAGTGTTACAAAGAAAAATGTTAGGTACGTTTGTTGATCTTTAGAGGAGATATCCAGAGATTGATTGACTCATCTCTAGATCTGCAAAACTATTAGACGTAAACATTGAGATATTTGGTAGAGATGTTGCTTTTGCCGTTTAGAGATCAGCTAAGAATGGATTTTACAAAACTCCTTCCTCTAAGGGGTTGGGGGGTATTGATAACGGCAAGGATCTTGAGGGCGGAGGGTTGTCACCGAGCGGGAGTATTTCAGACTAATTTCAAATCTTCTATATTACGTCCAGCAAAGCAAGCGAGGAAGAACTTGTTATTTTATATTAAGGCAAATTTAATATTTTTTTAAGAATAACCCTTAGTAGAGCCATAAAGAGAAAGTGAAGAAATCATCGTGAGGAATCTCTCAATAACATCTTACTTGGACTCGTGATTTCGATCAATTCACACTTGGCCAGCGTGGTGGATAAAAGATTGACTTCTTTTGAGAGAAGGCCCTGTGTAGTGGCGACAATAACGGTTCTTATTTATTTATACATATAATTTTTTTTTTAATATAAACGGTTTTGAATAAGGGTAAACATTATGCTTCTTTGGTAGGTTAGGGATTTCACTGTGCTGATAAAGGTAATGAGTAAAGCTGCTGCACTTTAACCGGAATTATTTCCTTTTTTTTATTCAACGAAGCGACGAGACTGGCGGGACGGTCCCCTGATGTTAAGCGATACGTCTGCCCAAATAACCACATTGTGCTCGTCGTCTTGAGTCATAAGACGTTGAGTCTCTTTATCTCGGTAATTATATATAGCGCCCTCCAAACGGTAGTACATTAATGTTGGCACCCAACAGTTGTGCGGCAGAAATAGGCATTGCGGTGATACCTACTGTACCTTTTACGACACCTCATGGGCTATATTCTCTCGGCTCGCACTTCCGAGCTTTTACGAGTATTCTTAGAGAAGCCTATGTCCCAATTGAAATAAAGGTGTGAACGTAAAATACGCAGTCAAAGGTTCTAGACGGGCGCACATGAAAAAGTAACGTCCTCAATAAATCGTCCGACGAGTCCCGTTATTCAGCGTCCTGTCTCAACATCCGTCCACTTATTCCCTCTCACGGTTAGCGCGTGATATATAGCCGCGAGTTCTGAACAAGCGAACAGTGATTATGTAATATTTTGGATAATGTTATATCCTCGTAGCATTTCGTAGCATTATCGTAGCCACGCGAAACGTTCTCGTAGAAATCCGCTACGAATATCAACTAACAGATTCACTGTTGATCCGAATGGTATTGTATCAGTTTGTGTTTTTTGGTGTAAGAGGTCCCTATACAACAATTCACGGGACCTTTTTTTTTTGTTTCGGGGGGAAACCTTCGAAAAGAGACTTTCTGGGACGAAGTCGGAGTTATGTGGAGATTTTTACCCACTAAAACCCCCTCGGTGGTCTCCTTCGACATTTGGCGAGGTTACGGGAACCGCGACCTCGCTAATGTTGGAATAGCCCATCCCAGGGTTTGCTTTACGCAGACTCTACTAGTCCCGTGAGCACTACTTTAATGACTGGAGACTACTTCGAGCCATTGGCCTCCTCAGGGTTGTTTAGAAGGCGGTGAGATCCGCATCATCACCGCCTACGACCCCAAAAGACCCATTATGGAGGGGAACATCATTCACCGGTGCAACGCTAGCTCACGGGACCCAAGCCAACCTCACCTGCTCGTGGTGCGCCCTGCTAATCAACAAACGTGGCTCTAACCAACCCGCAGTAAAATTTTGTTTCGATTTGCTTTGATCTTTCAACTTTTAGTTTGAAGGCTGATGATTATCTGAACGTAGTAGAGTTTTTCCGCAAAAAGTCTGTATTATCTTATTCAAGGATCTAGCAAATATGCACTAAAACATGTAGTATTAAAGGATAGTCTTAAAAGAATTGAAACTAATTTTAAGGTATCAAATTTTTCCGGGTCTAAATCTTGAACAGTTCTTGAGTTCGTACGTCAGTGTTCTAAGTAAGTAAAACTTGTTTAAGTTTAACAGATAGGAACTTGGATATGAAGATGTTAAGTATTCCGCTCTCGAAGTAAAGTCTTAAGGAAAATTGAGGTAGAACAAAGGTAAATCTTTTCGTATGTCATATAATAACCTCTTCATAGCGAGAGATTTATAAGGAGCCTAATGCCGCAACAATGTTGCTCGGAAACGTTGGATATATCTCACGTGGTACACTTTGTGAGGATTTCACGCGATAACCGGAGGAGATATTACCAAAATAGTTTTTTTTTTTATTTAGAATGAAAAAGAGGTAAATAAGTTTATCTGCCAAAAATATTATACACATAGTTTTAGGGAACGATCAATCTTATATCGACTGGATTGAACACAGTTGGAGATTACAATAATAATCTTGTGTGATCCAAAGGGTTATAGAACCTGTGGAGACACGGGTTGATGTTCCACTGAGCTTGAGCTTCCGGCGGAAAAAAAAATCGAGAGGAGACCGCTGGATGCGGGTAGCCCAATAGCAATCTTGTGGAGATCTATCGGAGCGCTTATGTCCATTAGCGTGCTTCTATTTGGTGATGAAGATGATGATGACAGTGAACGCTATTAGGAATCGTTGGATCCAGTTGGCACCGAATCAGTCGCACTGAAAATCAATAGAAGAGGTCCATCTTCAGCGATGGACAATATGGCACAGTTTATAACGATGAAACGCGATATAAATGGATGCAGTTAATAATATCAAAATTTCTCGTAAGTACCGCGAAGCTTTTAGTCTCGTATATAATTTTCATACGGAACGATCTCAGCTGCACAAAATGGCCGTCGGCACGTAATGGCGGTCATATTGCCGACACGAGTTGACGTTATACATTTTGTCACGAGTACAGCTTCCGCATTCTGTCCAATGTGAGCGAGATTTGACGCTACATTGTTCTGTTATCATTATTGTTATCATTGTATTCTTATCATTATATTTTGATTGAATCTAAAAAAATATTGTTGACTTAATGACTTTAAACAAGAAATGCTAATGAAATATGCGTGTTGGAAAGATTCGCCATTTTTTCCTGCATTAACATCAGATGATGATTGACTTAAGAGATTGAATCACTTCATCATCATCATCATCATCAGCCGATAGACGTCCACTTCTAGATAATCACTTAAGATCTATTATAATCATTTCTCAATGTACCGAATAAGTTTAGTAGTTTAGAAACAATAATCTTATTTCGCTAACTCCATTTGTTCTTCTGTATTGTTTTTAATATTAGTAAAACAAATTAAAGTTTATTGTTGTTTGGAATCTGTGGAGGCTCTGGGGGTGCTGAGGTTAACTTAGTAAACTGATTACGGAACTTTAGCAGATTCATGACAAATAGAAGTCTTGTTAATATGAAACCCAAGTGGATTAAGATCATATAACGTCATAAGTATGTATTTTCTTTGTTTATATTTGTTATAATTATGTATATATAAATATTGCTGGTTCTTGGTATACTGGTAAATCGGTCTACAGGTACTCTTATTATGTATCTGTGGTATATAAATATTACTTTGTTCCAGTTTAAAGGACGTTGTATCTTATGAAATAAATGAGGTGCAAGTGTGTCGTAACTTTAAAGGTGACAATAGTAACAATCGCTAATAGCACCATTGTCATTAACAGAAGGTATCACTAACAAATAAGTGACAGTTCCGCTCCTTACGTTACTGCCGGGAGTTACCATTATCATCATCAGCCGATAGAAAAAAAAATCAAGGATCCCAAAAGTCAGTTACCGTGAGTGTTAAATAACTTTTATCACATACAAGTCGTTTGTGCCGCCTTAGACATAGGACGAGGTGGCCGAGAGGTTAAGGCGTTGGACTGCTAATCCAATGTGCTCTGCACGCGTGGGTTCGAATCCCACCCTCGTCGGGGTTACTTCTTTTTGATAGATTTAAATTCTACACGTGATATTAAATTAATACACTGTAGATATTAAATTGGATATATCATTTTTCGTCGACTATTTATTAACCCTTTCGATATCAGTATCGCGCAAACATCGATAAGGCTTCAAAATTAATGTACGAGTATAATGAAACCCGAACTGAGTATAACGTAAATTAATTATGAAATATATTTTACTGCATTTTGTTATAGGTGCTCCAGCCGCTATTAATGAGTTAGCGAGTAGCAAGCAGCTTAAGTGTTAGGGCGCCCGTACAATAACTCATGGGATCCAAGCCAACCTCACCTGCTCGTGGTGCACCCTGCCAATCAACAAACGAGCCTCTGGCTCCCACCAACCCGCATTGGGACAGCCTGGTGAGAAGTAGCCCAAATCCCCCTACGTGAACCCTTATAAACGTGGAGACCTATGTGGAAGGACAATGTCCAGCAGTGGACGTCTATCGGCTGATGATGAGTAGCGAGTGTGTAGCTCCGGAAGTTGTTCCACTAGACTATAAGCAAGTGACATGGTACATACCTTTTTTTTTATTCAATGAAGCGATGAGACGAGCGGGGCCATCACCTGACGGTAAGTGATACGTCCGTCTATGTCGACATGGCGTTATATAGTATAGTATACACAGCACCACATTGCGTTCAACGCCTTATACATAATATGTTGTCTCACTACCCCTGATAATTACAGTAACTACAGCGCCCGTCAAACTGTATCAGAGTAATGTTCGCACACTACTGTTTGTCAGCAGTAATAAGCGCTATGGTGCTACCTACCTTAACGGTCTCCGGCAAAATCTACCACCAGAGATTGTGACTTTGCAAAGGAAAATTGCTGCGTGCTCGCTCAGCGGGTATTTTTATTACAAAGCCACTATTGTTCAGCAATTTTAAACCCTTGATAATTTTTGTCGTTACAACAGAAATAGTAGAGAGAATACTTCCTCAGCGGAGTGAACAGATGGTGATCAAACTATTCATATATCCATTTATCTCATCCAAATGCAATCAGTATCTACTTTACGTTTCTCAGCTCAGTTTGTAAGTGCAGTGGAAGTAGGCTTTATATGTTAATACAAAGAAGCGAGGGTTCATTTCCCCGTTGAGTTTAAGCTTCTGGTGAAACAGAACATCTTGGTGAGCTTAATAAGTCATACAAATATCAAAAATAAAATATGTTATGATAAAATTCTTTCAGTTGTTTAGCGTTTCCAAACAATTTATACTTTCATTATTTCAGCCGATTATTATCTCATACTTCACGACCTACGGTCGCTAAATTAGAGGAGTAGGGATTGGAATGTCCTCAATATCCAACCACCCTCTGACCTTACTCTAAATGAATACTAATTTTTTTTAGGAATTCAATCGATTTCTTAGAAGAAATAAATTCAATAAGACAAGACAATCCGATAAGACAATCCAAACCGTTTTTAAATATTGTATCGATTCTCGCTCACTCGCCTTGGAATTGAACGACTCTGGAATGTATGAAAAAAAAAAATTAAAATAGCATAAGTAAAAAAAAATTAAGATGGAGATAATACATATTTCGATTGATTAAATATATAGTTTTTCAAAAAAAAAAAACAACTGTTTTTTGACTTTTTCCATATAATACACTAATAAACCTTGGAGCGTAAAATGTTGGTTAAGATCAAACTGCTTCCGGTTTCTCATAATTTATATACCTTTACCCATATCACGAACGGTTCCTTAAAAAAGAATATTCGGTTTACTTATAAATACCAGTTTTATATATATAAGTACACTTAGATTATTTTATTCCCAGGATTCAAACAAGAATAACGTACAATCGGACGCAAAGCGATTGACTAAACAGTTCACCAATCGATCGGCCTGATACCACAAGGCATGTTTACGAATTACAGATATGGATTGGTCCCTCGAAGTGGACCCTTTCGGAAAGGTCAGGCCGAGCCATTTCAAAGCCGCGCCGGGAATTTTAAGTTTTTAATCAAAAACAACGGCCGTGTGATGAAGGTAAACTTTACCACCCAACCACGTCTGGTACGTAGTGAGTTTGAAGCTTATGTTATTGTATATTGCTCTAGGTGATGATATAGAGCTACCCACCCACGGTTGAAGACTGACAGGAGGATCTAATACAAGATGAAAAAAGGTAATTTCTAGAGATATCCGTCAGTACCAAGTGTCAGACGAGGATCTCAAAGAGAGAGCGAAAGGAAGAAGAATGCCATGCTAAGTCCACCGCCATTTGAGATAATAGTTTTGAAGAGAGAGAGTTTTAGGTGATAAAACATTATCACTGCTGTGTTCTATCAACATATTGGAGATGACCAGTTCTGAACAAGCACGTTTCATCATCCTCAGTCTCATATCACTTAACACCATCTGCAATAACAAGAGTAAGCTCGTTATACATTTACGAGCGGGAAGGTCGTCTCCTAGTAAGTGCTAAGTATCCTCCGCCTTGTTGTCCCAATTTAGCAGCTATAACGCCCTTCAAATCGGAACACGGTATTGTTTACACAATACTGTTTAGCAGCGAGAATGGAAATTCCTTTGATAGTGGAACCCATAGTCGCATTTTATCATCACACGATAATTTCATCATCATCATCCGAGACTGTTTTGGTAAGTACTACCGCAGCTCCTATTGTAGCCGACGAACAGTAGTAGGCAAGCATTACTGTATCCGATCTGAAGGGTGCTGTAGCTAGTGAAATTACTGGGGTAACGAGACAACATCTTAAGTTTCAAGGCGACGAACACAAATCGGTGCAGTGTATCACCCAGCGTTACGTTCTTGTAGACGTATCACTCATCATCAGGTGAACATCTTGCTCGTCTCATCACTTTGTCGAATAAAAAAAACTAGAGTCACAGGTTTGTGGTCTTTTCAGTTTTTTCCAAATCATAACATTCACTCTCTAATAAACCAAAAAAAAAAAAATTATTCATGACAATTTAAATTAAAAAAAAAAAAAAAAAATTGTGACCGAACAAGAAAGTTTTCAAATTTCAATAGAATTTAAACCTTGATAAATATGTTTTCAGGGATTCCCGGATATTTAAGCAGCGATAAATTATAACTTTTTTTTTTATTAATTAAGCAACGAGACGAGCAAAACCTGATGGTGAATGATAATGAAATATATTACACCGCGCTATGCTCGTCATCACAAGACATACAATTTCGTTACCGTAGTAGCTACAGCGCCCTTCAAATCGGAACACTACTGTTTATCGGCTGTAAATAAAAGCTGCGGTGGTACCTAGACTATCTCTGGAAATACTTGTTTAACAACAATGTAGATTTAATTAGTAATTAGTAAACTCCCAAGTGATATTTTGGACAGGTTATATATTCATCATCATGTCTACTGCTCTACATCTTACAGCTCGCTGGCCTAATGGTTAGAGCGTGCCTTCATTCCGTACGTCGCGGGTTCGGATCTCGGCATGTACCGATGACTTTAATATTTAAGTTATATACATTTGTGTACTTTAGTTACAACAGCGAGATACAAACGGTGAAGGAAAACATCGCGAGGAAACCCGCACGTGAATTAGAATTCATTCTAAGCTGTGTGTGAAGTCACCAATCCACATTGGACCCGCGTCGTGACTACAGCCCTTCGTCCTTATAATATATTAAGGGTAGGCCTATGCCCCAGCAGTGGGGACGTAAATTGACTGTTATGGATGGATGGTTCCAACATGTTTAATTGAATTTCACGTTATATAAATATTTCTCCATCCCTTATAAAAGAAAGATATATCAAACAGTAACCCACAAAGCTCAAGAGATGACTGATGATTGGTATTTCGTCGATATTTTTGTTAACCTTACCGATCATTTCATCGTCATCATCATCAGCGCAGAGACCTCCACTACTGGACATAGGCGTCTTCTAAAGATCTCACCAGATCCTCGGTCCACGTTGTGGGTGGCCTGCCAACACTACGTCTACCGATACTCGGCCACCATTGTAAAATCTTACTGCTCCATTGGCCATCAGTCTTTCGGGCGATATGTCCTGCCCATTGACACTTAAGTCTAGCAATCTTTTAGGCTATGTCGGTGACCTTAGTGCTTCTGCAGATCTCCACATTTCTAATTAGATTGCGCAGAGAAACTCCGAGCATAGCCCTCCATTGCCCTCTTAGCATTTATACTGCCGCAATTAAATGTTTCCATACGAACTTAATCTTGGACCGGGATCGCAAGTGCCGCCCAACTGTTCCTCCTCGCAAGAGACCAGACGAAATATGATTCGCTCGTCAGAGAGGCACCTCAAGAAGAAGAGGAGGAAGAGGATACGAACATGATCGGGTAGTACAGCCGACCATTGGTTCCTCCACTAACAGATAACCTAATAAAGTTTAAGGACGCTGCCACTAAGCTAAGATCGTTTATAGCTCACCTTAAGTAATTGACTTAAAATTCAGATCAAAAGATGTAAATTTTGATAGCTTTCCGGTTCCGTTCGCGTAATCAACTGCGCAATTACGGCCGCTGAATATTTAACTACTTCCCTTAATAAATTTTCTAATTCTACTTTAATTACTTTAGAAACGTTTTTAAGAGCTAGCCAATTTGTAAGATGGTCCCTAACTGTCTATTAGGGAATTACTTTATCTCGATTAGCAGTAAGGGACCTAAATGAGGATTTTTATATGGTTATCTAACCGGATCGTTAAATGGTGTGCCTTGTTCATTATAATGTAAAACAATAATCTTCTTTTTCTTCGTCGGTATCACTCTTGACAGAGTGGGCGTGGTCGTCATGAAGGTACAGTCAAATCGATAATAGAAGAGTACTGTACCGTCAGAGTTGTTCAATATATAGTTTTAATTAAATCGATAGACATAATTTGATTCCACTTTTCTTACATCATTGAAACAATTATTTACTGGTAGGTTGGTGGAGATCGTTCAGGTAGGTACCACTGCACAGCCTTGTAGTCCTGGGCTAGTAAGAATAGGACCAAACTAGGCTCTGCCTATCGTAGAAGCCGACTAAAAGGCTATAGGGTCTTATCACTTGACAAGCGAATATGCGTGGTACAGCGTTAGTGCCTAGGAAAGTTTAGCCCGCTTTGGATACCTCCAAAGTATAGAGGGCCATAAGTAGGTTCTGTAAGTGATCCCAGGGCTTTTCCGAATGCACTGATGCAGACTACCGAGGGGTTTTAGTGACATCTCACATAACCCAGACTTCCCCCTGCAGCAGAGTATGTACATATTAATTTACACTCCAGTATCTCTTATTTATTTCACTATCCACCTCTTCAACCCTTCCCATCCAATATTATCTTACCTTCCTCCTTCATCTTTTAAAGACAAATATATTTACTTATGTATATATATAGTTTTGTATTTTTTATTGTACATACATATATAATATATCACGCCTCGTTCCCAGTGGGGTAGGCAGAGACCAGCTCTCTCCACTTGCTACGATCCTGGCACACCTCTCTCGCTTCCTCCACTTTCATGAGCGTCTTCATGCATGCTCGCCGGTTGCGAGTATTCTTTACTGTGTTTGTTTATTATTAATTTTAATTTGTTTTCATTTAATTATTATTTTTTTTAATTTAAATTTACATAATTTGATTTTCTTTTATTTTTTTTTATTTATGCTCGCGGATACCAGATTCGCGTGCCGTAAGTCCGATGAAGCTGCAATCGTCGTCAACAAAACAAGCGGCACAAATTTAATTAAAAAAAAAAAAATTGTTATTAGTAAGTTTAGAGGAATTGACAGTAAAATATTACAGCTAAAACTTCCCTCAATGACGTATTTTTCTTTCCACGACTCACCGCCAGTTATCGACTTTGTTTCGTCTCAAAAGAGATTTCACGGCAAAGGGAAAAGTATCATCGTGCACCGGATATCAAATATGTTAAGCCTTAAATCTTTTCAAGTCACCACATAATCCTTATTGTCAGCGGAACGTTTTGGGGGAAGCAGAATTAAGAAACACCGAGGGTGCTTTGAAAGGATTAAATGTCACCTTCGTTTTATACCGGCTCAGCCGGCGGCTTTAAGTGTTAACTACACTCGAATAAATTAACGACGAACCTGAAGTAGTATGCTGAAAACATTACTGTGTTCCAATTTGAGAGAAAGTTTTTTTTTAAATTAAAAGGACAGTGGAAATTCCGTGTTGCATAAACATTTTGAACTAGTGCCCTATACTGGTAAATACTTTTTTTGATCCATCAAGTGACGAGACCGGAACGTTTACCTGATGATAAGTGATACGCCTGCTCATAACGTGGTATTAATGAGAATGATACACTGTACCACATTGCGCTTGTCGATTTGAGACAAGATATTGACTCTCGTTACCCCAGTAATTACACTACCTACAGCGCTTTTCAAACCGGAACACGGTAATGTTTGCACACTACTGTTTGGCGGCAGATGTCCTAATCGCCTATCCGCTTAGTTATAAAGTTACAAATAACTAAGTGATAGTAAATCTAAGAGTAAATTTGACATGGATTTTTTTTTACAACAATGTCTTAACTAAACTCCATTAGCTTAAGTCAAAGTTTTAATAAGTTATTCATAAATCAGAGTATATTAGCGTAGGTTCGAACTGTACCTAATGACATTATTGAGGTTAGGAATTTTACTATAAAAATACTAACTAATGATATGTATATGCAGATGTATCACTTAAAATCAGGTGGATGATTTCTCGCCTCATCCCTTAAAACATCAATAAGTTATTGTTTCAAACTATCCATGAAATATTTCATCATCAGCCAGAAGAAGCTCTCTACAGAGTATATTTCACTTTTTAAAAACCATCATTTTACTGCTGTTAGGTCTCTGTTGCCGGCAATCTAAGTACCACCGCAAAGTCCTGTAGTCTCGGGCTAGTAAGAATACGACTAAGGTAAGCCCTGCCTGTCGTAGAAGTCGATTAAAAGGGTCTAGAAGTTTCGCAGGCTTTGGGGGTGGGGGCCTTTATCACTCAACAAGCGAACATGCTTGGGACAGCGTATGGTTCAGCGATGGTGCCTAGAAGGGTCAGGCTCTTCTTCAAACGTGCTAACACAAAAAGTATAGGGGCAGCCTTGCGTTCTATAAGAGATCCTGGAGCTTCTTCGAATGTACTGATGCAGACCACCGAGGAGGTTTTATTGGGTAAGAATCTCACATAACCCTGACTTCTCCCCAGAAGCAGGATATATTTAGAAGATTTTCCACCAAAACCAAAAAAAAGGTGACATCGCGAACAGTATCGCCAAACTGTGGAATAACATACATTACTGTGTTCCGGTTTGAAGGGAGTTGTAGCTAGTGAAATTACAGGGGAACTCGATGACACCGTACGGTCCAAAGTGATGAGCACAATATGGTGTAGTGTATTTCACCCTAATTATCTCATTGTTATGGACAGGAGTATTAATCACCATCAGGTGAACGTCTCCATGTTCCCATCGCTTAATAAAGTTATAGTCATCAGTACTCATCTGACTGCATCTAGTAGCTGCTAACGACCTTCACCAGAACATCTGTCCACGTAGAGGGGGGTGGTCAGGGTATGTGAACACCATCTATCTCGAAACCGTACTATTAGCCGTCAGACCTTCGAGCGTTGAGCTGTATCCATTGCCATATAAAGCTAGTCATCTTTTAGGCTATGACCTAAGTTATCTTCTTATTTGGCCACACTTGGCAACCTCATTTACAGCTCTCTCCATTGCTATTCGATTTCACGTAAATTCGAGTATTACCGTGTCAAATTCGATAACTTAAGCTGTGAAGACGAAATCGAAATTCTTCGATAAAAGAATATCTCTCCAGTTATTTTTCTTAAGTAAAAAGTTTCTATTCCCCCCCGTAAGTACTCCTGAAAGTTTTTATAGACCTCCGGTATTTCCTTTTGTGTTTTGGGTAAAAGTTTACACAGTCCATTAGACAGATCATAGAACGATTTCGGGATGGTATGAGGACCATTATATCGAGGAATGGTACCATTATCCTTTTCCATCGACCCTAAATATATATTACATTGTTGTTACTTGTTATAACATAGTAATACGTCGACTTAATATACTTGTTTATTTCACCAACCCGCGTTGGACTTGGGGGGAAATGGCCCAAATCCTCCCTTATGAATCCATACCCGATCGTGTGGGAATCTTTGAGTGAGGCCTATGTCCAATAGTGGACGTCTATCGGCTGATGGTGAATATACTTATTTTACTTTAAAAGAAAGTTAAGTTACATTTTTACGTGCATTATTCTCTTTATAGATTTTTTTTTCAATTAACCGAGGAGACTACGTCACTAGTTAGAATTATATACACTGGTCCGCATTGCGCTCGTCGCCTGAGACATAAGATGTTGAGTCTCGTTAACCCGGTAATTACACTAGCTACAGCGCCCTTCAAACCACCATAGTTATATTTGCGCACTAATTATTAGCTGCGCTGCAGTGATACCTAATAAGACGGTCTCCGGCAACGACCTACCACCAGTAATATTATATATTGTATATGTTATATAATGTATATATAAATATAAATTTAATAATGTTTTTAGTGTTAATTGTATATGTCAAATGATAAGTATGAATAACCCATATGGTAATCACTTCAAGGACTCATATGGAGGGCCGACTACACGGCGCCGTGTGTGGGCTTTCTAATCCCGTAAACGAAATATTTTTGGAATCGATTTTTGTCTTCTATATTTTTTTTAAACTGTCTACATTTTTTTAAATTACTAACATCCTAGATCTAACTAGGTAATGAAGTAATAAAAATGATTAAGTCACAGCGGCGTTACACCTTACAGTCGAATCATTATCATTGAGTGCCTTCTTCAAACTAAAGATTGGTGATCAGAATGAGAAAACTAATCCTGTGGTGGAATATTCAATACATGAAAAAAAGGAATATAATTTCGATGATGATAACGGTGATGATATCAGATTGCTGCTATTATTAGCTCAATAAGTAATCTAGTAGTCTAGAAGAATTTGCATATTAATTAGCAAAGCCTTGAAGACTTGAGAGATTTCCATAGACTTCAGAACATACGAAGATTATAGCTTCGACTGGCTACCTCCAAACAGAAAAATACTGTAGTTTTAAAATTACTAAACACTAGTACACTAGACCTTTATAGTTACGTGGGTTATAAGAGGACTTAATGGGTACTATGTATTAATTCGCCATGGAATAATTAAATGCTGTAATATACAAAAAAGAAGTAACCCCGACGAGGGTGGGATTCGAACCCACGCGTGCAGAGCACATTGGATTAGCAGTCCAACGCCTTAACCTCTCGGCCACCTCGTCCTATGCTACAGCATACGCAAACCACTGACGTATGTGGTGAGGGTTGTCAGCATATGACAGGAGGACTAATTTACTCGATCGTAATTACTCTTCGTGACTTCTATTATAGATATATCTTCTATCTATATATATTGTAAATGGCTTTACCTTTGTTCACCAATCACGTGAAAACTGGTGAGAGCATCGACATTGAAACATGAGTATTAGACGCGGAATAATCTGTAGATTGTTATAGACCATATATTTTTTTTAATTTCATAGGTCCTTCATTATTTTATTTCTAATTAACTTTTATAAACATTAGGTATAATTTATTAGGTTGCTATAGAATCATATATATATAAAGGGGTGTAAAGGGTTCCGCACAATACCTCACGGGACCCACATTCACTTGCTCGTGGTGCATCCTGCTAATCAACAAACGAGGCTCTGGCTCCTATCAACCGGCGTTGGGTCAGCATGGTGAGAAATGGCCCAAATCTCCCGACATGAACCCCTACAGACGACGGCTTTTGGTGCCTGGCGGTACCGGAGACAAACTATTGTGACCGACATTGGAAAGGCGCCGGAACCAACACAGTGCAGGAACAATCGATGTGAAGATCCTTGGGAGAGGCCTATGGTACCAGTATTGGACGTCTATCGGCTGATGATGATGATGATGATATATATAAACAAAAATACTATGGGTTTATACGTGATAGAAGTCAAACTTCTGGTGACGCGTGCTCGACTAGAACCAGATATGGTGGTGGAATTACATACTAGAGTAGTGATTAGCTGGGTTAGTGTGACTAGAATCGAATCAAGGACTTTGTTAATACATTTCACCTACGTTTTTCTTGGCTCTTTTAAACTTCCCTGCCGTAGCAAAAGGTAAGTGAAAAAAGTTAAGCCCGACACCTGTTGGTTTGTGTAATTTATGCGTATCTCGGCCGTCAAGTGCGATCTAAGCAATAACTTAAGCCTGGAGCAGACTGTTGCTCCGGAAGTTTACTAATTAAGAACGTTTAGGGTATTAAGTTTAGAGGGGGTTTGGGGTTGTCTTATTTAGTTTTCTATATCCACAAGTTGTAGGTCTCTGTTGCCGGAGACTAGGTATGTACCACCAACCGCAAACAGGTTCCCGCATTATCATGGCGGTGGGGCTCAGTAGCCGTGGCTTAGTCACTTATGTTGAGCTGAGGCTCGAGGTGGCCGCTCCAGGTGAGTTCTATTCGTAAGTGTGTCAATGGGTTACGGGGAAGGTTCATACTACGGTCAGGTTCATACTTTCAGGCGAGGTGAAGTAGCGGAGGGACAGGAATGTCGGTATTGCCTTTCGCCGGCCTTCCTATTCTCTGTGGTCGTGTAACGGTTGGAGGCGGAACCCACGATCAGATCCGCCGCTGGGAGTCTAGAGAGTTATTTCTCTTGGCTCACGTGTCTTCCGGGTGATGGATTCGGGGGATCGTTGGCTATATATAGGCCGAGAGGAGGGCGCGCTGTATGTTCTTATAGAGGTGGAAAGGGGGATTCTCTTTCCCGAGGTTCGTATTTTATGTCTCAGGCCACCAGCGCTATATAGTATATATCATCTTAACAAGCTCCGTTGTTATGAGCAAGCGTATCACTTACCATCAAGTGAACGTCCCGCGGCTCCAATTTCAAACTAATCTTTAGAAACACTGGAATTAGAGTGAGTATCTTAGTCTGTTTGTCGGCTGCAGTAGTCCCTGCGATGGTACGTAGACGGTCTCCGGCGACAGACTTACCACCACTAAATGTACGTAGCGTACGATTAATTTTATAATTAACCACGTTAAGGTAGAAAATTAATTGCATCCCCGTACTACGCGACGCTTCGTTACTTACTTAATAAAGTTATTTCGTGTTTCAAGTTAGCTCGCGATAGATCAGACTACGTCTTACGAGTATCATACAAAGTATTAAGTTATACTAGCTGCAGGATGTGAAATATTTGTTACCATAGTAATTTGACTACTTACAGACAAAATACTGATAGTCTGTAGTTACTCAGTTTGAATTCAAACTAACCATTTCTATAATATACTAGAAACTTAACGAAACTGAAGTCTAGGATTTATTAGAGTTTTTCCTATTCCTTTCAATACGGAACTTTCACATTTATTCACGAATCATTCCTTTCTACAAAAAAAAAATAAAAAAATCTTCTTCCGGAAATATAAGTGAAAAGGTTTTGTCTTAATTATAAAGGTTTATTAAATATGTTATACTTAAAAAGAATATTTGTATAGATACTTATTTCTCCTCCTCTTCTTTATCCTTAATTATTAATTTTCCTCCTAAATAGTTCCTTGTCCTCATCTTTATCACAATGACTTCCTCAACGCTACTAAAGACAATGGTGGATGACGAGGGATAAATGAATCTTGGTACAATTCAAATTGTCTATGAAAATTAATGAAACTATTAATATAAGTCCCTGTGAAGTTATCGCACGGAATATCCGGTGATAATTCTTAATATATTCTACGCCATTAATTTGTGTCCCGTGACCAACTGGAATTTAATTTGATAAGGAAAGTAAACCAATTTACTTACTCTTTGTTTTTCTTACATTTCCGGCTCCTACAGAAAGCTCCCATTTTAATAGGAATGGAAAGTATTAGAGCAAACTGTTCTGTTTGTGATCATTATAAAATTAAAAAATATAAACGTCAAGTGTTACAATTACCTGTAACAGTAGATATAAGAATCCTACACTCTTCTATTAAAAGTACCTCCCGTTTTTTTTGGTGTCGAGGGAGAAGTTATAGTTATTAAAACATACTTGCTAGTCTCGTTTAGGAACGTACTAGGATCCTTCTGTACTTTGGTTAAGCAAGCCCAAGGACAACTAAAATCAACTGCTTCCAGCAACCTTCACCAGATCGTCGGACCACCTGGTGGGAGGCTTCCAACACTACGTCTTCCGGTACGCGGTCGTCGTTCGAGGATCTTGGCACCTCATCGACTGTTGGTCCTTCGGTCCGTGTCCTGCTCATTGCCACTTGAGGTTAGCAATCTTTGGGACTATGTAGGTGACAGTTCTCCTGCGGATATCCTATCTCTGGTTCTATCACGCAGTACTGTACCTAACTGTAGTATGCAAATATTACTGTGTTTACGTTTGTAAAGTTTGTTTGTAGTATAATTACTGTGGTAACGACACTAATTGTTTTAGTGACGAGCACAATGTGATCGGGCGTATCAGTGAACGTCTCTTCGCTTAGTTAAACTTAGGTCACCTTCCTCACCTTAGACTTTAAGTCATGATATATCGTATAAATACTGTCAGTTCACATAATACCTGATATTTGTGTACTACCCAAATATATAATATATTTTTGTACCCAAAACTGACGTGACCTGGATCCGAAGTGTGTCAGTCCGTTCTCCCTAGGGCTGTTTCCCCCGTGTAATTGCATTAACTACTGTCTATACTTTTATGATAGACGTACGGACATAAGGGAATATGTGTATATATATATATATATATATGATTATACGTTTGCTGACAGTAGGCCTCTGTTGCCAGGAACGATCTACCACTGCAGTTCCTATTGAACCTACTAAACAGTAGTTTGCAAACATTACTGTGTTCCAGTATAAAAAGAGCTTTAGTTAATGAAGTTATTGCAGTAACGTGATTTAATGTCTTATGTCTAAATGAGCACAATGCGGTGCCGTGTATATCATCCGAATTACCTACACGTAAGGGTAGACGTTTCACTTACCATCAGGTTAACGTCTCGCTCGTTTCGTCGTTTCCATAAAACAAACCGCAGAACACACCCCCACTAAGACTAACTACTGCTAACTGGTGGTAGGTCAATAGACCTAGACCTGTAATCTCGAGCTATTAAGAATAGGACTAAGGTATTCCATGTCTGTCGTAATAGGTGACTAAAGGGGTCCTCGGGGTTGTGGGTTTTAAGTGTGGGGACCCTCAGACCTCGATAAGCGAGCCTTAGGAAAACGGCACATGCATGGTGGTTTTGTATTTGCCGTAGCACAGCGTGGGTGCTAAGGAGGGCTTTGCCCTTCCCGTGGGATATTTTAGGTTGACTGCAGGGGGCACCGGTGCGTTATTCCGGAGCCCCTGCTAATACACTGACGGAGACCACCGAGGGGGTTTTAGTGGGTAACAGCCCCATATAACCTTGTCTTCTCCTCAGAAGCAATGTATTTTTTAAGAAGATTTCCTCCGCTGTAAAAAAAAACTTGCACGATGAAATGATGAAGTAAATTATTATAAACAAATATTTTACAGATGCGTAGAAATCTTACAAAAACTTTCAAGTTTTGTTCAACAAAATTAGGGACCAAATTAAATTAATGAAATCACATGGCTTCCTTCACAAGGATGAGGACGAAGACGGTGGCACTGGCTTCATGCTTATTAGTCTTGAGAAATAAACTTCTTGTCATATAAATACTAGTTCTTCCCGGCCCATTGGCAGTAACATAAATCTAGACGGCTTTCTATACCAACCGTTACTATAGCAACCGCATAACACGAAATTAAGATATTTATAAAAGTTAATTAGCAATCAATTGATGAAGGATCTATGAAATTTAAACAATATATAGTCTATAACAATCTACAGATCACTCCGTGTCGTATGCTCATGTTCTCGTGTCGATATGTTCACTAACTTTCACGTGATTGGTGAACAAATAAGACCCAGTTTCTTTGTATATATATCGTGGCCATAAAAAAAAAATCGCCACTCGATTCGAATAGCGCAAGACCGCGCTTTCTGGAACACATTACAAGAAACCTATGTCCAGCAGTGGACGTTCATCAGTTGAAATGATGAACATATATCGTGGTGATCAATGTATATATTTGACCGGTACTGCCCACATTCAACAGCAGTTCATAGCTTCTCTTTCTTGAAGGTCTTCAATACTAAATCTATTAGACGATATAGTCTTTATTCTACAATAAACGAGATAGACAAAATGTACCTACATCATAACAGCTTAAGTATGTGCCATACACCTTAAGCCTCCACTGTTGGGGCACAGGCCTACCCTCAATATGAGATATATCTTAGTTTAAAGTAAATCATACATAAGACATTCTTTCTTTACGGGTATAGCGAAGATACGAAGGATTCTTACTTCTAAGAACTTTTACTTGAAGTCATAAGTTATTCAGTATAATAACTTAAGACACTACTTAGTAAGGGGCAACATTTTGACAATACAACTGAGATGTATACCCTGAATCGTATTGTACTCTTCGCCTTGAGACATATAATGTTACAGGCTAGAACGCCCTTCAAACCGGAATACAGTAGTGTTTCTTCAAAGCTGTTTGTAGACCACCAGAGAAAAATCCCAGAGAATTGTTATATCGATTGTAAGAAAATATAACCTATAATGGATCTTCCTTGTAAAGGCATTAGAAGTTGATTCAACTCTACAAACTTCTCAAACAATTATGTTCTTTGGTTCAATAAGAAAATACAAGGGTTTATAAGTTTAAACTAATTCAATTTTACTTTAAATATCACCAATATTATGAAGTGTCTTAAGAAAAATAAGTTTTCAGTCCGACTGTGAAAACTATTCTGGTTTTCGGCTACCCTAAAAACATGACTGAAAATCTAAATATTATAAAGGTTGTACACACGGCGCCGTGATGTCGGCCCTCATATACAAGGCCGTAAAGTTAAAATAGGCAAATAACACTTTATCTTTCTGAATCTAGGTAAATAATAATGTCTTAAGTCATCGAAAATGTACGTAACTATACTGAATTGAAATTGATAGGTTTATTTATAAGTATAGATAATCATAAAGATTTCGGTGTATATACCCTTTTGAAATCTCTGCATATTTTTCGTACACGGCGCCGTGTAGTCGGCCACTCATACCCGAGTGTATATAAACTAGTAGTAATAAGATTAGATATTTAGTGTTTTTTTTATAATTTTATCATACAATACCTCCAATTTCAGTATTGTACATTTAATAAAAAAAACCTAAATGAACTGGCGCGTCGCGCAGTCCCCGCCCTGCCGCTGTCCGCCTGACGCTTCAATTCGTCCAATATCAAACCTCTCTAACAAAACTCAATCAAACGTTTTACACAACCCTTTAAACCTAATTTTTATACAAAATGTATTGAAGCGTTCACATCGGTCCACTAGCAACCGGAAGTAACATCCGGTCGTCCATAAAAGCCCTTCTAGAGACAAAATTAGATAAGTATACATCAAAATATTGAGAAGATTTTCTTACTTGTTATAAACTTCCTACTTCCACATGATCTTTCTTTTATACAGCGATGAGATGATACGGCCACAATAATGCTGCTTAGGATATTTACACAGCATCTTTGTAGAATTAAGATAAGTCTCTATGTTAAATAAAAACTTTTTTACTTACTCTTCTGGCATAGTGACCCAAAGTATGTCTTGGCTTCTGACACAAGACTAGCACTTACATGGAAAAGATATGGTGATAAGTAAGTCGTTGTTCTAAAGCATATACTACTTGGAAAAAGAGTGAGGCAGAGAGAAAGAGAGAGAGAGAGACAGAGATAGAAAGAGAGAGAGAGAGATGAAGTAATAGTACAAATACTTATTCTTATTTTGATTAACGTATAATACATTAACTCAAGAAATGTATACTAAAGAAGTAAATGAAATTCATATTTGTCTTATCTTATATATATAACCTAAAAGAAGTGGTTGTGTGTGTAATTAAAATAGATTAATGAGTATTGCTGTAATTGTTAGTTAAAAAAAAAGATATCGAATGTCTAGAAAGAGATGAGAATATATCGTTTTATCCCTTTCCAGTGATGCTAGTTGTGATAAATTGCAGCAGCTGCTGTCACTCCTCGACCCTGACAGCGGCGACATGCCGACAGCTTAATAAATCCGTTTCAGATTTGATCTCCTACTCTCTTTTAATATAATGCGATAAGATTTACTCTCTTATAGTCTTTTTTATTACTGTACAAAACTACGAGACTTTACTGGCGCTTATACTAGTAGTAGATCTCTGTTGACGCTGACCGTCTTGGTTACAACGCAGCGCCTTTTGCACCGGCCACACAGTGCTGTGTTAGAATCACTGTGTTCCGGTTTGAAAGGCGCTGTAGTCCAATAACTCTCTCTCTCTCTCTCTCTCTAATCTCTTTTTTTTACACTCGTTTAATTACAGCGTTAACGAGACTCAACATTTCAAGTCCCAAAGCGACGAGCACAATGTGGAGATGAGTATAACACATCGTAACTATCGCCACGTTCTTATGGGCAGGTGTATCACTTACCATCACGTGAACGTCTCGATAGTCTAGTCGCTTGGTTGAAAAAAAAGAGAATAGAGAGAGAGAGAGGGAGAGAGAAGTTTAGTTGATATACATCTGCTCATAACAACGTGTTGCTTGTTAGAATGATATACGCAGACTATATCGAGCTCGTCGCTTTACGTCTCATTACCCTAATAATAATACGACCCTTAAAACCGGATGTGAGTAATGTTTGCACACTACTACACAGTATCGAGCTGCTAAATTCTGTAATGAGTGGAAACGTTTTAATATTTATTGCTTTGTTGAGATAACTGACACGAGAACCGCATTACGCCCCACTTGGTATATTAGCGAGCGCATGAATAGTTTATTACGGATTTTCGTTCGCTCACAACAAGTAGAATATGTTAATGAGTAGTGTATATACATGAACGAACGATTAGTTTAACCAATACTGTTCCATTTACCACTGTTTTCAAGCTTTGAAGATGACCTACCGTCCAAAATGGAGACTGATGGTTGTAACGTTGATTACAAACGAATGTTCTATAACATTTTTACTATATCTATCTTTTGCATTATTTCATAACGAGATTTATGTACATACATAAATATATATACATATATATGTGTATATATATATGTATGTACACGTATATATATATATTTAAACTCGCTATTCCCCGCTCGCTTTGTTAGCCGTAATATATAATAAGACTAAACGCAACCGCCAATGACTTTCTACAGCAACCGTTACTATAGCAACCGCATGAATCTATGAAATTCAAAAAATAAGTACCCTATTGTCTTTCTACTTAAAGTGCCTCACAATTACTGGGGGGTTGGTCATCAGATTTGTGAATTTATGTCTGCATTGAACCATATGAAACTTTTACCCAACACTGGTGATTCTTCAGCTTTGAATGTGTATAAAGCCTTCAATCACAATAATCCACAACCATCTACAAGTATTATATATATGTATATGTATAGACGGAAGACCTGTAAGGGTTCTCGCACAACCACTCACAAGATCCAAGCCAACCTCATCTGCTCGTGGTGCACCCTTATAATAAATAAACGAGACTCTGGCTCTCACCAACCCCCATTGAGCCAGCGTTGTGGCAAGTGGCCCAAATATACCTACATGAAACCCTATAAACATCGGCTCTTGGTGCCCAGTGATACTGGCGGCACCCGACCGATCGATGTGGGGATCGTTGGGGGAGGCCTATGTCCAGCAGTGGACGTCTATTGACTGATGATGATACATATAGAAAAATTTTATCAAAACTTAAAGTAATATTTGAAGGTTTTGAAGAATTTCAATAGAATTTAAAATCAAGTTTATGCAAAATGTTTTCCCTTTTAACATATATTTGCATTACAGTTACAAAGTAACTTAACGCCTCGAACTCTCCGTGGTCTTCGTAAGTTACTTCTAAGTTACCCTGGCTTCTAGCGACAATTTTATAAACTTTCTAGTACTAGCTTATTCTACTTGGAAAGGAAAGGACTTAGAGAACTAAAGAAATTTGCCATATTTCACAAAATAAATCGATATTATTTAAAATGTCGACTCTCGTTACCTAAATGATTTCACTAGCTACAACGTCCTTAAAACCTGAATACAGTAATGTCCGAACACTATTACCTGTATTTTTTTTGTACTACGATGCGACAACGTATAATGGTAAGTGACTCCTCCACTCATAACAATGTGACGGTAGGTAGGATGTTATACACTGCACTACATTGTGCTCGTCGTCTTGAGACATGAGGTGTTAATCCGTTACCCAAGTAATAACACTAGCTACAGCTCCCTTCAAACCGGAACACAGTAAGGTTTGTAGGTTGCAACAGGAGCGGCGGTGACACCTGTACGGTCGACGACAGAGAGGTATCTAGTAATATTGTCTATGGCAGGTCGAAGGTTAACGACGCTCGCGCCGGACGCCACTTCATCCGGCGACCTTTGGACCCAGCCCGGCTCTATACATCCCGTTCGACACTTCGACGGAGCACGCTTAACCCAGATCCATTTCAAAGGCCGGCTGATTATAAATTTCCACCCACTCGAGGTCCGCCATTTCGCAGTTTTCTGTATATAATACAATTTTATGACGAACTTTCGCGAATTGAATAACATCAAGTTAACGCGGCCTCTGGTCACTATAACTTAGTGAAAATTGTCCTGTTAACACAGATTACTGTTTGATATATTTTGTGATGGTAAGTGATACCGCTTGCCTATAACATCATCACCAGCCGATAGACGTCCATTGCTGGACATTAGCCTCATAAAAAGATGTTCACGTTTGTAGGGGTTGATAAATGAGTGATTTCGGTTATTTCCCACCACGCTGGCCCAACGCGGGTTGATAGGAGCCAGAGTCTCGATTGTTGATTAGCAGGGTCCACCACGAGCAGGTGAGGTGTGCTTGGATCCCGTGAGTTGTTGTGCGGGACACCTTACACTCCAAAAAAAAAACATTACGCTATAATTAATGTGCAATGGGCGATATTGTCGCTAAATGCGACGTTACGATGGAAAATAAATTTTGGTGCTAGTTTTGTACATACATATATATATATATATATATATGTGTATGTGTATATAAATAAAAGATTAAAATAGTCCATATATATTATATATTAATCCGTTGAAAAATTAACCTAAGTACCACTATTTATGGTTAAAAGCGTTGAGACCTACACCGTGGGGTTTTAGCCGGTAAGAGTCCGGCATAACCCCTCTGTTGCCCCCACAGCAGAAGGGTGTCCAATGCAGGATTTCTCCACGAAAAAAAAAAGATAGGTACAACTGCAGCGTCTATATCAGCTGCCACACAGTTGTGCAAACATTAATCTATCCAGGTTTGAAGGGTTTTTATGCCTTAAAGCGACGAGCATGATATAGTGCTGTATAGAAAAATATACGTAGGAGAGCGTGTATTACTGAAATTGGTTGAGCGATACGGAAGCTCATACGTCATAGTGTCATTTTATGGAAAGATATCACAAAATGTATTGCTGGATATATTTTCCAAGCTCATACATGGAGATCGGATGTGGAGCACAGAAGATTAATGAAACGGTATAGAAGTTTATCTGGACATCCATGATATTAATCTAATGGTAAAGCGCAGACCCTGAGTTCGTCTGATGACCTTAATGATTGAAATAATACAAAGAGCTTAAAGCTACGGTAATTGGTCATTAACTTTCGGATATTACAATTGTCAAACAGTTGCCTATTTCTTCCCCTCACAGCAGCTCGCAAACATTACTGTTCCGGTTTGAAGGGCGCTGTAACTAAAATAATTACTCAGGTAAGGAACCTTTTATGTTTCAAGACGAAGAGCATAATGTGATGCTGTATATATCATCCTTACTACGTCACTTACTATCAGGTGAACGTCCCGCTTGACTGAACGCTTCGTAAAATAAAAAAAACAGCTCTTAGTAATAACATATATTTCATCGGTACTGTGATTTTTTTTGTCTCAAGTAACTGTATGCGATGGCCGCGTAGTACAACCACACTGCAACAACAGACATTATTTGTATGAAAGAAATTTGAATGAAGTAGCTCGCTGGTGTAATGGTTAGAGCGTGCGGCCTTCATTCCGAAGGACGCGGGTTCGAATCTCGCCATGTACCGGTGACTTTAATATTTAAGTTATGTATATTTGTAAACTTTAATTATAACAGCAAAACCCGCACACTGAAATAGTCTTTGTGTGCGTGTGGTGGCTCTAATAAAGTGGCAACAGGCTCGCCCCCTGTTACATGGGACCTAATCTGACCACATCTGGCGAAAAGTGGGTGTTTATTAACCTCTGCCTACCCCTACTGGGAAAAGGCGTAATAATATAAAAAAACAATTAATAAATGAAGCTCTGGCTCCCGCCATGCCGCATTAGGCCTGCGTGGTGAGAAATGGCCCGTCCCCTCAGATGAACTTCTACAAACGAAGGTGAAAGGACGCGGGCAGCACAAGAGCGATCGGTGTGGGCACCTTTGGCTTATGTCCAGCAGTGGACATCTATCAGCTGATGATGATGAAGGCTAATGCTTACCCATTGTGCCACATAGGCAATTATTAGTTTTGAATGGACATTAGCACATTTATTGCCATTTTCTACACAGATTCAAACTACTTACAACGAGACAGGACGTTCAGCTGATGGTAAGTGATAAGCCCGCCCATAACAATGCGGTGCTAGTTAAGATGTTATACACTGCACCACATTGCACTCGTCGCCACATATAAGATATTAAGTATCATTACCCCAGTAATTGCACTAGTTATAAAGGACTCGTACTGGGACACAGTAATGTTTGTCGGCTGCAATAGGAGCTGCGGTGGTACCTAGACCTAGTATCCAGCAACGGAGACACTACCACCAGTAATTATACTTACACGAGAGGAACGAAACCGATAAAAGTAAAACGACCGAAGCAGATATCCAATCCATGGAGCTGAGCAGACAAGCATCTTCTAGGACGCAACTGAGTCCGACTACAACCAGGATAACGTAGCCGAGGAGCACGTCTAGACATATGCCCCACACAAATGTCAGGATTAAAGATTCGTTATCCTGAAATCAGATTTCGAAAGTTTTACAACTGTCTATTACATACCGAAAGATAAAATACCTTTTGATAGTCGTATGGTGATGGTGGAGTTTCCGTTGTTGCTGAACCCAGGGGTTCAGGTTAGCTACCAAGAGAAACGGCGTGCTATCTGTTTTTCCACCCCCATTAGAAATATATTATTTATACGCACACAATAGCTCACGGGACCCAAGCCAACCTCACCAGCTCGTGGTGCACCCCGATAATCAACGAACGAGGGTCTGGCTTACACCAACCCGCATTAGGCCAGCGTGGTGAGAATTAGCTCAAATCCCCCCATATAAATCCCTACCAGATCGATGTGGAAATCTTTGGAGGAGACCTATGTCCAGCTGTGGACATCTATCGGCTGATGATGATAATGATTTTTTACTATACGAAGACCAGACCAGCCGGATGTTCACCTGATGGTATTTGAACCCCGCCTATGATAACGTAAAGCTAGATGATACATACTGCACCACATTGTAGTGGCTTTGAGACTTAAAATGGATTCTTAATGTTCCTATAATTTAACTAGCTACAGCACCCTTTAAACCAGAACACAGTAACGGTTGAATACTACTGTTTCTTAGTAGAAATAGGCGCTGCGGACTATATTGCGCTGGTCGCTTGAGACATAAGACGTTAAGTCATGGTACTCCTGTAGTTACACTGGCTACAACGCCTTTCAAACCGGAACATGTTCATGTATGTACAGTACTGTTTGGGTGGAGAAATAAGCGCAGCGATGATACCTAGACGGTGTCCGGCAATAGAGATACTACCACCGGAAATATCGGTACCTACTTCTGGCTATACTGCGGTTCACCACTATATACTGACCAAGCATAGAGGATCACACTCCGGAAGTATCTTATTCAACGTGAACTTTAGAAGTCAGATTAAAAAAAAAAACTTGTTCTTCCTTCGCTTTAAGTTATAACTAGTGTATATATTTGAATGAAATAATACCCATAAAGTGGTGAAGAGCAGCACCACGCCCATGACCACGAAGAAGAGGAACATTAACGTCGATCCATAAGTTATCGCTAAACTGAAATGCGAGATCAGGTGACTTGCTCCTGAAACAACTTTCAGAATTTTTTTTTTTAGTATCCTTTTTTCTGGTGGTAGACCTTTGTCGCCGGAGATAGTCTAGGTACCGCCGCAGCTCCTATTGCAGCCGACAAACAGTAGTGTCCAAACGTTGCTGTGTTCCGGTTTGAAGGGCATTGTAACTAGTGAAATTACTAGGATAACTTGATATAGGATGTTATGTCTCAAGATGACGAGAACAGTGTGGTGCTGTGTATATCATCCTAACTAGCGCTATGTAGTTTTGAGCAGGCGTATCACTTACCATCAGGTGAACGTCCAGCTTGTCTCGATGGTAAATTGACTAAAAAAAATTACACTTACTGACACATAAGATGTTAAGTCTCGTTACCTCAGTGATTTCAATAGCTACAACGCCCAACGCCCTTCAATCCGGAAAACAGTAATGTTCGCACACTACTGTTTGTCAGTAGCAATAGGAGCTACGGTAGAACTTAGATTGTCTCTGCCTATAAAGCCCAAGGACCTTGCGAATAGGTTCAGGATCATTCTATATCTTTGAAGATGATGCACTGGTTCAGGAACTCTTGAAGACTACTTCCACCTTATATAGCTTGTGTAAATAGTACTTATATATAATTACACTGCTTCCGGTTCCATCGATACCTATATAAAAGAGATGTACGCCAAATAGGAAGGAGAGGTTCATCATCCCAATGGGGTCTACGAGTGAATATTCTTTTTTTTTTTTTTTTTTATCCAATTTAGAGACGAGACAGCTGTGACGATCACTTGAAGTTAAGTGAGACGCTTGCGCTTAACAACGCGGCGCTAGTAAAGATGTATACTACACTATATTGCGCTGGTCGCCTGACACATTAGATATTGAGCCATGTTACTCCAGTAGTTACAATGGCTACAGCGCCTTTCAAACCGGAACACGGTAATGTATGCACACTACTGTTGAGTTACCACCAGTACATCTGTTCGTACAACCACCTATTCAGGTGTTATTTTGATTAGCAGACAGAGAAAAGGCTGGAATGAAGATGATGACGACGATGATGATGATGATGACAGATACTCACAAACAGTGTCAGTGAAGTTCTTCAGTTTGTTGTAATTAACGTCCGTTTGTAGTTCTAACAATGATAAGCCAGCCACTCCTGTCATCTGAAAGTTATTAAGATCTGAATAAGAGCTGGATGTAGACCATCCTTAGGTGCAAGTTAACTGGAGGAAATCATCATGGCGACTACTTGTATAGGTTAAATAACATCGGTAATTTTCCATCATACACTGATCGTAGGTCTTTGACCGTAGACCATATAGGTAGTTATCACCGCAGCGCCTATTTCATAACATTTATATCTTCCGGATTGAAGGGCGCTGTAGTTAGTGAAATTACTGGGGAAGCGAGACTCAAATTCTTGTCTCAGACGACGAGCGCAATGTGGTGCTGTGTACCATCCAGACTGGCACCACGTTATTATGAGCAAGTATCACTCACCATCAGGTGAACGTCTCTTTTCTCGTTGCATTAAATAAAAAAAAAAATCGTTCTTTATGATAGTAATATCCAAATATAACTGTGTTCTAGTTTGAAGGGTGGTGTAGTTACCACGATAACTGTAGTAACGAGATTCATCATGTTATATCACAAAGTGATGATTGTGATGTATACAACCATCATCACGTGAACATCATTGTTGTGGAGAGATTACTTACCACCAGTAAACTAACGTGCTACTGTCTTTGCGCTTCATTATATTATCAACTATTAGTAAGCTTTACTAGCTAGTTCTTACAAACATAACCAAGTATAAAAATCTACTTACAATAGTCTGTATTGCTATGAATATCAATCCCAGCCTCAGTGAAACCCGACAGCAGTAGAATCTGTACAAAGGGACTTTATCGCACATTATTTAGATTAACTGTAGTAATATTATTATAAATAGTGTAAATCACTTTAAATAATTTTGACAGTAGTTTGACAGAGGATTGACAGATTAGCTGACAGATACCAACGGCTGATTTATACTAGATTTGATCGGAGGATAGGAGGATGACAGGAGGATAGAGAAGATCCGGTATCATGTCCGTCTCTTCGTTTATTATCATCATCAGCTGATAGAGGTCCACTGTTGGACATAGGCCTCATCTAAAGATCTCCACATCGATTAGACCAGAGCTGCTCGCATCGCCGGGTACTAGGGATCGTCGTTTGTAGGAGTTCGGGGGTGTTTGCACCATTTCCCGCCACGCTGGTCCAATGACGGTCATCATTATCATCATCGTCATTATCAGCGTTTGTTTATTCATTGCTGGATATATGCCTTTCCCAATGTCTTCCAAAAATGCGATCCTCAGCTTCTCGCATCCACCCATGTCCAACCGCTCTGATGATGTCGTTGGTCCATCTGGAGATCTATATTCTATATTCTTGATGTAGATCGGGCTGCAAGCCACAGCGGCTCTTACAGCTCATCTGACACTGGGCTCGTGGACCCGGATCCACGGCCTGAGGGCCATCTGGAGAGAGGGCGTCCCACGCTTCTGCGAAATATGGTTTAAGTATGATAAGTTATGAATAAGAGAACAAGTTCTTAAGCTAGGGAATAATCATTAATTATATAATACTATTTTCCTATTTTTTTAAAAACAATCAAAGGTCTAGACTAGACCGGGACGCTCACCTGATGGTAAGTGATACGCCTGATCACAAAACAACGTAACGCTGGTTAGTATACCTACTGCCTCTCATTGCACTCATCGTCTAAAACATATATAAGATATAAGATGTTGAATCTCGTTACAGCAGTATATACACTAGCTACAAGGCCCTTTAAACCGGGACACAGTAATTTTTGTCATACTTGTTGAATACTACTGCAATTGAGACCTACCACTAGTAAAATGTTCGTATGGATGAATAACATGGAGAGTGTTAGAAACGAAGGTAGCGACGACCTCGTCGTTTCCATGTTTTGCGACGTGCCAGAGCACCTCCTGGTACGCTGTTCTGATGCATCAACTATGCTGTCAACGCGTCAGTCAAGCTGTCGTGGCTCTGCTGACAGACTCGGTGCCGGATGGAGATAGATTCCACTTCATCAAACGCCTTACTTTTAGGCTTTGAAACTGAAAACAAGGTTGTTGAAATCTTTGACATGTTTGTATCGTCTATTGACATTTGTAAAAGAAAAATAGTAAACATATATTTTTTTATTCAGCGAAGTGAGAAGGGTGTGACGTTCACTTGATAGTAAGTGTTACGCCTACCCATAACAATGTGGCTATAGGATCTTAGGCTAATAGGATCCATCACACTGCACGACATTGTCCTCGTCACCTTAAGACAAGATGTTGGATATTGTTACCTCCACTAATTTCACTAGCTACAGCGCCCTTCAAATCGGAACATCGTAATATTAGTACACTATTGTTTAGCGGAAGGAATAGGATACAAGATTCACCATTCATCCACCATAAAGTCTACGAATCTACCGCTTAGTAGTGATAAGCAAAACAAGAACAAGACTAATTCTTGGATAATCATGGTAGGTAAACTTCTAGTCTAGATCTAGGTCTTACTCGTGTAGATTGGTCTTTTTTTGGCAAGATCAAGGCTGCAAGAATTATACCAATTTTACTCATCACTACCGCTTACATATTTAAAAAAATATATGTACTTTAATACTTTTTCGACACTAACTTACGTTACTTTAAGTTAGTCTTTGATACCAGAGACCATTGCCACAGGTATCAATGCAGCGTCTATTTCTGCCGCCAAACAGTAGTATTAAAAAATTTCCGTGTTCCGGATTGAAGGGAGTTGTAGCTATTGAAATTATTGAGGTAATAAGACTTACCGTCCTGTCTCAAGGCGACGAGCGCAATATGATGCAGTGTATAAACATCCTGTGTGTCACTTACCATCATATAAACGACCCGCTCGTCTCCTCGCTTCACTAAATAAAGAAAAAAAGTGAATTTTCTGGTGTAAGGGGTCCCGTATAACTCACGGAACCTAAGCCAACCTCATCAGCTCGCAGTGCAGCCTGCTAATCAACAGACGAGGCTATGGCTCCCACCAACCCGCAATAAGCCAGTCTGTTGGAAAATGGCCCAAATCCATCAAAAATATGAACCCATACATACTAAGATTGCTGAATTCGGACAGCGCAGGACTGATAGATGTGGGGACTTTTGTGGGAGGCCTATGTCCAGCAGTGGACGTCTATCAGCTGATGATATGTTAGTCGATTGATAAAGTATAAACTACCATGAAAAGCCTGTTAAAAATTTCATTTATACCTTTGTGGCATATGACAACTTATCAGCTAACTTTTCATGATTCCGTATGATAGGAATCATATATAAAAAGTTACAACTTAATCCTCCCTTGCTTACTTTTGTATGAAATAAGGGGGAAATGGATATCGTTTCCCCCCCTATTTCGTACAAAAGCAATCAGGAGATGTCAAACGTCATGCGTACTGTCAGTTTACGCTTTGATTTATGCCGCCGTTATTACTTTCGCGTACCCTCTTTTCTCTTTTCTTTTGAATTTAATATCACTCTCGTCCGTAACAGCATTACGTATTTAGGTTTTATCCATAACGGATGACCTAGGATTCGTGATGTTAAATAACAATGAGACTGATGATAGTTAAGCTAGCCGGGTATACTTTAGTAATGGCGTGAGATTTACAATTGGACGGTCGGTATACACAGAACCCATGCACACACAGACATTGGGAGAGAATGAGAGAGAAATAAAGAGAAAGGGAGAGAAATGCAGCCACATACAGACATGTCAATTATTTTTTTTTTATTTTCTGCTAAACGAAGACGAAGGGGATGTTCACTTGATGTCAAGAGCCTGCTCGCAAAAACGTAACGCTAGTTAAGATGTTTATATACTGCATCATATAGCGCTCGTTGCCTTGAAACAAATGAAATTAAGTCTCATTACTTCAGTAATTTCATTAACTACAACTCCCTTCAATCCGGAACACAGTTATTTTTTCACAGCAGCTAGTTAAGTTGATATACACAGTACCACATTGAACTTATCGCTTTTAAGACATAAGATATTAAGTCGCAATGCCCCAGTATTTAGACTATCTACAACACCCTTCAAACCGTAACAGTAATGTTTGTACACTGTTTGTCAGCTGCAATAGGTGCTGCGGTGGTACCTAGATGGTCTGTGGCAAGAAAGAACCACCACTAGTAAAATGTTCGTATGGATGAATAACATGGTTATAAGGGTAGAGGAAGACCGAAGAAAGTGTGGATGGATTGTGTGAAAAGATTACATGTGGAAGAAGAGTGTGAATTTAGATATGACGGCTGATAGAGGGATGTGGAAGAGAAGTACATACTGTGCGGATCCCGCATAGCTGGGGAAGGGTAGGAAGAAGAAGAAGAAGGTTGAATAACATGGCGAGTAATAGAAACAAAGATAACGACGACGTCGTCGTTTCCATGTTTTACGATGTGCCAGGACACCTCCCGGTACACTGTTCTGGCACCTGCAACCAGTAACCCATACAACATATGATATAATATTGATTTAAAATAAATACAGCGATTCCAAAAGAGGATACAGAGAACAAATACGCCCATTCAAAATGTTCCACGTCCACCTGATCAACAACATCAAAGGACGAAAAGGTTTCGAAATCCACTTTGATCCGTTTGTTTTTCATTAATGAAATATTCCTGATGAAATTGTATATACACAGTAGCGATGTTTGTTAGTCTGTATGAAGCCTTCAAAAAAACGTGCTTATATATTATTTGAAACACTGGATTAGAGGTTCCCAGATTTTCTCATATACTTCCAAATTTAGCCGATTGCGGTGGACATATTCTCAAGATCCGCTAAAAGGTGTGAAGATTATAGCCAATGTAGACCACTGTAGACCTTGGGGACTACATGAAGCACTTCAGAAACTAAAGCACTGTGTAGTCTCGCTATAACTAAATGAATACTGCAATAGCAAGTAAGGCAATCTATTGTGTATTATTAACTATATTTCGGTCTCTGGAGCCATAGTGGCAGTGACTTTATTTTTAGATAACTTTAGTATTAAATAAGTTTACAAATAGATCACTTCTGAATCTGGAGGAAAAGTTATTGTAAGGGCTAAACTGTTTTATTTAAACTATACCTAGTATCTCAGTCTAATTTCAAACAACTCTTGTGATTTGAAAGCTACGAAAAAAAAATATATATAAACTGGTAAAAGAGTAATTGAGGGTCGAATTGATTTTCTCAGTCTGATCGCCAAATTTCAGTTTGAAGACGGCACTTTATTATGATGATAAACTCGTATTAGGTATCTTTCCCGGAGACCGTCCAGGTAGGTACTACCATAGTGCCTATTGCACCTGACAAACAGCAGTGTGTAAATATTACTGTCTTCGTATTCGAAGAGCACTGTAGCTAATGAAATCACTGGGATAACGAATTATGTTTGAAAGCGATGAGCGCAATGTGGTGCAATCTGTCCTAACTAGCGCCACGTTGTTATAGGTGAGCGTATCAATTACGATCAGGTAACCGTCACGCTCGTCCTGTCGTCATTAAACAAAACAGAATCCTTTGAAATGCTCCATCGGTGCTATGATTTACCAAATATGCATGTAGATATCCTCTTCGATTCCAGAGTATTCTGTGATGTTTCTTTGTACCCTGGACGAGTATATTTGTTGTCACATAACATCAAATGAAATTGTAGCCAAACGTCAACCCAGTTGTTGAACATTGGTTTACAAACAGAGTGAAAATATAAACCAGCAACAGATTGAAATATGTCAGAAATTGTATTTTTCGTTTTACTTTTTTATATTAATAAACATCCGTTTCTGTATTTCCGTTGAATTCGTATCCGCGCACTAGTGCCAATTATTCCGTAGCCCGTTGAATGCAAATAAGAGGAGAATTCTGTTGAAAATGGTATTTCAAAATAATGAATGTGTACTGGACTGATTTAGTCTCCTTTCTACTTCTATATCTTGCTATATATAAATCTGACTATTAGCGTAACAGCACAGCGGTCAGCGATTCGATTCCGGGGCCATGCTACAATTTTGAAGGTAGTAAAGGGTTTTTCTTTACCTGACCACGCGGTAAATTCTAATGTTCATTGAGTGAGTCTAAGTATCCATATAAGTAACAATTTAACACTAGAATAAAGTAAACTTATATATCATCATCATTATTGTTCGACAGACGTCCACTGCTGGACATAGTCCTCCCACAAGGATCTCCACAGAACTTATATATACTAACAATAAAAGAAAAGCCGGCAGAGTGCCGAGCAAGCTAATGGCATTGAAGCGCTGGATGGCGGGGCTTAGTGTTTGTGCCTTGTAATTGCTAGCTTTGTGGTCTCGAGTACCTTCCGTTAGGGTTTTTGATAAATCTCTGTTTAAACGCATCAGGACCCCAAACCTAAAGTTTCCTCTCCAAAACGTTCAAATATGACATCTCTAAGGCACTCATACTTGCATCGTTTGAGATTCTCCGTTTGGTTGGCGGTCTGCACCGGTAGTACTCGACGTGCTTCAGACGTGGGACCGAGCAAGTAGCATCCCACACAAGAGCCCCATTCTCCATGGAACTATAGCCATCCCATCCGGCGTCTGGCCCTCATTGCCCGCTCCAAAGGGCTCCAGTACAGCTGGCATAACAGCGCTGACAAGTGATGTAAACTTATCCGGTGACTTTCTATATTGAATAAAAGATTATGACTTTTTACTATAAGATAACACGGTAAGTTACTGTTAAGTTTACCGCGATAATTTTTCTAGTTAAATCACTTTTTAAACTATGATCATCATCAGCCGATGGACGTCCACAGCTGGACATAGCTCTCCCCAAGATCTCCACATCAATCGGCCCCGCGTTGCTCGCATCCAGTGCATTCCCGCGATTCTCACCAGATCGTCGGTCCACCTTATAAAGAGATATTTGTTGGCTGAACCATATGCGTACTTGTTGACTCCTAAAAACTAACTACAAGTTGGAAGCTCTTAAAAAATAACCATAATAATAAATTTACTTATAAACAATCTAAATTCCCTTATCAATAAATCGTTCAAAGTTTGAATGAAGTTAAATTAAGTTAGCCTGAACACCTGTTGATCTCCGTAATTCATCTTTGTACCGTCTGCTTAATCCGCTCTAGCTGGGCTCGCAACAACTTGTGGCCTTTCTAAGTTATTACTTTATAAGTATACATTAACGAAATGGAGAAGGTCTCTTCATTAATTAATCTTTAATAATCATAGATTGATTCCTACATTCCAGGGTCTAAATAAAAGCCATTGGGTTGAAGGTTAGAAGGCTTGATACATCCTCCGGCGATGCCTAGATTCCTGGTTATGGATTAACGGTCTGTTTCTCTCGTTCCCTCTGAGCAGTCACTTTCTGCCATATCACATCTTCGCGGAAGACTACACCGGTGTCCCACAACACCTCTCCTAACCCTTCCTATGATAAAACTAGAAAGTGATGGTTCATCTTCTATAGGAGCCACTAGATCCTGATGCTGAAGTTTCTACTCTGAGTAATTATCTGAATTATCCTGCGTCGTATCCTCATCACAACCATTATGATATTTAGTAGGTCTCTGTTACCGGAGACCGTCTAGGTACCAACCCAGCTTCTATTCCTATCACCAAACAGTAGTGTGCAAACATTACTGTGCTCCGGTTGCAAAGGCGCTGCTAGAGTAATTACTGAAGCGAATTAATCTCCTATGTCACAAAGCGAATAGTTCAATGTTAGGCTGTGCACATCAACTTAACTAGCGCTATATTATAAACAGGCGTATCACTTACTATAACGTGAAGGCTTTGTCGCTTTGTTGAAAAAAAAAAATTGAAATATTTAATTCAACTTTCCAAGTCTGTCTTGCAACATCTTACTATGAAAAGGCTTTCGGTTCTCGTGCTCGTGCAGGTACTTCAAAAACTTCCCTCCCCTGTGTTAGGTTTAGATACGAATTTGTTTAAACCTGAACTTTTTACTAGTGCTTTAAATTATTTTTAGAAAGTATTATATAGTAGTAGTTTTATGCGATGGTAACCACCTAGATAGCCTTCAACAATAGAGACCTAACACCGGTAATATTTCAAAGGGAAATCATACAAAGGATTTTAGGCGTAATTTCTAAAGTCTGGTAGGAACTGAACATCATGAGGGAATCCAAAGGTCACAGACTTCTTGAGGTTGAGACATGATCGTAAGGTCTTAAACTTACGACAACTTACTTCGGAACCTCGATAGGTACCTGTGTCGCTGGTGATTGGATGGCATTGATAGTAGATCTCTATTGCTGGAGACCTTCGAGATAAGTACCATTGCAGCGCCTTACTCTGCCGCCAAACAGTATTGTTATAACTGTTTTCCGGTTTTAAAGGCGCTGTAGCTAGTGAAATTACTGGAGTAACGAGACTTAATATCTCGTCTCTTCACTAACTAGCGTCACGTTGTTATGGGCGTATCATTTAGCAATGGATCAGCAGGAGGAAGTAGGAGACAGAAAAGGTACAAGAGGAGAAGAGAAGAGAGGAAAAGGTACAGGAAGCAAATAAAAAGTACGATTTATTTTGTTTTGTGTTAAAAAAATATTTTAAAAACTATTGAAATAGTTTTTTTTTATTTGACTTAAACACGTTTTTTTTAATAACTTAACTAGCTACAAAGAACTTCAAAGTTATATATATATATATGAATAGAACTATTTCTAGTAAGCTTTATCTTTGTTATACAATTAATTATGAAGTCACATATATGGTATGTCCAGCAGTGGGACGTGTATAGGTTGATGATGATGATGATGATATGTGATGAATTTTTTTAACAATTAGATTTTTTTTAATGGAATTTCTTTAGTAATCATGGTATATTGTATTATATAATGGTAAGCTACGTGTTCCAGTAGTAAATATATATATATATATATAATAATGAAAATGGATTTCGTTAGTTCGCCAATCACGTCGCAACAAGTGAACGTATCGACACGGGAGAATGACCATTCGACGCGGAATGATTTTTACATGGTTATAGGCTTTGTTTATTGAATTTCATAGATCCTTCATCGTTTTATTTTTTAATAACTTACACGGTTGCTATAGTAACGATTAGTATAGAAAGTATTTGCGGTTTAATTCTATACTACAGCAACAAAGCGGACGGGGAACAGATAGTTAATAATAAAAGTAATATGGACGATCATGACACGAATACATCACTGAATATCACGTGAAATAATTAATGCTATCTTTAGTTTATTGTAGCTATTCTCCTACTGTAGTCTATTGGAGCAATAAAGAGCTCCTTTCTTACTTTATATACTACAGATATTTTCTACTTCTTTCATAATAATGTTTCATTAGTTCTCAGAGGTTACATTTCCGACGCTGACGTGTGCCGTGTGTCGAATAAGTTTACAAAAGCACATTAGAAAGTTTGAGCAACAAAGCTCCCGGAAGTTTTAATGAATAGGGTACGCGGCAGTCGCTTCGCGGTAGTTGAGCCACTTTTAGGCTTACTCCGGTGACGTAGATCGCAGTTGTAGAGGAACTAGTTGGTATAAGGAAATCTATGGCTGCTAGATTCTGGAGATGTAAGCGCTTGAAAGCTATTGCTACTCTTAAAGCTCATCAGCTAGCCTTGAGTCCGAAGAAGACGCAAAGGTTGTTAATACAACTGCAGCACAAACATGACCATAAAAAAAAGCTCATCTGATACTGGTCTAGTAGAACCGGGTCCACGGCCTATAGATTTAATTATCCCACTACTGGGATTGTCGATATCTCACAAAGAGATAATTAAAATCATTTATTCACTGTTTTTACTTTTTTTGATTTATTACAGAGCAAATGTCATGATTTGGGAAAGCTTGTCCATCCAAATTTTTTTTTTTCGACGAAGTAATGAGACGAGTGAGACGTTCACCTGATAGTAAGTGACACGCTAGCCCATAACTTGACGCTAGTTTAGTTGAACCGTGTTAAACTCGTCGCCTTGACAACGTAAGTTGTTGAGTCTCAGCCTAGTGATCTCACTAGCTACAGCTTCCTTTATAGGGCAAGACAGTTATTTACTGGTTCATCACCATAACAACCCATGGACTTCCACTGCTGGGCACAGATCTCTTGTAATGTGCTCCACAATTTATTTACTTTGATATACTAATAAAACCGGATGTTAGTATTTAAAAGTAAATGAATTGTAAATCAGAACCTCACTTCCTCTTTCACAATGTATTCAGCATCTGTTAATCCGGATACCTTTTGAATCGTTGACAACGAGGCTTTCGTGGTACACTGCCAGGTTTAAAAGCTTTTCGTATTTCATCTCTGTTAATCCACGCTGAATATTTTGGCGAATTATATGTACTTTATACGAACAATAATGATAAATAGTAATATTCCATATATCATTATCATCATCATCAACTGATATTCCATATATAGTAATAAATAACCTTACTACATTTGTTCAAGTTTCAAGATAGTTGTTGAAATGAATCTTTGTCCTTTTCCCCGCCAGTTTCCTTATCATAATCTAGGAAGCTGCTGGACCGATTTTGAAGATATTTCACCGGCATATAGCTGGAGATATATTGGATAACATAGTATATAAATTAACCTATGATCTTTATTTATAGTTAGGAAGACATCGTGATTATTTTAAACATACCTCGCCCTTGTCGTCGTGGGGACTGTCTGTGTACTTATATATAGTGTTTAAGAATTTATGTTTGTAAGATTTAACACATTGTTATGATTATAAAACATATGATTTAATGTGTGTGTGTAAAAAGAGAAATTAGTCTATCATTTCAGCACAATAATGTTCATTGCGTGAATATAAGTTTTCTTTGTAAGAAATGTATATTTTCTTCTGACACTCAAAGGCGCCCCGCACCATATATCTCGAGACCCACACCAACCTCACTTGCTCGTAGTGCAGGCAGCTAATGGACAAACAAAGCTCTGGCTACAAAACCCGCATTGGGCCACCGTTTTGGGAAATGGCCCAAATCTCCCCCAATTAACCGCAACAAACGACGGACCATATTGACGGGCAGTATCAGAGGGCATGTAAGGTCGCGAGAAGCCGCTGGATGGGTGCAGAACAGGACCGATCGATGTGGGGATTTTTGGGGGAGGCCTATATCCAACAGTCGACATTTATTGGCTGATGAATAATTGATGGTCAAAGGAACAGCAGTTGTTTCTCTAGAACTCTCCTATTACAGTACCCGTTTACAGTATACTGAGAGTCGAGTTTGTTTCGAGGAATACATTACAAGAGTCCTATGTCCAGCTGTGGACGGTTTGAGTTAGGATATTTGAACCCGTCTCTAACGCAAGTAACCGGTCAACTATTTAAGTAAACCTTCGAGTAATGGACGTGTTACAGAATCGGCAAAGTTGTAACGACTTCAACAACTTCCGTCAGTTTGAAACTATTAACCAATTCAGCATTCGACGGCATGAGTTACGAATCACTTTATCTAAGGTTTTTTTAAGTCTCTTTCTTCAGCTTAATTAATATATATGTATATATATATAAGTTTGGCAAATATCTCCCTTCCGCTTTTTTGCTCTTTATTCAATGCTTTATAAAAAGTGTTACAGTGATCGGATTTAGTTCAAATATGCGCCGTTTTGTTCGATAATCTGTTTCCATCTAGACGGCAACTTCATAATACCTCCCTCGTAGAAGCCCCCCTCCTTATTTGCGAAGAACTCGGACAGCCACTTTTCACAAGCCTCTTTTGAGTTCAACTTTACACCACCAAGGGCGTTCACCATGGACAGGAACAGGTGGTAATCACTTGGCGCTATGTCCGGGCTATATGGTGGATGCGATAAAACCTCCCATCCGAGCTCCCGTAGCTTCTGACGAGTCATCAACGAAGTGTGTGGTCTGGCGTTGTCCTGGTGGAACACTACACCCTTCCTGTTGGCCAATTCTGGACGCTTCTGGTCGATCGCCTGCTTCAAGCGGTCCAGTTGTTCGCAGTAGATGGTAGAATTAAGCGTCTGGCCATATGGGAGCAGCTCATAGTGGATGATTCCCTTCCAATCCCACCAAACACACAGCAAAACCTTCCTGGCCGTCAATCCCGGCTTGGCCACTGTTTGGGACGATTCACCGGCCTTCGACCACGACTGTTTTCGCTTGATATTGTCGTATGTGATCCATTTTTGGTCGCCAGTCACCATCCGCTTCAAGAATGGGTCGAGTTCGTTCCGTTTCAGCAGCATATCGCAGGCGTTGATTCGGTCCAGAAGGTTTTTTTGCGTCAAATCATGCGGCACTCAAACATCAAGCTTTTTTTTGTATCCAGCCTTCTGCGGATGGTTTAAAATGGTTTGGTGACTAACTCCCATCTCCTGGGCGATGTCACGAGATGCCATATGCCGGTCTAACTCGATGTAGTCCATGATTTGATCGGTATTTGTCGTCACAGGTCTTCCGCCGGCTGGCTTATCCATGGTGTCGTTTTCACCGGCTCTGAATCGTCGAAACCATTCCTCCGCGGTTCGAAGTGATAGAGTACCATCCCCCAAAACACCATTAATCTCACGGAACGTTTCTCTAGCGGATTTGCCTTTAACGAAGGAAAACTTTAAAATAGCGCGAATTTCGGCGTTAGTGAACTATATGTTTACACGTCTATAACTGTTGAACGCAATATCCAAACTAATTATGCATAGCGTCGTTTTGTAGGTTATGTCAAGACCTTTCAAATTATGTATAGTATTGCCAGATACGAGCTCTGTAGCGCTTTGTACATAGCCGCGAAATTCAAAAGACAAAAAGGCGAAAGGGAGATATTTGCCAAACTATTATATTCAAAGGATGATTAATTTATATAATTACCGTACTATTGTTTTTCTTATAATTATTGTCTTTGTATGCATATGCAAATTAACTACAGCCGTCACTATTATTTTTGTTAATCTTAAAGTAGACCAGCTGTAGATTCCTTTTGTCAGTAAGCACCTCTTTTTGTATGTTTTTTTATTCATATGAAGCTTTTACTATACTTTTGCTACACAAGCTACTTGGCTGTAAACAAACACATACATATATTTTACGCCTCGTTCCCAGTGGGGTAGGTAGGTACTTGGCTGTGAAACAGCTTTTAAAAGAAAAATCTGTACTTATTATCCAAAGAAGCGTGATTCATGACGTTATTACACTATCTACGTATTTATCTATTTGTTTACTGTTAAAAGTAACTGCTTATTATATAATTAGCTGTATGTTTATATGTATATCTTAAAATAATTAAAAGGTATCATTTTTGTATTTGTTATATTCCTTATATATCTTTTATTATATCAGGTTATGTATGTACTGTCTCATGTCCACGCAAACTTTTTTTTTTTTTGTTTTACGTGAGGTAAATGCCTACGCATACTCGTCCTCGCGGGGACAAGGACGGGTTATGTCGGATTTGCACCGACTAAAACCCCCACGATGTTCCCGACTCGTCGCCTGGTGGCAAGGGTCACGGGTACGGCTTGGTGCCTTTATCCGCGACCTTCACCGGCGCTGGCCGCTTTCGCAGCCCCACCTCGGTAGAGAGGGATAAAACCCTCCCCCAGGGCGCGCCGGAACATGCTGCGCGCCTCCACCTCGGCCTCCATTGTGTGGCCGATGGATTCGCCCGAACCCGTCGCCCAGAGGCCACGGGAGCCCCGAGAGTATCCCCTCCGGGCTCCCCACTGCGGACAGATGTTGGGCCCGCCGCTACCCGTTAGCGGCCGCGGAGGATAGGGAGAACGGCTTATCGTAATACCGACACTCCTCCTATACGGCTGCAAGGGCGGTATAAAACCGCTCTTGCAGCCGGCCGCAGGGGACAGCATAAAGCCGCCCTCCGGGCCCCCGGCCGCTCCGGTGATCTCCAGCTATCCCAACTCGAGCCTGGAGCGGCCGCTTCAGCCGGCTCTTCGCCGCGGACCGACCGAGTGGGTTCCGCTTAGCTTCACCGTGTTGGGCCCCACGGTTACTAAGACCCTCCGCCACGACAAGGCGGGAACCCGTTGGAGGGGTCCACGCGAACTTTGCTAGAAGAAAATTGTATTAGAGTTAGTGTAGTAGTAGTAGTGTAGAGTTAGCTTACTTTTCTACGTGTAATTTAAGATCGCCATGTTTTTATACTGTACACAAAAACAATAAATAAACAAAGTTTTAATGTAAATAAATACTTAACAAACACAAAACTGATTAAACTGGTTGTAATGTAATCCGCAACGGGAAGTTTTAAACGCGCAAAGTAGTAAACTATTAAACTTCCTCACGAGGTATTCAATTGCCTCCTTATTCTATATAACGTGTGCAGTTCAAACTTTGAGATGCAATACGTAAATTGTTTTCTAAACTTGTAAACGATCCAAGAGAGGAAAATACAAGAACATAAACTAAATTTATAGCCCGCTTAATTCTTTCGATGCTGAAACTTATCGCTTCAGCTGGAAATCAAAGATTTAGACATTCTGAAACGAAAAAGATACTACTATAAATTCAATTATAGGGTTTAGCCTGTGGGAGATGAAACACATTTCAAATCAGTATAGTTTTTTTTTTTTTTCGCGCGCTTTTATTCCTTAGGGATATGTCAACCCCATTGGCTAAAAAAAACACTTAGGGTACTAATAATGTGTTTATTTTTCTAAAGTATCTCGTACTGCTCCAGACTTTGGTTCACACAATATCACGTGTAAGGTACCCAAGTGTAAAGTATTGATGTTCAATATAGTTTCTTTATTTTTTGTCTTCTCTTCTATACTTTCACGTTCCTCTTTTGCATACCATGGAGATTGATCACTATTCTGCATGTATTCTACGTCTATTTCTCAACGTCTGGAAATATATGAAAAAGAAAGAGAAAAGACGTTGAAATTTATACTACTCTTACTTCTATTGTTCTGTCAATAAAAAAAATTGTCAATCAATCGTTCTATAGCTGATTACAACAGGTATAGTTTCTGCGAAATGAAAAGTAGAGAGTAGAAGAAAGTCATGGTTGAGGAATATCAGGGAAACGACTGGCATATCTGGGGCGACCGATTTGTTCCGCCGGACCAGAGACAGAATGGACTGTACCACGCTGATGGCTAACCTTCACTAGTTGGAGAGGCGCTTTAAGAAGAAGAATCATTTTATCCCACTCTCTACCACCTCCATAGTGTGTTAATCTCGTTTTCTCACAAATTAACAAGAAAAATAAGTTTTACTTCTATCGCGTGTAAACTCTCACACGTTTGCTTTAGTTGACAATAAGTAAAGGTTACATTTTGCCAACTGACAAATTGGCAAAGGTTGTGATGTCAGCCCGATAGATGGACCTTTGACCTGCTGAAGATCGTACGGTATTGTTGGATGCAGACTAGTCTTACTGGAAATTCATTGGGGAAGCCCATGTTCAGCAGTTCACAGCGATCGGCTGATATGATCTTGTTGACATTTGGATTTAATTGAGAAGATACGTGGGTATCCGCGGTACCACAGAAATAAAGTTAACTAGCCGCTTTATCACAGAAATTATGATATTTAGAGTCAGGATTAAGAGTCATATTTGTGATATTGGTGTGGATGAATAGAAATTCCAAGATGTCCTAAAGAAAGGCCGGGTCAAGAGTACTCGCAACCGACGAGCATGCATGGAGAAGCTTATGAAAGTGGAGGAAGCGAGAGAGGTGTGCCAGGATCGTAGCAAGTAAAGAGAGGTGGTCCCTGCCTACCCCACTGGGAACGAGGCGTGTTATATATATGTATGTATGTATGAATGGCAGATTCGATGGGTGAATGAAACAATAGGCAGGGAGCTGTTCCCTGATGACGTTGCTGCTCAAGTATTACTGGGACGTACCGGACTATAAAGTCTCGCAGATCCTTACTGGAAATGGCAGTTTTCAGAAACGGCTTTATCACATGAAATTAGTGGAAAATATGTGACTGTCTTGAAGCGGAGGGAGACTGCCATTATATTTTATGGGAGTGATAGTTGTACACTGATGATGAATGGAATAGATCAAAAGGAAGTGGGAAGCGGCTAACAAAGCTCCACGGTTGCGAGAGTTCCCGCACGAATGTAATACTAGAAGAAGCAACTTGGCAGCAACGCCAGGAGTGGATTTTGTTAACGTCATGTCATGTCATGGATGAGGATAGTGGAAAAAATAGGGAGAAGGACAGAGAATCAATAACTTGTGAGAAGTCGCGCTCGCTCTGTCGCGATTAGACCAGTGTGACCTTTGGGTCGGTGGGACCATCGGAGGTTGGAGAGTTGTCTCTAATAATTTATTTCGTTGAAGTAACTCAGTCCAACAACTGTCTCCCAAAGCAGCTTCAGACGACTAAAACTGATTTGGCACGAAGTTACAGGACCGGCTCCGTGATTAATGCGCGGACGAGCCGCAGCGGCGGTTTGTTTACTATTTGAATTTATAATGAAGGTGACAACTAGTTGGACTGTCAGTTGCAATTTACACTACAAACATACAACTAAACCTAGTAAATGACTGACACACATCACCATCAGATCTTTACTTTTGAATATAGAAATAAATTTACTTTAAATAGATAAAGTCTCAAATGTATGTAACTGTCGTAGTATGAATGTTTGATCCTCAAAGATTTCTTTTATTCTACAAAGCGATGAGACAACGAGACTTCACGTGATGGTAAGTGATATCCGTGACCATAACAATATGGCGCTAGTTAGGATGGTACACTTAACACCATATTATGCTCATAGACTTGAGACATAAGATGTTGAGTCTTTACCCCAGTAATTTCACTAGCTATAGCGCCTTTCATATCGGAACACAGTAATGTTTGCACACTACTGTTCGTCGACGGGAATAGGAGGTGCGGTGGTACTTAGACAGTCACCAGGAAAAGAGACTTACCACTAATGTATACCTGGCTGATTGCATCATACCATCCTGTGAAGATGTGGTCTCTGGAAGAGACAGCAGTGTCGGAGGGAGGCACACCGTCTATTCGATGGAGATTGACGGAGACCTACCAACAGTTATGTCGTGCCGTTATATATAAATACACTTCTTATTACCTAAATTCACCGTTAACATATAGCCTCATGAATCCTCATTTAGTATTCAAGATGAATATTGCTTCAGTAACGATTTACAGATTACGGAGCCTCGTTTCCTTCGTCCCGGTCCACCCCCGCCCGCTGTTCACGTGTAATTGGTGCCTGGAGTAACAGACTCCATTAATCTCGCCGCGGAGGGAAGCGATTATAATAAACGTTTCTTTTTAAGTCTTCAAAGAAGTCGTGTCTGTGTGTAATGAATATTTTTTTTTTTAAGTACGATATATTTTCATTATGATTTCATCATCATAAGCCAATAGACGTCCACTGCTGGACATAGGCGTCCCAAGACCTACAGTCAGCATGGTCTCTGGTATCGCCGGACATTAAAAACTGTTGTCTGTAGAGGTTCGTCTGGGGGTTTTGGGTGATTCCCCACCACGCTGGCCCAATGAAGGTTGGTCGGAGGCAGAGCCTCGTTTGTTGTTTAGCAGCACCATGAGCTGGTGAGGTTCACTTGGGTCCCGTGAGTTGTTGTGTATTATGATTTAAATTTTTATTATTCAGACGTTTTCATTTGTTTTAAGAGTACAAATAAGCGGGTTTGACGGATACGCCTGTCCATATCGTTATATCACGCTAGTTAGGATGGTATACACAGCACCACTCCTTGGGCCATGGGCCTGGTCCATCTCTCATCAACTCGCATTAGGATAGCGAGGTATGAAATGACCTAAATCCTCATATGAATCCCTACTCGATCGTGTGGGAAACTTTGTTTGAGGCCTATGTCCAGCAGTGGACATCTATCGGCTGATGATAACACAGAACCACTTTGAGCTCCTTGAGACATATGTCCCCTATAATTTAATTGGTGTTAGGACACCGTTGATATAGGCTAAGCTGAAGCGCCTATTTCTTTAGTGAAACAGTACAATGCAAGCATTACTGTATTCCGGCTTGAAGGGGGTTGTAGCTAGTGTACTTACTGGGATAATGAGATTCAATTATTATTTTCAGAGCGACAAGCGGAATGTGGTGCTGCGAATACCATCTTAACAAGAACCACATTGTACTATAGTAGAGGTAAGTCTTTGTTCCCGGAGACCATCCAGCAGTACTATGCAAACATTTCTGTGTTCCGGTTTGAAGACTGCTGTAGTGGAATTAGGGAAGTAATGAGATTTAACGTATTTCTAAAGGCAACGAGCGTATGTGCAGTATACCATATTAATCAGCGCCTTGTTATGATCAGGCGTGTGAATTACCATCAGGTAAATGTCTCCCTGGTCTCCTCGTTTTGTTAAATAAAAAAAGTATAATGATTCTAGACTTTTATGTGTATCTAGATAATAAAGCAATTAGGCCTTTAAGAGCAAATATTGGTTTCTGTAATGTTAATTTACATGGCAGAAAGTTCTCGCAAACTTTACAGTTTACTTACATAACTTCGAAAAGTGTAGGACGCGCCGGCGGCGACGAAAATAACTTATCTCCAACTTAAGCAATTTACACAACGTTCAAGTCAAATAAATTCTTGAAGGCGAAGGAGTTGAGCCCGATGCCTCTGAAATATATCATTAATATACTCCTTGCAACGACGTATGCTAATACGGGGCTAATCGACGTATTAATAATCAGTACCAGGTTTTAATAATAGGTATTTGCTTTAAAGTACGCGCACCAGTTGCTGAAAAAACTTCAGTGTTAAGCACTTTAAAGTTATCTTCAAGTTTTTATAAGTATCTCGTCGGGTAAAGTGTTAAATACTTTACTTTTTATACTATTTTATAAGACACATTTTAGAATTTTACTTCTACTGTACTCTTTACTGTCAACATAGTACGTAACAAGTAAATAATAGGGGGACCGGAAAGTAATGTCGTTTCTGCGCATGCCAATACTTGATTGTCATTTGTCAGCTCATTGTTTTGTTTAGAGGCGTACCAAAGACATTGTGAGGTTATAGTGATTTCTTTACTTATAGACAATTGAATTACAATTTTTTTTTGTAATTTTGGGTAAAATGGCCAGCCAAATACCAGAAGAGGTACACATCCGGCATTGCATGCTCTTTGAGTTTCGCAAGGGAAATAACGCAACAGTTGCTACCAAAAACATTTGCGATGTTTATCCAAATGCACTGGACATTCGTAAATGCCAAAGGTGGTTTTCCAAGTTCAAATCGGGTAATTTTGATCTTTCCGACTCGTATCGATCAGGAAGACCATCAGCGTTAGACAACGACGTGTTAAGGGCGGAAGTGGAAGCAAATCCGTGTCAGACGATCGAGGAATTGTCAAACAGTCTCAACAAACCTTGGTCGACCATCCAAGAACATTTGAAGCAGATTGGAAAAGTAAGCAGAGCAGGTGTTTGGGTCCCGCATAATCTGTCCGAACAGAATAAGGCTAACCGATCAATCACATGCAATTTATTGCTTCAACGACACAACACAGAAGCGTTTTTTGATCGCTTGATCACAGGAGATGAGAAATGGGTCCTGTATGATAACCCAAAACGCAAAAGGCAGTGGCTCTCTCCAAATGAAATCCCTCGGAGTACTGCTAAGCCAGGTTTACACCCCAAAAAAGCGCTTTTGTGTGTTTGGTGGAGTATTCGCGGCATTGTTCATTTTGAATTACTGAAACCTGGAGAAACTGTTACTGCAGACCTCTACAGCGAACAATTGCAGCGAGTCAATCAATCTTTAATTGAAAAGTGGCCAGCGATTGTCAACCGAAAAGGCGTCATTCTCCAACATGACAATGCAAGACCGCACTGCGCAAGGCGAACTCTAGAAAAAATTAATGAATTGGGGTGGGAGGTGCTGCCTCATCCACCATATTCGCCCGATGTTGCACCATCGGATTTCCACTTATTCCGAGCGCTGCAACACTTTTTAAGTGGCAAAACATTTGCAAATTTGGATGATATCCAAAATGCCATCTCTAGATATTTTGCCGAAAAACCAATTAATTTTTATCGATCAGGGATTGAAAATTTACTCACTAGATGGCAAAAGGTTATTGACAATGATGGGGAATACATCATTGATTAAAAATAAAGACTCGTTAAAAATGTATGTGTTTGTATCTAGCGTAAGAAAACGACATTACTTTCCGGTCCCCCTAATATTACTTCAATGAAATTAAAAAAAACACATTTTACTTTAAACTTTATTCCTTATGATATTTGTGTGAAGTATAACTTTTTTTTTAATATTTTATAGTATTTTGTAACTTGGTATCTAGCACTTAAAAGATATCAGGGTACAACATAACAGTATGAGTTACTTTCACACGCCTCATGCATATTTCTACTATCAAACAGTAGTAAGCAAAAATTACTATGTTCTAGTTTGAAGGCTTTTTTTTTTCATTCGACGAAGCGCAAGAGGAGGGAGACCTATAAAGACGGTAAGCTATTTGTCTGCTCTTAAAAATGTAGCGTTTGTTAGGATGATATACACTGCATTGAATTGTTCTCGGCGTCTTTAGACATAAAATGTTAAGTCTAGACCACCCTTAGAAATTTCAGTATCTCCGCACCTTTCGAACTGGACACAGTAATGTTTTCACAGTACTGTTTCTCGGCAGCAATAGTAGTTGCTGTGGTAAACAGAAACCTACAATCAGCTAGTGAAATTACTGGGGTAACGAGAATTATATTTCAAGGCGAAAATGGCTATGTAGTGCTGTGTATATCAACTTAACTAGCACCAGCTTGTTACGGGCGTGTGTATCACTTACCATCAGGTGATCGTCCCGCTCGTCTCAGCGCTCCGTAGAATAATAAACGAAACACCAAGTGATTTAAAGTGGGCGATGGATAAACGTTGAGGGTGGGGAGGATCAGTGTCAGTTCACAATGAGACAGCTGCGATCGATAGGTCTTTACAGAATCAACCAATGAGCTCCGCCGAGGAGCGGTTTGTTTGCAATTTTCTGCACTTCCAGTTAACTAAACGCCATTTACTGCGGCGGAAATTGCTCCAACTTGAAAATAACATGGATTGTGTGGTGCTGGCATAGATTGTACGTGTACTTACTTACTTTCTATGTTTGTTTTTTTGTTTAGATCGCATAAATCTACTCATTCATCATTATCCTCAGTCGATGGACGTCCACTGCTGGATATAGGCCTCCCCCAAAAGATCTCCACGTCGATCGGTCACATGTTGCTCGCATCCAATGGGTTCCTACGTTTCTCATCAGAGCGTCGGTCCATCTTGCAGGAGGCCTCCCAACGCTACAGCTACCAGTACGCGGCTGCCACTCATGGACCTTACTGCCCCATCAGCCGTCGGTCTTTCGAGCAATGTGTCCTGCCCACTACCACTTAAGTCTAGCAATCTTTTGGGCTATGTCGGCGACTTTAGTGCTTCTGCAGATCTTCACATTTCTGATCGGATCGCGATCACATAAATCTACACATCTACTACAAATAAATTACAAATATTTGAAATTGTTTGCTAGATATGAAACTACTGGTGGCAGATCTCTGTATGCAGGAGACTGTCTAGGTACCACCGCAGCGCCTATTGCAGTACTGTGCTAACATTAAGGTGTTGACTGAACAAGGAATAAGGAGTGGACCGAGTTTAAATACCATCAGTTAAAAAGAATAGCTGAAGATCAAATTGGTTTGGAAGAGGGCTCCTAATGATGATGATGATTGCTCTGTTCCACATTGAAAGGCGTTATAGTGTAATTACTGCGGTAACGAGACTCGATACCTTATATCCCAGGCGACTAGCGCCGCGTTGTTATGGACGAGCGTATCACTTACCATAGGTGCTCGTTTCGTCCGTTAATTAGAAAAAAAAAAAAAATTTCACTATCATCAGCCGTAACATACTGCTGGAAATAGGTATGCCAATGATCTACACTCCAACAGGTACTGTATAACTCTCATCAAACTATTTCCCTGTACCTTTATCAGATCGACAGTCCATATTGTAGCGGATCTACGTGCACCTCCATCGTTCGACCGACGTGTCCTAACCTTTGCTACTAAAATCTAGCAATACCTAGGCCTATGTCGATGACCTCAGTTCTTCCACGGACTATCTTATTTCTGATTCGATCGTGCAGAGATGCTCTGAACATAACAATTTCATAAATACAAGACACACTGTGTGAGTTTCAGAGGATCAGCTTCTATCTCCGATTAAATTGAGATGACGAGCTAACCGGCATGTTGACAACTGCTGTATGGTACATTAATAACCTTGTTTTTTTTTACGTAAAGCTGATCCCAGCAGTGGGAATAATAAATGGGTTATTTGTTACTATAATAATTAAAGAGTAAACTCACATAACTGCTCCTTAATACCTTGTTATACTTCTCTTTCTCTTTTAAGAATACTCGATGATAACTGGTATTTTGTTAAACAAGAAATAACTAAAAATTAGTCACTTAAAAATTACATTGAGCCTTAATGAAGTGATAATATGATACATAAGTCACTTCCGTTAATTACACCCGGAACTGTAATTTTCTTAGATAACATTTACATCGTTGATTTACATGAAAGAGAATTTTTTCATATATTCAGTGATACTTCATAACAACGCAGCGTTAATTAAGATGATAAACACCACATTACGCTCTTCGCTTTCAATCAAACATTGTCTCGTTACTTCAGTAATTTCATTAGCTACAGCGCCCTTCAAACCGGAACACTGTAATAATTGTACAATACTGTCTCGCAGCGGAAATAGGTCAGTGGTCTCCGGCGACAGAGACAGTAATTGCGAGCATATTACAAGATTTACTTTAGACATAGTAGCTTAAGTTATACAGCGTTTTAACTTAATACCTAAGGTACTAAGGTACTACTGCATCTTAGTCCACAGTAATATATTACTAGGGGAGAGTAATTTATCGCTCGAAGCGGGGAGCTTCAGTTAGACTAAGTTGGCTTAGGAAAATATCTGCATAATTTTCTTATGTTCTAACATAAGACTAGCTCGTTCATTCTCTAACAATCCGTATATAGGAAATTGCTTTTCATCCTCACTTCCTCTTAATCTCTTCCATTCAACCTCCAAGTGAGAACATGTATAGGTTCCAACCTGTATTAGTACACTATTAATAACGAAATTGTACTAAAAGAAATTAAACGTTTACTACAAACTTGTTGTATTAAACATTAACCCAACCCAAAAGTTCTTTGTCAACTGTCTCTCTCTCTCATCATAGAATTTTTTTTTTATACCACGCAGAGATAAGAGGAGAGAGACGTTCACCTGATAGTAAGTGATACGCCACTCATAATAACGTGGCGTTAATTAGGATGTTATATACAGTACTAAATTACGCTCGTCGGCTTGAGGCGTCTGTTGAGTTTGAGTTTACCCAAGTAATTTCGTTAACTACAGCACCCTTCAAGCCGGAACACAATGTTCCCATAGTATTGTTTGTCGGCTGCAATAATCGCTGAAGTACCTAGACGGTTTCCAGCAACAGAGACTTACCACCACCAAAACAGATCAAGATTATCTTATACGTGGTAAACAGAGAACCTCTTTCGCAGTCGTAGGATAAAAATGGAGACTCCATAGATAAAATCGATATATAGTCTCCCTGGATAATAAAAGGATAATTTATAACCATAAAAGTGGAGAAAGAGAAGGACTATACGAGGAAATTTAAAACAATGAGCACATGACGCTCTGTTACAAACAGTCGCAGTTTATTTAACTGAAGTGGGCCCTCACGACGGCCACCACTTCCATCTTGACCCAGTTCGGAGCTGACCCCTTGATCTATTGGAGTTAATAGTTTGAAGGCGAAATGAAGGCCTTCAACATATTGAATATATATCTTATCACTATATTAGATAGCTGTTATATTTTTTTATAGACCTTTTATACTTTAGGGATACATCAGCTTCGTAGGTTATATTCAAATCTATGTGGAATACTTTGATAGTAGCCCTTTTTTTGGTTTCGTGGGGGAAATCTTCGAAAGATACCCTGCTTCTGGGGGAAGTCAGGGTTATGTGGGATTCTACTTATTAAAACCTCCTCGGTGGTCGACATCGGTGCGTACAGAGAGGCTTCGGGATCTCTTATAGAAAGCACCGGTGCCTTTTTACACTTTGTGTTATACGTCTCTGAAGAGAGGCTTAACCCTCCTAGGCCCGCGAAATTCCTAGACCCTTTTAGTTGCCTCCTACGACAGGCACGGCTTACCTTAGTCCTATTCTTTCTAGCCCGAGACTACACGGCTGTTGTTGGTGGTCCTATAGCCAGCAATGGACGTTGAATATTAAAATCCATAATATAATTATTCACCTTTAATGAGACTAGTGGCACGTTCACCTGATGGCAAGTGATCCGCGATCCCATAACAACTTGGCGCTAGTTAGAATGATGTATCGCCTTGAGATATAACATGTTAGTTCTCGTTATAGCAGTAATTACATTAACTACAGAACCCTTCTAATCGGAAGATGGTGCTGTTTGCTGCCGGAAATCATACAGTGCCTACTGCGGTGGTACTTAGACAATCTCCGGCAACAGAGACCTACTATGAGTGTATTTAATTATACACTACACTGCGTTTCGAGTGGTTTGCAGTAGCTATGGTGACTTGGTCCGAGCTGATTGATGTCTTGACCTTAACTATTACGGAGTACTTACAACTCTTTAATAACTGTTTACTATATGGTCTCTGTGTTGAGATCTTCTGCTGGTATATTTGGTGTTTGATTTGACCTTTTGAACTATAGCATCCCAAGCTTCATCTTCAGCATCTTCTATTTTGATAGCTTCATCAATCAACCTTTGTAGGAACTGTAACGCCCACTCATACTATGGCGCTACTCAGAATGATATACACAGCCATATGTTAGTCACTATATATATAAGATGTTAAGTCTCGTTAACAAGTATTTTCATTAGGTACAGCGCCCTTCAAGCCGGTACACAATAATGTTTGCACACTGCTATTTGTCGACTGAAATATGAACAGCGGCGGTACCCATCTATACGAACCCTTAGAAGATGAGACCTATAACCATTTTCTAGCAGCAGTAGCAGATGTAAAGTCCTTTGACCTGGAGGACCTACTACCAGTAACGGTAAACGTACCACTTGTTGCTCTTGAAGTAATACTGTGTGATTGTATCTTTACATCAATACACTGGGAAAAGGCAGAGTACAAGTTACATAGAAGTTATAATGAAATGGGGTTATTAATTTAACTTGATTTATGTCTATATGAATAAGTTAATTAGACGATATTTGTTACTTAAGAATTATGAGTTAAGTTAAACATGTTTCAATGATTTTGACGTAATTCAAAGTTTCACTTTGAACGGCCCCAAGTTTTAGTGTAAGTATGGATCTATGAACAAATTAGTTATAAACTTACACTTAGATTTGTATTAAACAGCTTTGTAACTTTACAGACCGGAATATAACTTAGGTTATTGTTTAACTTAGCTTCGAATGCTTTACCTGCCCATAACAACGTGGTGCTAGTTAGGATGATATATACTGCACGTTCCGCTCGCCGCCCTGAGATATAAGATGTTGAATCTCGTTATCCCAGTAATTACACTAGCTACAGCACCCTTCGAGCCGGAGCACAGTAATTTATGTACACTACTGTTTGGCAGTAGAAATGGGAGCTGCGGTGGTATCTAAGTAGACGATCTCCGGCAACAGAGACATACCGCCAACCAATCCAATCCAATCAGCCGGAAGACGTCCACTGCTGGACAAAGGCCTCCCCAAAAGATTTCCACTCAGACCGGTCCTGGGCCACCCGCATCCAATGGTTACCAGCGACCTTGACCAGGTCGTCGGTCCACCTTGTCGAAGGCTTCCCAACACTACGTCTACCGGTACGCGGGCGCCACTCCAGATCTTACTAGCCCATAAGCCTTCGATCCTTCGAGCAATATGCCCTGGCCATTGTCACTTAAATCTAGCATTTTTTTGGGCTACGTCGGTGACCTTAGTGCTTCTGCGACATTTCTGATTCAATCGCGTACACTCCGAGCATAGGCCTCTCCATTGCCCTTTAGGTGACTTTGAATATATTAATATATATATATATATATAATGTATATATATATATAATGTATATAATATATATATATATATAATGTACATGTAACAATGAAACTATATACACTAACATATACAGACTTCGGTTTAAAAGATGTTTTTTTTTGTCTCGTATCATAAATATGCCCTCCGGGGGTGAGATGTGCTTTTTCCAACCCCGAACCCTTGTTCAAAGTTTCGCGTGTAATATTTTACATGCGGTTCGCTCTCGTATATTCTGACTTCTTTGGTCATAAATCCCGGATTTCAGAGGTACGGCCTCGACTTTCGTTGTGGGCGAATGGCCCAATTCCCAGTTGTGGGAATAATAAAAGAATTATTTTATGCTTCGTATTATTATATTAAACAAGCTAATTTTATTATTAGCATACAAATAATATTTGAAATATATACAAATATTCTTTCGGCACGCCAACTCGCCTACAGCGACTCCGCGTATATCGCTACACCGGAAATGGAAGCCGTCTGACTTCCGCAGCGCTGTGAAATTATCGACGCCGGTAGTTCAATAGGCTCATTCCTACTTCCGGATGCCCAATACTTTATTCACTTTTATAATACGAATTCACTATCTTAATACTTCAAGGTAATCTAAGGGTCTGGGAGTGGAGTGTATAAACATACTGTAGGTTGTAGATGAATAAATAAAACTACCCTTAAAATTATGTATTAAACATACAAACATATTAATAACTGTACATTCCTTATGTACTACTTGTTTATTAATCTATCACAAAAGATTTATGATCTACGAAAAATTAAAAAAAAAAAACTGTTACATTTATATGAAAAATCTTAAAGCTCCCGGCGTGCCATCGGTGAGCGCCTTTCAAACCGGTACACAGTAATGTTTGAATACAACTGTACGGCGGTAGAAATAGAGGCTGCGATGGTACTTCGACCCTATTGATTTTTTTTTGCAAACAGGGGAACTCTTCTATAAAGATACCCTTCTTTTGGAGGGAAGACAAAGTCATGTGGGACATAATGAGCAACGAGGGGTCCCATGCTAAAGCCCCCGAACTCTTTCTATCGCTTTCTACAACTAGCAGGGATTACCTTAGTCCTAATTATAATAGGTCATATAATAATAGAGATCTATTACCAGTAAAAAGGCCATGGTTGAGGAATATCAGGGAATGGACTGGCATATCTGGGGCGTAGTAGACAGAAAGAACTGTACCACGCTGATCGCCAACCTTCACTAGTTGGAGAAGTATTTTAAGAATATCAGTAAATATCTATCATCATCATGACTATCATCCGATAGGCGACCACTGCTGGATATAGGCCTCCGCCAAAGAGTCCCACATCGATCGGTCCTGCTCTGCCCGCATCGCCGGGTATCAAAGGCAGTCGTTTGTAGAGGTTCATATGGGGGGATTTGGGCCATTTCCCACCACGTTTGCCAATGCTGGTTTGTGGAATCCAGAACTTCGTTTGTTGATTAGCAACACAACACAACTTTCAACTGATAGCTTTAATATATATATATATTTGCATATAAGATGAAAAGATAATGACTTTATCCCGAAGGTCTCATGGTGCGGGGAAAAGAAGCTGCGCACGCGCACTCGTTGGTGATCCAATAACGACATCACACTTTAATTATTTTTTTAGGTTAAATTAAATACTAATATTATTGTTCGGTTACAAAATCGTATAATTGCAGTATACTAAATGCAAACAATGTAATAGGGGGACCGGAAAGTAATGTCGTTTCTGCGCATGCCAATACTTGATTGTCATTTGTCAGCTCATTGTTTTGTTCAGAGGCGTACCAAAGACATTGTGAGGTTATAGTGATTTCTTTACTTATAGACAATTGAATTACAATTTTTTTTTGTAATTTTGGGTAAAATGGCCAGCCAAATACCAGAAGAGGTACACATCCGGCATTGCATGCTCTTTGAGTTTCGCAAGGGAAATAACGCAACAGTTGCTACCAAAAACATTTGCGATGTTTATCCAAATGCACTGGACATTCGTAAATGCCAAAGGTGGTTTTCCAAGTTCAAATCGGGTAATTTTGATCTTTCCGACTCGTATCGATCAGGAAGACCATCAGCGTTAGACAACGACGTGTTAAGGGCGGAAGTGGAAGCAAATCCGTGTCAGACGATCGAGGAATTGTCAAACAGTCTCAACAAACCTTGGTCGACCATCCAAGAACATTTGAAGCAGATTGGAAAAGTAAGCAGAGCAGGTGTTTGGGTCCCGCATAATCTGTCCGAACAGAATAAGGCTAACCGATCAATCACATGCAACTTATTGCTTCAACGACACAACACAGAAGCGTTTTTTGATCGCTTGATCACAGGAGATGAGAAATGGGTCCTGTATGATAACCCAAAACGCAAAAGGCAGTGGCTCTCTCCAAATGAAATCCCTCGGAGTACTGCTAAGCCAGGTTTACACCCCAAAAAAGCGCTTTTGTGTGTTTGGTGGAGTATTCGCGGCATTGTTCATTTTGAATTACTGAAACCTGGAGAAACTGTTACTGCAGACCTCTACAGCGAACAATTGCAGCGAGTTAATCAATCTTTAATTGAAAAGTGGCCAGCGATTGTCAACCGAAAAGGCGTCATTCTCCAACATGACAATGCAAGACCGCACTGCGCAAGGCGAACTCTAGAAAAAATTAATGAATTGGGGTGGGAGGTGCTGCCTCATCCACCATATTCGCCCGATGTTGCACCATCGGATTTCCACTTATTCCGAGCGCTGCAACACTTTTTAAGTGGCAAAACATTTGCAAATTTGGATGATATCCAAAATGCCATCTCTAGATATTTTGCCGAAAAACCAATTAATTTTTATCGATCAGGGATTGAAAATTTACTCACTAGATGGCAAAAGGTTATTGACAATGATGGGGAATACATCATTGATTAAAAATAAAGACTCGTTAAAAATGTATGTGTTTGTATTTAGCGTAAGAAAACGACATTACTTTCCGGTCCACCTAATAGCATTATTTGACTACGTTTTATAAACGCTACGTGATATTAAAATAGACAAATTAACATTCAGGGCTGTAGCGCTGTTGCGGCGACGGCATTAAACGCTGTTAAATGCTGGATTACGTGTTATGGTGAACAAGTCATAACATGAAGCGGTGCTCATGACTCTCAGACCCACGAGGCGAACCGAAGACCTGCTGAAGGCAAATCCAAGGCAAGAACAGGCAGGTAATAATCACTGCACTGGTAGGTCTCTCTTGGAGACTCAGCCCTGTAGTCTCGGGCTAGTAAGAATAGGATTAAAGTAAGCCCTGCCTGTCCTAGACGCCGACTGAAAGGGTCTAAGAGTATAGCAGATCTTGAGGGTGGGAGCCTTTATCGCTGTACAAGCCAACCTGCGTGGGACACCTCACCGATGGTACCTAAGAGGGTTAGGCTCCTCCTCAGAGACGTGTAACGCGTTCTATAAGAGATCCTGGAGCATCTCCAGATTCACGGATGCAGACCACCGGTAGGGTTTTAATGATTAAGAATCTCACACAATCCTAGCTTCTCTTTATTTATTTAACTTTTTTTTTTATTTACTTATTCAATTAAGCGATAAGACGAAGGGGATGTTCTCCTAATTTGTAAATGGCGCTAGTTAGGATGATATATACTGCACCAAATTGCGCTCGTCGTCTGAGGCGTTACCTGTTGAGTCTCATTGCCTCAGTAACGCTAGCTAAAACCACTTCAAACCGGAACATAGTAATGTGTGCACACTACTTTTCGGCGACAGAAACAGGAGCTGCGGTGGTACCTAGACGGTCTCCGGCAACAGAGACCTACCATTAGAACTTGACTCGTCGCTTCGTTAAATTGTCAATTACCACTACGTGGAATTGAGGTTAAGACAATAAAAAACCATTTTAGAACTTCATCAGAGTCTATGGAAATAAAAAAAATGGAAACTCGTCATCTTATCACTTGGTACAGACGTGAAAGATAAGCACATGTCGTGGTCCCTTTATTATTTCAATTAAGCCGCGGGTTGCGCTCCGTCACGAACCCAATTAAAATACTTCCAGGACCAACCTAACCTTGGATGTAGCTGATCTGAGGATTCTCATCATCATCCCGAAAAAGTCAATTGGTGATAGGTATCTGCAGCCCAGCCATGTAGCCTATTAAGAATAGGACTAACGATACCCTGCCTGTTGTAGAAGGCGACTAAAAGAGTTTTCAGGTTCAGTAGCTTTAGGATGTGACTCTTCTTTGCTCACTATATCCCCCACGTGACTTTGTCTTCTCCCCCAGAGGCAGGATATCTTTTTTGATCGATTTCCTCCTGATAATAAAAAAAAGGTCGCTGTTGCCGGACACCATCAAAGTACCACCACAGCTGTATTTCTGCCATCGAACGTGCAAACATTAATATGTCCGGTTTGAAGGGCGCTGTAATTATTGTAACTATTGGAGTAACAAGACGTCTTGTGTTTCATGGTGACGTTCACAATGCGGTGCAGTGTATACCTATATATCTATATTATACCTTAACTAGTACTACTTTATTAAGGGCAAGTGTATCACTTACCATTAAGTAGACGTCTCGATAGTCTCGTCGTTTCGTAGAATAAAGAAAAAAAAGGAGAAGAGACAGCGAGAAGTTAATATGATGGTAAGGAATACGTCTGCCCATAACAACGAGGTGATATTTAGAGTGATATACTCAGCACCACAATTCGTGTGAGAAGCAAGACGTTGAGTTTCATTAGCCCAATAATTTCTTTAGTCATAGCGCTCTTCAAACCGGATCACAGTAATGTTTGGACACTACTGTTACTGAACAACTCACAGGACCGAAGCCAACCTCACCTGTTAATCAACAAACGAGGCTCTGACTTCCACCGACTCGCATTGTGCCAGCGTGGTGGGAAATGACCCAATCTCTTCATATGAACCCCTACAAACGACGGCTCCTGGTGGCCGGCGGTCGGAGGCCATACTCACTGTGACGGACGTTGACAAGGCGCCGGAAACAAGCAAACACAACCGATCGATGTAGACAGCTTTGGGGTCAGGCTTTTGTCCAGCAGTGGACGTCTATCGGCTGATGATAATGATGATGAATTTCATATCTAACACACACAAACAAAATAATTATGATACGATGGCGATTAAACAATTGTGTAAATATTCTACAATCGCTTTATAATACTTTGAATGATGACGTCACCGTAAGGCTCTAGCTGTTACCCTTACAGAAATAAATTATTCAAGAAGTTTGGGTAGAACAAGTAAGCAGGTGGACCTCGCCCGCCTTAGACATTACAGGTAATAAAACGCACCTGTACACGACCACGGGGTAATGCGGTAATACAGTTAAGTTAAATTTATATCTGTTTGTATATAATTTTTTGTGGTTTCAATTTAAGTAGTAGATTAAATAAAGTAGATATATTAAATAACAGATATATTCATAAAGATATCTTTTTCAATCTAATGTAAATGTCATGAGAAAAAAGAAGTAAAAAGATAGAATCGGAAGTAAAAACTAAAACGATCAATACGTATCAAAAAAGATATATTTATATATGATCATCAGCCTATAGATGTCCACAGCTGGACATAGGCCTCCAACAAAGGTTGCCATATTGATCGGTCGAGGCTTTTTGACCTTCGTTTGTAGGGGTTCGCTAAGTTGCATATAAATTCATTTATTTATATATACATACATCATCATCATCAGCAGCAGCAGCAGATAGACATCCACTACTGAACGTATATCACCAATCGAGTACGCGTTCGTATGGAGGAATTTGAGGCATGTTCCACCACGCTGGCTCAATACAGGTTGGTGGGAGTCGGAGCCTCGTTCGTTGAATAGCAGGGTGCATGAGCTGGTGAGGTTGGCTTGGGTCCCGAAAGTTTTTTTGGAAGATTCCTTACACTAAGTAATACAGTATATATTAATAAAGACATATATAGATAACTAGCTGTTCCCGTTCCGCTTTGCTGACTGCAACACCCCCGCTACAACCTTTGGAGAAGGAATTTTGTAAAAGCCATTCATACCTGATCTCCAAACGGCCGAAGCAATATCTCTACCAAATTTTGATTGTTTCCATCTAATAGTCATGTTAACAGATAATCTCGTGATGAGTCAATGGATCTCTGGATATCATATATATATCCAATATATATATATATATGATACAGCAAAAATAAAAAATTGTATAGTACACATATTTCTTTCTATAGAAGGTTATTAATACGGAATTTGTTAAAACAAAATGGCGGAGCAGTGGATATATTTTTTTTATTTAGATATAGGATTGTAGCTCATAACGATGTAGTGCTAGTTAGGATGATATACATTACATCATAACACGCTTGTAGGCTAAGACAAGATGTCGAGTCTCGTTACTCCAGTTATTATAATACATTAGCTACAGCGCTATGGAAGACAGTAGTGTGCAAACATTACTGTACATTACTTTACTGTACAATAGATAACTACCACCAGTACAAATTCCAGTAAAAAACTCTCTAAATAATAATCTCTCAACTTACTGAAAATGTTCGCAGCTATGTTCACTGGTAATTGGTAAGTTTATTTTTAATTACAGATAAGCAGAGTTTTATATTAATTACACGGCGCCGTGTAATCGGCCTCACAAACACTGTACGCACTGATCACAGCTCCATTCACATGTATACAATTGAATATTAAACTAAATAATCAAGCCTTTAGCTTCTCTCTCTAGTTAATTCTTAGTGTTTCGGCTGTTTATTAATAGAATGTATACACTACATCGAGTTCGTAAGAAAATACAATACTACTCCATGATCGAGGGCCCTCGTGTTCCAGGTCAAGTGCACTCCAGCCGAAGGGGGTGTGAGGTGGAACTATCGCGATATGTATTTGACGTATTCAAGTTATTTACACTGCGGCGTATTTGCTTCTATCATTACCGCGAACGAGTTCAAATTAATAAAAGATACTTTCCTACATTTTGTTAACATGACTGATGTTACAGTGAACTTAAATTAGACCTTGAACATCCTCTAGCAAGGATAGTATAATAGTTAGAACAATAAATATATACTAAGTAAGGAAAACTATTATTTTTTTCAATGAAGCTACGAGTCACCTAAAAGTAAATGACACGCGTGACTGTGATAATGCACCAGTTAGGGTAACACAGAGCATCACATTTTGCTGGTCTCTATAAGAGATATATTATATCCTGTTATCCTGGTAATTTCACTAGCTACAGCGCCGTTCAAACCAGGACAGGGTAATGCTAGCACGCTATAGATAAGCCTGCAATAGGAGCTGCGGTGGAACCTACAACCCAGAGTAAATATCAACACTAGCAAGGAAAGTCTGATATTATAACTGTGGCTATTAACCAAGTAAAAATACTAGTTTTAATACTCGTATACTTATTAAGTTACAAATCTTACTTAACCCTGATCCAATCATTTTAAGGTAGAAGGAATAATTTTTTACGTAATGTAGACCAGTGCTGGATTATGTGATGGTAAGTGAAGGTGGACCGACGATCTGGTGAAATCCGCGGGAATCCAATGGATGCAACGTGGTACCGATCGATGTGGAGATCCTTGGAGGAGGCCTATGTTCAACAATGGACGTCTATCAGCTGATGATGATGAAGTTAAGGTGTCGAGGTGGTAAAGAATAATAGTATAGATTCTATACTATAGAAAATGATTCAAATACAGATGACGGCAAACTTGCCTCTTACAATATAATCTAATAAGATGATATACACAACACCATATAACTCTCGTTTGCTTAATATATATTTTTTTTTATTTGACACAGCGACGAGGCAAAAGACATTCCTGATACGGACCTGATGGTATATGATACATACGTACATATATCACGCATTGTGTTCATCGCTTTGAGGCTTTAAATATTATTCTCGTTACTACAGTAATTTGACTAGCTACAAAACCTTTCAAAGTAGAACAGAGCAATGTTTGAGGAGTACTGTTTAATTACTAGTAATTGATAAATATTTTTATAAGTAATTTAATAATTTCTCTCATTATAACTTCGTGGGTAAGATTGAGGTTGTTAAAGCCGAATTAGTTTACAAAGAGGTTCGTAGATTGGGGCTGATGATAGCAAACTTTGTCTACACGTCCGTATGATGAATTGCGATTTATTGCCTAACCACCGTTTAGGATACCTTGCAAGTTTCCCAACAAACACAAAGAGGTTGAGCGCCTCATTACTAATAAGAACAGCGAAGTAGTGGAACAACTTGGCGGCGTCATTGTTCCCATACATATACTGTATTGAACACATCACGTTAAACAACCAAGAAGGATTTTTTTTTTAATTCAACGATATGACAACACGAGCGGGACTTTCACCTGATGGTAAGTCATACACCCATAACAAAATTGCGCTAGTTAGGATGGTATTCATAGCATCACAATGTGCTCGTCGACTGAATCATAACATGTTGAAACTCCTTACTCCAGTAATTTCACTAGTTACACGACCTTTCAAACCGGAACGCAGTAATATTCGCACACTTCTCTTTGTCAGCGATAGGCTCTGCGTTGGTACCCACCTAGACGGTTTCCAGCAAGAGAGGTATCACCAGGTAACCAGCCAACAGACCGGCCAATATAAAAGCTAGAGTATACTGGATGAGCATGCTCCACTTTTCACAAACTCATTGTCACTTAATAACAAGTATAACTGGAGTCAAGTGCAGATAAAAATATGCCGGAGTTAATCTGGAAATAGTTCGTATAGATGGAATAAGGGTGGAAGCCTTAAAAGCTTATTTACCAACAAATTGTCTTCATAATTCACGGGGAAGTGCCGAACAAAATTACATTTCATGTCCTTTATAATGTATACCAACCCCATTAAGAAATAATAAAGTAACATGGCGCGGTGAAAGGTGTCACATATATTTCCTTCACTTATCAAAAGAAAGTATATTTCTAAGTACTATATATTTTCATTATTGACCCTAGGCCATAGGTTCTTAAACCGTTTATAAACTATAACTATATTACAAAGAAAACAATCCCAGCGTCCTCTTTTACAAAATACTTTTACTTCTGGTAGGTTCTAGGAAGAGAGTGATCAAAAAATACCAGCACCATTTATATATACATATATATCACGCCTCGCTCCCAGTGGGGTAGGTAGAGACCACCTCTGTCCACTAACTACGATCCTGGCACATCTCTCTCCCTCACCATTCAACCCTTATTTTACTACCTCCCGGATATGGTTGAGGTTTACCAACATAATTACGTATACGGAGACCGTCTAGGTACCACAGCCGCTCTTACTGACGACAAACAGTAGTGTGCAAACGTTACCGTATCCCAAATTGGATAGTGTTGTAGCTAATAAAATTACTAGGGTAACGAGAATTAATATGTGTATAGCGACGAGGATAATATAGTGCTGTGTATGTCATCCTAACGCCACGTAACTCTTACCATTAAATGAACTCGCTCTCAACCATTCGTTGAATAAAAAGTGTTACGGTGTATGAAAGTAGTGATAGTTTTATACAAAATGGCACCTAGGTTTAGAGTGGGGCTAGAAATATGAAAACAATTAGTGCACGCCCATTAGCAGCACAGTGTCATGTCGTAGTGTGAAATTGTGAATACATTTGCATCCATTCGGCGCCCTACCCGCGACCCAATTAAATCTTTTGACTATGCGGATCCTGCATTCCGTATAAGGAACCGAGCTGATAAGCATTACATCCATTTTAACTGCATCATTACTCTATGAATACTCAATTTAGTGTCTTAAGAGAAAGACTAAGTGATGCAGTGTAAACACTTTAATGAAATTATTAACAGAATTCTCGCTAAATATTTATATATATGAAATCCTAGATCATTTAAAAAAGTGGTGGGTCGCTACGGGACTCATCTATATACCGCCGCTACTCTTATTTTCCATTTACCCAGAATGGACCAAAATGGCCGGAAATGGCCTAAATCCCCCCTTCTGGACCTCATAGTAACGATAGCCTTTCGTACCTGGTAGGTCGCAGGAAGCCAATGGATTTGGACAGCGCGGGACCAATCGATGTGGTTGACTGATGATGATCATGATCATGTATAACATCCTATTTCGTGCTGCTTAGTTATAGGTAGGCGTATCACTTACCATCAGATGTCGCTGAAGTGAATAAAAAAAAGGAATCACTCTACAAATTGGAAATGATCCTTTTCCTTTTTTTTTTTAATTTAATAAAATTATTCAAACTGAAAACTGCTGAATAGAAACTAGAGTAACGGATATTAAAGAAGTTTACCTTGTGACCCACTTCCGCCGCAGCTCGGCTGCTTATTAATTGAAGTAATTTAGGAATGGGCTTAGATTCGTACAAACAAATGATATATATACATTTATAAGGTAATAAACTATAATATTTATGACCTATATAACAGTAATAATTTCTTTATTACAGTAAGAAACCCAGTAAAAAACACGTATGTAACAAGAGTATTTTTTTATTCTTACTCGTTTGGCTAGTGCGTTAACAATATATTTTGATATAAACGGAATCCTCCTTCATAAGCTCTTTTCACGAGAATTGTAGCCACATCCAGAGGGGCTTCCCCTTCATTACAAGTAGTAGTACTTGCCTACTTGTAATGAAGGGTAACTAATTACCCTGACCTCCATGAACATTTTAAAAGTAATCATGAAACGCTGCAGTTTTAAATAAATGCGATATGAATTTATTTAAACTATAAATTACAAGCTTAGTTCATTTAGTTCCTAAACTTAGTGCATTCATCATCATCAACCGATAAACATTCACCGTTGGAGACAGGCCTCTCTCAAAGATTTTGAGCCTGAGCCTCATTTGTCCATTAGCAGGATTTACCACGAGCAGGTTAGGTTGGTTTGGGTCCCGTGAGTTATTATACGGGATCCCTTACATGCTCTAGTGCATTCTTATATTATTAATACTGGACATGAATTCGTAATCTAAACCTTACTGTTCTATTTTAGACAGGAAGAGGAAATTTAACAATAAAAAAATAAATGCCTACGCTACCCTATCATTGTATTATTGTAAGTTCCTCCCAGCTTGTGATTCAAGCTGGAGCAAAGTAAAATAGATATTTTATCCAAGTCTTTGCTACTGGAGACAGTCTTGATAGGACTACTTCAGAGTCTCATTCTACCGCCTAGCAGTAGTATGCATACACTACATAATTCTAGAGCAATGTAACTAGTACAATTACTAGGACAGCACTACTTCAGCGCTGTAGACGCGAGCTAATAAGAATAGGACTAAGGTAAGCCCTGTCTGTCGTAGAAGACGATTAAAAAGGTCTAGGAGTTTTGCGAGCCTTGAGGATAGGGGCCCTTATTGGTCAACAAGCGAACCTGCGTGGGACAGTGTATGGCACAGCAATGGTACCTAGAAGGGTTCGACCCTTCCTCGAAGACAAGTTAACATAAAGTGTAGAAGGACACCGGTGCATTCTGTAAGAGATCCTGGAGGATATCCAGATTCACAGATACCGAAGATAGACACCGAAGGGGTTTTAATGATTAAGATTCTCAAATGACTGATACTATTTAAATATTCCAAACAGCACAACATTATTACGTGGACACGTCTCATCGATTATTACATCTTTACACTGATATAATATTATAATCTGAATCTGCAAAACGCGTACAAATCTCTTTTCCTGTTTGACCGTCATCATGCGGAGTGGGTACAAATGAATGAGATAAGATTACGGAGATAAATTACAGAGGTTGGCTTACGTAAGGACGTAACAGATTTCAGAATCAGCGTTTATTTTTATAAGATTACTGTACTGCGAACGAAATATCCTGAAAGTAGTGGGCGAATGTTACTGCTGTTGAAGTGCGTTGTCTCTGGTGGAATTATTTAGGCAGCAAGTACTTAACGTCTCATATATTTAAATTAATTATAACAAATATAATAAAAACTCTTTTGTTAAAACAACTGTGAATATTAAAAAAAAATTAAAGCTGTTTGAATTAATATACACTGGTGGTAGGTCTCCATTGCCGAAGAGCATCTAGATGCTACCGCAGCGCCTATTGCAGCCGATAAACAGCACTGTGCAAACATTACTGTCTTCCGATTTGAAGAGCTGTAGCTGGTGTAATTACTAAGGTAACGAAACAACATCTTACGTCTCAAGCCACGAGCACAACTTGGTGCAGTATCACCCTAACTAGCGCCACGTTAAGGGCAGGAGAATCACAACATCGTCTCGTCGCTTAATTGAATACAAAAGGCAAATAGACAAAAGCTATGAACCTATACAGTCCGTGTCCTACCGGTAACAATATTAGTATTTTATGACTTGAATTACATCGTCTATATATAGAATTTTATCGTCTTCATACATAAACGTATATATAATGAAAATTGGTGTCCGTTTTTCGCCAATCACGTGAAAACTAGTGAATGTATCGACTTTGGAACATGAACATTCGATGCGAAATGATTTTAAGATAGTTATTTATTATTTGAATTTCATAGATCCTTCATCATTTTATTTCTAATTATCTTTTATAATCATTTTCACGTAGTTATTTATGCGGTTGCTATAGAAAGTCATTAGCGGTTGCGGTTGCTCTTAAAAAATGTTTTAGACAAAATTCCAAGTCTAATTTTATATTACAGCCAGAAAGGTGGACGTCTGGTCTACATATAAATGTTAATCTTTGGATGTATATTTGTAAAGAAATGATTAAAAAGAAAAACCGTGAACATTAAGTAATTACACATAATTACTATTTCATGCCAGCGCAGCGTTCCCGTCCTCTATTCAATTCAGACACAATAAAAAATTCTACATTAATTATTATTGCTTGAATAATAGAAAAAGACCGAATAGAAAATTTTTACCATTTCTAATTATTACTTAAATGTGGAGGGCGTAAAGAGGAACATATTTATTATTCTAACTAGCGCATTGTTATAGACGGGTATATCACTAACTATCAAGTGAACGTCTCCCTCGTCTTGTTGTTGCGTCAAAAAAAGTATTATACAAATCTATAAAGTTGTTATAATCAGATATATAAAGGGTGTCTGGCGGCAGATTTATATTTCAAAAAACGAATATCTCAATAAGTTATAAACAGTGCGGGGGTGCAGTGAAGGTGGTGTCATTAGAATCACCGATCGTGCGGATTTCTTAGTCACGATGTCGCAGTGGTGCAGTGGTGCAGTGGGGCAGTGGTGCAGTGGTGTAGTGGTCGGGTGAGCATCGCGCGTTCGCTATTGAAGCATTTTTCAAGAGTAACGATTCTTACGTACTCGCTCGCCGACAGTTTTGTTCACATTTCAATATTCGACGGATAGGCGAACTGTTGTGGACTTAAAAGAAAATATTCGGCGAAAAATCAGCGCAATTGAACCAAGTTTACTGCAGCGTGTGGCACGGAATACGAGGCTCCGTTTCGAACAGTGTGTGTGTGTGCAACAGGATGGAAGACATTTGGATGACATTATCTCTAAAAAATTAAATCCGCATTTGTACTCTATCTTTTAATACTTTTAGTAAAATTATATGTCAAACCATTTATTTTTCATTTAAATTTGAAAACATAAATCTGCCACCAGACACCCTGTACACTGTAGTTCATTATTTTTTTTATTTAACAAAGCGACAAGACTGGACTGGACTTGCTACCGCAATTTCACTAACTACAACATCCTTCAAACAAGAACACAGTATAATTTAGACACTATTGTTTGGCTACAGAAATTGGCGCTCCCATGATACCTACTATGGTAGATTATTTCGTATCAATCAATTACTTATCAGACCAATTTTTTATTTAATTTCGTTCTGTATAGAGAATAACAAAAAATAATAGTGCGTAAATCCAATTTCATAACAATATTTTTTTTTTATAATAATTATCATGTTACAAATAAAAATTAAAAAAAAATCTACGCGCAACGTAACGCAGGCTGTTTAACTATATCATAAATGTAATACAAAAGCAAGGTTTTATTTCTGAGATTTTCCAGGCTTATTGCACCATAAAACTTGGCATACGGCGTGAAACTCCTGAACCTGCGCTATACGACTTACACGCAACGCTGCTTCAGTTCCACAGAGCCGCGCGCGTTGGCTGCACGTCGCCGCGACCTTTGACACGCGGATAGCGAAATTAAAAAAAAAACGAACTCCCGCGTCCCGCTTACTTCTTGACAAGTGCAAATGGTGGACTTTTTAAATTACAATCCGCTGTCATTAAACATTTATTAATATATAGAATTAATAGGTATTTATTTGTATATGTTTTTTATGAGTGTTTTCTTGTAATAAATTCATATAAACTGTTTAACAAATAATAGTATTAGTTAAAATTAACAGCACAGTTATTTTGTGTTAATAACATTTTTCTATATAGCATAAGTGGTGAATATTTTAAGTATTGATTTCGGTAAGTTAGTAGATAGTTATATTTTTAATAAACTTTTTCAATCTTTTCATTCATCACAATAGATATAAAATACAATTAATTAGGGACAGTTTAATTATTATTACACAAGTGATATTTAATCCGACCCCAAATCATATCAAACTAAACTATAGAAATATTACTAAAAATTTCGATGTTACATCATAAAAATTCTGATTTATTATATTAACGGGAATATTATTTAATAAAACTAATACTGTTCCTAAAATCAAGATTTATTGAAACTAGAATTTATTTCCAAACAAATGCCCGTCGGCGCTAGATATCGGCACAGTTATATGAATTGTTGAATCTTATGATAATCGAGTTATTTTTAATACTTATTAAATATTCTATCCACTAATGGTTCTACTGTTACTTCATCTAAGCAATCAAGACTTAAATATTGTAATAATTAAGAAAAAATTATGTATATTTACTTATTATACTGAAGTTTTTCGCTCGAACTGTAGATTGATCTTTCTAAATATATGGGAAGCCTCCTCAGGTTTGATTATCTCCATCGCCTTTAACATCGACGTATAGTAAAAATCAATGAAAACAAGTAAGTTTGAAATGAAATAAAATTAATTATTCTACTGAAAGCACCTCTGCTTGTGATTGTTACCAATATACTAGCCTAATCATATGTCATGTCTGGTCATTACAGTCAATGTATTGACAAGCCTATCTCCAGCCACTGTCTGTAGGTATTTTCAGTTAATAATATACAATGAAGATATCAAGAATTTTTTCATTAAGCTAATATGAAGCTTACGGCTAAGCTTAATTTATACCGCTTTATTATTTATTTATTTAATTAAGCAATTAAACGTGCGAGACGTTTACCTGATGATAATACGCCTGCCCATAACAATGTGGCGCTAGTTGAAATGATATACATTGCGCTATTTTGCGTTCGTCGCCTGAGAACTAAGATGTTGAGCCTCGTTACTCCAGTAATTACACAAGCTACAGCACTCTTTCAAACGGGAACACAGTACTATTTAATAAGAGCGGCGGTGGTACTTACCTAGACAGTCTCCAACAGCGGAGACGTCTCACCAATATCGTCTATGGTGTGCTACATATAAGATGTTCTTAGCTACATATAAAATAGTATCTGTTCAGCTTTTCGACTATTATTAGCTCTTCTACTTTCGGTCTGCGGTATTACAATGTTCCAGTTCTAATTAATAAGAGACTAGCTGTTCTCCGCCCGCTTTGCTTGCTGTAACACCCTCGCAACTCTCTATGGTTTCCAGAACAGAGTTGCGAGGGTGTTATGGCGATTCCTTTCGGAATTTTGTAAAAACCATTGTTAGCTGACCTCTAAACGGCAGAAGCACTATCTGTACCTAATGGGGAGTCTACGTTTAATAGTTTCGAAGGTCTCGTGATGAATCAAGGAATCTCTGGATATCTTCTATATACACATATGTAGTAGTGTTATATATGTATGTACAGAGATATGTAAATATGTATATGATAGTCAGATTTGCCTTTTAAATAATAAAATTCATAGAAATTTTGTTTCTCCATTATGATAGTATTCTAAGAAAAATAATATTGATCATTAGATTGATGATAGGAGGAGCGATGATAAATACTCGGAATATTATTTTTCTTGCTGACACTACATTGAGAAATATAATACACATTGTATTAAATTTATGTATACATATTGTATTATATAAATTACACATCATATAAATCACAACCGTACAATTTCAACAATGAATATTACAGTTAGGTCTCTGTTGTCAGATAGATACCACCGCAGCGCCTATTGCAGCCGACTAACTGTAGGGTTTAAAAAGCGCTGTAGCTAGTGTAATTACTGGGGTAACGAGATTTTACAACTTATCTCTCAAAAGACGAGCACAATGTGATGCTGCGTACATCGTTCTAACTACCGGCGTAATACACTTACCATCAGGAGAGCGTCCCGAACAGTAGAAGTACGTGGTGTTTTAAAAAATACTATGTAGTATACTTAAAATGTTTGTCGTGAAATACCACATTTGTTGTCACGTTGTATGATCAAACATGATTATTAATTAAGCACATCATTAATTGATATGTCGACCGTAGCATTTGCAGGACGACGTCGAATTACTATATCCATTATATACTGATGTACGTGGTATTAGTGGTAGTGTATCTGTTGCTGGTGACCGTCTAGGTAGGTGCCACAGCAGCGCCACTTGTAGCAGACAACGGTAGTGTGCAAAGATTACTACATTCTATGCAGTTGTAGCTTGTGTAATATTACTGTGGTAACAAAACTACATGTTTAAAGCGACGAGCTCAATGTGGTGTAGTGTAAACCATCCTAACTGCCACATTATGGACGGACGTATGACTTACTATTGAACATCATACTAACAAGCACCGTGTTGTTACATACAGGCATACCACTTCGCACCTCGTAAACGTCTCACTTTGTATAATTAAAAAAAAAACATATATTAACTAGTTCAATAACCTCGTGTCTTTCTTCTTGCCCACCCGTGGGACAGGATTTTCTTATCAAACTACTTTCTATGCGTACTCTTTCTAATTAAATGCGATCATTAACATCAGCCCAATTTGTGCGGACATCAAGAGAAAAGTTAAACCCTCACTGCATCACCACTCAACAGCAGATACTAAACCATCGAGAACTTCCTTTTTAGAGTCGGTTAAATTAATTAAAAAAAAATTATCTTAATTAAACGAATGAACTGATTAAACAAAATCCTTTGAATAACTTCAGTGGTACCATTTAATTAAACTCATACTTCAAGCCCACGCTAATGTAGTCTCATTTATGAATAACTTATTAAAAATATATTAACTTAAGCTAATAAAGTTTGATTAAGTCTTAAATGAAAGAAGAAGTTATTTGAATCGAAATTTCAGTTAGAATATTACTTCGTTATATGTAATCTTTCTATTCATCCCACGGTACAAATATGCTTATACCCTGGTCGACGAGCCCAGTGTCAAAAGAGCTGGAAGAGTCGATATGACTTTCAAGCGCTTGACATGTTTAGAAAGCAGAGAACTGGTACGAAGGTATAGTTAGGATGTTTACACAATACGAAATAATCGTCGGTTTATAAATTACTAGTATGGCTCTGTTGCTGGAGACCGTTCTGGTGGGTACCACCACAGTGCCTATTGCAACCGACATCCTGTAGGGTGTGGAGGTATATAGGATCCCGCACAACAATTTACAGGATCCAAGCCAACCTCGCCATGGTGTACCCTGTTCATCAACGAACGAGGTTCCGGCTCCCACCAACCCGAATTGGGCTAGTGTGGTGGGAAATGGCTCAATGTGGGAATCCTTGGAGGACGCTTACGTCCAGCAGTAGACGTCCATCGGCTGATGATGATAACTGTAGTGTGTAAACGTTTATCATGGCAAATGTTCAAGTGGAACATATTCCGGTTTGAAGGATGCTGTAGCTAGTGAAATTAACGAAGTAGGGAGACTTAACATCTTATATCTATAGCGACGACCATAAAGTGCTGTATATACTAACTAGCGCCACATTGTTATGGATGAGGGTATCACTGAGCGTTAGGTGAACATCTCGCCCGTCTCCTAGCTTCGTAGCATAAAAAAAATGTTTTACCTTTGCCTGAAGATAAAGCTCAGTGGGAATCGAACCCCCGTCTAATACGTATAGTACACGACCGCTCTTATAAGACACAACAGGTACAGAACCAACCGATGTGGAAATGTTTGAAGGAGGCTTACGAGGATTCTCAGCTGTGGGTATTTTCTGTCTGATAATAATAATGATCATGACTATACTCGAAGATAACCATCTTCAGTATATTCAATCCAGTAACTTCACCAGCTACAACGCCCTTCAAAACGGAACACAACGTTGGCACACTACTGTTCGGCGGCAGAAATAAGCGCTGTAAGTGCCGGAGACCGTCCAGATATATACCTGAATGGTCTACAGGAACAGAAATCGACCACCACAAATTGTTAAGAAATGGACATGGTTCAACGGCAGTTTTCTAAGGTGTCTGATCACCAACTTGGCCAGCTTGGGAGACACTTGGGTGACTTTCTTCATCGTGAGAAGCTTATGACTCCCAGCATTGTTTACTACGGAATTTATATCCACGTGACTGTACGTGGATATCTTTAGGGAAGCTTATATCCAGCAGTAGACGTTGATTGGCTGATGATGATGATGAAGCGATGGGACAAGCGAGACGTTCACCTGATGGTCAATTTTACGCACGCCCATAAGAACTCGGCGCTAGTTAGGATGGTGTACGCTACACCAGACTACGCTCGAGGTCCTAAGACATAAGATGTTAAGTCTCGTTACCGCAGTAATTTCAAGGGTAATGATGTAAAAAACATTTTCAAGTATGAATATAAAGAAATATAACAACACGCATTTCCATGTTTTTTTTTATTATAAATATCGGCTGAACCGCTTCGGAAGTGATTGCGGCTTAATGTTGAAGACTCGAAAGCTGACCCTTTGAAGACGGTTTTAGACCATCAAAGAGTTGCCGCGCCGCCACCTACTTTCCCCCCCTTTTACGCATATCAACTTTGATATATTCGCTACACAACAATCGCTTTGTAGCTTTTTTACTGCGCCTTTACTACTGTAGTAGACGACTGTTTACTACCAGTGATAGATTTACTACTGGTAGATACCTGTTGCCGGAGACCGTCTAGGTACCACCGCAGCGCCTATTGCAGCCGACAAATAGTGATGTGCGAACATCACTGTGCTCCGGTTCGAAGGGCGTTGTAGCTGGTGTAATTACTGGAGTAACGAGACTCAACATTACATGTGTCAGTGATGTTTGCATATCACTATTTAGCAGTAGAAATATGCGCCGCGTTGGTACGTACCTAGATGATCTCCGGTAACAGAGACTTTCACAGGTCAGGTCCCAGCGGTGGGAACATTAAGTGGGATATTCTAATATATAATTATTATTCGATTAATACATAAGGGCCTTGTTAATTGCAACAACACCAATCTTTACCTCTTTATCTTTGTTTGGATTAGATTACTTACATCATCTCGGAATTTACGCGAGATCTGATCTGAGATATAATATTGTATCAGTTAGTTTACCTTAAAGTGGGTTTTTTAGGTACAAATTCAAATAGTAAACAGGTTTTTTTTAAGCTATAAAACTCAATAAAATCAATGTGTCCGTTTCCCTACATTATAACCAATACTTACTAGAAGTAACTATTTTAAAAAAAAGTCTATCTACAGCTTTGTTTCAGATAATCTATAAAATGGCAGAACTAATCGTTTCGTTACTTTCATCGGAATTTACCTAATAACATATATATATACGTTATATTTATTTTAAATTTAATTAACTACAGAACTTAGGGGTGTAAGGGATCCCGCACAACTCACGGGATCCGAGCCAACCTCACCTGGTGGTGGATCCTGCTAATCAACAAACCAGACTCTGACTCTCACCATATGAACGACACATTCTATGGAGAAGGCTTACATCCAGGAGTGGACGTCTATCGGCTGATAATGATGATAAACTTCAGAATCCTTTAGTTAGAAACAATCTACACTATATAACAATAGTAATGTCCTGAAATGTTAAAAAAAATTATTTGCTTTAACTATGTAAATAAAGATGTTTACACGGACGACGTCATAGGCAGTGTTGTGTAGTTTGCTTTGTATCACAATCAGGCTTTGTAGCTGTCGAAAGAGTTTTAAGACCTCGTGCGATAACACGGGAAAGACATTAAGTTGGAACGCGATGATAAATACACTGTATTGTCGCGGTTATGGAAAACCTCTTCCGACTTCAACATTTGCTGTGTTTGTTATTCTTATCGTGTCACCGAACAAAATTCTTATTGTCGCTATAAAAATCTATCATTCAACTAGTCAAGGCAAACAAGACGCTCCGTCTAGACCAGGGGTCGGCAACATGCGGCTTCCGACCAATATGAGGCTTTTTGCATGTGAACCTCCGGCTGTTTCGTTCCATACACACATTATATTTTATAAAAAAAAATAATGAACTTGTTTCCTTGGTTTCCGTCCCTCAACCCCTTGTACCCGCCCCTGCTACGTGTTCGCTCGATTATTTATTATTGGAGTACTAGTTAGAGTTGCTATTAAAGGTTTAATTGTTTCAAAAACACTACTCGTAGATGAATAAATAGATTTTTTTTCCATGAAAAACAATATTTAAGCAGGCATTGCTGTAAGCGCATAATTTTTTTTTATATGTAATCACGCCTTTTTTCCAGTAGGGGTAGGCAGAGGTGAATAAACACCCACTTTTCGCCAGATGTGGTCAGATTAGGTCCCATGTAACAGGGGGCGAGCCTGTTGCCACTTTATTGGGGCCACCACACGCACACAACGATGATGTCAGTGTGCGGGTTTCCTCACGATGTTTCCCTTCACCGTTTGTATCTCGCTGTTGTAACTTAAGTTCACAAATGTACATAACTTAAATATTAAGTCATCGGTACATGCCGAGATTCGAACCCGCGACCTTCGGAATGAAAGCCGCACGCTCTAACCATTAGGCCAGCGAGCTACTTAAGTAAGTAAATAAGCAATAAAAAATTGTGTAATGGGTCCCGCACAACAACTCGAAAACCAACCTCACCTGCTTGTGGTGCACCCTGCTTATGAACAAACGAATCTCCGGCTCTCGCTAACCCGCATTGGGCCAGCGTGATAAGAGATCGCCCAAATCCCTCCATATGAACCCTTACATAAGCCAGCCACTAGTACCCAGCGGTACCGGAGCACACCGCTGGATGCTGACAGTTTACGCAGATCTTTGCGGGAGGCCTATGTCCAGCAGTGGACGTCTATCGGTTGATGATGCACAAAAACGTTTATGGCTCTCAAAATTTTTAAATTTTGTAAATTGTAATTTTTGTCTCTTCCGACTCAAAATGTTGATGATCCCTGGATCCATAGATTAAACATCTAACATCTTTTATGAACTACTAGACCCCTTTACAAGAATAATAAATTTCAAGGCCTTTGTCTTTTATTCTTTCTCTTTCTAAACGTATTATAGCAATGCTGTACTATTATACGAAAACGTCGCTAGCTCCAGCAGGTCGTAGATCAGGAGTCATAGACTGCAGATAATTTAAATGATTTTAGTACTAAATACATTTTATTTGTTTGCCTATCTGTTAAGAATCACAAAAAAAATTATTAAATCTCTTTCTCTAATCGTAATAATGCAGCCCTAGCGTCCACTTGGAGTCTGAACTGCTCTCTTTTACAACTTATGACCTAGATGATCGCTTTCGTAGGTATGAAATATACGTTGACTTATAAACACAAAAATATCATTAACTCCAGCGCCTTGCAAACAGGAACACAGGATTTTATGCACGGTATTGTTTATATGTAAATGTAAGCGCGCTGATGATACTTTGCGGTCTCCGGCAACAGTTAAATACCGCTCGTTGATATCTTAATTCTTTTTACTTTAAACTAAACTATCATCATCATTATCATCAGCTGGTAGGCTTCCTCTGTTGGACATAAGCCTCCCCTAAAGACCTCCACATTGATGAGTGCCGGGTTGCCTGCATCTAGCGGCTTCCTGCGACTCTCATCAGGTCGTCAGTGCAGCTTTTGAGAGGTCTCCCAACACTGTGACTACCGGCACGCGGCTGCCACTCTTGAACCTTACTACCCCATCGGCGGTCAGTCCTACGATTTATCTGCCCTGTCTATTACCACCTAAGTCTAGCAATCTTAAAGACTATGTCGGTGACTTAGTCTTTAAGATTGCTAGACTAGTCTAGTTCTTTTGCGGATCTCCATATTTTTCCATTAATAAAGTATCTATCTATTTCAGCCGTACCGGGTTCGTCGGATATAGGCCTCTCAATTTTTCCACTCCCGTCGATCTAAATCTGTATATATATTTATAACATACTATTCACATCTCGATGCTGCGCAGCCTCTGACTTCATAAATATTCGATAACTAGCAAATAGTATAAACAAGTCAGCTGTTTGATAACCGGTCACATATTTCTTGACTTTGGAGAAGTAAACAATTTGTTCTTATACTGCCTTTATTGTTGTTCATATATGAGATTTTCACCTATGTAGAGACTGATCACCATATCTTCAAAACCATAAAGCCTGGAGATTTGAAAGTTGGTAGAGATATTGCTTCTGTCATTTAGAGACTAGCTACGAACAGATTTTACAAAATTATTTTCCCTAAAGGGTGTCGTAAGGGCAGCAAAGCTAGTGGGGAACATCTGGTTAAGCATATTACTGTACCAAAGTATAATTATTACTGAGAATCAATAAGCTAAGTAAGCTTTGAGATGTAATATATGAAATCTTCTGTTTGTCTTCCAAGTGAATGCTAAAAGTACTTTTTTTTAACGCCGTCGGTTAAATCACATGTTAAACACAACTATATATTAAAATTTGAACATGACGTGTGTTTGTCTTCGATGTGCTCGAACGGTTCAGGAATCCAATCAATATTTAACGACTCCCTGAATACTTGCTCGCTCCGTGCTGTATCTGAACGGGGCTCCGATGATATATCAAGAAGAGTAATGGAGTTGAATCTTCGTTAGAAGTGAGAACGTCTATATATACAGGAGACATTCAGCCATTGACTCATCACGAGATTTTCGAAAGTATTACACGTAAACACTTAAAATTCTAGTATATATGTGTTACTATTTAATATATCTACCTAATCTGTCATAAGATCAGTTATGATTTATGGAGGCGAAACATGGGCAATGACAAAAAGGCATGTTCATTCTATTCACAAGGCCGAGATGAGAGTGTTAAGGTGGATGTGCCGAGTAACGAGACTCGACAAGATCCACAATGAGTACGTGCGTGGGAGCTTCGGAGTACGCGATATTGCCGACAAAATTCAGTAAAACCAGCTGAAATAGTATGACCATGTCAAAAGGACCACCTGAATACATAGACAACAAAACACTCAGCCTCATCATATCTGGTAAACGGCGGAAAGGAAGACGGAGGCTGCCATGGCGGAGTGTTGTGATAAAGGATATGAAGAAGGACGATCTAAAGGAAAACGATGATACAAACGAGAGAAATGGAGTGAAAGAAGTAAGAAAGCAGACCCTGTCAGAAGACAGAACAAATACAAAGAAGAAGAAGATATTAGTGCTGCCATTTAGAGTTCAGAATGGATTTTACAAAATTGGTGGTGGAGTTAATAATAGGAAGGGGCCCGGAGGGTGGGAGGTAGCCGCCGGGTGGGAATATTTTGAGACAAATTTCAAATCTAATTTTATATTAGGCCAGCAAAGCGGGCGGGGAACAGTTCGTTATAAAGTAATATTTTATATAGAAAAAAAAACAAAATATTAAATAAATAGGTCATATGTTAAGACCTTATTTCTAAAACAATTATTTTCCTAACTACATAATAAATCTTATTCGATCTACACAACCTCTCTGGACGGGAAATGAAACCTTTCTTTGAACGGAAACCATTGTTCCGCTTTTTCTCCTCCCCGCCTCCCAGGCATACGTTACTGTCGACGAATTCATACCGGAAGTATGACGAAAGTTTATTGTTTTTCCTGCGTTTAGAAATTCATGAAATAAATATTTGTTAGCTCGTATTCTTTTATATGATCTATTGATATTAGAAATTCTCGTCTCGCTATGAATTGGACAGATATCACTATAAAGTTTCTATTTTATGATTATCGATTCTAAAAATAAGGTTACGGTTCTCGTATTCTTTAAATATACCGAGGTAAGTAGTCGAGTAGCTCGCTGGCTTAATGGTTAGAGCGTGCGGCCTTCATTCCGAAGGTCGCGGGTTCGAATCTCGGCATGTACCGATGACTTTAATATTTAAGTTATGTACATTTGTGTACTTTAGTTACAACAGCGAGATACAAACGGTGAAGGAGAACATCGCGAGGAAACCTGCACATGAATTGGAATTTACTCTGTGTGTGTGAAGTCACCAATCCGCATTGGGCCAGCGCGGTGACTATGGCCCTTAAGGTAGGCCTGTGCCCCAACAGTGGAGACGTAAATTAGCTTTTAGAAAAAAGTCCTTGAATCCTACCTTCAGTTATCATTGCGTCAGACAGTGGGATTACTCATCATCAGGTGATCCACCTACTTTTAAAAGAGAAAGAGTTATTATTCGCTTTGAAGAGACACCTTATGAAATGGATATGAAGACTACTACCGGTTTCGAGGGTGCTGCACCTGGTGAAATGACTAGGGTGAGGAGACTTATGTCAATTCAACGAGCACTGTGTTGTGGTGGAGGATCTCCAGCCATAGAGACCTACCACCATACACAACAATGAGGTTTCCGCTATAATAATTACTAACCCTAACCTGATGTAACTCTTTTCTTTCTACAGCTCTTATTTCATATTTATGATGATGATGATATGATAGTGATATATACATTAGGCCTTGTTAAAATATATTTGTTCGGGATACCTTTGAAAGGCTTTTTTTTACCTGTACGTTAAAAAATCCCTGTGCCTGAAATTATTAAAAGTTTGCAGGGCTTCATTCGCCCCCAATTCCCCCGTAGGCGGGGGCAACAAATTGATGCCGTAAAATATCTTGCGCAATATTTTTTTTACGAAGTGAATTTTCCAAAATAAACTGCTTACGACGTAATAGAAGGCTTTCGGGGTCGAGGCAGGTGATTTTTTTTTTTTTTTTTGTAAAATTTATATATATTTACGCAAGGCATGCGTATTAATTACGCGGACCCGGATTTGTGGACCTTTCTGTTATCTTTTCATGACGATATTTTTAATGGTTTGTAAATATCCTTTTGACGTTTTCTTTGTTTTTAGTGAGAATTAAATATTTTTTCCGGTTTTTTTTTTTTTATCAACCAACACTCTTTTAACATAACAGTTGTTACAGAGAAGTCTGAATTTTGAGGTTTGATTCAAAGAAAATTAAAAAAAAAACTATAAGTATGGGAAAATAAATCTATTATAAATTTGTGTGTGTTTTAGGACTCTGTTTAGACACAATTTTTTTTTATTTAAAATAAATTCTTCGTAACTTCGGGGAAGTACGGAACCAAGGACCTCAGTATTACTACTAAAACGATTAGCGAATGCTCCGTGAAGTCAATTAGAAAGTAAATTTTTTTAAAATTAATTTCTTTATGTACACATACATTGAAACCAAACAATATTCTAAAAATAGTCCTCTTCCAGCAAAATTCTGGTGGAGGATAAACAATTTAATAGCCTGCATATATGAACAAGGAAAAGAAAGTACAAAGTTATATAAGTATTAATATAATACGAAATTAGAAACGAAGTTAATAGTTTTTTTTCTCCTAAAAATAGCTAAGTAGGAACACGCGTTTGATGAGGAGGAGCATTCAAGACCTTCACTGCTTTTACAGTAAAAGAATCACTATAACATTTGGTAGACTGTGTTGGTATTTGAAGAAGTAAATATTTAGAATGACGATTTGAGTTTTGGGAGTTTAATAATAGTATATTTTTTATCTGTGGTTATAAAATATAATTATTATGTTATTGTTGAAAGCAAGGTGTCACTTTTAGATAAAGTTCGTTGATACTATATCATGAAATCACTGACGAGAGTAATCAACATTCTGCAGTTATTTATTCGTTTTATTTCTTCCATAGAGATATCTTTCGCTTTCTTAATGAAAACTCATTTTTATTTCGCGTTGTGATTAAGCGGTAGATAATTAACTTAGATTCCTCAACTTTGTGAAGGTATTGCGTAGTAGATGTAGGTCCTGGAGTGGCAGACGTAGCGCTCGAAAATCGACCTTCACACAAAATGTGTGCCAACAATCTGATGGAGCTTTGGAAAACCGCTTGTGCAGTTTAGGACGGGTAAAAGTGAAGATCTTTTGGGGAGATCTATTTCTCCAGTCCAATAATCCAATAATGATGATAGTGATAACGATGATACGAATATTATGGAAAAGCACGAAGAGTTTTGAAAATCAGAAAGTGTTTCCAACAAGCACGAAACGCTTGGTGAATAAATTAAGGCAAATATAAATATAATTGTTGTAAACGTGAAAGGATTATCTATAGTCCATAGGTTCAAATTTATAGTCTTTGTATGCAGATCTAAATGATAATATCAGATCTTTTATAAATTATCCATTTCGCTTCAGTTACTAATATATACTTAAATGTTAAAAAGAAGATTTTGATCAATATCGGATGAATGTCATCATCATCATCAGCCGATAGACATCCACTGCTGGACATAGGCTCTCCCCAAAGATTTCCACATTTGTAGAGGTTCATATGGAGAGATTTGGGCCATTTCCCACCACTGGCCCAATAGGGTTGGTGGGAGCCAGAGCTTCGTTTGTAAGTTAGCAGGGTGCACTACGAACAGGTGAGGTTGGCTTCGGTCCCGTACGTTGTGTGGGACGCCTTACACACCTATATGATGAACGTACTGCTGTGTAAACATCTTAAATACTGCCATTCACCAGGTTACCTACTCCTCGCGTCATTGCAAGAGAGCTCTGTGAAAATATCAAACGCAAATCTGTTACAGTAGATAATATTTACATTCATGTATCAAATGATATGTATACACAAGAGATTTTCGCGTTTGTACAATTAGATAAAGTGACCGACAGAGATAAAACAGATACATGGGAGTAACCATGTGAGATAACTTTGTATGATAACATAATGGAGTATTCACTATTTTATATTTTCACTGATTTTTAAATTCACAGAACTAGGAAACTTGCTGAATAGAGAATCTGCGTTTAGGTAACATTTCTGTCAATATTTAGCTAACATTTGAACTAGAAAATTATAAACTAACTGCATCAAACTGTTAAGTTCCTCCGAGTTATTTAAATTTAAGGATATCTGTTCTGAAGCTATAAATTTGTAAACTGACTCATTTCTCTCTGTTCGTCGGTTCCTCGGTGTTAGGTTGTCTCCTTATTGATATCCAGTTTTTCACGATGTTATACCATTGATTTCTTTTTGATCCTTTATGCACAGCGTCGTATACATTTGTGTCAACAACCGCTTTCATCAGGTCAGTCTGTCTTTGGCTTCAACTACGCGGCCTCTTACCATCAGTCTTGCCAGTAGGGACAAGTTTCTCCAAGCCAATTCTTATATATCTGGCATAATGATCTAAAAACTTAAATGTTGGACGAAAACAATTACTTGAAACGTGCATTTATGATTTTATGCTGTGTTAACATGTGTTTAGGATATGTTCAGGATCTGTCTCCAATACCACATTTCGTAAGCGTCTGAGGACGGTTAGTGGTATGGGAGATTATGCCAACGGCAAATAAACACTTGGCCTATTACCCACAACAGTTTATTTGGTAGAATACAGTTCTTTGCAACGGCGCGCGTGCGAAAACACCGTAAGTAATAATCCTAGGCAATGCGGCGTGCGCTCCGCGTCGTCCGGTAATTAACACTGGCCCGGGGGGGAGGCGCGCGCGCCGACGGCTGGCTCCCTTCGGTGACGTACTGCACAATGGATGACGTCGCGCGTGCGAGTACCCACTAGCCGGATTAATTTTGTAGCAAGGCGCGATCTCGTCAACTGCACTTCCCGAAGGTAAGTGCTTGTTTCGAAATAAACAATTGTTTATGTATTACCCGCGAATTTTATTTACGGTATCGTGCTCCCCACACGTCTATTCTCTATCGATCGGCTACCTTCTCCGTCTCCGTTCCATAAAGAAATAAGAAGATCAAGATGTGAACGTTGCGCGTCTTAGTTTGCAACGAGATGTTTATCTCTTCCCATATTCAGAACCTTAAATTCTGTGATAGACATTAAAAAATACCTCTAAGACCTTCTTACTCATATGTGAAGCGTTTTTGTTGTACTTATCAAAATATTTTTCTCTACAGGTCCAAAATCAACATATAAACAGGATGGGAAACAGCATCAGTGAATATCTCCACACGACCAGCAAATTTTCTTTGACCAAAGAAATAAACATGACTTAAATAAAAGTTAAATGAAACAAAATGTGAAATATGAAAGTTGAAATTGTCTTGACTGGCAATCCGGAGAACGTTACTTTAGACTTCAGGGATTTGTCCACCTCCATGTATCTCACGGACAGTTACGTCAACAAGTCGCTCGAAATAAATGAGACGACGAACGACCTGGTCTACACCAACCAGTTCGAGAATGATCCCATTATCGTATTCTTTATCATTCTGAAATGCCTCATCATGTTATTCATCATTCTCGCCGCGATCTTGGGCAATTTACTGGTCATTGTGTCCGTGATGAGGCACAGGAAGTTACGGGTCATCACCAACTATTTCGTCGTCTCGCTCGCCTTGGCGGACATGTTGGTGGCAATATGGGCGATGTGCTTCAACTTCAGCGTTGAAATCACCAACGGGGAGTGGCTGTTCGGTTACTTCATGTGCGACGTTTGGAACTCCCTCGACGTGTACTTCTCTTCCGCTTCGATATTGCACTTGTGCTGCATTAGCGTTGATCGGTACTACGCTATAGTGCAGCCATTGGACTATCCATTGATCATGACGAGCGGAAAGTTGGGTATTATGTTGGCGGTTGTATGGTGCAGCCCGGCGCTTGTTTCCTTCCTTCCGATATTCGCGGGCTGGTACACCACGCACGAGCACTTGGACTTCAGGAGGCGTCATCCGAAAGTGTGCAGTTTCACAGTGAACAAAGTATACGCTGTTATATCGAGCAGCGTCAGTTTCTGGATACCTGGTGTGATAATGCTCTTTATGTATTATAGAATTTATGTGGAAGCAGATCGACAAGAGAGAATGTTATACAGGTGGGTAAAGTATCCAAAACATTCTGTTATATAGTTATTAAACAAAATTTTTGTTATTTCATCGACAATGTCAAAAGCGATTGAAATGTCAAAAAAATTAACTTTTTCTTCTGTAAGTTTCACTGCAATTGTAGCGCATACTGCAATTAGCATCATCAGTTTCTTCTATATTCGATGAAACTACAAAACGAGTGAGAAGTTCACCTGATAGTAAGTGACCACATTGTGCTCGTCATCTTAATACATAAAATGTTTCACTCATTACCCTGGTAATTTCACTAGCTAGAGCATCCTTCACACCGACACAATAATGTTTGCACGGTACTATTTTGCAGTACAAATAGGAACTCGAGTGGTGCCTAGACGGTCTCCAGCAGCAGAGACCTACCATCAGTGTAGTCTATATTCATCAATGGAAGTTAATAGTTGAATTCATGAGATTTACTACAACAATTTAATCAGTGACCTTTTGATGTAGATAGTTAATTTACAACGATAACCTCTGACTTTATTCTATTAAGACATTGTATACATAAAATCCCTCTTTTTTTATGTCGTTGTGTACATGAATACATTTACAAAAGCCGATTATTCCCCTCCCCGTGTCAACGTCTCTCATATTCAATGAAAATGTCAATCTCTTTATCGACATTAGAATACGTTATCAAATATGTAGGAGTTGTGTTCGCTTGCTTCGGCGCTCCGGTATTACCGACGTCTGAACACGAGTTCCTTTTGATGTCCCAATCATAAGTAACCGAGGAGTCGTGCCATAATTTCAACACGGAAAAATACGTTTTAATTAGTATCAATTTGATTTAATAATTATCAAAGCATTCAAGTTTGCTGATGTAATCTAAATTTTCGTATCATTTGTGAATTAACTGTACCATGAGGTAGAAAATTTGTGAATTGAGTAAAATCCTCTGATGATTTGGAATGATAATGTCATTCATCCAATTGGCATAAATTGGTAACTGAATCAGGCGATCTAGTTGTTGTGAGTGTAGATCTAGATCTGGTTGATGATAATAATGGTCTCTCTCAAACTATATATAAGAAAAATGTTGTCGATATCAATATTACAAGAATCGATGTTGACAAGAATGTTAGATAGAAATCTATATTTTCACTAATGTTACGATATATTCAAGATATATAAGAATTCGGAAATCAAAGATATAGCAACATAAAGTTTACTATAATATAAATAAATATAGCATTGTCTCCAATTTCATAAAATATTGAGTAGTCATATTTTGGCAGCCGGAAGATACTAATGCTGTTATAGCGTCAGATATAAAATGTAAGGGTGTCAGTTAGACAGGCGGGGTGGTAAAGCTGTCACCATCCAATTATATGGATGCTTCAGAACATATGAGTAGTAGGTTACCCGAGATTAACCATTCAATCAGTATACGCTTACAAAGCGCTGTGTGGCAACAATGGCAATAAAATCTCCGTGAGGACCGCCAATCTGAAATAATATCCTATTTGTGTTGTTACGTGTAACATCATATGAGTTATTATGGTGATATATATACAGTATACATAATCTTCGATGAGACGATATTTATCTCTTCCTCTCTCTCTCTCTCTCTTTCTGTCTTGTGTCAGAGGCTAAGACTATAGTCGCTACGCCAGAGGAGTATAAACTACCGAGAAAGAGAAAGTAACTTACTACTGTTAGGTCTCCTACAGTTGACCATCTAGTTACCACCGCTAAATAATAGTAAGTAAATATTACTGTTCCGAATTGAAAGATGTCTTAGCTATTGATTGAATTTAGGATTTAAATAAGTCTGCGGTAAAGAGACTTAGCCAAGTCTTAAGACGACGAGTATACTGTAATGTAACCATCCTAACACCATTACAATATACCCGAAAGGAATTTAATGTGCTTACAATTATTATTTGATTTTAGGAGCAAGGTGGCGGCACTGCTCCTGGACAAACACCTGCAGATAAATGGTATATCGATGGGCGACGTGATGCGGGAGAGGCAGAGCATCCAGATGCAGCCGATGGCGAGCAGCAAGATGAAGAGGGAGAGGAAGGCGGCGAGGACATTAGGCATCATCATGTCGGCGTTCCTGGCTTGTTGGCTACCGTTTTTCTTATGGTATTACAGCTTTCAAAAAGTTTATTTAAAATGTTACTTCAAAAGAAATTGCCGATGAATATTACTATGAAATAGTAAATATTGATGATGAATATTTTAACATCATTATTCATTATGCAGCTATACTATTCAATGTTTATAATATCTGCTATTGCTACATATCATATTTTCAATCAACATTGTATATCATAATTAAACTGCAACGAGGTAAATACTGATAAAACACACACTTGATTTTAAGTGATTTCAATTATTTGCAAGCGAGTCAATATAAAAGCTCTCTGTTCACGTTGACAGTATTTTAAGGATAAAATGTATCGAAGTTTTTAAGTAGAGTTAAAAGCTTTTCGTAAAGCATAAACCACTTTCAAGCCGACAGTATTTTCGATAGTTGAATAATAAATATTACTATTGTCTAGTAAATTATTTATAAGTACTGGATCTCTACGAGGTAGTGTGCAGGAGAAAGAATGCTATTGTGTAATAATAGATGATCAGCGTTAGTTATGGATATGTCATGAGATACTCGTAGAATGAGAGTCTTTTTAGGTCGAAGGGTAAATCTTTAAAATATACCCTCCTTCTGGGGGAAAAGACAGGGTTATATGGAATTTGGTTTGTTGGTTGAGAACCCTCTCGGTGGTTATTCTTAGTGTTCTCTAAGAGGCCCTGAGATCCCCTACTAAACACACAGGTGTCTCTAAGCTGCATCCTGGGGAGTACCATATCCTTCCCCATTATTCTGTCTTTGCTATGACAAGGAAGAGACCACATCGTACATGTCATTTGCTCAGTGGACAATGGAGCCACCATTTTAGTCTATTACTGGAGCTTTTTAGTCGCCTTCTACCATAAGCAAAGCTTACCTTATTCCTTTTTCTAATAGCCCGAAACTAAAGAACAGAGAATGACAGCCTAATGACAAATAAGGGTAGCCGAAGATTAAGTTTTCTTCTCTTATCACCCTTCATTTGGAAGATGGTACTTATTTAGGCTGACCGAACTCAACGTGGGTTTATGATGAATGATATAAACCAAATGGAGTATCTATTAATATGGTGGATGATAGAGATGTTTGGAGAAAACATATATGATTTGCCGACTCCACCTGATAAAGGTATAAGTAGAAGAAAGAAGAAAGAAGTCACTGCTTTAATTTCGGAGCTAACGTGTGTAGTTTAGCTATTCGACACGGGACACTGATGGTAAGCTATACGCCTGCTCATGATATGGTTCATGCCCTAGTTAGGATAGATACCTTTAAACCGGAATACAGTATGTTCGTACATAACTGTTTGTCGGCAGAAATAGGAGCCGCAGTGGTATCTGCTTGACGGTATCGCGTGAGGAGTCGCAGTGGTAGCTACCAATGGAGATCTATCATCATTAACCTCAACCCAGACGTCCACTGCTGGGCATGGATGTATAATTTCATCGTCATTTCGATCGTTTCATAAATAGTCGGTAGAAACAAGCGCTGAAGCTGAAAATCGATAGTATTGCAGTAATTCGTATACAACGTACACACGCCATACTGTTTAAGTTAACGCCCTGTTATTAAGCTTTATTAAAGCAGTGGGAACTACCCCTCGAATTATTTATTATTCAACGAAGCGAAGAGACGAGGGGGATGATCACCTGATAGTGTGTAATACGCCTGCCCATAATAACCTGGCGCTAGTTAGAATCTTACCGTACTATATTGTGCTCATCGCTTTGAGTCTCGTTACCCCAGTAATATAGTGATATCACTGTGGTAACGAGCTAGTAAACAACAGCGCCTTTCAAACCGGAATAAAGTAACGTTTGCACAGTACTGTTGGTCGGCAGCAATAGGAGCTTGTGGTACCTAAACGGTCTCCATCAACAGAGACCTACCACCAGTAACCTGATTCACCTGATGGTAAGTAATACGCTAACTTATAACAATGTGGTGTTAATGGGGATGATACACAGCATCACGTTGCGGTCGTCTTTGAGACGTTAAGGTATTAAATCTCTTTACTTCAGTAATAGTAATTACAACGGATCTCTAATTGAAACACGGTAAGGATTAATCAGGATTAATAAGGATCTAAAAATTTTATACTATCATCAGTAACTTGATATTTTGTTATATTACTTCATTATGTCGAATTTATACTGATGGTAAGTCTCTGTTGCTAGTGACCGTCTGAATACCACCACAGCAACCATTACTGCCGACAAAGGGTGTTATAGCTAGTGCAATTATTGGGGTAGTACGATTTAATTTCAGTCTCAAAGGGTAAAGTAGTGTTGTGTATCTCATCCTAACTAGTTCCACGTTACAGACAAGCGTATTAAATACCATCAGCTTAACACTACTATACCTAGGTAATAAACATATTAATAAGTACTAAGTGAATTGTGCGTTTATATGAACTCATAATTTAGTTACTATATAAATCTAGACCAAAGATGAGTGTGTGAAATGGATTGACCAGGTAACAGCATCATCATGGTTACCACTATTCGAATGCATTAAGAAGGCTGCCATTAGAGTGGCGACGTGTTGTAAAGCTTGCCACCAACACCTGAAGTGATGATCACGACCACTCCATCAAGAGTGATAACGACGAAGAAGTCTAGACTTCTAAATTGACAATATAAATACTATAATGTATTATTAGACATTAATCAAAAAAATTTCAGTTAAAATTTTCTATAAAGAAGAAAGGCCTTACGAAACAATATCAAGGGTATAAACAAGAATTCTTTTTAATACATCCCCACTCACCCACCCCGTTTTCACCCACTCAGGTATATAATAACGGCGCTGTGCGGGGACTCGTGCCCCTCCCCACCGCCGGTGGTGGCGGCCGTGTTTTGGGTGGGTTATTTCAACTCGGCGCTTAATCCACTCATCTACGCTTACTTCAACCGGGACTTCCGGGCGGCTTTCAGGAAGACACTGGGCTCGTGTTGCAGGTAAATATGCAGTGTATATATATCAATGTCGAAAGTTTAATGGAATATTTTCAGCTGTTGGTACTTTAAGGGGGTTGGGGTCTGCGATCTTAAGATATTCAATTTACTTCGGAGACGAATGTTGACACCCCTGTCCATAACATGGCGCCAGTTAGGATAATATACACTACCACATTGTGATCGTTGTCTTAACATATTTCTACTGTAAAGCAGCGATCCGGTTTGAAGGACGTTGTTGTTATTGAAATGACCAGTCACCAGATCAGACACCAGTCTTAACACTTTTTCTCTAGGCGAGGAGCGCATTGTGGTGTAGTATATATCAACAGCGTCATACTGTTTATGGGTAAGTGTATCACTCACCATCAGGTGAAGGTCTTACTCGTCTCCTCGCTTCATTGCATAAGAAATATATATTTCTCGTGATGTTCTGCCCCGCCTATACAAATTCATCCGAGCTGCAGGAAACAGATGGTCGCCGGTCGGGACCGGGACGCTCCTTTAAACCGGAGCCAGGTCGAGTGGGTAGACGCATAATAAGGAAGACGTCCGTTATAATTAGGTCTACATAGATGCTCCAGTGTCAGTATTAATCTGCAACTGGTTGAAAGACCAGACGTGATCTTTTGATATCTAGTGCATAGATTACCAACCTTTCACTAACTTCTTTGATGATAAATTTTACTGGTGGTATCTTCATCGGCCGATGGAAGTCCACCGCTGGACATGGTCTTCCTCAAAGAATTCATTGAGAGGAATTGGGCCGTAATCCACTACGCTGGTCCAGTGCGGGTTGGTGGGTGGACAGAGCCTCGTTTGTTATTCAGCAGGGTGCACCACGAGCTGGTGAGCTATGAACTTGAAAACTGGTTTAGATGTTGGTAATTTTACTTGTACCTATATGAACCCCTACAAACAACATCCCCTAGTGCCCGGCGATGCGGGTAGCGCAGGACCGGTCGGGGTTCTTTGGGGGAGGCCTATATCCAGTGGACGTCTATCAGCTGATGATGGGTTCTCATAACCTTTTTATAAAAACTAACAGTAGTAGTATCTTCTACTATTAGATTTGATATTACCAGTCCTGTGAGATGATTTCTAGCAACAGTCAAGTATCAGATTCGAACCCGCGACTGAGGGTTACTGAGCTATAGGAGCCTTTAAATGCACATTGTTGTCTGCATAGATCTCTCTGCGGCGACTTCGGCCGGCGCTACTGCTGCCCGCAGCAGCTCTTGCGCCGGGAGCACCACCACTCCAACGCGTCCTCCGACATCCACATGAACAACTGCGTCAAGTCGACTTCCGCCGACGTGCTCAGGGCGCACCAGCCCTGCAGCTCCAGAGCGGAAGACACCGCATTCCCAACCTAAACACTACAACGGTATCAAAGTTAACGGTTGTGAAACACCTCGTAACGTCTCACTCCGGCGATCGGATAACAGCGGTTATTTTTTTTAACGGATATAGCTTTTAACGATTATAAAGCTAATTATAAAATAGCTATGTTATTTTTGTAAATAAATTTCAACATATTAAATATTTGTATTGTTTTAATAAATGTTGTAAATGTTTGTTAAATGTAGTAATGATTGTGGAGTTGTATATGTTAAGATCATTTATATACATGTTTATCGTATATATATGTGTATGTGTATATGTATGTATATAATAATTAACAGTATTATTAGATATAGGATATAGGTGTCTGTTGACGGTGACCGTCTAGGTACCACCGCGACTTCTACTTCTGCGACAAACATTAGAGTAATATCACCGTGTTCCTGTTTGAATGGTTCCCGCACAACAATTCACGAGGCTCAAGCCAACCTCACCTGCTCGTGGTGCACCCTGCTAATCAATAAATGAGGCTCTGGTTCTCACCAACTCGGATTGGGCCAGTGTGGTGTAAAATGACCCAAAACACCCCACATGAACCTGTACAAACGACGGCCTCCTATGCTTGACGTGGCGGGTAGCGTAGGACCGATCGATGTGGACATCTTTGGGGGAGGCTTATGTCCAGCAGTGGACATCTATCGGCTGATGATGATGATAATGGAGAAAACGAAGTATTCAGAATCCATATATATATACAGAAGAGCTATCCAGAGATTATTTGACTCATCACGAGATCTTCGAAACGTAAATATTGACATTTGATAGAGATGTTGCTTCTGCCGGTTAGAGGTCAGCTAAGAATGGATTTATAAAAATTCCTACCCCAGAGTCATAGGGGTGATATAGTCAGCAAAGGGTAGGGGATCAGCTATATATATTACCGAAAATATATACACGACCCCATTAGTTTACTATAGTTCTATAATATAATCTGTGTAAATATACGAGGGTGGAGCAAAATGTTCACTCGACGGCAACTTATATCCTAGCCCGTAACACGGCGCTAGTTAAGATGATATACACTACACCGCGTGCTCAATATCGTTACTTTAGTAATGTCACTAACCACAGCGCCCGTCAAACCGGACCATGGTTAATGTTTGCACAGGACTATTTATCAGCTGCAATAGGAGCTGCGGACCTACACGGCCACCATCAACAGAGACCTATCCTTAATAATAATGTGTCATTGGTGTTGTGTTGTACAGTCACGTCTCTTATAACGCTGTACCCGTATAACGCGGTTTCCGTATTGCACGAATTGATAGCGTTATATGAGAATTGACTGTTGTATGTTTAAGTTACATTAACTTGGAGAGTTAAATTAAACTTTTAAGTAACTTATATCTTTAATAAGTCAATTAGAATAAATTGACATGTAAACGTAAGAAGTAATGTGTGTGTTGTAATTTTCTAAAGGGCCCACGCCCAGCAGTGGACTGCCGCAGGCTGATAATAAACAGAACAGTTTGAATTAAATTGATATATTAATATCAAAAGTCTCAATTTCCCACTGCTGGGACTAGTAGCCTTTTCTCACAAGGAATGAGACGGTGAGACTTATTCTAGAAGATTCTTTTTTTTACCTGTTCAAGTGCTATATCCTCTTTCACCGGAAGTACAGTGGGAATAAAAGCAGCGCCTCTACGAACACAGACAATATTATTTTTTGATGATCATGTAAAGGGTAGAGTGATGTAGAAGAGAAGGACAAAGAGAGCTGATGATAGCACTAAATAGAATAATAAAGAATAGAGAGAGACATAGAGACATCGCGGCTATACACCTTTCTCTGTTCCTATAAGATCTGTCTTTTCTAATCTTTTCTTTAGTCTATCCTTAGTCTCTTACCAATGGTACTGGTGGTATGGAGACGGTCCAGCCAGCTGCTATATCCACCACCAAACAGTGTATAAAGATTACTATGTTCTGGTTTGAAGGGCGCTGTAGCTATTGTAATTACTGAAGTAACAAGATTTAACATCAAAGCGACGAGCACAATCTGATGCAGTTTATATCATCTACACTAGTACTTGTTATGTGCAAGCGTATCACTTAATTTCAAGTGAACGTAGCACTCGTAGAATTAAAATAAACCGGATCCTCACCTAGTACCGGTAATAAATATCCTATATCCGGTTAATACTTCCTTATTGTGTTACCATGTGAAGTACAAAGCTCTCTTCGAAACCAATGCTCGCTTAGAAGATATTTTTGATATAGGCTAATGTAAATAACTTAATTACTATGTTAATTACAAGTAACATATCGTAGGTAAGTTATAGTGCAGGCAGTCTGTGCCAAATGTGTAATTGTACAGTAACGTGTAATTACTATACAGTTAAGTTATGTTAGTGCGGTTAAGATAATTGTTATATGTTTAACTAAAGTTTATAATTTCATATGTATTACAAAACCAGGTAAAGTATACACACACACATATATATATATGTGTATATATGTGTGTGTATATATATGTATGTATATTTAAAGCTGCTTGTTCACTGGAGTAGAAAAGGTAACTGTTATATTAAAACGTGGTAACTTAATGACGCGATGATTTTTTTTTTTTACACAACTTTTACTTGAACTTCATTTATACAAAATGGCGGACATGACACCGTCATACATTCTCTTAGAATATAATAGTTTCGGGTATGATACAAAGAGATTTTTTTTCATTCTATACATATATGTTACATACTCTAGCTCAATATTAGATAGTACATAATACTGTTGACATTAGTCTCAAATAGATATATATATATATACATTTATATACCAATAGTATATCCCTGAAGTCGGAAACTCTCTATGTACCGCAGCGCCTATAACAGCTGACGAACAGTACTGTGCAAACATTACTGTGCTCCGGTTTGAAGAGCGCTGAAGCTAGTGAAATTACTGTGGTAACGAGATTTAATGTTCTGTCCCAAGGGGACGAGCGCAATGTGGTATCAAGTTGTTACAGACGGGCGTATCACTTATTATCAGGTGTATATAACACTCGTCTCGTCTCCGTAGTATAAATATATATTGCTCGACATGGTGTCATTATTATGGATCATCCAAACAATTGTCGTTAACGAAAATCGTATAATAATCGCTATTAAATTACTTAACGATTATACTAAAAACTATTAAGCTATTGATTTTCTTACATATGACTCATAAAGTGTATTTTACACTAACCGAGTGACGACATAACGATCATATACACTATACGATTGTTCTCGTCAAAAACTGTAATTTTTTTTATTAACAATCTCATTTAAGACTTTACTATTTTGAATAAACTATTAATTATTACTACTATGTATTAGTAAACTTACTACTACATACACGTATAGTAATAATTGTCTTTATGAACATTATACACTGAAAGAAAGAGCTAAGGGATGAGACAGGCAATCGTAATTCCTTCTTAAGTTGGATACAACCTCACAAGCTTCATCTTCTCTTCTTCTCATAATACAGAAGACACTTAAAATCCAGTGAACACGCAGCCGCACACTAAGTGAACGGGGGAAATTAAATACGTTTTAAAAGACATAGATTAATTAAATATTAAGTATCAATAAATGCTGAGGTGTTTAGTGAAATGTGTTTAATTATTATCACCATCAGCCCACGGCTGGACATGGCCCACCCCACCAATCGCACCTCTTTGCCCATATTCAACGGTTTCCGGTGACGGTCGTCCAGCATACGATGTATCTTAGAATATTATCATCATCATCATCAGCCGATAGACGTCCACTCCAATCCAATCCAATCAGCCGGAAGACGTTCACTCCAATCCAATCCAATCAGCCGGAAGACGTCCACTGCTGGACAAAAGCCTCCTCCAAAGATTTCCACTCAGAACGTCAGACGTCCACTACTGTCTTCTAATTGCTTCGAGACTGTCATGATAGTAAGGCCTATGAGAGCTGCAACCAAGTCTGCCCATCAGCAAGCGACTAACCTCCTTCTGGGAAGCTCTGTGCCCAACAGTGAGCATACATAAGCTGACTGGTTTCATTTCTGATTTATAGTTTATTATATTAAATTGAATAAATAAACTTATGTATGAACTTATTCATATATTTCTTGAGATCGTATTTTACTGATAAATAGTAATATTTGTACATTACTACTTATCAGTAGATTATCGAAAGGAAGTAAAGCTTCAGCCTCGATCTATGTAGAAAGCGACCAAAGAGATTCTTCCCAATTAATTAGTCTCTCATTACTGGCATCCGATCGTTAATATGGAGGCGGATGGGTGAAGAAGAATGTGAAGTACCCAATTAATACTTTCTGTATTTAATATATACTCGACGTCAATATCACGTGATAATGGGTGATAGCAAAGCAGTGAATCGTGATGTGTTTTTAATACTCCGATTTTTGTTGGCAGCCGAAACATAGTGATGTTATCCTTAGTAGACATATAGACGAATTCTTACTACCTAATTACTTCCCATCATCATCATCGTCATCATCAGCTGAGATATCCACTGCTGGACATACGCCTCCCCCAAAGATCTCCACATCGATCGGTCCCCGATTCTCTTCAGATCGTGGGAAGTCTCCCACAAGGTGGACCGAGACCTTACTGCCCCGTCGGCTGTAAGTCCTTCGAGCAACGTGCCCTGCCTACTGACACTTAAGTCTAGCAATCTTTTGGGCTATGTCGATGACCTTACTAATTACTATACCTGTTGACCTATTACTTAGTATAGGTTTGTCTCTATCATCACTGCTATCACAGGCTATTAAGAATTAGAGTAAGCTAAACCTATTATTTCTTATAAGTCGACTAAAAGTGATAATGGTTCAAGAGCTTTAAGGAGATTATATCGCTTGATAATGGAAAAGCTCGATTGGGATGTTAAATACTAGGTGATCTCATGGTTTACTGCGGCACAGGTGATAATTATAAGGACGTTAGGATATACTCATCTAAAATTCAGAGGAACACCAGTGCCTTTATTATTGAATAACAGGATAACAGGATCCTAACGCACCGAAGGATATAGATAAGATATATACCGGAGTTTCCGTAATCTAATCCAGTTTAAATTGGAGAATATTTATCAGGGTGTTCCTCTCGATTTCAATTACGATGTGTAAATAGGCTCCAGCTACTGAAATGTGATCTTAATGCCGTTATCAGCGGATGCTGCGAGCGCGGCCCTTATCGCGGGGCAGTCGGCGGCGCGCGCCCGATCCCGCCGCGAGATAACTCGTCGCTTCTGAACGTGACTAAAACGGGACTGAACCGTTAAAACTTTGTTACAGTGTATCCACTTAAAAGAAATAAGTTGTTTACTTAAGCATTGGTTTAGCGGCACTGGAATCGCTGGAGAAGCAGACTTAGAGGCTTGTTGGTGATCTAGAACTTGTCTCATCTAGGCTTAACAGCCTTGAACTCAGATGCTGTGTGTCCAGCATCACGGTGTTCTAAAGGACACATTTCGGAAAGTACGCTCGAATGATAATTGCCCCACCCCTTTTCACCACTGGACGACATGATGCATGGTTAGTCACCGTCCTTATATTGTAGACATCCCCATTACGTGAACAAATACTTCCAGCTCCTGGTTCTTGATGAGCAAAAGCAAAGGAGTGGAATAGCATGCCGGCGTTAATATTCCCGAATAAATACTGATATGTCTTCAAGAAAAAAAGTGAATTGGCTGTTTATTGTGTACCAACACAGATCATTATCACTTAACATCAGGTGGGACCGTGGTCAAGTACTGACCTGGTCAATGTAAAAAAAAAATATTCATACATTTATTTAGGAGACTAAAACATATAGCGATTTTTAGAATCTACAATTGGTTTACAAACAGCTTAAAACAGTGGTGGAGACAGGAGACCATGAGGAACTAAAGAAAAATAAGTGTTTTTTTTTTTATAGGAAGGGTGGGCAAACGAGTAAACAGTTCACCTGGTGGAAAGTGACCACTGATGCCCATGGCCTATTATTACTGAATATTTTCTAAGAAATATAAAGCCTACCACCAGATATCCATAAAGAACTTCGAGTTCACACCACACTAAGCTAAAGAGATGGCTAATTGTAATCCAACACAGATGTGACTATTGTATTTGTACTCAATTACTCATTCTGTTACTGGTAATTAATTTAAAAAAGTACATATGTTAGTTATAATTAAGTTACTACTCATCAAGTTCCATCATATATCATTCTTATTTATAACCAGTGTAAAGTAATGTTTGCTCATTACTGCTTGACAGTACAAATAGGCAGTGGTAGTAAGACAGTCTCCGGCACCGAATACCATCAGGTATTGATTTCCCGCCTCCACATTCCTATGAATCCATTGACGCATTAGGAATTTATTCAAGGCGGGGTGCTCACCACAATATTAATATTAAATTCCTTACGTTGAAAAGGTCTTACCAGTGTCGGGGGTAGACGAAATTATTTACATTAAAACCAAAAATTAGATATTTTTATGATAAATAATTTTCTAGTTAAAATGTAATTTTTTTTATTCAACTAAGCGAAGATATAAAGTAGACCTTCACCTCATGGTAAGTGATACACTTGCCCATAACAACGTCACGCCATAGACGTCGACGTCGTCGCATTGAGATATATGTGAACTAAGGTAACGATTACCTCCGTAATTTAACTATTTACACCACTCTTCTAGCTAATTATAGTATCTAGATAGTCTTCGGCAACAGAGATCTACCACCAGTAAAAGTATTCTATAGATATAAGTACAGAACTTAAATTATATTTACACGCTTCACAAACCATAGATTATAAAGTAACTTAAACGTCAAATAATTGTCTAATCTTTAACAAACATTGAAAGAAACCTTTATTAATGAATAATAAAGAATATTGATATTAAAGAAATTATAAACAAAAGCATAAACTTAAAAATAATCAAGACCTTGTCACACCTAGGTCTGACAGTGTTGAGCACAGGCGCTATGTCACCAGCTTCTTCTAGCGTGCTATGGAATCACACGACTTAACTCCCCCACCACTTTTCACCACCGTAGAACCAAAAGCACGGTGTCACCATCCTTATATCGTAGAAATCCCCAGTATGCGAACAAAAAGTTTTTTTTTTTAATCATTACCCCAGTTTTGTTGGAATGGGGCCTATTTACCCAGTCATTTACCATCTTATTTTGCATTTCCCATTTTCTCATTCTCCTCTTTCACTCTTCCTTTCCTTTCATTTCAGTTCTTTCTCATATTATTATTTACTGTCGTCCATCCTATTTCCTTCTGGTATCCATGTCCTATAAATGAGGACACAGTCCGCTCTGAATGAAGAGGTTCAACTCCTCCTTCTTAATAAATACAAATATGACGCGGGTGGTCTTCCAGAAAAGAGTGGCTGCTACTGCGCTTTACCACCACAGACCACATCATCACTTAACATCAGGTGGTATTATCGTGGAGTGCTGACCGTGTAAATATAAAAAAAAATCTGTTAACCCCTCTAGCATTTATTTAACACATTAACAAAATTAATTTGCATGATAAAACCTATTTAGGTACTAAGTTAACCCCTGAAATGATTTGCATGTTAAAAGGGTAAATAGAACCTCTTTCGTGCGAAAAAGGTTTGCTGTAAGCGCTTTTAGATCCGCTCGTTTTAGTGGCAGCTTACGCGATATATGGCGGGCGTCTACACTACCAGACTACACTAGTATTCTGGTCACTACATTACTGGTCTACTTCACCAGTCTACACTATTAGAATACATTACTGGTCTACTTACCTCCTCTGGCGCACAAAAGAGCGCCAGCGTTGTCTATCTCACTGTCTGACTGTTTAACTGATTTACTAGTCTACCTAAAGTAAGATTTCAATTTTTTTTATAATAGTTTGGCAAATATCTCCCTTCCGCCTTTTTGTCTTTTGAATTTCGCGGCTATGTACAAAGCGCTACAGAGCTCGTATCTGGCAATACTATACATAATTTGAAAGGTCTTGACATAACCTACAAAATGACGCTATGCATAATTAGTTTGGATATTGCGTTCAACAGTTATAGACGTGTAAACATGGAGTTCACTAACGCCGAAATTCGCGCTATTTTAAAGTTTTCCTTCGTTAAAGGCAAATCCGCTAGAGAAACGTTCCGTGAGATTAATGGTGTTTTGGGGGATGGTACTCTATCACTTCGAACCGCGGAGGAATGGTTTCGACGATTCAGAGCCGGTGAAAACGACACCATGGATAAGCCAGCCGGCGGAAGACCTGTGACGACAAATACCGATCAAATCATGGACTACATCGAGTTAGACCGGCATGTGGCATCTCGTGACATCGCCCGGGAGATGGGAGTTAGTCACCAAACCATTTTAAACCATCCGCAGAAGGCTGGATACAAAAAAAAGCTTGATGTTTGGGTGCCGCATGATTTGACGCAAAAAAACCTTCTGGACCGAATCAACGCCTGCGATATGCTGCTGAAACGGAACGAACTCGACCCATTCTTGAAGCGGATGGTGACTGGCGACCAAAAATGGATCACATACGACAATATCAAGCGAAAACGGTCGTGGTCGAAGGCCGGTGAATCGTCCCAAACAGTGGCCAAGCCGGGATTGACGGCCAGGAAGGTTTTGCTGTGTGTTTGGTGGGATTGGAAGGGAATAATCCACTATGAGCTGCTCCCATATGGCCAGACGCTTAATTCTACCATCTACTGCGAACAACTGGACCGCTTGAAGCAGGCGATCGACCAGAAGCGTCCAGAATTGGCCAACAGGAAGGGTGTAGTGTTCCACCAGGACAACGCCAGACCACACACTTCGTTGATGACTCGTCAGAAGCTACGGGAGCTCGGATGGGAGGTTTTATCGCATCCACCATATAGCCCGGACATAGCGTCAAGTGATTACCACCTGTTCCTGTCCATGGTGAACGCCCTTGGTGGTGTAAAGTTGAACTCAAAAGAGGCTTGTGAAAAGTGGCTGTCCGAGTTCTTCGCAAATAAGGAGGGGGGCTTCTACGAGGGAGGTATTATGAAGTTGCCGTCTAGATGGAAACAGATTATCGAACAAAACGGCGCATATTTGAACTAAATCCGATCACTGTAACACTTTTTATAAAGCATTGAATAAAGAGCAAAAAAGCGGAAGGGAGATATTTGCCAAACTAATATAACTTGGTGGTAGGTCTCAGGCCCCGAAAATAGTCTAGATAACACCACAATCAAGGTAACGAGGATAAGTCTCAATGTGAGCGGCACAATTTGATGCAAAAAACCACATTATGCTCGTCGCTACAGACATCAGATGTCTCGTAACTTCAGGAATTTCACTACCTTCAGCGCCCTTCAAACCGGGGCACAATAATTGTAGGCGGTATAGGAGCTGCAGTGATACTCAGACGGTGTCCGTATCAGTACAATGTATGAAATAAGTATGTCATCTGTAGCTATAGTACGTGTAGCTAAGTAGCGAGTCCGCTCATGGTGGCGGTGTGCTCATCCGAGCGTTGGAGCCGTTTGCCCGGAAAATCATGTAACGAGGAGGAAATGACGCGCCTACTCCAAACTAATTTAGACTTTAAGCCGATCACTTAAAAGTCACTTTTGCTACAACAGGATATCTAGGTATACTTGCTATGCTAATCTTGTTTTTACTGGTGGTAAGTCTTTATTGTCGGAGACCGTCTCGGTACCACCACAGCGCGTATTGGAGCCGACAAAGTACTGTGCAGACATTGATGTGATCCGGTTTGAAGGGCGAATTGTAGTGATGTATATATCATCATCTCGAGGCTTCACTTATCAGGTGAACTTCGATGTATAAAAATAAATGTATCACTACTGCGACTTGAGTTCTTCACAAGGAGAGCGACGTAGCCAATTATTAAAAAAAAGAGTATACGTATCTTACCGCCAAACAGTATTGAGTTCTGGTTTGAAGGATGTTATAACTAGAGTAATAACTGAGTTAATAAAACCTAATATCTCTCAAGGGGACGAGGACAATGTGGTGCTGTGTATATCATCCTCACTAGCGATATGTTGTTATGGGGAGGCGTATCACTTAATATCAGGTGAACGTCGCCTTACTCGCTTCGTTGAATAAAAAGAAATTACGCATTCTTTCGCTAGTTGGGATGATAGACACATCAAGCCACAGCACCCTTCAAACCGGAATATTTACACGTTTTAAGACACTATTGTTCATCAGCTGCAGTAGGGGCTATAGGTACGTCCCACAGAAAAGGCGTGGCGATGTGGCTCAGTAGCCGTGGCTTGGTCATCCACGGTCAAGCTAAGTTGACCTTACCCGGCCAGCTCGAGGTGGTCGCTCCTGATGAGCTCACTTCGGATGAGTGCCGGTAGGTTGCGAGGGCTGGTTTCCATTACCCTTCGCAGCTGTGGTGGATTCGCGGAGGGAGAAGAGTGTCATATAATGGTGGGCGGCGGAGCCGAAGACCAGGTCCGCTGCAAAGAGCTGAGTTTTCTCTCTTGGCTCCCATGACCTATGGGCGACGGATTCGTGGCAATCCATTGCCCATATGACAAGAGAATATCTCTGTGAGGGTTTAGTTGCAAGTCTGGCATAACCTGTCTTTACCACCGCGAGGGTAGGTATGCGAAGGCATATCCCTCATGTAAACTAAAAAAAAAAGAAGCTGTAGTTACCTAGACTATCTCTGGCCTTACCGACCCTACCACTAGTAAATTACTGAAGCATAGTAATAATATTTTTTTTTAAATTACCGTAATAAACGAACCGCGAATGTATTATTCGTTAATTTCGTACAATTCTCATTTCGCCACAGAGGTACACAGACAATGAATAATTTAATTCCGTCGCTCGCATTTTTTTTTTTTTTCTACTTTAATATCGGACCCTCGAGAAATTTAATACTAACGATTTAATAACAAGACATCGCGCTTAGCGGCGTTGTGTATACAGATGATAAAATATTTCCACGAAATTAAATATTACAGTGGGAACACAACTTAAGTTTTAATATAACACAGCAAATCATTCAAGACTACACCAAAAGATAGATCTTTCTGGATTAATATCTTGGAGTGGCAAGGATTGCAGACTAAAGAATATGGCTCAATTATCAACTAGCAATGTACAAGGATAGAGGAAGAAAAGAAAAGAAAAGAAAGAAAGAACATGAGATACTTTAAAAGAAGACAATCCCGAGTAGATAGTTGTGGAAGATGCTGCTTAACAAATCGCAGCAGATACTCACAGAACCCACAAATGGTAAAAGATATCACATAGCAATCTTTGTTGGTAAAAAACCCTAGTAGTAGGTCGCTGTGTTCCGGTTTGAAGGGCGCTGTAGCTAGTGTAATTACTGGGGTAACGAGACTCAATGTCTGAGGACGAGCGCAATGTGTACTGTATACCATCTTAACTAGCGCCACGTTGTTATGGGCGCTTATCACTTACCATCAGGTGAAGGCTCTGCTCGTCTCGTCGCTTAATTATATCATCATCATCATCAGCCGATAGATGTCCACTGCTGGACACGTCTCCCCCAAAGATCTGCACATCGGTCGGTCTAGCACTGTCCGCATCCAGCCGTTTCCCGTCGTTACCTTCGTTTGGAGGGGTTCGTATGGGGGTGGCGTAGGCCATTTCCCACCACACTGACCCAATGCGAGTTGGTGGGAGTTAGATCCTCGTTTGATGAAGGTGCACCACGAGCAGGTGAGGTTGGCTTGGATGCCGTTCTTTACACGCAAACTGGTGGTAGGTCTGTTGCTAGTGACAACATAGGTCGATATCACCGTAGCGTCTAATTCTGTATTATGCAAATGTTACTTTGTTCCGGTTCGAAGGGCGTTGTGACTACGGAAATTATTGTAATAACAAGACTTATAAACAAGGCGTTATACTAACATTTTTATTTAATCTTAAAATAAAATTTTATTTATAAAAACACGTATAAAGCACATAAATAAATACCTGATAACAATACGTATTCGACAAAGTATAACAAAATACATAAAATTTAGCAAACAAAAGAAACACTTATAAAAACCAAATACCATGAAACAGTAGAGACTCATAAAAGTAGACGTCGCGTCGGCCCTTTATTTGTCCCTTTTGTTGTTGTTGTTACACGCGCGAGCTTGTTGTTGTCGTTATAGATATTAAGTTCAGAGTAACAATTAACTTAAATTTTGCTCATACTGACGGCCGCGGTTTCTATATCCGGCTACAAGCACGAAGCCTTTATCTTAAGTCAGATCGAGTCAACTGAACTCGCTCTGTGAGCTGTTCTCTTATTCTGTCAGCTGCGACGATGACGCGTGACTTTAAATCTTCTAACGAGTTGATTGTTGTTGTATACAGTAGAGATTGCATGTGAACCCGTAAGTAATAATCGCAAGGTGATAAATCCGGACACCTTGCGGCCGCGGGTTTGCTCCGCCTCGGCCAATCCATCCCTGTAAAACAGTTACGACAGTTAAAAATTAACTAGTTGCGTGGGCGGACGTACTTTGTCGCTGCAAGTCCGCCCACGTCGTAATTCTGAATAGTTTTTTTTTTCTGTACTAAATAAATTTAATTTCAATGGCGTATTACCGTAATGATAATACACTGACATTTTCTATTGTTATGGACTCTGTGTTACTTAGTGATGGAAATTCTATACAAGCATGAAGAGAATATCAGCTACGTTTTCCAAATGGTCATCTACCTAGTCATAGAGTCTGTGCTGCGGCGTATCAACGCGTCAGGGTAACTGGCAGCGTTCAACAGAGGCGACATGACGCAGGTAGGCCACGCATCTACGATACTGAAGAGGAAGAAGGAGTCACAGATCATTGTATTATAGACCCTACTACGTCAACCAGGGTCCTGGCAAGATTGCTGGTTATAACACAATGGAAAGTGTGGTTTAATGTGCATACAGCAAGGGTCTACCTCTACTATGATACACTGGTTCAGACCCTGGAGGAAGGAGACTCTGCAAAGAGATTGGACTTCTGCTGCTATATGCTGCATGCAGACTTAGGAAGTAATACTTTTCTCACTAAAATATTATAGACTGATGAATCGAAGTTTGACAGAGGCGGCATAATAAAATTTCATTATAGTTATAATTGGGTTCCGCGAGGTAAAAATCCCTACGTGATTACGGAAGGAGCTCATCAGCGAAGATTCTCCAGAAACGTATGGATGGGCGTAATTCATACTTACTTGATAGGTCCAGTCTTCTGGGTGACCAGGCTGTGAGGTACAGTCTACTGCAGAGAATAGTCAACTGCGAGGCAAAGTCTTCTACGTGGAAAACTTTACTGGGTGCAAAAGTCTACTATGAGGTAAAGATTTTTGCTAGGAAAAGTTGACTGTATAGAAAAGTCTACTATGCGGAAAAGTTTACTGCGAAGAAACGCCTACTGTAAGGAAAAGTTTACTATGACGAAAAGTTTACTGCAAAGAAAAATCAACTGTGACGAAAAGTTTACTGCCAAGAAAAATCAACTGTGACGAAAAGTTTACTTCGAGAAAAAGTTTACTGGGAGGAAAAGTTTACGGCAACGAAAAGTCTACTGCGAGGAAAAGTTTACTGCGAGGAAAAGTTTACTGCGAGGAAAAATTTACTGCGTGGAAAAGTTTACTGCGAGAAAAGTTTAATGCGAGGAAAAGTTTACTGCAAGGAAAAGTTTAATGCGAGAAAAAAAGTTTACTGGGAGGAAAAGTTTACTGCAACGAAAAGTTTACTACGAGGAAAAGTTTACTGCAACGAAAAGTTTACTACTAGGAAAAGTTTACTACGAGGAAAAGTTTACTGCAACGAAAAGTTTACTACTAGGAAAAGTTTACTACGAGAAAAAGTTTACTGCAAGGAAAAGTTTACGACGAGGAAAAGTTTACTGCAAAGAAAAGTTTACTGGGAGGAAAAGTCTACTTCGTGGACAAGTTTACTGCGAGTAAAAGTCAACTACGCGAAAAGTCTGTTGTAAACTGTACTGTTTTTAAAGTTTTCATAGAACGCAATACAAAACTTAGTGTGAATAGTGAATAATGTTTTTCATTCAATTTCGTGATGAGACGAGGGAGTCATTCACCGGATGATAAGTAATACACACACGTACATTGCGATAGCTGGTCAAAAGATCAATCACCATCCAAAATCTACTATATTTGGATTGCAATGAATCTGCAAGCTATTTTTTTTATAGCCGACAAGGCCAGCGAGACGTTACCTGATGGTAAGTCATACGTCTGCCTATAACAACGTGGCGCTAGTTGGGATGGTATACCTTGCACCAGGAGTGTAAGGGTTCCCGAAGAACTCGCGGGACCCAAGCCAACCTAACCTGATCGTGGTGTACCCGGCTCATCAACAAACGAGGCTCTGGCTCCCACCGACCCACATTGGGCCAGCGTGGTGGGAAATTGCACAAATCTGAACTGAACTACATAAGACAGCCTCATATGAACCCTTACAAACGAGGGTTCTAGTGCCCAGCGGTACCGGAAGCTATGCTGACTGTGACCGTCAATCTGGCAAAGGTCACGGGAACCCACTGGAACCGGGTAGCACATGACCGATCAGTGTGGAGGTCTTTGGGGGAGGCCTATGTCCAGCAGTTGACGTCTATCGGCTGATGATGATGATGATGTCTTTGCACCATGCTACGCTCGTCGTCTTGAGGCATAAGACAGTAAGTCTCACTACCTCAATACTTTCACTAGCTACAGCGCCCTGCAAACCGGAACACAGTAAGGTTTGCAAACTGTAGAAAGCAGTGGTATCTACTTACAAACAACCACCAGTAAAAACAATGCGGTGTGCTGACTGTTGAAATGTTAGTCTTATTCGAATTACGTAGGCGGGTGTTCGTGTAACAGTTTGAAGCGGCGGCCCGGTGCGGAATGTGGGTCATGCTTTTAATAAGTTAAGTGCTTAGCGCTGGTGCTTTGTGCTCATTTTGCGGGCGGATGGGGATGAATCGAAGCGCTACAACGCCACTACCACTACCCCACATTCGTACTGCAACGGAATAACTCGCCCTTCAACCGACAATGTAAACTTAATGTATCCTTATACTCCTTTCTTAAATATAATAAGTTTTAAAACAATATTTAGTACTAAGGTCAGGATATTTTACTTGACCAGGATAATGCATACTAATCTTTTTAGTATGATTAATATTTATATTATGGCTATTAATTATTTATAATTATTTGTGATCGTCTCAATTAGAATCTTTTTCTACGTTATGTTTATAGTAATATTCAGTTCTTTTAGGTTTATATAGAAGGATAAATATTAGTTAAGATAGTCTGATGCCGTTTGTGTGGTTTGTTTCCTTATTTACAATTCCTTCACGCTTGTAAAGGGCTCCACATCTTGTTACGGGTTTACAATATCTATTCATTCTTAAGACACGAGTATTTAAGTTCGCATCCTTACATTTCAAAAAAAATGTGGGGATATCATACAGCTCCAGTAAACAGACCCCGCCGTATGCGGTGAGCGCCAACCAAATACTGCGCCTCACCCGAAACAGGGAGAGTTTAATTGGCCACGGACCGCAGTCGACAGCAAGGTTTACTGGCGAACCAGTATAAGAGCACTCGGCTCATTGTTAGTGCGTAAGCACAAACTGTGATCAAATTGCGCATGGCAATGTGAGTAGGCATCTCTCAAAACACACTCGTAATCAGATATATAGTGTATGGTCAGCGCACATTCCAGGACACATAATAGATATAAAGGGTACTCTGACCCAAAGGTTAGTCCTTGTACGTGCCACCACCTTCACTAGCCAGGTGCACTTGCAGACGCATGGTAAAGTGTTGGAATTGACATCACCACTAGCTAAGCAGTCAGTGCGGATCGCAATCCGCGGAGTGCATTCGAGAGCTCATTGCTCACCTCATAGAATGGCAAAGCGATTACATCGCAGCCTTGAGAGATTGTACTCCCACCAGCTATCACCATACATGAAGTAAATGCATAACTCCGCTAACCACTGTAGTGGATATAACCAATAAATATTATTTTTATTATGAGCCATCAGGCATAGAGACTTTGTCGTTGAGTAAAATGTTGTTTTGATCAAGTTTGTCTCGCCCACCGACAACTCGCCACATATCTTAAAACATGGGGAGCTATTGAGGCCTTCATTTGCAAATTTCATAAAATAGGGAGGGCAGACAGTCTGCAGCCCCGTCATTAAGGGACCCGACTTGAAAAGATCTAAAAAGATAAAGTGTCAAACCATAACGCCAGGCGCAACCTTCAGAGGTGAAATTTAACCAAGTGATCGTCGAAGACGTCGTATCACTGAACTGCGACAGACATGCAATCGGTTATCATCGGCTCACATCATAGTGAAAGGCGCACAAGACATCACAGCAGACATCAATATCTTGCAAAAGTCCTCAGTCAACCACATCTGTAAGACGCATCAGTTCAGTAACGGTACAAACGTCACGCTACGACAAGACGCAATATCAATGTTTGATAAGCATCGAGGCAGTAGCTCGCGTCCGCTCCTATCTCATATGCATCGACACAGTTCGAGTTGGTTTTGGAATAAACAAATATTATTAAACACGACGTATCATAGTGGCAAGCCACAAAGACGCCGAGCACCCATATATCATAGAGCCGAAGTCTTAAGACATGGTTCTGAGTATTTCGATATCACCGAAGCGCTATCTAACACTCTTCCCGAACCGGAGTATAGTCAACTACACCCGGCTGGTATCTCACCTTCTCCACCAACTTGATGTTATATGTTAGTTTGCCATGCATCATTTTACACGGTTTCAAATTCATATACTTTATGTTTCATTTTTAAAGACCTTCACACTCTTATTTTATTATATTGTATCATAATTAATTATTATTTACATTCGACATGTACGCAGTACATATCCGAAGCCCATGTGTACGTAGGAGCGCGCGTGTGTGCGTGCGTCACCGCCGCGCCCGCTCGCCCACACGGCCGACTGATACACGAACTGTTCCTAATTGCGTCCTTAGGACGTTTCACGAACACAACAACTATTGGACTTTAACTTTTATATTTATTATAATGAATCTTTATCAAATTTAACTTCTTTATACATATTCGTATTTTAGACATTGAATAAAGTTTGTGTAAAATAATTTTAAATATTTTTTCTTTAGTTTTATATTATAGGAACACATCTATTTCACTCTAACTCTCTTTGAATTATATTTTCATCTTTATAAATTTCATTAAATTTTATTTTAGCTATTTATTATTTCATATTTTCTTTTAGAGACTCATTAATTTATTTTTATAAATGAATGTATCTCGTTACATTAAGTTAGACTCTTAACTAAGGGATGCGACAACTTAATTCTAACAATCATTTTATAGCAGCAGCAGCGGTTGAGAACTTTTTATTGGTAATAAGAGATCGTCTAGGTAAGTACCATCGCAATTCCTATTTCTCTACTGTGTAAACATTACTGTGTTCCGGTTTAAAGGGCGCTGTAGCTAGTGAAATAACTGGAGTCGCAAGAAAACCTTTAAAAAGATTTACTCGTAGATCTCTGTTGCGAGACCGTAACTCCTATTTCCATAGTGTGCGAACATTACTGTGTTCCGGTTTGAATGGCGTTGTAACTAGTGAAATTACAGGGATAATGAATGCCAACCGAATGTGGTGCTATGTATATCATCATTACTGGTTAATAGCTTTGACTCGTTGCGATCCTAGTGGTAATAACATTAAGCAAGCTTTTGGTTAAGTTATTAAGAGAAGTAATAGAGCACACGTAAACCATATTAAAGTAAATTTTCAGTTAAGTTGTCCGATCAGCTGTTGTTTGTAAGTTATAGTTACGTCAGGGTCCCGCAGTTAAGTTTGAACGGCGCAGTAAACCGTTTTCTTAGGCCCTCTTTATAGTCACGTACCTTCACTTGAACTGTTAAACTGATTACAACGAAATGGAATGGCGAACGATTATCGTTTCTTTTTTAACTCTCATCTTTAACACTCAATACTAGGTGACACTCCTACTCATAAAGACGAAGCACGAGAATGATTTAAACTACACCAAATTTTGGGTTATGTGACAGGAGGTTGTATTCCTCTCCGCCGTATTAAATTCATTACCTACAGCGGCCTTTAAACCGTAACACAGTAATATTTGCATACTACTGTTCGGCGGCTGCAACACCAGCTGCGCTAAATACGGTCTTCGGCAACAGAGACCTACCACCAATAAAATCTTGCTAGATAAAGCCCATAATTCCATCATTGGGATAATATAGAGCGTTGTTAATTATTATTCAATCCTAACCTAACTTTTTTTGTTTCGGGGGGGAAATCTTCGAAAAGATACTCTGCCTTCAGGGGGAAGTCAGAGTTATGTGGAGAGTTTTACCAACTAAAACCGCCTCGGTAGTCACCTTCGGCGTTTGGCGAGGTCACAGGATCTCCGTTCGGAACACAACCACGGCCTCGCTAACGCTATGCTGGAATAGCTCGTCCCGGGGTCTGCTTATACAGACCCTACCAGCCTCGTGAGTATTACTTCAATGACTGGAGACCACGTCCAGCCATTGTCCTCCTCAAGGTCGTTTAGAAGGCGATGAGAACCCCCTTCTTGATCGCCAACAACCCCAAAGGCCCGATTATGATAGGGGAGCACCGTTCACCGGTGCGACGTGTTAATGCACGGTAGCGCCACGAAGGTTTCTTCTCCGAGCGGGATCTCTCACTCTATCACGTTCGGGAGCCTCCTTTTGTACCAATACAGTTTCGCAAAAGGAGGCTACAGCCCATCCTAACCTAACCTAATTTCTGTTACTACTATTTTTAGTAAATTAAATAAATATATATATATATACATAGAAATATCAATTATATATGAACTTGGTGCTATATCCGTCAGACAGATGTAAGTCAGGGGTTTGCGATATTAAATTTCACACTAACCGTTTACGGGGTAAAGTTTAGTTAATTTAACAGCTGCGGCGGAGCAAGGGGTAGTTGTTTTGCACAACTTGAGGGTAGTTCGATATTAATATATATAGACAGACAATACTTGTGAAACATCTCCTTGTGCAGGGATTCGTTTAATTAGATTCGCCGCGATTAACCAGTATCGCAGCTGGTCTCCGTCGCCGGAGACAGTCTAAGTACTTCAGTTCAGCTCCTATTTCGGCCGCCAAACAGTACTGTGCAAACATTACCGCGTTCCGGTTTGTAGGGCGCTGTAGCTAGTGTAATTACTGGGGTAACGTCAACATCTTATATCACAGGAGACGAGCGCAATGCGGTGCTGTATATGTCATCCTAAATAGCGCCGCGTTGTTATGAGCCAGTGTATCACTTACTATCGGGTGAACGACGCATTCGTCTCGCCGCTTAATTAAATAAAAAAATCCGTACACTGTTTAGCTACCACCATATATTTCTGTAGTGCGTAAACGTTACTGTAATCCGGTTTGAATGGCGTTGTAGCTAGAGGAATTACTAGTGTAATGAGACAACGCTTTATGTCTAAAGCGATTAAGTAGGTTGTTTGCTATGTTATTATGTAAACTATTAAAATATATACCAACGTAATTACACTAGCTACATCTCCCTTCAAACCGGAACGAAGTACTGTCTGTCGGCTGTAATAGGCGCTGCGGTGGTATCTATCTAGACTATCTCCGGCAACAGAGTGACTATCACCAGTAAGTAGTTTAAATATTTAAGTTATAACTTTAATTCAAGTTACACTACATCGTTTAAAACCAGTAAGTTAACTAAAAGCAGTAAGCAGTAAGAGAGTAAAAAAAGTACCAGTAAACGTAACAGACTCGGTCGCAGTATAGAATTAGGTCAAACATTATGTGTTTCAGCTTCGCCTCGCGGCGGCCATTTTGTTTAAAAACAACAAGACATTTATTCAATCTGAAGTACAATTAATTTACAATTTTATAATTTCGATACTTTTTTTTTAGGAAACGTTTATTTAAATAATATACAAACTTTTTTTCATCTATGAAGTGACGAGACGAGCTCGATGTTCACCTGATATTAAGTGATACGCCACAAAGCACTAGTGAAGATGGTATTAATAATACCACATTACGCTCATCGCTTTAATACAAGATATTAAGTCTCATTGCTTTAGTCTTTTTACTAGCAACAGCGTCCTTCAAACCGGAACACAGTAATGTTCGCACACTACTATTTCGCGGTAGTAATAGGCTCTGTATGGTACTTCGACGGTTTCCGGCAACAGAGACTACCACCAGTGAAATTCGTCCAGCTGGAACTGTCACCATGCTGGTTATCCTCACTTTAATATGAGCAACACTGCAGGTTCATTTTACAGGCGGCTGTAAAATGGGAGCTGAAAGCTCGCCGCTCGTTAAACCACCGGATTACATGTTAGCATTAAGTTTTCAAGTTATTATCCTTGGAGGACGACACGAGGATATTAACCTGATGGTAAGTTATACGGTTTTAATATTGCGTTGTTAATTAGGACGTGTTACGCTACACCATATTGTGCTCATTGTAAGACATGTTAAATCTCATTACCCCAGCCTCCCAGATGGTGAAATTACTGGGGTAACAAGAACTTATGTTGATGAGGTAATATGGTGCAGTGTATAACGTTCCAACAAGCGTCATATTGTTACCATTAGCTGAACGTCCAGCACTTCTAATAGCTTCGTAGAAAAAAAAATTCAATAGCTACAACGCCCTTCAAATTTAAATAATGTATCGCTAGTTAGGATGATGTACACTACACAAAATTGTGATTAATGTTAAGTCTCATGACTTCAGTAGTCATTAGCTTCAACGTCCTTCGAACCAGAGCACTAATACTGTTTATCGCAGTATATGCTGCGGTATTATATAGACGGTCTCCGAAAACAGACACCTACCAGTAATTACCTTCCTAACAGTAACAGTGACATTATTGTGTTCCGGTTTGAAGGGTGCTGTATCTAGTGGCTATTGAGATAATGAGACTTATATCTCAATGCGACAAGTGTAATGTGGTGCAGTATATCATCCCAATTAGCGCCACGATTAAAAGAAAAACAGGATGCCAGTAAGTACCATAATAACTCTCATCACATTATAACCTATACAATATATTATCATAGTTATTTTACCGGAAGTAGTATTGTTTACTCCATTGTTTGACAGTAGTCCAATTACTCAAGTCCAGACCACCAATGCTCAATGCGGACGGCAGAGTCGATCAGATGTACCCTGAAACAATACACGTAAATTAAAGTGATGATGAAATACTCACACTACGTATTGACGTAGTAAGTAATTTATTGCCATCGCCATCAGCTGATAGACGTCCACAGCTGGATATAGGCCTTCCTCAAAGTTTATAGCAGTTCATTTTGGGGGTTTGGGCTTGGGATGCGGGTTGGTGGGAGCCATGGCCTCGTCTGCTGCTTATCAGGGTCACGAACAGGTGAGGTTGTTTGACCCGTGAGTTGTTCTTAGACCCTTACACCATAATTTATTTACTAACTTATCTATTTGTAGCTGGCGTTGAAAAGCTGAAGCTTGTGAAGACTGCTGTTAGATGATGAATGCTGAAGACCATCTAGGTGCCACCGCAGCGACTATTGCAGCTGATAGTTACTGGGGTAGCGAGACTTAACATCTAATGTCTGAAAGCGCGAGCGCAATGTGGTGCAGTGTTATAGCAGGCGTATCACTTACCATCAGGTGAACGTCCCGCACATGTCTTTGCTTAATTGAAAAAAAAAACCTCAGCATGCAATGGAGTAAGCCATGCTCGGTATACGGGATCGAATCAGGAATAAGGAGATCCATAGAGAAAAGTCGCTGACATGGCCACCGCGTCACACAGCGCGATAATAGATCAGCCAAAGATCCTTAAAGATCTTGAAGTAGAGACCAATTAATTCTAAGCGAAGACCAGCTCCTCAGAAAGAACCAAGGACTCGAAGAATCATTAAATGATACCACCGGTCGCTCTGGAAATCTACCGGAAAAGCAGTACAGTAATGAACAACGGCAGGGTATATGATTATGATGATAAACCTCCTGTCTCATTATCATCAGCATTCTACAGAAGTGTACTGCTGGATTTATGCTTACTCCAAAGATCTCAACATCGGTCTTCCGCTACCAACCGCTAACAGTAACATCTGCAACTTTTTTTAGTTAGTATGATATACATTGCACCACATCGCGCTCGTCGCCTGACATATAAGATGTTGAGTCTCTACCGGCAAGAGAGACCTACCATCAGTAAACATGAGATGTTGTATATAGTTACCCTAGTGATTTCACTAGCTACAGTATCACTTAAAATTAGGTGAACTTTGACGTAGATAAAGTGGAATGCGTATTGTTCACAACAATACGCGGTTACCCTTTGTTCCAATGAAAATAATAGAAAGATGAAAAACTGTTCATTTTTCAATACCGGAAACTGCAACGCGGAAATTAAAACTGTCGCGGGCTGAACAAAAGCTTCAATAATTTCTATTTGTTTAAAAATAAACTTTATTGAAAATCTAAAATTAGGTCACAACAGGCTCTGATGGTAAACCTGGGAAGTGGGGAGAGGCTGTGGTAGGTAACGTGGTAATACTCCCTTAGAGGTCGGCACCGCAGCTGCGACTCCTCAGGTGTAGCGACTGTCTATGGGCATCAGTGATCACTTTCCACCAGGTGAACCCCAACCTTCTCATTAAAAAAAATACTAACTGTACATAAATAAATACATATATATATATATACACAACTTTCGTGACCCAAGCCAACTTCACCTCACAAACACGGCTCTGGTTCCCACCAACCAATTCCCCCATATGAATCCCTGATCAATGTAGGAGTCTTTGATGGGAAACCTGTCTCCGGAAGTGGACATCTATCAGCTGATAATCATGATAGCATTAATAAAGATAAATAAAAAGAAGATACTAGTCATATACAACAATCAACGAAACGTACGCGACATTCACTTGATGTTAAGTGATACTCCTACCCATGATAACGTTATTCAGGATGTTATAGATTAACCCACGTTGAGTTAGTCGTCTTAAGAGATGAGTCGCCTCGAATGATGTTGGGATGTACACTGGCTACAACGCTCTTGAAACCGGAACACAGTAATATTTGCACACTACCTTTTATCGGCTGCAATAGGCGCTGCGGTGGTACCTCCGCCAACAGAGACCTACTACCAGTCAACAAACGAGGTCCTGGTCAAGGCTTCACTGGTGGTAGCTACTACTAAAGCTTCTACCCACTAAAACCCCCTCGGTGGTCTCCTTCAGTGCATTAGGTGGGGCTCCGGGATCTCCTACGGAACGCACCGGTGCCCCTCTGCACTCTGGCTAACATTTCACGGAAGGGCCAAGCCCTCCTTAACACCCACGCTGTGCTACGGCAAATACAACACCACAATGTATTTTCCGTCCTCCTAAGGCTCGCTTATTAAGCTTTGAGGGCCCCTACCCTCAAAGCCCACGAAACCAAGGACCCTTTTAGTCGCCTTGTACGACAGGCAGGGAATACCTTAGTCCTATTCTTAATGGCCCGGGACTACACGGCTGACGGGTTGGGGCGTCAGTTGCCATCGCCCCGACGTCCTCGTCTATGGACGGAGCCGGCCCTCTCCCGACTTCGCTCGGCAGACTCCTTCTGCATCATGACGGTTTCACAGAAGGAAACCAACGCTATCCACCCATTGAAAGGGGTCACCTACATCTTTATATGTCTCTGTTGCCGGAGACCGGTTAAGTACCACCGCAGCGCTTATTGCAGCCAATAAACAGTACTATCCGAATATTACTGTGTTCCGGTTTGAAGGGCGTTGTAGCTACTTTCATTACACGGGTAACGTGACTCAATATATTTAGTCTGAGGCGACGAGCGCAATGTGGCGTAGTGTTAAACAATTTTTACTAGCGCCACGAATTATGGGCGTATCACTTACCATCTCATCGTTAAATTGAATAAAAAAAAAAAAGTAAGTTTTTTTTTTAATTTTTATGTACATTGGCACTACGTGTTAGGTCAGTCTAAAGACCATAGATTAGAATCACATTAAACTAGAGTATTCGTTATTGGGAAAGGCAAAGGAATTAACATCCACAAAAGAGTTTATATACCTTTATAATCTGCCGACTTGCACTTGGCCAGAGTGTTAGATAAACGTCCTTAACCTCTTCTAATTGTGTTAATAGAACCGAGTCCCAGCAGTGGGAAAATCAAGCAAATGTTATGTACATATATTACATTATTTATGGTTAAAAGTTTAACTACATAAATTTGAAAACCTTTGACGTTTTTGAATGAAATTAGTTTGTGCGAATGATATATATGTAATTTTTTTTTTTACTCAAAGCGTCGAGATGAGCTCGACTTTCACCTGATGTTAAGTGATACGCCTGTGATAACTAGGCGCTAGTGAATATGGTAATAATAACACCACATTACGTTCGTCGCCTTGATACAAAATATCGAGTCTCATTGCCTCAGTAATTTTACTAGTTACTGCAAACTTGAACATAATAATGTAACTTCTGACGACAAAGAAAATAATTGTTTCTGAAGTAAATAAAAAATAGTTATGTAAATATCCTAACAAAAGATACAATATTGGTTACGGCTGAAGGTGACGGTGAGTGGGCGCTGAAGGTGAACTCTTCGTCATTGGAGGAGGTTCAGCGACTTGACTGAACGTTTTAAGAATTTATTATATGAAATACAATAAAAGCGTTACTTTGAACAATTTCATATAATAAGAAACGTTATCCAACTTCAATATTTCATACGATCTCTGCTTTAACGATAACAATAAGAAACCTTCGCAACTCAGGTCATGGAAGTGGTCTAGACCTAAAGTTGTGGAACTCCGCTGGATAAAGCCAGCGCAAGAAACCTATGCTCATCAATGGGTGTCTATTACATGTAGGTAGGTCTTTATCTAGGTACCACCGCAGCTCCTATTGCAGTCGACAAACAGTACTTTGCAAATATTACTGTGTTCCGGTTTGAAAGGCGCTATAGCTAGTGAACATGCTGAGGGAATGAAACAATATATACATATATATTTACTAGCTCTCTCCCGCTCGCTTGTTTGCATTGAATCCAATGTTTGCAGTGACGTTAAACATTTTTCTTTAATTCTTCTTCGTTGTCTTCATCATCATCATCATTAGTATATAACATTACTCGTTGTGAAATTAACAACATATTAAATAGCATTATTAATGTTCCCACTGCTGGGAATAAGACCTTTTCTCCCAACGCCAGTCCTACCCACCGCGATGGCCAAGCCGTTGCTGTCCAACGTTTTCCTTTATCACAAACTCAGTGGGAATCAAACCAACGACTCTTCAAGATATATAACTTACTATAGCATTATGTATATGAAAAATCAATAGGGGAATAACTATTCTTTCATTCAGATCTTAGACTTGATTGGAGAAGGTCAGTTACCTTAGAACTGGTCATGGTCAGACAAGAGAATTTAATAGTTGTACGTCTTTGTTGCCCGAGACTGTCTGGGTCATATTACAGCAGAGAAACAGTAGTGTGCAAACATTAGTGTTCCGGTTCGAAGGGTGCTACAGCTAGGTTAGTTACTGAGGTAACAATACTCAACATCTTGTGTCTCACCGACGAGCACAACGTGGTGATATGTTATTATACTAACTAGTCCCACTTTGTTATTGCTCGGAGAATCACTTACCATCAGGGGAACGTCTCGCTCGTCTCCACTCCGCTATCTTATGATATCCACGAGATAAGATATAAGAAGAGAGAAGTATGAAGATTAATTATTAATTACTTAACCGTCTATACTTAATGATTATACTTTGTACTAAGTAATTGTCTCTTGTGTAAACTTGAATACGGTTTCATTAAAGTAAGTCGTTATAAAGGAAACCGTCATCTTGGAGTCGCATCAGCAGCCGGATGCGGATGGGAGATGCCTGATGAAGAGAACTTCTTAAGCAGACTCTGTAAGAAGTAATTAAAATAATTTCAGCGGCGAAATGTCTATTAAAACTTAAGGGGAAGTTTTGTCTTATTTCTGTACGGAGCAACGTAAAATTAGTGATGGAATTGAAGGAGGTTTATATGCCCTCCTTAAACATCCACAATGAGGTTAATATATATATTGTTTTATATGTAGGTAATGTTCACTTTAATCTAAGTGTCCGTAGAACAATTATCTGAAGTGATTAATGTCATCCATCATCATCATGTTGAACTACTAATATATGTGAACTACATTACTATATTAATAAACTGATTAACTTCCCACCAACTCGAATTGGGCCAACGTTACGGGAAATGGCCTCAATTCCCCCCCATATGAACCCCTACAAACGAGGGTTTTAGTGCCCGGCGGTGCCGGAGGTCATGCTGACTGTAACCGTCAATCCAGCGAAGGTCACGGGAACCCACTGGATCCGGGTAGCGCAGGACCGATCGATGTGAAGGTCTTTGGGGGAGGCCTATGTCCTGCAGTGGACGTCTATCAGGTGATGACGATGATTAATGAATTTAACTCTAAACAACTGATTGTTTACGATGATAGTGGTGTAATACGTTCATCTAAATTAAGCGTGGTGCTGTGTAAATATCCTAGCACTGTTAATGGACAATTATGATGTGAAGACCATCTTTTGATCTACATGCAATAGAAAGTATTATAATTATGAATAGATAGTGAACAGTTTAATATTCCCACTGCTGGGATTAGGGATCAATTCTCACAAGGATGGGCTACCATTTATAAATTATGTCAGTCAAGTGCGAGTTGATTGATTACTTATCTACGATAGCTGTTGTTTATCATGTTAGTTAACCGGAAGCTCATTGTCAGAGGAGATCAAACTCACTGAATCTTCATAATACGACTACTAGCAAACCGTTCACCTGATAATAAATAATACTCCTGTCCAAATTAATGGCGCTAGTTAGGATGATATACACAACACCACATTGTGCTCGTCACCATATTTATATACATAAGAGATTCCACCTAAGATTCCCCGAGATATCTTTGAAACCATAAGACCTGGGGACTTCAAATTCAGTAGAAATACTCCTTTTGCCGAGTATAGGGCAACTAAAAATGTTCCTACAAAAAGTTACCCCCAGAGTTAGTTACAGGGGTGTTACGATCAGCAGAGCGTGTTGGGAACTTTTAATATACATTAAGCCTCATTACCTCAGTAATTTCATTAGCTACAGCGCCGTTCAAACCGGAATACAGTACTATTTATCAACAGGAATAGAAGCTATGATGACAGTCTCCGGCAACAGAAATCTAGCACCAGTTACGCCCAACAAAGTGACCGGTGAACAACTAGTAAATAGTAAGTCTCATTACCTCGGTAATTTCAGTACCTACAGCGTCTTTTAAAATGGACCACAAACAATGCTATATATTATGTTGTTAATTTCACAGAGAGTAATATTGCGCACTGATGATGATGATAACAACGACAATGATTAAGGAGAAGGTGAAGTAGAGGATTGGATCCATTGTAGACAAAATGAACATAATCCGTTTAGTTTTATATTGTTGAACAATAAACGAATTGAAGAAAATTTCGGTGTGATATATGTATCACCATCATCATCATCATCAGCCGATAGACGTCCACTGCTGGACATAGGCCTCCCCCAAAGATCTCCACATCAATCGATTGTGCGCTGCTCGCATCCAGCTGCTTCCCGCAGCATTCGCCAATTCGATATATATATATTTATAGATATAATTATATATATATATATCTGTATAAGTACATAATGTATATGTATATTAATCATGACTAAAAATGAATATAATATATATTATTCAGCTAGCTAAAGTTCCGATGATTCTCTAGATAGGATATATGTATGAGATATGCCTGTCTAACTTGTGCTTGTTACAAATAACTTATCCAATTATATATGCGGTAGGCGGGCGGCCTTGTACTAATAAGGGTTTACTGCGGCCGCCTATCACACCGTTATATACATTTAATATAGTATAAGAATATTTATGGAGAATGCGTTTATTTAGGATATATAAATTAATCGTATTTTATGGAACATTTATAGACAAGTCGATTATTTAGAGTACATGCACATTAAACGTATTTTATGGAACATTTATAGACAAGTTGATTATTTAGAGTACATACACATTTAACGTATTTTATGGAACATTTATAGACAAGTCGATTATTTAGAGTACATACACATTAAACGTATTTTATGGAACATTTATAGACAAGTTGATTATTTAGAGTACATACACATTTAACGTATTTTATGGAACATTTATAGACAAGTCGATTATTTAGAGTACATACACATTAAACGTATTTTATGGAACATTTATAGACACGTCGATTATTTAGAGTACATACACATTAAACGTATTTTATAGAACATTTATAGACAAGTCGATTATTTAGAGTACATACACATTAAACGTATTTTATAGAACATTTATAGACAAGTCGTTTATTTAGAGTACATACACATTAAACGTATTTTATGGAACATTTATAGACACGCCGATTATTTAGAGTACATACACATTAAACGGATTTTATGGAACATTTATAGACAAGTCGATTATTTAGAGTACAAACACATTAAACGTATTTTATGCAACATTTATAGACACGCCGATTATTTAGAGTACATACACATTAAACGTATTTTATAGAACATTTATAGACAAGTCGTTTATTTAGAGTACATACACATTAAACGTATTTTATGGAACATTTATAGACACGCCGATTATTTAGAGTACATACACATTAAACGGATTTTATGGAACATTTATAGACAAGTCGATTATTTAGAGTACAAACACATTAAACGTATTTTATGCAACATTTATAGACACGCCGATTATTTAGAGTACATACACATTAAACGGATTTTATGGAACATTTATAGACACGCCGATTATTTAGAGTACATACACATTAAACGGATTTTATGGAACATTTATAGACACGCCGATTATTTAGAGTACATACACATTAAACGGATTGTATGGAACATTTATAGACAAGTTGATTATTTTGAGTACATACACATTAAACGGATTTTATGGAACATTTATAGACAAGTCGATTATTTAGAGTACAAACACATTAAACGTATTTTATGGAACATTTATAGACACGCCGATTATTTTGAGTACATACACATTAAACGTATTTTATGGAACATTTATAGACACGTCGATTATTTAAAATATATCTATTAAATTTATTTTACATTGATTACAAATGTATTTACTGATGATAGCTCTTTAGTGCCGGAGCCCGTCTAGTTAGGGACTACCGCAGCAGATATTTCTACTGGCGGTGTTTCAGTGCGGTGAAATTATTTATTTGTTCCGGTTTGAAGGGCGCGGTAGCTAGTGTAATTACTTGGGTAATGAGGCTTGACATCTTATGTCTCAACCGATGAGCGCAACGTGGTGTAGTGTATATTATCGTAACTAGCGCCGCGTTGTTATGGGCAAGTGTGTCACTTACCACCAAGTGAACACGCCTACTTTTACTAGTAGAATACTAGTAAACACATCAAAGCTACTAGAAATTTAGAAATTTTTCAATCACTATGTATATATGATTTATAATGATATATCACAACCTCAATATCATAACGAATCGATCCTCCCGAATGCAAGCGATAGATCACTAGCGGCGGTATCTCGATTTCGCGACTCTATTGCGTCGCGGGAACGGGAGACCGCTCGAACTAGACTGCGGTGGCCGTGGGGCGAGACGGGGTAGTCGCGTGATGATGGTCCACAGCCACCGGGCGAGACTCGAGCGCACTACCTACGACCGCCTCATCCGGCAGAGGAACCTGGCGTCGCGACCGACACGGGCCGTCAGTCCGGCGCCCCCCTTGGAAAAGGTTCCCGAGATGGCTTCGACAGCGCAACTCTGTGTTTATTATAGATGCGTCGTCACGTAGGGCTTGTTCGATGGGAGGGGTGCTTCACATCCCTCCCCGTGGTGGACCCGTTCATTCATGCTATAAAGCGGGGGCGGAGGAAGAGTACTGCTTCTTTACCGCCTCCCCTCGTCTCTATTGGCCGAGTTGGAACACCGTGTGAAGCTTTTTAGTCGGTTGGAGTCCGATACTACCTTGTCGCCGCGGCCCTTTCGGCGACGGGGTATGCGATCCGTCAGCATTTTGTTACACACGTTAATAAAAAAAAAAAACTCAATATCATATGTTAAATGACCATAAAGCGAAAGCAGGTTGTCTCCAATTTTTTTTTAACAAAACAACGATACTATTGCTTCTTGTCATTTATGTGTTAAGAGAAAAGAGGTTTAATATGTGTAATATTTTCTACTATTATATAAGATACTTTTGTATATGACCTTTAAGTGACGAGAGAACAAGACGTTCACGTGATGTTGAGTGATACGCTTGCCCACGTGGCGGTAGCTAGGATAACACACGGCATTTGTTTTGGTGGATGTGTGATGTAGTGGCTGCTGATAATTATACCCACATCGACTTAGATGTTAATTCTCGTTAACATAGCCATTAGCGAGAGGTCCTTCGAGACGGATAGAAGTAATTCGCACACTATTGTTTGTCGGCAGAAACTGTGTGGTATACACACTTTCCGACAAAGAGAACCATTTATAGATTGATAGGTGACCAGGTTGAGATCCAAGAAAGAAAGCCGTTGATGGTAATAAGTGTTCCAGCTCTCGCAATGGATATGTTCTCTGGATCCTCCTCTCCTCTTGTAGACAGCTTTGAAGACCAGTGCTAATAGCATCTACTCATTCTCAGCCTCGTCTAGAGCGACTATCTAGGGCTAGCTTTTTTTAGAACTAATGAAGACGATCACTTCATGATAAGTGATACGTGTGCCCATAACAACGCAGAGCTAATTATGATAGTACATTCACACTACATTGCGCTCGTCAACTTGAGACATAAGATGTTGTCTCGTTACACTAGTAATTTCACTAGCTACAGCGCCCTTCAAACCGGAACTGTCGACGGCAACAGAGACCTACCACCAGTAAAACTAAATGGGTATTGTTCAGAAGAGCATAGCTACACTTATATACTTATATTCGTTCGAGTCATGGTAATGAAATAAGAAATAATTAAGTTAACTAGGAACACAATCATCATCATCATTGACTGTCATCATGAAATTCACGTCAATATTGTTCCGTTATATTCCATCGACTTTGTCCAGTCCATCTCTGTGTATATTTTGGAGGGGTCCATCGTGATCCCGCATTCAGCCGCCCGTTACACGAGACACGACGTTTACACGGGTGTGAGCTTCAGGATATCAGGCCGAGTATAATTGCGTCAGCGGACCCTATCCCGTCAGCGGAAATATCCGGACACGACAAGTAGAGAAATATATGAAAGCCGGATTATTATCAGCGAACACTGCTTACCCTCATCCTTCGACTTATTATCACATAAAGTTAAAGTCAAGTATCAACCTATTTTACTTAAAAAAAGTAGTTCTCCTTCTAATAGGATATTCTATTTTGTTAGTTTTTCATTAAGCGACGAGACGAGCAGGACATTCACCTGATGGTAAGTGATACGCCTGTTCCTAACAATGTGGCGCTAGGTACAATGGTATACACTGCACTACATTGTTCTCGACGTCTTGAGACAAGACGTTGAGTCTCGTTACCTCAGTAATTATTATAGCTACAACGCCATTCAAGCCGGAACACAGTAATCATTGCATACTACTGTTTGGCTGCAGAAATAGGTGCTACCTCTCTACAATCTCTAGCAACAGAGGCCTCCGACCAGCTAGAGAGAAATCATTGAGAGATATCCAGGTTTTTGAGGAAGACAGGCTTAAGTTGGTTCTATCGTATAAAATCCTATCAGTGGTTACCTTCATTCTGTTGCAAGGAGGATCGAGAGCTACGGACCCTACTGGACCTCTGCACATCTAACCATTCGGTGAAAAAGGTTTCCTTTTCTTGATAGCAACTAATACTCCTTCCTATAACAATGTGGCGCTAGTTAGACTGATATACATATTGCATCATATTGCGCTTAATGCTTTGAAAAATTAGATTAGTCTTAATACAGTACACAACTGTTTGGCCGCAGAAATATATTAGAAGCTGCGGCACCTAGACGGCCTCCGGCAACAGAGACTTTGAAACAGAGAATGAAGGAAGGATGTTTGTGTAGTTCTACTTCCAGCGGTGGATATGAAGTCGGACATGGTGAGCTGTGTACTCCAGCTTCCATATTTAGGCAATCAGACAGAGTAGTATACAGATGAGTTCAAGAAAAACTCTGGCCATCTTCTAAACTGAACTCCACTGTAATTTCTAAATAATATTCTCTCATACACTGTGGAGTGATACTATTGGAAATAGTTCCGTTATGTGTCCGATACCATCTGACTGATTCTGACGTGCATTGTTCGGAGCTGAACAATATACGTCCGAGTGAACCAATCCACACAGCATTCAATTACGTCGGCGGAGATACAAACGAAATTCCAAAAAAAGTCGAAATTTTTTAACCAAACTGTTCAACCCTTGTACCGTTGGAGAATTGGTTAAGTTATTACAATCTGCCTACATATATTAATATTAAGTTACCTACATAACTAGATCATTTAAATTTGATTACAATTCCCCCTTAGTCCCTCCAGGGACACCTAATTCTATAGTATAGCTACTAGAAATCTAGCTATCACTATTACCTTCCAAATCTCGTGGTATAACATCATCGTTTTGTCCAGACAGCATATGAGAGGTAGTCTTCTGGAGCTTCTACATCCGGTTCCATTGCCATTTAACACTAAGAGTAAAGGGTTAAATATTAACCAATGGTAAATAAATAAATATTCAATATACCCATCAGTATACCCATCAGTATATACCATCAGTATACCCTCTAAGACCATCAATAAAGCTTTCGACATATGCTTGTGATATGGATGGTAGTAGAGATAGCAGTCCATGTGATGACTAGTCTAGGATTATTAATTATGTATAAACAACAAAACCTAAAGCTGATTACTATATAATTATTTTAAATATTTTAAATGATGCTTTCATCATTATCACATCACTGCTGGACAGCAGTGGACTTCTATCGGCTGGTAAGCATTATGGGGAGGCCTCTGACAAAGATTCCTACATCGATCGGCTACAGATTTATATAGGCGGATTTGGACTATTTTCCACACCCTGGTTCAATGTGGGTTGATGGGAGCCAGAGCCTTGTTTGTTGATTAGCAGGGTGCATCATGAGCAGATGAGGTTGGCTTGGATTGCGTGAGTTGTGGAAATGTTAATATTTTTTTTTTATATTATCAAGCTTTTTTCCCAGTAGGGGTTGGCAGAGGTGAATAAACACCCACTTTTCGCTAGATGTGGTCAGATTAGGTCCCATGTAACAGGGGGCGAGCCTGTTGCCAATTTATTGGGGCCACCACACGCACATAAAGATGATTTCAGTGTGTGGGTTTCCTCACGATGTTTTCCTTCACTGTTTGTATCTCGCTGTTGTAACTAAAGTTCACAAATGTACGTAACTTAAATATTAAGTCATTGGTACATGCCGAGATTTGAACCCGCGACCTTCAGAATGAAAGCCGCACGCTCTAACCATTAGGCCAGCGAGCTAAATGTTAAATTGTTATTGTTAAACCTATATAACATAAATACGTGTATAATCTTTCACATTTAACTACCACAGTAATTGGCGACCTTAAATAACATAAATTGTATAAATTTCATTCATATGTACTTTCATATCAAAGTAGCCGAAATTGCATTTTAAGATATCACCCAAATGCCAGTGAACGTCCCGTTAAAATCAGTGAAGCCTTTTCAGAGATTAACGGTAACAAATACATCTGTTTGTTACAGATAGTCTGAGTACAGAACTAGTCAAAATTTGTCATCTGTTCAAATCTTTTGTACTGTTCGAAGTCATAAAAATCCAAATAACACGTTATCGCCTCCATAATAGGTAGTGTAAGACGAAACAGCGGCGTGTTACGAAAGCTCCATCAACTTCCGGAAGTTTAATATCCGCGTCGCCCGAAATGTTTGCCGTTGAACACTTTGCGAGCGTTTTCATGGATACACGCACGGCAAATAATTCAGGGAATAAACGTTCATTGCTCCGGCAGCGTGTTGAGTAAAGCTATTATAATAACACTGTAGAAAAAAAAAAAACATTTCAAATATCGCTTCAATTTTCAAGCAGCCGCTGATGACCTTTTTCCATATAACACGGAACCCCTAGATCTGGTTTAAGGCCAAGAAGTAGTAAGTGGTATCTTACCACTTCTTTTGTTCTGACAGTAAGAGAGGTATCTCTTATCTCTCTATCTCTTGCAATCAACATGTTAGAAATGTGTGACGAGGTTAAAAGAAAGATCTTTCTGGATTACTGTCTCAAAGTGGTAAGGACAGCGGTCAACGCAAAGAAAAAAACACTTGATACAGTAAAAGAAGTGAATCTTTAGTAAAAGGTTATCAAGGTTTCTGTTAAACAAATCACAGAAATACTTATAGAACCCATTATAGGTTAAAATAAAAAATTGTTATGGATAGACGTTACACTTATTAACAAGTGACCTTCCGTTCGTCTCGTCGATTAGTAGAATATAAAAAGACAATGAAATACTTTTAAGTGTACACACTTTACATGCAGAAGCAACACATTGTAGCCCCCGGCGGCAGCATGTGGCCCTCGCTTCCGAGGAGTACTATAAATGTACTGAAAAGTAGGACACAACCTCCTTAGTTTATTTATAGGCATCCTATTCTTGCCTTTATACATGCATGCATTCTGCTAACAGAGACGGATGGGGCGGCGAGTGAAACATTGAACGCGATCCCTTTACCCTCTTCTCCCCCACTTACATTGTACTCTTAAAACTGATAGAAATATACTGGGAAAGATATATAAAAATTTTTGAAAGATTACTTGAAGCCGTTTTGCTCGTGTATATATATACACACAGCATACACACAGCAGTATCATCATTATATTGATAATGAGCTGAGAGATTTAAAGTAGGAGTGAGGCCTATTTATAATAACATATAAATCACAATTATTCAAAGGTAACAGATAACAGTTGTTCTTGTGATGTCGTTATATTTGTAAATAAATAACATCTATAACTCACCACGTGAAGTTATTCAAACACTATCAATATTCAACATATTTTCAGTATTCGATAACAGCCGCTCATTAACATAGCTTGAAATAACAGAACACACAATACAAAAATATAACAACTATTCTTTTCTTTCTCTTTTGTATAATATTGTCATAAACTAAAACGAAGTACACCTAGTATTTATTTGAAATAAATCAAAATTATAGTAACTCGTTTCATAAGAAATATATTACCTGTTATTTCGTTGATTAATTTATCTCGCCCACACCCATTGTGTATACTGTTGCTAAAACGAGAAGCACCTAGTATTATAACCCGAAAAATAGAAATTGTAATCTTACAAGAAGATAATTATCCTCGAAACGTCACTCTTTAATTAGTTCGAGTTAACTGTTATTGCGTTGATTAATTTAGCTCGCTCACACCCATTGTGTATACTGTTGCTAAAACGAGAAGCACCTAGTATTATAACCCGAAAAATAGAAATTGTAATCTTACAAGAAGATAATTATCCTCGAAACGTCACTCTTTAATTAGTTCGAGTTAACTGTTATTGCGTTGATTAATTTAGCTCGCTCACACCCATTGTATATACTGTTGCTAAAACGAGAAGCACCTAGTATTATAACCCGAAAAATAGAAATTGTAATCTTACAAGAAGATAATTATCCTCGAAACGTCACTCTTTAATTAGTTCGTGTTAACTGTTATGGCGTTGATTAATTTAGCTCGCTCACACCCATTGTATATACTGTTGCTAAAACGAGAAGCACCTAGTATTATAACCCGAAAAATAGAAATTGTAATCTTACAAGAAGATAATTATCCTCGAAACGTCACTCTTTAATTAGTTCGAGTTAACTGTTATGGCGTTGATTAATTTAGCTCGCTCACACCCATTGTATATACTGTTGCTAAAACGAGAAGCACCTAGTATTATAACCCGAAAAATAGAAATTGTAATCTTACAAGAAGATAATTATCCTCGAAACGTCACTCTTTAATTAATAGTTCGAGTTAACTGTTATTGCGTTGATTAATTTAGCTCGCTCACACCCATTGTGTATACTGTTGCTAAAACGAGAAGCACCTAGTATTATAACCCGAAAAATAGAAATTGTAATCTTACAAGAAGATAATTATCCTCGAAACGTCACTCTTTAATTAGTTCGAGTTAACTGTTATTGCGTTGATTAATTTAGCTCGCTCACACCCATTGTGTATACTGTTGCTAAAACGAGAAGCACCTAGTATTATAACCCGAAAAATAGAAATTGTAATCTTACAAGAAGATAATTATCCTCGAAACGTCACTCTTTAATTAGTTCGAGTTAACTGTTATTGCGTTGATTAATTTAGCTCGCTCACACCCATTGTATATACTGTTGCTAAAACGAGAAGCACCTAGTATTATAACCCGAAAAATAGAAATTGTAATCTTACAAGAAGATAATTATCCTCGAAACGTCACTCTTTAATTAGTTCGTGTTAACTGTTATGGCGTTGATTAATTTAGCTCGCTCACACCCATTGTATATACTGTTGCTAAAACGAGAAGCACCTAGTATTATAACCCGAAAAATAGAAATTGTAATCTTACAAGAAGATAATTATCCTCGAAACGTCACTCTTTAATTAGTTCGAGTTAACTGTTATGGCGTTGATTAATTTAGCTCGCTCACACCCATTGTATATACTGTTGCTAAAACGAGAAGCACCTAGTATTATAACCCGAAAAATAGAAATTGTAATCTTACAAGAAGATAATTATCCTCGAAACGTCACTCTTTAATTAATAGTTCGAGTTAACTGTTATTGCGTTGATTAATTTAGCTCGCTCACACCCATTGTGTATACTGTTGCTAAAACGAGAAGCACCTAGTATTATAACCCGAAAAATAGAAATTGTAATCTTACAAGAAGATAATTATCCTCGAAACGTCACTCTTTAATTAGTTCGAGTTAACTGTTATTGCGTTGATTAATTTAGCTCGCTCACACCCATTGTGTATACTGTTGCTAAAACGAGAAGCACCTAGTATTATAACCCGAAAAATAGAAATTGTAATCTTACAAGAAGATAATTATCCTCGAAACGTCACTCTTTAATTAGTTCGAGTTAACTGTTATTGCGTTGATTAATTTAGCTCGCTCACACCCATTGTATATACTGTTGCTAAAACGAGAAGCACCTAGTATTATAACCCGAAAAAGAGAAATTGTAATCTTACAAGAAGATAATTATCCTCGAAACGTCACTCTTTAATTAGTTCGTGTTAACTGTTATGGCGTTGATTAATTTAGCTCGCTCACACCCATTGTATATACTGTTGCTAAAACGAGAAGCACCTAGTATTATAACCCGAAAAATAGAAATTGTAATCTTACAAGAAGATAATTATCCTCGAAACGTCACTCTTTAATTAGTTCGTGTTAACTGTTATGGCGTTGATTAATTTAGCTCGCTCACACCCATTGTATATACTGTTGCTAAAACGAGAAGCACCTAGTATTATAACCCGAGAAATAGAAATTGTAATCTTACAAGAAGATAATTATCCTCGAAACGTCACTCTTTAATTAGTTCGTGTTAACTGTTATGGCGTTGATTAATTTAGCTCGCTCACACCCATTGTATATACTGTTGCTAAAACGAGAAGCACCTAGTATTATAACCCGAAAAATAGAAATTGTAATCTTACAAGAAGATAATTATCCTCGAAACGTCACTCTTTAATTAGTTCGTGTTAACTGTTATTGCGTTGATTAATTTAGCTCGCTCACACCCATTGTATATACTGTTGCTAAAACGAGAAGCACCTAGTATTATAACCCGAAAAATAGAAATTGTAATCTTACAAGAAGATAATTATCCTCGAAACGTCACTCTTTAATTAGTTCGTGTTAACTGTTATGGCGTTGATTAATTTAGCTCGCTCACACCCATTGTATATACTGTTGCTAAAACGAGAAGCACCTAGTATTATAACCCGAAAAATAGAAATTGTAATCTTACAAGAAGATAATTATCCTCGAAACGTTACTCTTTAATTAGTTCGTGTTAACTGTTATTTCGTTGATTAATTTATCTCGCTCACACCCATTGTGTATACTGTTGCTAAAACGAGCAGCACCTAGTATTATAACCCGAATAAACAAATTGTAAAAAAATAGAATACTTGTTTATTTAATAACAGAAATTGGTCCCTGTTATTATTACGTAACAGTAATAACAGATATTATATTTGTCCTGTTATACTCCACGACTAATTTAAAGTACTGACCATGTTGCAAGTACAACCAAGATCCAGAGAAGTCCAGTTAATGGATACAATTGTATACTCCGTAATGACTTGTTCGCCGAAGACAATTCCTAATTCTTGATGTAGACAGGGCTGCAAGCTACAGCGGCTCTTACAGCTCGTCTGACACGGCTCGTGGACCCGGATCTACGGCCTGTGACCGAAGACAATTTCACACAGATATGTCCTTATAAGGATTTTCGCTATGATAAACTATAGCGTGGTCTATTGATTATAGTAGCGCCATCTGTGGAGTTTTTTAAAAACTTCTTGTTACAATGTATATAATGTTTTTTTAATTCCTCGAGGCGACGAGATGAAAATAAAATTCATTAGATATTAAAAGTTGTCTATAACTATATAGCGCTATTTAGGATACTACTGCGGAAGGTTAGGATTGAAGTTAATCGAATTTTTAACATGTATCTTAGAACTAAAGCTATACTATAACCCATATTTTAGCTAATGTAAATGAAAGAAGATCTTAGATGAATGGGATAATTTATTTCCTGGACAAAGAAGGTGGGAAGGAGGGAGGCGGGTTGTTTGAAGAAGATTTGTACAGCAGGTCAAGACCAAGACCCACAAATGGTTCTTCAACGCCGCGACTTGTATATCAGATGTTATTTCCGCAGTCAAACAGTAGTTTGAAAACATTACTTTATTCCGGTTTGAAGGGTCCAAAACGCCAGCCATGTAATTATAGGGTTATTTATTGACAAAATTAGGGTTCCGTGCCTTAATTAAAAATTATGAACAAATCTCCAATTGATTTAAATATTATGTATTTGTATTAATGAAAACTTATGGTTAATTAAATTAGATTTGATGAGATTTTTTTTTATATAAGTAACGAGACGAGCGGGACGATCACCCGATGGTAAGTAATACGCTTGCACATAAGAAGGTAGCGTTAATTAGAATATAAGATGTTAGATCTCGTCACCTCGATAATTCCACTTACTATAACGCTTTTCAAACCGGACCACAGTAATGTTTGAATACTACTGTTTCGTAGTAGAAATAGGTGTGGTAGCTACCTCGACGATCTCCGGCAACAGAGATGTACCACCAGTGATAGATCCAGTTAAAAATATACTACGAAGTATATATATAGGAGCAGGTTTAAAATGTACACAAGCCAGCGGGCATATTTTCAGGCTCATTTGTCACATCAGCTCCGCGGGCAGGAGCCGTGATAATGCGATTACGTGGGCCGGCTGCCACGTTTATGAGGCCACACGAGCCTTTATGTTCGAAGACCTATCGCTGAATTTGGAATAATATACGAGCCTTGGATGCGGTAAGGCTGCTGAAATTATTTAAATGCGACAAAGCGACAAGATTAGAAAGATGGTGACAAGATGGTGAAGATACACAACCCTATAGCAATGATAGATAGACAGATTTGATTGTAGAATAGATAAACTAATAGACGTATAGACTGGTGGGTCTCCATTGTTGGATACCCTCAAGGTATCACCGCAGCGCTATGTGCAAACGTTACTGTGTTCCGGTTTAAAGGGCGGTGTAGCTAATGGAATTCTGGGGCAACGAGATGGCGTATTGTCTCGAGACGGCGAGCATAATATGGTGCAGTATATTATATTAACTGCCACCTCGTTGTAATGAGCAAGCGTGTCACTTACCATCAGGTGAATGTCTTATTTATCCCGTTGTTTTTTAGAATAAATAGATAGATAGATTATTAGAATGGTAACTAATACTTGCTCAGGTAACGAGGATACTCTTCTAGAAGTGTAATGATGAAGAAGAACCATGTTCAACATTTTATATCTCTAGATGACTAATACAATCTCTCGCTGTATGTATTGTTTTAAGAAGCGTAAAGTTATTAAAATAATAAAAAAATTCTTTATTAATGTTATTAAAAAAATCCTAAAGTATTATAAATTAAAAAAAAATAATATTAATTAAAATTAAATTTAAACATGTATTATAGGCAGAACGTTTTGTTCCTTTTGTCGCTCCGCAGAAAAAAAAATATAGATCGAACTAGATTGACAGCTGTCAATTTTTATATATTGTTAAGAAATAAAAAGAAGTAGAAAGGGGATCGCTCGTTATAAAAGGGAGTGGTAAGGTTTTTAATTTAGTATTTCTTTTGATCATTTTGTATGGGAGGAAAAATCCAATTTGTTAATTTGCGGAACCGGAAGCCGATTGTTAATTAACCGGTGCTCGTTAATGTCTCGTCACCGCGACAGAGTACTGACGTTGGTAACGGTACAATTAGTCCTTTGTACTATATCCCAGTAAACTGTACTGCCGCCCAATTGATCGCGAGGATGTACCTTAATTAATACGCCGGCGGGGAATATGACATGTTTATTGAAATCTGTTAAAAAAGTGATTTTATTTAATGAGTAATATGGAAAATACTTTACTAGTGATTTATCTAATTATTTACTATCTAAGTAGGTACCACCACAGCTATTCTTGCCGCCAAAAAGTTGTTTTTTTTATATTAAATTAAGGGATGAGATGAGCGGGACGTTTACCTAATGGCAAGCGATACGAATGCCAATAACAACGGGACGGGAGTTAAGATAATATTCATAGCATCACATTGCGCTCGTCGTATACAGGCATAAGATGTTGTCTCATTAACTCAGTAATTTCATTAACAACAGCACCCTTCAAATCGGAACATAGGTATATAGGTTTACAGAGTACAGATAGATAGAGTATATAGGCACTGTGGTAATATCTATCTAAATGGTCTCCGGCAACAGACCTACTACTAATAAAAGTAAGTTCTATGCATTACTGTAATCCAGTTTGAAAGGCGCTGTAGCTGATGAAATTATTGGGGTAATACGACTCAATACTATAAGGAGAAAGCTAAGAGTAATGCTGTGTATCAACCTAACTAGCGCCACGTTGTTATAGTCAAGCGTATATCTAGTCTATCGCTTTGTCAAATAAAAAAGTTATAAGTAATTAAATGTTAAGTTATCTGTTAATTACAGCGCATTTCAAACCGGAACACGTTAAAGTTTGCACAGTACTGTTTGTAGGCAGAAATAAACACTACGGCGGTCACTGCAAAGATATCTTCAGATATCACCATCAGCCACTAGTATAACATGGATAACTGTAAGAGTAAACTTAACTTTAACTTAGAACGTGTGAACTTTGAAACAACACACACCCACTGGGTGCAGTTAAATAAAGCTTCCCACACACTCAAGTGATATTTGTGCGAGCCAAGTTAGATCGGGATGTGCTTACACAATGCTGCAATGTATACACTACCCCAATCCAGGTAAACCTAATCTAGATATTTATAACTGAAAAGGAACAAGCTGGTGGAATAAATATTTTAACGTTAGTATACATTGTTTATCTATGGCTCACTTATCGATCTAAGAGCCCCCACCCTTAAGGTCTGTGACTTCAGGAACCCTTTTAGTCGCCTTTTACAACAAGCAGAGAATACTTGTCTTAGTCTTAAAAGCCTAACACTACAGGGCTGAAGCTCACTAGTAGTCTGTTATGTTATAGGGTTGTTGATGATTCCTCTTTATATAGGTGGAACTTTCTCCTTTTTTCAGGAATTCTCCTCCTAATCATCATTATCAGCTGATAGATGTCCACTGCTGGACAAAAGCCTCCTTTAAAGCTGTCCATATAGAACGGTCTTCCGCTACCTGTGTCATTTGTAGGAGTCCTTATGGGGGAACTCGGGCCATTTCTCACCACGCTGAACCAATGCGGTTTGGTGATAGGATCCTCATCCCAAAAAACATTTAAAAAAATCTTCTTACTCACATTCCTCTTAATTGTAAAAGATTAAAAAAAATATTTTGCCTAGAAAGAGTACATATATTATGTTGTTATTTATTTCTATTCTTCTTCTTCCTTGTAACACACGTCATCCTCATCAGCTTTCAATTTTACTTCTAAGTAAATCGTGATCCTCATCCCCTTTCCTCACAGCTACTTCCTCATCAACCCTAGTATACAAGACAATACCACTTGTCAACACGACACAATCGGCAGACATTATAAAGCAAAATTTAATATAGTGACAGGTCTCTGTTGCCATAGACCTAGGTAGGTACCACCGCAGCGCCTATCGCTGCCGACAAACAGTACTGTGCAAACATTACTATTCCGGCTTGAAGGACGCCGTTACTACTGTGGTTAGATGACTCAACATCTTATGTCCCAGGCGACGATCGCTGTGATGCAGTATATACCATCCTATCTAGCGCCACGTTGTTATGGGCAATTATGTCACTCACCTTTAGATGAACTTTGCCTCTCGTCTCGTTGCCCGATTAAGTAATAAATATTTTTTTTTTGTCTGTTAAGGATAGGATTGATGAAAACTTAAGGCATATTGAAGTTATAGAAGTAGAAATCAGTAATAAAATTATTTGATTACTACATATCATTGAAATGTATTATTTATTAGTTTGAGAATTTATTAAGAAATCCTTATGAGTCCTGAATTTTTTTTCATAATCTAAGCTTTAGAAGAGATCAGAAATTTAATATTAAATATCTGGACGCCGACCCCTACACTATTCACGGGGCGGTATCGAAATTGTATTGAACATACACTACATCGCCCCGAAGCCTTCAGGTCATTGTTGGTCTGATTTAATATCTGGTTGCGACATCTCACCGAAGGTTGATGCAGACAGATCCATTGTGATCAGTTACACCGGATTTTACGTGATGCTTGTGTTTATCTACAATAGCTTCAAAAGCTGCTGTTATTATTTTTAGTATTACTTTTTATTCTTCAAAGCGAGGAGACGAACAAGACGATCACCTGTTGGTAAGTCATACGCCTGCCCATAAGAACGTACCGCTAATTAGATGGCTGAGAGATATTGAGTCTCGTTACCTCGGTAATTTCATTAGCTGCAAAACCACTCAAGCTGGAGCACCGTAATGTTTGAACAATACTGTTTGAAGGTAGAAATAGGACCTGCTGTAGTACTCACCTAGACTGTCTCCGGCAACAAAGACCTACATTAAACTACTACTACTACACCACATTGTGCTCGTTGTTTTGAGACATAAGATGTCAGGTCTCGTTACATCATACAGTAATTTAACTAGTTGTAACACCGTTCAAACCGGAACACAGTAATGTTTGAACAATACTGTTTGACGATAGAAATAAGTGCTGCGGCGGTACCTACTTAAATTGTCTCCGGCATCAAAGATCTACAACCACTAAATATAGTATTTGTACATATTTTTTCATTTAATAATGTTTCCTATTATTTATATAAACGTTTAGAGAGTATAACAAAAGCTTTATTTTGTTACATTATTAACAAATGCAGTCATGAAGACAAACAAACCAAAATACCTAATAAGAATGAATAATTCCGGGGTTACATTAGAGAGTATATTGTGCGTGCATCATTTTGTTTGTATAAATAGGATAGAGGTAGTTGTAACCACGTCGGCGTCGTGAATTGTTTCAGCCATACCATTAATCAATAAATATCAACCTGCTCTTCCAATTAATCAGCGTTCAGTTTCCATCAGCGTTTGCTTATCGCCGATTGAAAACCGCCTCGCCGGACGGGGTATCGAGTTTAATTTCAATCATAACTCTACACATGTAGTTATATTTCAAACCGCCTATAAATTTGATTAAATTTATTGTTTTTTATTAATCTTAGTAAAGTTTCAAATATATGTCGTCGTCATCATCAGCCGATAGACGTCTGATACTAGACATAAGGCCCCAAAGGTATCAAAAACCATACAAGGGTATATACGCCATTTCCCACTAAGCTCAATAGTTTTCTGGTTAATTGATTAGCAGGGTATACCACGAGTAGATAAGGTTGGATTGGATCCCGTGAGTTGTGCGGGAATCCTTAAATATATGTGTTACTCTAAATTATAAACCATTTCGTATCTTGTAATGAGTATAGTTATTAAAATGATTGATGATTGCGAGCCGCCATTTTGTGTTGCGCGGACGGCGGACATGGCGGCGTACAATTGGTTTGTGTTCGTATAATTAAAAGGACAACGGTTAATTTTCGTTTAACTAAATTAAAGTGAGTTGTTAATAGATATTTTTTTTTTATTTTTCAATGAAAGCGACCAGACGAGGGAAACAAATACCTGATGATAAATGATACGCCTGCCTATAAAACAACGTAGCACTAATTAGGATGGTTTAAACTGCATCACAATAAGATGTTGAGTCTCGTTACCTTAGTAATTACATTAGCTACAGTGCTGTTCAAACCGAAACACAGTAATGTTTGCATACTGCTCTTTGTCGGCTGTCAGTGGTACCTACCTAGGTCTCCGGCCGCAGACCTATCACCGGTAAAATGATAATATATAGTTAGTTATATTCTTTTTCCTTCTATTTGCCACGCTTATCGGGAGTATTATTTCTTGTTACTCTCCATATAGCACTACAAATATTTTTCCTCTACAATATACTATATGGTGCTAAACAATAAATAAAGCTTCTTTTATCGAGGGGAAAATTTAAAAAATATCCTTGTTCTGGAGGGAAGATGGTGATGTGGGATTTTTACCCACTAAAGCCCCATTGGTGGTGCTCCTCAGTACGTTGCTGGTGGCCCTGGCATCTACTACAGAGCGCATCGGTGCCTCTCATTATGCCTAAAGCACGTCCAGAGGAAAAGCTACTTGACCTCTCTGGTACGACAATCACAAAACCATCATATACTTGTTTTTCATTCTGGACTCGCTTAATTGACAATCAAAGCCCCCACTTTGAAAGCCCAAAATACGAAAACGTTTTAGTCGCCTTCTACGACAGGCTGGGCTTACCTTAATCATTCCTAATAGCCCGAGACTGCGGGGCAAAAACTACGATCAGGCCTAGATGGTGGAGCATGAAATAAGGCTTTCATGTGTAGCCGGAACACAGCGATGCTATCATGGCGGAAGATTTACAGTATGAGAATGGTACTTACTCAGGTATGTTCAAGAAACATTTACACTATCCAAATTTCTACATATGACCTTTGAAGAGAACCAAGGATCTTAATGTTTTTATCCAAACATAGCCATCGTTGTGGAGGAAGTTAATCCTATAGAACGATAGTCAGCTAAGTAAAAGGTAACCATCACCATCGTCATTGGAATATTTAAGGTAACTTTAACTATATGTTTTTCAAATCGACTCTGACATGGGCCATATCAATCTAAATCTCTTTGAAAAGCTAATGCTGTTCTCCTGGAGTTGTTCCCTTTTATCATGTATATTATGACAATGGGAAAGATCCAACTTTGGAGGGATAATGACTGATGATGAGATTTTATATTACACAAAAGACTTCCGAAAGGTCTCGATTAAAACGTAATAAAACGGAAGCGAAGTAATCAGAAGAACTAAAGATAATTAACCCTGGAAGTTAATGGAACGGTCATCAAAGTAGTGTTGGTACGAAGTAGTGATTACGGTGATCCTTTGGCTTCGAGATTACTTTCTTTGTGACATATAATATATATAATATGTTGAATGTAAGAATGAACAAATCCATTCTCGACTGATGAGTCCTTAGCTTCATAAAGTGGTTGTAATATGTCAACAGCGATATTCATTAATGTTCAAGAGAAGTTCTCTTTGTTTTTTTTTTCTGAATATGATTTCAGAGTTCATACTTCCTGTTAAGATATGGACGCTTTGCTGGCCGTAATATCAGCTGACTTTCTGTAGCAACCGTTGCTATACCAACCGCATAAATAATCATTATCATAAACCGATAGACATCCACTGTGGAACTTAAGCCTCCCTCAAAGATTTCCATATCGATCAGGTAGAGATTTATCTGGGAGATTTGGACCGTTTCCCATTATCTTAGCTCAATGCGGGTTGGTGGAAGCCAGAACCTCGTTTGTTGATTATCAGAGTGCACCACGAGCTGATGATGTTGGTTAAGGATCCGTAAATTGTTCTTCGGGAACCCTTAGTATTAATAATTTGAAATGAAAACGTTTATAAAAGTTAATTAGAAACAAAATGATGAAGGATCTATGAAATTCCCTTATCTATACGTTCACCTGTTTTCACGTGACTGACGAACAAACAAAACTCATATTCATTATATTTATATAGATTATGATGAAAAGAACAATATAAAAAGAAAGTGTAGAAAATAAGATGTAATGGCTTTGCGGAGGTTCGCCGAGTAGACAAGATGAATCGATTGAAAGCATCCAGTGCATCTTTTTACTTCTCTTCTCCACCATGATCAGCTGACAACTGTAACGAACACGACATAATTTTTTTTATACTACGAAGCGACGAAACAAGCGGAACTTTTGCTTGATGGTAAGCGTTACGCCAGCCCAAAACAACGTGGCGCTAGTTACGATGGTATTCCTAGCATGTTAAGTCTCATTATCCCAGAAATTGAAGGTGCTGTGGTAACAGAGAGCTACCACCAGTAATTTAATTAGTTTTTATATCATGTACAGACCTCTTAAATATTGCTGTTGCAAGGACTTAGGGACCAATGCACGAAGAAGAGATAAAAGACCATTTAAATAACGCTCTGGTTAACATCGGTTTCGATGGATGCAACATGTCACTTTCTCACCACGTCTTCACCGAAAGTTTAGTGACTCCACCAATGAACTGAGTTATCTATCATAGCTTCTTTATGATGGTTTCATGTCTTATTTTTTTATGTTGGAAAATTTGGTTCTGTTTTTCTCCATTCTTTTTTAAACGTATCGTTTAGAAGTTCTTAATTGTTTTCTATATCCAGCTGTACTCGGCCAACTTTACTGACCGTAACATCCCTCCAATTTTTGAGGAGGAATTTTGTAAAATCCATTCTTAACTGACCTCTAAACGGCAGAAGCAATATCACCACCAAATTTTGTTTACGTCTTACAGTTTCGGAGATCGCGTGATGAGACAATGAATCTCTGGATATCTCTTATACATATACATTTAAAAATAAAACTATATATTTTTTTACTAGTAATAATCTATGAATGAATTCATGTTAATTACTATTAATAAGAAATACAGACTAAAAATAGCAAAATGTAACAGATTTGTTAATGAAAAAAAAAACATTGTTTTATCAGTATCATTCTTACAAATGTTCGGATGATAATAGGTTTTACTACTTACGCTATTAAAAACTTACTGCAGCCCGTTCTCACTGTTTAATGGCCATTTTACGACGCGTGTAACATTCTAGTGGACCTTTCACTGGCGAGAGGTCCTTCATTGGGGACCTGAGTTTTTTTTTTATTATTCTAAGTAGCGACCAGAAGAGCGTGACCTTCACCTGATGGTAAATAACATGTCTGCCCGTAAACACGTTAATTAACATGATGCTCAGCACCGCATATTGCGCTCGTCACTTAAGAAATAAGATTTTGATAATCGCTACCCAGTAACTAAACTAGCTACGACGCCCTTCAAACCGAAAACACTAATGTTTATACACTGCTGTTTCGCGGCGGGAATAGGCGCTGTAACGTAAACAAGATGGCGCCCGCCAACAGAGATCTACCACCAATTAAATGAGACAGAATATATTTATTTTTTGTTATTTATAAATGTTTAATGATTTGTACAATTATTAAATATATATGTAAAATGAATTCTACTATGTTTAATAATGGCGATTATTAATTACCTTTTACATTTATATTTTCTTATAATTAATTCATTAATTAAAATCTTCTTTAAATAATAAATCTACATGTATAATATAGTTGTAAAGTTGTATAACAATTAGATTTGATTTAATGTAATAATTGTCAGTGGATCGATTAAACAATTGTTTTTTTTCCTTTTGTCTATTTGATTAAGGACATCTATCGAAAGATACACGACATACAATAAATAAAAAAAAAATAATTTTTATAAAGTTCTTTTCTTTCTATGATGAAGTTTTCACCGCAGTTTTATTGACGACAATTGAAGTATTCTTCACTTACAGGAGACCAGAGCGTGCAAATCAAAATTGTTGAAAGAGGAACCGGTTTCCGGTCGGAAGCGGGTCCTAGATGATATTGTAATTACGGACCTATCTTACAATCATGACTTTGCGTGTGGTAATTTGTTTCTAATTTTCAATCCCTAAGCACGTGCCTAGGTCTTAGTCCGCCTCTGGGTAAACTGCTCGATATTACTTCTTCGTGAAGAGTTTTGGGAAACAATCGGTGTGGAATTATTCGTCATGAAGAAGACTGGAGTGGTTGGATTTCTCCACATAATTTTAGTGTTGAATTCCTTCACATTTCATAAGTGGAATAAAAGGTATTTACAATTACCATTACTTACAATGAGGTTGAAGTAAGTCCACTTTAAAGCGTCATGACAACAAGCTTGATTTTAGTATCATCATCAGCCGATATACGTCCACTGTTGGACATAGACTCCCCCAAAGATCACCAGATCGTAGGTCATTGAGGGGAATTGGGTCTTAGCCCACTACGCTGGTCCAGTGCGGGTTGGTGGGTGATCAGAGCCTCGTCTGTTATTCAGCAGGGTACACCGAGGGCACATGAGATTCACTTGAGCTTTGTAAGATTTTGGACGGAACTCTTTACACCCTAGATTTTGATATTCTACCCTCTTTACAAATTAGTGGGAACTATGTACGCTACTTAAAGTTAATAAAACATTTTTTGTGAATGTATTTGTTATTTGTATTTCCGTTCGGGGTAGTATGTGCATAATTACATTAAGAAGGGTGTGGGTTGAGAAATTGAACAGGTTTATCGGCTATGTATGCCATAAAACCAAATGTGCTTTACCTATTCATCTCTATATATACTGAAAACGGACTCTGTTCGCCAATCACGTAGAAATTAGTGAGCGTATCGCCACATGAACATGATCATTCGATAGATCCTTCATCATTGTATTTCTAGTTATCTAATATAAATATTTGTGCAATTTAAACGGTTGCTAGTTAAGGTCGCTATAGAAAGTCATTGTCGGTTACGGCTGCTTCCAAGGAATGTTTCAGACAAATTTTTAGTCATATATTAGGTCCTTACATATGAGATTGGCGTTTTGTCGTACTGACCACTTTGATTAAGAATTCCAGATTCAAAATTTATAAATTGATTCAGCTGGTACATTCGAGTTTTGACCAACAGTCATTCATTTGTGGTTTCCTCATTATTATTTTCTTTGGCGTCGCTTATTACCGCACAATAGAAAACAGGAATTATCGGTATATTTACTAGTACGAGTTCTACGGTGGCACCAGTGCTGCAGAAACGGGTCGAAGGATTAATGATGTGTACAGCGCTGGTGTCGCGAAAGAAAGCGGGGTACCTTTTTGGTTTCAACGTTTTCGTTATGAAAATTTCGACCTTCAGAACGAACCCCGTGGACGGCCGGAGACTAAAGTAAAATATGAAGTATTAAAGGCTATCGTGGAAGCGGATCCAACACAAAGCACTTCAGAGATAGCTGCAGGATTCGGGGTAAATGACAAAACTGTTTAATCCACTTGAAGCAAATCGGGAAAGTAGAAAAACTTGAAACATGAATGATGAGGTACCCCATGAATTGAGTGAATCGAACTTGCAAACACTCGTCGACTGCTGTATTACTTTGCTCAACCTACACAATAATGAAGGGATTTTAAACCGTATTACTTGTGATGAAAAGTGGATACTGTACGATAATCGCAAGCGCTCGTCGTAATAGCTGAACCCTGGAGACCCAGCCAAATCCTGTCCTAAACGAAAATTGAATTAGGAAAATTTACTTGTGGGTGTTCGGTAGTCTAGGGCCGGTGTCGTTCAATACAGCTTCCTAAAATCTGTCCAAACGATTACGGCAGATATGTATTGTCAGCATCTGCAAACCATGAAGAAAGAACTAGCTGCTAAACAACTGAGATTGGTCAATTGCTCTAGACAACTACTTCTTACAAGGAAAAAAATCCAACTCCGATGCGGCAGTCCATACCGCCTTCAAAGAGTTTCTTGATTCTCGCCTCCATGGTTTTTTTAGTAAAGGGATCAATGAACTACCTATGAGATGGCAAAAGTGCATAGATAACAACGGTGCATACTTTGATTAATTAAATATACTTAAAAAAAAATACTTTATATACCTCCCATATAAAACGCCAATTGCATATGTAAGGACGTAATATTAGTCAACATCATCATCAACCGATAGACGGCCACTTCTGCACATTAGTCTCCTACAAAGATATTCACCTCGATTAGTCCTGCGCTGCCAGCATCCAGCGACCTTCGTTTATAGAGGTTCATATGGTGGTATTTGAGCCGTTTCCCACCATGGTGACTCAATGTGGGTTGTTGGAAGCCCGAGCCTCATTGGTTGATTATCAGGGTGCACAAGAGCAGGTGAGGTTGGCTTGGATCCCGTGAGTACATAGAGGGCCGTAACCTCCTTTTGTGAAACTGTAATGGTACAAAAGGAGGCTGCCGAGCGGGATCGAGAGAGGACAGATGTCACTCAGAGACGAAACCGTCGTAGCGCTATCGTGCGTCAACACGTCGCCCTGTGAATGGTCTTCCCGTACCATAATGAGGTACGTTTGGGGTCGTTGGTGGTGAAGGTGGGGCTTCTCACCTTCTAAAGGACCCTGAGGAGGATAACGGCTGGACGTGGTCTCCGGTCTTTGAAGTAGTACTCACGAAGTTGGTAGGGTCTGTATAAAGCAGACCCCGGGACGGGCAATCCCAGCATAGCTTTAGCGAGGCCGCGGTTCTGTTTCGAACGGGGATCCGGTGACCTCTCAAACCACCGAGGGGGTTTCAGTGGGTAAAAATCTCATAACTCTGATTTCCCCCCAGCAAGCAGTCTCTTTTCGAAGATTCTCCCCGAAACAAAAAAAAAAGGGTTCCGTGAGTAGATGCGCGGAACTATGTACACCACCGTACATTAGTCATTAATTACAGCCTCCAAAGGGGGCCAGGAACAGAGATAGAACATAGTTAATTATAAGTAATTAAGGTGGTGCTAGTTAGGATGATAAACACTTCAGAAAATTGTTCCTGTTGCTCGGATGGACTAGATGTGCTTCACTCTAGCAATTTGACCAGCTAAAGCACTGCACAGTGTGGTGGAAGTGGGGGGTACAAATGAAAACATCAAAGTAAGAATACGCTTTATTCGTGTAGTCGCCCATTATATGTACAAGGCCTAAATAAAATCCATAATTCTGTCAACCGAACGTACATAAAAACTATAACTAGATACGAATATGAAGAACTAATTGAGGAAATACATGTCATGTTGTCAAAGTCTGAACGTAAAAAATATTTAATAACTTAATACACGGGGGATGGTAGCAGTGGGGGTAAATGTCCCCATGTATGAGTTTCTATCGCCGGAGCGCTAGTGTACTTGAATGTAGTCTATAACTCCTATACCCATGAACATCCATTTAAAACTATGAGAAAAAAATATTGTTAAGGGTTCACTACCCCTGTGATATAATATGAATAGGGGTAAAACAACATTGATATGTCAGATGCAACGTTTGAAAGTTGAAACTCAATGACACGAGGAATGAATTACGGTAATATATCATGTAGACTATACGATGCAGCCACAAACGATTCTTTTAACAGGACTAAGCATTGCCAATTACCGGTAATCGAATATCCTGTTACCGTTTACAGTACAGAATGTAGTTGAAATTCTAACTGATACAAACATGTTTACAGTAAACCAATTCGTGCTAGTTCTACGTGAATGCAGTGGTCGCCAACCTTCTATCTTAGTAATATCGCCGATAGATGGCGCTTTTATTAGAAATAAACCAAGTTTTTTTTTTTTAATTCAAATAAAGTGATCAGACGAGCAAGATGTTCACCTGATGTTAAGTGATACACCTGCCTATAACGTAGCGGTACTTAGGAGGATGTATGCAGCATCTTTGCGCTCATGGTGAGAGTTAAAATGTACTCTCGTTACCCCGAGTAGTTACATTAATTACAGCGCCCTTCAAACGGGATCACAGTAATGTTTGCACAGGCACTTACTAAGACGGTCTCTGGCAACAGATTAACAGATAGATTTAATATAGATGGCGTTTTCATGAATTTATTGACATTTTAAGGCTGTACATCGACAATGTCGGATACAGATAAAAATTTCTTTCCTTCGCTCGTCCAATAAGGCAAAGGCGGAGGTAAGATAGGTCCACAATATACATAAATTATTTGGAATATTACTTCTATATAGTTATCAATTTAAACATTTGATTGTGCAACAAACCCTCAATAAAATTTACACTTGTGTACAGATCTCCGCTTTTGTGGTGGTGATAACTGAGATTAAAATTCTAAGAAACGGTACACTGCCTAAACTTTTCTATTTACAATGCGATAACACGATCTCAGTTTTAAATGCTATAAGCATAGTGAACGATGCTCAACAAGAACACCTCTTGTAGCTATGACAGCAGCCGAAGTACCGCGAGGCTGTTATGGCGGTAGATTTACAATAAATTGGTGGTAATTAACCAGGCGGGTCCAATGAAACCCTACCACCAACAAAACTACAACTGAGACCTTAACGAATGGCATCGAACCTGTGGTACTAGGCAAAAGGTTTCAACTACTCCACATTTACAGTTACAACAAGTGGTCGCTAGATATATATATATAGTCTCCAATATCAGTCGCCATCCTCGGTTTTTAACCTTTTGGAATTTGGGGAGTCGTTCCCATTGTACAGGATCTCTTCCGTGAAGAAGTCAACCCTGCGCCGCTTCAGAGCCCTGGCCTCCTTGCTGTCAACACTCAGCCTGCCGCTGCAGTCGGAGTCGCTCGACATACCGTTGGTCGCGTTCTTTATGATCAGCAGGTCCTTCTCAATCTCCGTCAGCTCCCTCGGCTTAGAGCGTGAAGCCCGCTTCACCGCTTTCGCCCTGACCGGCGGCGATATCTCAACATTCTTCCGCTTTTTATAAGTCCGCTTTGTTTGCATCTCTTTCTTAATCTTCTTCGGCTGCGAACCGTTCTGTGAAAAGTAACATGATGACTGAGCTTCGCTAGCAATATCCGCCAATCATAAAATTATTTGTACATAGACAGTACAGCATCAGAGCCATTACCAGTTCATGCCATATAACTATCTTTATTAAAGTAATACCAGGTTTTTAAGTTATTGATTAATTCAGATACATAAAATCACTTGAAAGAGCTGATGGAGAAACCGGTGTGATTGTATTCTTTTTTGGATTATACAAATACAGGTCCTCTGTTGCCAGACTGTCTAGCAAGGTACCACCGCATCTTCTATTTCTGCTGACAAACAGTAATTTGTGAACATTACTGTTCCGGTTTTAAGGGTGCTGTAACTAGTGATATAGGGTAACTAGATTTAATATCTTGTCCCAAGTCGAGAGCACAATGCTGTGCTGTGATTGTGGGCAATCGTATCACTTACCATTAGGTGATCGCCTTGATCATATAATAGAATAAAAAATTCGTTTTTATTATATATATTTAACTATGATACCGATGTTTTTGGTAGTGAAAATTATTTTACTTATTACTTTTTTTTTTGTAATTTTTTTTTAATTTTTATAATTTAAAAAAAAAGTTTTTTGGTAAATTTCATCATAACTTACTTGTTTAGGCTTAGCTCCGATATAGCCCGAGCAGCCCTTCGCCCCGCACAGGCAGCGCTTCTTCTCTATACCCGCACACTGCAGGTTGTAGTTGAATGTCACCTCACTATTCTGTAACAATAAATTATATGAAATATCTTCAGCAAAGGTCCTGACTACTATTAAGTCAGTATTTCATCATCACTTTCATACTAGGTATTTACAAAGCTGAACAGGCTTGGTGTACTGTTAACGGTAGAGTCGCTGCTTTGAACTGTTCCCACATCGGACCCTTCCTAAGATACACCAAAAGTAATTACTGTAGTGAAGATACTCTAACTTGCTACTTGGATCACAATTATTATTAAGCATCTTAATGTTCTCTCCTACTAGGTCAGCCATTATCCACAAAAGCTGTTCTTGAAACATGGCAGTTTGACCTATTTTCGTCACTGGAAGAAGGTCTACCTTAGTAGGAAATGAACCGGGACCTCTTTCAAACGTAAACAGCATATGACCGCCTAACAAACAGAATCATCGCGTGTTCTCAACACTTACGGCGGGTATATCACGCTTCGCAAACAGTCCCACTCTGACGTCGCCCAGCACTGTCCACTTCTGGGTTTCGCAATTTGGCTCGCAGCAGTGATTCATGAATCTGAAAATTACAAACTGGTAATGTATCTTGAACAAATAGAGGCTTCTATTTAACATGGGGTTAATTGACAACGAGGACATAGATGGTGAGGCTCGTTTGACCAAAATTCTCTGGCACTGAAATGATCAGCATAAAAACCTACCACCAGTAAATGGAAACATTACATTATTCATAAATTATAAGCTTATACTTTTTTCTTCAATGATTTATGTGCTAGTTCCCACTAACCTTGCCAAGTTGCCTTTAGGTCCAGCATCGATCATTCTCTCCTTGTCCAAAGTTAAAAAGTAATAGTTCTCATCTCTTATTTCGTATTTCCTCTCCATTCTCCGCTTGAACTCATCTTCGTCTATTAACTCTCCGACATACTCTATCACAAATTGACCTACAAAAATTTTACATTAAGTTTTACTATCTTTGTCATTTCAGGATATAATTTGACCATGTTATAGACTTTATCCTTATTCTCTGATGAGAAGGTGGTGCCGATGCACCACCTTCGCTTTATAATATATATAAAAGTAAATGGGTAAAAACCCTTTTCTACACAGTAAAACGCCGCGAAACAGTATAGACGCCTATGCTCTCTAGTCCCATAATGACAAGCCAATGGTCATTGTGTTTGATGTCAAGGTAAATATTTTGTTCGTATTTAAACCTAAAAAAGATCAAGTTACCTGCTTTAATATTCTCAAGGGTCTTAAGGCCCCAGCCTCTGTGCGGAGTTCTATAAGGCACTAGTTTAGGATATAGGCGTTTCTCGAAGGCGCGGTTGTTGCAGCGGTCGCCAGCGCGGCAAGAGGGCCCGCATTCGGTCAGAAGCATCCTGAAAACAAATACTGAATTGAAGGCTTCTCTGGAATTCATAATAAGCTTCAATTTACCAGCGGAATCCAAAAACTAGGACAACATTCACCTAGTGGACAAGAACCCACTCAATCATGTAGTGATAATAAGGAAAATCTACATGCTGTTATAGATACCTGTTCAAACACTGTGAGTAAGGTCCACATGGATCTTCCTCATCTGGATTGCACTCGCACTGAGTTAACGAATTCTCCTCTATATCCACTCGCCTGCCACAGAGTGAACCACAGGGCTTGTTCACTTTTAGCTTCACATAGTGTGGGGGCAAGAGGGATGACGCTATGTCCAGCGATTCCTCTTCATTTGGGGTTACATCTGAAAAGATTCAACACGATTATTGATATAAGACAATGATATATGTCACTAAATGTAATAATGGTATTTAGTTTGCTTATGCTGTGATTATAGGATATTTACACTATACACCTAGCAAATAAGAGCAAATTTTAGTAGTTTATACTGGATAATCTTTTATTCTGTAGGGTTCCCCTATGCAGATGTGTATACTCCTAAAAATAAGATTTAAACTACATGAAACAAGTAATAAACAGAATGATTAAATTAATATTTGCTCACCACTATTTGGCAGCAGAAATATCTCATAGATTATCCAGATAACCACTTACATAAACTGAAGTTTATTAGTGAAATGTGACTCACTTTTTAAGATCTCACATGCCCTCTTAGCGTGTTCCATTGCCATGGAAAAGGCAGCGTCGATTTTCGACTTCTGACTCGACACCTTGCCTGTATCACCTGCAATATAAATTACCAAACATTAACTACAATTTAGAAGTGGTATTAAGTGTCAACAGGTTCGATTCCTCTGTTTGAACTTTAATGAAAACATACAGACGCTGGTGGTGGAAGGTGTAGTTTGACATGACCATAACACCACAATTGACATTTACATGTATTTTATAAATGCAACAATTTTTTGTTATAGCCCTTGTTGGAGGTTAAAAATAAAGAAGCTCTACTGGTATGTAGTTGAGTCAGCTCACTTATAAATTTCTTCCTTCTGTAACTCGAAATATAGAGGAGAAACCTTTCGTGCAGCTTATCAATAGATAGAACTGAAGTAGTATTTTCAATGTTCACTTGAAATTTTACTGTCTTAATAAATAAGAGATATTTCAGAATTGTTTTTAGTTTAACATGTTAATCAGTAACATCGTAGTCTATGAGCGCCCTTACCTTCTTGGAAAGGGAACACACGACCTCTGTTCACCCAGTAGTGATCGTACTGACCGAAGAATCTAACCACAAACTCTCCTGGCGAATGTTTGACAGCCAGTATATTGGCCGGGATCTCCGATGGATGCAAAATTATTCCAGGCCACCATCTGAAACGTTATTTAATCATAAACCTAATCATTATCCATAAACTATTGATCATATGATAATCCTAAGTAAATTTAACTAAATGAGAAGTTGATGTCTATGGAAGCCGTTGATCATGGAACATGTCTATTTCGACTTGCTATTTTTGCATCACCAATAGTATGTAATTAGACTGATGTGTATATTTCATGAAACAATAATTATGTGATATACGACTGCAAGACTAAGACTCACCTGTAGTGTCCAAGTTTCACCCACACCATTTCACCGTACAGAGGCAGGCGACCAGTCTCACAATCTTCACACATGTATCCACCTATGATATATTAATGTGATAATTAATATATGCTAATTATTCATAAAGTAATTATAAATACTAAATATTAAAAAAAAATTAAACAATATTTTACTTTGTAGACAACATGAGTAGGACATTCACCTGGTGGTATTTGAAACACTGTTCCATAACAACATTATAACTTAACAATGAATTATACACACCGTACGTTGCAAGGGTGTAGGGGGTCACGCACAGCAACACACAAGACCTAAAGCTAACCTCACCTGCTTCTCGCTGATAATTGACAAACCAGGCTCTTGCTCCCTTCAACCCACATTGGGGCAGCATGGTGGGAAATGGCCTAAACCCCTACAAGCTCAGGCCCCTCATACCCTGCATGTTGCAATAAGCCGCTGTGCCAATGTGGGGATCTTTGGGAGAGGCCTATATCCAGCAGCGGACTTCTATCAGCTGATGATGATGTACCTACCACTGCATCTCATTGTCTTATATTGAATAATAAGCTTTTAAGACTTCCTATTGTAACCTAAGTTTTGGTCTTCTAATTAATATTTAAAGTAAATTAAGTATTTAGATACCTTCTGGTGGTTTAATATTAAGGCACTCTGCATGGAAGGATGTCGGGCAGTATTCACAACATATCAAAGACCCGCCAAGGGCACAAATGAAACACCATCCTGTGTTCACATGACATGGAACTTTCCCCGGCCTATAAAGGAAACACACATTAGAAAGATATTTTTTTAAATATGGCACCTCTATGAAATTTTTATATTTAGTGATAGACATCTATTGCTAGAAACTATTTAGGTAGGTACCAACATGACCTACTTCTGCCGCCACACGGTAGTGTATTCTGGTTTGTATGGTTGTAGTGAAATCACTTATTTGTCTCGCCGTTTTACCAAATTAATAACAAATGGCATTAAGTGTGCGTGTTATTCTTTTACAAGTTGTTTGGTGCGAACTAGAGAGCTGATAAATCAATCAAAGTAAACTACAAAGTATTTTACTAACCTATGCTCGTAATGTCTAGGACATATGATGTGGGTTCCAGTCAGAATCTGAGTCCCGGCCGGAATGCACTTGGTGAAAGAATGGTAAGTGGCCGGACATCGAACACATCTCGCCAATTTATCACCACTGAATCTGGTCTTACAACCCCTGGGGTCGTCGCTAACGCAAGTATGGCACATGTGTCTAGGGCAAGTCATCGGTTCAAAGAAACCTTTAATCTTTTTATTATTTCTGGACGCTTCGCCAGAGCTAAACTGAGTCTGTGGCCAATGGTCTAAGCATTCTAAATGATAGAACCTATGACAATGAGCAACTTGACACTTCTGTCTGTACTGTGCACCATCCCGGGGCGATGTTGGTGATTTGCAAACAAAGCATACTGGTGTACCGTTCTCCGTGCATTTGTTACATTTGAAATCTGAATATTCAGAACCATCTTTATTACGATTCTTTTGGGGTAACTTTATATCGATTATTTTACATTTTCCAGCTTCGGTATCGCTCCAGTCGAGTTCGTTCTCGCTTGAATCCGAGTAGTACTCGTTTTCCAGTACGTGGAACATCTCTTTCATTTTGGCACACAACTGTGCCTCTAAGCCTTCCGCGTCTACGACTAAATGAGATTCCGATTCTACATCCTCGATCGATACATTTTCTTCCGAGGCGTTTAGATCTTGTGACTTTTCATCACTTTGACTGCCAAGATCTACGCTGTTGGGATCTTCAGAATTCTTTTGTCTGCGTCCTCTATTCCTCTTTTTCTTCTTTCTTCCTTTGGTTGGTGTTTGTGGTTCAGTTACGCCTGTTTCTTTTTTAGTACATTCTATGTGAAACATGTAATGGCAGCTTTTGCATTTAACTAAGTTTCCTACCTTTTCACAGATCTCACAAACTTTCTCTTTCATCAAGCCTTTGAACAAATGTGGCTTAGCTCTAGTGAGCTGGTCGAAGTATTCTTCTACTTGGTCATATTCCCCATTACTTTCTAGGTCAGCTTCATTGTATATACCTGTATTGACATTATCACCATAGTCATGTCTTATGTCAGATGCAACTACAGAGTTAACTCTCGATTCGAATAGTTCAAACATTTCTAAATCATGTTCTAAATCTGAATAATCTTCATTGTAATATGGTCTAACAATTTTTCTTTTAGATTTTGATTTAAGAGTAATCTCTTCATTTTCGTACATTTCGGTCTTGACTTTCGCCTTCTTTCTTATTCTTTTTGGCTGAACAGGAGCGTGGGTTAGCCCTTTAACCAGGTTTGATTGGTCTATGTCATCAATTTTTTTTCTTTCCGATTTGAAGCTCTCCTCATATAACCAAGTATTATACAAATAACTGGTTATTTCTTCTTGAGAAAGATGAGGATTTTCATCGATTAAAGTGTCCTGTCGTAATTCAAAATATTTCAAGAATTCAGGGTTCTTTAAATCTTTTTTTAGAGACACTGTCGATTTATTCTCAGTTCGCTTATTATAATTTCCGCGATGTGTTTGTTTATTTTCAGATATTTCACTTATTTCTGAACTCATTGAAAAAGAATCGGTAAAATTATCAGAAAGTTTCTGATCTGTATTATCGTTCCGCCTTTCATCATTAATAGGATCTAACTCTGAATTAGGATCATTAGAGCTTACTAATTCTTCTGTGTAATCTGAATCCATTGACTCCATTTCTTCAATATCTGAGTTTCTATTGGAGTGCACTTCATTATCACCAGTTTTTTCGTTTGAACCGTTCTCGCTAGCTTGACCAGAATTATCCTCTTTTATACGTATTTCTTCACAAAGTTGATTCTGATCAATATCATTATTTTTTGATATTTCCCCTGCACATTCTGATTGAAGAAGGTCCTTTGTCAATGCATTTTCTTCTACAATATAATCTTGTATGTTATCATTTGTTAAAGTATCGTCCAATTTTGTTTTTTTACATGATATTTCTTCATAAACATTATCGGATTCAACAGATTGCAACTGAATCACATTTTCTACATCAGAGTACATTTTACTATCCAAAATATTTTCTGTAATATGGTTAGGTAAGCATACCATTTCACAATTTGATAAACTGTTTTCAATTGGCACTGGATTTATCTTTATAATATCTTGAACATTTACAAATGTGTCATGATTTTGTAAGTTACATACTGAGCTATTATTACGTTCACTTCGACAATTATTTATTTCAACAATAGTATTTGATTTAAAGTTATGTTCTATTTCTGTAACTCTATAATTTGTGTCATTGTCTGTAGCGTTTTCGGCATCCTGATCAATACTTTCTACTGTACTACTTATACTACAAGATTCATCAGTATCATCTTGTAGAACATTTCTTGTACTCAATCTCTTTTTTAATTTAGATGGGATGTCGTTAGATTCCAATAAGTTATTTATTACATCATCATACTGAAACATTAAGCTTTCCTTAAATATGTCATTATTATCTGAAACAGTGTGTTCTGAATCCTGAGATCTTTTTGAATTCATTACATTATAAAGTGTCCTAGAGCTTGTTGTTTCATCATTGTATGTAGATTCATCTTCTGACTCCAAGATATTTTCTGTGTTATTCATTTTTAAAACTCGATCTCTATTATGATTCGATACTTCTATTTTATCATTACCTAATTTTATATTGTTATCAGCGGATTCATTAAACTCGATATTGTCAACATTGTTTAACGGATTTTGAAAAGCTAACATATCAACATTATTTGCTTTATCTACAGGTAAAATATTTAAATCGCTCGCACCGTCACATTTCTCTACATTTAGCATTGCATCTATAATCATGTCGTTGGGATGAGCTTCCTTTCCTATTTTGACTACATCTTCTAAATTAGAATTATCTAACACAACTTTACTTTGACGTATACCATATACTCCTACACTATAAGTATCATTATTTTCTAAATTGTCTGGCAGTGATATCAGGGTTACTTTAGCTAAATTAGTTTTTTGTACTTCAATATCATTTAAATCTATTTGCATTGGCTCAACGTCAAGGGAAGACAAAGATTCGCTAACTGTTTCACATGTTTGATTTTGTACTAAATTGTGTTCTTTATTACTTTCCACTTTGGTAACTAGTTCTTCATTTACAACTGTGAAAATTACATCTTGTATTTCCTCAGTTTTGTTTTGTTCATCTGTTTTGTTAAGATAGTTATCAGCTTTTGACTTAGGGCCTATATTAGAGCACATTTTATCAATACTTAGAGTTTTATTACAATCATCTACTGTAACATGATTAACTTCATCTGTTATAACTGGGATGTTATCATATTGTCGATAATCAAGCTTACTGTAGTCATGTTCATTTTGATGTGATAACAGTTTACTTTCAATTTCATCCTGAGATTCATTTTTACTTTTTCGAAGGCTCAAAGACTTTTTTGGACGAATATCTTTAGATGTGGATCTATTTCGCTTGACGTTGTTCGATTTTAATTCCTTGTCTGTCTTTGGAAAATTCTGTGTTTTAAAAAACGATTTCTCTGGTGTTTTAGACTTTGCTTTTTGCAACCAACGATCCATATGAGATTGTCTTTGAATTTTTGTAATACCCGTTTTCGCAGCCATATTATCGAGACATGCTGTTACAACTTCTGATACATCTAAAGATTTATTTCTTGTTTTGCTTTTAGCACGTTCATTGTCATTATTTTTAGTATCGTCTTCAGAAAACAAAGTATCATATAAACTCTCACTTAAAGATACATCACTATTTGTTCGAGTTATTTTTCCGCTTCTTTCTATTCTCGGTGTAGTTTTGAAAGTTCTAGACTTTTCCAGCATGTCGCGTAAAATATCTATTCTCAGCCGTTTTGGTTCACGCAATAATGCTTCTGCTTCTTGAACCGATACAATCCACTGGGATTGTTTCTTTTCTGATATAAAAAAAGCTGCATACAGTCTGGGATCCCGTTTCTTCGCCTGTTAATGGTATTAACAAAACATTATATGAAACTGCAAATATATACATAAAATTATAATTGTCGATATCTTCAATTATTGATGATAGCTTTATTTATTGTAGTCAAAAAGTACCTCTGAAGTGAATCGTTCCCTCGTGGTTTCAAATTCAATTTGACCCAAAAACTTCCTCAGCATATTGTCAACTATCCACCCACGACGTCCATTGTCTCCAAAGAAAGTCACATGGAGCACATCGCGTTCTATTCGACAAAACACTGTAAAAAAAAAAATATAATTTTAGAGGAGGTTCTACCAAAAAATCAACATGTATGGACAACATGGCCAATCCGTGTGGAAACCTTGGGCGAGGTCTATTTCCAAGAGTAAACTTTTGTCGGCGAATGATAATGATGATGTATCATGCATGCTTTGTTCTCCTGTGGTAAGCTATTTTATCTCTTATGCATGAAAATATATAGTCATTGATATAAAAATATTACTGAACTGAAGTGAAAAATACATATAATTCAGTTATTTCCAATTGTAGGTTACATCAAAATATACAATTTACATTAACTTGTTTGCAATTGTTGACCTTATATCAAACAGTATAGAAGTTGAAAAGTTCGAAGGGTGTTAAATTATAACAAAGGGCATATTAAAAATGGTTCTCTATAAATGTACCAATTTTGATTTTGATTAGTCTAATGATTTAGTTTATACACATTTTCTAAAACTTCATGCTTTAAATTTTTATATTTATTAATAAAGGCCTAAAAAAAATCTGTACTTAATAATGCCTCTAAATAGTAATTTATGTGGGAATACAGTAAAAAAACTCATGAAATCTCAACGGTGAACATTTTAAAAAAATAAATACAAATTTATAATAAGTAAAATTATAATTGTGGAAAAAAAAATTGCAATATTTTTAAATTTTAAAAATGACACTCAGCGGAATGAATGTCTTCTTTTTCTTTGTAGAGTACTGTCAGAAGTCCCAGTAAACGGAACATTAATAGATGTTTATTATTATAATAATTATAAACAAACGTATATAAAACATAGTTTAACTTTTACACATAAATTATTAAAATGCTGATATTATAGACAATTGTAAAAAATATCACTTATCACATATATACTGTATGATGCTTATAACTATTTGTATTCATAAGTATTACTCCATTACATAGCCTTATCAATGATTACATAATAATATACACTATGTATCTATCAGAATGTTATAAGATGATATGATGCAGCCATTTTTTAAATATAATATTAATAAACATAAAAATCTGTAGAGTTGTTGTTACATAACAAAAGAACAGGATGAGCAGGATCTTCATTGGATATGTGATATATCAAACACTATGCTGTGCTATTGAACGTTTTTGAAAAAGAAATGGATGGATACATGAATATAACATGTAAAGAGCTTTTTAATAGCTACAGCATTTAAAGTGGTACACCATGCTGTTTAAACAGCAATAGGCACTTGCTTATGTTATGAACCTTTCTCTGACTGCCTGTATGTAGTGATTATTACTCTCTCAGTACTACTGACACAGGATCTGTGAAAGTACTTATATTGTACATAAAACTATACAACAAAGAATTATTAACTATATATGATTAATGAATTTTTGTCATTAACTTTATTATCATCAGAAACATTGCAAAAAAAAATAGTGTTATACTAAACCAAATAGTCTAGCTTTTAATTAAAGAAATTTGACAGACATTTTGCAATTACAATAATTATATAGAAATTTTAAAATAATATAATAAGAACATTTCAGCTTATTGATAACCATTCCTGAAAATTGGGCACCTCCAAAGCGCACAGTTATATGGATTGATGAGTATAATATGCTTGAAAAGTGATATTCTTAATCCATCTGCCACATCAGGTAAACAACAGAATAGTTTAAAGCTGATACTTATATAAGCTGTGTATTTAGAGCATTATAAATATGAGCAATAAATGTTCTCCAATGACAGATACTGATGTATTAATATTAGGTTTTATGTTAAGATAAATGAATTTCAAATAAAAGGTATAATAAAAATTGTTTCCATAATAAACATATTTAAAAAAAAAAAATACCTTCAAATTATATAGTATACATTTTTTGAAATTAAATAATTATCATACTTACACTTCTTTTTAACAAATGTTCCACACAAAGGATCTCTTGTTACAATACAAGGCCAAAATGGATATGTACCCATTCTAGCCCACACCAAATCCCCTACTTGATATTCACACTTTGCTTCGATCTCAAAAATATTACTTTTCGGATGTGTTATTTTACAATCCTTATTTTCTCTCTTTTTCTTTTTATTACCATCAAAATCTAATGTTTTTACTACTGACGATGTATCTAGGTACCCATTGTTCTGTTCTGTGGTAATACTATATTTTTCTGAAGACCTTTCGAAAATATTATTTAAATGAGTAGATGATTGTTTATTTCCTTTGATTGGTGAAAACATATTTTTTATTAATGTTATTGTTTCCACTTTTTCTTTCTCTTTACTTTGAATAATATCTTTTCTTATGTATACTTTTGGAAACTTCTTAGCCGGTGAAACTTTTTTCTTCTCTTCTGATCCAAACCGACTTAGTGATATATTTTCATTATAAATATGTTCTATTTGGGTTTCCAATTTATTTTCAGTGTTAAGTGATCGCTTTGGAGTGTCCATCCTCAATGGAGAATTTGAAGCATGCATTTTATATACAGGAGATTGTATTCGTACAGGTGATTTTTCAAATTTGGGTGATTTTAAAGTTTTTGGTATTGATTTTTCTGAATCACTCGAGTCTACATCAGTTTTAAGCCGACGGGTCCTGCCATAACGGCTGGTTGTATGGTTCTCTCCATTTGTAATAGGCGATGTTACTCTTGCTGTTAAATTCGTTTCTAATTCTCTCTCAACAAGTGATCTCTTTTTGGATTTACTTATAACTGAAAATGGACTATCAAGATATTTAAGTTCTTCTGCACTCATGTTATCCTCAGACTCATCCATTTTGACTCGTTATAAACCATTCAGGACTTAAATAAATACGCTGACGTAATAACAAGCCTCAATCGCCACCGAAAAATTTTCGTAACAAATTTTATAAATACAAATAAATGTCAACAATAAAATAATAAATATAACGTCCGAACAGGCTCAATTGATTGCAATCTCCAAAATATCTGTGCAAGCAATGGCTGAAACAAAAGAATCGAAATGAAGTTGATTCAGTGTCAGCTAGGTTATTGAATTATTAACATAAAACATATCGTTTTACTCTGCCTTCTTTGATTTTATGAATAAAAAATTTACATACACGGGTTAGTGTGACGCTGCACTTTATGAATGTCCACCGAACATAATGGTTGCACACCAACCAAACATGGGCGAAACCAATTTGCTAATACTAGTCTCAAATGGTCGGGAACTTAATTTTCATTTTTACAAAACACTATTAGCTAGTACAAATATATAAATGAGAATTTTTAAAAGACTATTACACGCAAGACCTAAAAGAATTACTAAAAATCACAGCGTTCAGCAATCCTTCGTGCAAAGTCCTATTTTGTTCCGAATTGGGGCCTTCTATAAGTGTCATCCACGCGCCATCATATTTTTATTATTTAGAAAATAATGAAAAACTCACGATAACAGGTCCGTTCAACGAAATGATAGTTGCTTCAAATATCAACTTATATAAAATACACAAAACTTTAAGTAATTTCACTTTAATAATATTTTTTTTTACAAAATAAGTTCACCGACGCTTGATGCCGCGAAAAATTACCACAGAATATTTTCAGTGTGTGCGTTAAGTTGGTTAGTGTGTGCGAGATTACGGACAGTTGTAAGTAAATAAAAAACTGTACATGTGTAAAACAAAATCTGCTCACAAATGTATAGTTTCAGTTCAATGGCTTTTGCATTATATATACAACACAAATGTTTTCACTGTAAAAGTTAGAGAGGCGTTTCATCTTATAATCACTGACTTTTAATATAAAAAAAAAATTATATACTTAATAAAAATATAGTCAACACTGATACAATACAATTTCAGACGTTTATTTAAGAAATTTAATTTTTATTATTGGCTGTTATATACAAGTAATTTCTGAACGAATCAGTTTTATAAGTTTTACTAGCTTTAATTCGTTTTTTTACATCATCAAGTTTCATAATAATTTAAAACAAAAAAGTTACCAAAGTTAAATTATTTCAATTATAAATAAAGAAGGCTCATTTATTTTTATTTTTTTTAAAATAAGCATTATTTATACGTGCAGTAAAGTTAACAAATATAAATAAAGCTTATCATTATTACTTAATTTCTGTTTTTTTGATGGATAAGAGTCTTAATTATAGCAAAAGTAGCTACATTTTAAAATGTTACATACAATTGGAGCATAAAATTTAGTAAAATTTTTATTTTTGTCCGTGCTGTCAATTTTTTTTTAATTATTGGCTAAGAGAATATTTTGGCTGTATGCGTAAAACATAAATCGTTTAAAAAAGAAGATAATTAGTGGTGAAGTCAAAATTGACAGATTGATGACATTATTATCTTATTAACTAAAAGCAATCTTACTTATTTAGAATTGAAGAATTGCAAGCTAAAACTTTTTTATGAATCCTTCTTTTTAGGCGTCGCAGTTAATTTCTCTTTCATAGAAATGTCGGGAATTGTGAAATCAAAAGATAACAAACCAGAACCAATAGCATACAGCGAGGTGGCTCTTAGAAATAATGCAGCAGTGGTTGAATATTGTAGAACTTCAATGGCTGCTTTATCGGGGTCCACTGCAGGTAAAAAAGAAGTATAAAAATCTGAACTATATTGATTTCGATTTATTGCATATGTTGAGCTTTGAAGCTTAGTCTATGAAAAATTTTAGTGACAAGCATTTTTTTGCACATTGTAGCATCATACACTCATTTACATATGTAAAGGAGTTTCATTAATTAAAACGTTGGTTATAAAAGTTTGTAAAAACACAGTTCTTGTCTGTTTAATAATAAAATTAACCATGTTGATTAATTTTTGTATTTGTTTTTGAAACATAATAATGCCATTTTATTCTATTAAAGCTTTATATTAATTTAGACCTAGGCTAGCTGGTTGATCTATCTCAACTGAGGCATATGATGAACACTGGTGCTTTGTAAACATTAATGCCTTAATTTTGCTTACAAGTACATTCTTTATAATCCGGTGAAGGGGCTCATTTGTTCCTTTATTTCATTTTATAAAAGATATATGATATAAGAATGTGTTTTTTTTCAGGTGTTCTTGGTCTTACAGGATTATATGGATTTGTATTTTACGTATTTGCAGTAATCATCCTGTGGGTGATGTTCATGATGAAATCTGGTTCAAACTGGCATAAATATTATATTTCAAGACAGAGCCTATTGACTAATGGATTCTTTGGTGCATTATTTACTTATGTGCTTTTCTGGACATTCATTTACGGAATGGTGCATGTCTATTAGCTTGTATTGTTAATATTTATTTATATAGCAATTATTAGATATATACTATTATTTTATGATGACCATAATTTGTAAATTGTTAAAATGTTAATTATGCAACTTGGTGAAAATGAGTAGTCATGTAAATGGGTATAAAAATGTGGGGAGGTTCTCATCTATGCAATTGTATGAAATTTTACAAAATTATTTAATAGTAATTAGATTTTATTCAATGATATTGTGAAAATCAAATTATTTTAATAATATTTTTTTTATTTATGTCAATTAGTACACACTGCTTTGGCAAGCAATTTCTAAATAATTTGACTACTGAATGTAACTCCCTAATAAATTTCTAGTGCTTCAAAGTCTATAATCGCACATCATCATCAGCCAATAGATATCCACTGCTCCTTCAAAGATCTCCACATTGATTTGTCCTGTATTGCCCACATCTAGTGGCTTCCCCCGACTCTCACCATATCATAGTTCCATGTTGTGGGGGGCCTCTTAACATGTATGTCTATTGGTATGTGGCGACCACTCGAGAACCTTACTGCACTATTGTTATCCCAACAATCTGTTAATATTTTATATCAAGAATAGTTTGTTTTATTTTAAGCATTTATTGATAATAATTGTATTATTTACAGCGCAACTTGTGTGCTGTAACTTAATTAAATAAAATATGATTTTATTTATTAATAATCTTTGCTAATTAGAATTTATTATTTATAGTCTAAAAAATTTATTTGTGTACCACGTCAGATCTTAGTGACAGCATTCGTGAGATAATATTAGCAGCTTATTCAAAAACAAAAATAAAAAAGTTTGTGGACATTGGAGTGTTGAATAATTAATTCTTCACCACATACAATGTTATGTATCAGTACATCAGCGATTACCCTAGATACAGTGTTCTTCAATTTGGAACACAGTAATGATTGTTTACAACTATTTGATAGTAATTTTCATCATCATCATCATCATTATCAGGCTTTGCCAAAGGCTCATAGTAATTTTAACAATTAGTAATTAAATACATTATTTAACTTATGTTTTAACAACAACTTAATCCTAATTTCCACTTCCAGGTGGTAACTAGATTCACATTTATTTTTATTTGTGATGAGGCGAACAGGACATTCACCTGCTGGTAAATGATGCACTTGCTCACATGGTGCTACTTAGGATGATATATATGGCGCCTATCGCTTGAGATATGTGTCGAGTCTTGTTACCCCAGTAATTATACTAGCTACAGCACCGTTCAAACCGGAACACAGTAATATGTGCTCAATATTACTTGCCTGCGGAAATAAGCTGTGTAGGTAGTGGCGTCCCCATAGACCGTCTCCGGCAACAGCGACCTACCACCAGTATAAAAACGATTATACTGGGTGTTAGTGCAGCTAAATAAAACGTTGGTTTCATAAAAAATACCTTTCCTAAAAAAAAACCACCAATGAAACACAAAATCAAAAACAGCTGATGCTCGAATCAACGAGCGCTCGGCCGCGGCGGGAACTCGACATGTATTTGGTTTCAATTTGAACCTTATTTCATATGGTCACGGAGCATTTAGATTGCGCAGCCGGGCGTTCATAGATCCGAGCATCAGCTGTTTTTGATTTTGTGTTTCATTGCTGGTTTCTTTTTAGTAATGTATTTTTTAAGAAACTACCTTTTCATTTAATATTAGGGGGACCGGAAAGTAATGTCGTTTTCTTACGCTAAATACAAACATACATTTTTAACGAGTCTTTATTTTTAATCAATGATGTATTCCCCATCATTGTCAATAACCTTTTGCCATCTAGTGAGTAAATTTTCAATCCCTGATCGATAAAAATTAATTGGTTTTTCGGCAAAATATCTAGAGATGGCATTTTGGATATCATCCAAATTTGCAAATGTTTTGCCACTTAAAAAGTGTTGCAGCGCTCGGAATAAGTGGAAATCCGATGGTGCAACATCGGGCGAATATGGTGGATGAGGCAGCACCTCCCACCCCAATTCATTAATTTTTTCTAGAGTTCGCCTTGCGCAGTGCGGTCTTGCATTGTCATGTTGGAGAATGACGCCTTTTCGGTTGACAATCGCTGGCCACTTTTCAATTAAAGATTGATTGACTCGCTGCAATTGTTCGCTGTAGAGGTCTGCAGTAACAGTTTCTCCAGGTTTCAGTAATTCAAAATGAACAATGCCGCGAATACTCCACCAAACACACAAAAGCGCTTTTTTGGGGTGTAAACCTGGCTTAGCAGTACTCCGAGGGATTTCATTTGGAGAGAGCCACTGCCTTTTGCGTTTTGGGTTATCATACAGGACCCATTTCTCATCTCCTGTGATCAAGCGATCAAAAAACGCTTCTGTGTTGTGTCGTTGAAGCAATAAGTTGCATGTGATTGATCGGTTAGCCTTATTCTGTTCGGACAGATTATGCGGGACCCAAACACCTGCTCTGCTTACTTTTCCAATCTGCTTCAAATGTTCTTGGATGGTCGACCAAGGTTTGTTGAGACTGTTTGACAATTCCTCGATCGTCTGACACGGATTTGCTTCCACTTCCGCCCTTAACACGTCGTTGTCTAACGCTGATGGTCTTCCTGATCGATACGAGTCGGAAAGATCAAAATTACCCGATTTGAACTTGGAAAACCACCTTTGGCATTTACGAATGTCCAGTGCATTTGGATAAACATCGCAAATGTTTTTGGTAGCAACTGTTGCGTTATTTCCCTTGCGAAACTCAAAGAGCATGCAATGCCGGATGTGTACCTCTTCTGGTATTTGGCTGGCCATTTTACCCAAAATTACAAAAAAAAATTGTAATTCAATTGTCTATAAGTAAAGAAATCACTATAACCTCACAATGTCTTTGGTACGCCTCTGAACAAAACAATGAGCTGACAAATGACAATCAAGTATTGGCATGCGCAGAAACGACATTACTTTCCGGTCCCCCTATTACTAACATGATAGAGCGTAAATAATGCTAATAAAACGTTTTAAAAATATGTTTTTTTTTAATCAGCGTCGATTTTTTTTTCCGCCCCATCACCAAAGGTGTCATTAGTACTACCGTCTGTCTTCGTTTTTGGAAGCGGTCTCCTAACACATAAAATTCTGGTTTCCTTCACTATTCTCCTACAATGCTACGCTTATTTAGAAAGACTAGTAGCAGGACTCTGGTCGGAAGCCGTCTATCTAGGTACCACCCCAGCGACTATTGCAGCCGACAAACGTTACTCTGTTCCGGTTTGAAGGGCGCTGCAGCTAGTGTAATTAATGGAGTAACGAGACTCAACATCTTATGTTCCAAACCGACGAGCGCAATGCGGTGCTGTATATATCAACACAACACGCGCCTCGTTGTTATGGGCAAGCGTATCACTTGCCATCAAGTGAACGTTATCACTCGTCTCGTCGCTTCTTAGAATAAAAAAAGACATTTCTGTTGATATTTAAAATGTAACAAATAATCTGAGGGATATCACCTGATAAATTGCGTTGTAATGACATTATAAATTATATGCTTGTTTTATTCTACGAAGCGATGAGACGAGCGAGACGTTCACCCGATGATAAGTGATAGGCTTGTTGATAACATGGCGTTTGTTAGGATAATGAACATTGCACCGCGTTGTGCTCGTCGTCTTGAGATATAAAATGTTGAACTCGTTACCCCACTAATTTCTTGCTATAACACCCCTCAAACCGGATCACAATAACGTTTGCATACTACTTTTCGCCGTATGCAATAGAAGCTACGGTAGTACCTAAACGGTCTCCGGCAACAGAGACACTACCTATAAATAGTATATTAATTTAGTTTATGCATTATATCCGCCAAAAGGATCATTTGCTTCATTTGTTAGTTAAACTTTTAAATAAAACTTTTTAATTAGTTTAAAGGACTTTTAATATCATCATCATTACTTATCTTTTGTCTAGTAAATTATATTTAAATATATCGACGGCACCGGCGAAAAATCCAGTAATGTATAGGACATACGGAGTTTTTCGTGTTGTCTTTTTCTTCATCTAGTGTCCATAATACACCATGTAATATTTTTCACAATTTTACCAATAATACTACTGAAGATATAAAATCTTAAGTATGTATTCCATAACATCAACATATATGATTTTTGAACGAATAACGTTGTAATGATCTGTTACAAAAATATTTGTAGCAAGTTTGGGGCTAGAAGTTATTACGATATTATCAGAGTAAAATGTTTAAAATGATTTGAACGGTTAACATTGTTATATTATATAAAAATACAAACACAGAATTACACGAATAATATCGTAATAGATCATTACCATCCAGAGCAACTTTATATTGATATAGTAAAATCTTTGAAGATAATTTATTAATCATTCTCTATAGAAAACTACATGAAAATACAATAAATTGCCAATAGAAAAAAATAGCTTTCATTTGAGGTATAAATGTTAGTGGAGAGTTATTCCGTGATGGAGTTAATTAACTATTCAAAAAATTGTTTTTTGTTTCTCTTGTAAAATTTACAATTTCCAATTACTGGTTTATTCGTCGGGGACGTCGATATAATTACTATTAACATTTGTAACATATATACATATGTATAATGTTATATTTACATATGTATTATTAAAGGTATTGATATTAGTTCGTCAATTTGCCGAGAGATGGCGCTGTATTAAATATAATTGTTTTCTTCAAATAAATAAGGCTTGATAGTAATTTTTGTTCATTAGAAATCGATAAGGACAATCATCATCAGCCGATAGACTTCACCTAAAGGATATAGTCCTCCTGCAAATATTCCCACACGATCGGGTAGGGATTTATAAAGGGGGAATTACCTATAACATATAAGGACCTATATGCGTACGTGTATGGTGACCCTCCTGTAAATATGTTTAATCTAGACCAAGCTAAAGCTCCGGCGACGTGAGCTCAGTTAAACTAGTTAGCGATGAGGAGGGGTGATGGAAGGGGGTTGAGGGAGGCTATTAGATGTCTATCACAGCGTGATAGCAAGCAAATTGACGATACGTTACTTTAACAAGCTCCGATATATTGTCGCCTTATACTAATTTTATAAGGAACTAGTTTTTTTTGTTTTACACTGGTTTTACTGGTTTTACTGGTACAGTCACCTGATGGTAAGAGGTACATCAGCTCATAAGATAGCACTAGAACTGTTATGGTGGTGGAGCTCAGTAGCCTCGACTTGGTTACCCACGGAGAAGTTAACCTGGCCAGCTCGAATTGGCTACTCTAAGCGGGCTCCATGAGCTCGATGTGTGCAAGAACAGATTAATGCGCGTTCTTATGAAGGTGGAAGAAGACGTGGTAGTTTTCACCCTCCGAGATGGGGCTGTGTGGTGCAGCCGGCGCTGGCGAGGTCGCGGAAGTGTGCCGACGGTGAGACATCGTGAGGGTTTTAGTAGTAAAACATAAAAAAAGGTGGGTATCAGCGCAGTCTTTTTCTGCCGCCTAACAGTACTGTGCAAACATTACTATGTTCCGGTTTGAAGCGCGCTGTAGCTAATAACATTACTCTGGTTATGAAACTTAACATCTTATGTCTTTAGGCGGCGAGCACATTGTGGTGGGTGCTGTGTATAGTATAGGTGAACATCTCGCTTGTCGTCGCTTTAATGAATAAAAAAAAACTGTACGAACTTGTGCATTTTATATCGATTTTAAGTTCTTTGTATCGATTCCTATTTTCTAGAAAATCTTAGGTTATGTAATTCTATATATGTTTAGGTATTTGGTGTATTTATATATATATATATATATATTTTAAGTTGATGTAAATAAAGGGTATTCACTGCGGTCGCAATGTTACTGAATGCACTCAGCGGTTTCGCATCGTGGGGGGAGATTTATTGCCAGAAAACGTGGTGGGGTAATAAAGTGGCGGGGTTATTCACTTTATTAAAAATATTAATGTTAACTATACAACATTTAAACTTTTATTTAGTTCATTTAAACTCGTATAAATTATTTTTTGAAGATGTTGAGCGTGTGAAAGTCATGTTAATATATCTCATCTGAAACTCAATCTGGGCTCTCTGACCATTTTTTTAAAAGTGTACTACGTGGAGTGTCTCGATTTTTGCTTTCTGGCGAATCTACTTGGTCATCGAAGATGGGCTCAGGTTCGTTCTCCGACCACCTCTGCCTTTATCGGAAACTCTAGGCGATGGGGATCGCCCCTGATCGCTGGTGTACTTGGTGTATGCGGTGTGTGTGTAGCTATGGCGCCGCGTTCTGAAACGAGGGTAGCGTGATGTCGAGGTTCGGAGTGTGTTGATCGTTTCCAAAGTATGTGTGGTGACGTGAGTGTTGTTGGTGACGGTTTGATTGTCCGTGGTGACGGGCAACCCTGGGGATGTCGGGATTACCGCGTGCCATTGTCTGAGCCTATTGGTCTTGGATTTCGGCGGCGGCTAGTAGTCGGCAACCTGGGCCAACAGAGGGTTGGGGTCAGATAACGCCTTATCGAAGTGGGTTTGGGAGCGCTCTATCAAGTACTCCAATGGTTGGGAGTTGGAGTGTAAACTTATAGAGAATCTAGATTTATAAAGTACTAGCTGTTCCTCGTCCGCTTTGTTAGCCGTAATATATAATTAAACCGCAAATGATGTTGTACAGCAACCGTTACTATGGCAACCATATAAATAATACGAAATGAAAATGTTTATAAAAGTATATTACAGGGTGTCTGGTGGCAGATTTATGTTTTCAAATTTAAATAAAATAATAATATGTTTGACATATAATTTTACTAAAAGTATTAAAAGATAGAGTACAAATGCGGATTTCATTTTTTAAAGATAATGTCATCCAAATGTCTTCCATCCTGTTGCACACACACACACACTGTTCGAAACGGAGCCTCGTATTCCGTACCACACGCTGCAGTAAACTTGGTTCAATTGCCCTGATTTCTCGCAGAATAATTCTAATCAGTTTTTGAGGGAGATTTTCTCGCAACAAATCCATCGAAGCCCTGGCCGTGTGTGCGGTCGCAACTGTACCGCATCCTGTTGAATCCACGTGTGTGATGAGAATGATGAATGAGCTCGCAGGTTCGGCAAAAAGAAATTCGAAATCATGAGCCGATAATTCTCACCATTGACATTTGTCGCTTGGCCCCGTGCATTTTCAAAAAAAAAAATGGTCCGATTATCCCATTCGTGGATAAAGCGCACCAAACAGTCACCCTTGGGCAATGTAATGGTTTTTGGTGCTTCAGTCGAGGATTGCGAGTTCTTAGAGCCCAGTAACGGCAATTTTGCTTGTTTACGTGTCCGTTTAAATGAAAATGAGCCTCGTCGCTCCAAAAAATGGAATTCACAGTGCGAAAACGCTCCAACATGGTTTCACAAAAAAATTTGCGTGACGTAAAGTCATTTTTTTTCAATTCTTGAATTATTTGAATTTTAAAAGGATGAAACTTCATATCTTTTTTCAAAATTTCATGAACAATTGCTCTTGGAAGTCCCAGTGAAGCTGCCCTTTTCCGTATCGAAAGTCGTGCATTTTCACGTAAACTGCGTTCAACCAGTTCAATGTTTTCGGGGGTCCTTGACGACCGACTAGGTCCTGGCCGTGGTGTGTCCATAGCCGAAGCAGTTGCGCGGAACCTCTCCACCCACGAACGAATTAAATTCACACTCGGCCCATCGCCTATCCGTCGAATATTGAAATATGAACAAAACTGTCGGCGAGCGAGTACGTAAGAATCGTTACTCTTGAAAAACGCTTCAATAGCGAACGCGCGATGCTCACCCGACCACTGCACCACTGCACCACTGCACCACTGCGACATCGTGACTAAGAAATCCGCACGATCGGTGATTCTAATGACACCACTTTCACTGCACCCCCGCACTGTTTATAACTTATTGAGATATTCGTTTTTTAAAATATAAATCTGCCGCCAGACACCCTTTATAATATGTGGGGTAACTAATCTCGACCTCTTAAGTTTCACGGCGCCGGGCAAAGTTTGGTGCTGTATAACAAATATATTAGTTCCACGTTGTTATGACGACCGTATCACGTAAGTTCAGGTGATCGTGCTTCTCGTCTCGACGCTTCTTTACATAAAAAAAGCATTAGTTAGCGTATGATAAGGAATCTATTCAGTTTCTCTTTTTAGCGTTTGGATTCCGGATCTTATCCTTGTGGAGAATTTTGTGGGAGGTTTGTGTCCAGCGTTCGACGTCCGTCAGCTAATTATTTTATATGATACGTTTTATACTAAACTAAAGCTTGTAATCCATTTGGAGTAGGCAAAAGATTTATTTTTATTCAATATTCGTACATTAAACAACTTCGGTTCATAATTATGAATAATCTGACACAGTCATCATCCTCTTTCAGCCTTCCATTTGTATTGTAATTAGTTCCAAATGAAGCCTTATCAGAAAAAGTTGAACCGGATTATGGTGTTTCTTCTAGGTATAATGGTGCTTTCAAAATTCCACTTAATTTCCCAAAGGCACTGCTCCGGTTATATCTCTCGTAATAAAAGCGAAAGCGGTTTTTGATTAATTAATGTTTCAATTTGACTTCAATTTTTAGTAAAAACCGTAAGCCTGCTTTAAAATTAGTGTTGTTTATAACAACTATAAAATATATCAGTAATATAATCTATATATGTATATATTAAGGGTGTAAAGGTTCCCGCAAAATAACTCGCGGTATCCAAACCAACCTCTCCTGCTCGTGGTGTACCCTGCTAATCAAAAAATGAGCTAGCGTGGTAGAAATCAAATCCCTATGTGATAGATCGGAATCTTTGGGGAAGACCTATGTCCAGCAATGGACGTTTATCAGTTGATGATGATATATATAATCAAAATGGGTTTTGTTTGTTCATTAATCAGTAACTCGCTGGCCTAATGGTTAGAGCGTGCGGCTTTAATTCTGAAGGTCGCGGGTTCAAACCTCGGCATGTACCAATGACTTAATATTTAAGTTATGTACATTTGTGAACTTTAGTTATAACAGCGAGATACAAAACGGTGAAGGAAAACATCGCGAGGAAACCCGCACACTGATATCATCTTTGTGTGTGTGTGTGTGGTGGTCCCAATAAAGTGGCAACAGGCTCGCCCCCTGTTACACTGGACCTAATCTGACCACATGTGGCGAGGTGTGGGTGTTTATTCACCTCTGCCTACCCCTACTGGGAAAAAGGCGTGCTATAGAATAAAAAAAATAATAATCACGTGAAAACTAGTGAACGTATTGACACGACCATGAGCATCGCCGCGGAATCATTTGGAGACAGTTATAGGCAATTTATGTTTTGAATTTCATGGATCCTTCATGATTTTATTTCTGATTAACTTTTTCTAAACATTTTCGTTTCGTATTATTTTTGCGGTTGCTATAGAATCGGTTGCTATAGAAAGTCGTTTGCGGTTTCGGTTGCTCTCAGGGAATACTTCAGACAAATTTCAAGTCTAATTTTCTATTACGGCGAGCAATGCGGGCAAGGAACAGTCAGTTATAACGCAATTGATCCAGAATAAGAGGGAGAGAGAGTAATTACTGTTGTTATATCTTTATGAATTTGCATTTTTCTGGTTAAGGAAATTATCTTCAAATATTACTTGTCCCAAGAACAACAGCATTTATGTACATATAACATCAACCAACCTTGGACAGCTTCGTAGCATAAACCTGGACTCTCTTGTGAGACAAGATGTTTTTCATTGTTTTTCGATTTCATTTCTTTTTACTATTTTTTATTACACACTCTCCTTTCATCCCTCTTTTTCATTCATTTCCATCTTACCTGCATAGTTCCTTCTCAGTTATTGTCTACCACGTTTCCTTCCTTCACGCTTCTGGCTTAAATTTGGAACACGTGCAGTTCATTATTTATTTGTTATGGTATATCTTCCATTTTTATATCTATTACATTAGATTTTTATCTATATATATTAGTACTCTTATTTTTAACTTAATCTATTTTGTATACATTACACTCTCCTATTCTATGTCTATGATTTAGTACATTTATATCTTCTTCCTTTGTTTCTATGTTTTATGTTTTGTTAACTTTTAATAAGATTCCTGGTCCTGGATGTGGGATTCCCACACATTAAGTAGTTTAATTAACTATTTATTTATTTACTCCGTGAACGGTTCTCTTGGCATAGCTTAAACTTAGTGGAGAAGGACGTAGTAATGGTAGGTAGGTTCTTTAGCTTTTCATAACGAAAAACAATCCCATATTACTCTGAATTTACCCCAGTATTAATGTTCTGGTCTTTGTCATCTATTTTACTACTTACATTCTCTTTTCATACCTAAATACCGTAGATAAAATGATAGTTAATGTAAACATTTCAGATAAATATTAGCCTTTATAATGTTGGTCTCTTCTTCTTAGAATTTGTCCTGTCTTATAACTGGGTCTGCTTTCTTACTTCTCTCACTCCACTTCACTCTGTTTGGAACATCGCTTTCCCTGAGATCGCAGCTCATCATATTCTTTGTCACTTAAAGGATTTGAAGATTTACTTATATTTTTGTCATTTTTGCCTCTTCATACAATTGTCTTCCAAGGATATTTGCTAAGCTTAATATTCACATATTCTAAATAAGCATCCAATTAAACTTCTGATGCGGGCATTGGAAAGTTTATCACGGTGTAGTTATGAGGCGAGAAATTGTTTTTCCACATACACCGTCAAGATTTATACGAGGGTGTAAAACTTGTCAATGGAGTGACGAAGGGTAACGCTGATCGTAAACTGTACACATTTAAAGGTTTAAACGTACAATGGTATAATAAAATCCGGCCGTTAGCGATAATATTGTGATTTTATGTTTGTTCCGTTTCCTCTTAATGTATCGTGTACATACGTATCGGATGTAGACGAGGGTTAATGCGAAAATAGGGTGAATGGATATTTAAGGCAATCTTTTTTTATTTACAATGAACTAATGCTTGCTTATTTTCACATCGTTTTATGTAGTAAAGGATTCGTGGATGGCGAAGCGTGCTCGCCCAAGATACACAGGCTGCACTCTTTAGAAGCCGTTGCAGTTTTAACCCTGCATCTTTCAGCCCTGGTATCGAATCAGAAATCTTCATCTTACTCTGAGATGCTTACCCTCAAAGGCAGTTAAAATTTTTCGTTGATAATTTTGTATGATATTCTCCAACTTGTGTTATAAAGTAAAATTTACTTAGATTATACTAGTTGTATATAAAACCGAATTAAAGTTGTATGTCCATCAGTAAAAACGGATTTGAATATTTCCTCCCTCTTTCTTGCTCTTCTCTCTCTCTTGGAACTTTTAACAGTTTTTTTTATCTTTATTTATTTCCGAGAGATTTGTTATAATAACATGTCAGCCTCACAGGAGCGTTATGAAATTTTGCTTACACAACTTTACGATATTGTATTTTATAATTTAGGATTTAGGTCTTTAACTCAACATCAAATAAGCTTTTCTATATTAGTTTTTTTTTTTTTTTTTTTTTATATAGTCTCGCCTTTTTCCCAGTAGGGGTAGGCAGAGGTGAATAAACACCCACATTTCGCCAGATGTGGTCAGATTAGGTCCAGTGTAACAGGGGGCGAGCCTGTTGCCACTTTATTGGGACCACCACACACACACACACAAAGATGATATCAGTGTGCGGGTTTCCTCACGATGTTTTCCTTCACCGTTTTTGTATCTCGCTGTTGTAACTAAAGTTCACAAATGTACATAACTTAAATATTAAGTCATTGGTACATGCCGAGGTTCGAACCCGCGACCTTCGGAATGAAAGCCGCACGCTCTAACCATTAGGCCAGCGAGCTACTTTTCTATATTAGAGGAAGGATAATATACTATTAATTACTACAGAAAGTCTTTTAAACATTAAGAGTTTTAAATAAGTATCGCGTATGACAAATCAAGTTACTGGTTTAGATCCTTTGTCAACTTTACTATTTCTTTTAGGATACTTTCATCTGTTTCCGAATGAATATATTTTTTGTATAATTTTCGTACAAGTTATAAACTAGTAATTCAATTAAGTATAAGAAAAACAAATACCACATTCAATATAAACAATCAGATTAATTTATTCTTACGAGAGGTTAACTCTCCCCAATCGGTACAGTTTATACAATTTACATATATCGCTGTGTTTACTTCTGAAGGGGATGCTTATCCCGAAAGAGTTCTGTTTGTTTCATTAAACCAAATGCAAATGGAGGGTATGCTAATGGATTCAGTACATCTAAGGAATCTAGCTCTGATTTATTGTGTACTAAGTAATTACGTAGTTATATACTTTAGCGAGTATTTATCCAAAAATATTTTACTTTGATTTCTTTACCTAACATACTTTTTGAAATAAATCTAAATTTTAAATAATCTCGTCCTTTCGAGTGCTTTGTAGCAGTCAATGTCACGGGGGAAATCTGCTGTTAGATGTCCTGACCTCATATTCATCCCGGAGTACCTGCAGCTCTTTAATTATTGTTCACAGTCCGAAGTATGACGAATGAGCTCTCTGTTTTGTGAAGTCGTAAGAAAAAGACATGCAACACGAATTATTAAATAAACCAACCATTAAAAGCGTGTTACTTTTATTAAAAGTACAAAGTTGTTATTTATTATATATATATATTGTCCATATCATCAGCGTCATTATCATTATCAGCCTTCGTTTATCCACTGCTGGATACAGATCTTCCCCAATGTCTTCCTACAATATTTATTATTGTCCATACATTAACTTAAAAATATATTTCTTTACTGGTGGTAAGTCATTGTTTCCAGACACCGTCTAGATAGGTACCACCGCACCTTCTATTTCTGCCGCTGAACAATACTATGCAAACATTACTGTATTCCGGATTGAAGGTAGTTATATGTTAGCTAGTGAAATCACTGGAGTAATGAGACTTAACATCTTGTGTCTCATGGCGATGTGTGTGATAGTGTGCAGTGTATAACATCCTAACTTGTGTCACGTTGTAATAGGCGGGAGTGTTTCTTGCCATCAGGCGAATATCTCGCTGATCTAGTCGCTTCATTAAATAAAAAAAAAATTCAAGAGAATTGTTCAAGGAAGAACCTAAGGTCCATTTGTAAGCGGTGCATGAAGCAGCGTAGGTTTCATATCTGCTTTGTTTAATTACTATAATTTACTATTAATAATTATATAAATTTAGCTTAATTATATATTTAATTTATTATATTTTTCTGCATCGTTAACTACAACCTATTATGTATAATATATATTTGTAACAAACTGCACTCTTGCTTTCTTCCTCTCTTCACCCTTGTGATAGATTCGGACAAATGCCCTTTCATATTAAGTCCGCTGTTTTTTATACTGTAGTGTTCAAAAAAAGTTATCAATAAATAACTTTAAAATATTTGACCACATCCGAGGATTTTCTACAGAAGATATCCAAAATTCTCTTCCTCAATTGATTCATATGCAATCAGGTCTATAACCAACATGGTTTTCTGATCTGGAAATGATTATGAGTTCATCTTCATTTTTTTATTTCTCGCGTCCCCGGACAATTATTGGTTTAGGCTTCGTTCTTTTAATTATTTTACAATTAACAATTTCTTCCTCATTCTCGCCTTCCGTTCTCTTCTTCTTCTTCTATACTATTGTAATCTTCCATTCTTTTGCTCTCGTCTATACTGCATCCTATTTTATTTTATTTTTTTATATTGTCACGCCTTTTTCCCAGTAGGGGTAGGCAGAGATGAATAAACCGCCCACATTTCGCCAGATGTGGTCAGATTAGGTCCCATGTAACAGGGGGCGAGCCTGTTGCCACTTTATTAGGACCACCACACACACACATACACACAAAGATGATATCAGTGTGCGGGTTTCCTCACGATGTTTTCCTTCACCGTTTTTGTATCTCGCTCTTGTAACTGTAAGTTCACAAATGTACATAACTTAAATATTAAGTCATCGACACATGCCGAGATTCGAGCCCGCGACCTTCGGAATGAAAGCCGCACGCTCTAACCATTAGGCCAGCGAGCTACTTGTATCCTAATTCATTCTTTCATAATTCCCTTAAATAAGTGGAGGCACACAATTTATTTACATCCTTACTTCTACTACATTTCTTTGTCCTTTTCTATACATTGCATGTCCTAGTTCTATCCTTATTCTAATCCCTGTACAAAGTTCCTTTGGTTAATCTATATTGTTTTAAGGTATATCTATTATAATTCCATTCAGTATTAAGATGTGGATCTATAACATGTTTTCTCTATACCTTTACACCGGATTAAGAGGTACGTAAAATTTTATGAAGTTATATCTCAAGGGTCCCCCAAGGCACCGCTGTCACGCGGTACAAATTGTTTTATTTACGTGTAAATGTGAAATATTCGCAGGTACGCTGGGGAAATAAGGAATTGTCTCCGGCAAGAGTTGACATTACGACGTGCATTGATCAACTCTATCTTCACCTACCTGTCACGTGGAGAAATTTACATATAGTATATAACCGAAGAAAAATTAGAAAATCACAATTTCACACAAATTACTTAGGGTATTAGAGAAACTAATATGCCGGAGATAGATTAAAAATCCGATTTTTGGTTAATACATCAAAAGATGATCAGGAAATGATGTACAGCTTTAAATTTGCCTCCATTTAAGGGTAAATTTGTAAGGGTCCATTTGGTTGAACACGGTTTAAAAGGATCTAAAGAAACGACCTCAAAAACAAGTCTCACCGTAATTCGTACTACTTAAGGATTCTGGATAAGGAAGGTCGACTCTAAATATCTAGAATGAAGGTACTAGAGACGGTGACATTTTGAAAGTGATAAAACTGGAAACAATATATTGTATATCTTTATTATAAATAAATGAGAGTAAATACGAAAGGAAGGAGTCCCGATACCCTATTAATTTCACTAGCTACAGCGCCTTTCAAACCGGAACATAGTAATCTTGGCATACTACTGTTTTGCCGCAGAGAGAGAAACTCCGATGGTATATAAATGATGTCCGGCAACAGACTGCTGTCTGATTTGAAGAAGTATGATCATGGTTCGATTGTCTACCATCGGGTTCGAAGGACCGTAAAGATGGTGATGCGCATCACATCAGCTGATATTGGACCATCCAAAAACATGTACTGCACCGTACATCACAAGTGTTATATTATATTTCTGCCGCCAAATATTCAAGTCCAAACATTACAGTGTTCCGGTTTGAAGGGCGTTGTACTTAATGATATTATAAGGGCAACGATATTCAACATCTTGTCTCATGCGATGAGCGCAATATAGTGAAGTTTATACCATCGTAACCATCAGGTGAATGTCCTTTAATTGTCGCTTAATTACAAAAGTAATCAATCGGCACTTCACTAATTGTTGCAATAGTATCGATAGGTAAAAGTTAACACTGTACATCACTATCAATCTGCACTGATAGTGCCACATAAACTGATTACCGCCCGCCGTCGATAGTCGAACTATTTTATCGATATACTCACCCCTAAATAGTTTATCGACAATCTTGTTACTGCATCGCGTTGCTTAATACTTAGCTTAGTTATGGTGAGAGAGAGAAAATAACTTATACACTATAACATACTTTTTTAATCTAGTTTCACGAAATGATATGCGGGAGACGATCATCTTGTTAAAGGTTACATCTTCCTATAACAAGTTAGGATGATATACACTACTACACTATGGTCGTCACTTCGATATTAAAGTTAAATTTGGTGGTGGTTTCACTGGTAGGTCTCTTGCCGGGTATGGCTCAGCGATGGTGCCTAGGAAGGTTGGGCTCCTCCTCAGACACGTGCTAAGACAAAGAGTAGAGGGACACCGGTACTCCCTATAAGAGATCCCGGAGCTTTCCCGAATGCACTGATGCAGACTACCGAGGGGTTTAGTGAGTAGGTACCTCAAACCCTGACTACCCCCAGAAACAGGGTATCTTTCGATGATTTCAACCCAGAAACAAAAAAGAAATGTTCTCTTGCTGGAAGTACCACAGCTTCTTTCTGCCGTCAAACAGTAGTGTGCTTACATTACTGTGTTCCGGTTTGAAGCGGTTTGTGGCTAGTGAAATAACTAAGGTAATGGGATAACATCGTACGGCTTAAGGCGAGCGTGATGCGGTGAAGTGTGCCATCTTAACTCGTCACATTGTTATGGGCGGGCGTATCACTTATTATCGAGTGAACGTCCGATGAATAAAAAAATCGAATTACTATTATGATCCCTATTTACAGTTTGTTATGTATATATCCTAAATAATCGGATTATGACAATTTTTTAAGTTTACAGTACAAGAACAATAATATCTTTAGTTTTTTTCATATGAACTTTGAACTTTTGTCGTCATATATGTGCAGAAGCTCTCTCTGCGTAGGTTGTAAGCTTAGATGGTATGAGAAAAAGAAAAATGAAATACGTATGTGTGTATATATATATATATATATATATATATATTATATAGATTTCATTAGTAACTCCTCCTCACAAAGCAATCACATACTCCTGATGATACGGTGGCCATAACAAACCGTCGCACAAACTTTACGGCGACCGCGAAGCTTTATTGCTTCACGGATATTAAATAGTATTCAGGCGCTACGTTTCCGGTTTACTGTTTAAAATTATCACGTCAGCATCATCATCAGCCGATATATGTCCACTGCATATAGGCCTCCCCAGAGATCTCCACATATATTACATAGTTTCCGGTACCGCTGGGAACAATGGGCCGTTGTTTGTAAGGGTCCATTAGGAAGATTTGGGCTATTTCCCATCACGCTGACCCAATGCGGGTTGGTGGGAACCAGAGCCTTGTTTGTTGATTAGCAGGGTGCACCACGAGCTGGTGAGGTCTGCTTGGGTCCCGTGATTTATTGTGTGGTACCTCTTACACCCCTTGTAAAAAATAAGTTGATAATTCATGTCACCGTAAGGATGAGGGTAGTGTATAATCGTTAATGTAAGCATTCGATTATCGATTACTATTCGCTTAGAATTTGTTATCGATAATTGTGTATATGTTGTCAATTTTTCATTTTTTTTATTCGACGAAGCGATGAGACGAGTGGGACATTCATCTGATAGTAAGTGATATGCCCATCTATAACAACGTGGCGCTAGTTAAGATGGTATACACTCCACCATATTGCGCTCGTCGCTTCGAGATATAAGATGTTGTCTCTTTACCTAGTATTTTCACTAGCCACAGCTCCTTTCAATCTGGAAGACAGTAATGTTTGTAAACTACTGTTTGGCGGACCTATCTAGACAGTATCCCGCAACAGAGGCCTACCACCAGTAAGTTTTTAAGTGGATTATTTATTTATTGCCCTAAGTATCAAAGCAAGGCATCTTCTTAAGGATTACCTTTGTTTATTGTATTAATAAATCAATTAGACTTTCTTTAATAAAAATATCTTAACTTATAAACATAGCTATGTAACTTTATATATTATCGATATGTTTTATTTAATTTACATGAGAACAGCGAAGGAGTGGAACAACTTGCCGGCGCCGGTGTTCCCGTACAAATACGACGTGGAAGGTCTTTAAGAACAGAGTGATATAACTACTAGGTTAGTGCGCTTTACCACCACAGACCACATGACCATTTAACGTCAACTGGGATTGTGATCAACTGCTAACCTTGTCGATATAAAAAAATATTTCTAAACCAATTTTCTGTAGTCTGTGGTTGTGTGTCGTGCGTCCCTGCGAAGTGGGTAACCGTCTACGAAGTATGTACATTATTATGTTTAATACATATAAACAGTACTTCCATGTGCGTCAAAATCATCATGGTATATTATACACGGTGTAGACCTTCGTGCTGTATCGTTGATGAGTATTTGAATGAGAGTAATGTGAGGAAATAAAACGTGTTGAACCTCAAGCAGTAGCGTACTCAAAGTATGAGACTGTTTGGAAATTAAAAATGAGAAAGATAGTTGATATTAACCGAGCGAGACGTATACATACGTTATAGTGGGTACGGGTTGGACATATAAATACGTCCTTGAAATGTTTCATTTATTTTAAGCAAAATAAAAAAATATATTCCCTGGTTAATAGGTTAATCTGTGAGTAGGGCGGTCTTATATGGTATTATACCATAGAGGAATTTTCTGCTAATCAACCTAAGAGAAGTAAACTATGCCTGTAGGTGTGTAATATATGTATATTCATAGCCCGATAAGTTTCTTTCGCACATTCTTCTCAGATCTGTGGCATCTGTTTCGCGAATAGCTTGTAGCTTTTTTACAATTCAGCCCTGTAGTCTCAGGCTATTAAGGATAGGACTAAGGTATTCCCTACCTGTCGTAGAAGGCGACTAAAAGGGTCCGCGGGTTCGTGAGCTTTGGAGGGTGGAGGCCCTCAGAACTTGATAAGCAAGCCTTAGGAGTACGGCAAATGCATGGTGGTCTTGTAGTTTCCGTAGCACAACGTGGGTGTTAAGAGGCTTTGCCCTTCTGTGGGATGTTTTAGCCAGAGGGCAAGGGGGCACCGGTGCGTTCCGCAGGAAATCCCGTAGCCACCAAGGGAAGGGGGTTTTAGTGGGTAGAAGCCCTACATAGATTTGTCTTCGCTCAGAAGTAAGGTATCTATTAACAAGATTTCCACCGAGACAATAATAATATTAAAAAAAAAGTTTTAACTAATTGAAAGAGATTGACAATGTACTCATCATTTATTTAAGTTAAAATTGTATACAAAATAAAATATTCACTGTTTTCTCTTTGTCTTTGCACCAAATGAATGCATAAGTAGAGAAAATATCGAAATCGGAGCTCTCGCGTGAACGACGGAATTTTTACAACACAACCCGCCACCTTTCCACTGCTAATGCATAGTAAAATCCCAGCTACCCGTAAAACCAAGTGTCGCGTTGAATGTGTAATAAAACGGCGCACGGGAGTACATTTTATAGGGTTCAAGTGATGGAGGGATCAAATGTATATCGGTGTGTACGTCGCCGCGTAACTCTGTATCGATGACTTCATAAAACTCGCTGTAAACTGTCCGATGGCGGGAGTTAGCTGTTAGTTGATTTTATTTCACAAAAAAAAAAACTTTTTAAGAAATAAAATCAACAAGGAGTTTCTATATTCCATCCATCCATCCATCCAATCAGCCGGAAGACGTCCACTGCTGGACAAAGGCCTACTAAGGCCACTGTTTCTATATTAAATTGTGAATTTGGCTGATCACCATCCAAAGTCTCTTTCTAAAAATATTTAGCGGTTTTATCATTAAATTTCCCGGTCTAAGTAGGTCATCACCGCAGGTCCTATTTCTGCCGCCTAACAATCGTGTCCCAATATTACTTTATTCTTGTTTGAGGGTACTATGTTAATGACGATTGCGACCAGCACACCATGGTGCTGTGTACATTATCCTATCGCCACTTTCTTATCAGCCGTATCACTTACCACCAGACGAACTTCTCGCGCATGTCGTCGATTTTCTATTAAATTAGTTTTAGTTGGTGAAACTATCACATAATTTTAACCCTCTTCCAGAAGCAGGGTATTTTTGGAAAGTTTCCTAGTTGATATATACAAGATAGAAGATAAGAGTGGATTATTTGATAATAAAATACTATTACATCTAGATTTAGTATTTAATATCAATAGTTAATCACATAAAGGGCTTGTGGCGCTTGTGGGGAATGACCTCTCACTTCTTGGTTTTATCAAGTCGTGGTAAGTAGTGAGATATCATGGGACGCCAGGGTGTTCTTCTGCGAGGACGTAATGCTGCAGAAAGAGACTGTAGAGAGACATCGAAAGTTCTATTTTTAAATCTGTAGGCAGAGAGCTAGGCGTTGAAGGAGGCTTTACGCCCTATAAGAGAGATCATGGTGGCGACATAGGTGACCCGTGCGATAGTTCTGCCTAACAGTTTTAAAGAGGGTGGAGAGCTGCAGTTCCATCCCGAGACTCGGCTTTATCAAGGCTTTCGTTATAATTCTTCCTTTGCCCACAGCAGAAGGGTATCCGATATATGTTTTGCCCAGGAAGAAAATGGCTAGTGGCGCTATACTGCATGTATGGCGATAATGATGTCTGTAGTATATCACGGATTGTATAGTTTTTTTTTTATTTTAATATTCTACTTCTCTTCTACGTGTATACCATAGTTATTAAGCTGTAACTTCTAAGTTACATGTGTACATAAACGTTCTCTTTTGATAACAACGAATCTTCGTAAGTACATCGTCTAACGTCAGTGTAGGAGCTTTATAAGAGATTTTATGACATAATACAAACTATCCATCATCCCGACTCTATTCACTACAGCATCTTATGTATATTTAGTATTAAATGGAGGCTCTGTTAAGCTGAAACATACTATAAAAGAAACCTTTATAATAAGTATTAGTTACGTAAAATTTAGGTGATTATATCAGTAACGAAGCTAGTACATATATTTTTTAATTGAGATGTTTTTATGATTGTTATATCTTTCCGGAAAGGAAAGTATAAACACAAGGATGCTGTATTCATTAATGATATCATAGAAAACCATCACTGTACCCGCATATCATAAGGTTTACTTCTAAAGATCAGCGATGCGATGCTTTCTCTATATCTATTATCATTCAAGTGTCGACCAAAATATAGTTTTTTTTTAAAGAAAAACAAATGCGAGTTACCATTCAATTACACATTAGTATGGTGTTATGAAGTGCAGTATAAATATCTTTACTTAGATGACAGTGTTTGCAGAGGGCTTCGTTTGCCACCAGAACCAGTTACGTTAACCAATCAAATAATATATAAATATACAATCCTTAAGAGATGGATTTCTTTTTATTAGGGTAGCGGGTATCTTTGAAACGATACACTCTTTTCCAGAGGAAAATATAGATTTTTTCCCATTAAAAACAACCCGATTGCAATCGTCATCTGCTTTTGGAGAAGTCACGGAAATGAGATTACTAACTATTTATATCCAAACCTCGATCAGAAGTTTTAAATACTTTTGCGAAAGTAAATTCTTCTGTTGATAATGACTAAGACTTTAAGTAAAACGAGACCATAAATGAGATAACAAACATAGATACAAACGACAAACACAAGCGTACACAGATGATAACACGACGTAAAGTTTACGAGATCAATATCATAACGTGGACGCCAAATAAAATTTGCAAAACATCCGGGTCGCCGGTGCTGTAGGAAATTAGGTTGAGCAACTTAATTACGTTCAAGTAACTTAGAGCTTGAAGCTTCACATGAAAGTTAATTAGTGCCTCGGTGTAAGCAAACTGAAGTAAAACCTTTTTAGCTGGTCATCCAGTCGGTTTGTAAAGTGACGTTTACTGTTTACAACCGATCTTAATTTGGCGGAAATATTCAAAGAAGAGTGATGTGATGAATATGAAGGAAATATGCAAGGCAGAGGATTGTTGTGAAGAGTAATGAAAGCTTCACAACAGCTTTAAAAGATTTTATTAAGTTGACCAATGTGAAGACAGCTGACCTTGTGTATACCAAAGATTGTTTGTAGGTGTTACAAAATGGGGGTAAATACAAAGATAAAAAGAGTCTAACAGACAGGAAAGCTGATCCCCACCCTCTGCAGAGCTATCTCGTATCAAAGGGACAAGTACAAAACTTTATAAGGCTAATAAAGATCAATCCTATATAAAAAATAACGTCAATGGATTTGCTTACTGGCTATCTCTTATTTTATTGAATGCTTTCGCGAAAAGATCTAAATAACCTTGAGGGAATATAGTCTTTATTGCAGAGCAGTAAGTGTTACTTTCGCTCGCGGATAATTAGTTAACATATTATTGAAAAAGGGTTACTTAGGACATATTACATTTCAATGTCACTTACAAGGTACTATTTGGACAAAGATAACTACGGTTTATTATAACGGCCTGCGACCCGGGCAAAATGATCCGGAAAGACTTATTACGCCTTAGAGATTTGTTGTTTATTTAACCGACTATACGCCTTTGCTAAATATACCAGGACGAGCCACAACGAAAATAATTCACCATTAATAGGAACACCACGAATATAAAGGGTGTCTGGCGGTAGATTTATATTTTAAAAAACGAATATCTCAATAAGTTATAAACAGTGCGGGGGTGCAGTGAAGGTGGTGTGGTGGATTTGTTGCGAGACAATCTCCCTCAAAAACTGATTACTCGCTTTGGGGACATCCCGTGGCCACCGAGGTCACCCGACCTAACTCCAATGGATTTTTTTTTGTGGGGCTACCTCAAAGAGAGAGTTTACGCCAACAATCCGCGAACTGTTGTGGACTTAAAAGAAAATATTCGGCGAGAAATCAGCGCAATTGAACCAAGTTTACTGCAGCGTGTGGCACGGAATACGAGGCTCCGTTTCGAACAGTGTGTGTGTGTGTGTGCAACAGGATGGAAGACATTTGGATGACATTATCTTTAAAAAATGAAATCCGCATTTGTACTCTATCTTTTAATACTTTTAGTAAAATTATATGTCAAACATATTATTTTTTATTTAAATTTGAAAACATAAATCTGCCACCAGACACCCTGTATAACTCCGGACTAGCGGATGTAGACTTATTTTTTTTAAAAAATAAATATAATATATGTTTAAGAAGCAAGTCACCGAATCGTCTCCGCCAAGACTGAACAATAAATAGTATTCTGAATCCATGTTGCTATAAGCCAACTTATCCATTAAATGAAGATATCTGTTTGTGTATTGTTACTCTTCTTCTATACCTAGATATTTTTACTGGCACTAATTTTCTACATTTACCCTTGTAGCCTTGATCAACTTAATTCACAAATGATCGCATTTTTTCTTTTTAACTGTGTGCGCGTACCAATGTATTAATTTGATGTACATAGAAACCTTTATTCATAAGCTTTAAATATTTGTACAAAATTGTTAAATATATTAGTAACGATGATTTCTTAATAATAAATGTGTGGTGTGACGCGGATGGATAAAATTAAGAATGAGTATATCAGAGGAAGTCTGAAAGTTGCTCCAGTGACAGAAATTGAGGAGCAAGAGGTTAGCGTGGTGCGGGCACGTTGTGCGGAGGGATGGAGGACATATAACAGAGAAGGTAATTAGAATGAACGTGGATGGTTATAAGAGTAGAGGAAGATCGACGAAAGTGTGGATGGATTGTGTGAGAGACATGTGTAAGAATGTGAATTAAAATTTGATGACTGATAGAGTTTTATAGAAGAGCTGGGCAGGAGGTAAGGTTTCTCAATAATAAATAAATAGAAAAGACGAGTTAATGAGTTAAGAATTTTCTTTTACTTCATTATCATATACTTATACAATGGACGTAGTTGGATAAACCACAATTTCTCTTTTCCTCTTTTCGAGTCTAATCCTTGAAGGTGATAATAGTAAATAGATTCAAATACATTCTGTTTATCATCTAAGGTCATCAACATAGCTCAAAAGATTGCTAGATTTAAGTGGCAGTAGGCAGGATACAATGCTTGAAGGACCGACGGCCGATGGGGCAGTAGTGTCCTCAAGCGGCGCCCGCGTACTGATAGGCGAAGTATTGGGAGGCCTTCCACAAGGTGAACCGATGATCTGGTGAGGGAACCCACTGGATGCGAGCATCGCGGAACCTAATGATGTGGATATGTTTATAGGAGGCCTATGTTCACCAGTGGATGTGTATAGCTTGATGATATCATCTTATTCAGTTCCTATTTGTCTTTCAAAATTTACTTTAAAACGTATTATTTAATTAGTAACACTGTTTTCTTTGTTTATTCGTAACTTACTTTAGGTGGCTGCTGAGCCCTGGCCGTCCGCGTTTAACTTACCTCGTTAAACTTTTAACTTTTCGCGGACCTTGTTAAGTAAACTTATTCTTAAAACGGGAAAATTTTGGACCGTTAAAGGCAAACTTGGATGAACGTTACCAAAAACAGTTAAAAGGATATTACGTTTTGTGTGATTTTTTATATTTTTCAGCTTAATAATAACTATAACATTTTGCTGGATTCTTATTATGATGCATCTTTCAGAGTCATACTGTTTATGGTGGTAAGAGACCATTGCGCCGCGGGAACTTGAACAATGAAGTTCGTCCGGTAACTGAGGTCAATTAATAGGCAATATGGATCGAAATAAAACAATGTTCAGACTTTTTTGTTTTAATATTTATGAGCATGTTAATACAGTATAAAAACCTCTAGGGGCTGCTGAACTCGAACAGCTTAATAATGTGTTTGGTAAAATACATTACAAGAGATACATATCCAATAGTGTGCGAGATGAAGGTTTAGTTGGTGGCAATGATTATGAACATGATGATAGCGGTGATAGTAATAATGACAATGATGATGACGATAATAAAGGTGGCGATGTAGACGGTAATGACGAGGAAGTCGATATGATAGTATAAATCAACTGCCACAAATTTACGTTCATGTTAATTAAACCTATCGATTAATCGTTAAATTTGATGACCATACAATTAAGGGAAATCTCCCGCCGTCCGACGGAAACGTAATTCAACGGATACAGCAGGTTACGGTCAGGTAATTGACTTTATTGTACTGAATATGGCGCCAAGAGTGAAAATGGAAATACGTATTTTCATTTACATAAAGTTAATGGAATTCCGTCCTTTACAGATTTTATAGGATAAAGCTTGATGAACTAGAGGTTCGCTTAGTGTTAGTGATATCACCGAGGAGTTAGGATGTTTTCACAACATCACTTTACCTAATATTGCATTGAGATATGGTGGTTCGCTACTTCCTGTAATTTATAGTTTCTTTATTCAACAAAGCAACGATATACGTGAGACATTCATATGATGGTCAATATTCCGCACAATAACTCACGGGACCCAAGCCAACCATACCAGCTCATGGTGCACACTGCTAATTAACTAACAAAGCTCTGACTCCCACCATACCGTATTGGGCCAGAGTGGTGGGAAATAGTCTAAATCCCTCTCTATGAATACCTACAAACAACGACACTTAGTACTTGGCGATGCGGGCAGCACAGGACCGATTGATGTGGATATCTTTGTGGGTGGCCCATGTACTGCTGGACGTCTACCGGCTGATAATAATGATACGCCTGTCTAAAAATTAGCTCTAATTATAATAGTATGATATACACTGCACTACATTTTGCTCGTTAGATATAAAATATTGTCTCGTTACTAGTAATTTAATTAACCCTTAAAATTGGAATACAGTGTTCGTTGGCAGATATAGGAGCTGCGATGTTACCAAGACAGTCTCCGGCAAGAAAGACCTACCACCAGTATACTGGCTATGAAGTTTTGATGAATCAAAATCTAATTTCTTTCATTAGACAATCTCTCTCTCTCTCTCGTTCTTCTCATCCCAAATCATTGGAAATATCTTAAGTTTAAATTATGATTAAATCCTGACTGCCATTACTAGATAAGAACGGTTATCCTTGTTGCATAAATTGCCTTTATCTGTTCCACCAATATCCTCCAGGGCGTGCAAATGATCTTATCTAAGTTTTAAATGCTTCTGTTACTAATAGACGCGCACTTGACCTTATTAAATCAGAAAAAAAATTGTGTATGGAGTAAAATGGACTCTACTATCGCAATAAGCATTAGTACGTTTATACGAAGTTTTAGTTTGATTTTAGTTGTCGGAAATCGCCTAGAACTTTCCAAATGCTGCTGGATTTCCTATTTCCATTTCTGCTGCATAAAAAGTTTTAAATCAGGTTCGGGAAAATGACTCTCTTACTCTTTTTGACTTAATGTCGATATCAGTAGCAGTAATTAAATAAAATTTTAAGAATCAAGTCCTATATCATTAAAAACATAATATTCAAAATTACAATCATTGATGACCTGATATATTTTAAAGTAATTAAAGGATTAAGATCATCTAACGATAGAGAAGACGAGGAGTAGGAGGAGCAATGAAAATTAATGTATTAGCAAGTAATTGCTGAACATATGCCTCCACCAAAGATACATCGATCGGTCCTAAGCTGCCCGCTTCGTCGGGCACCATGGGTCGTTGTTTGTAGGGATTCCTATGGGGGAGATTTGGGCCATTTCTCGTCACTCTAGCCAATGCGGGTTGGTAGGAGCCAGAGCTTTGTTGTTTGATTAGTAGGGTGCACCACAAGCATGAGGTTGACTAGAGTCCCGTTACGTCTTCACAGACAGCAGTAACAATGCTAAATATTAATTCGATTATTCATCGAATCGATTATATAGTCGATTATATTTATTAAAAATAAATTATTTATAATGTAACCAACTATTATTAAACTATGCTCATTTCATAGTCATTTATCATTAGGTGAAGATATTTAACGTTGCTCAGTGAAATTAAAAAAAACTTTCCTGTGCATTAAGGTGATAATTGAGTATGAAATATAATAGCATCGGGTGGTTTCCTTTGTAAACTAAAAGCTTGAAATATCTTTAATGTGAACGTAAACTAGCTGATAGTTCGGATCATCATCATTGTTACAGTATATTGGTATATACAAATGTCGAAATTTGGAAGCAGTTCCGAAATTAAAAAAAAATAGACATAGCACAGACGGTTGTTCTAATTCTAGATATTAAAAACAAAGAAACGAAATTGAAATTAGTAACAAGGGCTCTGTGTAATTGGAAGAGAATTTGGGCTCTCTGCTTTCATCGTGCCCTTATTAGATATCCTTGTTTCCTTTCTAAGTTAAAGTGAAGTTAGAAAAAAATACACTAAGTATTTTTTGTTAAAAATAATATCGTATTAAATTGTTTGATGCTTGGAAAATTACGCTTCGTTTTAACTTAATATCTCTGGAGCTCTTAGCTCACGATAGCTTCCGAGAAGAATATATTAAATACTTTTTAGAGAATATTATATTGAAGGTTAATTTTAACTATATAAATAAACAATATTAAACAATATTAAACAATACTTTTTTTATATAGGAAAATTGTTTATTATCATTCTACGAAGTGAAGAGACGAGCAGGACATTCCACCTGATAACGATGTGGCGCTAATGAGAATAATATACACAGCACCACATTGCGCTAGTGGCGTTGAAATATAAGATGTTAGGCCTCGTTACCCCTGTGATTTCACTAGCTACACCGCCCTTCAAACCGGAACACAGTAATGCTAACGCTGCGGTAGTACCTACCCTAAAAGGTCTCTCGCAACTTTAGAGAATAATATATTATAGCTACGTAATTTAATTATATATATATATATATATAAATAATTATGTATAAAGATTTAAAATTTAATTTTCACTTGTCTAAATATCTCGTCCTTTTGTAGGTTGAGTAATAGAAATAGATTACTAGCATAGAGGTTCGCCTATTCTGTCTTACTTTGAGAAAATAAGTTACTAAAATAAATAGAAAAACGAAAAATTAAATAAGTGTAAAGTATGCTTATATTTTAATAGTACAAAATCCCGACAGTCAACACAATTGACTCGTGTTCTAGTATTATTTGTTATGGAAATCGAATCAAATCAGTGAATGTTTAGTTTAAAAATAATATTATAATCATTACTAATTGTTATAGAAATCATTGAATATGTATGTGTATATGAACAGCTGTTTTACATTAAAATCTAATTATTACCTTCACTCCAATGGCACAGTTCGCAAGAAACCAATAAACAATCGGCGATAAACTTACACACGCTTAAGCTGTATATGATTGCTGGCACAGTTACGCAAGAAACCAACAAACAATCGGCGATAAACTTACACACGCTTAAGCTGTATATGATTGCTGGCACAGTTACGCAAGAAACCAATAAACAATCGGCGATAAACTCACACACGCTTAAGCTATATATGATTGCTGGCACAGTTACGCAAGAAACCAATAAACAATCGGCGATAAACACACACGCTTAAGCTGTATATGATTGCTGGCACAGTTACGCAAGAAACCAATAAACAATCGGCGTCAAACTCACACACGCTTAAGCTGTATATGATTGCTGGCACAGTTACGCAAGAAACCAACAAACAATTGGCGATAAACTCACACACGCTTAAGCTATATATGATTGCTGGCACAGTTACGCAAGAAACCAATAAACAATCGGCGATAAACTCACACACGCTTAAGCTGTATATGATTGCTGGCACAGTTACGCAAGAAACCAATAAACAATCGGCGATAAACACACACGCTTAAGCTGTATATGATTGCGGGCACAGTTACGCAAGAAACCAATAAACAATCGGCGATAAACTCACACACGCTTAAGCTGTATATGATTGCTGGCACAGTTACGCAAGAAACCAATAAACAATCGGCGATAAACTCACACACGCTTAAGCTGTATATGATTGCTGGCACAGTTACGCAAGAAACCAACAAACAATCGGCGATAAACTTACACACGCTTAAGCTGTATATGATTGCTGGCACAGTTACGCAAGAAACCAATAAAAAATCGGCGTCAAACTCACACACGCTTAAGCTGTATATGATTGCTGGCACAGTTTCGCAAGAAACCAATAAACAATCGGCGATAAACACACACGCTTAAGCTGTATATGATTGCTGGCACAGTTACGCAAGAAACCAATAAAAAATCGGCGTCAAACTCACACACGCTTAAGCTGTATATGATTGCTGGCACAGTTTCGCAAGAAACCAATAAACAATCGGCGATAAACACACACGCTTAAGCTGTATATGATTGCTGGCACAGTTACGCAAGAAACCAATAAACAATCGGCGATAAACACACACGCTTAAGCTGTATATGATTGCGGGCACAGTTACGCAAGAAACCAATAAACAATCGGCGATAAACTCACACACGCTTAAGCTGTATATGATTGCGGGCACAGTTACGCAAGAAACCAATAAACAATCGGCGATAAACACACACGCTTAAGCTGTATATGATTGCGGGCACAGTTACGCAAGAAACCAATAAACAATCGGCGATAAACTCACACACGCTTAAGCTGTATATGATTGCTGGCACAGTTACGCAAGAAACCAATAAACAATCGGCGATAAACACACACGCTTAAGCTGTATATGATTGCGGGCACAGTTACGCAAGAAACCAATAAACAATCGGCGATAAACTCACACACGCTTAAGCTGTATATGATTGCTGGCACAGTTACGCAAGAAACCAATAAACAATCGGCGATAAACACACACGCTTAAGCTGTATATGATTGCTGGCACAGTTACGCAAGAAACCAATAAAAAATCGGCGTCAAACTCACACACGCTTAAGCTGTATATGATTGCTGGCACAGTTTCGCAAGAAACCAATAAACAATCGGCGATAAACACACACGCTTAAGCTGTATATGATTGCTGGCACAGTTACGCAAGAAACCAATAAACAATCGGCGATAAACACACACGCTTAAGCTGTATATGATTGCGGGCACAGTTACGCAAGAAACCAATAAACAATCGGCGATAAACTCACACACGCTTAAGCTGTATATGATTGCTGGCACAGTTACGCAAGAAACCAATAAACAATCGGCGATAAACACACACGCTTAAGCTGTATATGATTGCGGGCACAGTTACGCAAGAAACCAATAAACAATCGGCGATAAACTCACACACGCTTAAGCTGTATATGATTGCTGGCACAGTTACGCAAGAAACCAATAAACAATCGGCGATAAACTCACACACGCTTAAGCTGTATATGATTGCTGGCACAGTTACGCAAGAAACCAATAAACAATCGGCGATAAACACACACGCTTAAGCTGTATATGATTGCTGGCACAGTTACGCAAGAAACCAATAAACAATCGGCGATAAACTCACACACGCTTAAGCTGTATATGATTGCTGGCACAGTTACGCAAGAAACCAATAAACAATCGGCGTCAAACTCACACACGCTTAAGCTGTATATGATTGCTGGCACAGTTACGCAAGAAACCAATAAACAATCGGCGATAAACTGACACACACTTAAGCTGTTTCTCCATTGGCTGGCACAGTTACGTAACAAACCAATAAGCTATCGGCGATAAACCGACACACGCTTAAGCTGCATATGAATAAGAAATCGTGAATAGAATATGGTATTTATAAGTTAGTGATATGATTTGGTAGAATATTATAAGTATACGTTAAATTTTATTCTCTCTATATATTCAAAAACTAAAAATGCTGTAGCTCTTCCATCTTTCCTTTTTAGCATCATCCTTTGAACGTGTTTAATGCTACAAGTTAATTTACACAGCTAATTGCTTGGTCTCCGCAGTATAAATCTTGATGCTTGAGAGGCTGTAGTTTTTAGAGAGTTGTAATCATTTTTTTTTTTCGTTTCAAAAACACAATTACCTATTAATAACTTCCATTGTTAATTTCTTCGTATTGTAAGTTCTTTGTTTGAAAAAAAAAACATCTATTACAGTACATCGAGAATTAAATATACTATTAGAAGTATTCTTTATATAATTGGACGTTAATCGCCGTCAATAAGTTGGCGTGGGCGTGTACTTAATTGGAGGTTAAAGCGACGGCTGTGTGGACAGTGCCGGTAGCGGAGTGTTTGGCAAATGTTTGGCCCAACAAGACAAATAGACCGTCTGATACTAGGTACTTACGATGACACACATATCCTCCTCTGAAGTTTTACAGTTCGATATTTTCGTTTTCTCTTAACCCACTACCCAATAAGATTAGTGCTATAAATTTAGCGTTTATACTTAAAAAACTTAATTCTTTATTAAATAGTTTAGGTAATTTTGACTGCTACTAAGAAGAATATCAAGACAGTTGAATGCTCGTCTCTTTTCTCGTCTTAATGCTTACAACAGATAGTGAAGAAAATGTTGATAACGGATGGATATAACCATGTCCATGTTTCAGTAGATGAGAAACGAGTGAAACTCCCCATAAATTTTTTTACGTTTTGACCACAAAACTGTTTATTGCCGCCGATGTATTGATAAATTCCGGCGCCAGACGCAATATCATCAACATTTACCACTTATTACATTTTACTAACATATATATATATATATATACACTATCATCGTCAGCATCACCATCACAGTGAGGAAACAACTTTTATGGACATATGTGAAACAGCCAGCGCGGCAAATAAATGGCCTCAATTTTACTTGTATAAAAGGCGACAAGTAGCAGGAGTGGGAACATTAAGTGGCATGTTTATGTCTGTTCATCTTTGCAAAGGTGACAACCAAATAGGTCCCTCCTTCCTTCCTATCTTTTTTTTAACCTTAAAAGTTATTATTAGACATAATTCAATAATATCTCATCATCATCATCATCCTCCCTCAAAGATCTCCACATCGATTGTTAACCGTAAATACGGGCTCGCCGCGACCTTCACCAGCTCGTCGGTCAACGCAGTCAGCATTGCCTCTGGTATCGCTGGGCACCAGTGGCCATCGTTTGTAGAGGTTCAAATGGGAGATTTTGGGCCATTACCCACCACACTAGCCCAATGCGGTTTGGTGGGAGCCAAAGCAACATATTTTGGTTAGCCCCTGCTAATGCACCACGAGCAAGTGAAGTTTGCTTGGTTTCGAGAAGTTATCCTGGAACTCTTACATATTTATTTGAATAGATAATTATATATACCATTATCTATAGTATAATCTCTTTACTAATATTAAAATTTAAACTTTCAAACGAGAGCTTAAAAAACTTTAAGAGAATGTCCAATGATGAATTTTAGGATTGAACTGATGATTAGCAGACCTATTATGTATCCCACAGTAATTGCTGATTAATAGAAGACTAATTCATAGATTGATTAATAGAAGAATAATTCCCTTTGACTCGATTACTAATTATTATAATTACTATAGAGATAATAAAATTAATTTGATAATGTAACTTCAAAAAGCGACGGTTCATGTTTCATGTCTTCTAAAACTGATTTCCTTGTAACATGTTCAAATGCATCCATTGGGCAGTGGTTAAATCTTGAAATATAGACGTTCTTGGCTGGATTACAAGGTTACTTGTGGAGTTTCTTTGGCTAACCTACTTTGTTATAAATCTGTAGTCATAACAGCATCGCTGAGTTCTGGCTGTCGCATTATCATCCAGGGCTCCATTATCATTTAAAACCATGTGAAATTGAGCTCAATTATCATTGTACTTAAAAAATTTTGGTGTTCTCGTGATATTTTTTATTTATTTATGCACACAGATGTTACATTACAAATTTAATATAAATGACATAAGCGCAAAGGCACTACTTATTCCAATAAGGAATTTCTTCCTATAAGCCTATGGTTGTGTGGCTTCATTAAACCCACAGGCTTTGATAGATTCGAACCCTTACTTCTTGGTGTCGTATAGAGCTTAGATCTATGTATAAATCGATAACCGTATTGTGTGAAATTGAGCTAGAAAACTAGTTAAGAAAATGAATTACTTACAATACGGCGGGTCATCGAAAACACATTAGAAGCGAATTGAAACGCTCTGCACAAACACAGAAAGCGAGGAGATCAAGCTGAATAAACCATTTATATAGATGGTGATCTACTTATTCATATTACTAATGCATTAAATTGGTCAAATAGCGATATTAAAAAAAAAACAAATGTCATCGCGACGCAGTACATGAGACAACGTCAAATTTCATACGATCGTCATTAGCCAATAAACGTTCACTAGACATAGGCCTCCATCAAAGTACTCTCTACGATAACAATTGTTAATAATAAATAGCCCACATAACGTTCCCATAACTGGGATTACGGATCACATGATACGGACGGAACGGATAATTCGATTTTTTTCTAAGTGAATGACGAGTGCAAGAAGGGAACGGGAAACAATATCCTAAGTAAAATATGCAGGAAAGGATATCGCCAACTATGCCAGTAAGCAGAAAGCAAGAAAAAAAAATCAGATTTAACTTAGATGACTTAATTTAGAATAGTACTAATATTAATAATAAATCTAATTAACTTTATGTCAATACAAAGGTCTAGTACGAGACACAAGGAAGAGCCGACGACCTGACAAAGACCGCAGGGTATCTACGCTAGTAGCATCGGATAGGTTCTGTAAAATCGATTGGAAGTCTACACTCAGCAGTTATAGGCTGTAATAATGATAATAATGAATTCAAAATCATATAAAATCATCATCTCATCAAGGGTAATAAAACAAAAATGGAGGCACAGTCTTAAAATACTCCTTTTAGCGGAGGTCTGAACTGGAGTAGTTAGCAAACAGTTATGGAGAAGTTTAATAAGTGAGGTCAGTTTTATGTGGAATGCACTTCTGAGGGTATTAAATTACTAAGGCTATAAGGGTGTGTTTACATTATAATATAAATTTTAAATTAATAATATCAAGGAGCTTGTGTTGTGTAGAGTAACCTTTAAACACCAAGGTCTCCAGTTCGATACTGAGAATGTTATGGAGTTTCGTGACTGAGCAGAGAAAGAAAGTGACCAGGATAGTGGGAGTACTGTTGGTGATGACACTACTCCATCAACAGTCACTTAATAGCAAGTGTTATTAGGTTCAATATGTAATGTATCGTTGGTAAAAAAATGTGGTGTATCTATTTCTTCTCTTTCTCATCTAGGTTTTAACTTGCTGTCCAGGTAGGTAGAGTATGTAGTAGTATGTATGTATGTACTTGTTCACAAAAATCCTTTCCAAGGTTTCAGTGTGAAATAGCCTTTATAGTTCCAAGTCTATTAAAGTTTTATATTTTATGGGGGCGAGTATAAAATCTTGCAATTTGGAGACGACTCTTCATCTTCGGTTCTATAAGAGATGAGTAAGGTTTATGGACATTGCTAACATTCACAGGTGATGATGTGGTGGTGTAACTATAATTTAATAGTAGCAAAATTAATAGAAAATAATATTAAAGTTCAATTATCTGGCGGTAGATCTCTTTTGTTTGAAACTGGCTAAGTAGATCAGTAGCTTTTCTTTCTATTTATATCAGTGTAATTTGTTCCGGTTTGAAGGGCATTATACTTAGTAGAATTACTGGGTTAGACAAGGTTATATAAGGCTGCGGGGTAGCTGGATGCGGGCAGCGCACAATCGATAGATGTGGAGATCTTTGGGGGAAGCCTATGTCCAGCAGCGGACGTCTGTCGGCTGATAATGATGATGATGATACAAATTTAACAACTCATGTGTCAAGGTGACAAGCATAATACCGTGTTGTGTATAACATCCTAACCAGCGCCACGTTGCAATAAGCTGCGTCCATCAGGTGACACTGGCTTATCGCTTCGTAGAGTAAAATAATATTGTGTAGTAATAACGTATATTATAAGCAGGTGTATATTTTACCATCGTTCCGTTATTCTATTCTAGTTATATAAAACAGTGAGAGTTTCCTAAAAAAGAATCCACCAGCGATATAATTTGTAGGATTAAATTTGTATGGATGGTGGAAGATCAGAAACACTTAGTACATCAACTGACGTTGATTTACTGAGGTCGCACGCGTCAAGAGTTTTATGTGCTCTGCAGTAGTGCAGGGCAACACCGGCAGGCTTTAACAGTAATAATGGTGAATGAGTTTTATTTACCTGATGATGAAGAGGCACTGATCTCGTTCTCTCTTCCTTGTCTTCTGTATCCATTTTGAGTGAGTATTTTTAGTTGGCTGGGTTATTCGAATCAAATTGATCGCCATAATAATTATAGATTTAGTTTGTATTAGAATCCAATGCCTAGTTTTAGAAATTTAATATATACAAAATTTATTTTATACATTAAATAATTTCGTTAAAGTCACTATTTAACTGATTTACTTTTTATCGTACAGATCGGCGCCCTCAGTCGACCAATCAGAATGCAGCTTGGTTTTAGGAAGGGGAAATCAAAATGGTGGGAGAAACACTGCTTTGTGCGACGATCGCCCGGTTCAGTCTGTTGGCAGCGATTGAAGAGGAAGGTGATTCTACAAAAAAGTTTTTTTGTTTTTAAAGTAAACACGGAGGATATGAATATAACAATGAGGCTAAAAGAATGTTAAGGGTTCGTTCCAACAATCGCTAACAAAATATAAGAGCCTGAGTATTTAGGACAAATTCCATCATCCTCGTGTTCATGACAATTAAAATTATGTGAGATTAGATTCAGTGTTACTCCATTGTACATAAAATATTCTTTTTTAATAGGTGATTTAAACGTATGTTTTCCTAGGTCTAGCTAAGCAATGAATGGATTCCTTCCTCCCTTAAAAAGTATTCCTCATGTCTGAGAGTTGTGCATACCTCCACTCCTCACTCTTATCCTCATGACGTTTCGTCATCTCGTCCTATCTCCGGCTACTAGTAATGCACCGTAGACTATGGAGTCGGGTGTGTTGTGGATCTAGTTAGACCAACGCATTGGATTGCGGACTCGCAGCCTTTTTCCTTCCACTACTTCAGTAACCACTAGTTTTTCAAGGTTGTCTCCATATTACCTGGCAATGTGTCCGAAGTACACTAAGATTCTCTCGAGGCAGATAGAAGAAAGTCTTGTTTTTATTTTGAGCTTGACTAATAACGATGAGTTGATCCGAAATACAGTACATGAGATCCGGAGCATTTTTCTCTAGCACCACATTTCGAAAGCGTCAATCCTTTCGCGGTCCACTGATCTTAGAGTCCACGTCACAGCTCCATATAAGAAAACGGGGAAGACAGGAAGCTCACGAGTTCATTCTTCGTCTTCAGTAATATCTGTCTCTCCAAATTTTCTGTAGCTGAGACATGGCACTCTTGGCCATACCTATTCTTCTGCGTATGTTTCATTTAGAGGAGTCGTTATTCGTGATGGTTGATCCAATGTAAACGAAATCTTTGACTTTTTATAGTTTAAGTGTGCCATTAATGGTCTTATCTATTACCATGAATAATGAATCAATTAGTTCTTTTCAATTTAGATTCTAGTTTTGTCAGTTATAGTTATATTTGTTAAAAGTTTTTTGTTGAAGCGGGTGGTATTTTAAATAATCGATTTAACATTATAATCGATTCCTTTGTAAGAATTGAGTAATATGTTAACGATAATCGATTGTTAATTTATGTCGATGTATCGACTCTGCGTGTCGCCGCTCTCTTCACAAAGTCCGACAGATTTATTGCCAGATAACGTGCGAGCGAAGTTAACTTTTAGAGATATCACTTTAAACTAGCAATCCTTATCCACTTATTTTGTTGATTTTTTTTTGAAGAGGCACTTTAAGAAGAAGATATGACAATGAGGCTGAAGATAGCTTCCGAAGACTTAATAGTGGTAGGACTCTGTTGCCAGCAGCCCTGTAATTTCGGGCTGGTAAGAATAGGACTAAGGTAAGCCGTGCATGTCGTAGAAAGCGACTAAAAGGGTCTAGGAGTTTCAGAGGCCTTGTGAGTGGGGGCTTAAATGAGGAGTGGAGGGGGGTTTTAATGAGTAAGAATCTCACATAATCCTGAATTTACCCCAGAAGCAGGATATCTTACCAAAATATCCCGCCAGAAACCAAAAAAAAAGTCTCTGTTGCCGGAGATCGTCTAGATCGAGTACCACCGCAGCTTCTATGTCTGCCGCCAAACAGTTGTGTGCATTACTGTGTTCGGTTTAAAAGACGCTGTAGCTAATATAATTACTGGGATAACGACTCGACGTCTTATGTATCAAGGGACGAGCGCAATTTGGTGCAGTACATACCATCGTAACTAGCTCTACGTTATTATGAGCAGGCGTATAACTTACCATCAGGTGAACGTCCAGCTCATCTCGTCGCTTAATTACATAGAAAAAAGATAGTAAAGCTCTCCAATAATACTCTAGCTCGTATAAGTTGACAGTTGGAATTGCTTTAGGGTTGTAAATTTGAGAAAATGTGGGTGGTGGGTATATAGGCGGGGTCGGAAAACCTTTCCATCAACCAAACTCCGTTTAACCAACATATAACTATGCAAGTGGTTAGCTACTGTATCATAGTAACGGTTAAATATATTAGTAACAATATTAAAAGAACAGTAAACTGATGGTAAACGATATGCTGACTATAACTATGTAGTGCTTGTTAAGATTAACACAGTGCCGTGTTGTGTTCGTAGCTTTAAACTATCGTGTATTGAGTTTCGTTACCTCAGTAATTTTATTAATTACAACGCCCGTCGAACCGGGATGTGACTACACGGTGACGCCGCGATAAATGGGATAGGGATTTGGAAGACTGTTGCAGAGAAGATACTATCAAATATATACTGTTAATTATTTTTTAACCTCTTGTACATATCTACTTCTAGGCCTATTGATATTAAAAATATATCGTCATCATCATCATCATCATCAGCCGATACATGCCCACTGCTGGACATAGTCCTCCCTCAAAGATCTTCACATCGATCGGTCCTGCGCTGTCCGCTACTTTCAACAGTCAGCATGAGCTCCAGTACCGTGGTTGGTAAGGATCCATATGAAGGGATTTGGGCCATTTCCCACCACGCTGGAGTAGTTTCGTTTGTTGATTAACTGGTTCCACCCCTAGCAGGTGAGGTTAGCTTGGGTCCCGTGAGTTTTTGTGTTTACAACCCATTAGAAATCCATTAGTACCCACTCTGCCTTCTAAATGGCAGAAGCAATAACAGTATCAAATTTTGAGTATTTATCTCTAATAGTTTTGGAGGTCTCCATGCAATATCACGAGATGAAGGTGGCCTTAAGTGCTTGGAAAGAACAGCTACAGACAGGAGTTTTGGTACTAAGAGTTACTAAGACTCAATATATGGAATGCAACGCCACTACCACTCGCACTGACCCAATAGTAGTTGATGGTCAGGTTGTCCACCAGTGCGATGAGTATAAGTACCTGGGTAGTAAAATAGACAAATCCGGTAATTTGAAGAGCAACCTTCAAAGCCGTGTGTCCTCCGCTTGGCTTAAATGGCACAAGCTCACTGGAGTTACCAGCGACACCAGGCTGCCTATCAAACTTAAGTGGGTAGTTTATAAATCTGTGATAAGACCAGTTCTCATTTATGGGAGCGAGACATGGGCAATGACAAAACGGCATGTTCATTCCATTCACGTGGCCGAGATGAAAATGTTGAGGTGGATGTGTGGAGTAACGAGACTCGACAAGATCCGCAACGAGTACGTGCATGGCAGCCTCGGAATACGCGATGTCGCCGACAAGCTGCAGGGAAACCGGCTGCGATGGTATGGGCATGCCAAAAGAAGACCACCTGAGTACATAGGCAACAAAACACTCGGCCTCAATATACCCGGCAAACGGCGGAGAGGAAGACCGAAGCTGCGATGGCTGAGTGTAGTGACAAATGATATGATAAGCTGCGATCTCAAGGAAAGCGATGTTCCAAATAGAGCGAAGTGGAGTGAGAGAAGTAAGAGAGCAGACCCTGTCGTAAGACGGGACAAATGCTAAGAAGAAGAAGAGTTTCAGAGGTCTCCATGAAAGACTACCACGCTGACCCGTTACAACCCATTTCAGGTTATAACTTTCATTAATCGCATAGTTATCTGCTCTTAAAACCTCTTCAGCCGTTGATACATTATTAAATCCACTTTCAGTGTAATCAGGGGGCCGTGTTATAATTTTGTCATCGTTTTCGGGAAATTTAAGTATTAAACGGCAATAAATATTCTTTGCCTAATTCGAGGCCCAACGTCCGCTCAATTTGACACAAATTTCCGTTTAACCTAAATTAACCTTTATTTGAATATTCGCTGTAACGACTTATCAAAATATTAAAGTAGATAGGGTAAATCTGTTTTTGATAGATCCTACCTACTATCTATTTACCGGATATTTGTTTGTCTGTTTCAATCCTACTCTTTGCAAAGTTAATCGCAGAAAAAGTCGTTATAATAAAAACATTTTGACTTACTGTACTCATAACAACGAGACGCTAGTGAGAACGGTATACACTGCACCACATTGCGCTGGTCGCTGGAGTTGATGTTGAATACACCCCACTAATTACACTAACTACAGCGCCTATCAAACCGGAATCAAATAATGCCTAATGTTTGGCGGCAGAAATAGACGCTGCGGTGGTACCTACCTAGATGGGCTGTCGCAATAGAGACCTACCATCAGTAAAAGGTCTGGCACTGCAATTCACGGGCACTCCAACCAACCTCACCTGCTCGTGGTGCAACCTGCTAATCAACAAACGAGGCTCCGGCTCCCATCAACCCGTATTGGGCCAGCGTGGTGGAAAATGACTATAATCCCCCCATATGAATACCTGCAAATGACAGATCATGATGTTCGGCGGTACCGGAGGCCAGGCCACCAGGCAGTGGAAGACCGATTAATTTAGAGATCTTTGGGGATGATTATGTCCAACAGTGGACTATCGGCTGATGATGACTTTGATATGATTATTTAAAATTTCGGTTTTTATCTAAAATTACCACTTTACTCGATGGCATTGCAACCCTTTGTTGTTCTTGGCCTTCAAAGTATTCTTCTTCAGGTGTCCCGACTCTGCTTTCTTCAAACTCCACCAGCGTCACTTCCAGGGTTCCTCGAGGGGCTAGCCACCCTACATGGTAATAACACGGCTGGTGCTGAAGTCCTATACAATAAATAATTAAAATTACCAGCTAATTTATTAAATTAATACAAAGGGAGCGAGTCTAACCACAATTGGTGGTAAATCAACAAAGGAGTGTTTAATTGAGTAATACATAAACGTCTTTCACAGTTTCATGGAGCTGCCGCTGAGCGTTGTTCTGTACAACGCTAAACTCACTTTGAGCGTAATAACTAAACATTAATCTAAACGTTACTTTCATCGTTTTAACAATGTTTCATTGTAAGACGAAATATATTAATATTTGTTATGCAAACCCTACTATTAAATGTATGTATGTAAAGATATGGAGATCTTTGGTGGAGCCCTATGTCCACGTGGACGTCTATCAGCTGATGATGATGATGATGTAAAGATCGCGATAAAACACCTAATACTAAATAAATCTTTGGGAGATAGTATAATGCATCCTATTTGAATGGTGCTGAAGTTAGTTTTTTAATACGACGATCAAAATGTGGTGAAGTGTATATCTTCTTAACGCCTCCCTGTTATAGCTGAAGATAGACTTCCACTGCTGGACATACGGCTACCCCAAAAATCTCCACATCGATCGGTCCTGCCCTGCTCACATCCAGTGGCTTCCGTTACTTTAGCATAGCCCCGGTACTGCTGGCTACTAGGGGCCGTCGTTTTTAGGGGTTCATATGGGGGATTTTGGACCATTTACCACCACGCTGGCAGAAAGCGGGTTGGTTCAAACAAGAGCCTCGTTTGATGATTAGCAGGATGCACCACGAGCAGGTGAAGTTGGCTTGGGTCCCGTGAGTTGTTGTGTAGGACGCCTTACACCCTCAGGAGATAAACCCTCAACTGATATATTTCCTGACTTGTATTACATGTAGTACAAACATCTCCCAAACCTACATAAAAATCCGATATTTATATAGAATTGCTTAGTTAAAAATACGTCTGTTTGTTTGTTGGAAGAAGTCTCCGAAATAGCAGCTTCGATTTTGTGAAGGGTTTCATATGGATATAAATTATGACATGAACTATTTTAAGGAATAAGTTCTGAACATTCTCGTGAAATCATTCATTCCGATTACAATAATAATTTAAGTATATCCGCTAGAGTTAACCGGTACACAAATTAATAATTCACAAGGACCTGGTATCACAAAAGGACAACGATTCCAACGCAAGTGATCAGGGTGCGACATTTTGACGTTCACTGCTTATCAATATTATTTCAGGCACCCGAAGGTCAATTAATTACAGAATGAAAATTGAACTTACACATTATATTTTTATGTGATTTTATTTATCGCCATAGCAATATATTATAGTTTGCGGAATTTGTTTTATACTTTTTAACGTCGTGAAATGTTGTGACAAAGGTACACAAAGGACGGCTTGATACCTTTATATATTATATTATGTGTATTTTTGTTTTGTAGATTATATTTAAATATTAATATAATAAATAATAACATTTGCAACATGTGTGTATAATGTTATATTTACGTATTATGTATTATTAGACATTGATATTAGTTCGCAAATTTGCCGAGAGATGGCGCTGTATCAAATAAAGTTGGGTTTTTCTCAAATAAGGACTGACTGTAATTTTTGTTTATTATATTATAATTTAATAAGGAGAATTATCATTGTCAGCCGATAGACGTCCACTGCTGAATATAGGCCTCCCCAAAGATTCCCATATCGATCAGGTAGGGATTCATATGGGGGGGTATTCCTACCATTTCCCGCGCTCGCCCTATGCGTGTTGATGGGAGCCAGGGCCTCATTTGTTGATTAACAGGGTGCATCACGAGTAGGTGAGGTTAACTTGGATCCGGTGAGTTGTTGTGTGGGTATCCTTACTTAGTAGGGAGAGTAAAAGGCGCTAATTTTATAGAAGAACGCAGTTTAATTTATTATCAAATCCTGAATATGAAGTTATAATATTAACGATGATCAAAACGAGAACAAGACAAGACTTTTTTAGTATTGGTTATGATCTTGATTAAATACTTTTAGTCTTGGTCTTACATATTCAGTCAATATATTTAATATTTTGTTGCCAGAAGAACAGCACATGTTCAAGTTATATTAAGTATTTTAATTCAATGTTTCAACGTGATTTTGATTTTTCGTTTAATCTTGCATAATAGGTCTTTCCTGATTCTCGTCTTGCGTCTTGGTCTTGCTCGTGGATAATTCGTCTAGGTCTTTCTTTTGTCCACTAAGATTTATTTTACTCATCACTAATCGATAATTGTTTTAATTCCTTCACATCCATTTTAATTGGTGCTTAGCCAGTCACTTCGAATCCATTCAGACTGTTCCCAAACGGTAGAAATTCTGACTAGAATGTAGCACGAATAGTAAATCAGTATCCATAGAACCTAAAGATGTGTGTAGGAATAGATTTTATTCTGGATTAGATCGAAAATATCTGTTATGAGATAAAGAGTCGAGAATTCCTTTGAGATAAGACGAAGATTGGTTATTTAGAAAAAGAACAAAACGAACGAAAATCTAAAAATTAAAGTATGTTACTAGTAACACTGGTTTATAGATATCCTTCTGGTGCCACCGCAGCGTTTAGCAAATTTTGCTATTTCGCTTTAAAAGGCTAGTAATTGAAATGATACTCGGCAAAGGAAGTGAAGTATTGTAAACAAACTAGCTACAAATACACAGCTCAAAAGTCAAAGTCTGAATGCTAAAAACAATACCTAGGTTATAAAATGGTACGACATATCTTTTTACATTTCTTGTCATCACATTATTTCATTATTTAAAGAAATAATGATGTTTCATGAAGCGATGAAATGAGCGGTACCTTCACCTGATGGTAAGTGATACGTCCCCTCATAATAATGTGGCGCTAATTAGGATGATATACACAGCACTACATTATCACTCGTCGCCTTGTGACATAACATCTTGAGTCTCGTTACCATAGTAATTTCACTAGGTACAGCGCCTTTTAATACGGAACACAGTAATATTTGCACAGTACTGTCTGTCGGCTGCAATAGGCGCTGCGGTGGTACCTAGACGGTCTGTAGCAACAAAGACCTACCACCAGTAAAATGTGATGATTTGTAAAAATTCCATGGCTCTCACTCACTTTTGAGTGTTTCTTAGCTTCATTTAATACATTTTGATTAGATTTTGAATTCATTTTGTAGCAATAAGATTAAATGAGAAACTAAATAGCCATTCGCTTGGAGATCAGCTTGAAGTTTAATTAATAGAACGTTTCTTATTCAGATTCCTGAGATTTCTTTGTTCTTAGCAGATTTATAATAGTTTGGCAAATATCTCCCTTCCGCCTTTTTGTCTTTTGAATTTCGCGGCTATGTACAAAGCGCTACAGAGCTCGTATCTAGCAATACTATACATAATTTGAAAGGTATTGACATAACCTACAAAACGACGCTATGCATAATTAGTTTGGATATTGCGTTCAACAGTTATAGACGTGTAAACATACAGTTCACTAACGCCGAAATTCGCGCTATTTTAAAGTTTTCCTTCGTTAAAGGCAAATCCGCTAGAGAAACGTTCCGTGAGATTAATGGTGTTTTGGGGGATGGTACTCTATCACTTCGAACCGCGGAGGTATGGTTTCGACGATTCAGAGCCGGTGAAAACGACACCATGGATAAGCCAGCCGGCGGAAGACCTGTGACGACAAATACCGATCAAATCATGGACTACATCGAGTTAGACCGGCATGTGGCATCTCGTGACATCGCCCAGGAGATGGGAGTTAGTCACCAAACCATTTTAAACCATCCGCAGAAGGCTGGATACAAAAAAAAGCTTGATGTTTGGGTGCCGCATGATTTGACGCAAAAAAACCTTCTGGACCGAATCAACGCCTGCGATATGCTGCTGAAACGGAACGAACTCGACCCATTCTTGAAGCGGATGATGACTGGTGACCAAAAATGGATCACATACGACAATATCAAGCGAAAACGGTCGTGGTCGAAGGCCGGTGAAACGTCCCAAACAGTGGCCAAGCCGGGATTGACGGCCAGGAAGGTTTTGCTGTGTGTTTGGTGGGATTGGAAGGGAATCATCCACTATGAGCTGCTCCCATATGGCCAGACGCTTAATTCTACCATCTACTGCGAACAACTGGACCGCTTGAAGCAGGCGATCGACCAGAAGCGTCCAGAATTGGCCAACAGGAAGGGTGTAGTGTTCCACCAGGACAACGCCAGACCACACACTTCGTTGATGACTCGTCAGAAGCTACGGGAGCTCGGATGGGAGGTTTTATCGCATCCACCATATAGCCCGGACATAGCGCCAAGTGATTACCACCTGTTCCTGTCCATGGTGAACGCCCTTGGTGGTGTAAAGTTGAACTCAAAAGAGGCTTGTGAAAAGTGGCTGTCCGAGTTCTTCGCAAATAAGGAGGGGGGCTTCTACGAGGGAGGTATTATGAAGTTGCCGTCTAGATGGAAACAGATTATCGAACAAAACGGCGCATATTTGAACTAAATCCGATCACTGTAACACTTTTTATAAAGCATTGAATAAAGAGCAAAAAAGCGGAAGGGAGATATTTGCCAAACTAATATAAATTATACAGATTACTATATCTATGGTATTATGGTATACTATACCATCTTATGTTAAGAAAGCCACCATCACATTTCAATGGGAGAAGTCAAGAATTTGAAGAGCAATAGTGGTATTCGTGGTAGGTCTCTGTTGCCGGAGATCTAGGTACTACCGCAGCGCCTCTGCAGCCCACAAACAGTGGTGTAAGGATTACTATATTCCGGTTAGAAGGACGTTGTAGGTAGTGAAAGAACTGAAGTGTCGATACATCAGCCTACAGACGTCCACTGCTGGACATAGGTCTAGCCCAAAGATCTACACATAGTATAGTTCTTTGAGGGGAATTGAGTCATAACCTGGCAGGCCCATTGCGGGTTGGTGAGTTACTTCACCGTACTTAAACTTATTAAACTTTGCCTTATTTGCTTATTTATTACCTGTGTCTTGTCTGTTAAGATGTTATACACTACAAAGGTTCTTCGGCATGAGGTAGACCATTATATCCTTAGCTTTATTAACATAACATAGTAATTTAAAAGCTTAGTTTTGTTGGTCTATATCCATTGTTATTTATATAGGGAATTTTGTTTGTATCTCAAAATTGGCTCCGAATCCAAACAATCATAAATTCTCATACAATATGTACCGTAGGTTTGGAGAGGAAATCTTTGGGACAATCTACGTCCAGCTGTGGGCATCTATCGGACGGATGATGATGAGGACTTATTCCTACAATAGGAATTTATTGATGGTGTATCTCTTGATGGAGAACGTTTAAGTAGATACCATCGCAGCGCCTCTTTATTCTGCCAAATCTTATTGTGTTCCGGCTTGAAAGGCGTTGTAGCTTGAAGAACGAAATGAATACCAAATTAACTGGCATCACTTACCACCAGGTGAACATTCCGCATTGTCTTGTATTACATTCATAGGTTTATATTTATTTTGTTTCAGTCACATAGAAATCTATATAACCTAAGTTCTAATACTAGATAGACATGAGATTCATCACCTGTACTCCAGTTGTCTCAGGAATTCGGCTCAGCCGTTATATAACTATGCTGTAGCTAGTTAAAGGCTGTATCGCTATAGAATCTTTCTATACAATGGCTCCTCATGTCATATAAGATGAACATAAAGTTATCGAAAGAGGAAGTTGGGATCGTAAATTTACTTCCTGTATGGAAAGCCATTCAGTCGAATGATAACTACCTAACTGTGTCATTGATAGGTCCTTGTATAAAGTTTACTGCTTACCACTGCAACTCCATTGTTTCACTGTGCAAACATTACTATGTTCCAGTTTGAAGGGCGCTGTAGCTATTGAAAATAATGTGGTAAAGAGAAAACTCATTAGATCTACTGATGGTAGGTCTCTGTTATCTGATGCTAACCTATCGATATTTGGTTTCTAAGACTGGCTAGTTACCACCACAGCGTCTACTCCTACCTCCAGGTAGTAGTGTACAAACATTACTGCGTTCTGGTTTGAAAGGTGCTGTAGCCGTTGAAAATACTGAGGTAATGAGAAAATTTACATATAGATTCATTGGTGGTAGGTCTCTGTTTCCAGACATCAGAGCGTCTATTGTAGCCGACACACAGCAGTGCCTTCCGGTTTAGAGGGCGTTGTAACTAGTGATATTACTGAGGTAACGAGAATTAACCTCTTGAATGATATTCTGTGAATGTCATTCTAATAAGCGGTATTTTGTTATGGTGAGACGTATCATTTACCATCAGATGTACGTCCTATTCGTCTCCGACACCAGTATATCATGACCCCAGAATCTAATATCTTTGTGTTACTAGTTCGCAGTATCAGTCAATAATAAGACAGTTAAGTTACACAATTCGATTACTTAAGTTAAATAACTGTTGAAGTGTACGTCAAGCAGTAATGTATTATAACTCTTAAGATATTTTAACCGCATTATAAAAGTAACCCGAGAAGGCAATTCGCTTTCGTTAAGGAAGCATATTATGCTGAAGGGCCCCCCCCTATAAAACTTTATTACTCCCAAGTTATGGAAAATGTTTACACTGCGACAACACTGAAGATGTTTTGTGTTATATAAAAAAAATAATACGTCTATAATCTGATGCTCTCTGATGATGTTGAGCGCTTGGTTATATTGACTCCTACAGCTCATATGATACTGGGCTTATGGACGAGGGTCGACGGCCTGTTGAATCTGACGCTCGTTATGATGGCAATATGAAGCAGTGTAAACATCTTAATCTGATGCTCGTTAAGATGGATCCGTTATACACTTACCGGGTACCGAATCATCGTCACTACTTTTAATAGCTACATTGCTCTTCGAACTTATACTTGGGTATTTACACTACTACTTAATAGTAGATATATAAAGAGAGGTTGATAGGATGCGGGCGTTCTTCTTCCCTCCGATCTCCATTCGATTAAACAATACTCGATATGTTTGTAACACAACAACAGATTACTAAGCGACAACGACAAAAGTTGTATGGTCCGCTACACTGGTGTTCACCGCAGTCTGTCCTCCGAGCAAGTGTTCGCTCCCTTTTTTTTTAGATGGTGATGTTCTCGCCGCAGTTTTATTGACAACTATAGCGGCTTCATCGGTCTCAGGGCTCGGCAGAGCTAAAATGATATAAATTAGATATATACATATATATGTAGATAAAGTAGTATGTATGAGGGGGAGGAGAAAGATGAGAAGATATTGGAGGTGGAAATGGTTGAAGAGTTGGATAGTGCTATGAGGGAAGAGAAGTGTTCGCTCCCGCATCGCGTTCTTCTTTTTATACTTCCTCCAAATGACATTTACATTTAACAAATCATCGTCAGTGTTGCCATTATTATATCCGAATACCCGCAGTCGATTAAAATGTGATGTTGCGTCCTCCAATCTCCGACATATATATAATATATATATATAGGAGATATCGAAAGGTTCATTGCCTGATCACGAGATCTCCTAAACTGTTACACGTAAACACTCAAAATATGGTACAGATATTGCTTCTGTCATTTAGACGTCGGCTAAGGATAGATTTTACAAAATTTCTTCCCAATGAGTGGCAATTTTTTTTTTTTTTTTCCAATTTTCCTTAATATTGTTATTCAGGACTTTATCCTATTATTTACAATATATTCACTACTAATTTAGGCTATTCACATTTTTCTAACATTATACTTATACTGTCTAATATTCACAGGATATTATTGTGTACATGTGTATAAAGTAATATTTACTTAACCTTATTCCCATTGTTTACTACCTTACTTATTTTAAAACAATAATTTATAAACATACTTTGAACAAATGTATTATTTACTATCTCGAGTAGACTGAATGTATTTATTCTTAAGGCTGTCTCCTGCTCAAAGTCATACCTCAAGCATCGTATAGGATACTCTGTCAGCAAATGAGGAACTGTTTCCTCCACGGTGTCATCACATTTGTACGACGAGGTCTTCGCCGTAGCTAGCTTAACTCCATAGTTGGCCGGACCTTCCTCATTAATAATGCCTCTGCTGCGTTCGAGGAAGATAACTTGGTGATAGAGGTGGTGGCAGATTGCCCCGTTCAAGTTCAAATGTAAATTTCAAATCCATTCTAATGGCGGAAATGAAAGCAGGCGGATAACAGCTAGTGTATACACTATGACGGTTTAGATAATTTTAGACACGACCTGATGACGAATAGAAACGGAAGTGCTCAATCATCAGAAGTTATGTAATATGAATAGTCCGCTACATGGCCGTACATCCTCCTTTATAGTTGTTAAGTTAGGTTAGTACTCTTTTATTCAAGGAAGTAACAAGATAAGCGAGACGTGATGGTAAGTAACTGCCATTAACAATGTAGCGCTAGTTAGGATGATATACACAGCATCACATTGCGCTCGTCACTTTAAGATATAATATGTCTCATTTCCAGTAATTTCAATAACTACAACGCTCTTGAAACCGGAACACAGTAATGGCTCCACGCTACTTCCTGTCAGCTGCAATAGGCGCTGCAGTGGTACCTAGTTAGTCTCTGGTAATAAAGACCTACCACCAGTAAAAATATAGGGATACAGGTCTATTCTTTTGCCAACAATGAGACCTTCGAAATGGGACCTTTTTCAAAAGCTTAGAATACCATATATCGATAGGTTAGCATCAGATAACAGAGACCTACCATCAGTAGATCTAATAAGTTTTCTCTTTACCACAAGAAAAATTCTTAAGGATCAATACAGAGGAGCAGGTCTATTCTCATTCGGAATTACAAATATGAATAGACCTGGGACACTACATTGGGACGTTAGAAATCTGACCTTCCTGTTAAAGGTTAGGTAAGCTCCTTCTTCATCAGTGCGAGAGAAGATAGAACTGTCGTTTGCCTAATCTGTTTTCCAGTCACCGCTTGTTTCGACCTAGATAAATATCTAAAGCGGTACTATATAATGTTTTCTAAGCAGGCGCGTGTGTATGTATCCGAGCAATGAAGCCGGAAGGTGACGTGAATTATTTAGATCACGATCATTGCCGCAGCGGAAAGAACTTATAACGTTTTACATTTCCACCGGCATCTGTAAAAGTATCACGCTTAGAAAACTTTACGCTCTGAAGTGTTCCTCTACTTACTATACCTTTAACAAGACAAGCATCAGAATCTTTCATCTGAGCCATCATCATTATCAGCCTATATTCATCCACTGCTGGGTACACCCCTTTCCCTACCTCTTTCACTATAACGTCAAGTTTTTCCTATTCTTCTTTCCTCCAAGACTTTCCGTCAGCCGTCACTAAAACTACTAATGTGGTCATATCATTCTTCCCCCATCCTTAAGACTTAAGATCTAAAGCTGCTAGTAGAGTATTTTCCATGTCACCAGGTTAGCTACCACCTTCATGGAGTAAATCTGCAACATCACTGTCATCTTTCAACAGACCTTCACCTACAGTATTATCATCATTGAAATCCGTGAGAACTAGGGTTAACTGATCATAGACTAAAAATTTAATTGGTATGATGGCTTATAATTTAATGCTTATCTGTATTTCCGTCTATACCATACATATTTTCTATATTTTATAACATAAAACGAAACGTTATAATGCTATATATGAAACTATTTCATATATATACGAATAAAACGGAAACAGTGCGGCGCGAACAAACTAACGGAAAAATTGCAAAAGTTCGCACGCGGCAGTTGTGATGCCGCAAAAAGTATATACAAAAAAATATGTTTAAAAGTAAATCTATCCATCCGTTGGTGTTGCCATCATCAGTTACATAATTTAGAATTGATAAAACGTAAGTTAAAACAACAAACAGAGATAGACTGAAGTAATAATGACGTTAAAGTTAAATTTATTTAAGCGCGTTGAAGTAAAACCCTTTGTCAGAAGAATTGTAGGTATTTCTATACATACATTCTTTGTTACTTACTATCTATAATGATGATCATATACAATGGTCATTATCTACAGTCATCAATATTCTGCAATGGTCACTATCTACAGTGGTCACTATCGGCAATGGTAAATTTATAGAGTGGTCAATTTCTACAATTGATATTATCTACATTGATCACTGTCTACAACGGTCATCATCTGCAATGATCATTATCAAGAAACTGATCATTTTGTCTAAGCCGAAAAATATGTACTGTGTTAGAATATGGATCACTGCCGGAAATAAGGACTATATATGGTTGTTTGCTATCACGTATCCGTGCATTGTGACGTCATCGTTCTACTCTACGTACCAGATTAGGAGGAGATAGTTCTGCTTCTCTTCATTTACTGCTTCTCTTTCTTGGAGAAATCTTGTAAATATATGTGTATGTTCCATGTTGATTCCTTTACACCATCATCATCATCATCATTATCAGCCGATAGTCGTCCACAGTTGAATATAGGTCTCCTCCAAAGATTCCTATATCGGTCGAGTAAGAATACATATGGATGGATTATAGCCATATCTCACCTCGCTGGCCCAATGCCGGAAGGGAAGTTTAATATATTGATGTTAAGTAAATATCTAGGTCATAAATATGTAGGTATTAAAAAAGAGACTAATAGTCTGATCTGTTATGACCGATTTCCTTTTTGTTTGGGAAATGCAATATCATCAGGTTCAAACGTTTGTTAAATATGAAGCGTTCTTCTTTTTGGACGCAAGTTGCAGGTGTAAAAATGATTGCAGCAATTTAGTGGTCACCCTCTCTAACAGCACATTAAGGTGGGCGTCGGTGGCGGTCTGGTGCTGGAGACGGCAATTTACGTCGCCGCAGCGCAGCGCTGCAGATTTATAGCAGTTTAAAGCTGTGAATTACAGCTTCATATTAAACACAAACTCCCCAATAGTTTGGCAAGTTTATTGAGCCGTATTTAATGTACAATTTAATCAAATCTAATTATATTCCCTCTGAATTTATATTCATCATCATCAGTCCATTGACGTGCACTGCTGGACTTAGACTTTCCACAAAGATCTCCACATCTATCGATTAAGGATTTATATAGCGGATTCGGGCCATTTCTCATCACGCTAGCCCAATGAGGGTTGGTGTGAGAGCCAGAGCCTCGTTTGTTGATTAGCAGGGTACACCACGAGCAGGTGAGGTTGGCTTGGGTCCCGTGAGGTGTTATGCGGGACCCCTTACACCCCACTTTATTTTAAAATTTTAATAATAATAATTTTGCTGTTGTTTAGTTTCAGTAGCTGTTCCCTAGCTACTCTGCTGGTTGTAATATAAATTTAGATTTGATATTTGTCTGAAATGTTCCTTGAGAGCAACCGCGACCGCAAATGACTTTTACCAACCGTTACTATAGCAACCGTATAAATAATATTTAATGAGAATTTTTATAAAAATTTACTAGGAATAGAATAATAAATTAATATGAAATTTAATGAATAAGTAGCCTATAACTATCTACAAATTATTCCGAATGCTTATGCTGTACATTTCCGCTTTCCATCAGGTGGGGTTGTGGTGAAATATTAGTCTATATTTTAACCAACATATTACGGATACCAAGTCAACCTCACCTGCACCCTGCGAAACAACAGACAAGGCTCTGATCACCCATAAACCCACACTGGCCTAAGGAGGTAAGGATAAGGCCTAATTCCCTCTCATTTTAAGTTAACCGGCTGATAAAAAGAGATACTAAAAATATGTTTCTTATAAAAATAGATTCTATCAATAGTTAGAAAAATCAATTCAACCGTTCACGGATAATCCGGACCGCAAAGGCTTTCGATGAAAATAGACACATCAATATCCTTTGAGAACAAAAATGAAATATCTTGTAGTGGTTTAGAAAATAGTTGGTATATTTAGAATTTGTGTGGATAGTGTAAGGGGTTGGTGTAGACCAACCTAACCTGCTTGTGGTGCACCCCACTAATTTAAACGAAGCTGTGGATCCCACCAATCCGGATTGGGTCAGTGTGGTGGAAAATGGACCAAGTCGATGAGGCTGGATGCCATGCTGACTGTGCCAAGGGCAGCACCGGATCGATCGATGTGGAGATCTTTGGTCAATATGTCCAGTATTGGATGTTTATCGGTATATGATGATGATGATGGTAAAACTGTTGATAGTAAGTTGTTCTACTATCAACACAGTTACTTGGTTTATGAACAACAAAACTGTAGTGTATTAGGATGTAAGAGGTCCCGCATAACAATTCGCGGGACCCAAGCCAACCTCACCTGCTCGTGGTGCACCCTTCTAATCAACAAACGAAGCTCTGGCTCTCTGGCTGAAATCTGTGGGGGAGGATTCTTTGGAAGAGGCCTTCGTCCAGCAGTGGATGTCTTTGAACTGATGATGATGACTAGAATGTCAACACAACACCGTCCAGCATTTGTCTGACGTTGAGACACAAAATGGTAGATGAGGTGCAATTCCACTTACTACAGCTTCATTCAAATCTAAATACAGTGGGAATAGGTCCTTCCATGGTACCTATCTGATAGTCTACATTGGAAACCTCTTTTTTATTCAGGGAAGCGAAGAGACAAATGGCACGTTCACCTGATCGTGATACGTCCGCCCATAACAACATGGCGCTAGTTACGATGATATACATTGCACCACATTGCGCTTGTCATCTTTAGAAATAAGATGTTAAGTCTTATTACCTCAGTAATGTCATTAGTCACAACCCCCTTCAATCCGGAACACAGATTTGCACACTACTGTTGGGTGGCAGATAAGACCAGTAAAAATTTGTGTATGACGGAAGGATTGAGCTCTTCTCCAGCAGCCATCTGATAGTCTGTGCTAGAAACCTACCACCAGCAATCATCCATCTTGAAGCTATGTTCATAACTACAAGAGCTCTAATTATCGAGTACTTTTAATGATAATCCTAGATTTATCTTTTATAAGCCATTAGTCTTTAGTGCATGCTTCAACTGTAACAGTTTTAATAAAACCTTCATTGCTTCCTAAAATCACTTCCTCCGTCGAGGAATCGTTTGCAGCAGCTGAGCGATATTTAATGGCGGTACGTTCTGATCAATCACCACTGAGCGAGCTGTTATAATACTAGGGAAAGCATCGAAGATATTTGTGGAACCGCATCATCATACATGGCAACGGATGGGTTGATGGGATGAGATGGGAACAGTAAATGTGTATATTAAAAAAGAGTAAAGGCATAGCGGATGCAAGCATGGAGATAACAGCTGATGATGCATAGTATTTTCATGATGACAATGATCATAATAAAAGAAACTGGAGATTAAGACTTTCTGTAATACTTCACCAATCCTCAAATACCAAGTATTTACTGCTAGTATGAACTCTGTCTTGTTAGTGAGTAGCACCATCTCTATCTATCAGTTGTTTTACTCGTGGTAGGTCTCTGTTGCCACGCTTAAGTAGGTACCACCGCCACTCCTATTTTTACCGACAAACAGTAGTGTGCAAAAATTTCCGCGTTCCGGTTTGAAAAGAGCTGTAGCTAGTGACATTATTAAGGTAACAAGACATGACATCTTGCCTTAAGAGCGCAATGCGGTGCTGTGAATACCATCTCAACTAGCGTTTTCTTATGGGCAAGGGGATCTTTTACCATCAGGTGAAAATCCCGCTTGTCTAGTCGCTTAATTAAATAAAAAAAAAATGCTGAATTAACTGATTTAATGGGTTTAGAACAGCTGTAGCTCCTTTTTTGGAATTAGTCCTAATTCGTCTTCTCCACATGCTGAGAGTGGAATATGCTTGGAGTCTTCTCCGTTAGGTTATTGAGAAATGATTTGTACGTAAGCACGCTCACCCTTGACCGCCACGTGAAGCTTCCGTATAACTTAATAAGTTAAGATCACGTAGTACAAGCGGCCGTCCCACGCGACCCTCAACTTACAACCTTCGTAACTTTCTTATAAGGGTACAAGCTTTTTATTATAACACACAAATATTATACAAAGGTCAATCCGTACAAAGAAAGCCACCTATGTCCAGCAGTGGAAGTCTGTAGGCTGATGATGGTGATGATGACGATGAATCCTTATAAAGAATACTTTATATGATGGAAATACTATTATCAACATTTTCGTCATCATTTTCAAATAAGATGGTTCTAGTGGTAGACTTTCCATTATCGAGGACCGTCTAGGTACCACCTTAGGTCCTGTTTCCACCGTCGAACAGCACTATGCAGACATTACCTTATTCCGGTTCGAAAGTCGCTATAGCTATTGGAATTACTGGGGTAACCAGACTTAACATTTTATTTCAGCTGCAACGAGGGCAATACAGTGTTGTCTATATCATTTTAAAGTCTCGTTCTTATGGGCATGTGTATCACTTACTATCAAGTGAACCTCTCGCTCGTTTCGTAGATTTCTCGCAAACAAATAACGTACTTGAACCTTTCAGTAATATGTTACAGTAACAAAACTAGAACACAGTAAATGTCTATATCTGCCGCTGTAAGTGTGCTGTATGGATATAATGGTTATGACGGGGTTTGTAAGGCTGTTACTACTTAAATTACTAAGGACAAGAATAAATATTTTTTATGGTAAATAAAAATATAGTGTAGTGTATGTCATCCTAAGTAAAACTAGGGGATAAGGCACACCTGTTTGTGGTGCGCCCTGCTAATCAACAAACGAGGCTCTGGCTTCCACCAACGCGCATTGGGCCAGCGCAGTGGGAAATGACCCAAATCCATCCGTATAAAAATCTACCTGATCGTGTGGGAATCTTTGGGGGAGGCTTATGTCTAGTAGTGGCTGATGATGATGATAAAGCAACACATCATTATGAAGATCTCGTTTCATCGAAATAAAGAACTGAGTTACACTGTGTGTATTAAACAAAGTTAATTCATTACTCAATATCATTATATTTATTTATCACATCATCAGGTTTTCTTGTCTTTTCTTCACTTTTTTTAACAAACTGATTTATTAGGTTTTTTTTAATGTAAATTCAAATGCTTTAAAAAATCACATTACAGAGAGAGAATAAATCAAAGAGGATGGTCTCTTCGTAGACGTAAATTGGTTCACTATAGTAATTTACAAGCGCCACGTCTCTAGGTTAATGCGAATGATATTTTATATTCAAAAATATTTATTGCCTTTTAGCTCTTTATTGTGAATGTACAATAAGTGTTACTCAGAAATATCATCATCATCATCATCATCCGATAGACGTCCACTGCTGGACATAGGCCATAAACAAGTGATAAATAAATATTTTAAGGTAAAACTCTGAACTTTTCATTCCATTAACCGCATGGTTGTTTCATTTGGCTTAGTCCATATAAACGGATGAAAGAGATAAAGGAGGAGGGAAGATTACTAAAAAGTAAAATATATGTATACTACTAATTATACAAATTAATCAATTAGTTCATTTATTCCAAATTTTTAACATAATCACAAAAAAAGTTTTCGTTTTTAATATTATCACGCAGACAATCTTTTGTGTAGTGGTAGCCGATATATATTAAAGATAATAATAATATGAAATAGAATGCAAATAAGCTGCAGGCGCACCGCATATTGTTAAGTTTTACTGGTTGGATAGATTTATTGCCAAGGCCCATCTAGTCTGATAAGAATGCAGCTGCTATTAAAAAGTACTGTACAAACTTTACTGTGTTCCGGTTTAAAAGATATTGTAGCCAGTGAAATTACTGCGGTAATGAGACTGTACCTCTTACGTCTCAGGTGACGAACGCAATGTAGTGCAGTTTATAATATCTTAACTAGCGCCACATTGTTATGGGCGGGCGTATCACCACTAAGTCAAAAATATATAAGTATATATATACGTCTCCTCTACCATCTTCTTTTGAATTGACAATCTAATCTATAGACGCCATGACTGCAACTATTACTATAGCAACCGCATAAATAATACGAAATGAATACTCATATCTTTTTTTTATAATGATGAAGGCTCTACGAAATTCAACACAAAACATAAATACCTTATAGCGATATACGAATCAATGCTTATGTTTCCATGTAGAGTACTTGTTAACTAGTATTCACATGATTGGCGAATAAAGAAATCTGATGTTATTGAAAGGAATATTCCGTTTAGATAGTATAGGTATACATGGCAAACATCCTTCCATGAACAGAGCTGCGGGGGTGGGTCAGAAAAGTGAGCAGGGAACAGTTAGTAGATCATATTTAAATATACATACAGTTCAACAATATACAGTTCATATGTAAGAAAAAATTTTTGATTATGTAGACATATTTTGAAATGACATTTTTGTACTTTAGTTACAACAGCGAGATATGGTGAAGGTAAACATAGTAAGGAAACCCGCTCACTGACATCATCTTTGTGTGCGTGTGGTGGCCCCAATAAAGTGGCAACAGGCTCGCCCCCTGTTACATGGGACCTAATCTGACCACATCTGGCGAAAAGTGTGTGTTCATTCATCTCTGCCTACCCCTATTGGGAAAAAGGCGTGATTATATAAAAAAATATATATTGTGAAATTCCCACTAAAACAGTGATTGTTGTGTTGATTGTTTCCTGATTTTCGCTATCATCATAATAATTTTAACCGATGGACGTCCACTACTGGACATAGGTCTCTTGTAATGTGTGTTCCACAAAGCACGGTCTTGCGCTGTATCATAGACAATTGTGAAATTAATGTTAAGTGTTAACCCACAGTTGATGAAAAGACGATGAGGTCTTCGAGAGCGGTCATCATTTTACATTTGTAAATATCGGACCAGCTCCTCATAGATACCCGAGCGGCGTGTCATCAAATGGCGCTCAGTTCCTCAGCGTGTGTGAGCTGATGTCATTTTAACGAGTACCGCCATTTTAATAAAACGTTTGTATCAATAGTGCTGTCCTCCCTTCTCTCCGTAACTCCGGAAGGAATTTTTTAAAATTCATTCTTAACTGACCCCTAAACTGCTGAAGCAATATCTCCACAGATTTTTGAGCTTTCACGTGTAATACTTTCGGAGGTCTAGTGATGAGACAATTAATCTCTGGGTATATCTTTTAAAAACATCGTGAGGAAACCCGCACACTGAAATCATCTTTGGGTCTGTGTGGCGCCCCTTGTTACATGGGACCTAATGTGACCACATCTGGCGAAAAGTGGGTGTTTATTCTCCTCTACCTACTCGTACTAGGAAAAAAGGCGTGATAATATAAAAAAAATATTCTTTATAATATATATAGATTAAATAGAAATTTTGAGATATAGTCACTCTCTGTTCTGTCTTCTTCCAATACCATCTTCAAGGTCGGTGATCATTAAAGCAATCTGAAGGAAATGTTCATCATCATCCAATGTTTTGTGCATATATGACTTATAAAGTTTATGTCAATCAATCCAATCCAATCCAATCAGCCGGAAGACGTCCACAGCTGGACAAAGGCCTCCCCCAAAGATTTCCACTTAGACCGATCCTGGGCCACCCGCATCCAATGGTTGCCAGCGACCTTGACCAGGTCGTCGGTCCATCTTGTGGGGGGTCTGCCCACGCTACGTCTTCCGGTACGTGGCCGCCACTCGAGAACCTTTCTGCCCCAACGGCCGTCGGTTCTGCGAGCTATGTGCCCTGCCCATTGCCACTTTGCGACGGCGACCCTTCGAGCTATGTCGGTGACCGTGGTTCTCCTGCGGATCTCCTCATTTCTGATTCGATCTCGCAGGGAAACTCCGAGCATAGCTCGCTCCATCGCCCTCTCGGCAATCTTAAGCTTGCGGACACGGCCCACAGTAAGCGGCCACGTCTCACGTAAAGTTTATGTGTGTATGTAAAATTTCTATATATGGTAAAAAATCCGATGGATTCGAGCAACGGAGAGTCCAATCGGGTTGGCGATCTTCAGCAGAGTCGAACCCCCCAGCTGTGGGCGTGTATTGGATGATATAGATTAAGTGTAAAATATAATCTAGTAGATAGACTAGATATTTCCATTTTGTAAAACATTGAGGAAAGTGATGACTTCTAAGAACGAGAGTTTTTATGAGCATCCACCAATCTTCACTTGGCTAGCTTGGTGAATGGTCTGTCCCATCAGTGGGAATATTAAGAAGGTTGTTTATAGCAGATAAATAAATAAAAAACATATACATTATAGATATTCGTACTCTTGGAAAGGTAATATAACGACCAAATAAAATCTGTTAACTTCCACCCTACCCCCACCACCCGACTGCCTACGTCTCCGACAAGTTTCCGAAGCCCTTTACACGAGGAGCCAGATCCGAAATCAATTTGTTACAATGGTTGACTGAATACGTCCACATGATCCCTCATGAAATTGTACCCTGGTGACAGAGGTTGGACGTCGAGACTACGAATTATATCGCACAACTTTCCTTATGTTCCGTTCCTTCCCATTTTTAGGTGTTTATATTTCTTTTTTGTTTTTTCCTTTATTCTTTATTATACAAACAAGACTTATATATATAATAAATTTCAGGGGTGTAAGGTGTTCCGTCCAACATTTTACAGAACCTGTGTCAACCTTACCTGCTGAATAACAGATGAGCGGACGTCCGGCTGATGATGAAAGAGATTTCCACCGATAGAATCATAAGGTTTGGTGACTTGAAACTTGGTTGTATATCCCCTTTGCCTAGCATAGCTCACCTAAGAAAGGATTTTACGGAATGTCACCCCCATGGCGAGTTGCGAGGGTTTTATATCCCGCAAGGTGAAAAAGGAACAATTATTATTAATAGAAAATTTAAACTTGCGACGAAATCAATATTTGTATGGGAAATATTTTTTTTTACCGTCCTTATAGATCTATATTTATCTGATGGTACTTGTGACAACCAACTGAATGCGAACAACGTGGAGATCTTTGGGGGAGCAGTGGACGACTTTCGGCTCATCAGGATGATGATGATCTATATAGATGTTTTATCTTCATACTGTAACAAAATCATAAGAACTTATTAATCAATATTAATGGCCATATCTCTATATATAAGATATCAGGAAAGAAACTACTGTAATATTTATATTATAGGTGTAAGGGGTCCCTCATAATGTTTTACGGGATCCAAGCCAAGCTCACATGCTCGTGGTGCACCCTGCTCATCAACAAACGAGGTCTATCCCACACCAACCCCCAGGGAAAGCGCTTGTCACCCCATAGTCCCTCTCCGATCTTGTGGGAATTTGAAGGATGCCTATGTGTAACAGTGGACTTGTATCGGCTGATGATGATGATATTATATTATTAAAATAAACAAATTCCGTAGCTTTGGAATAAGGGTTAGAATTTCCCAACGGCAAAAGACTTCTTCTCCCTCAGACCCTTACTGCTGAGGATCGATCCATTGTATGCAGAGTGGACTGCAAGGTGCATACTTTTCCACCGCCTTTCTAACAGTTCCATTCAGGTCCTTGATCAGCACCCCAGAATATGTGGCTACATATTCTGGGGTTTGCAAAGGGTTATCCCGAGAGGCTTCTCGTGATAATCCTTTGGAAACCGCATGATATACCTGGAAATGTTGAGGTCCCTTTGTTGGCATACTGAGGAGAGCCAAGGGGTAATTTTAAGTTCAGCAAAAGAAGGGACACCAGGAAATCTAACATTACCTGAAAAAATATAAATGAAACTTACTAAATTGATGACGGTAGATTCTCTTTACTACTCGTACCCGACTGTGGAGGTAGTAAAGTTGTTACCTTCTTTATAAACAGTAATAAGTAACAGTTGATACTTGCCTATGTTATTGTTTTAATTCTTCTCTCTCTCTTCAAAGGAGTGTTTTATAAACTCAACTATATCTATTACAAAGCGTAGAATATTTTTACTACTGTATTTTATTTGCAACACATAAATAGTATTAACGACTGCGAGGCAGTATAACTCACAGTAATGGTCACCATAAATTAAAATGCTTCCCCATAAACTGTGAGTGGTCTGATACGTTTTATTGTGTTTATAGTTTTTATCATATCAATAAACTTTTTATTCAGACACACACAGTTACGTATGTAATATCCATCCATCATCCGCGGGTAGATCTTTGTCTCCTCCAAAGATCTGTCGTCATCTACTCGTTCCCTATGTTCTTATCCACCTTGTAAAGTGTCCCAATTAACAACACCATCTGTCGTTAAAATTTTTATTCCTTAAATGTCCACAACATGTCTTCGATACAAAAGTTTCTATTTAATTCATCTACTGCTTTAAACCCTTTAAACATTTTCGAGTCAGTTCCCTGGTTCGATTCCGGAGCTACATTTACTAGAGTTTGCAATTTGGGAAGTATTTTGTCTCTAGTAACCTTCATTGCCATCCATCATCCACGGGTAGAAACATCTAGCTCAAAACATCTCTGCTTCGGTCCTGTACTGTCATCATCCAATGGTTTTCTTATGATCTTCTCCACCTTGTAAAGTTTCCTAACTAACACCACCATCAGCTCTTAAAAATTCTATTCTTTAGTGTCCAATATGACCCGCGGTAGAAAAGTTACAATTAAATTCATCTACTACTACTTCAAACGTGGACATCTTTGGGAAAGGCCTATGTTCAGTGGACGTCTATCAGCTGATCATGATGATGAAGCATTATCATTTGAGTTCCCTGGTTTTTTTGCAGCAACATTTATTGGAGTTTACAATTTGGAAAGTATGTTATCTCTAGTAGCCTTCATTGAACAGTCTACGATATTCTCCGAGTGGCCAGAGATAGGGCGAAACGGCGAAACATCATGGGGACAAGAATGTTGGGTGGAGGTAGTCACGGCCCTCAGAAATGAGGTATACGATTTGAGGAGAAAGTACCTTCATTGCCATCGCCTTAAAATAAAATTTTCTTCAACTATCAAATTATGATAACCAATGTTCCCATCATCACCATCTTTGTGAAATTATGGTAAGTATCAAAATATTATAACCAATTGCCGAATGTTTAGTGGCGTTAAATGTATTTTCAAGAATACATTTCCGTTTCTATTCATCATCAGAATTATCATTTTTTATTGTTTTTTTTATTTAACAAAGCAATGACAAAAGCAGGTCATTCACCTGATGGTAAACGAATGGGATGCCCATAACAACGTAGCACCAGTAAAGACGGTATTAATAGCACCACTGTGCGCTCATCGCCTTGAGACGTAAGATGTCTCGTCACCCCAGTGATTTCACTAGCTACAGCGCCCTTCAAAGCAGAACACAATAATGTTTGCATACTACTGTTTGGCGGCTGTAATCGGCGCTGCTGTGGTGCTTACTTGAACTGTGTTACCATCAGTAAACGGAGACCTTGTTTTTTTATTTTACATGAGGGAAACGCCTTCGCTTACCTTTTTTTATTTTATTTTTTTTGATTTCGGTGGTGGAAATGCTGTTAACGCATACCCAGCGTCCTTTTCAAGGGGGGGAACGCCGGGTTATGTGGGGCTCGGGGCCACTGAGATGTTGTGCGTGACCCCCATACCCACTAAAACCACCACCGCTTGTCCCGCCACACGCATACTGGAGACGCCCGGGTTTCAGCCAAGCAACTCTCCGGGCGCCTCCGCGTATAAAACTCCTCTTGGTGGGTGCCCGCGGGGAGCAAAGGCACCCACCTGCCGTCCCGTACCGGCCCCTCGTGGGACCGGCACGTTGGGGCCCCCCGACCCCACAGACGACCGCGCGCGCCCACGACGGAGCGCATGCCCGGCCGCCGCCCTCCCGTGAAGGAATTGGGCGGCGGCCTCCTCCCTCCAGACTCCCCCCCTCGTCGAAGTGGGAGGGGGGGACAAAAACCAAGACTCCCCCGGGGGACGCACCCCCAGGGGAAACACGACAAAAGGCCCAAAGGGCCACGCCCAACGGCCCGAACGCCCCCTCACACCGTGCCCGGCTAGGGGCCCATCGCTCACGGCGGGAGGAAGCGGACGGCGTGGTTCTGCCGCCGCGCTCTCCCGCCGGCCCGCCGCCGCCTGCAAGGTGCGGCAGCGGCGTCGGCCTCCCTCGTGCGCTCGGCGGCCTCCTTCTGACGCATCACTGCGCCGCAGAAGGAGGCCACCGCCCTCCAAGACCTCTCGCTGCTCAACATACGATCGATTACAGTCGGCAGCGAGAGGTCACTGCCGACTTGCGCGACGAGGGCGTGGCGTTGCGGCCCCCATGCCGGGCACTCCGCCAGAGTGTGGTGCGCCGTGTCAATCGGCGCACCACACTCGACGCATTCCTGCGTCATCTCTCTACGAGCCACCTGGTGCAGGTACTTGCCGAAACATCCATGGCCTGTCAGCACCTGCACCAGGTGGAACGTCAAGGCCCCGTACCGCCGGCTCATCCACCGGGACAGGTGGGGCCTGATGGCCTCCACCGTATCCCGGCCGGCGGCAGGGTTACCTAACTCCGTCTCCCACCGCCGGATCAGGGCGTCATGGGCAACGCGCCTGATCCGGCGGACCGTGGCCGGATCCGGCCGACGCTCTCCGGCATCCCGCAGGAAGAGGTACACTTCCGCGAGCGACTGCGCCTGTAAATGCCAAGGCGCATCGCCCGCGAGAAGCGTACCCGCCGTCCAGGACACCGTACGGTACGCCCGACAGGCTCGGACCGCCAGGATACGTTGGGCCCTCTTCAACATGGGCCCGTTCCTGGCGGTCTCGCACCTATCCACCCATACGGGCGCACCGTACAGTGCCATACTCCGCAGGATGCCAGAGTATAGGCGCCGACACAAATGACCCGGCCCCCCGACATTGGGCAGCAATCTGCCCAGCGCAGCGGCGGTGGCGGTGAGCTTCGGGAGAAGCCGTTCGAAGTGCTCCCCGAAGCTTCATCGCCCGTCCAGAGTGAGCCCTAAATACTTGAGGGCTCCCCGCACTGGGACCCTCTCGCCCCGGACGGGGATGATCGCGCCCCGGGGTGGACCCCTGCGGGGTCCGTGGAAGAGGAGGGCCTCCGTCTTCGTGACGGAGACCCTCAGACCCAGCTGCTCGATCCGGTCCACCACCAGCGACATGCTAGTGGCGGCCAGACAAGCAGCCTCGTCGTAACTCCTCCCCCGGGCCGAGACGAGGGTGTCGTCCGCGTAGCATAGTACCCTCGTCCCGGGGAGGACCGGCTGCCGCAGCAGCCAGTCGTACGCGAGGTTCCACAGCAAGGGGCCCAAGACCGACCCCTGTGGAACCCCGCTCTCCACGCGCCGCCGATGTAATTCGCCGCTGCCATCAACCCAGACGATCGTCCTGTCCTTGAGGTACGCCGCCAACAGCCCGACCATGTAGGGGGGGAGCCGGAAAAACTCCAGCGCCCCCCTGATCGTCGCGAATGGCAGGCTGTTGAAGGCGTTCTCGATATCTAAGGACACCCCCAGGACCACCTCGCCGTCACCGAAGGCCTCCAGACAGAGGCCCTTCAGGTCGAGCAGGGCGTCCAACGTGGATCGCCCTGCCCGAAATCCGTACTGGGCCTCATGGAGGCCCGGTCCCACCTCGGCGAGGTGCCGAACGAGACGGCCGACCAAGATCTTCTCGAAGACCTTCCCCGCCTCGTCCAGAAGGACGATCGGTCTGTACGCGGAAGAGGAGTCGGGGTGACGGTCCCCCTTCCGCAGCAGGCAAAGCCTGCCCGTCTTCCAGCGCTCCGGGAACTGCACGCGCCGAATGCAGGCGTCGTACAGTCCCCGGAGCTCCTCGCGCAGGTGACTGGCGGCCACCCAGAGGGCCCTCGATGGGACCCCGTCGGGCCCCGGAGCCGTACGTCGACCCCGGAGACGATCCAGGGCCACGTCCAGCTCCTCTTCCGTCAGAGGAGGGCCCTCCTCTGTGGCCGCCGCGGGGGCGGTGGTGGACATAACCGGGGGCTGGAATGACGCGTCAGCCCCCGGGAACAACCGGTCCACCACCCCTTGGAGGAAGTCCGGGTCCAGGGCCTCCGTTAAGGGGGCGCCTGCGGCATAGAGCTTCTTCCGTGCCGTCTTGAACGGGCGCCCCCATGGATCCCTGTCGACCCCTGCCAGTAGTTCCTCCCAGGCAAGGGTCTTCGCCCGGACTATGGCGAGCCGCAGGGTCTTGCGGGCTTCCGCATACTGACCCTGCAGCCGCTCCTCCTCCCCCGTCACCTGCGTGCGCCGACGCCGACAACGCTGCAGTGCCCGGCGACGAGCCTGGGCCGCCGCCCGGAGGCCGGAGAGCTCCTCCGACCACCAGTACAGCTGGCGGCGGTCCGCAGGACGTCGCCGCATCCTAGGCATGGCCGCATCGCACACCTCCTGAAGAGCGCTGTGGATGCGACCTTCCAGCTCGTCGACGCCGACGTCGTCTGAGCCTCGGGGCATGTTCCATCTCTGGAACAGCGCCGCCTCCTCGGCGAGCTCCTTGTCGAACTTGCCGAGGACCCAACGAGGGAAGTGGAACCCGGGGCGCGATGATGTTGTGCCGCGCCCCTGAGGAGGGGAGACCTCGAACCTGATATATCGGTGATCCGATAAGGTCTCCACCTCCTCTTCCACCCGCCAATTTGCCACACGGCGCGCGAGCGCCGGTGAGGCAAAGGAGAGGTCCACGATGGACCCCCCCGACCCTCGCACGCACGTGAGCGCGTTTCCCTCGTTGAGGAGGCTCAGACCGGAGAGCAGTGCCCATGCCTCAACTGCTCTCCCTCTCGCGTTGGTGGCGGTGCCGCCCCAAGAGCGAGACTTGGCGTTGAAGTCGCCGAGGACCAAGATCTCCCTCGGTGACAACCTGCCCGCGGCGGCCCTGACAGAGTCGAGAAACACCTCGAACTCTGCCAGGGATCGGTTGGGGGAGAAGTACACCCCGATGACAGCGTACCTCCCCCAACCTGCCGCCGCGTAGCCGTGCCCCCTCTCTAGTGACTTGAAGAGGGGGCAGGCGCCCGCTCTCGCCAGCACCGCCACCGTGCCGTCCAGGTCCCCAACCCAGGATGATTGGGCGGGAATCCTGTACGGCTCTGATGCCACGCCAATGTGGCATCCCCACTCCGCCAACGACTGCAGGAACAAGTCCTGAGCGCTGGCGGAGTGGTTGAGATTCGCCTGCAGGAGTGAGATGTGGGCCATCAATTAATTGATGACCATGTTCTCACCTCCTGCAGGCGCACTATTCTTCTCCGCGACGCGGGAAGGTGTCCCGGCCGCAGCCTTTCCCTTGACCCTGGGGGGGAGACAAGTTCTCCCCCGCATCAAGTGGTTTGACTTCCGACCAGAGTCGGCGCAGACGGAGCATCGGAACTCCGACTGGCACTCGCCGGCCCTGTGACCCACCTTCCCGCATCGGAAGCACTGATCCTTCCGGCATTTGGGGGATGGGCACGTAGCGGAGGTGTGCCCGATCGCCATGCAGTTGAAGCAGCGCAAGGGGCGCTGCTCCAGAGCCACGATCCTGGCCGAGGTCCACCCGACCAGGACGCGGCCCTTCTCCGCCAGCAGCTTCGCGGCGGCGACCGGACACGTTACGATGGTGGTGCCCATCCCCCCGGGCCCGTCCCTTACGGACAAGGCCTTCACCTGCCCGGCTGGGCAGCCCCTTGCTGCGACGACCGCAGCCTCGACCGTCTCTTTGGTGGCCGAGTCGTCCAGCTCGGTCACCCGCAGATCCGCGGTTTTGACCGGCCGGACGACGTCGGCCACCCCAGCCAGCGAAGTCTTCATCTTCTCCGCTAGCTGGTCTGCAACGTCGTGGCCGTGGCTGACACCCAGCTCGAACAGGCGGGCCCCCGCCATAGTGGGCCGCACCCGCACTTGGCCCACGAGGCCCAAGTCCTCGAGGGCGGACGTCTTCACCAGGGAGCTCATGATCTCCCGGTAAGACGTCCCCTCGGCCACCGCCTCGGGCCGCAGCTTGACTATCACTGCGGCCGTCTTGGGCGGCGCAAGCTTGGGCCCCTTCTTGGCGGGGGCCGCCTTCTCGGCGGGGGCCGCCTTCATGGCGGGGGCCGCCTTCTTGGCGGCCTTGGCCCGCGCCTTCCGGCCGACCACCTTCACCCACGAGCCCTCCTCCGTGGAGGGCCCGGGCAGCGGCACGTTTTCCACCTCCATCTCTCCCTCAGCCGAGGATGTTGTTGTTGGCTGAGGGCGGGAGGTCTAGGCCTTCATCGGCGCCCGGCGAGGTAGTGGTGCCGGCGCCGGCGCCTGTCGGGGCGCCGAGGGCGCCGCCGGCCGGGTCCTAGCCGAGGTGGCCGCGTCTGCAGGCGCGGGGGCCTGCGAAACGGGATTGCCACCCCGCGCCTTCCTTCCATCCGCCGCCAGAGGCGGACGGATGATGGGGGCTGGAAGTAGGCGGTCTTCCAGCCCGGCGAAGCGACCCTCGATCATCCGCGCCGTGGCACCGAGCATCTGTTCGGATGCCCGCTCCACGGCCTCGTTGATGAGGGCCACAAAATCCGCCGGCTCAGGAGGAGGAGGACGAGCCGGAGCCTCTACTGGCACGGGCCCCGCCCCAGTGCGCAGTGCCGCCACCTGCTGGCTGAGCTCCTCGTTGGACTTTTTGAAGGCGAGGAGCTCACGCCTTATATAGTCCACCTCCGTCTCCAGGCGACGATTGTCGCAGCGGAGACGGAGGTTCTCCTCCGGCTCGAGTCGCGCCGCCAGGGCTACCACCGCCTCCTTGATGGAGAGGACGGCCTGGTTCAGCTTCTTCTGGAAGCCGCCGGACAGAGATTTGCTCGTCTTACAGACGAGCGAGATGCCGTCGGCGGCTTCCAGAAGAAGCTGAACCAGGCCGTCCTCTCCATCAAGGAGGCGGTGGTAGCCCTGGCGGCGCGACTCGAGCCGGAGGAGAACCTCCGTCTCCGCTGCGACAATCGTCGCCTGGAGACGGAGGCCGCCTTCTCGGCGGGGGCCGCCTTCATGGCGGGGGCCGCCTTCTTGGCGGCCTTGGCCCGCGCCTTCCGGCCGACCACCTTCACCCACGAGCCCTCCTCCGTGGAGGGCCCGGGCAGCGGCACGTTTTCCACCTCCATCTCTCCCTCAGCCGAGGATGTTGTTGTTGGCTGAGGGCGGGAGGTCGAGGCCTTCATCGGCGCCCGGCGAGGTAGTGGTGCCGGCGCCGGCGCCTGTCGGGGCGCCGAGGGCGCCGCCGGCCGGGTCCTAGCCGAGGTGGCCGCGTCTGCAGGCGCGGGGGCCTGCGAAACGGGATTGCCACCCCGCGCCTTCCTTCCATCCGCCGCCAGAGGCGGACGGATGATGGGGGCTGGAAGTAGGCGGTCTTCCAACCCGGCGAAGCGACCCTCGATCATCCGCGCCGTGGCACCGAGCATCTGTTCGGATGCCCGCTCCACGGCCTCGTTGATGAGAGCCGCAAAATCCGCCGGCTCAGGAGGAGGAGGACGAGCCGGAGCCTCTACTGGCACGGGCCCCGCCCCAGTGCGCAGTGCCGCCACCTGCTGGCTGAGCTCCTCGTTGGACTTTTTGAAGGCGAGGAGCTCACGCCTTATATAGTCCACCTCCGTCTCCAGGCGACGATTGTCGCAGCGGAGACGGAGGTTCTCCTCCGGCTCGAGTCGCGCCGCCAGGGCTACCACCGCCTCCTTGATGGAGAGGACGGCCTGGTTCAGCTTCTTCTGGAAGCCGCCGGACAGAGATTTGCTCGTCTTACAGACGAGCGAGATGTCGTCGGCGGCTCCCTCCACTTTGCTGACCAGCTCCACGGTGGTCATTTCCCTGGCGGTCCTCCTCAGCTTTCCGGTCCCGCCGTCGCCCTCCGAAGCAGGCGGCCCCGGCTTGCGGAACCGATCGGTGTCCACGATCGCCCGGAAGGTGGCTACCTCCACAGGCGACCGGGACCTCGACCGGTCCCTGCTCGTCGCGCCGCTCACCCCACTCTCCGGGGCAGGCGAAGCTCCTCCAGAGGAGTCTACGCCTCGCGACGATCCCGCGCTCCTCCCCCTGCGGGACGTCGACCTCAACGCCATCCTGGAGTCGCGCCGCGGGTCGGTAGTGGTCTTCGCGACCGCGGCCACCAACTTCGCCCCCTCTCCCGATCGGGAGGCTCTCCGTCTTTTTGCTCCGCCCTTCACGGGCACCGCATCAACTCCGCCCGTCGCAGGCACAACACCTTCGCCCATCTCGGGCCCGACATTCTCTATGGGCAAACTTGTGAGTTCCACCCGTAAAGTTTTTTTTATTTGTTTCTCAATTTCCATTAAGTTCCCACGAGTCACGGGTTATAGAGGTCCACCTTCGACAGAGCCCGTGTTGCCTCCGGTAAGCCTAGGTGTCGCGTCCAGGGGGTCGGCCGGTCCCCTGTCGGGGTCCGCAGTAGAGACTGGACTCCCCTCCAGCCATGCACTCCTCACGCTGCGTCGCCGCTTGAGTTGGGGTAGTTTTTTATAGAGGTTGTCCTCCTCGCGCCCCGGGCGGTTAAGCCAAGGGCCTCGGTCCCGTGTGACCGCGAGACATGACCACGACATCACACGGGTTTACGACCGACGGTGGCGGCAGGAAAGACCCACCGCCTGCCCGGGGCAGGGTAAGTGCACACCGAGCCCGCCGTCGCCCCTCCACTGTGCCTTCTGATAGTCAGAGGGACACGCGGAGAGACCCCTCCCGCCGGGTTATCCGGCTGTCGGATTATTAGCCGTCAGCTGCCCTATGCCCGAGAGCATAAAGCAGCTGCCGTTGCCCAGGGTACACCAGTCCCAGGAGATGCCCTTACCCCCGGACCGAGGTCCGAAGGCAACTGCATCTCCCGGGCACACGAGGAGGTTATCCGACCCAGCACCCCGCCTTCGCTTACCTGCCCTCGCGAAGGCAAAGACAGGTTATGTCGGACTTTCACCGATTAAACCTCCCACGATGTTCCATCATCATCGCTTTATGGCGGAGTCACAGAAAAGCTTTCGCACACCTTTGCGACCCCGTCAGCTCCATCTCAGGGAGAGAGACTCTCTCTTTCCACATATGTAAGGGCGCGCTGGAACATATACCGCGTCCTCCTCTTGGCCTCTTATCGTTGTACAAAGAGGCCAACTACCAGTAAAATGCATAAGAGAGAAGATGAACGATTACATTGAATAATGGGAATGGTTTGATCTGTTCTCCTGCCAAACAGTATTATTACATTTGAAGAGTATTATAACTATTGAAATTACCGTGGTAATGATCTTTAACTGATTATCCGATAGCTGGGAGAGTACGATGTTGTAACAATGTGTGTTTACTATCAGATCGGTGTTAATTTAAGACATCTACCTTTTTGGTGTGCGTGTTAAATAAACAAAGCATTCGCGGGTGAGACGAAAAAAGGTCGAAATTAATTAAAAGAAAAGAGAACAGATAAATAAGCTGGTGGAGTAACAGAATTGTTGTTGACTTGAATTATTGTTCTGTTTATCGTTACGCGAGATGTCTAATTACTTATTGCCCCCCGGGTTCCGTTTTATTCGTACGGAACCCTCTTGAAATTATATTTAATATATACACTAAGTTATTTTCATAATGCTCTTTGTGAAACTTTGATCCGTTACACGATCTACGTTTTAACGGAAATCATACGGTTTAAAAGAAATACTTAACCTCACCTTCGTGTGATGTCAGATGGTTAAATAGCTGAAGATGCTGAACAGAGCTCCATAAGAATACTCTGGTTCGTATATATATCTATCAGAACACTAAATGACGTTATGATGGTTGATTGATCACATATAGCAGCTAGATTTGAAGAGTCCCAGAATACTCCATTCAATTTTCTGATCACGGATATCAATGCAGAACTTCCGTTATGAAACCAGCAAGGTACTTATACCATGGAGGTATTGCTAGTCAGACATATCAGTTATGTTATCTGATAAACAGTTTTAATGTTAGCTGAACCCAGAATGATAAGACGGCGAAGACTTCAGCCATCCGAAGCGATAACTTCCTGCTACGATTTTCAGTTACTCCAGCTGCAAGGCCATAAATTGTTCAGTAGATCGCTTCAGCCCCAACTCTTTCATGACTTTTACACATAAATTCGCTTCATAAATAAATCACGGGGCGGTCAACGGCGGACAAAAAGGTTGGGTCCATAAATTAGCTATCAGCAAGCGTATTACTTCAGACCTCAGAGGCTCGGATGTGAAATTTGTCAGCGATTTCACTGCCATGAATTATTTTCATGTCTGAATTGAAAGACTACTTACAGTCTTCCACAAAACATAATTGCTGTTGCTAGGTAACGGTTAATTGCTTGCTTTGTTAAATTGAGAAGTGGTGGAATGATGGTAAGGTAGTGTAATAGTAATATCATCAGGCGAAAAACCTCCACTGCTGGACATAAACCTCCTCTAAAGATCTCCACATCGATCGGTTCCCATGTGGCTCGCAGCCAATGGATTCCCACGATTCTCACCAGATCGTCGGTCCATCTATGTAAGGCAAGGCTTATCTTAGACCTATTCTTAATAGTTCAAGACTGCATGGCAACCCACAAGATGGACCAATGATCGTAGAAAGCAGCTAGATGAAGCAGTGCAGCATCCCTGTATAGATATAAGTTGTAGGTAACTCCTCATTTTCGATTCGATCACGGATAGTAGCTCCACGTGTTCCCTGTGCTTCTCTATCACATGATTTTCATCAGTAACATCAGTAAATCTAAACAGTAAAATTATTATCATTAGAATATCAAATTAGGCTTTAATTAGATTTTACACGGCTGCTGCTGAAATTCAAGATAATTACGTACTTACAGTATTATATATCAACACATTAAAATCCCACCGTAACTCTGTAATAATGAAATGCTCATGTTAACTGCGAGGCCGTTACTTGACGGTAATGACTACATTTAACTTAAAATTAAAGGGATTTAACAGTTTTCTTTAACGTTTAACTTGTTCTAGTAACTTCATTAAATTACTATTTATACGCTTACATGTTCGTAGTGTTTATTTTGTTTTTATTTATTTATATATTAGTATAGCTTAAATGTTAACAATATGCTAATTAGAATAGTGTCTAAGGCAAACTCTATAGCATCATCTTCATTATTAGCTCATAGACGCCCTAAATAATATTAATATCTCCTCTCCAGTCCTACAATTGAAATTGTTGGTCCAGCTTGGGAAAGGTTCATCAGCTTTACTTCTACTGGTACGCGGTCATCACCATACCTTACTGCTCAATCGGCCGTTAGTCCTTCAAGCAATGTCTTGCCCATTGACACTTAACTCTAGCTATTGTTAAGTCTATATTGGTTCCTGATACCTCAGTTCTCTTATAGATCTCTTCATTTTACCCTCTATGTATGAAGCTGTGAATATGAAGCTTAGACGTGCGGCAGATATCGCACAACCACTTCAGCTTCCGGTAAAGCATAACATAGAATTATACCCGACAAATTCAAAGAACAGTTTTCAAGGACATGTGATGTCTGATCCATTAAACCTTAAATTTTATTTAACGAGGTATCTAAAAGGATCATTTATTCCAAAGCTCCTATTTCAGAATCTGCCTGGGGGTATTTTCCACTTAATAAGTAATTGAGAACTGAATCCAAAACTCTTCGCCGAGCATCAAAGTTTAGAGACAAGTTAATATAGTTTCTAACTCTCTCATTGCCCAATATTTTGCTCCTTACACTTCAGTCATTATTATAATGTACTTTTCAAGTTTTCAACATTAAAAAAATCTAATAAACTTCTCAGTTAAATTTAACGAGTTCATTTAAACACGATTATTACTTTACTGGATCTCTCATTAGTAAAAACAAGAAGACATTGTCCTGTTAAGATGATCAATGTAATCTTTATAAATTATCGATATCTACTGCTTCTTCACAATTGGTTTTTATAGCAACCAAATCTCTGCCACTTTATCCAGAGATTTCCTTCTTCACCAGTTACCTGCTTCATCTGTTAAACGATATTCATTTTAACTAACCACACAAAGTTTGTTAATTTTTCAACTCATCTTTTTAACAAAGATATTAACTGTAATATAAATCAAAATGATAGTAATGGCAGATTTCAGAAGTCGAATAAGATCTCTCCAATAATCTAACCCCGAAACATGAGCCCGGAATCTAACATAAGACTTCCGTGTTACAAAGTAAACTGTTAGATACGGACACAGTTAAAATTGGTAGTTAAACTAATCTTATTTGAGACAAAGTAAACATAAAACTATAAAGAGGTTCTATTTGGATTTTCAAAGAACTCCGCCATCATATAAATGTAACTGTAAGTTAACCGGACGACTTTGATTGTTGCAGTAAATTCACAATTTACTGTTCAGACTTTATTCCAATCAAAGTCGAAATTAGAATGTGTATAACATAAAGTCTCGATGCGTAGTGTATGTATCCTAACATTTATTAACTTATTTATTACAGCAACTAGAACTTAGTCCAATGGAGAATTTATGTCCGACTTCATACCTAGAATAAGATAACTGATCTCTATACGTACAGAAATTTTAAACTAGTATACAGTAATATTTGTTTACTGCGTTTATATACCTCATACTATTTTCTTTCACTATGTGAAATCTTGTTCATTTAGATATATATATATATATATATATGTAAATAATTTTTATATACAAAAGAGGAAGGAGAAACTAGCGACAATATTGGATGGGGAAGGGTTGAAAAGGTGAATAGTGATGTAAGGAAAGAGAGAAGAGGATGTAAACTAATACATACATACATAGGTATATATATATAACATCTCCATATATATATATGTTCTTGTGTATTATATACCCGCGTCCCAGTTTACTTGAAGCACGGCGGAGTCGTTTGTAAGCTTTTTGCTTAATGGAAGTTAAAAATGAATACAACAAAGACGGGGAGAAGTCGTTATAGCTCAGCAAGTGTCGTCGTAGACATCAATGAGGTGCGGGTTCGATTACTTTTTTTATACTGTGAAGCGACGAGACGGGCGGGACATTCATCTAACAATAAGTGAGACGTCCGCCCATAATAATGAAGCGCTAGTTAGGAAGTTACACACAGCACCACATTACGCCTGTCTCCTGAGACATAACACACTGGTGTCTCATTACTCCAATAATTACACTAGCTACAGCTCCCTTCAAACCGGAACACGGTAATGTAGTACCTACCTAGATGGTCTCTGGCTACAGACTTACCACCAGTAAATAAATATTTAGCTTGAGCTTCTAATAAAGAAAACTTTGTGAAGTAATACTGACAGACACCAATCCATACTTGGTCAGTGTGGAGGTCGAGGTCTTGACTTCTTCCTTAAGAGAAAAAGGCTTTAAAGGATTTGACTATGATACAATTTTTTTTTTACTACGAGGCGACGGGACCAGACAAACTTTTAAATGGTGGTAAGTGATACGCCTGGTATAACAACGTGGCGCTAGTTAGGATGATATACACTGCACCACATTGTGCTCATAATCTTGAACTACTGATAAGATATTGAGTGTCATTAGCTACAGCATCTGTACATCTTCACGCTAATGGTGAGAACGTAGGCCAGTAGCTACATGAGAGTAAGCGGCGTTGTAGTCTTTGATAGTGAAGCGCACCAGTCTAGAAGTAGTCTATATGTAGGTACCTGTAGAGAGTCCCAGCTGTGGGAACAATAAGAAGGCTCTTTATTATTTATTAATGCAAAGGAAATAATAAATAATATTTTTTGTCATAAGTTGTGATATTTAAATTTTTTTGTATGTAGAAGACCAATACATATATTGGTTAAAACAATTCACGGGATCCAAGCCAACCCCACCAACTCGTGGTGGTCCCTGCAAATCACCAAACGAGGCTCTGGCTCCCACCAACCCGCATTGGGCTAGCGTGGTGGGAAATAACCTAAATTCGGGCCTTAGTGCCCTGCAGTACAGAAGGCCATGCTGACTGTGACTGTGATCTAGTGAGGTGGGAGCGCTGACCGATTAAAGTAGGCATCTTTGGGGAAGGTGATCATCAGCGGATAGACGTCCACTGCTGGGCATAGGCCACACCCAATGATCATCACATCAATTTGTATATATAAAATGTTCTACCACCGAACAGTATTGTGCAAATATTACTCAGTGCCGTTGTAGCCAATGCAATTACCGGCGTAACAACTTGAGTGATGGTCACGTCGTGGGAGTGACCATATCCTCTTGACCAGACAGACCAGTACCACACACAAAAGGTGGTACTATCAAATTATTGAGGAGTATGACAGTAAGTGAACCTGCTTACTTGAAATCTTGTTTTAATTAAAAACCACGTCGCTGGTAACTATCCCGTAGTTGAGTAGGTAAGAGCCCTTTCACACTCCAATTCTCGCATGCAGATTAAAGTCATTTTTTTTGTTTAACGAAGAAACTAGATGAGTAGGTTCACGTGATGGTAAGTGATATAATAACGTGGCGCTAATTAGAATGGTATACACATCATACTCCTGTCTCCTTACCCCTGTAACGTTACTAACTACAGCGCCCTTCAAACTGGATCACAGTTATATTTACACAGTGCTGTTTGGCAGCAAAAATAGCAGCTGCGGAGGAGGAGAGACCTACCACCAGTGGAGATCAATGGACTGACATTAATCAGAAAAATAAGTACTAATAATAGTATATGAGTATGGGTAGACTAGTGTTGGAAAACTCTTCACGAGATGGACCGACGACCTGGTGAAGGCCGCGGAAAGCCGCTGGATACGGGCAGCGCCGGACCTCTGGATATTGAAATCTTTGGTACAGGCCTACGTCCAGCGGTGGACATCCATCAGCTGATAATTGATTGGTTAGTAAAATAATCTGTCAAAGGATATAGACTTCACTGGTGGTAGGTCTTTTGCCGGAGACCGTCGAGGTACCACCCCAGTGACTGTATCTGTCGCTGAACAGTAGTGTGCAATCATTACTGTGTTCCAGTTTGAAGGACGTTGTTGCTAGTGAAATTACGATAGACCTATACGACGATCACAATATGGTATTGTGTATATCATCCTATCTCGTATTGTTATTACCAGGGGTATACTTATCATCAAGTAGCTTTGAAGAATAAAAAAATGGTGAAGTCAAAATTGGTGAATTCTTCAATTTTAGGTATTTATGATATTACTTAAAATTGCGTGTTGAATTAACGGGCGCATAATGTGGTCGTGTGAACATCCTCTAAGATTTTGACTTTGATAAATTACTAGAACATTGTTGTCGGAAGCGAGCGCCGCCAAGTTTTAATGAAACGGATGCGGAGTTGTGATGAGCGGCGAATGGTCTCCGCCAGGAGTTTATTTCCAACGCATCCTTATTAAAGGATTATAATGTTTATAAATATTAAAATCCTTTTATATATATTAAAAAAAAATTTACTACATAGAGATGCAGAAATTTTTTTAAGGAGACAATTACGTATATTAACGAGAAAAGGTCATCATCGTTCAGCCCACTATCAATAACAGCGGACCATAGGCCTAACTGATTCCTACCGCCTCCGATACGGCGTGGTCTACATCCTGATTCCTTACAAACTTCACCAGGTCATTCAACCCTCCCTTATCACTCATAAGTGTTCTATCACTATGACAGAATCAATGCCGTAGTTCACCAAGCAAGTTCAGGTTCGCCACGCATGCCTTTTAAAACAGTTCATGATAGAACGTCGATTTCTAGACGGTGTTTTTCCTTTACTCATGAACAGCAGATGCCCATCGCTGGACATAGGCCCACCCTAAAAACCTTCAGTCTAATTCTTCATTGAAAGCCACAATCGATAAAGATCTACTTCAGTAATCTTTGAGTTGTATTACTTACTACATTGCTATCATCGCCTGTACGCTTTGATACAATCTGCTTCCAGCGCCACATCTTTATCATTTCAAACCATTGTTTACTACTACATAGTAACGTTAATTATAATCTTCAAGTTATTAATTCTCGTTTTATCTTTGAACAACAGTCGCATGCTATACCTAATTAATTCCAAGAGTTTGTTTGCTTACAGTAGTTAGTCAAAGTCAGCGCAAGACAAACTTGGCCCAGGAAGCTCCAGTTTTCGGTAACGACTGTCTTAATTAAGTCTGTAAGCGGTGGTGGGGGTTAAATAAATTCATAGGCCGGATCTAAAAAAAATTATATAACTTGTAAGTAATTTTTTAATACAATGAAGTGATGAAATAAGCGGAGTAGTGGTAATAAGTAATGACGAAATCAATGGAGTACTAGTACTGACTATTAAACTATGAAGTCAAGACATCAGTCTCCAAGCTAGGCGTTCATCTGATAGTAAGTAATGCACCCTAGAGCTAGTTAGGATGGAATAGACAGCACCACATTGCGCTTGTTGCTTTGATAGACAAGATGTTAAATCTAGTTACTACAGTAATTTCACTATTTATAGCGCTCTTCATAACGTTACAGTAATGGTTTGTATAGTACTGTTAGATGGCAGAAATAGCAGCTGCGGTGGTAACAAGACTGTCTTTCACAACAGAGACTTACCATCAATCCTCCAGAGACTATGCGAAGCACTTAAAACATTGGAGATAAATAAACACTACAGAAATCCGTAGGATTCAGCTCTATCAAATTATGTTATGTTTTCATCAAAAATAATAAAAATCATCGCTGAATTAGATCTCAAGATGTTTACACTGCGTCTACGCTTTAAGCGGGACATGAAGTCGATCGTCATAACCATATCCTTAATTCGGAAACACGCGGACTGAATTAATGTCGGACGTCGCCCGAATGCAATTCGCATTAACAAACGGCTTGTTTTTATTGATGTTTCCTTTTCATCAGCTTTGATGTTTAAAGCATTAACACACTTCGTATTATATGTACATTTTTTTCGCTTTAAACTAGTGCCATTAAATCAAAATATCTAGACACGTTTCAGACTATTTAACTTTTATCTTCATTCGCACGATAATCACGCTAGGAAAGTATATATGACGATACAGTGTGTTTTGGTCGTTTCATTCCGTTTTTTAGCATAGGAAAACCACCGTCTTTCGCTGAGGGAAAAGCTTAAGGTTAAATTACTAAGGTAATTACTCTTAACATTATTAATTACTTATACTTAATAAAATTTGGTGTAATGTACTGTCATACCTAATAACTAGAGCTATTTACAATGAATTACTGCACTTGTCAACTTTCATGCCAAGCTTGGAGAATACACCAATGTCCCATATGAGGATACCTATATTCAGCAGTAGAGATCAATAGATTTAGATACCAGATTCCGGATCTTCGAGCCCAGTATCCGATCAGCAGCATCAGACGGTTCAAATACTAACAATATTCAATATTATCCGAGATCTCCTACTCTCAACAGATACCAATTATGATGATGATTAGTTAGTTTTATTAGTTCATTCCAGTTCAGCTACATCTGTTATATACATCTCCATGTCATGTCTCTATCAGGTATATGAATAACTTAATCGGCTGTATATCCATTTCGTAATTCGTCCCCAGACCCGCACAAAGCCCTGCCCCGTCAACCTTGGTAATGAGAATCATGTGGAAATACGGAGCACCTCTCTCTTTAAATGAATACAAATTGCTTTCTTATTTACTCATCATCTTCCATTATTAAGTAAATGACTTCTTTGAATGTAAAAAGGTCTTTGGATTGAATTTAAATGAGGAGTACTCCGGCGAATACATTTTTTTATTTTCAATTTAGTTAATTATACTCTTCATACTGGTAAGTAGTTAGAATGATGATTTATATTTACGAAATATATTTAAATATTTATTACTACAACGTATCTAATGCTTTGCAGCAGCCATAGTGATGGTAGGATTGATCTGACAGATTTCCTGCATTATGTGCTTCCTCATACCACTGCAGCTCTTTAGTAATTACAACCTACAACCAGATATCCCTATAATGAGCTGACTGTATCTTGAAGTCTTCTACTGGTACGCGTGGTGGTTGATTTTATCTTTAATAAAAGAAATATCCAAAAATTAATTGACTCATCAAAAGGCCTCAGAAACTATTAGAGGTAAACATTCAAAATTTGGTACAGACATTGCTTCTGCTATTTAGAGGGCAGCTAATAATAGATTTCTAAATGGGGTGTAAGGAGTCCCGTACAACAACTCACGGGATGCAAGTCAACCTCACCTGTTGTGGTGCATCCTGGTAATCAACAAATGAGACTCTGGCTCCCGTTAACATTGGGTCAGCGTGGCGGAAAATGCTCCAAATCTCCCCTATATGAACCCTTGCATACGATGGTCTCTGGTGCCTGGCGGTACTGACTGTAAGATCGTGAGAAACAACTGAATCAATCGAGCGATGTGGAGATCTTTGAGCGAGGCCTATGTCTAGCAGTGGACATCTATCGGCTGGTGATTGATTGATGATAATAATGAATTATACAAAATTCTTTCCCCAAAGACATCTGCGGAAGTATTACGATCAGCAAAGCGAGCGGCGAACAGCTAGTTAATAATAACTGAATTTAGTTAAATAAGAAAGTATGTAGAAGATAGATGATAGAGGTACCATCCAGTAGCATTCCATTTAGTTATGACATGAGGATCATTAAAAGAATAGTGAATAGACTTCTAGACTAGCGCGCTTTACCACCTGGATTACAACTCGGCTTTCCATCAGCTGGGATCAAAAAGAGTGATTCATGCCTCATATCGACGTCTGTCTAGTTCTTCGTCTAATTCAGCCGCGAAGATAACTGATGTAACTAGATTTGCTATAACTCTTTGAGAACAGCGTTGCCGCTTTGCAATATTTTTAATTTATCAATAAGAACCTCATTCATATGATATTAAGTGACAAATAGGGACATAGGTGGTAAAGCGTGCTCCTGTAAAGTACTCTAACCGTCATTCCTCAACAGTGCAGATAGCAACGATATCATGGCGGCAGATTGTCAATATGTGATAGTTAATAAGGTGAATTCGGGAAACTGTACCACTAGCACTACAACTAGGTTTGGAATGGATTACGGATATCCGTATTGGAAAACTGATTTACCCATTTGCCAACGGAAGCAGACTCATGAATGCTCTCTCTTCTTACTAATATGTTTCTTTCTATTTACAACAGGACAGACTTTTTTGGTCTTTATCGGTATTGGAATCTTCAGGAGATGTTCAGCAGTGAGATGATTGAACATGTAAAAAGGTTATAGGACAAAATAAACAGAGTCGTATAAAATTAACATTTATTAACCATAGCACATATGAAGGCAGTGTCTATTACATTATTACTCTAAAAAATTATCCTTAATTTCTCATTCCGATCATATATGAACTATTGTCATTAATTAAAAATAATTTATAAATTCACCGCTTTAAAATGAATTTAGGAACATGCGTAATACACTTTAAATCTGTAGATCCTATTTAATTATTTGATTTACTTGACGCATCGCCAACCGCACCGGACGAGGGCTCTCGCGGCTCACGAGCGCGGTTGCCATTTTGTTGTGGTTACCCGTGTACATGCACGATGTGTTAGTGTGCGTGACGGGCCGATAGCAAGAAGTAAGGTTAGCATAATAGTTCTCAATAAATTTCCATTTATTTATACCTAATTGCAATATTGTTGTAAGCAAATTGTAATGTGGATATTAATTTTTTTTTTGTTATAGAAAGAGATAATATAAAAAAAGTGTTCTGTTAAATTATTTCATTAATTTGCTAGAACATTTTTATTTAAATAGTAACAAAAAAATATCGCTTAATAATTGAAACTTTTTTGGCTAACCGTACATAAAATTTATTCAATTATATATACAACATGCTCAATAACATTTTTACAAGCAAATGGCGACCGCGCTCGTGAATTACAAAAGCTGAGTCGTAATATGAAATTATATCTAGACAAAACTCTCATTACTCTTAAAGTCGTATACAAATATATTTTTACTCTCTCTATCCTGCGCGGGCACGCATACAAACCTGTTTTTCCCTTCGTTCGTTTCACTTACATCTAAAGTAACAGAGTACACATTATTCGTCCTAACATCTAAATTCAATATTTGTATCTGTTTATTATTTGTATTTATGTCTGATATTTGCTCTGATTCTTCGTTTCTGTGATCTTCGTGAACGTCAACTTGTATGTTGTCAACGATTCCGTTAACGCCTGACGCCATTTTGAGACTGTTTCGTTCATTTTCTTTAAAGTTTATTATTTCACCTAGGTTATCGTTCAGCTCGTTCATGGCCGCTATCATCTTCATGCTGTTGCGTCTCGTGTTCTCAACGTTTATTATTTCGCCAACTTTAACTTGTTGTACTTTTGTGTCGAACACCTCTTTCACCTCTTTAACTTTAGTGCTGCTTCTGTTTAAAAAATACTTTTGAGAAGAAGCTCTGTTGCTGTATCTTCTCCAGAAAGAGTCCGAAGTGTTTTGACTGCTCGAGAAACCTGTCGAGGTTGTCGTATTGAACGTGTCTCTTCTCTGCATGTTTTCTCTTAGGTTTCTGCCGCACCTCATAAGTTTGTTTATCTTTAACAACTTCACAAACCCTTCCCTAAACTTAGAGGACATTAAATTGTATAATATTGGATTAATGGCCGAGTTTAAATACAGCATAACTCTACAAAAATATAAAAGTATATAGTAACCGTCTATACCTAAGGACATTATTGTCTCTGGTGGGAAAACGATGATCCACAACGTTAGAGCTTTAAATGGTAACAAGCATACGAAGAACGACAGTACAACGGTACCTAACATTAATATTACTTGTTTCCTGTAGCGCAGTACACTTCCCGTGTTATTGGAGTTCTTACTGTGCTGTGCTATTATCACTGGATTCTCCATCAAATTCTTAGCGATGACACTGTAAAGGACCAGTAGCACTCCAAGAGGGATGATGAAGAAGATGGCGATGATGAGAATGAAGAACAACGCTGACCAGAAGGTGTCGGCCTGCGTGAGGCAGACGGGTACTTCCGTGCCGTCACCATATTTCTCGTAGGTGAATGTAGCGACGCCAAGTATGGGACTGTAAAAAAAATAAATGAAAACATTAATCATTCTAGTTAAGTTTAAAGTCTGCACAAAAATGTAGCATCTAAAGATTTAAGTTAAATTTAATTATTATTTCGATTTTTCCATTTGGCTATAGATCAGGTTGTGGATTTAGTATATATAACGAAATAAGCATGCATCACTGTCAAGATTCCAGGTTATATATCTGTTGTATGTCTGACATGCGTAGTGTAGAAGCGATCTGCTATGCAAAAATAAAGAAAAATTCTTTACTGATATTAAAAAATCGCTTTACCTAAGAACGCCCTGGTGAATAAACGTCACAGTTTTTGTAAGTATAAATACGCTGGTACACCCACCAGAGGCACACCTACAATCGATTGATGTTAGACGCTGTTAGTATTCCAGCTTTTACAGGTTCACTAAACTCAGGGCTGGTAGTTCCAGAAATTATTAAGCAATAGAATAAACATAGAATCTATTATCACAACTCAATTCTTAAACTGCACAGTAGTTTGGGATGAATTTGTCAAAGAAGTAGAATCGGAAGAATGAACTGATTTTTTTTTAGCTTTTCCGTAAATGAAAAGTATTTGGTTTACATCTCAAGCTCCAACAATGGATGGCTCAGATTTCTCATGACCCAGATTGTTTAATAAATAATGGAATTCGTACACCTTTCATTTGGCCGTATTTTGGCAATTTTCCATATTACAGTGGTGCGGAATACATTAATCTTAAGATTCATCTTCCTAGACTTATCATCCGATTTGAACTCAAAGTTTTAATCGACCTTAATTTTAACCCGGTTGTGGGTCAATTAAAATGGAACAAATCGAACATTAAAACTAACGATAAAATAGCAATTAATGTAATCACTAACAGCACATTCTTCCCCAGTGTTTAAGTCTTTCGTGACTTTAATCGCTGTGCCTTCTTATTAGTTCAGAGTATAATTAGTTTACTCTGTTTCAGTTAAGAGTCCTCGTAAATGTTCATTTAGTGAATTGGTTACTGATGTAAATAAATTACTGTCTCTTAAAAGGAGCTATATTGTGTACACGGTTGTATCAATTAAAATATTTAATATTCTAATTTCGTTGCACAGATAATTAATACTAAAAATTATTTCATATACAGATTAAAAAAAAAATATGATTTGTTATATTTTACAGTCAAGGAAGCGGCTCAAGGGATGGTAAGTGATCAACGCCAACTATAACGACGAGAAATTCAAAAATCTTTCCGGTGAATTGTCACCAAAATTATCACCTATTTCCTGATTATGTTCATTTCAGGTTATTATCAATCTTTACAGCTTAATAATTTTTTTTTCATTGGAGATATAGTTTTGTATGAAGATAAATTAGCAGTCAAATGTAACTACAAGATTATATATTCAATATGAATTAGTTAATATATTTAACGTATCTATACTAAGCTCTACTTTAAGCTACAAAGATCTCGCCATAGCTTTGAAATAATCTAGTAATGTTAATATATTATTATCATTAAATAGTTTTGTACATGTTTCATTCGTATTAGTCAATTACAGGGTAGGAGTTGATACAATAAAAGCCTCTTCACATAACGGGTTATATCTATGTATATATTCTGCGTAATAATTCAGGCTCTATTATGCACAATAAACTTTATATCGTACAATAATATTACAAGTATAGACACATTCAGTAGCTCATGTAACTATTTAAAAGTATTAAATATATTTTTGAAAGGAATATAAGTACGAGATGAGACGTGGGATTCTGTGTTCGTCAAACTGTTTAGAGATGGAGTGTTTTACGAACAGATTCAATCTAATATTTTCTAAAAAACTTACCACACAGATGTATAATATTTGTAAAGTGATTTCAAAAATGTTTTAGTTTTAGCAAATTTTAATACATTTGACTGTCCATTTAATATAGATGTTATTTAAAGTGTTTTAGCCATTCATTAAAAAGTCATGGTTGAGGAATATCAGGGAATGGACTGGCATATCTGGGACATGCGATTTGTTCCGCCGAACCAGAGCGAGAAAGGACTGTACCACGCTGATCGCCAACCTTTACTAGTTTAGTAGAAGAACCATTTATTGTAATAACTAATTTTTATCTAAATATCAAAACAAAAATTAAAATTTTTTAAATCAATTTAATATGTATAAATGATGTAAAAGAAATAAAAAAAGGGAATCATGAAAACAGCTCAAAAGATCTAGGATGGCGATAGATCTAGGATCTAGGGATGGCGGGTAAGGTATAAAAGAATTTCGTTTCGAATCGATGACCCCCATTCGCGAAGACCATTAAATAGTTCCATGAGCCGAGGCAAACAAGTTTATCTAAACAATCTACATACATCAAACGAAACTCTCGGGGAAGTCGTAATCGACACTCCTCGACTTCTGGAAGCCGACAACGCAGTCCACCCTTATCTTTTGGTAAGACACGAACTTTTTATTGCCGTCGCCGTCGAAACTTTTCCCCCTGGCGCTGTTTATTAAAACGCTCCTCCTCAAGGAGCCCTGGGAGAGATTTGATGAATCTAGTTCAATATCTGCCCTATTATTTTTAGCACTAACGTTGGAATGACCAATAAACTTCGCCGCTACATCTTTTGGATAGGCTCGCCTTATTTTACGATCTACGTCGAAGGCGTCTGACACTTCGAGCATATTGCCCTCGCTCCTCATTCTACTTATCTTATTCAGTTTGGGACTGGGACAAATTGGGGCTGATTGCTGTCTTATGAATCGTTTGCTCGTAAACATCCTGTAAAACCCGTGTGATTTCGCTCTATGCGGATCGTCTTTACTGTCTTTGCTCTCGGACTCGTTGTCGCTTTTATCCAGGCTGCTTCTGTGACTGAAAAACTTCTTTAGGCTGTTCGTTGTTCTCGAAAGGCTACTGCTGGTGGTCGATCCGTTGGTTACCGTTCGCTGTACTCTTCTGTTTTGAGTTCTCTCGGATGAATTATTGTTGCATATGCATATTTTACAGAAACCGATTCTAAACTTCGATGACATCAGATTGTACAGGATAGGATTTATTGCCGAGTTGATGTATAACATTATCCTGGAGAAATATAATAGGTTGTACCATTTCTCCGGGCTTACGTTGTCTGAAAACTCCGACGGGGTTACAATGATCCACAAAGCGAGCACCCTGTACGGCATCAAGCACAAGAAGAAACATAATACAACTGTCCCCAACATCAGTATAACTTGTTTCCTAGCTCTCGTGTTGTACGGATCGACAGTTTTGTTCAGTACCACTTTGGAAGCAGCCGTGATCAGATTTTTGGCAATAATACTGTACAATACTATAAGTATAAATAGTGGCAGGAGGTAGAGTAATATTATGACCATTATGAAGAATGTAATTTGCCAGTATGTGACTGCTTGAGTGAGGCATTGCGAGGAGACTGTGCCGTCCTGGCGCGTGGTTGTGTGATGCTCCGCGATCGCCAGGATTGGACTGTAATAGAAGAAAAAGCGAAAGGTACAATCTCTACGTGCCGAAAATAAAAATCTATCACTACAAGGAAGAAATGCATGGATACCAAGGTAGCAATAATTTAACAATTTTTTTTTAATATATGACTCTTGACTCTCGAAGACTCTATGGTAGCCTCATGGAGAAAAAGATAGACATTTTACAATTTTCTCCAATCACTATTATCATTACATAATTACTTGTAGTAATTAAAACATTATATTATGTTATATTATAACGGTTAGATGTCCAATTAATAAATTATCTAATATAATACATTCATTCCAATTGCATACATTTCTTCCTTTAATTCTATTGACTATGTTCGCAAAGAAATTATTATAGAAAGTGAATATACAAAAAGAAAACAGTTGTACAATTGAAAAAATTGTGACTTAGATAAAGAAGTTGATTTACAGTTTGAGTTCGTGTTCTGAAGTGGAGCGGTGCAAGAGACAAAGCCAGAGCATCCGGAAGTTGTGGAGTATGAAGATGTTAAACATATTCTACATGAGAAATTTAAAAAAAAATTAAAGGCTATTGCAAACTGATACGTTAAAATTTAATCTATTTGATAACGTAGTAATGAAAGAATTACACTTATGATTATTGGACAATCTTAAATCATGAAAGAACTCGATAGAATAGCTACTAGTCAAATATTTGAACCTGTGTCTACGAGATATAGAGTATTCTAGAAAGCAGGCTCATATTCTTTTACCTTGCTTAACATCGTATGAAATTGACATCAAGTTTTAGCTACTGTAAATATAAAATTTTTAATCTATCCCATAAGCTATCATCTCCAAAATCATTAGACCAGGTTCATGATCTTCAAAATGGTTATCCAAGATTGATACATTAAATAGTGCCTTTGTATATAAATTTAAAAAGTTTCTTTATACAAAACGTCATAGATTACGTAGACTTTTCTAACAATGTCCTAGTTACATCAGTCCACAGCAGCCTCGTTTTCATCTCGATTTGCTCACACCACCACAACTTCGGATTCATCTTATACTTAAACTATACTTTCTAATAGGTAGTTTACACTAGAAGCGAAGTATATAATATAGCTGTTATGTATATAATGTGTGGAAATTGTACGAACCTTGTCTTTCAAAGGGTTATGGAGTGGTTTGATGAATATTTGTTTAGTTAAGCACTTGGATTTTCTTGTTACATATAAATAAATATATAGTTTACTGCAGTGTTGTTTATACTTGATAAATACTGTAATTTAGATTAACTCTAGTCGACTAAATATAGTTTTGATTTCTTAGGTTTCTTTTATCTTAAATGTGTTATTTCGTTTTCGCTCGGAGCTGTGTAGTTAGAGAGTAAATATTTTGTAAATTGATATCTAAACAGTACTAGTGATCTACGAATTTACCAAATCCATTTTTATCCTAGATATATCATACAAAATGAAACATAATCTTTTATTTAGTTAATCTAAGTACAATAAAGATTTCCTATGACACAAAAAATGCACACATAAACGAAATGCTATCAAAATAACCTTATCATGAAGATGAGAATTAAATTGGAATTGAACCTAAGACTGTTACAAGACAATCGGTGTAACCGCTACGATACTAAGGCATTTAGGATGCGGTTAAAATATTCATAGCAAGAGATACATTCAACAATATACGTAATAGTTTGAAACCTATTTCCAACGATATGCGAAGAGAGGAATTTAATAAAGTTTATCCGACCATTTAATATATATTGGAGCCGTTGCGTTTATAAGAACAAACGGACAAAGCGATATTGTCCCGGTCGGGGCAGCACCATCTGTATTATAATATATTACTTGAGCTGAACCAATGCTGAATGGTACAGCAATGTAACCGTTACAAGTTGTATAGTAAATCTTTGACAAGTTAAAATATAATTTAACAATAACAGGTCGTATTGCATTGCATTGAGAGCAGCCAGTCTCACCTGCTCGTGGTGTACCCTGATAATCAACAAACAAGCCCCTGGCTCTCACTAATCCGCATTGGTCCAGCGTGGTGGGAAATTACCCAAATCTCCCCATATGAACCCTTACAAACGGCAGTTGATGATCTACGTAGAGATCTTTAAGTAAGGCCTATGTCTAGCAATGAACGTATATCGGCTGATGATGATGATCAGATATTGAGTTATATCTAATAATTACTTTTTAGGTTAAAAAAAGGATAGGAAGGAAGGAGGAAGGATCTATTCAGTTCAGTCACCTTTGCAAAGACGGACCGACATAAACATGCCACTTAATGTTCCCACTCCTGCTACTTGCCGCTGGAATATCAAGGCTATTTATTCACCACACTGGCCAAGTTTCACATATGTCCATAAAGGTTGTTTCCTCACGATGTTTCATCAGGGTTATGACAGCTCGATGCCAACAGAACTTGAGCTTCTGGTAAAGGATAACTGACGCATATCCACATTAAAAGCAACACTTCCACTTTCGGACGGATTTTACGTTATTTCCAATATTTGAATACGGCACGTGAACATCTTGTACCGCAACGCTTTGTCGTATAAAAACAATCACCTCGTACATTATTACACCCTAAGTTATTTACACAAGCGCTTATACGTTTCTATATTCGACAATAAGTTTCGCTAACGATACCAATCAAATTTATAGTGCGCGTCGCGTATTCACTGAGCTGTAGAGGAAGTTTGTTGCTCCATTTCGTTGGTGATTCGTTTTATTGGCAATCCGATGTCCAAACATTCGGAGTGTTTACTACTGAAATAAAGGGCACAGTTCTGTATAGAATTATGTAATTATCAAGTGTTGGTAATTTACTTTCCCACGACGTTCGTTTATTAATATAATATCCGGATTTGTAACAAGGATGACTTTTTCAATACAAACTTCACAGAATTTGGTGTCGCAACCAAACTAGAGATCTCCTTGACAAGCCCAAAAGTTAGCGCTAGTTCTTATATAACTACTAAGTTTAATCTTCCGGTGAAAGAAAACATCCTGAGAATATCGATATGGCGAATTCGTATTTGGGGAGTGGAATAAATGATCTTGATTCTCTCCTCGTGAGATGACAGAGTCCTAGCAGTTATCAAGAATGCTATTTATATAACTAACTACAATCACCTCGAGTTCCGGTGGAATAAATAATAATATTAAATAAATAAAAGAAGCCATAGAACTCTTGCAGTTGCTCAAAAGGCAAGCTTATAATATTGGATTTAGAGGAATGTAAAAAAAAAACGAGGACTTGAATATCGACGAAGTGCAGTACAATTGAAAAGTGCAGTTCGGATTTAATAAATCAGGAGACGCTGCTGCAGAGACTTGTGAGAAAGGAACTGATATTGCGAGAATAAATCAACCTATTCTCTTACAATCGCAATTTGTTTCCGTCCATCTTAATAACGCGGGATCTGGTTCTGTTGAGCATTTATTGGAAAGCTAAAAGTATACTGTCTATTCATAATGATGAGCAGATCGGGAACATTGAGTATTCACGAGTTATTTATAGACGGGATCCGCGATGGATGGAAAAAGGAGGACATATTTCAATAAGTAAGAACGAAGTGATAATATTCAAACATTCACACTTCATGAATGTTAATATCAAATGGTAATTTTGTTTTATTAAAAAACACTTAAAAGACTAAGGAACACGACGCTCGTGACAGGCTGATGGTAATATGGTAAGATCGTTCACAGACTTGCTCGCCACCTACGTAAGGTCTCGTAACTCTCATCACAGTTATTTTATTAGTTTCAAGTCCTTTGAAACAGAAGCACAGTAATGTAGACATTCTGATGTTACGATGTAGTCACACAGAGACTCCTTATTTGATTCCGAAGCCAAGTTATGTGGAGTTTGATCGATTGTTGAGATTTTTAGATCCCCGTTCTTTAGCAATCACTTTTGATTAGTACATCTACCGAATTATTCTAGGACAGAACTCTTCAACATTCATAGCTTCTTTATCACATAACAACATGTGAAATTTTGGTTTAATCATAGACTATAGTCGATAGGACCTACTTGATCTGAAATATTATTTAAATAATAGTTTGATTAGGTGATTCTCTACATAGATTTCTATCTATTTCAGTAGACTATCTAAATTAACAACACGCAGCTATTACTCCAGCTGTCTTGTGTGCAGCTACTACTGTATCAGTTTAAAGGGCACTGTAGCTAGTGCAAGAACTGTGACAGGACTTACGTAAACGACATCACGTATCAAAATGGTGAACAAAGTATGATGCACCGTGAATATCTCTAACAGCAGGTCTTTATCCTTTGTCTAGGCTATCACCAATACTGTGTTTATTTCTTAAAAAAAAAAAGAAATTGATTAGAATAGAAATAGCATAGAAAATGAAAGGATGAAATGAGAACGTATATACAAATCGAGAACATTTCGTAAATCTGTAAGAAAACATATATTTGCAGCTGTAATAAAAATAAACCAGTGGAAAGTAGCAGAAACTCGCGAGAGTTACGACAACAATAAATTGGTGTTATTATCTTCTGATTATATTTTTGTCTATGAGTTCTTCCAACACCATAAAATCACACAAGATTACAATCACAATTCCCCAGGCTGTGGAGTTTATGGTGGAATGAAGCATGATAGAGATTATTTTGGTAGTGGCAAAAGAAAATTGTTAAGTTACAGCAAATGGCGGGTGGAGAAACTTTTGGAGAAGTTTAAAATGCATAAAGTAAATGAAATTCATATTTCAAGATCGAAAGGTTATTTTTATTCTGATCTTTCAGATTTAGAGGTTTTTGTCCGTTTAGGTCGACAGCGGGCGTTCATTGCGCTTTTTAGATATTTCAATAGACATTACTCTAAAATTTCCTAGTGCTGGAGCCTTTTCCTACAAAGAATGACTCACGGCTTATCCACCACGCCATCATAATTTCAACCGATGGATGTCCATTGCTGGACATAGGTCTCTTATAATGCGTTTCACAAACCAAGGTCGTGCACTGTTTGAATCCAGTGGCTCCCAGCTATTTTTTATGTCCTCCGTCCAACTGTTGGGTGGTCCGCCGACGCTGCCCTTTCCGGTGCGTGGTCGCCATTCCAGCCATTTAAGACCCCAACGTCCATCGATTCTCTTCGGTCTACCACGCCAGCCAAGTGGAAATTAATTGTCATATATAAAAACTGATCTTAAATCAGATCGTATTTCTAATGTTTTACTTCACCGGAAGTTTAACCTCAACCTTTGTCACTGAGATGTAAATCGCTTGCGGGTGCCTTATCGCAGCTATTACAGCTACAGTTTAAAATTATTTTATCATAATGAAGAACAGCTGATAGCAGACTACAGCTGTCCATACGTTTCCCACGAAGATCACACTGATCTTTCTCATGTTCAAAGGAATCTCTAGAACTATGTCTAATAATGTATCCTGTTACAGTAGTCTTTAGTTTAATTGCGGAATCTGATGAAGTTTGGATTCCGGAAGTCATTTTTGTTACAGATCAGGATTATTATTACATAATCTGATAATGTTTGCGAAGCATTGAATGGGAGGGATAGCTTTATTGGAGGTTTATGCTTATGCTTATGATTAAGTTGGAGTCGAAAGTAACGAGTCTAACAAACATTTGTGAAACGGGAAAAATGTCTCAAATACACTCAGCCGTATAAATTGTATTTTATTCCTGGGTTCAATTCCCAGCCACGTACATTGCCGTATTTGGAGCAGAGCGCGTATGAAGCCGAAATAAATAAGGCACTAAACTTCAACAAGACTAACTTGGACGCTAAGTTAACAAGTTTCGCGTGCGGCTCGCGCTTGACTACGAGAATTCAGCCAATTTCGCTGGAGAAATATATTGCTTCTAAGTGAAGCGTCGAAGATAGAAACTAATAGTCAATAGTTTTTGTAAACTTATTATATACTTAATATAACTTAAAATAAAAATATTGCTGGTAGGTCTCTGTAGTTGGAGATCGTCAAGGTATTACCACAGAGCATATTGCAGCGGACAAACAGTACTGTGTTCCGGTTTAATGGGCGCTGTAGCTAGTGAAGATACTGGGGTAATGACACTCAACATCTTATGTCTGAGGCGACGAGCGCAATGTGGTGCAGTGCATACTATATTGACGTATCACTTACCATCAGGTGAATGTGCCGGTAGTCTCGTCGCTAAAATACTTATTTTTTTTTTTTTTACATCGTTTTTTTTTAGACGAAAGGAGTAAGACGTTGACCTCTTGCTAAGTGATACGTCTGCTCATAACCACGTTAGTTCGGATGATATACACTGCACCACATTGCGCTCGTTGCCTCAGACATAAGATGTGGAATCTCGTTATCCCAATAATTAAACTAGCTACAGGGCCCTTCAATTCGGAACACAGCGTGTTCACAGTACTGTTTGTGGACAGCTTGTATTGAGGACTGCTGATCTATTTCCTCTCTTCATTTATATTCCATTCATTTCTATCTACTACACTCTTTGTCTCCTCTAACTCTTCATATTTTCTTCCGCGTTTCATTTTCACTTCCGGTTCATTATTTTCTTCGTACACCTTTCTTTAGATTAATATCTTTAATTTTTTTTTATATGTTTAAATTAATATGTTTACTTGTCTTATATCTATATGCTGTAGGTGTAGAGACCATCTAAGTAAGTACCACAGCAGCGCCTGTTTCTACCGCTAAAAAATAATGTGTATAAATTACGATGATCCGGTTTGAAGGGCGCTGTAGCTAGTATTATTAATGGGGAACGACATCCGACTACTTAACTCTCAAGCGACGAATCGAAATTGGTACTATAAATATCATCTTAAATAGCTCAACGTTATATATGTATCACTTACAATCAGGTGAAATTGAATAAATAAAGTGTAACCTGTGCTTGTGCTTAAACACTATACATAAGTTAAAGCTTTGTTAAGTTGCAAGTTTAAATTTAACCACAATGATCATGCTATATAAGTTAACTTTATGTATAAAGGCATAGATAACATAGAATCCATATAAAAGGCAGTTAAATGATAACACGTGAAAGCTTTAAGATTACTTGAAGATTATTGTAGTTAACTATTAACAGTAACTGTAGTTGTGTAGTTAAAAGAAACATGTACAAGTATCGTTATAAGACACGCACAAACAAAAAAAACTTTAACTGTTATTTGACAACTGAAAGATTAACTTAAACCTGATATAAAGAGTATTAAATAAATAAAGTAACCATCTTAACATTCCCACTGTAAGGGTTCGAGGTCTTCTCAACATGGAGAGGGTGATGGCGGATTTGTCAGGATGCTTTTCGTGACCGGAAGTTTGAGCTTAACGGGAATCGAACCCGCGCCACTTCCGGACGAAACGCCTTCACTTCACAAAATGAACTGACGATTATACACCAGCTGGTATACGCCCACTGCTGGCCATAGAACTCTCACAAGGGTATAGGATATCTTGAATGATCCTGTGTTGCTCTCGTTCAGCTGTTTCCCACTATCTTGATGTTCAGGTCCACCTTTTCAGGACTTCGTACCCAACACAAGTTAAGGACATCGTTGTTAACGATACATCAAATATGGTTAAGGATACTGAATGGAAGGACCTAACCTATTAACTGGAGGGAATGATAAAAAGCGACTTAACAGTGCTAGTACATCACATCTCAGAGAACGTCCAAGCTTAACAGAACTTTTGTATTCCGGTTTGAAGGACGCTGCAGCTAATGAAACTACTAAAGAAGTAGGATTTCATATTTGAACGACAAATTGCGCTCGTAGTTTATTATTTTAGTTTAAGTTTAAGTTTTTTTTTTCAATTAGGAGACGAGTCGATCGAGATATTCTTCTGATGGTAAGTGATACGCCTGCCCATAACAACGTGGCACTAGTTAGGATGATATACACAGCACCACATTGCGCTCGTCCTGTGAGATAAAAGATGTTAACCTAGTAATTCACTAGCTGCAGCGCCCTTCAAAACGGAAGAGTATTGTTCAGTCCTGTTTGTCGGCTGGAATAGGAACTGCAGACGGTCTCCAGCAACAGACACCAATGAACGCTACTCTTGTGGTTTTACAAACTACAGCACCCTTCAATCAGGAGCGCTACAATGTTCACAAACAACCGAAATACCATCTTCAGTGGTAAGACTCTGACAAGAGAAACCTGTCACCAATTAAAAAATATACGATATCACTCAGAAAATCTTCGATAGGAAAGTGGGTGGTGGAATGGAGGAGGAGGTGTGTGTACCTGGTGAAGAGGGCAGCGAAGAACCAGGCGAGCGCGCAGATCAGCGTCGCCCGGGTCTTGGTGCAGACGTACCCAGCGCGGAGGGGCTCGCAGATCGCGTAGTACCTCTCGAAGCTGATCGCGAGGATCGTGAGGACCGACGCGTGGGCCACGGTCAGCTCGACGAACGGGACCGCCAGACCTGGAGAACAGAATACAATGAATATTACGAAGACCATTTCATCTTCACACTTATAATAGCCTGAAACATCCATATTAAAGTCCAGACTGTATACACTTGGCTTTCAGTCCCTGGTTCGATTCGTAGACCCAGTGTTGGGAAGCCTCCGAAGGTGGATCGACGATCTGGTGGAAATCGCGGGAACCCACTGGATGCGAGCAACGCGGTAGCGATCGATGTGGAGATCTTTGGGAGAGGCCTATGTCCAGCAGAGGACGTCTATCGGCTGATGATGATGATCATATTGTAATTTTCTTTTTAATTTCACAATGCGAATAGAGGACAAAGGTAATCCCTGCCTGTCGTACTAGGCGACTAAAACGGTCCTCGGGTTCGTGGGCTACAAATGTATGATCTTGTATTTGCTGTAGCACAGCGTGGGTGCTAAGGAGGACTTTGCCCATCCGTGGGATGTTTGAGCCAGCGTACAGAGGAGCACCAGTATGTGAGATCCTGGAGCTCTTCTTAAAGCAGTCACGAAGACCACCGAGGGGAGGTGTTAGTGGGTAGAAGCCCCACATAATAGTCCTCCTTCCAGAAGCAAGGTAACTTTTAAGATGATTTCCTCCGCAAACAAAAGATGGCAGCACTGTTGTTCTTAACTCATCAATCATTATTTGTTTTTTCTTGTAAACAATTAAGCAAGGAACTAATAGATCACCTGATGGTAAGTGATACTCCTGCACATAATGTGGCGGTAGTTGGGATAATAAATACGACACCACTTTACGCTTGAGACGTAAGATGTTAACGCCTTTCAATCCGGAACACAGTTTACACACTGCAGTTTGGCGGCAGAAGTAGGCTCTGCTGTGATACCTGTGATGTTCATCTGATGGTAAGTGATACGCCTGCTCATAACAAATAGGCACTAGTTAGGATGATATACACAGCACCACATTGCGCTCGTCGCCTGAGATATAAGATGTTAACCTAGTAATTTCACTAGCTACAGCGCCCTTCAAAACGGAACAGTAATGTTTGCACAGTACTGTTTGTCGGCTGGAATAGGAACTGCAGACTGTCTCCGGCAATAGAGACCTACCGGTAAATGTAGTGACGAGCAAAGCAAGAAGACCAAGACTTGGACATTCTAGGTATTGGTCTAGGTCTTGTCTGTTGGTCCTACGGTTTCTCCTTTAACCGGTCGCACTGTAGCATCAGCTCACTGCCATCGATGGCGAGGATAACACGAGGAAACATTAAAAACAACCTTCGTATTATCTGAACCATAAATTCGACCCGCATTTCTATTTATCTATTGCTCCGAGTTATTTTTTTTCCTTTCGCCGCCAAATAGACTTTTTTTTTTTTTTTTGGCAACTGATTTATGGCAACGAGATAGTGAGGTATTGCTCTGTCAATTATATCTCGGGACAAGCGGGAAACATGTTGCCGTTACAGGAAAAACAGTTTTTTTTTATTCAATTATGCCATAAGATGACCTGGATGTTAGAATGGTATATCACCATCATCAGCTACTGTCAGACGTCTACTGCTTAACACCGGCCTCCACCGAAGATCGCCAGGTTTGTAGAGGTGTTATCATCGTCAGCCGATAGACGTCCACTGCTTGACATAGGCCTCCTCTAAGGATCTCCACATCGATCGGTCACATCCAGTGGGTTCCTGCGGTTGTCACCAGATCGTCGGTCCACCTTGTGGAAGACCTCCTAACACCAGTAAATTTGGACAACAAGCAGGTCAGCTTGGGTTGAGTTCCGTCAGTTGTTATGCGGAACCCCTTACATCCCTAGGATGGTATACACTGCACCGCATTGCGCTCGTCGTCTAAGACGTAAGATGTTGAGTCTCCTTACCATAATTGCAGTACCTACAGCACCCTTCAAAGTATGGGTGCGATTGTCGGAGACTGTCCACCTACAACAACAGCTACTATTTCTGCAGACAAACAGTAGTATCGTCGGATTTGAAGGGCGCTGTTGCTAGTGTAATTAATGACGTAGTAATAGTGCAGTGTGTGTCATTCTAACTATGTTGTTATTGGTGTACAATTTATCATCATCAATATCTGGTTACCTACTTAGATTGTCTCCAGCAACAGAGGCCTTGCATCAGCTACGCCACCGCGTTCTACCTGAAGGCTGTTCTCTGGTGACCACTTTCGAAGACTTTCATATATCTGCTATGATCTCTATCGCCGGAGACCGTTTAGGTACCACCGCAGCGGCTATTGCAGACGCCTAACAGTACTATGCAAACATAACTTTGTTCCGGTTTGAAGGGTGCTGTAGCTAGTGAAATTACTGGAGTAATGAGATATAAGATCACGTTGTTATGGGTGTATCACTTACTTTCAGGTGAACGTCTTACTTGTCTCGTCGCTTCGTTGAACTAGTATATCTTCAATCGAACGTACTGTTCGATCTACTACGTATGAAACGGTTTGAAGACATAAAAGAGAAGACCGGATGTAAATACCATCAGATAAAAAGAACAGCTGATGATCTTTTCCTTGGTGACTTGGTTTCCTGAATATGATCACCAAACTTCAATTTGAGACGGCACCTGATGATGATGATATGTATATAATTGTGAAGCATTAACAAAACGTTCAATAGATTAATATTCAAATGCCGACGCTGAAGCCATGGATCAAATTGTACAATAATCTAATTGTGCTGATCTGAACAATGCTCGACACGCGCACACTGCATCGCATCATTCATTTAAACGTAAATCAATCACCGATCAGCTGAGTAATTAATTGGCGAACACACTGCAACGTGCGTGCAATTTAGATAACAGTGACGGGGGCCGTTCGTGTTGTAATTAAATTCCCGTGTTGACGGAATGCTAATATGTCGCGGATATTGTGTAAAACTACTATATATAACTTAACTAACTTAATTTAACTTAATTTCCTGTTAGACTCCCTTCGCCATTAACAGTAACTTAAGATATTAGACACGAGAGCATTCATAAGTTTAACACTAGTAGATTTAACAATAACCTCAGTCCGTTACCAAATAATATAGATATATATATATATATTACTATATAAGGTATATCATAAGAAAGAACAGCGTATAATGTACTACATCATCATCCAAGTTTACTGTTGTCCACTGCTGGGCATCGCGTTCTCAATTGATTTCCATTAGATCGGATCATCACCTATATCCAAACAATTCCCTGCGTTCATAACAAGGTCTATATGGCTTATCGCTTGATTACGATCTCACCGGTAAGCAGTGATTTTATTTTATTGTACGTAGTGGCGGGATGAGCAGGTCATTAACCTGATGGTAAGTATTACGCTTGCCCATAATACCATGGCTCTAGGTAGGATGATATACACTGAAAGTTCCGTCGCTATAGACATAAAATATTTAGTCTAGTTAGCAATTTCAGTAGCGGCAGCGACCTTCAAACCGGAACACGATAATGTTCACTCTGTGCTGTTTGCCGGCTGCAATAGAAGCTGCGGTGGCATCTTGACAGTCACCACCAGCAGTCTCCTACCACCAATACGCCTCCCCATAACATCTCGCCATAGACATATAATGTTAAGCATCATAACCACAGCAATTTCACTAGCTACAACGCCCTTTAATCAGGAACACAGTAAAATCTGCACAATACTGTTTGTCAGCTGCAATAGGACCTGCGGTGGTACCTGAACGGTCTCCAGCAACAGAGACTTACCAGCAGTATAAATATATAACAAAGTATCTTCCTACCTTATAATACTAAGAACAGTACTGAACAAGTTTCGCGGAAAGAGTATTTTAACATGTTGAATGTGATGCGATGATATTCGCGATTCTTAACATCAATCATCATCATCAATCAAGCCAAAGACGACCTTAATACTGATAAATAGAGATCAAAGTCGATCATTCTCGAGGAGAGTAAAAGAATACGTCGGTAGTGCGGCGAGGAAGAATTCACCAAACGTTTACTTTATTGCACTTAATTAGGACGGACTGTGGTTCCGACTGCAGTGTAACGACTCGAACCGGACGAAGGAATGTAGACTTTAATATGTTAGGAGAAGAACTGAAGTCGTCTGCAGCCGGTGTAGTATCGTTGGCTTAGACAGTTTAATACAATGCCGGCATGTGCCACCAATGGACAATGGAGCGGGCGCGGCGCAGTGCGCGCGTTATTGCGTGCGGCGGTTGGGGCGGTGTGAAAAATTTAATTGCTTCTACATACAAACCATAAAATTCTGGATGTGGGTCACAATTGACAATTGGAGCCTTTTTTTCTTCCGTTTTAATTTAGAAAATATAACCGAAGGGATATCGGGCGGAAAAACCGAATTCGGTGGAGATCGCTAAGAGTTATTTGATGCTAGTTACATTCGATTAGTCCCACTAGAAATATATTGGGGAAGTTTATATTTATTAAGGGGTGTGACAACAACACAAGATCCAAATCAATCTCACCTGCTCATGGTTCACCCTGCTAATCCACAAAATCTTTGGCTCTCACCAATCCGCATTGAGCCTGTGTGATAAAAAATGACCCAATCCCCCTACAGGAATTCCTACAGTCGGCAGACTCTAGTGCCCGGTGGGACCAAAGGTCTGGTCTGTCTGCCACTGAATGCAGGCACTACAAGATCGATCGATGTGGAGATCTTAGAGGATGACCTGATGATGGATGGATATTCAGCAGTAGATGGCAGTAGACTGTAATGATTATGGTGAATAATACAAGTAATAATTACAGCTTTGTTGCTGTGATACGATATGGTGAAGGCCAGTCGTGGTGTGTCTAGATTCTGCAGAAAGTTGACATTAATAATCAAATGTGCAGCATCTCTAGAAATTTAAAATATCTCATTGATGTTTGAAATATTATTATTACGAGTTTGTGTAATATTTATTTTATATGTACATACGTATGTCTGAGTATATGCCTGATGAGTTATAGGTCTCTGTTGCCGAAGACCGTCTAGGTAAGCACAGTATTGTCTACACTTTAAAGGGTTCTAGTTTTAAGGTCGCCCTAGCTGTTGAAATCACTAGACTAATACAATTAACATCTCGCAAGATAGTGTAGTATATATCATCCTAACTAGTACCACATTGTTATGGAAAAAGTATAAATTAACCATCTACTGAACATGTTACTCTCCTCACACACTCGTTTAGTTGGATCATCAATCATCCATTTAAGCTCATTCCATTCATCCTGAGGAGTATCAGAAATGGCTATTATAAATCATTGTTTCAGTTAAAAGTCATTCACATTTCCTTTTAACTTTACCGCATTATATATAGTATACTATACGCGTAATTGTATCGCGCTACCCGCCTACACTGTGACCACACTTCAACACATAAGTCACGGTACATCGTTAGTTTAGTGCCAACAATTGATACCTAAAACTCGGCGCAGATGTTTCGTCCCATAAAGCTGTCCTGCGCTAATGTATAATATTACACTAATTAAGATCTTAGCTTCTTGCCAGACTTGTTCTTGGACTAGCCTGTCGCCGGAGACAGCGGCTGACAGGTTATAATTAAAAAAAAAAATACCGCTGAGTACTACTGCGTTTAATAAATCTAGTGATAACTGATGGATTCATAGTCTACACGGCGCCGTGTAGTCGGCCTCTCGAAACAGCGGCAACGGTTTCATGTAGGCAAACAAGCACTAGATACTTTAGCTCCCTAAAACTATCTAAATAATAATCTCCTAACACATTCAAAAGGTCTGCAACTGCTTCTTTTCTCATCGCATAGCTTGCTATGTGCAGGATGTTCATCTTCGTACCCTTGAAGCGTATTTGTCTCTTGCAGTAAGGTTCCAGAGATCTTTTCTTTCGGGAACACTTAAGTTGTGAAATGAGCTGTCTGCTTAGGTTTCCTTTAGGAGCTACAGCATACAGATTTCCATAAAGGACGTGAAAAGATTTCTTTAGGATAAGCAACATCTGCTGTTACTGATGTTTAAAGATCTTAGTTATATAGATCTAGTTGTTCCTCGCCTCCTTTGCAGGACCTAACATAGAATTAGATTTGAAATATGTCAGAAATATTTATGCTCGACGGCTACCTGCAACCCCCTTTTCTTTTTTAGGTTTTGGGGGAAAATCTTCGAAAGATACCCTGCCTTTGGGAGGAAGTCAAGTTGCGTGAGTTTTTTACTCATACTTTCGGAGAGACTCCGAGATAATAGGGGGACCGGAAAGTAATGTCGTTTCTGCGCATGCCAATACTTGATTGTCATTTGTCAGCTCATTGTTTTGTTCAGAGGCGTACCAAAGACATTGTGAGGTTATAGTGATTTCTTTACTTATAGACAATTGAATTACAATTTTTTTTTGTAATTTTGGGTAAAATGGCCAGCCAAATACCAGAAGAGGTACACATCCGGCATTGCATGCTCTTTGAGTTTCGCAAGGGAAATAACGCAACAGTTGCTACCAAAAACATTTGCGATGTTTATCCAAATGCACTGGACATTCGTAAATGCCAAAGGTGGTTTTCCAAGTTCAAATCGGGTAATTTTGATCTTTCCGACTCGTATCGATCAGGAAGACCATCAGCGTTAGACAACGACGTGTTAAGGGCGGAAGTGGAAGCAAATCCGTGTCAGACGATCGAGGAATTGTCAAACAGTCTCAACAAACCTTGGTCGACCATCCAAGAACATTTGAAGCAGATTGGAAAAGTAAGCAGAGCAGGTGTTTGGGTCCCGCATAATCTGTCCGAACAGAATAAGGCTAACCGATCAATCACATGCAACTTATTGCTTCAACGACACAACACAGAAGCGTTTTTTGATCGCTTGATCACAGGAGATGAGAAATGGGTCCTGTATGATAACCCAAAACGCAAAAGGCAGTGGCTCTCTCCAAATGAAATCCCTCGGAGTACTGCTAAGCCAGGTTTACACCCCAAAAAAGCGCTTTTGTGTGTTTGGTGGAGTATTCGCGGCATTGTTCATTTTGAATTACTGAAACCTGGAGAAACTGTTACTGCAGACCTCTACAGCGAACAATTGCAGCGAGTCAATCAATCTTTAATTGAAAAGTGGCCAGCGATTGTCAACCGAAAAGGCGTCATTCTCCAACATGACAATGCAAGACCGCACTGCGCAAAGCGAACTCTAGAAAAAATTAATGAATTGGGGTGGGAGGTGCTGCCTCATCCACCATATTCGCCCGATGTTGCACCATCGGATTTCCACTTATTCCGAGCGCTGCAACACTTTTTAAGTGGCAAAACATTTGCAAATTTGGATGATATCCAAAATGCCATCTCTAGATATTTTGCCGAAAAACCAATTAATTTTTATCGATCAGGGATTGAAAATTTACTCACTAGATGGCAAAAGGTTATTGACAATGATGGGGAATACATCATTGATTAAAAATAAAGACTCGTTAAAAATGTATGTGTTTGTATTTAGCGTAAGAAAACGACATTACTTTCCGGTCCACCTAATATGTTATAGAACGCACCGGTTCCACTCTACCACTTTGTAATACCTTTGAGGAGGAGCCTTACCTTCCTAGGCCATCGCTGAGCCGCATGCTGTTCCACGCAGGTTAGCTTGGTAAGCGATATGTGCCTCCACCCTCAAGGCCTGCGAAACTCCTAGACCCTTTTAGTCGCCTTCTACGACTGGAAGGGCTTATGTATCCTATTCTTACTAGCCCGAGACTACAAAGCTGCTCACGCCGCCCATAGGACTTGTTCCTATTATTAACATTCTCCCAACTCCATTTGGATTTTTTTTTATATAATTCGTCCATAGGTGAGCTATAAATGGCCGAAGCAGTATCACCACTAAATCTTGAGTATTTACGTATAGTATTAGTTGTACATGTTTAATGTTAGTACATAGAAATGTATATTTATCTATTTGTACTAAAATATTATTATAGATCTGCGAAACTATTAGACGTAAACACTCAATATTTGGTGGAAAACAAGAGCAAGCAAATTGCCTTTTCTTTTTGGGAGTATATGTATATATTTACATATATATATATAGATTATGCGAAAGCAATCCCCAAAAAGAAAAGGCTACGGAGCAACTTTGTTATCACACTCCGCTCATGATTGCTCCTCGCACGTCAATATACAACAATAAATGTATTGTTTACGATCTTAATTTAGAGAAAGCTTAAAGTGGAATTTATAGAAGAACTCCCTTTTAAGTAATAATTGTTTTTTTTTTTAATTTGCAACACCGTAGCGGCGCTCGTAAAGACTGCGGAGTAACGACGCATTTTCAATATTGAATCCTTTGCATATGCATCGCGCGGGCAGCGTCGTCGGGCGACTTCGAGCTTTATTAACACAGTTCAAAAGCTCCGCCGGAGCTTTTTCGGGGTGGAGACACATCGGACATACGGGTGGTCGGCGAGTTGTTTTCAAGCAAATAATGCAGCCGCAGCTCTGCTTAATTGAGACTGAACATTACATTAGGGACCGATATTTACGTACATCATAAATACGAAAGTAATCTGTTTGTTCAGAACGTTGAGACCGCTGAAGCGATTTTGTCCGGTTTAAAGGTGGACAGGAGTTTCTAAAAGGATATGATGTCATCGTCTACTGTTGAACGTTTGCCTTACTAATTGTTGTCATTATCGTACAGCACAATCTTTGTAAATTTGTAAATAGAAGTCAAATTGTCCTAGAGTTTTCTTTTTAGTCGCCTTTTACGACAAGCCGACGGCTGAGCAGTGATGAGGGTATTTTAATATTAAAAAGGAATTTATTTTTAGTAAATGATACTTTATATAATAGGAGTAAAACTAGAAATGGATATAATAAGCAATGAGAGTTTACTTAGAGATACATAGAGATCTATAGTCTTTTCTATAGACCATCGATCTGGTGAAGATAGGGAATCATGGGATGCAGGTGGAATTGAACCAACCACACTGGAGATCGACTGAGATGATCAGCTGTGGGCAACAATAAGCTATTTAGATTTTTTTTTAAATAGACCTATAAAAAAATATAGTATCTACACTTTAGATAAAACGAATCCTATGTATAGTTTATTTTGGTAGTAGGTCTATCCTGCTGTAAGCTCTCTAGGTAAGTACCACAGCAGCGAATATTTCTGTCGTGAAACAATAGTATGCAAACATTACTGTGTTCCGGTTTGAAGGGTGCTGTAGCTACTGTAATAACAGGTAAACAAAATAAAACAAGGGTAACGAGACAACGTCTTACGTCTCAGACGATGAGCGCAATGTGTTGCAGTATACATCATCCTTATTAGCATCACGCTTTTATGGGGGAACACATCACTTATTATCAGGTGAACGTCTTCCTCTTGCGCATAATTGAATAAGAAATAATCATCTTTTCGATTATTAGATGCAAAACCGCGTACGCAACTAGTGTATGATCTAAAACCTTAATGCCTAGTAATAAAGTAATACGGCGGAGTGACCATATCATGAATATTCACGATTTTAAATAACTTACACCGGATGTGGAGGGGGCCGTCTAATGTTTCCGTCCCCGTACGAGCCAAATTGTTATTTAATGGATCGTAAGGTGCGGAGCGTCAGCCGGCAAGTGTGCTCCGGGTTGTTCGTGCGACAGCTTATGCAAATCTCACCCGCTGTTCACTTCGATTAACTACCCCACCGTAACAAATGTATAACGTGTAAACAACCCCGTCATTCAGCTGATTAATAATAATATATATATAAAAGATTTCCACATACGTGGAGACACATCACGATGTATCTGGAAGCATAAGGCCTGGAGACTTGAAATTTGATAGGAATATCCCATTCGTACCCCTATTTAAGCTGTTACGAGGGTATTACGAACAGCAAAGCGGGTGGGGAACAGCAAGTAAATAAATAATAATGAACAGCCTATTTAATGTTCTCACTGCTGAAACTAAAGGCTCTCTCTCATAATGAAAGAGTCAAGGTCGTTTATTCACCACGCTGAAGTAGTGCAGTGGGGGATGTCACAAGTCCAAGATAGGTGCTGTATCGAAATATGTCAATTTCCTAACAATGTTTCACTTCACCGGAAGCTCTAGACGTATAGCGATCACAACCACTTTACCTGGTTCTATAATCAGGATTCCCGAATTTACCTTTTAAAGAAGTAAAGGTTCTGGTCGATATATAAGTGATGGAATATTCTAGATCAGCAGGCTTCATCATCCACGGCTTCATTGTCGCTTATTATCGTGTGACATGGTGACACTCCTCTTGCGTCAGAAATAGACTGTGAAGTCTAATTAGCTACTACTGCAACTTGAAACAGTAGTGTTGAAGTATTACTGTGTTCCGGTTTGAAGAGCACTGTAGTTGCTGTGTATATCGTCTCAGTTAGCGTGATATTGGTAGGCACATTACTTAAAGAAAATCAAAAAGTAAAGCTACTCACATAATTCCTTCCCCAGAACCCAAGTTTCCGGTTTAGAGTTCACCTCGACTAGTACAGTGGGCGTGCACACCAGCAGCACCATCAGGTCGGCGATGCTCAAGTTCACTAGGAATATGTTAGTGGAGTTCCTCATGTCCTTCGTCTTCAGTATAACTATGGGCACCATCACGTTACCTATCACACCTAAGCACATTATCACTATGCAGAACGTCATCGACGTCGCCTTTATGTAATACGGTATCTCGGCGTACTCCGTGAAGTTGTCGGCGGACATCTCGAAGCTCGCATTCGAGTTCTCGAATGTCGAATTCGCCTCGAACTCGAATCTCGTCTCGAACAGTTCCCCGGTCTTCGGGTAAGGGCCGTGCCCCCCCACATTTTTGTAAGTGTAGTTGTGTACGCGGCCGTCGGTGTAGTGTATCGGTGCGCTCGCATTAGTCGGTGTGTGCGTCAGGTTGGCTATTGAAATCATGTGCGTGCGGCGCGGCTGGTCATCGGATTATAGTTTCACATCTTCCTTGCCCTCACCGCGTATCCCTGGTGCTTCATCACCTCAGCCAGCTAACTGACCCACTTCCTCCCAATCTGCAACAAAAGGATTCATTTATTTATATCTAAACTGAACAAAGAGCGACTACCTAATGAGAATCGCGGGAACCAACTGGATGCGAGCAACGACTGACAGATCGGTGTAGATCTTTGTGGGAGATCTATGACAGCCATCTGAAAAAAACCATGGAGTGGACGTCCACCACCTAAGGATGATGATGATAAATCAAGTTTAAATATCAATTAAAATTTTGCCTTCTCTCGTTCTCTCACCGTCTCTATTATCGGTGACCGTCAAAACAGATACCACCTGCAATTTCTATTTCTTCCAAATAGTTGGGAACAAACATTACTGTGTTCCGGTTTGAATGTCGTGGTAGCTAGTGAAATTATTGAGATAATCAGTCGTGAGACCTAGCGCAAGTAGTGCAAAGCGATGAAAGAAAGAAAGGAACAAATTTAACATAGATATTAGTTGATGCTTCCTGCAACCTTCACCAGATCGTCGGACCACCTGGTGGGAGCCCTGCCCATACTACGTCTTCCGACACGCGGTCGCTATTCGAGGACCCTGGTACTCCATCAGCTGTAAGTCGTTCGAGCGACGTATCCTGCCCATTGCCACTTGAGGCTATCAATCTTTTGAACTGTGTGGTATTTAGCAGCTGGATGTGAGCAGCGCAAATCGATCGATGTGGAGGTCTCTGGGAGAGGCATATGTCCAGGAGTGTCTGTCGGCTGGTAATGATGATGATGATGCAAGCACAGAAATAATATCATTAGGTCATTAGATTGAACGATAATAATATCTTAACTGAATCTTCGATGTTATGGTCTAGGAAATCACCATCAGATGAATGTCGTGCTTGAAAAAATATATGTAGATCATCATCATCATCTTTCACGTCCACTACTGGACATAGCTCATATGAGATCCAAAAATATATGAGTTTGTTCTAGTAAAATCTTTACTTAATCTAAGTAGAAACGTGAGCCAAACAAATAAGTATATAATATATCCTTAACTTGTCATAACTATTTACTCATCGATCTGATAAAATAACCAGCATCAAGTTGTGATAAAAACAAAGTTGTAATGGACCATAAATAATCATAAATGTGGTACTCTAGTAGACATTGGTGATGGTGATGTATTTCATCCAAATCCTATAAGGTTTAAAGAATCAATAATTCGTTTGTTATACTAATTGCCAATTTTTTTTATATTTAATTAATCGATACGAGCGATATGTTCACCTGATGGTAAGTGATACGCTAATAACAACGTGGAGCTAGTTAGGATGATATATACTGTATCACATTGCGCTCGTCGCCCGAGACATAAGATGTTGAGTCTCTTTACCCTAGTATTTACTACAAGTAGTAGCTACAGCGCCCTTCAAACCGAGACACAGTAATGTTTTCACACTACTGTTTTGCGACAGAAATAAGGGTTGTGGTGGTACCTACCCAGTCTCCGACAACAGAGACTTAACACCAGTACATTTATTATCAAGATTTCTCTTTATTATCATTTTCATGAATCATCTTTGACCGCCATCTTGTTTATGATGACAACCCGCCCAATTTAAATATTAACAAATGTTTGCGTTCTCAAATTAAACCCTCCATTACTCAGAGAAACATTACCACAGATTAAAACTATGTAATGTTATTTGCCACCGGAACTTAATTGCGGATACGGATGCAGCGGGGAACCGGATGCCGTCCCTGATTTAATTAAAAAACAATCTAACGCGATGACCAGTTACATTCTCTTTGTAATTATACCATTTATTTGCGGTCATTCAACTTGGTGGGGGATGGAATCCAACCCCTCTCCTACATCAAGAATTCCCACTGCTACTCCACCTTAGTCTTTCGTGGAAGTAAACTAAGGTATGACTCCATGACATTTGCTGATGATAAACCGCCTTTGCTAAAGAGGTTCAGCAATTATGTCATTAATTTCACTATCAGCAACGTCCTTCGATCCGGAACACAGTAATGCTTGTACACTAATGTTTGTCGGCAGCTGCAGTGGTAACTACCAAGATGGCCTCCGGCAACCGCCCCCCTGTTTCTTCCTACAAACAGTAGTGTACTAAAATTAATGTGTTCCGGTTTGAAAGGCGTTATAGCTAGTGTAATTACTGAAGTAACGAGTCAACATCTCATGTATCAAGCGTCTGCAGTACATATCTTCCTAACTATGGAATAGAATTATGGGCAGGAGTATCACTTACCATCAGCTGAACGTCCCATTCCTGTCTTCGTCCAATTGAAAAAAAAAAAATCAGCCCACTGTCGTCCACAGCTGGACATAGGTCTCTCTCAATAAAATCTGTTTCGGCAATTACTTTTTTAATTTCAAAACCAGTTGAGCAATGTTTGTCCAATGTTTGGCCAACATTGGCGCATGTGTGCCACACGTCAGTACAACAAAGCGCGCAACGCCTTAAGTGCTCACCAGCTCCGCAAACATCTTAAGCAAATATGTTTACATTCAAGATGTCTACAGGTAAACACATTTTAAAATGCAGTTTACATTTCGCATGGTATATACACTTTTAGACTTTTCCAAAGTACTAACACCTTAAATGTCCATCTGTTCATCACATAAGATGTTGAGTACTGTTACTCCAGTAATTTCACTAGCTACAGTCATTCAAACCGGAAGTAGAAGAAGTCGTTTCGGTGGCTACTTATATGGTCTCCAGCAACATAGACCTACCACCAGTAAGGGATGAAAGATTATATTAGAAATTTATATTGTCTAGGTAGTAGTAAGAAAATATTCCTATATTCAGATTTGAAGGCCGTTGTACCTAAGTTATTAGAGTAATAAGACTTTTCCTCTAAATTTAATGAGTAAAAAGAAATAATTCACGAAGTTTGTTCACCGGAAGTGATTTCCTTTTTATCACCATTCCATAGGGTGTAAAACTTTAAGGGCACTTCGAATGACAAATATCCGAGTATTCCAATTGAAGACGATAAGTCAGGAGACTATTTCAGAAGTTCCACCATTTCCACTCGAATTTGATGATGTCTTTTGGCCCCTTCCGGCGGAGTTTGGACCCAGTAAAGTTTTACTGCTACATAATAAATTCGATAGGCATCCACTTCGAGGAATCGCAGCCGGAATATTCCCATACATGTAAATAACCTTATAAGTTTATATCAAAACCCCGTCGAATTCTAGATTTATTCTGCATGAATACTAATGAGGTACTAAATCCATTGCCATCAGCTTTCAGCAGAAGAACCTGTTTATAGGGATGATGATGGGTTTCTATTAGATATCCATATCATTTTATCCACTTGAATCGATGGTCTTTTTCCGATTGATAGGAGCCTAGGAATCATAGACAACATGTCTAATGGAAACCGTCTAGACTAGCCATCGCCGTCTAGAATTGTCTTCTAGCTAGATGCTCATTGTATTTGAATATTGAATGGAGAGTAGATGAAACAATAAACATACATATAGTAAGAATTGATTATTAAAAGAAATCGTTAACTGATTGTAAGTGCCAATCTGGTTAATCATAATGTAACGGATTCATTGAAAAAATATAATTTTTTTCCTCATCGTTTTCTTGCGAAGAATGTCATAAATACTATATCAACGACGTAAACTACTTGCTGAGTAATAAACGAGGTTATAAATAAGATGAAATCCGCTCCCACCGCTCGCGAAGGTCCAAGTTTTCAATTAAACACTGCATCGGTAAAGCATTACGCATGTAACACAAACCTGCTGGTGGTTGACCATTTGACTGTCGAACTTTGAGGTCAAATAATGAATGGGTCGCCAGGAATTTCCAAACTGATCTGATAGGCCCATGTTGTCGGAAATAGTTTAAGTACTACCGCTATTTCTATTTCTACCCAAAAACGTTAGTTTGCTATCATTGCTGTGTTCCGAATATTTGAAGGGCGCTGTAACTACCCTTCAAATCTTCTCCAGTTAATTACAATAGGTATAGTTTCTGAAAAACGAAAGGCGGGTAGAAGTAAAAAATCATGGTTGAGAAATAACAGGGAATGGACTGGCATATCTGAGGTGTACGATTTGTTCCGCCGAACCAGAGACGGAAAGGACTGTACCACGCTGATCGCCAACCTTCACTAGTCGGAGAGACGCTTTAAAAAAAAGAAGAAGTAGCTGGATCGACAGAAGACAGCTGGAAGAACATCGGGGTAATGATATTTAACGTCTTATATATAAATATATATATTTTTTTTTTTACTCATTCCCCTGCGTATGGCGGGTCAGGGCCTTTATTTGCACTTTTCGAATACATCACACTTATCATCACTATTTCTTTACAACTAGTTTTCTCGTTCCTTTCTCTCACACTTCTATCTTTCATGCCTTTCTTATCTTTCTTCCTGTTTTGTTCTCCGCCTCGTTTCTTTCGCTCTCCATTCTATTCCTTCTTTCATACCTCTCGCAAGATGTGTAAGGATTTCAGTCGCCGCGTCGATTCTTCTGCAGCTTTGCATTTCAATTTTTTCAGCTGTGACGAAATTCATTCCATTTTTTACTTTTTCATCTATTTTGTTTAACATTTTATTTATTACATCTAACTTATATCAATTTTTATAATGTTTTCTTAATTTAAGTATATCACACTGAGTTTGTTTTTATTATCTTTTGAACTACTGCTTTGCAATAGTCCAAGAACTTTTGGCGACTTTCGTCCTCACTCATCAGAGAGGCAACCGCTCCTATGTCTAATCTTCTTCTTATTCGAATTTCTAAATCCGCCCTCTCCCGCCCGAATAAGGGACAGGAGAGCAGGATGTGCACCACGGTCTGGTCCACCTCCGGGTCACAGGGGCACGCGGGACTCTCCTTGAGCTTGAACCTGTGGAGGTACTCGGAGAATCCCCCGTGCCCGGTGAACAACGTCTTATATTTGAAAGCGATGAGTAAAATGCGGCGCTGTGTATATCATCCTAACTATCTACAGGTTGTTCTGAGCAGATATATATAGGAAGGGTTGAAACTTAAATATATATTTCATATGATATGTCCGTTTAAAAATGGTGTCTTGTGTTTCTTTACCTCAATAATTTCACTAGCTACAGCGCCTTTCAAACCGGAACACAGTAATATTTACACACCGATGTCTGTATATAAAAATAGCAGTAGCGGTGGTACCTACATAGAAAAGATTGCAAAATTTAATTATTAAAAATTAACTCAAAATCTCTTACATTAGAGGGTAATTATTTCCTGGTTACTAGTAAACAAATTAAGGTCTAATTTGTTAGGTCTTATTAATAGATAGATTTCCAATGACCTTTGAGTGTTTTGAATCTATTTAGATCATTGTATTCGTTCATACGTCCGCGCTGTTTGTAAACGTCGATCAATCCTGTCTTACTGGCGATAAATACTCTTAATAGCACACACACACACACACAGACACATCTATATATACATACAAACATGAATTGATAACACACACAAAATCGAAGGTGAAGTTTCTGTACTGATTTGAGAAGGGTGTGAAGAAGTAATCAACGTATACCTTTACTAGTGGTAGATAGCTCAGCCGTGTAGTCTCAGGCTAGTAAGAATAGCACTAAGGTAAGCCCTGCCTGTCATAGAAGGAGATTAAAAGGGTCTAGGAGTTTTGTGATCCTTGAGGGTGGAGGCCTTTATCACTGAACAAGCGATGTAGAATGGCTCAACGATGGTGCCTAGACATCGTCTTTTTATTTCTACATCCTGTAAAAGACTTGAAATTCATAAAAAACATCTTTACTTCTTGCTTTCTTTTTCTGCTTCTATCGCATTCTTTTATAATCTATTTATTTCTTACATCTATTTATCTTCTCTTTTACTCTTTAACAATTTACAATTATAGCTTAATTTAATATCACAGGTTGTTTTCTTGTTGTTTTGTTTTCCTTTTTATCACGACAACATCATCAGCCAATAGAAGTCCACAGCTGGATTTAGGCCTTCCCCCAAAGAGCTCCTCATCGATCGGTTTTGCTCTGCTCGCATCCAGCGGTACCTCACGACCTTCATTTGAAGGAGTCATATGGGGGGATTTGGGACATTTCCCACCACGCTGGCTCAACGCGGGTTGGTAGGAGCCAGTCTCGTGAGTTATTGTCATGTTAATCACATCAGCTGTACCATAATTTTTTTTTACACACCTCCCCAGTTTATTGAGTCTATAGCACTATCTATTCTTTTCTTTCTTTTCTTTTATTTAAATATCATGTTTCCTATCCTATCCTTCGCTCTCTTCTTTCTTTCCTTTCTTTTATACCTTTCCTCATACATACTTCATTTCTCTTTTCACACAGCAACCCATTTCCTTCTCTCTTACCTTTCCCTTTGTTGTCCCATGTTCTCTTATTTCTATCAAATTATGCTTACTTCTATTTTAAGTTCTTACAATTTCTTCCTCCTTTTCTTTTAAATTGCTTTACTTCTTATTACGGTAATAGATATACACGGCGGCAGTTAATTTAAAGTTTAGACAGCAGATGATGAAGCTCTCTCTCGAACGTCAAACGGTTAATTGAAAAAGGGCATCAATAATTCAGCTGAACCGGACCGTCGGCAAGTTTTAATGAAACACACTAAGCCGGCTAAGCCGAAGCCAGACAAAGTGTACTCATCGATCAAATGGATGAAGTGGATCTGTGTAATCTAGGTGTTATTGGAGACGCCGTTTTACGGATGAGCTATTTAGAATCGTATAAGACCTAGACATGCTTTTGTTGGGATTGTAGCAAACAACTACTGGTGGTGAGTCTGTCTACGTAGCTATCGTCATAGCTCTAATTTCCGCTATCAAATAGTAGTGTGTTCCGGTTTGAAAAGTGCTTGTGTAGTTACTGAGGTATTAAGATTTCACGTATCACGCGATGACCATAATGTGGTGCAGTGTATATCAACCTAACTGAAGCCAGACCATCACCTGATGATAAGTGATGCGCCCGTCCATAACAACATGGCGATGGTTAGGATGATATACACAGAACCAAAATGTACTCATCGCTTTAAAATATAATGTCTCGTTATCCTAATAATTCTAGAACGCCCTTCAATCCGGAATACATCGACTGCAACAGGAGCTGCGTTGGTACCAATACGATCTTCGTTGCTGGGGCACACGGCCAAAGAAACCCAACATCAATCAATTTAAAACGTATGATATTATTAAGGGTTTCATATTGGTACTTACATCATTTAATATTAAAACGTAAGTGTTTCACCCTTAACATAAAAGTAGCCGGACCCTTAGATAATTTCGCTAAACAAAAATAAGGGGTGTGTACTTGTTTAATTTACAGCGGTTCCTCTGTCCGGAAATTGAATAATTTATGGGGCACGCTCCGCGCCAGCTGAGCCTGAATTTCAAGATTTTATTTCAACCCTGACATATTGTGTTAAGTTAATGTTTGAAAAATATAAAGAATACAGGGTGTTTAAAAATAAATATGCAATTAGTCACAATTATTTAATGATACATGTTCAGCTGGACAGCGTTTGGGAAACTCCGCGACAACCTCCTACCCCAATGTCTCAAGACGAAAGTTTTTAGCCAGTGTGTCCTCCTCTTCCTAACTTACGGCATAGAGACATGACACCTGACCATCGAGCTGGTCCACCGATTGACAGTAGCACAGCGAGCGATGGCGAGAGCTACGCTTGGCATTTCTCTAAGGGACTCAATCCGGAACGAAGAAATACCACGGAGAACTGAAGTTGTGGACGTAGGTCTCAAGAGTGAAGTGCTGAAGTGACAACGGTAGCCAATGGGGGAGGAAAGTCTTGGAGTGGAGACTGGGTACAGGTCGCAGAAGTATAGGAGACCCTCACTCCAGATAGACCAACGACATCAAAGGGGTCGGAAGACGGCGGATGCGAGAAGCTGAGGATCGCATTTGGTGGAAGACATTGTGGAAGGCATATATCCAGCAGTGGATAAATACGGTTTATTTTAAAAAGAAAAAAAAAAAAAAAAAGAGGGGAGAGAAAAAAAAATTGCAGTTTAAGCATATGGCAATGGAAACCACTCGGGTAATGTAGCTTAAAAAGACCACAATTCTGATTTTCTGTGGGTCATAGAAACTTTCTTCTTAAGGTCTTATTCCACATTTCTAAGGGTTATTGACCTTTCCATATAGAACTTTTGTCTTAATGATCACGCTCCGACATTACACTTCCGGTGGTGGTAGCCCTTTGTTGCTGGAGACCATCCATAGTTACTACCGCAGCTCCTTTTCCAGCCGACAAACAGTACTGCACAAATAGTACTGTGTTCCGGTTTGAAGGTGTAGCTAGTGTATTTATTCGGGGTAACTAAACTTAACAACCCTTGTGTCCAGGCGACGAGCACTTTATGGTGCAGGGTATACCAACGTAACTAGCGCCTCATTATGGGCAACCTATCACTTAATATCAGGTGAACGTAATAAAAAGACAAAGGACAGAAAATTCGCCAATTTCCTAACATCTAGGATAGGCGGATAGAAAGTACTAGGATGTTCACCTGATGGTAAGTGATACGCCTGTCTACAACAATCAGGCGGTGATTAGGATGATATAAGCTGCACCACATTGATCTCTTGAGATGTAAGATGTTGAATGTAGTTAGGTCAATAGTTACACTAGCTACAGCGCCGTACAAACCGGATCACAATACCATCTGTCGGCTGCAATAGGTGCTGCGGTCGCAACTATCTAGACTACCCACGGGTTTCTTTGATTACCTGCAGCTATAAAAGCATTGCTGTACTCCAAACCATGAGAGCCAGAGTACTACTTGCGAGCACTCTTCATCATCAAGAATATAAAGACATTAGACCTTAACAACATGATTATTTTGACCGCAATGTAATTAAAAAAAAAAAAGAACAGTAAGCTTTGTTGAATGTGTAAGCGCAGCTCTTAGTAAACAAGACATGTTATAACCGAATAAAAACAAGTAAATGTTCGAATTTACTCAGCTGCTGCTGACCGTACCTCGTTACTGCCGAACGATAAAATCGAATTAATAAGGAATCGAGGTTGTTGTGTGCGCATTTAAAATGCATAAAGTTTTAATTATTCCGTACGCGGCGATGCAATATCTTCGCCGCTGCAGTTATTACTGCTGCCGGCCATCTTACGCTGGCGATTAGGGAGACAGTTTATTGTAAAGTTTATTCATTATTTAACTGGACTTTCACCTGATGGTATGTTACCACATAATCACGTCGTGTATACTGCACCTGTCCTTGTACATATACGCGGGAATTTAAATCTACTCCAATTGTTTTTTTTTTATACTGCGAAGCTACTAGACGAGTGGGACGTCCAGCGTTAAATGATACGCCCGTCCATAACAACGTGGCGCTAGTTAATATGATACACGCAACACATTATGCTCATCACTTTATGACATAAGATAATAGGTCTCGTTACTCTAGTAATATTCATTGCTACAGCGCCCTTCAAACCGGAACACAGTAGTATTTGAACACAACTATCTGGCGGCTGCAATGGAAACTGCGGTAAATACACTCCTATTGCAACCGCCCAAAAGTAATGTGCAAACATTATCGTGTTCCGGTTTGAAGGGCGCTGTAACTTGTGAAATTACTAGGAGACAACATCATGATAACTAACGCAACATTGCTGTACTTTTACTCTAACAGTATACTATGAAAATGTTATACAAGGTACAACAATACAGAGATCTGTAGGTACTATACAAATAAGAGAGAAACTTCAAACTGCTGCAAGTAGATCAAATAGTGATGTGCGAACATTACTTTGTTCCGGTTTGAAGGGCGTTGTGCAGTATCACTTAGTATCAGGTGAACGTCCCGCTCGTCTCGTCGGTTCATTGAATTAAAAAAAAAAAAAAAGGTGCAGCGACAACACAACAGTATTGTTTTGGAACAGTCGCCGAGTAATACTTGACAGAGGTTACGATCAGACGTAGAAACTCCATACACTTGCTTGCAGTAAAAACTACACTAACTTCTCTTTGTGATAGACGAGCGAGGCCATCACCTGATGATGAGTGATGCGCCCGCCTATAACATGGTGCTGGTTAGGATCATATACACAGCATAACAATGTATCCATCGCCATAAGATATAAAGTCTCATTATTGCAATAATTCTAATAGCTAGAACGCCCTTCAATCCGGAACACATCGGCGGCAATAGGAGCTGCGTTAGTACCTATACGGCCTTCACCGACAGAGACCTACCATAACATATTAGGGGGACCGGAAAGTAATGTCGTTTTCTTACGCTAAATACAAACACATACATTTTTAACGAGTCTTTATTTTTAATCAATGATGTATTCCCCATCATTGTCAATAACCTTTTGCCATCTAGTGAGTAAATTTTCAATCCCTGATCGATAAAAATTAATTGGTTTTTCGGCAAAATATCTAGAGATGGCATTTTGGATATCATCCAAATTTGCAAATGTTTTGCCACTTAAAAAGTGTTGCAGCGCTCGGAATAAGTGGAAATCCGATGGTGCAACATCGGGCGAATATGGTGGATGAGGCAGCACCTCCCACCCCAATTCATTAATTTTTTCTAGAGTTCGCCTTGCGCAGTGCGGTCTTGCATTGTCATGTTGGAGAATGACGCCTTTTCGGTTGACAATCGCTGGCCACTTTTCAATTAAAGATTGATTGACTCGCTGCAATTGTTCGCTGTAGAGGTCTGCAGTAACAGTTTCTCCAGGTTTCAGTAATTCAAAATGAACAATGCCGCGAATACTCCACCAAACACACAAAAGCGCTTTTTTGGGGTGTAAACCTGGCTTAGCAGTACTCCGAGGGATTTCATTTGGAGAGAGCCACTGCCTTTTGCGTTTTGGGTTATCATACAGGACCCATTTCTCATCTCCTGTGATCAAGCGATCAAAAAACGCTTCTGTGTTGTGTCGTTGAAGCAATAAGTTGCATGTGATTGATCGGTTAGCCTTATTCTGTTCGGACAGATTATGCGGGACCCAAACACCTGCTCTGCTTACTTTTCCAATCTGCTTCAAATGTTCTTGGATGGTCGACCAAGGTTTGTTGAGACTGTTTGACAATTCCTCGATCGTCTGACACGGATTTGCTTCCACTTCCGCCCTTAACACGTCGTTGTCTAACGCTGATGGTCTTCCTGATCGATACGAGTCGGAAAGATCAAAATTACCCGATTTGAACTTGGAAAACCACCTTTGGCATTTACGAATGTCCAGTGCATTTGGATAAACATCGCAAATGTTTTTGGTAGCAACTGTTGCGTTATTTCCCTTGCGAAACTCAAAGAGCATGCAATGCCGGATGTGTACCTCTTCTGGTATTTGGCTGGCCATTTTACCCAAAATTACAAAAAAAAATTGTAATTCAATTGTCTATAAGTAAAGAAATCACTATAACCTCACAATGTCTTTGGTACGCCTCTGAACAAAACAATGAGCTGACAAATGACAATCAAGTATTGGCATGCGCAGAAACGACATTACTTTCCGGTCCCCCTATTATATACGTACCCACTGCTGGGGGTTAACTTCTCTTTTTGATAATGTGGTAGGTCTCTGTTGCCGGTGACCTAGGTACCACCGCAGCTGTTATTTCTGCCGTCAAACATTACTGTGTTCCGGATTGAAGGGCGTTTTCATCATCATCAGCCGACAAACCTCCACAGCTGGACATAAGCCTCTCACAAAGATCTTCACATCGAACGGTCCCGCGTTGCTCGCATCCAGTGGGGTCTCCAGATCGTCGCTCCACCTAGTGGGATGCTTCCCAACACTACGTCTACTTCTACTCACTAAAGTCTAGCTATCTTTTGAGCTATGTCAGTGACCTTAGTGCTTCTGCAGATCTCCACATTTCTGATTCGATCGCGTACACTCCGAGCATAGGCCTCTCCATTGCTAGAATCCCTTCAAATTAACCTCTGTGAAGAGTAGCTAATGAAATTTGAGGGGTAACGAGACTCAACATCTTATGTCTCTAATGTGGTGTAGTGTATAACATCCTAACTAGCGCCGCGTTGTTATACTGGAGTATCACTTACCATCAGGTGAACGCATCCCTCGTCTCATCGCTTCGTTTACACACATTTCAATGGTAGTAGTGTTTCTATTGACGGAATCCTATGTAGATACCACCACAGCGTCTGTTGCAGCTGACAAACAGTACTGTGCAAATATTAAAATGTTCCGGTTTGAAAGGCGCTGTTACTAGTGTAGTTACTGAGATAACATAACTTAAGATACATATAATAACATCATTTAAGATATCTCCCGCGATTATAAAAAACGGGTGCATCACTAGCAGGTGTCCTTACATCCCAAACTAATAAACATGCGTTTGGTTTGCTTCAGCGGTGCGTAGCAACGTTTGCGCGCGAGTGTACCGCCACACAATCGGGCTACACTTGCAGCCGACACGGCAACGCACTTAACTGGAAGTGTTAACAAGCCGCTCGCAGCGAGCCGAACACTTATTTTCATGCGCTCCTGTAAGTTCACTTTGTACTTCATGAAAATATTTCACGATTCACAAACATTTACCGAACCGTGCACACGCTTCGCTACTTCACATACGTACAGTCGCACAGAAAATACTTACCTTATATTAAGTTAAATATTAAGTTTATATCATATAGTACAGTTTGCTATTAATATCTGAAGCATTGATCACCAAGGTTTGCTCGGAGTTTCCCTGCGTGATCGAATCAGAAATGAGGAGATCCGCAGGAGAACTAAGGTCACCGACATAGTCCAAAAGATTGCTAGCCTCAAATGGCAATGGGCAGGACACATCGCTCCGAGGACTGACAGCAGATGGGGCACTAAAGTCCTCGAACGGCGACCGCGTACCGGTAGACGTAGGGTTGACAGGCCCTCCACCAGGTAGTCCGACGATCTGGTGAAGGCTGCGGGAAGTAGCTGGATGCGGGCAGCGCACAATCGATGTGGAGATCTTTGAGGGAAGCCTATGTCAATGGAAGTCTATCGGCTGATAATAATGATGATGATGATGACTCTACCAAGAGTGATACCGACGAAAAGGAGACTATATAGTTTTATACTTTTAGTAGGTCGTCATCAGCTTTATTAGTCATATTCATATCAATTCGAAGATGTCCTAAAGAAAGGCCGGGTCAAGAGTACTAGCAACCGACGTGCATCCATGGAGACGACCATGAAAGTGGAGGAAGCGAGAGAGGTGTGCCAGGATCGTAGCAGGTGGAGAGAGGTGGTCTCTGCCTACCCGTACATCAGCTTTTGGTAGCTGAAGGAATCTTCTATAAAAATGTGCGTTGTAGTGTGTGTGTTGCATAAATTTAACACTGAAGGGTCTGTTCTATCGGCTGAACCGGTTCAGCCGATGGCCCATTACACTATCGAATGTAATTCAGGTGGATTTGAAATAGACGCGGCATTGAAGCCAACGCATCGATCAATCGGGAATAAATAGAACTTGTTGCGATACGTTCACTGTAATAGTCCGCTTCAATGTGTCGGTTATATTACTGATGATAACTGTGGGCGTGTTCCGAAGAGTTGTTAATTGTGGTTGTGGAAGGCTTAACTGTTCAAAGGACGTTCAGCAGGATCCCATGGTCGGGTTGTAACCCTCATCGACACCCTCGCTTTGGTGCTATAAGAATTAGAACACCTCGTACTTGTCGTTCATCTCAGGTTCGTTCAGTGGACAATGTTTCTCACCTACAAAGTCCATGATCCCGAGAATCTTTTTAGTCGCCCTCTACGACAGGCAGGACATACCTTAGACCTATTTTTAATCGCCTGAGACTACAGGCAATTTGCGTTAGTACTCAGAAGGTCTCTTGCAGGAGATATACCACCAGCTATACTTTAGTACAAAAATAAAATTGTTTTATAAGACTTCATATATATAGAGTTTCTTTCGTTATCATCATCATCATCATTTCAACAGATGGACGCCCACTGCTGGACATAGTCTCTTGTAAACATTTCTCTCTCTACTTCTTGATCAAATTTTTCATAACCAATTTGTAAAACTGTAACGGATGTTCACTCTTCCGCTGACGGTCGCTCTCATCGGAGATATTTAGTATGAACTAGTAGTTGTGAATAGCTCGCTGGCCTAATGGTTAGAGCGTGCGGCCTTCATTCCGCAGGTCGCGGGTTCGAATCTCGGCATGTAACGATGACTTTAATATTTAAGTTATGTACATTTGTGAACTTTAGTTACAACAGCGAGATACAAACGGTGAAGGAAACATCGTGAGGAAACCCGCACGTGAATTAGAATTTATTCTAAGCTGTGTGTGAAGTCACCAATCCGCATTGGGCCCGCGTGGTGACTGTGGCCCATTGCTCTCATATTGAGGGTGAGCTTGTGCCCCAGCTGTGGGGACGTAAATTAGCTGTTGAGAAGAGTAGTTGTGAAAACGTACCGCAAACATATGTTACAAGCTTCAGCGGCGACGCGACGCGATAACGTATGCGACCCTTGAAAATAATAACAGGATATATTCCCACCCGCTTTGCTGGCGGCACCCCCACCACTCTTTAGGGAAGGGATTTTGTAAAATCTATTCATAGTTGATCTCTAAATGATAGAAGCAATACCCCTACCAAGTTTTAAGTGTTAATATCTAATACTTTCGAATAGATCTTGATGTCAATGAATCTCTGGATGTCTCGTACATATCTTCCATTTATAATAGGGGGACCGGAAAGTAATGTCGTTTCTGCGCATGCCAATACTTGATTGTCATTTGTCAGCTCATTGTTTTGTTCAGAGGCGTACCAAAGACATTGTGAGGTTATAGTGATTTCTTTACTTATAGACAATTGAATTACAATTTGTTTTTGTAATTTTGGGTAAAATGGCCAGCCAAATACCAGAAGAGGTACACATCCGGCATTGCATGCTCTTTGAGTTTCGCAAGGGAAATAACGCAACAGTTGCTACCAAAAACATTTGCGATGTTTATCCAAATGCACTGGACATTCGTAAATGCCAAAGGTGGTTTTCCAAGTTCAAATCGGGTAATTTTGATCTTTCCGACTCGTATCGATCAGGAAGACCATCAGCGTTAGACAACGACGTGTTAAGGGCGGAAGTGGAAGCAAATCCGTGTCAGACGATCGAGGAATTGTCAAACAGTCTCAACAAACCTTGGTCGACCATCCAAGAACATTTGAAGCAGATTGGAAAAGTAAGCAGAGCAGGTGTTTGGGTCCCGCATAATCTGTCCGAACAGAATAAGGCTAACCGATCAATCACATGCAACTTATTGCTTCAACGACACAACACAGAAGCGTTTTTTGATCGCTTGATCACAGGAGATGAGAAATGGGTCCTGTATGATAACCCAAAACGCAAAAGGCAGTGGCTCTCTCCAAATGAAATCCCTCGGAGTACTGCTAAGCCAGGTTTACACCCCAAAAAAGCGCTTTTGTGTGTTTGGTGGAGTATTCGCGGCATTGTTCATTTTGAATTACTGAAACCTGGAGAAACTGTTACTGCAGACCTCTACAGCGAACAATTGCAGCGAGTCAATCAATCTTTAATTGAAAAGTGGCCAGCGATTGTCAACCGAAAAGGCGTCATTCTCCAACATGACAATGCAAGACCGCACTGCGCAAGGCGAACTCTAGAAAAAATTAATGAATTGGGGTGGGAGGTGCTGCCTCATCCACCATATTCGCCCGATGTTGCACCATCGGATTTCCACTTATTCCGAGCGCTGCAACACTTTTAAGTGGCAAAACATTTGCAAATTTGGATGATATCCAAAATGCCATCTCTAGATATTTTGCCGAAAAACCAATTAATTTTTATCGATCAGGGATTGAAAATTTACTCACTAGATGGCAAAAGGTTATTGACAATGATGGGGAATACATCATTGATTAAAACTAAAGACTCGTTAAAAATGTATGTGTTTGTATTTAGCGTAAGAAAACGACATTACTTTCCGGTCCCCCTAATATATATATAATGAAAATCGATTTTCTTAGTTCATCGATCACGTGAAAACTAGTGAACTTATCGATACGGAAACATGACTATTTGACGCGGGATGATATGTAGATGGTTATAGGCTATTTATTTTTTTAATTTCATAGATCCTTCATAGTTTTTTTCTCTAATAATTTTTATACAAATAACCTCATTTCGTGTTGTTTATGTGGTTGCTATAGCAACGATTACTATAGAACGTAATTTTATTTACCGCCCAGCAAAGCGAGCAGGGAACATCCATATACATACGGCTATTTAAAGCAACATGACGTTAGTTAGGATAATACACACCACATTGTACTCCAATTATTTCATTAGCTACAGCGCCTTTTAAACCGGAACACAGTAATATTTGCAGACTACTGTCTGGCGGATTACAATAGGAACTGCGGTGGTACCTAGGCAGCAGCAACAGGTACCTATAGAGACACTTATGTAGAGAGGTAGTAAGTAATAACTTACCATTCGAATAGTTCATGTGTAAGTACTTCAATTTCGGTGCTTAATTAAAAAGTTATACACAAAATTAACTAAGCTACTTATTAGTAACGATTTTAGGTTATAATTATGAAAGCTTTGCCGTGTAGACCTATTATTAGGTTCTATTAGTTTATGCACCGACAGATTTTATCAGAGAGCCGCGACAAGCTTTCATAACGCTCAGTAGTTTACGCCATGCGATGGAAATTATTATACAAGCTACTAATTACATTTTAAACCTAAAGTTTATACTTAAGTTATTACTTAAAGCCTAGAAACTGAATATTTATCAAAAGCATAAAAGAATAGTATTTACTTAAGCTGTCCTTTACTGTTTAAACTTAATACAATCTTTAACTTAGTATAGTACTTTTAAAACAGCTGATAGATCTAACATGATTACTTATTCTTCTTACATTCGAGATCAGATCAAGCCATAGCTTTAACCGGAAGCTCTTGGATTATAGGTTTATTTATCAAGCTATTCTTCTTCTTAAAGTCTTCTTTGAAAGGTCGATGACCTTAAACTCATGTACCGCAGATTTGTAAAGGCAACTCTTTCTGAATAGGGTAGCTTCTTCAGAGAATATATTGTTTTGCTTTTCTTAACTTTCTCTGAATCGTCCTGGAGCTGAACGGAACTGAACTGATCAGAATTCATAGGAGAGGATATTAAAAATTCTTCATCCTAGAATTCCTTTTGTTTTTTTTTATCTACAAAGCGACTAGACGAGCGAGATGTAGGTGTAGACGAGGCTGTCCATAGCAACCCTGGTACGATGATACGATGATATACACAGCACTGCATCATGCTCGTCCATATAAACATGAGATTAAATCTTATTACCTCAGTAATTTCACTAGCTACAGCGCCTTTCAAACCGGAACACAGTAACTACTAGTGGTGACTAGACCGTCACCGGCAACAGAGGCCTCACATTAAATGTCTTATACATAGTCCCATAAGAAATTTGTCGTGTGATCTGATGGTGAATATCCTCAACGCGATGTTATTTCATCATCGGTACGTGGAATGGAAGATGCTGTTATGGAAATATATTCACGTAGCGCTGTTGATAATAGCGCTCACGGAATAAGCATATCCGACTGATTATCTCGGACAAGAAAAAAATGTCTACATCAAAGAGATTTTCCGGAACCCGTGAGAATAAATGAGTGGTGCGATCCAATGTGATGAAGAACAAACAGGTCCAGATCTTCGGAACAGCTATCAGGCGTTGGCTCAGTACAAATGTGGGAAGCAACAAGTGTAGGCCAGACTTATAGCACAGAGGTCTCTGAACAGACTCCAGTACCTCATAGAAAAATTGGAGAAGCTGGTTCGATCTCCATCAAGCTAGAACTTCCGGTTAAGGCAATTACAGTGAGGAAACCAACATGCTCCAATAACAGCAGCTTTCCTGTATATGTGACATCTGTCATCTGTCATGTGATAAGTGGCCTTGACTCTTGTTGTGAGAGATGGCTCAGACTCCCAGCAATGGGAGAATTGTGGGCTCTTTATTATTGATTTTTATTATGGAAGAATTGATAGATTTTTTCCTCGAAGCTACTAGACGTTTAGTTGATGGTGAGTAATACACCCGCTCATAACAAAGTGGCGCTAGTAATGAAGATATATACACCACCACTTTGTGATCGTTGCTTTGAGATATTAAGTCTCGTTACCCTAGTAATTTCGTAGCTTCACGCTCTTCAAACTGGACTACAGTAATATTTGCAGACTGCTGTTTCGCAGCAAAAATAGGATCTGCCGTTGACATAGCTTTTGTCTTATTATTCATTCGGTTTTACAGTAGTTTGGAAACATTATTGTATTCCGGTTTGAAAGGCGCAGTAGCTAATTTTATTACTTAACACGTGCACAACGTGATGCTGCATAGCTAGCTAACCTAACCTAACTAGCGCCACATTGTTATGAGCTGGCGTATTACTTAACATAAGTTGAGTTTCTTACTCGTCTCTTCACTTCGTCGAATATAAATGATACAGTATTATAGAAGACTTAGTTCACCATCACATTAAACGTTAGGTTATATTTGTTGTGTACTCAGTGTATACGGAACCCTAATAATATTACGCGAGCAGATCGCACGCGTTGACATCTCTAGCGGCGATAATTTTATACTTTCAGTGACGTCACAATATAAATCCAGCGGCACGAGACCGGAGTGGTCATCAACCCGTCCGCCTGAGTTATGATGATACGAAAACATCCGATGGTGACAAATGCATGCGATGCTAATGGATATTATAAATAAAGAAGCAACAAATAACTATACCCACATAAAAATAATAACGGAGATTTCTATTTTTTTTTTTTTTTTGCTCAACGATACGGCGAGACGAACGGATGTTCACGTGACGGTAAGTAATACGCCTGCTCATAACAACGTGGCCATAGTTAGGTTAGGTTAGGTTAGCTAGTTATCCCTGCGGAGGACAATGGCTGGACGTGGTCTCCGGTGATTGAAGTAATACTCACGAGACTGGTAGGGTCTGTATAAGCAGACCCCGGGACGAGCTATCCCAGCATAGCGTTAGCGAGGCCGCGGTTGTGTTCCGAACGGAGATCCCGTGACCTCGCCAAACGCCGAAGGTGACCACCGAGGGGGTTTTAGTGGGTAAAAATCTCCACATAACTCTGACTTCCCCCCAGAAGGCAGAGTATCTTTTCGAAGATTTCAGTCAAAAAAAAAGAAAAGCTTAGCTACTTCTACAGAAACACATTATATTCGTCGCGTTGTTACCTTAGTAATTACACTAGGTCATACGCTCGCGGAATGCCCGGTTCCTAATAAACCGAAATGGACGGAACTTCTCCTTGCCAGCAACTAGTGATGCTGGGATATATTGCATGGTGAGCCGTAGTCTCTTTGTGAAATTGTTATGGTACAGAAGGAGGCTGCTGAGCGGGAACGAAAGAGGATAGATCCCGGTCGGAGACGAAGCTGCCGTGGCACTAACACCCGTCTTTAACTTTAACGACCCTAAGGACAATGATGGCTGGATGTGGTCTCCGGTCAGTATAGTCAGTACATGTACTCACGAAGCTGGTAAGGTCTGCATAAAGCAGAGCCCGGATCAGGCTATCCCAGCATAGCGAACAGAGATCCTCACCTCACCAAATGCCGAAGGTGATCACACACGGGGGGGGTTTAGTGAGTAAAAATCTCCACATAATTCTGACTTCTCTCCAGAAGACAGAAGCTCTTTTAGATAATTCCTACCCGTAACAAAAAAAATAATTACACTAGCTACAGCGCACTTCAAAGCGGAACACGGTAATACAGCTCACTGATGTTTAGCAGCAGAAATAGGAGCTGAGATGGTATCTAAATGGTCTCCAGCATCAAAGACCTACCACCAGTTCTACAGCACGGCTAATAATAATAGAAAAAGAACAATGAAAGAAACACCAGGTTGAAGTTAATCACCATCCCAATATATTGATGTTAATAGTTGAACATCATCATCATCATCAGCTTACAGACGTCCACTGGTGGACATATAAGCCTCCCCTAAAGATTTTCACATCGATCGGTCCATGGGCCGTCGTTCATAAGGGTACATATCACATAGGCATCGTCTCAATATTCCCACATCGATCGTCTAGGGATTCACATGTGGGGGTATTTGGGCCATTTCCCACTACGCTGACCCAATGCGGGTTGGTGGCAGCTAGAGCCTCATTTGTTGATTAGCAGGATGCACCACGAGCTGGTGAGGTTTGCTTGGGTCCCGTGAGTTGTAGTGCGGGATACCTTACATATATGTAAAGATTCGTTACACAATTATTCTACTAGCTACGACGCCTTTCATAGCGGAATCTAGAAATGTTTGCATGCTATTGTTTGTCAGCTGCAATATGAGCTGGTCCGTCCTCGTAGTCGGACCTGGGTTCCAGCATCAGAGACTTACACCAATAAAGCTATCAGCTTATTGCGACGTCTAACGGCATCGATTTCGTAATACGAACCGAACGTCGTGCCGTACGATATTAACAAGATAAACGGCGACAATCTATTTCGACGTTACGACGTTGGATTTGTATTAAAAAAAAATATTTTACGTTACGAAATGATTACAGGGGGGGCCCCCGAGTCCCATACATCCGACCCAGATGTTGCAACGGACAGACACCCTTCCCGGCGAGTGGTGTTAATAATTTTAATTTGACATGTGTAAATAATGTCCGCGCGTCGCGCTGCGCCGCGCGTTGATATATCGCCGGCGTTGGCGGAGGAATGAGGAGAAATATAAATTACAAATTAAATCTGATGAGGAGAGACTGTCTCCAGAGAGATGGGCGGCTGACAAGGCGTCCTGACGGGACAGACGGCCGACGTGTTGCCGGCTAACACGGATAGGCTAAGTAGTTCAAGTTCAAAGCCGAAGCGGCTCAAGCGGTAGCGACGGCAATTGAAAGTGTTTAACCTGTTAACCGAGAAGACGTATGAATACGTCAAACGGATACAATAGTAGATACGGTTAGGACATATAAAATATATGTTGCGCCTTGGAACGGATGGGTCGTAAAAAAATTTAAACTATGTTCTCCGGACTCGACGTACTGGCACGTCCTAATGAAAAAGCTCGCACCCGTCATACGTTGCGCACTTAAAAAGGGAATTCCCCGATTAACTATAATATGGTGGTGATGAGTGTAACGGGTCCTACACAACAACTCACGGGACCCAAGTCAATCTCACCAGCTCGTGGTGCAACCAGCTAATCTATAAACGAGGTACTGGTTCCCGGCAACCCGCATTAGGCAGTGATGGTGAGAAATAGCCGATATAACCCTGTATGAACCCCTATATGGTGACTGTATGTGGAGATCTTTGGGTGAAGCCTATGTCCAGCAGTGGACGTCTGTCGGCTGATGATAATTGTGGTGATGATAGGTACCATTGCAAACGCCCCCGCGGCGGCCACAGAGGAGGGCCCTCCTCTGACGGAAGAGGAGCTGGACGTGGCCCTGGGTCGTCTCCGGGGTCGACGTACGGCTCCGGGGCCTGACGGGGTCCCATCGAGGGCCCTCTGGGTGGCCGCGAGTCACCTGCGCGAGGAGCTCCGGGGACTGTACGACGCCTGCATTCGGCACGTGCAGTTCCCGGAGCGCTGGAAGACGGGCAGGCTTTGCCTGCTGCGGAAGGGGGACCGTCACCCCGACTCCCCTTCCGCGTACAGACCGATCGTCCTTCTGGACGAGGCGGGTAAGGTCTTCGAGAAGATCTTGGCCGGCCGTCTCGTTCGGCACCTCGCCGAGGTGGGACCGGGCCTCCATGAGGCCCAGTACGGATTTCGGGCAGGGCGATCCACGTTGGACGCCCTGCTCGACCTGAAGGGCCTCTGTCTGGAGGCCTTCGGTGACGGCGAGGTGGTCCTGGGGGTGTCCTTAGATATCGAGAACGCCTTCAACAGCCTGCCATTCGCGACGATCAGGGGGGCGCTGGAGTTTTTCCGGCTCCCCCCCTACATGGTCGGGCTGTTGGGGGCGTACCTCAAGGACAGGACGATCGTCTGGGTTGATGGCAGCGGCGAATTACATCGGCGGCGCGTGGAGAGCGGGGTTCCACAGGGGTCGGTCTTGGGCCCCTTGCTGTGGAATCTCGCGTACGACTGGCTGCTGCGGCAGCCGGTCCTCCCCGGGACGAGGGTACTATGCTACGCGGACGACACCCTCGTCTCGGCCCGGGGGAGGAGTTACGACGAGGCTGCTCGTCTGGCCGCCACTAGCACGTCGCTGGTGGTGGACCGGATCGAGCAGTTGGGTCTGAGGGTCTCCGTCACGAAGACGGAGGCCCTCCTCTTCCACGGACCCCGCAGGGGTCCACCCCGGGGCGCGATCATCCCCGTCCGGGGCGAGAGGGTCCCAGTGCGGGGAGCCCTCAAGTATTTAGGGCTCACTCTGGACGGGCGATGGAGCTTCGGGGAGCACTTCGAACGGCTTCTCCCGAAGCTCACCGCCACCGCCGCTGCGCTGGGCAGATTGCTGCCCAATGTCGGGGGGCCGGGTCATTTGTGTCGGCGCCTATACTCTGGCATCCTGCGGAGTATGGCACTGTACGGAGCGCCCGTATGGGTGGATAGGTGCGAGACCGCCAGGAACGGGCCCGTGTTGAAGAGGGCCCAACGTATCCTGGCGAACCGAGCCTGTCGGGCGTACCGTACGGTGTCCTGGACGGCGGGTACGCTTCTCGCGGGCGATGCGCCTTGGCATCTACAGGCGCAGTCGCTCGCGGAAGTGTACCTCTTCCTGCGGGATGCCGGAGAGCGTCGGCCGGACCCGGCCACGGTCCGCCGGATCAGGCGCGTTGCCCATGACGCCCTGATCCGGCGGTGGGAGACGGAGTTAGGTAACCCTGCCGCCGGCCGGGACACGGTGGAGGCCATCAGGCCCCACCTGTCCCGGTGGATGAGCCGGCGGTACGGGGCCTTGACGTTCCACCTGGTGCAGGTGCTGACAGGCCATGGATGTTTCGGCAAGTACCTGCACCAGGTGGCTCGTAGAGAGATGACGCAGGAATGCGTCGAGTGTGGTGCGCCGATTGACACGGCGCACCACACTCTGGCGGAGTGCCCGGCATGGGGGCCGCAACGCCACGCCCTCGTCGCGCAAGTCGGCAGTGACCTCTCGCTGCCGACTGTAATCGATCGTATGTTGAGCAGCGAGAGGTCTTGGAGGGCGGTAGCCTCCTTCTGCGGCGCAGTGATGCGTCAGAAGGAGGCCGCCGAGCGCACGAGGGAGGCCGACGCCGCTGCCGCACCTTGCAGGCGGCGGCGGGCCGGCGGGAGAGCGCGGCGGCAGAACCACGCCGTCCGCTTCCTCCCGCCGTGAGCGATGGGCCCCTAGCCGGGCACGGTGTGATGGGGCGTTCGGGCCGTTGGGCGTGGCCCTTTGGGCCTTTTGTCGTGTTTCCCCTGGGGGTGCGTCCCCCGGGGGAGTCTTGGTTTTTGTCCCCCCCCTCCCACTTCGACGAGGGGGGGAGTCTGGAGGGAGGAGGCCGCCGCCCAATTCCTTCACGGGAGGGCGGCGGCCGAGCATGCGCTCCGTCGTGGGCGCGCGCGGTCGTCTGTGGGGTCGGGGGGCCCCAACGTGCCGGTCCCGCGAGGGGCCGGTACGGGACGGCAGGTGGGTGCCTTTGCTCCCCGCGGGTACCCACCAAGAGGAGTTTTATACGCGGAGGCGCCCGGAGAGTTGCTTGGCTGAAACCCGGGCGTCTCCAGTATGCGTGTGGCGGGACAAGCGGTGGTGGTTTTAGTGGGTATGGGGGTCACGCACAACATCTCAGTGGCCCCGAGCCCCACATAACCCGGCGTCCCCCCCCTCGAAAAGGACGCTGGGTATGCGTTAACAGCATTTCCACCACCGATATCAAAAAAAAAAAAAAAAAGGTACCATTGCAAAACCTATTTGTCCTAAGAGAAGATTACACAATGGATCTCTTCTTTGGTAGAGTATACATTCTCTATTAAAGTGTGGTGGTAGATCTATTTTCTATATAGTTGACGAAAGCCATCTATGTAGGAGCCACCGCGGCTACTATTTCTACCGACAAAGAGTAATTGAAGACATTAATGTGTTCCGGTTTGAAAGGCTTTAGAGTTAATAGACTATCTTAGGTAACGACACAACCTATATATCAAGACGACGACCGCGATGTGGTGCTGTGTATTATTTATCACCTGGAGAACATCTTACTAGTCTCGTCGCTGCGGTCAATATTGAAGTATAAGTTGATTATAATGATGATAATGAAAAACTTTTTTTTCTCCTTTATGACACAGCTGTTAAATTGTGTATATATGTCTCTAGTTCGATTCCAAGGCCACGCAAATTGAGCTTGGATAACTATCGACGTATATATTATTACTATGTTCCAGTAGGTTTTTTTATTCGACACGATGAGCGAGATATTCACCTGATGATAAGTGATACCTTTCCTATAACATCGTGACGCTCGTTAGGATTAATACACATCCGACATGCATCTAAGGGGCCGTCTACACGGCGCCGTGTAATCAAAAGCAAGCATCGAGATTTCGTTTAAAGCCTGTGCCGTAACTAAATCATAACTTTAATGCTTATCTATACTTAAAAGTAAACTTAACTATTACAAGTAAATATGGTCGCGTATCTTTTAAGTAACTTGATAGATACTTATAAAGATAGGTTCAGGTTGCTATGGTGTGTAACACTTTACTGTATAAAGCTCACGCCCCTGGGTACAGCCACCTACGCAATAGCCTTCGGTGGTCGGAGACGAGCGTAAACACTAGGACTAAACAAAGGCCTATAAAGGCAGCGGAATGGGACACTAATGCCCCAGGCTAGACATGATGATGGAGACATTCCACCGTCTCGCCTACACTCCTTACTGTTGTTATTTAAATCATGTCATCGTTCCGCTTTGTCCGGCTCCATCCGCCCGGGATAATGTCAACTTTAGATATCTACTAAGTTACGGGCAATAACTTTATTGTTACAACTTTTTTTTTATGTACAATAAATTTACTATTCACCATATTTTCAGTTGGTAACAAAAATAATGATGGTGATGCTGGAAGCTGAGGACATCATACGTCGACTGGAGTACAGTAATAACGATTAGATTACAATAAGCCTGACGAGTTTAAAACCACTCTACCATTAACTAAACCAGCCAACTCATTCACAACCAACATTACTGTATTCCGGTTTGAAAGACGTTGTAGCTAGTGTAATTACTGGGGTATTGAGACTTATGTGTTAGGCGATGAGTGCAATATGGTGCTGTATATATCATTGTAACTAGCGCCATGTTATGACCAGGAGTTTCATTTACTATCCGGTTAACGTCTCGTCTCTAGTCGTCTCGTTAACGCAGTAATTTCACTGGCCACAGCGCCCTTCATACCGGAATACAGTAATGTTTGCACAGTACTGTTTATCGGCTGCAATAATAGCTGCGGTGATGCTTGTACGGTTTCCCGCAACAGAGGCGTACCGGCATTATCAATATGGTATCGTCATCAACATAAAACGTTTGTCATAAATCAACAAACATATAAATAAACTGTCGTTTTGTTGTCAGTAAACAAACGACATTGTGCTGCTGAGCCGCGCCGGGCGTTTTTGGGGCGATTGATAAGATTTATACACGACGCGCCGACAAATGTACGAGAATAACAAGCACTGCACTCGCGGCGCTGCGACAGCCGCCACATAAATATATACTCATTTCAACTGCTGCATCTCCGTTGGAGCCCGTTTAAGACTGCAGCTCCTATTTCTGTCAACAAACAGTACCATACACACACTAGTATTCCGGTTTGAAGGACGCTGTAGCTAATGATATTACTGCAATAACAAGACTAATCATCATAGGTCTTGAAGCGAAGAGCACAGTGTACTGCGGTTTATATATCACTTACCATCAAGAGAACGCCTCGCTTATAGTAAAAAAAATTCATTTTAACCAAATTTTATTGAACAACTCAACAGATGGCGCCACCACAAATGATAGATCGCGCTATCATTTCCCACGAAGCAAATCTATGTCAAGTTCGTAAACTTTACTTTATATTCACTTAGGTCAATAAATTAATATTAAGCATTCAGTTATGTTGTGTATAACATCTTAACCAGCGCCACATTACGGTCAGGCGTATTACTTACCATCAGGTGAACATCTCGCTAATCTTGTCGCTTTGTAGAATAAAAAATAATAATATTGTAACTAGAAGTTTTCAAACTCTACAGATGGTGCCACCACAAAGACTAGATCGCGCTATCGTTTCCCACAACGCAAATTCATACAAAGTTCGTACATTTTAGTGTACTTAGACTTGTCATCACGAAGTATACAATTGTGTTGTGTATAACATGCTAACTAGCGCCACGTTATGGGCAGTTGATCACTTACTATTAAGTGAACATCTTAGTCATATTCTTACTTTGTAGAATAAAAAAAAAAAAAGGTGACGGAGCCGCGGTCGCCGAGCTCCGCCGCGACGTACGACGTCGGCGCCATTAGGTTTATTATTATTGGAACATAAGTATCGGAACATTTGCCCAATCCCAATCGTCTAGACAACGCACAAACACCACATTACAATTAATACATCGCGAATTTGGAGTACTCAGATGTACACTGATACACAAAAGTGATATTCTAGAAGTCGCGAAGTGGGATGCGAGGTCTCTGGTGAAAGACACACGCAGCAATATCAGCACTATACTGATAATGAGCAGAGCGATTCAGAAGAATGAAGATCTAGAGTTGGAGATCGTCTAGGTGGGTACGACCGCAGCGTCCATTTCTGCCGTAAAACAATAGTATTCAAACGTTACCGTGTTCGGGTTCGAGGGGCGCTGTAGCTAGTGTAATTACTGGGGTAAAGAAACTCGACTTCTTATGCCTGAAGCGACGAACGCAGTACATACCATCTTAACTAACGTCACGTTGTTATGGACGAGGATGTCACTTACCATCAAGTGAACGTCACCCCCACCTGGTCTCTTAATTAAAAAAAAAATTACATTGGCGGTAGGTCTCTGTTGCAATGTTGTTTCCGGAGACCCTCTAACAATAGTGTGCAAACATTACTGTGTTCCGGTTTCAAAGACGCTGTAGCTAAGGTAATAACAAACAAAAGACTCAGCATCTTATGTCTCAAGGCGAGGAGCGCAATGTGGTGCAGTATATTTCATCCTAACTAGCGTTATCTTGTTATGAGTAGGCGTATCATTTACCATCAGCTGAACGTCCCGCTCGTCTCGTAAATAATTCTTAAAAGTCTTAAACATATCTAAATTGTTTTAAAGCAAAAATATATTTGCAAAAGCAATGGAAATCTCTATCGTGCGAACAAATCGCATCCCCCACTTCCGGCGGGAGATAGATCAGAGGGATTCCTCTTAACTATCAGCAGGATAGTAAATAGTCTATTCGAGAGTTTTGAAGACGCAGCGTCCGGTGATTGCGATCGGTCGCGACTGTACCGCGCTCGCGGCCGGCACCGAGCTGGCAGCAACTGGCACCGAGCTGCCACCGAGCTGGCACCGCTCCAGCCCTTTGATGTCGCCGCGGTAATCCAGCCCGCCGAAAAGGGATGACATATGCGTCATGGTTCCGAGGAAGTTAGATTTAAAACCCTAGCACCGAGCTAATCCTAGCTCGGCTAAGAAAGCTCGGTGCTAGGGTACCTAGACGCTCTTCTATATATCCACATAGGAGATCGGCTAGGTATATACCACCGCAACTCTTATTACAGCTATCAAACAGTACTGTAAACATGTTACTAACTTCCGGTTTTAAGGACTCTATAGGGAGGGGGTAATGAGACATCATCACATGTCTCAAGCGATGAACGCAATGTGGTGCTGTATATATCTTAACTAGCGTCACTTTATTAAAGGTAAGCGCATCACTTACTATCAGGTGTACGTCCCGTTCAGCTCCTCGCATAATTGATTTAAAAAAAAAAACCGGTTTGAAAAGCACTGTATCTAGTGAAATGACTGAGAATGAGACTTAAGGGGGTGTAAGGGTTCCCGCACAACTCACGAGTCCCAAGCCAAGCTCACCAGCTCATGGTGCTTCCTGCTAATCAACAAACGAGGCTCTGGTTCTCATCAACCCGCGTTGGGCCAACGTGGTGGGAAAGGGCCCCAAATCGCCCCATATGTAACTACAGACGACGAGCTCTAATGTCGGTGCTGGAAGCTATGCTGACAGGACCGAAGGTAGTCCAGCAATGGATACCTATCGGCTGATGATGATGAGACCTAAGATTTTAGGTCTGAAGGATAAAGTAGTACAGTGGTCATCCTAACTGGTACTAGATTAATGACATCAGGTGAACGTATCGCTCGTTGCTGCGTACTATAAAGCAACGGGTCGAATTAATCGGATGGGTGGGCGCGGTATATAAACACGGTACTTCTTGATATTAACTGTCTTACTTATCTAAAATTTATACTCATCACTTAAAATTCAGTGACATTTATGGATGGAAAAGTGAGTCTACGGTGCTCAAGCACTAATAGAGTGACAGCCGGAAGACAGCTATGTAATTACAGAGTCAGATTTGAGGATGGTGACTAAAAAGGTGGATTCGTAAGAAACTTACCATCAACAGTATCATAGTCTTCATTGATTCCCCCTCTACAAACAAGATCCTGGGAGACCTACGTCCAGCAGTGGACATCGATCAGCTGATAATGATGAAACCATTCAACTTATCACAGGACATTACATTCAGATCTGACGCCTACGCTAAAAAAGGATATTTAAAATAGGAAGCAAGTTTTTTTTTATACCACAAAGCGACGAGTAGATCGGGACGTTCAACTAATGGTAAGTGATACGCCAGCCATTAACAACTTTCACTAGCTACATCGCACTTCAAACCGGAACATAGTAACGTTTGCACATCGCTGTTTGTCGGCGGAAGTAAGTGATGCGGCGGTACCTCGACAGTCTAACAACAGAGACCAGCAACTTAAGTATGAAAAGACTTTGTAACTCCACCTCGGTAGGTGTGTCAGTAAATAGCGTTAGTTAAGTGTTGTTACTTAATAACTACCTCACTTAGCTCCCTCTGCCCTCTTCCTCTGCCCTCCCATAGGATCGTCCATCAAGTAAAATGACGCCTCGTCCACGTCTCGGATTAAGATTGAAATCTTTCATTAAGGATTCTTAATTAAAGTGGCATTCGTCTTTATTATTGCCACTAGGGCCTGATGGAGGTACGTGCTACCCCTCAGCCCTCCACCATCCCTCCGACGCACCTCTTACACCCTCCTCCTACACTAGATCGCTACTGTGTTGCTATAAGAAATTACCTACCTCATTCTTTCTAACAGTCTATGTTAATTTTTAACCATGGTAAGAAAAAGAGGTGTGATATTTTAACGGCAGATCTCCGTTGCCTAAGACCGTCTAGGTACCTCCGCAACCAGCAGTGTTCGACTATTACCGTGTTCCGGTTTGAAGGATGCTGTTGGTAGCGAAATTACCGGCGTAAGAAGACTTATATACCTTAAGGCGACGAGCAGTGTGGTTGTGTATATCGTTCTAACGCCACGTCATTATGAGCAGGCGTATTATTTACCATCAGATAAACGTCCGGGTCGTGTTTTCGCTTTTTTTTATTCGCCTAATCGACGGATCGAGCAACAAGCTCACCTGATGGTAAATTAAGCGCCACGGTAATTTCACTAGCTACAACTCCCTTTAAACCTGAACATAGTAATCATCATCACCATCATCGTCAGCCTAGACTCTAGACGTAGGACTCTTCCGGAGATCTTTCTCCGCATCGATGGATCCTGCGTTGCCCGCACCGCAGGGCACTAGAGGAAGTCGTTTGTAGGTTCTCATTTGGAGGAATTTGGGTGATTCTCCACCACGCTGGCCCAACGCAGGTTGGTGGGAACCAGAGCCTCGTTTGTTGATTAGCAGGGTCCACCATGAGCTGGTGAGGTTGGCTTAGGTCTCACAGAAATTTGTGCACATTACTGTTTATCAGCAGAAATAGGCGCTGCGGTGGTACCTATCTAGATGTTCTCCAGCAGAGACTTACCACCAGTGAAGCAACATGGTGGAGTAAAAAAAAGGATGTGATTTTATCCTTTATAAGGAGAATATTAGTATGAAAATTCTTTTGATTGTATGTAATCCATATCTGATTTTACCTTTAAAGGCGGCCGAAACAATCGTTCGGCAACGAAATGGTCAAGTCCGAGTCGTAATTTCCATTCGTCATCCGCAACTGGGTCTCGGATTGATCTTATCAACGCATCCCTTATAGGGTGGGGTACTTTACTCAGTTTCCTGTAACGATGCGAATTCGAATTTATACACAAGCTTTCATTTATTTACTGACTACTTGTATTACGATGAATAGTAATGTACTAAGCTTTAAGCATCGATACAATATATTTTCTTTAATTTGACATAATTAACAGTGGGTGTTTATCTGGTAGAAATTGATATGACTTAGTGTTAGGATATTTACCAAACAACCCTTAATACATGAACTGTTGTCTCGTTGTCCTAATTACACTAGCTACAGCGCCTTTCAAACCCGAAGACAAATCTTAACACTACTATTTGGCGGCAGAGATAAAAGCTACGTTTGGTACCTAGACTGTCTCGGGCAGGAGAGATTATTAATTAAATTACCGGTTTGAAGGGCGCTGTAGCTATTGTAATTGTTGAGCTAACGAAGCAAGACATTTGTTGGTGATGAAGACCTGATCATGACTAGACCTGACAGTCTTGAGCAGAGGCACCTGTAATCAGTCGCGCGGTGTTCTATAGGACATTTTGGAGAATGTGCGATGGAATTACATGATAACTCCCCCACCCCTTTTTAATCCCCGGACGACTAGAAGAATGGTGACTCACCGGCCTTATGTTGTGGACAATCCAAGGTTGCGAATAAAGTGGTTCAGCTCCTCTCGTTCTTCATGACAACAGCAAAAGAGTAGAACAACATGCCGACGTTCCCGTACAAACACTATGTAGGTTTTAAGAAAAGACTAAATAGGCTGTTACTAGATAAGTGCCTGATACCACCACAGACTACATCATCACTTAACATCGCCTAGAGTCATGGTCTGCGCGGTCTATCAATTAGAAAAAAAATAAGTTAAATTCTTAAAATCTCGACGCTCTTCAAACCGGAACAGTAAAGTTTACACAGTACTTTTTGACGGCAGAAATAGGCGTTACGATGGTACCTAGATGGTCTTCAGCATCAGAAACCTACCACCAGTAGATTACTAGTACTGTGCAAATTAGGAAACAAACTGCTGCAGACAAACACTGTGCATCCATTATTGTCTGGTTTAAAGGGCGCTGTACCTAGTGAAATCAAGGTGAGAAAGAGACATCTTTTATCTATGAGTATAACGTGGTACTGTGTATGATTAAAAAAGTCAGCCATATTCCACGACAACTTTCAAAATGAAGTACCTTAAAAAATGTTTGTCAAACATTTGTGTCCAATGTTTGACCAAATGCGATCCTCGTATACAATGGAATGTATCAAATAGTTCAAGGACTTGAACATTGGAAGTAATTTGATAGCTCGTACTAAAACACGAAATGGCAACCTAAGGAATGTATTACGTTTATTTTATTGTGTAGTGTAAGCATTCTGTATTTCAATAGGCAACTCGATTAATTAACTTAGGGGGGAGGATAGAAGGAAATAACCTTTTTTATATTCTATGGTCTATAACTTGACCTCACACGGTGTTGAGGCAGTGGAAGATGAAGGCCAACCTTGAACACTTCGGCACACAAGCGATGAGAGACAATTTTTAATTATCTAAGCGACGAACGGAACGTTCACCTGATGGTAAGTGATACGTCTGCCTATTACAATTTGGTGCTAATCAGAATGGTATACATCATCATCAGCTGATAGATGTCCACTGCAGGACATAGGCATCGTCTCAATATTCCCATACCAATTGTCTAGGGATTCATATGGGGCATTTGGGCCAATTCCCACCACGCTGGCCCAATACGGGTTGGCGGGAGCCAGAGCCTCGTATATTGATTAGCAGCACCACGAGCTGGTGAGGTTGGCATGGATCTCGTGAGTTATTGTGCGACAATCCTTACACCTCTCATACACTGCACCACATTGCGCTCGTCGCCTGAAACCTAAGTTTTTGAGTCTCATTAGCCCAGTTATTTCATTAACTATAGCACCCTTCAAACCGGAACACTTTCTATCATTTGCTATAGGAGCTGCGGTAGTACCTAGACGGTCTCCGGCAACAGAGACCTAACATCAATAATTGCCTCGTTGAAGTATTCACATGAGAGAGATTACTACCGAAAATTCTAGATCCAACGGTGTTATTACGTCACAGCAGTAAACATCGGATCGTAAACGATATCGCTTTTGAAAAATGTATGAGGTTACCCGTTTAAGTAGCGTGCATCCAAGTTTAAGCGTTTTTATCATCACACAGTATCTATGAAGTAGTTGAACTGACGTGAGAATCGCGAGACACGCGAGCGAGGCCCGAGACACACTAGTTGGGTTCCCGAGATCCGAAACAAAATAAATATTCATGTAAGCGATGAATTGGGCATTTATTTTAATTCAATTAGACGAGCGGGACGTTCACGTGATGGTGAGTGATACGCCAACCCATAACAAAGCAATATTCCTGAAAAACGTGCACTGGTGAGTGCTACGCAAACCCATAACAAAGCAATATTCCTGGAAAACTTGGACTGGTGAGTAATACGCCAACCCATAACAAAGCAATATTCCTGGAAAACGTGCACTAGTGAAGCCAACCCATAGCAAAGCAATATTCCTGGAAATCGTACACTGGTGAGTGGTTCGCCAACCCATAACAAAGCAATATTGCTGGAAAACGTGCACTGGTGAGTGATACGCCAACCCATAACAAAGCAATATTCCTGAAAAACGTGCACTGGTGAGTGCTACGCAAACCCATAACAAAGCAATATTCCTGGAAAACTTGGACTGGTGAGTAATACGCCAACCCATAACAAAGCAATATTCCTGGAAAACGTGCACTAGTGAAGCCAACCCATAGCAAAGCAATATTCCTGGAAATCGTACACTGGTGAGTGGTTCGCCAACCCATAACAAAGCAATATTGCTGGAAAACGTGCACTGGTGAGTGATACGCCAACCCATAACAAAGCAATATTCCTGGAAATCATGCACTGGTGAGTGCTACGCAAACCCATAACAAAGCAATATTCCTGGAAAACTTGCACTGGTGAGTAATACGCCAACCCATAACAAAGCAATATTCCTGGAAAAGGTGCACTAGTGAAGCCAACCCATAGCAAAGCAATATTCCTGGAAAACGTGCACTAGTGAAGCCAACCCATAGCAAAGCAATATTCCTGGAAATCGTACACTGGTGAGTGGTACGCCAACCCACAACAAAGCAATATTCCGGGAAAAGGTGCACTAGTGAAGCCAACCCATAGCAAAGCAATATTCCTGGAAAAGGTGCACTAGTGAAGCCAACCCACAACAAAGCAATATTCCTGGAAAAGGTGCACTAGTGAAGCCAACCCATAGCAAAGCAATATTCCTGGAAAACGTGCACTAGTGAAGCCAACCCATAGCAAAGCAATATTCCTGGAAATCGTACACTGGTGAGTGGTACGCCAACCCATAACAAAGCAATATTCCTGGAAAAGGTGCACTAGTGAAGCCAACCCATAGCAAAGCAATATTCCTGGAAAAGGTGCACTAGTGAAGCCAACCCATAGCAAAGCAATATTCCTGGAAAACGTGCACTAGTGAAGCCAACCCATAGCAAAGCAATATTCCTGGAAATCGTACACTGGTGAGTGGTACGTCAACCCACAACAAAGCAATATTGCTGGAAAACGTGCACTGGTGAGTGATACGCCAATCCATAACAAAGCAATATTCCTGGAAATCATGCACTAGTGAGTGCTACGCAAACCCATAATCAGATCATCAGATAAAGAGAATAGCTGAGGATCGAATTGGTTTTCTCAATCTGATCACAATATCTGAAGAGGGCACCTAATGATGATGATATAACAGCATGACACAAAAGATATTTAGTCTCGTTATTCCAGTAATTACACCAGCTATAGCACCCTTCAAACTGGAACACAGTAATATTTTCACAGTACTGTTTGTCGGCTGCAATAGACACTGCGGTGGTGACCTAGACAGTCTCCGACAACAGAGACCTACCACCAGTAAACTAAAACGGTAACTACTTAAGTTGGTAATACTCTTTTATCACAATGTGCTGTTTGGTTGTTGATTCTGATATAAACAACATCATCATCATCATCATCAGTGGATAGATATAATATAGATTCACCAAACATTTCCACACGATCGGGTATAGAATGAAGATCATTTCCCACCATGTTCATCAAATGCAGCTTGGTGGGAGTCAGATCCTCGTCTGTTGATTAGCAGGGTGCACCACGAGCTGGTGAGGTTGGCTTGGATCCCGACAGTTGTTTTCCAGCAACCCTTACAACCCCATAATCAGCGGTTAAATGTTATTAATTAGAATTAAAAGATAGTTTCATATCATTTTTCTATGAAAAGCCGAAACTATTAGGAATCAAAATTTATATAGTCGTCATCATCATCACCATCATCATCACATAATGGTGTTGAACATTGATATCGTTTTACTTATATAGTCAACAATGAGGAATATGGAGAATATATAACCATACATAAGAAATGGAGTCTGAACTGTTTAAGCAGTTTAAAGGTATCTCAAAGTATTCTGTCAGTTCCATCGCTGTCTTATTAAGGGTAGGCCCTAACAGTGGGGACGTAAATTGTGTGTTGAAAAAAAAAATCCGTCAGTTGTGGGACGCGCGTTATAAAATCGACGAGTACCCTACCGCATAATGCACTTGACATTGTTCCATGCCAGCGCCGCTCGCTGGCACGGCACTTCTGCTCCTCCACACGCCGTATCACTGCAAATCTGCACTGAAAGCATCCCCTTAGCATGTCAATAAACTATCATACCAGGCTATATTTAACCCACGGATCAAAAAAGGGGTGTAATGGGTCCTGCACTATAACTCACAGGACCTAAGCCAACCTCACCTGCTCACGATGCACTTTACTAATCAACAAACGAAGCTCTCACTCCCACCAACCCACATTGGGCCCGGATGTTGGTGAATGGCTCAAATCCCCCATATAAACCCCTACATATCACAACCCCTAGCGTCCAGTGGTACTGGAGGCCATGCTAACTGTATGTATGTATAATTGGGGAGGCTTATGTCCAGCAGTGGACGTCTTTTGGCTGATGATGATGAACAAAAAGGGAAGTATTGTTCAATATTTAAGCAACACCAGATTACGTCTGTTGCTTGTACCAAATATGAAGTCTACTTCTTAACAGCTTCTCTTAACAGAATATAAAAAAGGAAATTTTATGGGGGTAAAAAGATCCTTTTTATCGGGTGTGAGATTTTTAAAGGACACCCTGGTTCTATAGGGAAAATGAGGTTAGATGATTTGTGGACATAAGACCCTTTAGATGATCATTGTTAAAGCACTGTTAGGGGCCATATCCTATATAATTCACTACCGCCTCCTAGCACTACACCTGAAGGACTTCTAAGGGTTGGTTGCAATCTTCTCCCACGTTCTCCACATGAGATCACCTCCTATTTGTCGTCCAGCCTAGACTCGCTTAGTAGATAATATGGACTCCTTTAAAGTCCCCTTTAAGGTCGAAACTCAAAAACCCTTCCATTAGACTTTTACGACAGTCTATTACGTTATCCTAGGCTTATTATTAATGGCCCAAAACTACAAGAACTTAATTTCATTAGTTATTAGACCAGAACAGTAAGGTACGGAACATTACTGCGTGGCAGTCGCAGTGGTAACTACCTGGATGGTCTCTGGCAAGAGTGACCACAGCTGATCCACCTAGCTCGCGACATGAATGGATTCACAGAACTGTTGTCCAATCTTCATTAATTGAAGAGCACAAGAAGAAGAAGAAGAAGGCGGGAGTGACTTACATTTCCGTAATAAAAAAAAATGGTACATCATGTTATGTCTGGGATTTGGATTTAGCTCCTCAACGTCAGTCTGTTTGCATAATCTCATTCAGTACATATTATGACGTGAACTGGTTATTTCAGTCATAGGAGATTGCGCGTTGCAAATTATGTGGAACATTGGTAGAGCTGGACGTTGACCTGGTTGGTAAGTACGCCTTCTTCTAACGATGCTGAGTTAAGATGTTCACACAGCACCATAACGATCTCATCGTCTTGAACAGATTACGTATATGAACGCGTATATTGTGATTAGAAGTTTCACAAAGTACTCGTACACTAACTTTTGAACCATTTTAAATGTATATCATCATCATCATCATCATCACGTCGTATAGGCCTCTCCCAAAAATACCCACATCGATCGGTCCCGCGTTGCTCTCATCCAGTGGGTTCCTGCGATTCTCACCTAATCGTTGGTCTACCTTGTGGGGGACCTCCTAACACTACCTAAATTAGTACGCGGGCGCTACCCGAGGACCTTGCCTGGTTATTACTAAATATTCAAATGATTATATGCGGAAAACTGGAAGACATTAGGAAGAGCTCATACTCAGTGATGGATTAACAGTAACCGATGATGATGATGAAAGGGCCAAAGGATAGACAATAATTCCACATGGTGTTAAATGACGAAGCAGATGTGGATGGTGAAGCATGATCGCAGAGTATGTCTCTCAATATCTTAACAACCGTAACATTACAATGCAGTTATGACAAATTAATAATAAGCTGATGGTAATTAACCAGGAGTAATAGGAAGAACAATCATTGTATCCACCGAACCGCATGTCACTCCGGAGTCGAACCTGCGACCTTTGCATCAAAACGGTTACCCACTTCGCTATAGAGGCAGTTGAAATAATTATTATCGATTCAACATTTGTATCGCATAAAGATAACCTTCAGTTCAAGTGAAGTAGAATCGCTGTGACGTCAACGGGGTAGTCCGTCGACCCCTGTTGCTATTGTCCTCACCTAGGGATACAACCCTTTTTAAAAGGAACCTGCTCTGAATAAAAAAGGAATTGTTTCAAAGCGAGCTGTCGCCGCATTAAGGGATGAACACTGCAAACTACTTAGGCTTCACTAGACTCCATTTCCAAAATGGACAATCATCATCATCATCAGCATCTGAACATAGGTCTTCTTCAAGGATCTCCTCATCATCGGTCCACCTTTTCTCCCAACACCACGTCTACTAAGTGGACAATATATTAATCGTTTTAAAAGTTTATCGAATGGATCTTACTGCATTCGATTTTACTGCAATGTAACAAATATCGATAAACAGTTTGATTTTAATCGATAAATAAAGTAAGCTATAGATATAGTATTACTACATATACTAGTAATAGGTATCTCTAGTCGGAGACTAACTACGTGGGTACGTACTTCTGCCGCTAAGTACTGTGGAAACATTACTGTGTTTTAGTTAGAAGGTCGCCGATCCCACACATATGGGAAAAGGGCAGGAGTAAGAAGAAGGTTAGAAGGTCGCTGAAGCTTGTGTAACTGGGGTAACGAGACACAACATCTTATATCTCAAGCGACGATCACAATATGGTGCAGTATCATCCTAACTGGCGCCACGTTGTTATAAGCAAGCGTATCAGAACATTCCGCTCGTCTCGTCGCTTAAATATATATATATATATATATTAGGAAATTCAAGTACTAGTAGTAATATATACTAGTAACCTACCCCCCCAGTAATGAGGTTGAACACATTACCTATTTTTAAGTGTTAAACGGCGCATTAAAAAATTTAACAAGCGACGACTTCCTTTCCTTATCGATGCATTTTTGCATTTCCCCTCTTTCGCTACACGTCAACGTTCGGGGACGTTCAGTTTCACTACACCACCATTCAATTAAGCTACTTTAGCTACACGACGATTAGGACCGTTTCAGCTTGGCTGACGGACGGTAAGTGGTGGTAAGGTGTAACGACTCGTAACCGTCAAGCAATAAAGAGTATATCGGTTTAAGTAAACACAAACAAGTTTTTCGCCTTAACTCCGGATAATTGTCGTTAAAACTCCGAAGTATCTGATAACTAGCTGCTAATTGTTGTTTTTTTTTTTTGTTTCGTGCTTTTCTTTACTTGATACACTCTTTAACTGCCGATTAAATATTTAACCGTTAGATTAACTTTTAAGTTTAAATAGATGTTAACATATATGTGAGTAAAGGTAGAAGATGAACTTAGGCTAAACTGTCGCTAGTTTGATTTAGACTTATTCTTTTTTAAGGGGGTGTAAGGGGTGTTGTACAGCATCTCAGGGGACCCAAGCCAACCTCACCAAATCGTTGTTCACCCAGCTCATCAACAAACGAGGCTCTGGCTCCCACCGACCCGCTTTGGGCCAATAGTGGGAAATTGCCCAAATCTCCTCAAATTAACCCATACAAACGATATCCTCTATAGTCCGACGTTGAAAGCATCGAAAGACCGATCAATGTAGGGATCTTTGGAGACGGCCTATGTCCAGCAGTGGACGTCCACCGGCTGATGATGACGATGATGATGATGAACTTTTTTTAAACAGTACTATTGTCCGGTTTGAAGGGTGTTGTATCTAGTGTAATTACTGGGGTAATGAAACCCAATATGTAATGTCACAGGCGACGAGCGTTATGTGGTGCAGTATATACCATCCTAACCAGCGCCACACCATGAGCAGACGTATCACTTATTATCAAGTGAAAGTCCTGTTCTTTGTTTAATTGAAAAAAAAAAAAAAAAAACTTGAAAGAATATTTATCAATAGCTCTATATACAACAACAGCATCTATTTCCTACGTCGAATATTACTGTGCAAACATTACTGTGTTCCTGTTTGAAGGGCGCTGTAGCTAGTGAAATTAGAAGATAAATAATATTTCAACGCATCAAGAATATTCTTATTTATGAGAGGAGACGAACACGTAATATTAAGTGACACGCCTGCCCATAACAATGTGGCTGTAGTCACGATGGTATACAGAGCAGGTATATTGTTTATCGCATTCAGATATAAATCAGTTACATTAATAATTTAACTAGCTACAGGGCCCTTCAAACCGGAACACTGTAATAATAGCACAGTACTGTTTATCGGCTGCAAGCTATTATGACACCTAGACGGTTTTCGGCAACGGAGACGTGTCAGTTAACATTTAAACTTAATAACTACTTAGTTATATTGTAATATAGGACTGAAGATAGCTTCATGAAAAATGGCCAAGCGTGTTCTTCTAGAATATTCTAGAATATTAATCAGCCGGAATCGAACCGGGGACTTGCGTTGCGCCAACAGGCAAACGTATATTAAACTTTATGTTACACTCAAACGACGCAGCTCCAATTCCGATCGGCATTAAAGTACATAAAATTAAAGTATTCTTTTTTTTTCTTTTAATTAAAATCTTAATATATATACACTGCAATGGTTAATTACATTAGCTAATGGAATATATAATTATCGATTGTCAAATCATATTAAAAGTTTACGCGGAGTATTGCCATAATAAATATTTAATATGGTAAGCATAAAGTTTTTATGAAGTGAAACTTCGTTTTGGTGGCGGGCGGTGGATTTAATTGTATTTTTTTTTTATTTCACGAAGCGAACAGACGGGGGGGACGTTCACCTGATAGTGAGTGATTCACCTGGTTGCAATAGTGTTGGTTAGAATGGTATACACAACACCACAGTGTGCTTCGAGAGATATGAGCCTTGGATATATGAGTATACGTCCCGTTAATCCTGCAATTAGTCTTTTCCTCTCTGCTATTCTTTCGTACTTCAATCAATAACAAAATGGTCGATCAATCGCTCTCTCTCTCTCTCTATTTGCCACTACTATAGTATCATCATCTCTTTCTACATGTTAATTTTCATTCGATTTATTTAAATTACTTATACTAGTGGTAGTGTGATGCTGGCGTCTGTCTAAGTAGGTATCATCTGCAGCCAAACAGTACTGTGCGAATATTACGGTGTTCCGGTTTGAAGGGCGTTGTAGCCAGTGAAAGTACTGGGGTAACGATACAACATCCTATGTCTCAAGGCGACGAGCGCAATGTGATGCAGTATTTATCATCATAACCACCGACACGTAATGAGCAGGCGTATCACTTACCATTGAGTCAACTGCTCGTGTCATCGCTTCGTTGAATAAAAAAAAAAAAAAACAACAAACATGAAGATCGCCGGAAATCGTTGAACAGCCTTTCACCTATCGGTGTGAAGATCTTTTGGGAAGCCCATGACCAGCAGTGGGCGTCCATTGGCTCATCGTGACAGTATCCATAGTTGTAATGTGGTGAAGGTCCTCATTGGCCATTAAGCGAGCCCGGGATGAAGGACAAGTACGAGCTAGTCTAGGGCTTGTCGCACCAAAGTGAGGGTGGCGAGAAGATTTAGGCTTAATGTCGCGAGATCTAGATATGACCACAAAGGGGTCCAGCATAATCTTGTCTTCCCCAGGAAGCAAGGTATCTTTTTAGAGGATTACCCCCACCGATGAGCGACGTCCAGCTGGGATTCAGAGGGACCCGCACAACAACTCACGGAGCCCTAGCCAACTTGACCAGCTCGTGGTGCATCCTGCTAATCATCAAACGAGGCTCTGACTCCCACCAACCTGATTTGGACCAGCGCGGTGGGAAATGGCCCAAATACCTATGGAAACTCCTACAAACATGGAGATCATTTGAGGAAGCCTATTTTCTTCTATCGGCTGACGATGATGTCCAGCTATGGGCTGATATTTATCAACGGTTTCTCTGGTTTGAATGACGCTGTAGTTAAATTACTCAGTTTCTACGTTGAGATGTGACTTATGTATTTCTACCAGGACCATGGTCATTCTATTTCTGGTCATCAGTATCTCCTAATGACCATCACATTACTTACTACAGGAACCGTACTACTGTTTCTTTAATGTCTTCAACTTTAGTATTAAAGTCACGACATTCTAGTGTTTAGATTAAAATAGATCTAGCTTTATGTTATCGCTCACGAGTGAGACTAAATCATTTTGTAGATCTAAACAACTTCCTGCGAAAGTTTTTTTTTGACGAGTGATATACATCTGATGATTTTTTTTTTTTGATTCATCGAAGCGAAAACACGAGCGAATCTTTCACCAGATGGTAAGTGATACGCCTGTTCATAACAACATGGCGCTAATTAGGATGGTTCACCCAGCTCCACATTGCGCTTGAGACATAAGTCGAATCTCGTTATGCCAGTAATTACACTAGCTACAACGCCTTTCAAACCGGAACACAGTATTATTTGCACACCACTTTGACGACAGATATAGGTGGCACCTAGATGGTCTCCGGCAATAGAAACCTACCACCAGTAAAAGGACACAGGATCACATCCCGCTCGTCGCTATAGACAAGACCTTAAATCTCGTTATCTATAATTCAACTAGCTACAGCGCCTTTCAAACCGGATCACAGAATTAATGGACAGTGCCGTTTATCAGCAGAAACAGAGATCTACCAACAGTCTTATAAAGTCTCGACAGCATTAAACATATTATCTTTATTCTTCATATAACTGTTCATATGATATAACAGAGAAGTAAATAAATAAATAAATAAATATACATACAAAAAAAAAAAAAGAAAATAATTAAAAAAAAAACTTCATCACAGTACTATCACGTACGTACTGAATATCGAAAGCAAAGTATCTCATTATGAGAAACATTCTAAAAATAACCTCCGCCATTTTGACATTCATTGAAATTATAACGAAGCGAAGAATAATTTCTTTTTCCTCTCATATGAATGTTAAAAACTCCGTCTGCGGTGTTACTGAATAGAGACGAGCTGAAAGAAATTCCACACTATTATTTCCCACGCCCACGCACACCAGCGCTGGACGGCGACTGTTTTAACGGTATCCAGAAATATAACAAATTACATCTCGCGCCACAAACCGGATAAAGGTAACTTTATTACCAAGGGTGGGGATGTTATTAATTAATATTAGATATTTTTAATGATATTTATTTGTAGTAGGGTTGTTCTGACAACAATGCTATAGAGTAAACAGCTATGCCCAACAGTGGGATTCTTTCAACTGATAATATACTACTAATAACAACGTGGCGCTAGTTCGAATGAATATACTGCAACATCACTATGTACTCGTCGCCACGACACATGTTAAGACAAGTTACCGCTGTAATTACACTAGCTACAGCGCCCTTCAAACCGGAACAGTGTAAACATTGTTTCAGTACTAGGAACTTGTTCTACTGCCGACGTTGAACGAGAAGCAAATAGAGCTAACGACTATGAACGAGTTAGTGAGCAGCGAGTAGAGAGAGTTTAGTTCTGATAGTATTATCACTGCATTATAAGTGTCTTACTCGCACTACTCGCTCAGGGTATGAGCAAAGGAATAATACTTTTTTTATTTCGAGGGGGGATACCCTGCTTCTGGGGGGAAGACAGAGTTATGTGAGATTCTTACTCACTAAAACCCCTTCGGTGATCTGCGTCATGCATTCGAAAAAGCTCCGGGATCTCTTATGGAACGCACCGGTGCCCCTCTATACTTGGTGTTAGCACCTCTCTGAGGAGGGCGTTTACCCTCCTAGACACCATCGCTGAGCTATATTCTGTTCCACGCAGGTTCAGGCCCTCACCCTCAAGGCCCGCGAAACTCCTAGACTCTTTTAGTCTCCTTCTACGACAGGCAGGGCTTACCTTAGTCCTATTCTTACTAGCCCGAGATTATACGGCTAAGGAAAAATGTCTACTCGCCTGGCTAGTATACTTGCCTGTACAGCGAGTGTTTCTGATCGCAAAGCGAGCACCACTCATCAGTTATTATCTTTGGTAGCTTCTGACGTAGCTATGGAACTAGTAAAAAAGAGGATTTGGTCAGCAGCGTGAACAGACGGCGATCAACTATTCACCATCATCATCATCATCAGCCGATAGATGACCACTGCTGGTTATGTCTCCCCCAAAGATTTCCACATAGATCAGTCCCGCGTTGCTTATACCCGCTATTCATATTTCTGTTTCTCTTGTTTACATCCGGTGTTCCACCTCCGATCAGACTATTCTCCCTCATGAGAACATGCATTTCTCACTAGGCTCACCAATCCCTAAATCCTAGATCAGTACACACTATTGAAGCACTATATAAAGACAGCTCAGGTGATAAATTCCATGACCAGTTATGGATAATTATATCCTGTCGTAGACTTCTAATATTCTGTCCGTTTAATCATCATCATCAGCTGATATCATCAAAGATTCCCACATCGATCGGGTTGAATCGGGAGCGATCGGAGTTCATATGGGGGATTTCGACTATTTCCCACCACGCTAGTTCTAATTGGGTTGGTGGGTCCGTTTAATACCTAGTCCTTATTGTCAATACTAGTTCTAATTGTTTTTTTTTTAGTCTAAAATTTCACCTTTTTTTTGTGTTTTCCGGTTATTCGATCAGTTAATATTTATGCAGCTTAACTCAATATAGTAAGTGTTTGTCTGTAATAGAAACTGAGTGTTGCGTGCTGTTTGGACTACTGTACGTTTCTAAAGCGAGAATATAGTTCGTTGTTTACGCGCCTGCAGTGGGACAAGTGCCTTAAGCGATACAGTTATCATTTAAAAATATATTTTATATAACGTTTATCGATATAGAGATGTGAATTGGACAATCTAGATAAAGGTTCTTTAGGCCTCGTTTCGTAACGCGGGGGCTCATCGCGAAGCGCGCGTACCCTCGCTCTGACATTGAATACGTAATGGGCCGATTTAAAAAAAAAAAAAACAAACGAACAATCCGCCACTCTTCTCTTTAGTGACCGCTTAATGCAGAATTCGCAGAGAACCGTCGTCTCAGGGTCGAGGGGTTTCGCCATCCCGCATCATATCTAACCTTACTTTTTCTTTACGCAAACCTTATTCGGAAATTTTAAACGATTCCGCTTAATAATTGGATGCGACATCCACTGCACCAGCAGCACCAAAGCTCCTAGTTCGATTCCGGAGTCACGAGCTATGTAGTTTGAAGTTTACCGGTAACAGGTTTAAATATTTTTTTTATTATTTATATACAGACAACCTTATCCAGCTGAAAGTCGTCTATCGGCTGATGATGATCGTGATGGAAATCATCTATGTCTACGTCTACTCACAATAAACACTAGTTAGGATGATATACACTACACCAGAAAATATGATTACACCGTTATTTCAAGAGCTTTAAAGTGAAGCTATAGCTAGTGTAATTACTGGGGTAACAAGATTCAATATCTTATGTAAAAAGCGACGAGCGCAATGTGGTGCTGTGTACACCATCTTAACTAGCGCCGCGTTATTATGAGCGGGCGTATCACTTACCATGGTGAACGTCTCGTTCGTCTCCTCCCTTAATTAAATAAAAAAAAGCTTCTCAAAGTCTTGCCAAGTCTCTGTTCCCGAATTTTCCGTTTCCTATTGCCGCCGACATACAGTAGTGTGCATATATTACTGTGTTCTGGTGTTAAGAGCGCTATAGATAGTAAAATTACCGAAGTAATAAGATATATGTCTCAAAGCCACGACCATAATGTGGTAACATAATCCTTACTGCTATATCATTTTTTTTTTATATTCTACAAAGCAGTGAGACAAACGAGACCTTCAGTTGATGGTAAGTAATACATCTGCCCATAACGATATGGCGATATGTAGTATGACATACACAGAATCACATTAAGCTCGCCGTCTTAAGATATAACATAACAAACCCAATTACCCTAGTAATTTCATTAGCTGCAGCGCCCTTCAAACCGATACACATGTCAACACACTGCTGTTTTGCGTCAGGTGAACGTCTCATCGCTTCATCTTATTAAAAAAAAAATGGTATTACTTACTGCAAATCTACCAGCTGTCGAAAGCCCCAATCAGTACAAACAGCCTCACTCGAAACCGCGTGATATTGAGTTCAAGTGTTAACCTGTAGATGAATAGAAAGATCACGAGTGATTAATTCTATTGTATAACAAAATGGCGTCTCTCTTTCATAACCATTGACCCGCTTCCAATTAATTGCAGGGAATTGCTAAATTATTCAAATGACTTGAGCGCAGTAAGGCGGCGGGCAGTAAGCCGTTTGTTTGGACCTACCATCGCAGATGTCATCCTTCAAATGGTAACCGACTTAAAGTATAACTCGCCCCATATGTTTTGATACTTGAAAACATTAAATAATGGATCTAATGGTAGTGGGTCTCTGTTGCCGGACACCGTGTAGATAACACAACAGCTCTCATCCCCACCGCCAAACAGTGATGCGAAAACATTGTTATGTTCCGGTTTGAAGGGCGTTGTAGCTAGTGAAATTACTGGTTTAACGAGATTTAACGTCTTCAACGTCAAAGAGCCTGATAAAATGCAGTGTTTATAATCCTAACTTTTTGTTATGATGATCACTTACCATCAGGAGAACGTTCCAGTCTCGTCGCTTCATAGAATAAAAAAACTACTTTCCGGTTTGAAAGACGCTACCCAGTAAATTCAACTCAATTTAGAGACTTATGTTTCAAAGCAACGAACACGATAATATGCAGTGTATACCATCCTTACTAGCGTCATTTTTTTATGAGCAGGTATATCACTTATCATCAGGTGAATGTCATCGTCTCGTTGCTTAATTAAATAAAAAAAAAAAAAACTATTCACACATGAATAATGGATCATAAACATTTTTAACCCCGTCACTACATCTTCATTCAAATGTTTATTGTGTACAAGTGTAAAGCGCGACGCATTTCTTTATCCACTCCACTGATTTGATAATAAAATGGGTTGTAATGGATTATGTCCACTCCATTGATTTCGTTGTTCTTTCAAAGCCTTTCCCTTTATCTTAACAACCAAAGCAAGGAGGTTATAACTAAATTTAACAGTACTGACTGCGACATACATGTAAGAACCTATGAAACCTTCGAGTGTCTGTTGCAGCCACAGCGCCTATTCCTGCTGCCAAATACTACTCTGTTCCTGTTTGAAGGGCGCTGTAGATATTGTATATACTAGGGTTGCGAGATTCGACATAAATCTAAGGCGATGAGCGCAATATCGTGAAGTTCAAACCGTTCTAATAAGCGCCGCGTTGTTATAGGCAGGTGTATCACTTAGTACATCTGCTTTTTTTAAGATATCCCTCTTAACAAGATCTGGTGAAGGGAGAAGAGAAATCGCTGGATGTGACCAACGCAATATTGGATTAGAGACCTTTAGTGGACGCCTATGTCCAGCAGTGGACATCTTTGGTGATGATACAAAATCCCACACAGAATTATATAAATGTTTTTACTATGAATAACTATACCATGATACAGATGGTAAGTCTTTGTTTCCGGTGATACCGTCTAGTTAGATACCACTGCAGCGCCTATTTCTGCTGTCGAACAGCAGTGTACAAACATTACTGTGTTCCGGATTGTAGGGTGCTGTAGCTGGTGTAATTACTGGGGTAATAAAGCTAGCATCTTGTCTCAAGGCGATGACCACAATATGACACTGTGTATATCATACTAACTAGCGCCAAATTATGACGATGGCATAAATTACCATGAGATGAACATATATTTATATTCATATATATGTATATAGACGTCGATCGGCTGATGATATATATATATTTATATATGATATTCAATTAAAAGCGATACCAAAGAAATAACAATTCAGATTGTTTACTGAACGAAACGACAATACGCACAAATGAAGTTTTATTGCGTATACAAATGTCAGTTAAGTTAACAGGTTAAATTTAACTGCAACTGTTATACAATGTTTTGGTAATGGGGATTGAATGAGTCTACATCTATATATATATACATATACAGGAGATATCCAAAGAACCTTTGACTCATCGCGAGATCTTCGAATATAGTAGACACGAACACTTCAAGTTTTGTGGAGACATTGCTTCTGCGGTTTAGAGGTCAGCTAAGAATGGATTTTACAAAATTCCTTCCTCAAATGGAGTTTCAGAGGTGTTACGACCAGAACAGCTGGTATCTATGTACAAGTTAAATACCTTCGACCCGCAGCAGATACAAGCTTGCTTAGCACAGAAGTACCCGATTCGATGTAGAACGCACGTGCTTTTATATTTCTATCATCATCAGCCTTTAGACGTCCACTGCTGGACATATGTCTCTCTCAAAGATCTCCACATCGATAGATCCCGCGTTGCTCGAATACTTATTATATACATAACTTTGTATAGAGGAGTTTGAAGGGATGTTGATGAACATTTTTACTAACTTTTCTTTTAAAAGAAAAGTGTCTAAAGCTAGGAACAACGCAGTACACTTATTGCTAGATCAAAAAGAAATATTTTTTTATCAGGGAGAGGTTCGGAGGAATCTTCTAATAAGATACCCTACTTCTGGGAAGAAGACAAATTTATGTGGGATTTTTACCCACTAAAATTCTCTTGGCTGTGATTCTCATTGCGTTGTGGGATGTCCTGACCGCACTGATGATTCCTGGTACTCCGCTTAAAGAACGTCCCAGAGAGGGCTGTGGCTCTCCTCGGCATGGTATGCAACGTTCATCCCAGGTTCGCTTAGAGGACAATGACAATCTCCACCTTCAAATTCCACGAACTGAAAATCCATCTCACAGCAGGCATGGTTTGACTTAGTCCTTTTCTTTATAGATACACATACTTAAGAATGATTCAACTACCTGCAAAATCATACAACAGGAGTCGGCAACCTTTTCTAAACGTGGCTCAAAATTAAACTACATATGACTATTAAGTGCGGTCTTATAAACTTATCAAATGCCTCACGCGTAACTTAAGGTTGCCAAACCCTCGTCTGATCATCATCACACATAGGGCTTCAAAGATGTTTCGTTCAACCTTCATCTCTTTAGCTCTCAGAAGAATAATAAATATAACCCCACCTATTAAAATAGCGACCATCTACATCCTCATCATCTCGACTGATCGCCGTCCACTGATGGGCATAACCAGTAATCTTCTATATCATCATTCGTCATTATCAGCCTTTGTTTATCCACTGCTGGATATAGGCCTTCCCAAATGTCTACCACCAAATGCGATGCTCAGCTTCTCGCATCCACCCACTTCCGACTGCTCTGATGATGTGGTCGGTCCATCTGGAGCGATAGCGTCCTACGCTTCTGCGAGCTGTACCCGGCCTCCACTCCAAGACTTTCCTCCCCCATCGGCCGTCACTGACACGATAGACATGGCCGGCCGACTGCCACTTCCGTTTGCAGATTTTGAGACCTACCTCCACTACTTCAGTTCTCCGTCGTATTTATTCGTTCCGGATTTAGTCTCTTAGAGCAATGCCAAGCGTAGCTCTCTCCATCGCTCGCTGTGCTACTTTGAATCGGTGGACCAGCTCGATGGTCAGGTGCCATGTCTCTGCACCGTAAGATTGGGGAAGACGCACTGGTTATAGACTTTCGTCTTGAGACATTGGGGTATTTGCGAATACCCCAACCAGTAATATATTCCAGAAAACACAAATAACGATATAAATAAAGTAAACACACAGACATGTTCGTAATTCAGCAGAAATAAAAAAAAAAAATGTATATAAAATATTTTAACATTCAACCACTTAAAGATATTGCCCGTGTAAGTATTTCATATTAATGTTGCAACATAAAATGAATTGTTGTTTTTTTTTATCATAATATATCGTGGTGAAGAGAAGTAAAGCTGTCACCGAAACAACTGAATCACCGTATATATAAATATTGCATTTGAAGATTACCACCTTCCTTGTAAGACAAAGACAGACTAGTAGAACGTTCACCTGGTGGTAAAGAAGTCGTCGAGAATAAGCCGCTAGTTAGGATGTATACACTGTTACATTTTTCTTATTCGACGAGTCGATAAGACGACCGCGATCCGATGGTAAATGATATGCCTGCTCATAACGTGGTGATAAAACAGCACCATATTGGGCTTGTCTCCTTGAGACAACACAAGTCTCGTTCCCAAGCAACTTCACAAGCTACAACTCCTTTCAATCCGGAACATGGTAACGTTTGCACACTACTGTTTGGCGGTGGAAAAAGGAGCTGCGGTGGTACCTACACGGTCTCCAGCAACAGAGACCTATCACCAGTGGTTTATAAACTCTCTGATGGTAAACAGTTACTGTAACGTATGGACCATGGCCTATAGTACCAGATACTCCATAAACATGTTGCTGACCCTGGACGAAGAATATAACCCAAAAACCTTTTTCTTCAGATCTTTGGGTATGGAAATGATATTATTCTATAACCTTTTGATTTGGACAGATCGATGTGGAGATTCTTGGGTGAAGGCTGTGAGGGGTTTCAATCGGCTGATGATGTATTTATTGAAAAATGTTTATCATCCCTGATCCACGTAAATCAGTTCCGACCGCGACCAATTCACAGGTGATGATGATGATGATGATGATGATATTGATGAGTACTAACATTATTTTAGTTCAACACCGCAACTCAAACTTCATAGTCGGTATACGACTCATAGGGCTAAAGTTTCAGCGGGAGTATTACGGGAGTATATAAATTGTACCACAATGTGCTTGAATTAGATGTTGTCTCGTTACTTCAGTAATTACACTAGGTACAGCACCGTTCAAACCGGAACATGGTAATGTTTATACGATAATATTTGTCGGCTGCAATAGACGCTGCAGACCAACTGATTCCTGGCAACAGAGACCTATCACCAGTATGGTGACGGTTGATTGCACTTTTGTGGGTACTTGTGGAATTGGTTATGGTAGCTATCATCAACTTAATTTCGCAAGTACATGAACCAGGGACACCCGTGCTGGCGAGCAAGCGGTTAACCACTGCGCCGCGGAGGCTTTTTACAAAGCTCGATGAGCCTATTAATCCAGTCGTTTGTTGCGTGTTCTATCAAACGCCCTCCCTAGAGAGGGACCCGTGCAGAGGGATCTGAGTAAGTTTTTCCTACTATAACATGCCTCCCGAATAATAATCATCTTACCCGATTTGCTTGTGTTTATATCCTGACATCGCATCATCATCATCATCAGGTGCCCTCTTCAAACTGAAGTTTGGTGATAAGATGGCATCAACATATCGCTGTCTCTCTCTATTTGTAGTTATACTATTTCTTTCTATCTAGGTAAGCTAGTGTAATTACTATGGTAACAAGGCAACGTCTTATGTATTCAAATGACTAGCATGTGGTGTAGTGTAATCATCCTAATTAGCGTCATTAAACTATTAGATGTAATCATTTAAAAATTGATAGAGATATTACTACTGCCGTTTAGAGGTCAAGTAAGAATGGATTTTATAAAATTCCTTCCCCAAAGGAAGTTGCAGGGGTGTTAATATTGAAAAAGGGACAGAAGGGCAGTGGATTATCGGGGAGTGGTAATATTTATTAAAAATTGCAAGTCTTAAACTTAAGTCTAATTCTATATTACAACAAGTTGAAACATAGGAACAGCTAGTAATTATATGATTTTTTTTTAGTTCAATGAAGCGAGGAGACGACTGGTACGTCCACCTTATGATAAGTGATACTCCTGCCCATAATAACAGGGCACTACTTAGGATGACATACACAGCAAAATATTGTGCCTATCGCCTAAAAGTTAAGATGTTGAATCTCATTACCCAAGTAACTACATTAACTACAGCACCCTTCAAACCGGAATACAGTAACGTTTGCATACTATGGTTGTCGTCTTGTATAGGCGCTGCGGTGGTACCTACCTAGACGACCTCAGGTAATAGAGATCTTTTTTTTTGATTGCGAGGGAGATCTTCTTAAAAGATACTTTATTTCTGGGGGAAAGGTCAGGTTATGTGGGGCTTCTACCCAACAAAACCCCTCGATGGTCTCCCTCAGTGCATTAGGAGTGGCTCAGTGATCTACGGAACGCACCGGTGGCCCCCTCCACTCTGATTAAAACAACACACGAAAGGGCAAAGCCCTCCTTAGCACCCACGCTGTACTACGGCAAATAAAAGACTATGCATTTGCCGTCCTCCTAAGGCTCGCTTATTAAGCTCTGAGGGCCAACCCTCAAAGCCGACGAACTCGAGAACGCTTTTAGTCGCCTTGTACGACAGGCAGGGAATACCTTAGTCGTATTCTTAATAGTCCGAGACTACAGGGTTGCTGGTAATAGAGACCTACCACCGGTGTGCCATTTGCAGTAGTCTCACGATCACAATAGGCGGGTGTAATTGCATAACAAGATGGCGTCGCATGCATTATTATTCCAATTCAATATTAAAAAGCGAAAATATTCCGGCGCGAGCTTAACAATGCTGCAGTGACGGATATACGAAGTCACGTGTGAAGACATGAGCCAGCCGAAATATTCCATTACATTCCGCCGCGAAACTACCCGCAACCCGATATCCAGCGGCGGCGGTAATGGAACGAGGATCTGTCAGGACTTACAATGCACTAGTTCGACAACAGGATAACTTCTCACTGAGAAACATTCCTGTAACGAAATGAAGGTATGTGTGATCTGTTTTATCAATGTATGATATTTTCATTCGATACTTCTTTCAATACAGACACACATTTATAAAATATATACATACATATACATATAAGTGACGAGATGAGCGGGTCGTTCACCTGATGATAGTAGATACGCCTGCTCATAACAACGTGGTGCTATTCAGGATGATATATACTCGACCACATTTCATCGCGACATAAGATGATTAATCTCGTTACCTCATTACACTATCTACAGCGCCCTTCAAACCGGAACACAGTCATATTTGCACAGTACCGTCTGTGGGCTGCAATAAGCGCTGCGGTGTTACCTAGATGGTCTTCGGAGAAACAGACCTCCCATCAGTGATAGATATTAGACCTTCACACTGCAATACAGTAATATATGTTTGTTCCTGCTTAGAGGGTCTTCAGCAATAGAGATCTAACACCAGTAATACCATCATATATAAAAAAAAATTGTTTATTTCGGTTAGGGATGTCAGTGTCTCATTAATGGATAATGTTCGTGTATCACTTGAGTCAGTGAGTCATGACTTTTACAGTCGCATTGATATAACGCAGTGATTTGTTTTATGGAATTAAAAATGTAAATATTGACAATCCATACATACAGTCAGTGACGTACAACATACAGACAAACACTAAAATCATTTATAACAAGGTACATATATATACAAAACTGTATGATCGCGTAACGGAAGACGTAGTGTAGGCCGGTGGTGCGACTATCTGGTGAAGGTGCGGGAAGGAGCTGGATTGGAGTAGCGCAGGATCGATCGATGTGTAGATATTTGGGGGAGGCCTATGCCCAGCTGTGGACATCTGTCTGCTGATGATATATAAATATAATGAAAATGGCTTTCGTTTATTCTTCAGTCACGTAAAAACTAGTGAACGTATCGACACGGGATTATTAGCCTTTGACACGGAGTTACTTGTAGATTATAGGCTATTTATTTTTTGAATTTCATAGATACTTCATCATTATGTTTCTAATTAAATGTTCTATTGTTTATGCGGTTGCTATAGTAACCGTTGTAATAGAAAGTCACGGTTGCGGTTGCTCTTAAGGAATAATCCCGACACATTTCAAAACTAATTTTAAATTACTGCTAGCAAAGCGGGCGTGGTACAGCTAGTATATATATAAGAGATTTCCTCCTATGTAGAGTCTCATCATTATATCTCTGGAACCATAAGACATAGAGATTTGGAATTTGGTAGGAATATTCCTCATGCAGAGTATAGAGCAGCTAAGAAAGGATTTTACGAAATTGATTCATCGTAAGGAGTTGCGAGTATGTTACGTCCAGTAGAGCAGACGAGGAACAGCTATTTGTATATCCATGTATTTAATAATTTACTTCCCTCTTATATTAGTATTCAAGTCTTCACCATACTTTCCAATATGTCATAATCTTTCTCCTATTCCTTCTCCTATAATAAAATTATATTCATACGTATTTATTATCTATTCTTTGAATTTACGTTACCTCTGAAACCGAATCTGTGTCTTCAAAAGGCTAACATCATTAGATAAAAGCAAAACAATAATGACGTAGATGATAACGCTGGTCCAGGATAGACTAGCTATTGAATGCCTCGTCATATATCATCATCAGCCAGTAGAGATCCACTGCTGCACATAGGCATCCTTCAAAGATTCCCACATCGATCAGGTAGGGATTTATATGAGAGGTTTTGGGCTATTTCCCACCATGCTCGCCCAATGCGGGTTGGTGGGAACCAAGGCCTCGTTTGTTGATTAGCAGCACCACCAGCTGGTGTGGTTGGCTTGGGCCCTGTGAGTATGAGGGTACTTACACCATGTATATTAGTAGAACAAAAAAAAAATTCAAATTGTGAAACTTCATAATTTGAATTTTTTTTTTTTTTTGAGTGTATCCGATTCGGTACAATCGTCATCTCGAAAAACCCTCATCGTTATTGGTATACGAGTGTTGATATTATTCGTAAAGAAGTAGGTTAACGGCCGGTTAAGAAACGATTCTTAATACATCGCCACTGCGCTTTTGATTACCTCTGCTTAATAAGCGCGAGGTTAATTTTGTAAATTAACAGATTCGAACCCTGATGATCGTCAGCTGCAGCATGTTATTGATGCCGCTACAATCTGTTAGTTTCTCCATTGAAGAAGGCCAAAGTTTATTGGAATCCATCCAACAAAAAATCTATAGGAAATATAACTAAATATTGGTTTAAATAAAATAATATATATTCAAGCTTTTTTTTATTTTAATTTTTCTTTTTATTTCTAATGTTTTTAATGATTTTTCAACCGAATAATGACACCACAGTAGGGACACCGGAACAGGTAATTGAATGTAACTACCATATATGTACTAGCTGTTCCCCGCCCACTGTACTGGTCGTAATAAAAAATTAGATTTGAAATTTGGCAGACATTACCTCGCACGGCGAAAACACACCGCCCCCAGGGCGTCTTCCCGTTATTAACACCCCCACAACCCCTTTTAGATATAACATTTTGTAATATGCGTCCTTAGCTATCCTGTACTAAGCAAAAAGAATATTCCCAACAAATTTCAAGTCGACAGACCTTGCGGTTTCAGAGACATCATGATGAGACTCTACATACATGGGAAGTTTTTTTATTTACTTATATATATATGTAAATATATGTGTAAAGAAATAGATATATGGATAAAAAATTGATTATATACGCAAAAAAAATTGCTAATTATATAACTTAGTTTAATTAAACACTACATATAAATTAGAAGCGAGTTTAGTTTGCAAACAAACAGATATAGTTCTACCTTGATAACAGCCAGGGCGTGTAACAACTTGCTGGCGTCACTGTTCCCGTATAAATACTAAGTATTTTTAAAAGAGTATTTCGTTGAAGAGCTGTTACTATATTAGTGCGTCATCGCAGACTTCACTAACACTTACCACCAGGTGGGTGTTAACCACTAATCGTTTTCGTTTCTATAGATTTCTATATGAATAATCATTGTACAGTGAACAAAATATTTATATGAGATATTAAAAAATATGCTTGAGACTGTACATGTAGACTGTCTCCGTGTGGTGCGGCGTCATGGTCACCTCAGTAGTAAAGTATTACAGAGCGTTTGTCTTACAACACAATTGAATACGCTGGGGAGCCCTAGTTTTATATTAGACGGCAGCATCAGTTTATTGGCGCTATTAGACGCCCGTTGAATGATGGCCAGGGAGTGGAGCTGACGCTGATGATGCACAGGATTGTTTATGGAGTGTTAATTAGTTTAAAACATGCGCTGGAGGTGATCGCTGGGGAGATTTGTGTTTCATCACAACCCACCTTGTGTTAACGCTTCGCACTTTAATTCATAGATAAAAACTTGATTTGTTGTTTTATATATATAAATATATATATATAAAAAAACATAATATACATATGAATACATATATATGTATATATATAATTATATGTATATACATATGACGATATAACGTGGCGTTAGTTATGATGATATACACAGCACCATGTACTTGTTATATACATAAGATGTCTTATTGGCTCGGTAATATCATTATAGTTACAGCGCCCTTCAAACCGGATCACTAACGTTTGCACAGTACTGTTTGTCGGGTGCAATATCCGCTGCTGTGGTACCTACACGGCTTAATATAATTGAGACTTACCAATAGTACAATGCGACATCATAATGATAATGATGATTTGTTTTCACCATCATCATCATCATCAGCCGATAGACGTCCACTGCTGGACATGGGTCTCCCACCAAGACCTCAACATCGACCGGGATTTTCACCATGCTGATATATTTTTTTTATCCAAAGAAGCGAAGAGTCGCGCGGAACGGTCACTTGATTTAAGTGATGCGCCTGCCTCTAACAATGTGGCGCTAGTTAGGATGTTATACACTGCAACACATTGTACCCTTCGCCTAGAGACATGAGATATTAAATCTCATTAGCTCAGTAATTTGACTAGCTACAGCGCCCTTCAAACCGGATCACTAATGTTTGCACAGCACTGTTTTTCGGCTGCAATAGGCGCTGCGGTGATACCTAGACGGTCTCCGGCGAAAGAGACACTCTATAGAATAATTCAAGTTATTTAAGTTAATACTTGGATTAAGTAAGTATCAAATACTCTCCGCTGAACATCCTCTCGTCAGGATACGCAGACAGAAGCTGTGCTCGTAATTTTTAATAGCTTCCGAAATATCGAGCTCGTGTTACATTTATAGCTTATACTACTGTTCTATCATTACGTTTTAAAACTGAACTGACAAACAGTACTGTGCAGACATTACTATGATCCGGTTTGAAGGGCGCTGTAGCTAATAAAATTATTGCTTTAAGGCGATTTAACATCTAAACAATTACGCGACGAGCGTAATATCGTGCAGTGTATATCACTCTAATTAGAGACAAGTTGTTTATAGGCGGGCGTATCACTTACCATCCGGTGAACGTCGCCTTCGTCTCATCGTTTAAAAAAAAAAAACTAGTTCATATAAAAAAAAACTATAACATTGAAGATTATTCTGAAGACACTCGTAATAGCTACAGCTCCCTTCAAACTTTTAACTTCTCGATTTCTGCTCTCGAGCAATAGTATACAAACATTTCCGTATTCGGGTTTGAAGGGCGCTGTAGCTAATGAAATTACTGGAGTAACGAGAGTGAATATTTTAAGGTTTTTTTTTTATTATCCGATGCAACGAGACGAGCGGTATGTTGCTAATAAAAATTATCGTTTGAGATGTGAAATATGAAGTCTCTTTACCCCGGTAATTTCACTAGCTACATCGCCCTTCAAACCGGAAGAAAGTAATGTCGGCAAAGAACTGTTCGTCGGCAGAAATAAGCGCTACAGTAGTACCTACATAGATGGTCTCCGGCAATGAAGATCTACCACCAGTGACGACGAGCACGTGGTGATATGTCATCGTAACTAGCGCCATATTGTTTTATGGGCAAAAGTGCATACCATCAGGTCAACGTTCTCTAGTCGCTTCCTTAAATAAAAAAAAATATCCTGAGCACCACATTGCTATGAAGCATACTATCATCAGGCTGACTTCCGGTTTAAGTTCAGTTGTATGAAATACTTATTAAAGCGACGACATTACATAGTTCCGGTATGTTCTTTAGTTTTAGTTGTATTATTATAACCGGCTAGCAACCGTACTGGTTTCGGTTTGTGTAGAGGAAACCATTTGGTACTGAGCTGCAGCATCTGGTGCTGACGCGGGATGCGTCATCCGTCTGTGACTGTCAACTAGACTTATGGCGAGATGAAACAAATTGTTGTTGTCATCCGCTCTGCCAAGCGTGGTGACCACGACCACTTGCGACCGGATATACGTTTACTGATCTATGGCGTTTTTTTTTTTTTAATTCCATTAAGCTTCGAGACGAGCGGGATGTTCGCCTGATGGTAAGTGATACGCCCATGTCAAAGTGGTGCTAGTTGAATTGGTACTCACAGCACCACATTGCGCTCGTCGCTTTAAGACATAACACTTCAAGCTTCGTTATTACAATAGTTACACTAGCAACGGGACCCTTCAAACCGGAACACAGTAGTAAATTATTAAACTTATATCAATACAGCATCCTAATCTTTTTTTGGGAAGGAAACCTTCGTAGAGGTAAGCTGCTTCGAGTAGAAGGCCAGGGTTATGTGGGAAATTCCTACCCATCAAAAACCCTTTCGGTGGCAGCCCTATGAATGAGGCTCTGGGACCTAAGGAACAGCAGCCTCCTGCACTGCATTTAATCACGTCTTGGAGAGTGCCGTACCTCTCCTCTGGACCCTCTCCTCGTCACGACGAACATGAGACCACATCGTACTTGTTCTCCAGGGATTCGTTTAACGTGCAATGAGGGCTCTCTTCAGAGCCCACGAAAGAGAAAACCTTTTTAGTCGACTTCTAGAAAGGTCTTACTGTAGTTCTATTATTAATAGAGACAAGACAGCATACAGCAACTTAACCCAGGGTTGGAAGTCAGCGTTTAGACCAGATATGGTAAAACACCACATTTCTTCTCTATCCACTATTAGTCTAGACAGTAGGAAATATTTTGATCTAGCCATAGACAATTATCCAAATCTTTAAGAGAGCAAGACCTCATGGTAAGTGATACGCTTGCTTATAACAACGTGATGCTAGTTAGTATGATATACACTGCACCGCATTGCGCTTATTGCTTTAGTTATATGAAAAGTTTCGATACCTCAATGCTTTCTCTAGCTACAGCGCCTTTCAAACCGGAACAGTAGTTTACACAGTACTGTTTGTCAACAGAGACCATCAGTGAAGCCTTTTTATATCAAGGATATACTTACTTTTTAATTACGATATAATGTAACAATATGATTTTTTTTTTATATCGAGGGAGAAATCTAAAAAGATATCATGCTTTTGAGGGTAAGACAAGGTTATAGGATTTTCCACCACTATAACCCTATCCATGGTCTTCGTCAGAGCGTTGCAGGAAGCTCCGGGATCTACTGCGAAACGCAGCGGTACTCCATTACGCTTAAAGCACGTAGGAGGGAGGGCTGTAGACTTCGTCGACACCCTCGCTTTAGTAAGGCAAGCACTGGTCTAGTGCTTAGCTTAGTGGACATTGACGGTCCCAAGCTTCAAAGCCCTTTAAGTCGCATTCTACCCCACGCAGAGCTTTCTTGTCTTACTCTTAATAGCTTGATAGTACAGAGTAATGACGCGTAGCCGTTATTTATTCAGAAAGAATACATTTCGTAACACTCTATATCTAGTGATAATACCTGCTGCTTGAGATGATTTATTTTCTGGCCTTCGTTCAAACATTCTTTAAAGAGTGCGCTAACAAATAAATTTATAGGACGAAATAATTTATTTGGACAGTTTCCTTTGATCCGCGGTTTTGTAATTTGGCGGCTCTCGTCTATTCTTTATGGCTGCTCTCAATCATTTCCAATTAGATAATAGTTGTATTGTACTACGGTTTTAAACTACGAAATAATACAAAATACCAACAACGAATAGAAACTGGAAAACGACAGGTTTAATACAAATACGTGTAAATATTTTCTCCTTTGAATCACTTGGGGTTGATCTTTATATTTAATTAATTTCATGTAATCACCTTTGCCTTTTTCTTTCTGTGTTCGTAATGAAAAAAAAAACAATGTAATCGGTCGACTATGTAAATAATTTTGCTTGGTTATATATAAGATATCCTTAAAAAAGGATAGAGCTTCGAAAAGCAGCGAGTATTGTACTTCTCGCCTAAGACATAAGATATTGAGTGTCGTTCCCGCAGTAATTACATTAGCTACAGCACCCTTCAATCCGGAATACAGTACTGTTTGGTTGTAGATACAGAAGCTGCGGCGGTACCTACCTAGACGATCACCGAAAATAGAGAAGTATCAGTAATAAATCTTTCTATTGTCTATAATATATTTAATTACAAGTTATAATTACTTACGTTATTATAGAGATAGGTATTCAGCGCCTGAGAAAGTTACACTTGAACACTTTATAAAATGTATTTTAGACACTTGTTAAACACAGTGGTGTGATGGTAACCATATTTTATTGGAATAGTTATATCGAAAACTTTCGCGCGGGAAACTTCGAGCCGGAGCGGTACAAACTAACTAGACCTGCGAGCTCGGCGCGTGCTGCGCGACTACTGGCCGGCGGGAGTTGTTTCCCGAAGAGGGTTTTCATTATTCCGATCACGCGTGAGGGAGCGCGGGAAAACCGTTGTTCGAATTATAAATTTTGTACTCACTTTGTCTATGGCGGTGTGCTTTGAAGCAATGAGTTTATATGTGAGCGGATCAGTCACTTCGGAAGCATTTTTAGCCGCTCATTACGCTGTAATAACCGTAAAGAAAATAACTACTGCAGAATTTTAATTAAGAAGATCTAACGGGACGTTGGACTGCTTGCGAGCAACGTGGGACCGATCGATGTGGGGATTTTTGGGGGAGGCCTATGTCCAGCAGTGGACGTTTATCGGCTGATGATGATGATGAACGGGACGTTTAGTTTTATTTATTTAAAAAACATACACCAACATATGTTGTTGGTATACTTACGTTATTCTTATATCTAAAAAAATATAATTGTGAAATAAATAGCTGATACCACCATGCCACTTACATGCATATGCATCATTCTCAAATTGAATACTATGTAAATAATAACAAAAACTATAAAACAATTAAAGGAATATACGATATAAATATATTTATATATAGACGTTGAACAATAGTAAATAAAACATCAATGATAAGCTGCTACTCAACTCTACACTACCACATATCGTTATTACATAAGAGAGGGATACGGCACAATAAGGTCCGCCTAAAATATGCCTATTTTACTAGTAGTAGATCTCTATTTCCGGAGATAGTCTAAGTAGGTACCACTGCAGCGTATGCAACAAACAGTAGTGTGTAAACATTACTGTGTTCAGAAATGAGCAGCAAAGTAGCTAGTGTATTTACTGTAGTAACGAGATGTAACATCTCATGTCTTGAGGCGACGATTACAAATTGGTGCTATGTATATCATCCTTACCAGTGCCTTGTTGTTATGGCCACATCATTTACATGGGCGTACCACTTACTAATAAATGAAATATAGTACAATTTACTAAGTGTAATGTAAAAACTGGGATATATTAAAATTTCATCGCTGTTGTTCCCAAAAGAACTAGTTCAGCTGAAGGTATACTTGTCCCATAACAATGTATTCCTAGTAATTAAGGTGTTTAGATTCAATCTAAATAACCTAATCAGTGTCCATCCCATAAGGTACAAGGAAATAAACAGTATTGTTATAAACATAAGTAACTCAATTTATTAATACCTTAATAATGAATATAAAACAACAAATGAATGACTGTTGAAGGATTATTAATAATATTTAAGGATATAAAGTTTATAAATTTCGTCGTAAATAACATTATAAATGATCCTGCGTAAGTATATATACCTTAGATTTATATGATAGTTACCTAAAACGTAAACTGTTTATGTTGGCAACACTTTGGATAGATGGCAGCACTGTTTGACGACATCATTGTTCTCGAGTCAGTATTACGTTGACCGTTGAGAGGAGCACTGCTCCTTTAGCGAGTTTTATTTGGCTTTAATGTATAAAATACTTGATTAGCGGTATTATCTGTTAATACTATTATATAAACGTTTAACTCTCTATAACACTGAATTATATTGTATATATTTTGAAGTGTCAGATATTATATTAATAAAAAAGATGTACGTACAATCAATCCAATTATTACTAGTTGGAGGGGTAAATGAAAAGGAAGAAGAAAAAAAAGATATACTGTTTTATGCCGTTTTTTTTAATACAGGCTACTCCAAAGAAGCGACAGTAAAATATAAATATAGTACTATCATTGAGTGGTGGTACTATCAAAGAGAGGTGCTTCGAATACTTTGGACCACCAGAAGAAGAAACTATGTTAGCACTCTTTACTACCAGAGAATTCTTAGTCATTATGGTCAAATCGACGTGCCTTCTTGATATCCTGGATAAAACTATAGTTGTGGGCGAGTTGGAGGGAATGAGACTACGCGGCCGTTGCTGGCCTGACCAGGTAAAGTCTCATGGACCTCAGAAGTCGGCGGTTATAAAAGTAGAGAGCCGGTCCGAATGGAAAGTAACAGCAAAGCACGATCTTAGGTAATGAAGAATATGAATACGAAGGGTGACAATGAATTGCGTAGCTACCGTCTAATTCAACTCCTGGTATAATGGACGGAATGTATTTCTATATGTGAATACGAAACGATTGCATCTAGAAGGTGAAGCTATATGGTACATGGGGGCCCGCGTCACGCTCGTGTACGGCTCCAGTGCCAACACTGTACACCGACTGAAACGTAACGAGAACCTTATCGCTTAAACTGTCACAATCTAATTTACATTTTTAACTTATCGCGCGACGGGAACACTTTCGCTTTAACTTTATCATTTTAACCGTAAGCGAACAGCATTAAAAAAAAACAAAATGGCTGCGTTCTGCTGCATACAAACCGACGGTCAAAACAAATATTATCAAACAGCAGTATCATCATGATCATCACATCTAAATCAAATTTGCTAGTGGTAGCTCTCATCTAAACAGCTTCAAAAGCACCTGTATGCAAAAATTACTATGTTCCGGTTTGAAGAGTTCTAGCTGGTGATATTACTGCGGTAACTAGATTAAAGATTTTATGTCTTTAACGAAGAACACGATGTGATGCGGATACCATCATAATTACCGCCACGTTCTCATATAAAAGGTTAGAGTTAAGTACTAAACGTAGGTGTTGCTGTCGAAATCAGAATTTCAGTACTAATCTAGAACTAGTCTAGAATTATAATACTGTATCCCAATGTTAAGAAGAGACAATGATTAAAAGAAAAAAAAATACAAATTGTGTACGTCCTTAAACCGAACCATAATCTATCTAATTTTTTTTTATTCAACTAAGCGACGAGACTAACAGGATCTTCACCTGGTGGTAAGTGATACGCCTGCCTATAACAACATGGGGTTAGGATGATATACACCACCATATTTTTCTCGTCGCCTTGAGACAAGATGTTGATTCTCGTTACCCTAGTTATTTCATCCTACAACGCCTTTCATACCGGAACATAGTAATGTTTGCACATTACTGGTTTCCGGCAGAGACCAGTTAACAATGAGGAATGAGGACCCGCCTGAGAGAAAGTATAATTGACTTGATACATCATGTAGGAAGTCTGCTTGTATGATAATGTTTTGGATGATCTCAACCATTGCATCAGGTTTGATGTACCACGAATCCTTGCAAAGGACTCCGACGAAGGTTGATTCACGAAGCTATTCAAATGACAAAACATCCTGATTTCAATATAGATGGTTGGGCAATATCAGATGCTTGGGATCCTATCATTAATAAAACCTAACATCAAGGACATCGAAGACTTCAAGATACAGTTGTCTTATTCTGCGTAGATCAGACAACAAATAATAATAAAAAAGTTATAGGTACCCCTGATGGCTATGAGATCAGGTCCTCACGCCAGTTTGTCACCTCAGTTCTTCCGTAACCATGGCAACTGCAAAACGTAGCGATAATAAAATAGACGCAAACGAAATCCTCAAAAATTAGTTTGAATAAATATGTAGTATTTGCGTAAATATAACAAATCATAGTATTTTCTTTAGTAAATCCTGGTCTAGACTATTTAGGTTACATCTAAGTTCACAGAGGCAGAGGCAGAAAGGCTTCACAGCGATGAAATGTGCCTGATAAGGAAATAGGCTTTACGTGCTTCAGTACCCACGCACCGTCATGTGTTGTGATTAAAATTAAAAATATGAGACTCGCATGACTTGAATGATGGTCACGTTTTATTAAAAAAAAATTGTATTTGAAAGCAGTAAAAGCTAATCGCTGGTACCGGTTTGAAGGACGCTGTAGCTGGTGTAATTATTGAGGTAGCGACTCACATGTCTCGGGCAAGGAGTGTAATGCGGTGCAGTATATAACATCCTAACGCGTTGCCTATCTAGATATATTGTAAGTAATCCTAATGCATCTATCGCTCCACGTTGTGATAGGCGTATCACTTACCATCAGGTGAACGTCTCGGCCTTCTAACTTTTTTTTTTTTTTTTATTTTCTATGAAACGAGCGAGACATTCAACTGATCGTAAGCGATACGCTTAACTATAACAACGTGACGCTAGATAATAAACACATCACCACATTGTGCTCATACCTATAGATATATAACGATTAGTCTTGTTACCTCAGTAATTTCACTAGCTATACCAGCTGTAGCTACAACGCCATTCAAACCGGAACACTAATATTTTCACATTATAGTATGACGGCAGAAATAGGAGCTGCGGTGGTATTTAGATACTATCCGGCAACAGAGACCTAACACAGATATAAGCTGAAGGGCGCTGTAGCTAGTGAAATTACTAGGGTATCTAGACTTGCATCTTATGTCTTAAGGCGACGAGCAAAATGTGATGCTGTGTATATCATCCTAACTAGCGCCACGTCTTGATGCTTGTCTCTCTTAATGCTTGTCTTTTAAATTGTATGGTTTATAGTTGAACCGTACTTAATGTAGTTAAGTTATATTTAATGAGTTAAAGAAACTGTAGTTAATTATTACAGTTATCAGTATAAATAAAGCTAGTTTTAAACTAGGAAATAGTTTGTAAGTTAATAAATCATTTGGAAGGGTTGCAGGCTACATCGCATTTCAGCGGCTGTTTATTTTGGGTACAGCTGCCGTAAAACGATAGGGGAAGCGGAGCGCCGACGGGGGATGATCGATCTGTGAAATAAAATACTTTACAGGTAAGCAAGGGGAATGTGGGGGATGATGTATGGGGTTAATCGAACGACCGCGTGTCGCTGTAAAAATTTTAGTACCGGTTTTACATGGTATTGATATTATTGAGATTAAGATTAATAGCTTTCGTGATGCGGCAGCTTGTCTTTCGACTTATAAGCTACATGCTGTTACTGTTTTAAATACAGTTTCCGTTTCCGAGTACTATGAGCATAAGCTTCCCAACCTTTTTCCATTCCCGTACCCTTTAATAATACTTCTCATTAATGAGTATCGCTCCCCTGATAAATCCACATATACTCCTGAAGATGTATCTCGTCTCTCTTAACCTCTTAATCGACAAATTCTTTTTTTATTTATGCTTAAAGCTTTCTTCCTAGAAATATATGCTGAGACAAATATGTCTCAGCATATATTGCTCCTTGGAATACCAAGGACGTATTTATACGTCCCACTCGGTTAAACAGGTTAAGCTGTTTTTCCCTTTCTTTGTGGCCCTCAGTAAGTCATTAGGTCCCTTTTAAACGACTTATGGTAGACATGGTACATTAATGTAACTGTTTTAACTTGTCAGTATTTGCGACAGGATCTCGCGTACTCCAAAAGATACACGTACCGAGGTTTGGGAATAGCTGGTACAGTTACATTCCTATAAAAAAAAATCGTAACCTAATACCGTATCATATAAAAACCGTAACCGCGACCGTCACTCGCTGGTACATTAAATCTTAATACAAAATCAATTTACGCCAAACGGGCATTTGAATGCTCCACCTCAACTCCTAAAATGAGTCTTATTCTCATACAAATAAAGCGTAAATTCCTCTAGCAGTTAATCAACAGCCGAATCCATAGTTCTTCGTTCGTTTAGACCAGTGCCCCCAAATAAAAATGCGTAGATGGTAAGGAAAACACATCATAAAATTATAAGTATAACGAGCGGCGCAGTGTAAATCACTTTTATGTCCTTATTTACTTTGACCAAATAAAATTAATATAATATTTCCCTTACGGATTACTTTTTTTTTTATATAGAATTGGTCCCCCGTTGTCGACGATACTTAATGGTCGTCACTAAACAAAACTTGAGACAGTATTATACTCATAGAAAAAAGAATATAGGTCTATGTTGATTGCTCACCGCTTATATAGTTTTACCACAGTAATTTGATAATATTACTTTAATTTATTTGAAGGACACTGTAGCTTAATAAGGATTCAGTAAAACTAGCTTGTGTCTGATGGTAATGAGAGAAATTTGGTAAACCTTTAACTTGAATTTGTGAGAAATACTTCATTGTTCCCAAAGTAATCATTATAATCGCAGCTCCAACTTCTTCCTCCAAACAGCAGTGTGCGAACACTACTTTGCACCGGTTTGAAGGGCGCTGTAGCTATTGAAATGACTGGAGCAACAAGATAATATCCTATCTTATGTATGAGTATATATCATCCTAACTATAGCCACATTGTTATAGTACCATCGAGTGAACTTCTCGCTCGTTGCGTAGGATGAAAGAAAAAAAACGGATTAGAAGGATGCTGTAGCTAAACTAGAAATCTATATAAAATAGTCAAAATTATGAGGATTAAGAAACTTATTGTCTTAATACTTTCGACTTGAATTTGTGAGAAATACACGTACTTTAGTTTTCCCAAAGCACTCATAATAACAACATAAATGAAACGTCTGCAGCTAGTAAAGAATAAATGTATGAGACACATTAGTATGAATATAATTTAACATTTCTTTATCAAACGACTATCCCGTGTACCCACAAGTGGACATTTTGTGGGGAAATTTTGCGGTCAAGATAATATAATAAAACTGGAATATGTTACGAAAATAAGTAACGCGTTCATGAGACGAACGCCCCTCCGGCGTTTTATGGTGGCTTTCCGCGAAAACATACAAATAGTTCACCATTTAATTTTATTACTAATATGTTCTAGTTTCAGAAAAAAAAAATCACAATAATTATCATAAATACATCTGACGGAATATGGGATTCCCGGTGCTAGAGATTCAATATCAATTTCATCATCATCATCAGCCGATAGACAATCCATTGCTGAACAGGCCTCTCCCAAAGATTCCCACATCGATCGAGTAGGTATTCATATGGGGTGATAACAGCCATTTCCCACCACGCTATCCCAATGTGGGTTGGTGTTGAGGTTGGCTTGGATCCCGTGAATTGTTATGCAGAAACCCTCATCAGGAACATAACAGTGCTTGTACTAAAATATAAAACATACTGTTGAAGGTAAACATAGGAATCGGACTGAAAACTTACAACCCAACTTTCTACGACATGCGATACCAACCCACACTCAACCAGTGGATCGCTTTTACTCTTTTTTTTGGACAGAGAGAAGAAGAGTATTTGTTGAAGTAACGATACTTAACATCACATCTCAAGGCGAGTAGCACAAAGTGATGCTGTGTATATCTTAACTAGAGCCGCGTTGTTATGGGCGTGTCATTTATCATCATACAAAGATCCTCTCATCTTAACATCTCATTAATGAATAAAATAATGTACCATAGATTATAACGCTTCTCTTTATTTCTCTCTTTTTCTTCATGTAGCAGTTTTTTTTTTATTTTAGGAAATGTTATTAATAGTCTAGTTTTCACTGTAACAATACTTTTGTATATTTAGACAGTCTAGAATGGAGTATTTATTTCTTTCAAAAGAAATGTTAGATTATAATGTGATTGTTTTAGCATTTTCATCATAATCTAAAGGTATTATTACAGCTTTAATAGAGAAGCAGGGCTCTTGGCTTGTGTAGATGGTGTCGCCACAGGATATATATCCACTTATACAGCCGCATTGTTATCGGAGAAATCACTTAACTTATCGCGCTCACGTCCATCGCAACTTATCAATTAAAGCATGAAAACCTAACAAAATATTATTGTTTGTAACATTGGTTATCATACTTTGACGTAAGCTGGTTATCATGCGGACCGGAAGTGCAATGTTATGCGTTTTAATTTTATTAATGAACTGGATATAATATATATATGAATAAATTGTATTTGTGGATCGTTTGGTTGGTTAGCAATTCGCGAATCTGAGATCGCAGCCATGTCAGTTACAGCTTTACACCATCGCTCAGGAATCTAAAATTTTGATAGATTAGTTATTGAGTCAGAGACTATCAGTGATAATTTTTTTTCTACGGTTCGCTACCATTGGGACACTCAACTTGTTAGTAAAGCGAGCTCACAGCCGGAATACAACAATACTATTATTGCGGCAGACTTACTTTAGAAAAGTGATAGCTGGAGTAACGGTTTCAAATCTTAGCACAATCGGAACTGCTCCACATTTAGCTCTAGATCCTTAAGCTTTGAGATATTTTTACTTTGACGAAGATACTAAATGATCGAGCCATTAACTGGATGGTAGATCACACGCCAGCCAATAATGGCGTTCGGATAGTACATTTTGCTCGTCGCCTTGTGACATCAGTTGCTGCTCTCATTACTTTGGTAGTTCTTTCAAACTGGAGCATAGTAATATTTGTACACTACTATCTGGCAGAAGAAATAAAAGCTACTATGGTAACTAGACTGTCTCCGACAGCAGATACCTAACGTTATTAATGCCAACAATAAACAGAGATCGTCAAGGAGAGACGATGGTCCACTTTTAATAAATGAATCAGTGTACATTTATGATTACGTCGCAAAGTTATCGGAGTTATTACAAAGGGTGTCGCGTCGACCTATACCGAGTACGATTCCCGCTTCATTGTTGTGTATATGTCCCAGTTAGCGCTGCCCGTTACGTGACCACAATGAGCAGATTCTCAATACAGCGACGGTTTTCCTCTTACATGACAATATTACATCACCTCATTTATAAGTATAACAAGCATCATTTGAATTTCTGGAAATATTTAGTATGAGTATATACAATTTAATTTATTCAACTTTTACCTGGTGGTAAGTAATACGCATGCCTATAACAAAGTTAGTTAGAATAATAAAAATGCAACACATTATGCTTACTGCCTTGAGACATAAAATGTTAAGTCTCCTTACATTTAACCAGCTGTAGCGCCTTTCAACATCAGTCGATATACGTCCACAGCTGGACATATCCCTTTCCTAAAGATTCTCACACGATCGAGTGGGAATTCATGTGGAAGGATTTGTTACCACCAGCAACTGTCTGCCTGTTTTATAATAGAAATAGAGTTTTTTCAAATCCGCCTCACTAGCTGTATCTCTCTTCCTAGCTCTGAGGCAACATTCTTTATCTTTATCCCCCACTCAGCCCTGTGTGTATTACTAACTCTCTCTTTCATATTTTAAATTATAACAGCTGTTGACCCAGAAACAAACGCGATAAAAACTGTAAAATTAGGTTTCATTAATATGTTAAGAGAATCCCTAAAAGTTTCATTCATCTGAAATAAATCTGTTTCCTCAAACGCGTTGCCAGGGCTTTTATTGGAGCGTCACAAGTTACAGCGAAATGTGCGAAGGTCGCCCGCGTATGAATGAAGCTGAACGACGCCAAGTGCGAAATTTATAATTTGCTGGAAATGACACATTTATGAGTAATAAATTTCGCATCATCACACATAACCTGTAGGTACACCGTCGGTGTTTAAATTGAGGAAAAAGTTAAAAAAACCTGGCACAATGCGCCTGAAAATAGACGCCATCTTGTTAGCTATTCTTGAGTCAAAATGGTGGTAAGTCTCTATTGCTCAAGACCGTCTAGGTAAGTAACACCGCAGGGCCTGTTGCAGCCGACAAACAGTACTGTGCAAACATTACTGTGTTCCGGATTGAAAGGCGCTGTAGCTGGTTTAATGTAAATTGCTGGTTTGAACTCAACATCTTATATGTCAGGTGCCGAGCGCATTCATACAGTATATCACACTTACTAGCACCATGTTATGAGCTGGCGTATCACTTACCATGAGGTGAACGACCCGCTCATCACATCAGTAATTGTATGAAAAATATATATACAATATATAAAAAGGGGTTTTCTGTTGTTCGTCAATCACCTGAAAACAAGTGAAAGTATCGTCAAGGAATAATTTGTAGTTGGTTATAGGCTATTTAGTTTTTGAATTTCACAGATCCTTCATTTAAATTAACAGTTACAATTTGGTTTATTTACGCGGTTGCTATAGTAACGGTTGCTATAGAAAGTCATTTGCTGTTGAGGTTGCTCTCGAGGAATATTTCAGACAAATTTGACATCTAATTTTAGATTACTGCAAGCAAAACGTGCGGAGACCGTTAGTTTCTTATAATTTCAACTGGTTTACTTCGGTTTCGTTTGACTCCCCCCACTTTTTTAAAATAAAAGACCACTTTGGATATAGTTTAAATTTAAGTTTAGAGAATTATGTGCTGTTAGTTTATGAACGGTATGGAAACGTATTTCTATTGTAACGTGCGCCATTTTGTTGAACGTTACATCTTCGGCGTACACCTGTTGCCTTGGCTGGCCTCATAATCTGGTCTTCACTCAAACTATTTCTGCCTCTATACTATACTTAAATTTATCTATTTATTTAACTATTCTTAAAGTTTGAAAATAAAATGGAAATTATAGACAAAGGTGAACCTAACCTTAAAAAGAGTTTTATTCCCTCAAAAAGCAAATCTTATAGTAATATTAAAAGTTGGAGCACTGTGTTGGTTCAAGATAATAAAGTTTCATATATTTATATCTTAACTACCTCGTGGCGCAGCGGATAACCATTTATAATAAAATGGAGGTCCCTACTTCGATTCCAGAGCACTACAAAATTTGTGTACTATTTGTCAACATATAAGAGAAAAAGTAAACTGAGTACTCTTCATCATATACGACTTCATTATCAATTAACAGTAAGTGAAATTGCGGTTAAATATTACTTTCATTAATTCATTATCAGCTGATAGACGTTCACTGTTGAACATCGGCATCCCCCAAAGGTCTCGATTTACAGTCAGCATAGCCTCAGATACTGCTGGGTACTAGAGGCTAGTGTATCTAGGCGTTCATGTGGGGGGATTTGGGCAATTTCCCAATACATTGACCAAATGTGGATTGGTAGGAGCTAGAGTCTCGTTTGTTGATTAGCAGGGTGTACCAAGAGCAGGTGAGGTCGGCTTAGATCCCGTAGGTTGTCGTGCCCCTTACACCCCTTCCTCGGTGGTATAGTTGTAGGTATCCCCACCTGTCTCAATAATTAAAACGTTAACTTTTATTACCTATAGTAAATGGGAATATTAACTACGAGTATTCTGAATAGAGTACGTTGATAAGTATATATAATATATATATAACTCTTAGATATAGCTCGTACTCCCCGTAATATTAGCTTATTGTAGACAAAAAGAATAGTAAATAAAATCTGGAATAGATCATATGGCAGTATAGTTTATTGTAAAACAAATCTCACAATATTTGTATATAGTCACAAATACACATATTAGTACAAATATACAACAACTTATTGCCATAAAGGACAAATACATCAACTTATTGATATAATTATGTCAATACTGAATATATTTGTTACTCCTACGCGTTATTGATTTATCGTTGTCTAAAAGAAAGACTAATTTTTTTTTTTATTCCTTCTCCTGATGGTAAGTGCCATCAGCTCATAATAACGTAGCGATAGACAAGATTGTATATACTGCATCACATTGCACTAATCGCTTGAAACGTAAGACGTCGATTCTCGTTACCGCAGTAATTACACTAGCTACAACGCCCTTCAAACCGGGACACAGTAATGTTTGCACAGTACTATATGACGGCGGAAATCGGTGTTGCAGGGGAACCTAACTAAACGGTCTCCGACAACAGAGACCTACCACCAGTAAAAGTCTGGTTATATATTTGACAGATACTTTTCTTATCTAGATTTTATAAGAAATCTGATCTATATCTAGAATTGTCCTCCACGATTAGTATCCAATTTAAAATCTAATATAAAATCTCATATCTTTTCTCATATCTCTGTTCTTAGTAACTGAGAGAGACAAACAGCAGTATGTGAATAGATTTTGCTTTCTCGGTTTTTGCTTATTTCATCATCATCATCATCAGCTGAACATAGTTCTCCGCCAAAGATCTCCACATTGATCGATTATGCGCTGCCCGCATCCAGCTGCTCCCCGCAACCTTCACCAGATAGTCGGACCACCTGGTGGGTGGCCTGCGAACACTGCGTCTTCCGGTACCTCGTCCGCTATTCGAGGACCTTGGTGCCCCAACGGCTGTCAGTCCTTCGAGTGATGTATCCTCCCTGTTAGGTGGTAAGGTAAGGTGGTGGTTGTCTTATAATTTACAATGGTAAAATAAATTAAAAACTTTGTTCCGGTTTGAGGTGCGCTATAGCTAATGATGTTACTGGTGTTTTTATATTTAATGTCTTTTCTCTCGAGGATAGTACATCATCCTATCAAGCGCCATCATATTATGACCAATGACCTTCACAATGAATTGATTTACTAAAAAAAAGTTTAGTTGGTGTATAACTGAAGATATAAGGCTTATCAGACACAAGGTCCTTTAAAAATATTGAACTCATCGTTATCAGATTATAGACTCCTGCTTCTGGACTGAAGCTTTATCCAGATATCTTTTCACCGTTGAATCCTGCTCTACCTTCAACCATCTTATTCCAACCTTTACCAAATCATCAGTCAATTCTGGCTTCTCCTTCTATTATTATAAAGAAACGTGCTCGGTTCTCTTCAGAATTAAGTTCGCTTTAAACGTTATTTACGATCAATGTAAACCAAACTTTATTACTCATAAATAACTTTTTTTTTTGTTTTTATTATCCAGTCAAAACAAAGAGTGTCGACTGGTAGAAATAGATTGACACAGTTCTATGAATTCTTGCGTTACTCTGCAGAATGTTTCTCTTCACGAAAATGATGTTTCATTAAGCATAAATTTAGCAGCAGCTGCTAGTGCTGCTTTCTAGAAACAATTAAATAGAAGGTGAATAATGCATAGACTGTTATAAGGAAAAAAGCTCCGTACACAACATTACTATATATCACTTAACATTATTATATATCACCATTCATTGTTATTCTCATAGACCTCAAATGATGATCAGAATGAGGATGGTCAAATATGGTAATCTCATATTTAAAGCCTAAACACAAGGATGCTGTTAAAACGATTAATTTTTAATGTATTGGTATAAAGCTTATCATCATCAGCATTATCAGCCGATATACCTCCACTGCTGGACATAGGCGTCCCTCAAAGATCTCCACATCGATCGATCCTGCGCTGCTCGCATCCTTCACCAGATCGTCGAACCACCTGGTGGGAGGCCAACACTACGTCTACCGGTACTCGGTCGCCATTCGAGGACCTTGGTGCCCCATCGGCTGTCAGTCCTTCGAGCGATGTGTCCTGCCCATTGCCATTTGAAGCTAGCAATCTTTCGGACTATGTCGGTGACCTTAGTTCCCCTGCGGATCTCCTCATTTCTAATTCGATAAAGCCTATACTTCAACTATACTTTGTATAGGAATATATGTCTACTGGAATGCGGTAATGGTGGTAACTGGAGATCATCTTCTAGCTCCAAGAGCAACTGATGCAGCTGCGAGGTTCGTTTTATACTGTGGTTTTTTTCATATGTATTTTCTATTATATATCATATTTTTTATAAGTAATCTTTGGTGTTGTTTCTGTTTATAGATGGGGAACGGAAAGTTATTGTATATAGAGAGAGAGAGAGAGAGAGAGGTATGCTACTTCGAGGAAGAAGGACGACAACTATCAGAGGAACGAACGGAAGGAGTGGAAGATGAGTTTAATGAGGTTTAAATTTAAACAGTTTAATATTATTTATAGTGTTTATCAGACTCAAGTGGCATTGGGTAGGGCACACTGCTAGAAGGACCGACAACCGATATAGCAGTAAGGTCCTCTAGTGGCACCCGCGTACCGGTAGATGTAGTGTTAAGGGTACTCTCACAAGGTGGACTGACGATCTGGTGAAAGTCGAGAGAAGTCCTTGGATGCGAGCAAAGCGGGACCAATCGATAATGAGATGAGATCTTTGGAGTCCTACGTTCAGCTGTGGATTATATTTATTATATGTATTTGTTAAATTATATCCCTTTTGATTGAGGTCTTTGGTTCATTGTGCAATCATTATTGTGTTCCGGATAAAATGGTGCTGTGGCGAACGGAATTACTGAGGTAACGAAATTTAAAATGCTGTCTCTAGAAGACTAATACATAGCGGTGCTGTGTATATAATTTTAACAAGCACGATGTTGTTATGGGCAGGCGTATTACCATCAGACGGACGTCTCGTCTTATTGACTAATAAATTCATTATCCTTTAATGAAAACTTGTAAAGGACTTGTTGCGTTTGTTGTGTACGTATTGTATTTCTGGTATTATATACTTTTCATTAAAAAAAAAAAACACATGTTTCCCAGCACATTCCCCTGTAACGTCTGCATTAAATCACCAGCGGGTATCCGTATGAGTAATTTGTTTATCTAATCCAGTTTTATAAACTCATACGGAAACTACGGAAAGCGCCGTAAATTATCCGGCTGTCTTGTTAGGATATCCGCCATGAACGCACATTCTGATTAATGGCTACAAATTTTCAACAACGCTTACTACTACTTTACACAATTACAATACAGTTTCCGGTAGGTCGACAGATATTTGTGTAATAAAGGACTCTTAGTCCTCTTCATTAACATAAATATTTTTTTGTTTTATTATCATTCAAATTACGTTGCAAATTATAATGTAGTTATTATTATCATCAACGATCCTTCCATACATTTAAATACTAATAACAGCATTACTGTGACCCAATGTATAATACAAGATCTGAAATATTATGGACGAGTAGACTTCACCGTCCACGACCTTCTTGTCACAACATCATACGATCTTAGTTATTATCATCATCAACAGCCTGCGGCCTGCATAGTTATGCTAACTAGAATAACACCGGAAATGAGAAATCTCCGCTAAAACCACTATTTAACCAATTTAATTTGAATTTGTATGAGCTCTGATTGGAGTTCCTAAATAAATATCAAAATTTTCAAACCCAATTCAAATATGATAAAACCTTTTCAAGGAGATGAGAACAAGGTTTTATTTGACCTGTTAAGTAATGTCTATGCTAAATAGATATTAAATGGGTGAAGGTCGCAACTATCATATATAGATTAACTGGCTGTTCCCCGTCCGCTTTCCTGGCTAAAACACCCTCGCAACTACCTTTGGGAAAGAAAAGTTTGTAAAATTCATTCTTAGCTGACCTCTTAATGGCAGAAGCAATATCTCAACCAAATTTTGAATGTATATGTGCAATACTTTCCGAGATCTCGTGATCAGTTAATGAATCTCTGGATATCTACATAAATATAAATTATTATAAGGGGTCCCGCATAACAACTTACAGGGAAACGAGGCTCGGGTTCCCACCAACCCGCATGGAGCAAGTGTAGTGGGAAATGGCTTATATCCCCCCATATGTACCCCTACAAACGTGGATGATCTCTGGGAGAAGCCTGTGTCCAGTACTGAACGTCTGTCGTCTGATGATGATGATATTCCTGTAATATAAATTATACAGGAATGTGGGTTATGACCTCATATAAAATACTTCTTGGTTTTTCTACTCATGAACTCGTTATCTATATTTATTTCGAAGGTCCGTTTACACCATTTTATATAAAAATTTGTTCATAGGTTCAATTTTGAAGATTATTTGAAGTTTAACGAAAAATATCGCTGTCCAATACTACAGGGTCTGTCTACAACGAGTTATGGAAAATGGATAATGACAAATGGAAATAACAAAGTAGAAAATGGCAATGGAAAATTAAAAATGTAACAACTAGTAGTTTATTAATCTGTAATTCATCATTAGGTGCCCCCTCTTTAAACTGAAGTTTGACGATCAGATATTAATCAATACATACATAGGAGATATTCAAAGATTTATTTACTCATCATGAGATCTCCGAAACAATTAGACGTAAACACTCAAAATTTGGTAGATATATTGCTTTATCCATTTAGAGGTCAGCTGATAAGGGATTTTACATAATTCCTCCCCCAAAAGGAGTTGCCTGGATGTTAATAACGAGGAGGGACCCGGAGGCGGTGCGTGGTCGCCAGGCATATTTCAAATCTACATATCCAATCTAATTCTATACTACGGCCAGCAAATAAGGGTACAGATAATATCTTAAAATTACCCAGTCAGTTTCTAGCTGCTAACATATCACCCATTTAGTATTTGCGTGTCCTAAATAAATTTAGATTTATCCATTAAACAAATTACTATCTAAACACTGGCATCGCACTTGGCAACGTACGGCGGGCGAAATATCCCAAGCGACGTGTACAAATGACACGCGACATTGTTCCCGCCTGTACGGTCAGTGTTTCAACAAGTTATTATACGTTTGAAGAATGAACCCCGCACATCAAAGAGACGCTGCTAATTCTGGACAAAAGTTAACTGTACACACACACACACAAACACACATACGCTTTTGAACATATAACACAGAAATAGAAACATTTGAATACATATATCTTTAATATGAAAAGAGCGGGTCGTTCATCTGATGGTAAGTGATACACAGCACCACAAGCGCTCCTCGCCTGAGATATAGGATGTTGAGTCTTGTTACCCTGGTAATTACACTAGTTGCAACGTTCTTCATGTCGGAACAGATTAATATCAGCAGAAACAGGCGCTGCAGCGGTACCTACCTAGACGGTTTCCGGCAAGAGACCTACCAATGAAAATATATATTTCTATGAGTTTAGTACTCCAACCAACCCGCAGTGAGCCAGCGTGGTGGGAAAAGAAACCCTGCCCAATCGTGTGGGAATCTCTGGGATAGGTCCAGCAGTGGATGTCTATCGGCTGATGATGAGTTGAATGACTTAAATGAAGCTATTATAGCTTAGGTCGCAAGATAGGTAGGATGTGGAGAAGACAAAGTTGTAAATGCTTTACTTATAGAAGCGCAAGTTCAATCCTCACTGGGCCTGACTTTCCCATGAAAAAAACTACAGATCTTTAAACGTAAGTTGGTGCAGTGTAAACTTTCCATCACATTATTATGGACAGTATCACCACATTACACTAGTACAGAGTTTCTCAAAGTAGGGTACGCGAACCTTTAGGGATTCGCCATTCAACAGTAGGATGTTCGCGAGAAAATTTACAAAAGGCTGGGGATTCTTAACCCATTTTTGGTCAGGAACGAGACCACAAATTCTAGTTTAACTATTAAGCAACTTAAAAAGAGTTATTATTAGTTACGAGGCGTGATATATATGTATGTATGTATTGGGCTGTTAGACAGGAAGAGTATCCCGAACTAACACGCAAAGCGATGAATTTCCTTTTACCCTCTGCAACACCATAATTATTTGGGTATAGGTGTTCATCCCAGGTCATAATGAAAACGATATACACACTTCGACTTGGTACCGAGTCAGAATTTAGGTTAAAATTGTCTAAAATGATTACTAAAAATGACACAATTTGCGACAAACAACAAGCCCACCCATCACATAGACATTAAAAATATATTCCTTTTGTCTTGTCTATGTATATTTTATATAAATAAATACATTTTTTTTTATTCCACGAAGCGACGCGACGAGCGGGGCGTTCATCTGATGGTAAGTGATACGTTTGTTCATAACAACGTGGCACTAGTAAGGATGTTATATACTGTACCACATTGCGCTCGTCGCCTGGACACGTAAGATGTTGAGTCTCGTTACCCCAGTAATTATATATATTCCTGCCGCCGGCCGCGACACGGTGGAGGCCATCAGGCCCCACCTGTCCCGGTGGATGAGCCGGCGGTACGGGGCCTTGACGTTCCACCTGGTGCAGGTGCTGACAGGCCATGGATGTTTCGGCAAGTACCTGCACCAGGTGGCTCGTAGAGAGATGACGCAGGAATGCGTCGAGTGTGGTGCACCGATTGACACGGCGCACCACACTCTGGCGGAGTGCCCGGCATGGGGGCCGCAACGCCACGCCCTCGTCGCGCAAGTCGGCAGTGACCTCTCGCTGCCGACTGTAATCGATCGTATGTTGAGCAGCGAGAGGTCTTGGAGGGCGGTAGCCTCCTTCTGCGGCGCAGTGATGCGTCAGAAGGAGGCCGCCGAGCGCACGAGGGAGGCCGACGCCGCTGCCACACGCCGTCCGCTTCCTCCCGCCGTGAGCGATGGGCCCCTAGCCGGGCACGGTGTGAGGGGGCGTTCGGGCCGTTGGGCGTGGCCCTTTGGGCCTTTTGTCGTGTTTCCCCTGGGGGTGCGTCCCCCGGGGGAGTCTTGGTTTTTGTCCCCCCCTCCCACTTCGACGAGGGGGGGAGTCTGGAGGGAGGAGGCCGCCGCCCAATTCCTTCACGGGAGGGCGGCGGCCGAGCATGCGCTCCGTCGTGGGCGCGCGCGGTCGTCTGTGGGGTCGGGGGGCCCCAACGTGCCGGTCCCGCGAGGGGCCGGTACGGGACGGCAGGTGGGTGCCTTTGCTCCCCGCGGACACCCACCAAGAGGAGTTTTATACGCGGAGGCGCCCGGAGAGTTGCTTGGCTGAAACCCGGGCGTCTCCAGTATGCGTGTGGCGGGACAAGCGGTGGTGGTTTTAGTGGGTATGGGGGTCACGCACAACATCTCAGTGGCCCCGAGCCCCACATAACCCGGCGTCCCCCCCCTTGAAAAGGACGCTGGGTATGCGTTAACAGCATTTCCACCACCGATATCAAAAAAAAAAAAAAAAGGAATTATATATATTCAACAATATATACTCATTATATTCTTCAACAATTTAATTATAGCTTTTTAGGGGAGAGATGAGTTTAATTAGTCAATTAAATGATTCGCTGTCATCTGGAAACTTTTATAACGGTTCCTTGAGCCTAAAGTTTGAGACACACTGAACTAGAGTAGGTACCAGCGCAGCGCCTGTTTCCGCTGCCTCCAAACATTACTGTGTTTCGGTTTAAAGGGCGCTGTAGCTACTGTAATTATAAGGGTAACGATACTCTTGTAGGCGATGACCTAACACAGCTTGGTATTATAAAGTCATGATCAGTAGTAAGACATCGTAGGACGCTGGCGTGGCCTTCAGCGAGAAAGTAATGTCGCAGAAGGAGATTGCAAAGAGGGAGTGAGTGAAAAATACCCATCTCACAATCTGTGAGATACCTAGGCGTCGTAGGAGGATGTTCCACGCCCTCCAACCCCTTATAACTGAGGTCATGGTGACGGATCGGCGATAATCCGTTACCAAGTATGTTAAACCTAGAGGTGTAGCGCGTGGTACTTCCGCTTATTACTGATATTTATGGGGTGGAGATTTCCAGTTCCACCCCGAATCACAGCCTCATTAAGGCCGTTCCTGTCGGAACCAGGTTTGTCTGCGAAAGCGTTCCCATGGCTTCGGCTGATAGCGTCGAGACATAAACCGTAGGGTTTTAGCCGGAAAGATTCCGGCTTGACGCCTCTGTTGTCCCTACAGCAGAAGGGTATCCAATGGAGGATTCCCACACAAAAAAAAGGATAACGATACTCAACAAAGTCTCTAAAGATGAGCACAATGTGGTGCATTTTATACCATCCTAACTAGCGCCACTTTGTGATGGATAAACGTATCACTTACCATCAGGTGAATGTCCCGCTCATCGCTTCGCATAATGAAATAAAAAAAAAATAGGTCAACGTCCTGCTCGTTGATTCGTTGTATTAAAAATAACGCAAACAAAAAGATCTATGATCTACAACATTTCTTACAAAATGCTACGGCATTAAATTATCTCCACTGAAAACACAACAATGAGAGTAAACGGAAAAACGTATGAATACATTTTCGATATATTTCGATCGGAATACACAAAAACAAACAAACGCTTTATAAATTTACCAGCTGCTACCATCCATTGCCGCAGTGTATATATCTGATATTAATTACCCACAACAGCTCTGCGTTGATGCTTTATAAATATCACTGCAGACTATTTTAAATCTGTTTCATATTAAACTTTACCTTTGCTGTTTTATTCATTAATTATACTATTTATTTAAGCTTTAGATTATCTGTATACCTTTACACGTAAATAATGTATCTGTGTACATTCCACCAGCACCTCTTTCAAAGATTTCCACACACCTGTCACCTTCGCTTTCCGTATCCATTCTAGATGAGTTACTTCCTTCATATACAAATGCTTAAGATATAGATATATATAGTAAGGGTCTCGCAACTTCGCCTTCCGTGGTGCATCCTGCTAATCAACAAGCGAGGCCCTGGCTCCCACCTACCCGCATTGGGACCCATACAAACGTGGAGATCTTTGGTGGAGACCTATGTCCAGCAGTGAATGTCTATCGGCTGATGATAATGATGATGATATTTACATGATTTTTTATTTATTTCACTTAAATGGCCCAAATGGTGGGAAATGGCCCAAATCACCACATATGAACACCTAAAAACGAAGGTGGCGGAAGCCGCTGGAAACTGGCATCGCAAGACCGATCGATGTGGAGATCTTCGGGGTAAACCTATGTCCAGCAGTGGACGTCTATTGGTAGATGATAAAGAAACAGATAAAACTAAAAAAATCCTCTAGTACTATTCTTTAGTGTCAATATCCATATTAAATTATAATAGGTTTTTTTTATATGAAAGCCAAGTACATAAGGAACACCTTGATACACCAGTTCTGATATCTATTACTATCTTAACAATAACACTGTATTAATAATATTAATAAAGAAGGTAGTGGCTACTCTCCAAGCACCATCATCACCGTTTGAACTTCACGACCTAGGTTTGCCAAGTATCAAAACGAGAACCTGTATTGTATACACAATCAGCAATAGTTAGTAACAACAAAATCAAAGTTAGCTAAACTATCATTAGCTCATGATGAAGCTTTGAACTCAAGCATATTCTAAATCAGTGGTTCCCAACCTTTTTAAATTCGCGTACTCTATAATAAAACTTTTTAGCTATCAAATTCTGGATATTATTAACAGTTTCCATTTTTGATTATAATTAAAGAAACCTTCAGAATATATCTACCTTCTAGAAGACAGAATTGTGAGGGATTTCTACACATTAAAAAGTCTTTCTGTGATGACAGTGGGATTTAGCAATTCCCAACATCAGCGCTAGAGTATCTCAACCCTCGAGCCCCCAAATCGCAACCCCCAAAGAAAGGGGATACTTTACTAGGTTCTTAATAGCCTAAGATTACAGGGAAGTTATTAGCAGCCTACAACAGTGATTCCCAATCTTTTTCATATCAATATCTCTTAATAAAACTTTTCCTTTAATCGGACCTGTGTCGTGATATCACCACATTTACTTCTAAAGTCCTCGTTACTCTATTGTCAATCTTATCTTTGAAATACATTCTCTATCTCTTTCTTTATCCTCTAACATTTCAGTAAGTTATTAGGTCCGTCTTTAACTACATACAGAGACATGATATATTTATGTAAGTTAACTATTTTAACTTCTCAGTTATCAGCAATACAGTTCTCTCCTACCACAGGTTAAGAATAACTGTTCTACATCACGTAGAGATTGTAGTAAGATATTAATAATATTATTATGTATAAAATAATAATAGAATAACAACTTTTTTCTAGACTGAGACGTCATCGAGACGAAACTGAAGAACTGCCTATTTACAATTTTATTATGGAGTCTAGACGTTAGATTTACGAGGCCGTAAGTCTTGGTTAGGCAGCGATCACTACCACGGTTAGTTTACTCTTTTAATAGGGATTGTTTTATAACAACTGTAATAAAGGACATTGTTTAAATCAAAAAATTTATATCGAAGAATCCTCAAAAGTTTCGACTTTCATCCTTTAGAAACGGGAGGAAAAGCAAAAAAGAATGAATATATATTTCGTTACAAACTAACTCATTATATATTCCAGCAATTGCTATTCGATGAAGCAACGAAAAGAAGGAGAGCTTCACCTGAGGTAAGTGATACTCCTGCTCATAACAATCCAATCCAATCCAATCAGCCGGAAGACGTCCACTGCTGGACGAAGGCCTCCCCCAAAGATTTTCACTCAGACCGGTCCTGGGCCACCCGCATCAAATGGTTGCCAGCGACCTTGACCAGGTTCTCGGTCCACCTTGTGGGGGTCTGCCCACGCTACGTCTTCCGGCACGTGGCCGCCACTCGAGAACCTTTCTGCCCCAACGGCCGTCGGTTCTGCGAGCTATGTGCCCTGCCCATTGCCACTTTGCGACGACCACCCTTCGTTCTATGTCGGTGACCTTGGTTCTCCTGCGGATCTCCTCATTTCTGATTCGATCTCGCAGGGAAACTCCGAACATAGCTCGCTCCATCGCCCTCTCAGCAATCTTAAGCTTGCGGACAAGGCCCACAGTAAGCGGCCACGTCTCTGCTCCGTATGTCATCGCTGGCAACACACACTGGTCAAAGACTTTTGTCTTGAGACACTGCGGTATATTGGACGAGAAGATATGTCTTAGCTTCCCGAATGCTGCCCATCCGAGTTGGATTCGACGAGAGATCTCTTTCTTGAAGTTGGACCTACTTAGTTGATCCCTCATAACAACGTGGCCATAATTAGGACGATCTACGCAGTATACATACAACCATGCTGTGATCATCGCTTTAAGAAACTTAGCTGCAGCGCCTTTAAACCGGAACACAGACAATATTTACACAATACTCTTTGTCAGCAGGAAATAGATCGGTGGTACCTAGCCGGTCTCCAGTAACAGAGATTTACCACAGCGTAGGTAGTGATATTTGTGCAGTAATGAAACTTTCAACTCATCTCTCACACCGATGAGCACAGTGTGGTGCAGTGTATATCATCTTAATTAGCATCACGTTGTTATGAGCAAGCGTATCACTTATATTCAGGTGAACGTATTGTGATAATATACTATTAAAGCGGCTACGATTCGCGTAGCATCCGTGCTACGTAAATTTAGCGTTATGGTTAGAGCGTGAGCCCTTCATTTCGATGGTCGCGGGTTCGAATCTCGGCATGTACCGATGACTTTAATATTTAAGTTGTGTACATTTGTGAACTTTAGTAACAACAGTGAAAGAAAAACATCGTGAGGAAACCCGCGCACTGAAATCATCTTTGTGTATGTGTGGTGGCCCCAATAAAGTGGCAACAGGCTCGCCCCCTGTTACATGGGACCTAATCTGACCACATCTGGCGAAACGTGGGTGGTTTATTCGCCTCTGCCTACCCCTACTGGGAAAACGGCGTGATAATATAAAAAAAAAACATAGCGAGGAAATCTGCACATGAATTGGAATTTATTCTAAGGTGTGTGTGAAGTCACCAATCCGCATTGGGCTCGCGTGGTGACTATGGCCTCATCGTTCTCATATTGAGGGTTAGCCTATGCCCCAATAGCAGGGACGTAAAATGGCTGTTGAATAAAAAAAATTGGAAACTGCTGTTGCCATTTACCATTACCATTCCAGTGGTATGCTTGTGGTTTGATTTTATCAGTAATGAGATGCTAAGCTTCATCTTCAGCATCTTCTCTTTTGCAATTAAGATGTTTAATTAATTTCAATAGCACCAGAAATCATTCTTGAAGAATTGGTTATCTTTATATTTATCTTCAATCATTGATTGTTCAATCATCGGGCCATCAAGATACTGCAGGTACTCTTTGATCATTAAAGACTCAGTTCTATAGTGACCATAGCTACCGCAAAAGTATTGAAAGAGGAGGTGCTAAATGCTAAAATTGCATTATCAAAATGTTTTAATACTGATACAAAACTACTGTGATTTAGGGAGTTATAATCAAATATAATTAGTATATATACTTAGTAATAAAGTTAATTACTTACTAGGAAAGTTACTCGATCTCTTCGTCCATCCGCTTTGATTTGTTATGGATGTACATTTCTTCGTGTGTATATACTTCTACCCTAGGACTATTCTAGTTATAGGTTCTAAGTACATGAAACATGTATGCTGTAAAGCATAATAAATATAATAATATTGAATAAAAAAATTATTTGTATGAATATATTCATCTGTTTCTTTTTTTTTTCTATAATAATAATTCAATCATCATCACTATCAGGTAATACACATCTGCGGATACATCAAGCGCTTTCTTTATATGTATTCTTATATCTAATCCTAATTTTGCAACAAACGGTGAACTAAAATCTTCTCGGGGACCTTTCTTAGTTACCAGATAACATTAGTTACCGGTAACGTAACAAAATAAGCACATTTTGACGTAATGCGACGCGGGGGCCCCGTAAATCTGTCGCTGCGTCCGCTCTCACTGAGACATGGCCGTTTAGGGCACTGAATGTGAAAATTAAATAAAACTACGTTAATAAAGCAAAAAATTTAATGTTATCTAAGTTATTATACTTAACTGAGATATGTTACAATGTTAAACTATAGATCTAAGTCATAAATTATTAATTTTGCTCATAATAACCTCACTTTCTGAATCAATGATATTCATACGCTTCAATACATTTAGTTACCATAACTTAACAAAAGAACTTTTTACTTTATTTTTATTGTAATTTCTCCCAACATTCCTCCCACAATTTTCTCTGGACCCTCGCCATCTATCACCACCGCAGAAGAGGAAGATATCACCAACACATAATTATTCTTTTTTTTTGAAAATAGTACTAGTTACAGTTCCAATAATGTTATAACACAAATAAATTCTGATTCAGAGATAGATAAGATGTTACTTACATAACGCCCACTGCTGGACATAGGCCTCCCCCAAATACCTTCATGTTTGTAGGGGTTCATATGGTAGAATATGAGCCATTTCCCACCACGCTGGCCCATTGCGGGTTGGTGGGAGACAATGCAGTTGTGGTAAGTATCTCATTATTAAAGATTGGAACTGTCTCTACCATGTAAAGGAGCTGGGCTTCTGGTTTCCCGTTTGGATCGTTGTGTAAAAAAAAAAACTTTATTATATTAAATACTCAACAGTGGTGATATGGTGTACGTATTGCCATCTCTCTCTCGCATATGTGCAATGAAAATACTTGATCCAGCTCTCGAATTTTGGCATTGTGGTAATGACATTTATCACTGAAGTCATTCCGTATAAGGCTCATTTCCTTTGGAGCTGGATGCTCGTCCGTCATCCGTCAGTTGAGGAGACGTGAAAGGGGCTTTGATATTAAAATATCTAGGACACGGTCTCCTTTGTCCTGGATCGCATTACTTACGTGAAGGTCTTTATATGTTTATTGCGTTACGATTTCGAATATTTGACATAGGTATTTTTTTATTGAAAAGTCGCTAGTTTAAATGATTTACTCCTTTCCCATGAAACCTGAATAATAGAATGCTAACATATTACAGAAAAATTACACTGCAAATACATTGTATTGCGTATCTAGTTATACCATCACAGACCAACAAGAAGCTACTATTAACAAGATATGCGTGTCTCTATTTGGTAATAATTGATTATAATATTGAAAATATATTAAGAAAAAAAACAACTATCATCTCAAACAAAAACAATTAATCTGATATTTTAAATATTTAATTTAGATATGTTCCTTTAAAACTGAATCTAAAACTATCCTCTGGGCAAAAAACCCTTTTCTAAAATAAATTGATACCTCTATGACTTCTCTCTGATTTTCAGTGTTGATACAAAATTCAAATTTAGAAACTTAGCGATTGGTAATTAAGTTAAAACTGTCATAATTTTATCATAAAATAAAAAAAAATAATTATACTCATAGACAACAGACTATAGTAAACGTCGAGTGTAAATCATATTTATTGGACAAGACTTAAAGAAGGTATTTATTACAAAAAAACATTAAAATCACAAAGGAAAAGGTAAATAAATAAAAACTTTATTACGCTGTATCTTCAAGTTATAAATTAGAACTTATTTTTATACCTCGTCGACCACCAAAAATTAGTATTCGTTTATGTCGACCCTTGGGGAAACTATGCGAATCCCTGCACCGTATGTAGGTATATCTAAGTATAAAAATATTCCAAGTATGAAAGGAAACTTAGACTGAATTAAAACAAATTAACAAAGATAAAGTATATAACTTGAAATTGGGCCCCCGCATATTCTCATTACGTTCAGAATTTGAACCCATTATCCAATGTTAAGTTTGCGTATGTCATTTGTAACGCCGCCGTCGGGTCGCGGGGAGGTATTCGCTCGCTTTGTATGTACACCTAAATAAAGTTCATTGTGCGGATTTCCGCCCCTACAGACGTTGTATTTATTTAATTTTTTTTTGTTGTTATTTAGTACTAATATTTGTTTAAATTATAATATCGTAAATTAACAACAATATAACGTTGCTGATGACACTACAATGTTTATGGAAATAAAATTACACTATTAATGAAATTTTTAACATTTATGTATTACCGCCGGTTCAATAAGAGAAGATAATAAGAAATTGAGGCACTCTTTTAATAAAGAGGTATTTTATTAGAAGAGTGCCGTCAGTCAAAGAAATATATAACCTCCGACACAAGAAAGCGCTAACACTGCCTCTCCTTTACAACTTTCTGCAGTTCATGTTCTACGATTCTTCCTACGTTATCTAAGCCAATTCAATAAATCTAAAGAAGTTGTGTTAAATTAAATGTATAAAAAATACTTTCATAATTTAATTAGAAATAAATACAACTCATTCAATAACATTCAAACTGAAAACTTAGAATAGAACACATGTTGATTAAAGTCTGGACATTCCATCAAAGTTTAAAACCTAGACTCGAGATGTACTAATTAGAAAGCTGTGTAGGATTACATGCAATTAAGCCGTCAGTCATTTCACTGTGAGCACAAGTCAAACATTTAAGTCTCAACTTCATTTTGTTTCTTTGAATGAAAATTTAACTCGAATTTGTTTTACTGCACGCCTTACAAAATAAAATAGCAATCATATACAGCTTCGCAATTTTACACGTCACTGAGAAATAACTATTTTATATTCGCAGTAGCTCAAGTTATTAGGGAAACTTTGATGGAATGTCGGTTTCAGTAGAAGAGTATTTTCACCATGTTAGAAAAGAATATTTATAACTTTAATACTTATAAGTGTAATGGTTCAGTTCTTTAAAACTGTTTAGGCAATTTTTGTGCAGATTATTGTATTAAAACACTGTTTATATTGTCAAAAAAAAAACCGATAAGTATATTAAAATAAACTAAGTAAGGTTTTATTTATCTGACCCATGACCTTAACCTCTGACCGACCTCTGATACCGAATCGTGTTTGCCCAGAATGCTCAGATTCTCAAGAATTGATGCACTGACCAGAGCACAGAAATTTTGTTATGGCGGTAAGCACAATGTGAAAGTAACATTAAGGTGCTTCAAACATCCATAAGAAATCGAAGAAACGACCACCATAATGTAACAGACAAGTTTTAGATTCACAAATTCCATTTATATAAATAACAGTGACGCCACTGCATCATCAGCCGTGACCGCCGCGTACAATTCCCAACCTATTACGCTTCACAAACTTTAATGTCATAAACAGAGCCCTAAAACTGGAGCTCGAAGTAATTGCGAGCTGAAGGGTTGCCGCCGTAAAGCGGCATGAAACAGGGTTAATGTTTTAATGGATAATGAAAACGGCGGTTACCTACGCACCGGCGGGACGGAATCTGCCCACTTGAATTACGTGTGAACGACATTTGTCCAAATGTATGCCATCATTTTATGGCTGTTTATACCCACATCTCAATAGTTAAGCTTAGTTAAATAACGCAGATTTTACCCGTCACGGCAGGAAAAAACCTCTTTTCTGGTGTCGGGAAAAAGATAGCTACTGGAGAGAAGTTATAGTTAGCTAGTTGAGATTTTCACTCACTAACCTTGAATAAGCCTGTAAAGACCATCGGGGATATCTAAAAAACGTACCAATGCCCCTTTGAACTTTGAACACGCATATAGCAAGGGAAAAGAAGACTTTTAACACCCTTTTTCAATCCAAATATTTGCGAGTAATCTGAAAACCGTTTCAGACACCTACTAAGGAAGACTCTGCTTTAGTCCTATTCTCACTAACCTGTTACTAAAGGCCTAAGGTAAATAAGACCTAATTAATGGTATTAATTAAATTAAAATACACGAACCATGCATCATTCTGGAATCAGGCGACGTTACGTATAAATTTCCTAAAACTCCGAGTGAAGTTAGATGTAAGCGAGGTACGGTAATGGATGAGTTTGATCCTTTAATACGAGCCTTTACCAGTTACGATTACTCCGCAAACTTTGTGATCACACATTCATTATAAATTTGCTGTAAATATAGAGAAGATAATATATATAGAGCTTACAGGTGGTGTCTATTACACAAACATGGAATTAGGACCTAAGAAGCACTAGATCATTCATATAGGAGTTTTCGTCCTTCATGAGGACAACCACTGGTGCTCGTGTGATTTAGAAATGTGCCTGTGTAAGAAATCTCAAATAATCTAGAAGATGATCTAGACGATACAGTTATCTCGAAGCTATAAAACCCAAGACATCTGATAGCAGTATTGTAAAACAACATGTCAGTTTATTCATAAGCAAGTTTTCATGATAATTATAATAAAAAAAAGTGTTTTAAATATGTATGCTACTTCCACTATTCCTAGGTAAACCCTGAAAGATCTAGACAGATTTATACCAGTATACGCTATAACAAAGGTAATTTATATTTAGAAAAATAAGATACCATTTAAAGGGATACGTTATAAGTCGCCTTTTTTATACAATTAAGCGATGATACAAGTAAGACGTTCACCTGATTGTAAGTGATACGCCCATAACAACGTGACGCTAGTTAGGACGATTTATACTGGACTACATTGAGCTTGTCGCCTGAGATATAAGATATTCTCGTTACTCTAGTAATTACATTCGCTACAAGGTATTTTAAACCGGAACACGGTTATGTTTACACAGCAATGTTTGACGGCAGAAGTAGGCGCTGCGGTGGTACCTACGTTGATGGTGTCCGGCAACAAAGACTTACCTCCAGTACGTCCTATTTCTGCCAACAAAACAGCAGCGTGAAAACATTACTGTGTTCGGTTTGAAAGACGCTGTAGCTAGTGTAATTACTGGGGTAATCATTCTAACTAGCTCGTCCGCTTGTTTCGTCGCTTAATTGATTTCCAAACGTTATGATGCTGATGATTATGATAAATTGAAAAGTCCCAAAGTCACTTCTCTAAAACAAAGCGACTCCTTCCCGAATGTCAGAAATTACGAACATGGAAAATGATGGATGAACGCACAAATTGTTCTATAATAGTTGGCAGTTTTTTGCGCGATTTGTGAGCAGAAACTGGGAATGGGGGGAACAGAGGGGGATCGGCTGAATTGTTCGATCATTAGTCAGTGTTGCTATAGCAGATAAATTCGCCGCCATTCCGCGCTTACCCATACATTTGTCATTCGAAAAATGATTGCACAGAGTATAAACAATTTCTCCCTCCTTTTTTATTGTCGTTGAAAAAAAAAATCTTATGTTATCTACGAATATAATACGCTGTTTATATATATATAATTTAATATAATGGACTTGTTGAAATTGTAAAATTCAGCGTGTCCCTGTAATGCTGCTACAGAATTGAATATCTTGAACGCACCGCTTCAGAGCAATTCTCGAATATTCTGAATATGTCAAGCGTTTTAAATATGACTATGGCAATTTCTTTACATTTGCGCTGTTTCGTTTTAAACGTACAGAGTTGGCAAGTTTCAAATCTAATATACACGAAATTCCACGCTCACTTCGCCAAGTAACCTTCTGATTGCAGGCGAAACAAATTGAGGTCCTACAAGAACAGTACGTTCACCTGATATTCGATGAGTTCATCGCTTCAAGACAAAAATTGTTGGAGAAATCTCACTGCGTTTTCTCTCTGATGGTAGGGCTTTGTTGCCGGAGACTGTCTAGGTACCACCACAGCTCCTATTGCAACCGACAAGCATTACTATGCAAACATTAATCTGTTCCGGTTTATATGACATTGTAGCTAACAAAATCACTTTAGTAATAAGACTAAGCAATGAGTTAAAGCGACGAGCACAATATGATGCTGCGTATATCATCGTAACTAACGCCTCATTATTACGAACTTGGCGTATCGCTTACTATCACGTAAACATCTGGCTCGTCTGGTCGCTAAGTTCATAAATAAGCTACATTGAACTTCAAATCAGAACACAAACTTACAACCTACCACCAATGTAGCTACAACATGATATAGTAAACATCCTAGTAATTACATTCAGAGGCGTATTCTTTCATGTCTGAAGTTAACTAGAAATATTGTCAGAACTGATGCGTATGACAGATAGTCATTTACTAAATACCTGAACCTCAAGCCTCAAGAACCTCCTCTTTACTGTTCAGGTTATTCATTATCCACAATGAATATTTGCTATATTATGTCTGTGAACGCAAAGTAGTGTGGAGACAAATCCTGAGTTAACTGCACATTCTTATGGAATTAGATCAATTGACAAAAAAAAACACTTCTTCTTTTACCCCTGGGTTATCTTTGCTTATCTATATATAGAATATATCCATAGATCCATTAACTCATCGCGAGATCTCCGAAACTATTAGACGTAGACGCAAAATTTTGCAGAGAAGTTGGTTCTATCATTAAGAGTTCAGCTACAGATTTTAAAAAATTCTTCACTCATAGAGAGTAGTGGTTTTACGATCAGCTAAACGAGCAGTGAACAGCTTTTCTTACGAATAATAAAAAGCAGTACATAATACCATCGTCTAACACATTAACAAAACAAACGGACCCCTGTTCGGAACAGTTCAGTCAGCCCGCGACCGCCGACCTGTTCGCGGATGATGGATGCCCTAGAACTTTTAATGGACTAGTTGAAAATAGTGATGATCAAAGCAAGAACAAGACCCAGACTTGGACAATTGGTATTAGTCTTATCTTTTCAGTCTTAGTCTTGCAGATGTAGTCTTACAATATATTAAGTATTCAAGTTATGCTTTCAACGAGATTTTTATTTCTTCATTTAGTCGGACTTTAGGGTTTAGCATAATAAGTATTTTTTGTAAGTAGTTTTTGATTTAGTTCTTGTTCATCCGATCTTGGTCTTGATTTTCCACAAGACCGAGACTGATTTCACTCATCACTAGTTGAAAACCTACCGCTAAATGTGTTTCGTTAAAGTTCACCGCAGGAGTTAGATGGCGGCGCCGTCTGATATATAAGTTACCATTGGATTTAAACATACGGTGAAAAAAAAAAAAAAAACATGTATATCAAAAGAGGACAGTCAACAAATTAAGTAAATTTATCTTCTGGTCGATTACCAAGTAATTAATCAGCCTCAGTTCTCACCACTGGGTCTCAATACCTCACACAAGTCAAGATTATTTATATGTTATAAGAACCTTCTTTATATACATTTTTTTTTTCTACAACAAGGCGACGACACGAACAGCAGATTCACCTGATGGTAAGCGATATACCTGCTCGTAACAACGCGGTGTTAGTTAAGATGGCATTCATAGCACCACATTGTCGTCACCTTGAGACATAAAGACCTACCACCAGTGAAAAGGTTATTAGGTTATTACAATGTTAATATATGTTGTTATCTGTTCTAGTATTAATAAATAATAGTAATTAACAGTCTAATTATCGTTTTCTCTACTAGAACTCGAAACGTTTCCAAATGATAAACTCAAGACTATACATCATGCTTACAAAATGCTGATTTGTATCTATGTCCTTCGAAGCTGCTGTCATCACTCCACCGTCCTTATTGTTAACAGTATCCGGAGACGGTCTAGATAGGTGTCACCGCAACGCCTATTGCAGCCGACAAATAGTACTGTGCAAATATTGCCGTGTTCTGGTTTAAAAGACGCTGTAGCTAGTTTAATTACAAGGGTAACGAATGTGAACTACTTGTCTCAGAGCGACGAGCGCATTATGCTGTGGAGGCGTTTAATGTACCATGGTAGTGGATCTCCCGTTTGTCCTGTCACGTATTTGAATTAAAAGAAATTAGTATTAGAAAACGTATTTATTACTCGTGTCTACTATAAATAATATAAATGACCTTTATAAGTTGTAGTCTGTAAGCCTAAATTACATATTCAAACGAAGGCTAATCAAAGTATAGTGTAGAGCTGTTCAACCGTTTCTCTCTTGGCTTTAAATAAAATCTCTTACTCTGACGTTACAAACAGACAGACATTTATATAGACAAAACCTTTTTATATATTTCTCAGTAAATTACAGTTTTCTCGCTACGTTCGTATCCTCGCCGCACATCATTTATTTACGCTTTCGGAGAGCAAACGGTACATTTACATATAGATATACACTATATGTCGGTCTGTAACAGTTGTACTGACGCCCGCCGTACCAATGAACGGTGATTGATTTTTTTTTCATTTTCCATTTACCGTCTAGAATATTCCAACATTTTATTCCACGTCTACTAAGTCATTCGGACGTTTATATGTCGATATATTTTCTGTTTGCCTGCTTCTAAAAATGTGAGATCGTTGTTTAACTTCGGATATTATTACTTTTGCATGTAAGCGAAACAAATAAAACAAAATCTTAGTTTTGTTTTCAAATAACAATAGTATGTACTCTGAGTAAGCTTATGATGCTAATAAAATATATATGATATCAGCTAAATTTACATTTAAAAGAATATCTCTAAGAAGAGGAATACGGCGATTGAATTCTCTGTTACTTGTTGATTGAAGATAAATTCTCTTCTTCGTGTGCTTTATCTCCATTGCTTTTCGCTATATTTATAAATACTATTTCTGAAAATCTTTCATCTCCCTATCACCTTTAAGTATACGATTAACAAATATATGTAGCTCCAACTGATCTTCCAAAAACCATAGAGCGCATAAATAAAGACGTTGCATGTCTATTCCGCAAAAGCATAAGTAATAATCATCGGCACTCCAAGAATAGTTGAATCCGCTATTAACTAACTATCACAGATCGGATTTGAAAACACTAAAATACCTTTTCATGTTGAATCTTTTACAGGGTCTGGAACTGCAGTCTTAGTCGTTAAATATATTCGTTGGCAGGATTTCTTTCAACGTTGCACAACTTTCTACTGCAACTATAAATACTCTTGCTCAATCTCTTCTCGGGGTGTAAGGGGTCCCGCACATCGACTCGCGGAACCCAAGCCAACCTCACCCATCAACAAACGAAGCCCTGGCTCCCGCCAAACCGCATTAGGTCAGGGTGGTGGGAAATGGCCCAAATCCCTTCATTTTAACCCCTATATATGTTCGAGTACTTCTCCGAGTACCTCCACAGGTTCAAGCTCAAGGAGAGTCCCGCGTGCCCTTGTGACCCGGAGGTGGACCAGACCGTGGTGCACATCCTGCTCTCCTGTCCCTTATTCGGGGCAGAAAGGGGGAAATTCGAGATGGAGACAGGATTAAGGTTAGAAATGGCAGCGGTTGCCTCTCTGATGAGTGAGGACGAAAGTCGCCAGATATTCCTGACCTATTGTAAAAAAGTAGTAGAGTGTATAATTAAGAAAAATAAAGTATAAAGAACAAAGTGTAACAAATAAAATAAAGTCACAAAATAAAAATAAATAAAAAGTCAGAATTGAATAAACTAAATGGTAATAAATATATGTCAAAATTAGAAAAAGGATGACTTGTGATCAAAAGTACATACAAACCTGATTAGTTTAATGAATTCAAATGTTGTAAAATGAAAACATCATCATTTCAGGTTACCTGTGTAGATATTGGGACTATAAAGAAGGTGAGGATGTACAGGAAATTCCTTTTCGTTTAACGTAGTATATAAACCCTTATAATATTAATTGTTAGTTGAGATTGTGTTTGCTCCAAATACAATACGTCTTGGACAATGTATCAGCGAGGAGTCGATAAAAGCAAAAAGGTTTTATAAAGGTCCGGCCGAGAGATATAGGTTTTCACTTAGCGACGGCGGCTGGGAGCCGCCGCCTGCGGACCTGATGCTGTCAGCGATTGAAACACGAACCTGTATCTGTGTGGCCGAATAGTTTTCTGTAAATGCTCGTTTTCGATTGCCTCCGCGACGCAGTGTGTGACTACCTAGTAACAGGTATCTTGTTCGATTCCGGAGCCACAAAGCGACGACACGACTTGATGGTAAATCACACGCCAGTCCTATCACAACATGGCGCTAGTTAGGGTGATCACACAATGATACACCTTCCTGGTCGTCTTCTTCAGACAAGGGATGTTAAGTCTACCGAGCTAGCTAGAAAGGAGTTGCGGTGGTACTTAGACAGCTTCAACAAAGACATGACACCAGATAAATTATGGACTTTGTTTCATGGTAAGATTATTTCAAACCCGTGCCTTTATAATATTTAGGAACTAAATTTCGGAATGACTTTCATTACGAAGTACATAGAATATACTTAGCTAAGTGGGTTTGAAAACCCTGTCACCAATCACACTCCACAAAAAGTTCTCCGGTAGAACCAAGGACTTCAATATTTTATCCACTGAGCCATGGAGATTGTGTGATAGGTATCGTGCGGCGGGGTTCCGTATATCATATTATGTAGAGAACCCGTAATGCACCCAGCGGGTCGAGTTCGAGGATAATCACATTGCGTGGAGTTGTAATATTGAAAAAATAATGCAATACTGTACTAAGATAATATTATTATATATTTAGTCAGTAAAAAGCTTTTATGTTGTACAAAATATGTATAAACTTAAATGTTGATTATTATAAATAATAACAAAGTCTTCTTCTTCTTCTTCTTCCTCCGTCCCTTTTCCCAGCTAAGTGGGATCCGCACAGCATGTACTTCTCTTCCACATCCGTCTATCAGCTGTCATATCTGAATTCACACTCTTCAAACAAGTCATCTTTCACACAATCCATCCACACTTTCTTAGGTCTTCCTCTACCCTTTTTATAAATAATAACAAAGGATTATATATCAAAATTACCCAGAATGTGTGTATGAAAATGCTAAAGATATCCTGGAGTGGTAAAGTTAGAAATATAACCGTGTTAAAGTGCATAAAAAATCAGTACTGTTATACAATAAAGAAAAAAAAATGCTAGAATGTTTAGGCTACATAACAAAGAACAAAACGAACTGCTGCAGCTCATCATACGGGGGAGGATTCAGGGTGTATTAAGTTTGAGCTGAAGAAGAATATCGTGGCTAGAGAACCTACGCAAGTGGGTTACAAATAGCACCCGTCTTTTCATAGTCCTGGTATCCATAGTTCAGATTGGATTTAAAGGAAAATAGCACCTTCGGAAGATAAACAAAATGTAATACAAACAGTTAATTATACAAGAGTTATTAATATACTACTAAATGAAATTTATTAATATTGTTATTATTTTGTCTATTTATTAAAAGTGCTTTGTATCTTTAGCCATTAATCAGTAAAGGCCTCATGAGAGCAAATCCAGCGGTTGCCGAGATCACTTTAAAACAGACATTAAGGCTTTCGTGTATAAAAAAAAATGTTCTGCTCAATAAACTTCATGTATGTGACATACATTATTTACCCATACCAAGTTGTTGTGCATATTTATTTTATTTTGTATGCCCTAAGAAATCTAAACTCTCATTCAAATACTTGCCATAAATATGATCAAAAGGAATCGGGACATGTTCATAATTTTACAGGTTTTTTTTTCTTTGACCGACCCTTAATTATCTTTTAATAAAATTAACCTGTCCTTTATGGTCATACGTTTGTTTCAGATATTCTCCGAAATGGCTGATTGTCTTCCGAAGAGACTTTCGATGAAAGAAAGCTAAAGATATGAAGTATGACAAAGGTTCATAAAAACCATATCCATATAAAATTTTATAAATAATATTGATGTTATTGAGAAGCCGTTTCCTGTTTGGTTTAAAAAAGTTCATAACAGAGTCCAAATCAAACACTGCATGTTACCTCACGATATCCTGGAGGACGTAGCGCTCCTGATTATTTCACGACCGGCAGCAATCACCGCACAAATCTTAATAGGATTGCCTACCGTTGGGGAAGAAGTGATCTAATAAAGTATCCTCTTGCTACCCGTTGGGCCACTCGTGCCGGCCTCGCAGCGGGGTCGTAACGGGGGCCAGTGAGGGTGGTGGACGGCTGCGGGGCACGGCACCGGCGTGTTGTGACGCAGGCGGAAGCGGTGACAGCAAACATGCTGCCATTCATGTAAATGGATGCGGCATTTGAATTCCGCTTATATTTGATTCATCGTCATCATCATCAATTGAATGACGTCCATTTCTGAAGATGAAGATCTTCTAATAAAGCTCAACGTGTGCTTTATAGAAAATGCTACAATGTTGATTATCAACAGAGTTTAGTTTGGAACAAATATACATTTGTAATACCACATATTTTCACATTTATGCCTAACATCATCATAAACAACTCTCATAGTGATTTCTTTATTAACGCAGAAGTTTCTCTCACTGAGAGTGAGTAGTGAACTTTTATGCTCCACGGTACCTAGCTGCGATTTGAACTTTACTCGTCCCTATAACAATAATGAAAACTCAGGATGTAAGGGATCCGACAAAACAACTCACGGGATCCAAGCCAGCTACCGTTCGTACCTGTCCGTAATGCACCCTGCTAATCAATAAACTAGGCTCTGGTTCTCACCAATCCGCTTTTTTTTTAATTATTTAGCATCTTTGTTTTTCTTTCTTTACATAGTCCTTATTTCTATTACTTTCTATTTAGATTCCTTTATCTCTACTTTCTACTTATCTAATTATCTTCTTTCATACTTTCCTCTTTCACATTGTACTTATCTTCCACTCTCACTAATGCGCATTGGGCCAGCGTGGTGGGAAATGGCTCAAATCCTCCCAGACGAAACTCCTACAAATGATGGCTCCTAGTGCCCGGCGACGCGGGTGGCGCAGGACCGATCTATGTGAGGATCTTTAGGAGAGGCCTATGCAAAAAAGTTGCAGTGATACATTGTTATGTATTGTTGACATCATTTGTTCAATTGATAAGCTATTTCCGTCTTGATGTTGAGGATGCCTCATCTACAGTGATCACATCCCAGTCACCAATAAACATAATCCGCAGCGTGCGCTCGTGGCGGACGGCTCGCCATTCATCGCCGCGTATCTACACCGTGCCAAGCGTATGCCAAAAGTTATTTATTTACCCCCGATTTTCCCCCTGACCAATTATACAATTGGCTATTTCGTATACGTTTTCAATTTTCGGGTACGATTGATCCGACAACCTGAATCCTCTTCACTATCATCGCTCAATTCTGAAACGATCTTTTTAACCGGCTAATGAAAAAGAGTGTAAATAAAATTAAAGATTATATCTGTGTCTGTATCTTATGAGTTGGTTGGTCTTTTGATGTCGTTGGTTAAAAAAAAAGGTCGAAACCGCTCTAAACACTTGTCGAATCCTAACAACAGTATAATCCCATGTCTGATTTGGAGCTTTGCTTTGCTTGAACAATTTATCTTTTATTTATTTCGTCTGTAAGAAGTTTTGATTCACGTATGAAAACCGACATGTAAATCATTCAGTTTGATTCGAATTAAATGAAAATCTTTACATATTGCAACATACTATATTTATAGTAAAAAAAAAAAATAGGGTAATATTGATAAACTTCATAATAAAAAATACTGTAAATCGCAAAATAATTTTCTTTACAGAATAATTTTTATTACATACCAATATGTTGGCAACACTGACGTTGCGCTACTGAGCAAAACTACCCGACGTTTGTCATAAGTGACCGCGAGTCACTTCGGTCTCAACCACCGCGCCATCCACTTGTGTATTATAGAGGTCTCTGTTGCCTCTTGGACTGTAGTTTCGGGCTATTAAGGATAGGACTAAGGTAAGCCCTGCCTGCGGTAGAAGACAACTAAAAGGCTTCAACTGTTGCAAACTAGTGCTTGACTATAGCGAGGGTGCCTAGGAGGGCTATAACCCTCCCTGCGATGTGCTTTAGGCGTACTGGCGAGAAGCACCTATCTGTTCCGTAGGAGATCCCTGAGCCTCGCAACAATCGCAACACACTGAAGATAACCAACGAGAGTGTTTCAGTGGGTAAAAATCCCACATTCCATCATCTTCCTCCAGAAGCAAGGTTCTGTAAAGATTAGAAGATTCCACTCCACCCCCAGATCCCCGATGACAAAAAACAGTCACTGTTGCCGGAGACTGTCTAGGTAGGTACCACTGCAGTAGTAGTGTGTAAACATATCTGTGTTCCGGTTTGAAGGGAGCTGTGGTTAGTGAATTTACTGTGGTAGTCTAGACTTAACCACAGACCAGTTGAGTGGTTAATGGTAATAAAAAAAAAACATCTTTAAAATTTTGCCACGAATAACGCTACCTTCCAAACATCCCTGAATCGGACTTGTTCGTCATGAAAACAATTTTAGGGGTTGAAGGGAATAATTGCTGAAGCTAGTGATTCCATCATATGTCTAATGTGGTGCGCATTTTTCGTGGTTTTTTTTTTATAGGGTTTTATCTTTCAAAGTTATTTCTATCATTCGACTTAAAACTATACTATCTTAACTTATATAACACAGCACGGAAGTTAAGGTTATTAAAAAATAGAGCTGTCAACAATTAAATACATTTATGAAGTACATAAAAAAAGAGATTTTAAAATATACATATTAGATATACCATATATATATACATATTAAAATATCTTCTTTGAATATATCATATGTAATATTATACAAACCGCCTCGATCGCCCTTCTCCACAAATATCTGTTTTGTCTATGATACAAATATACAAACACGTATGCATTCGTAAATAAATTTTATGTAAATTAACCTACTTCCGGTGGCTTCTTCGCAATAATTTATCGCGAACCAGATAACCTCAGGACAGAGGGATGATATTATACAAGTTTAATACAAGAGACCTTAATAAATATGTTGTGTTACTTCGCAGCACTAGAAATACTTGCATAACACTAAAGATTTTTCAAGCAATTTGTTCCACGAGTTTTCTTTCAACTGCTTCCGAAACAGCTTACAGCCATGTAGTGGTAGACATTTTTTAAACACTTAGCTACCTATCACCAAGTAATCAAACTGCCACCGTAACAACATTGCAATCTTAAAAACTCCATACGTACAAGATCCACAGGAAATCTAAGCATTTTATTATCCCTCACAATTTACTTAAAATCACGTGAATATTGTAATCAGTCGTCAATTATCCTTAGCTCTTATATGCCTAGACAGTTCTGATAAGAAAACGATCTAACAAATAATTAAAAATGGTTCGTTATTACATTGTAGATCCTTTCAATTCTGCTTCACCTGGCTTTGACTTGGACTAAACGGAAGTATAAACATAGTCATAGTCATTTATCTAAAACATTCAACAAGTGTTGGATTCGTGATGATTTCTTTCATCGGAATCTACCACCACATAAGAAATCAAGAAAACACCGATAAATAGATCTCCAAAAAAGATGTAAGAAAATCCTCTCTTCTTACGATTCCGAACAAACTTTCAAACTCGTATTTACAGCAGTGTTTGTCCAAGCTTATTTATTTATGTGAACATGAACCAAAACCAATTTCCTATACTTTCAACGTTATTTAGAACAATTCCTCTATTTATCGATCTACGGTAACGTTATATAGTGACCTTTATAATCCTTCAACAAGGATCTTATACACGTTAACTCTGAAAGTATTACGTAGCTGCTGAAACCGGAACTATAAGTTTGTGCTTTTTATATAACAAATATATTTAAACTTGATCTAAAAAGTTGCAAATGACATGAAATATTAATACTGTATTAACAAGTACCGTACTTTTTATCCAATGAAGAGACTACATAGTATGACTGGTCTAGTCTCATCAGCATTAGCTAGACTGTAGGCTTCAAAAAGCACCATTCAAACTCAACACTAAACGTGTAGCTGCAGAACTGAATCAGAGACCTCCGTTTTACAAGGCAAGCTTAACCACTGCGCCATAGAGGCAATTAAATAAGTAATATTGTGTTAATATCTACATTCTTCAAGTATATAACTGTTATTTTGATACTCCCAATAGATACTTCAACTTTAGGAGTATAAGGTTTCCCGCACAACAACTCGCTGGATTCAAGCCAACCTCACCTGCTCGTGGAGCACCCTGCTAATCAACAAACGAAGCTGCTGCTTCCACCAACCCATGTGGTAGGATCAGGCTCAAATCCCCTGGTCAATCCCCAATTGATGAGGGAATCTTTGAAGGAGGGCTATGTGCAGCAGTATACCTCTATCGGCTGTCGACGGCTGATGATGATGTTGACTTTAACTTTGAGATATTAACTTCTTACGCTCTTTCTCCTTTACTCTACTTCTTGATATATATAGTAATAACTAATTTTCACTATTTATACACATACTATATCTTATACTATATGTATCATAATACACATTTGTCTTACATTAATTTTATTGGCGCTTACTTCTGTCCGTGCTTTTACTTATATCTTATTACCTACCTTTACCATACTATTGTATACATCATCATCATCAGTTGATAAACGTCCACTGCTGGGTATGGCCTCCCCCAAGCTCCCACAACGATCGGGTAGGAATTCATATCGAAGGATTTGGGCCATTTCTCATTCATTGTGTACATACGTACATATATATTAATGAGGATCTTTTGAGAGTGGCCAAACTCAGTGGCCTAACCTCAGCAGTGGGCGTTATCCGGTTTATAGGAAGTATAAATAAAGTAATATTTACATATTTTAGGCAATATTTGATAAACTATGAACTGATATTAAAGTATATTCGAAGCTTCGTCAATCTTGTGGTAAAGGTATTATATTTACATTTTGTTTTAAACGTAAACACAAAGGCCAAGTATAACATGAAGAGGTCGAGACCTCATGCCTGAAGCAAGGGGAGTGAAGGATGTTTGTTTTATACACGATCCCTGTGTAATAGGCTGCAGTTAACCTGACAAACGATCAAATAACTTACGAGGAAACTTCCGCAAGATTACTTTGTACCTTGCAAATTACTGATATGAAACGGTCGGAATTTTAAAAAAGTATTAATTTATGATTCATGGACTCGAATCCCATTAAGCTTAACCAAGGAATACAGCCAGGTTTTAAGAAGAAAAGCTTTCTAGGATATACAATATCCGCTAACTCATACGCTCTTGATTTTCGCCTTCTGAGCAAAGGCCTCGACTTCCAACAGTGATTAAAATGTTAATTATCGTTAAGTAACTTGACAGCATACCTCTTATACTACTGCTCGTTCTCTTATCTATCAGCAATAATAAAATAATAGCAAAACAGTTTTTAATATTAATAATATTTCCTATACACGTTAATATTGAGTACTTCCTTCTTTTTCGTCAGTTAAAAACACATTTTCAAAACAACAGTCCGACATTTAGGTTTAAAAAATGTAATGCTTTTGAATCCATTGTCAGTAGGATCGTTAAAATTCACTTGAATCCTATTGTTCCAGTCGCACGAAAAATTCGCAAATGGCGTTTTCGTTTCCGGTTTTAACCGGTTAGAACCAGTATTTGAGTAGTTATTTTTTCCGCAGTGTTCTGCCTCGACATAAATTTAGAGAGTTGTAAATTTGTAGTTTTTGCTGAGCATTTTTCGCGTGAAACATTATTTCAAGTCTGCATTTAAACCTTTAACATTTGTTTTATCTACAATGACCTGATCAATGACCTTTTATCTACACTAGACTCGATTATCACACATTGAGTGGAAATGAAACCTTGGATGAAGCGTGCTTTTCAAAATACTTTGGCGCCTATATGTTAATAAGACATATCTACACTATAATGATAGTAGCTAGCCAGATTAGTTCGTCCTATCACCAACTAAATTGTCCCGAAATCGAACCAGAAATCTCTCTTTTATTGTGTCATGATTGCAGTTAATAAATAATCCTCCTATTTCTTTATTCTTTCTATCGCTTTGTTCAAGCCATGATCCAAAGAAATCGTTATCACATTATATTATATGACATTAGAGCGATTTTTTTTAAAAAATACACAGTTTTGGGTAATGAAGAACTGTCACCAAGAACTCCGTGTTTTATCATAGAAACTCAATAAGTTCATGCTTAAACTAGATGGAATACTTTCGTAACAAAATATAGGTAATAATTGAAATTGATCAGAAAGTATCCCGACATCGAAGTGAGCCGAAAGGGGAGGTTTAATAAGTCACGAATTTAATAATTTCACGAAATATTTCGTATGTTATTCGTTACGGTAATTCACTTTACACAACTTTGTTATATATATATTTTTTTTTTTATATTGTCACGCCTTTTTCCCAGTAGGGGTAGGCAGAGGTGAATAAACCACCCACGTTTCGCCAGATGTGGTCAGATTAGGTCCCATGTAACAGGGGGCGAGCCTGTTGCCACTTTATTGGGACTACCACACACACACACACACAAAGATGATATCAGTGTGCGGGTTTCCTCTCGATGTTTTCCTTCACCGTTTTTGTATCTCGCTGTTGTAACTAAAGTTCACAAATGTACATAACTTAAATATTAAGTCATTGGTACACGCCGAGGTTTGAACCTGCGACCTTCGGAATTAAAGCCGCACGCTCTAACCATTAGGCCAGCGAGCTTTGTTATATATATGATAATATTCAAGCATTTTCAATGATTTAAATATTTTCATTCATAAAAGACAACGTAAGTGGAAACATTGCGACAGCTGTTTCCCGAAGACCGTCTATGTACCGCCGTAGCACTAAGTTTATCCCCGAAATCGTTATTCATATAAACAAAGCTGAAAAATCATTGTTTATATATCATAATATAATAAAATAAATGAAAATCGGGTTACTTATAGAACTAAAACAGAAGCACGAAAGCTGCAAAGGACTTGAAGCGTCAAGTTAATAGATAAGCTCCATAAAATTTCTTGTTACATCTTCTTATATATAAGTAATCGATCAGTAAATTACTTAACACAGCATAAGAGTTAAATCAAGAAATATATAAGATATAAGACATACAGATACAAGAAGTAGAGTCAACACTTAAGTTTATGTAGAGTCGTGAAGACGTGAAGAGAGGTAGGGTTGTGACTTTTAAATCATATGTTTATTGCAATGAAAATACATTACATTTCAGAAGACGTTGATTTATTTCTGCGCATGTATTAGACGTGAGTTGTACTCATGAGCCGTACTTGCAACTAGTATACGGGTCTTCTAAATACCATTCATAGAAACTAGGTTTCGAAATACTTTTAAATATACCACTTATATATCCAGTACTTGCCACATAAAGTGGATATTTCAATCTTATCAAAATCAATTGTGTGCTTAACGAAAATATCATTTGTGACTCATACTCATACATTTTATCAGTATTCATTATTTTGTTCTAAATTAAACAATCGTTTGTCGTTCACTTGATGGTAAGTGATACGCTCGTTCATAATAACGTGGCGTTAGGTTAAATTAGCAAACCACATTGCGCTCGTAGCTTTGAAACAAGTTATTATCTTATTACCACAGTAGTTACACTAGCTACACCTCCCTTCAAACCGGAGCACAGTAATTATAACACACTACTGTTTGTCGGCAGAAATAGACGCTGCGATGGTACTTACCTAGACGGTCGCCAGCAACAAAGACCTATCTCTAGTAAGTATGCTAAAAATACTTAATATTTAATACCATTAATAAAAATCTACGGAAATAGTTACGTTTGGTAAAATAGAAAATTAAAGCTCTAAGTGTGCGCGTACTTAGTAACAAATACTAGGTTTTAAAACCTAGTCGCGTAGTTTCATCCGTCCGTAGCGAGTTGTGCTCAATTTAAGCAGGCCTAACCGACAGATTTACGCGTCCCATATCTCAATCCGTCTCCGACAAAGCCTGTGACTCACTTACTCACCAAATTAAGTACATTCCTCCAAATTAGCTCAGCTTTCTCACATTCTCCAATTCGTTTCAGTGTTTGCTTGGTGGCAGAGTTTATTAGAACCCGCCTAGCTGGTTACAGCTCTCAGTCATTACAGCATATATGTTGCTGCTGTCAACACATGAGAGCTGGAGTATTCAGGGCAAAGACACCGTCACCATCTACAGTCTATTCATCACTAAACACCACCCACTGTAGATAAGAAATAAACAACATAAGGGAATGGAAACAATGGTGAATATCTTCTGTTATCATCATCAGCCGATAGACCTTCACTGCTGCACATATCATAGACCTCCACCAAAATTACCTATATGCCTCTACTATCCACATCCAGCGGTTTCCTGCAACCTTTACCTGATCTTCAGTTCAGTTCATAATATAACTTAATTTGTATAGATTTCTCATTCCGTGATACATACGCTTCACGTTATTGCCTCACGTACTGCGAATGTGTCTTCATTAACCTCAGATATATATACTGCATCGTTTTCAACGGCAACTGTAATATACTATTTTAAAAGCTTTTTTCATACCAGCGACGGAAAAGGAAAGAAGTGTACTAAATCACTTTTTTAAGCTTAGTAACATGGGAATTACTGCTTCGATTCCAGAGATACAAGTGAAGTTTCATCAGAGGCAGAGATTTTAGAGAACACGTCTGACTACTTGATGGTTTTCGGCAACAGGCTTAACTATCAGTTAGTCTAAATGACTGAACTACAAACCTAATTTAAGTTACTACATTAATTTATTGAAGTTAAATATAGGAAAAAGAAGCAACTACGTTAACAGTATTAAAAGCTCGTGGTATAAATACTAATTTAGTCTATAGATAAAAGTGAATAATTAGTAACGAGAATGATGTAGTAAGGCATCGTTATTATAGAAGTTTTCATGAATTACTTCATGAATCTGAACATCAGCAAACTTAGTAATTGCAACCCTAAATACTAGAATAACTTAGGGATGTTTACACTTAAGAAATAGGGCAACTCTAGCCATTTCTGAAATAATATAAAGAAAATATATTACGTTTATATTATTGGAAGGTCTCAGTTTACGACACCGTCTAGGTACTACCGCAGCCCCTATTGCAGCCGACAAACAGAACGACGAGTGCAATGTGGTACTGTATATAACATTTTAACTAGCGCTACGTTGTTATGGGGAAATCCAGTGAACGTCTCTCTCGTCTCGTCGCTTAGTAAATAAAAAAACTTGCCTCATCTTCTTCAATCAGTTTGCCTTCATCTCTCCCTCTCTCTGCCTCATGATAAAGATAAATATATATCAAAGTAAAACTCTATCAAACAATTTGGTCGTATTCGTTATTAACATAAATTTATCTAATTCAACTTCATCGTGTTCCGCGATCCCCTTGTGTGTTTGTAACTATGATTCATTTCCTGTCTGAATTTCTGTTGCAGCATTCGGAGCAGCTATCCACGCATGCATACGCTACACAAGCTGAAAATCCAGTTTGACACTTTCAGCAATCATTTGAACTGGTATTAATATATTTAATTGGGAAATTTGAGATTTACAGTAATATTATCTCAACCGCGTGAAACGAATTCTCGAATCTAATGACCAACCTCAAATAACGGTGTCTTCTTTAAATAAGAAGAATCTTATCAATATTTTAAATTCTTAATCTACATGGTAACGTCAAGTAATCTTGATTTTATTTTTCTTTACTCATGCTAAACGACAAAGACGTTAAATAGGTAAAGCTTTCTTACTCAAAATATTCTATCATCTACTTCAATTAGAACTAGTTTTCATCTTCTTCCTCCTGCCCTTTTCCCAGCTATGTGGGGTCGGCACAGTATGTACTTCTCTTCCATATCCCTCTATCAGCCGTCATATCTGAATTCACACTCTTCTTGCACATGTCGTCTTTCACACAATCCATCCACACTTTCTTAGGTCTTCTTCTACCCTTATAACCAATATATACCTTATAATCAATCAGAACTAGTTTTATATTTGTTTAATATCGGTCTAAGTAAATTTCTAATTTCTGATTTTAATCTAGTTTCTAACTAATGGAGTATACTTAGTTTTTCATCATCAATTTCACGTGATAAAAAGGATAATGAGGTCGGAAGTGGTAAAACGTTCACGCCCAGCATGTTCTATATAATACGCCTAAACCACGTCCCAAAAAGAGCTGTACGTCTCCTCGGTACCCTCACTTTAATACGACAAGAACTACATTGTTCCGGATATCAACATATAACTGTTAACTTTTATTTAACAACTCTCTTTTGGTTGGTGTTTTAATATAAACTAATTAAAATTATGGCTACTGTGTGAGACTATACTGTGGCTTCAGGCTCATGTCAAAGGGATTCATTTGTGCTTGCAACGTTATTACAGCAAGCTTTGAAAATAATTGGAGAAATGAATCCGACATTATTGTACAAACATCATCAAATATAACAAATTATATTTGTTATTATCATTTAAGCTTGTTTTTAACAGGCCATGATATAAAACTCTATAAAATACCCAACTTCTCGGTCTGCCGTAGTTATGTTTGTTTTCTACCCTTTAAAATCTGCACACGATCGCTTTTGGATCTTTTGACCCTGACGGTCTTATATGAAAAGCTCCAGCACCACTTTACACTACACCTAAATAAATCTTAAGAAGAATCTTGGCTTTTTCTTGACGAGTGAAGAGTCGCCGTAGCGGGAACACTGAGAGGTCTGTCAATTTTATGAAATCATATGAGATTGTTGCCTGAATTCCAGATGAGTGAAACGGTAACAAATAAACAAGCTATTTCTCTGTTAACATGAAATTAATTTCGCCTGATTGCCGGCTCCGTATTCCGATGCAGATAACGCGAGAGTAGTGGAGCGCTCCAGTAAATTATTCCACCATTTGTCAGGGAAGCGGCGGCCTATTACATCGCAGCCTCGTGTTCCCGATTAATCGTATATTCCAAAAACTCATTGTTACGTCCAGTTTTCGGAACACTATAAAGTAATTAACTTATACATTAATAGATGTAAATATCTAATGAAAAATTGCGTCATGGCAAATAAAAGCGCGATCTATCATTTGTGGTGGCGCCATCTGTTGAGTTTTTTTGAAAACTCCTCGTTACAATCTTATAGTATATTACATATTAACTCTATATGACGAATTGTGCCTTTATTAATTAAAAATAAATATTAACACAGTTATTTTTTATATAATGTAAATTATATAAAAAAACTGACACGAACAGCGAAGACAAAAGAAGGTTTTAGGTTGTAACATTAATAAAACATTGCTCCATTGACGACTACATCTTTTTACAAAAAAAAAAGATTACCTCCAAAATCGGGACGACCTAGAAAAAGTTATATAGGAAAATATGAAAAAAAAAACAAATACAATCGAATCGGGAGCCTTCGTACACAACAAATTAAAAAGAGTGCCTTCGCTTCTGTTCTATAAACCACAAAGCGGCGGACCTCAGCAGAACCACTGGCACGGAGCAGCTAAACTGCCCATTAACCTACTCGCCGGCGTACATCCAGTTCCGGCGGCTGATTTAGTGTTTTTTTCATCATGTACTATGACGTCACAACAATACTATTTTCCGAACACTGACACAAATAATCATAGAACCACCTTTGTTTATATAAACTTTTGTATTACTTACAACCCTACTGTTCTTTAATATATAAAGCGATGAGACAGAATGCGTTCACTTGATAGTAAGTGATACGCCTGCCCAAAACAAGGTGACGCTAGTTAGAACGTTTAACGTAACATCACATTGCGCTCGTCGCTTTGAGACATAGGATATTAGGTCTCATTATCCCCGAAATTTCAATAGCTACAGCGCTCTTCAAACCAGAACACAGTAATGTATGTAAAGTACTGTGTTTAGGCTACAATAAGCGCTGCGGTACGTACTTAAACGGTCTTTGGCAACTGAGACTTACCACCAGTAAAGTACCTTTAGAGTAAACAAGTTCTGCGAGAAAACAATTTGTTATCTTGTTGGCAACTTCTGACAGATCAATGATAGCAGCTAGAGGACTATTGTCCTGGAGACTATATATATAGAAGCAATTTTTTTAAAACGAGAAAGGGACAAGACGAGCTTGGTATTCACCTGATGGTAAGTGACACGCCTGCCCAAAACAACTTGACGCTAGTTGGATGGTATACACAACACCACATTGTGCTCATCGCCTTCAACCACAATATGTTAGGTCTTATGGTCCGTTCAATATTACAATCTACAGCGCACTTTATATCGGAACATAGTAATGTTTCCATAGTACTCTTTGTAGGCTGCAATAGGAGCTGCGCGGTTCGTACATAGACAGTCTTCGGCAATAGATTTACCACCAGTATATATATATGGTGATATAAAAATATTGATAGAGGGTCTGCCATCAGATATCAGCGGCCGGAAGTAAGTGGATATAAAGGACAGATCAGCATTTGTTAGAAGACATCGTAATAGGTATACTGGGTGTTAGGAGACCGCTTCCGAAAACGAAGACAGACGATAGTACTAATGACATCTTTGATGATGAGACGGAAAAGAAATCGAACCTGATTAAAAGATAATGATAGATTTTTAAAACGTTATTTACGCTCCATCATGTTAGTACAGGTAAATGAAACGATAGTTTTATAAATAATATATTAGTTTATTAAAAAAACCAGCAATGAAACACAAAATCAAAAACAGCTGATGCTCGGATCGACGAATGCCCGGGCGCGCAATCTAAATGCTCCGTGACCATATGGAATAAGGTTCAAATTGAAACCAAATACAACTCGTAGCGTAAATAATGCTGATAAAAAAAACTTGTGTAATTTTTTTTTTTAATCAGATTTTTTTTCTCATTATCAAAGGTGTCTAGTACTATCATCTGTCTTCGTTTTAGGAAGCGGTCTCCTGACACACAGTATGTAACACTGGATGCATAGAGACTGGTAATGAATGTGATAATAATAATGAAGGACGTTTAATTTATTTTTTTTATTTGACAAGACGATGACGCAAGTAGGACGTTCACCTGACGATAAGTAATACAGCCACCCATTATAACATCTCGCTAGTTAGGATGGTATACACTGAACCACGTTGTGCTCGTCGCTTGAGACATAAGATATTAAGTTTCGTTACCTCAGTGATTTTACTAGCTACAGCGCCCTTCAAACCGGAACACAGTACTGTTTGGTTGTTGGGCGACAGTATTACGTTTGTATGTAAATGACTTGACTTCTATTTTGGGATACGAGTTGAATTGTCATCCATCATCGGCATGAGGAGGAGGCTTCTCAGATATCTATCCGCTTCGTTGACGTGACCTCTAATGGCGTGCTCGAAGCGCCTTCATTATTCATAAAAAAAAATTACACGAGGAAAATGTATTTTTATTGTAACATATCATCAAGTGAAATTCGTCAGTAATAATGACATATTCTTCTTCTACAACGATTATTAATTTCCATCTATGAAAAATTCTACTCATTATAGTCCATATGTGAAAAAACCGATTGGTGTAAAGATTTTTTGAGAAGGCCTATGTCCAGCAGTGGACATCTATCGGCTGATGTTGATTAAAACTGTTATCATCATAAGATGATACAATAATGTAATATGTTATAATAAGATTTTATTAATATTGTAATAGTAACAAATCACATATAAGAAATAAAAAAAAGTTTTAATAATTATTGAATAAAATAGAAAAAACGTAATGCTTGGGGAAGCCCAAAGATCTCCACGTGTAGGGATTCATATGGGGGAATTGGGGCCGTTTCCAATCACGCTGGTCCAATGCGGGTTGGTGGGAGCCAGAGCCTCGTTTGTTAATTAGCAGGGTGCACCACGAACTGGTGAGGTTGACTTGGGTCCCGTGAGTTGTTCTGCGAGAATCCCTAACACCCCTCAATAGTTACGAAGATTATTTTTTTTTCAAAGTATAAAAATCATTTCTTTATGCCATATAAATAATAGTATACCGCGTCAGTAATCGACAATTTCACTTAGCAAGTTGTTAAGTAAAGCAGTAACTTAAAAGATTATACTAACGAGCAGAGTATTTAGAGACATAAAACAAAAGTTAGCTTTTCTCTGTTAATTATCGTGAGGTTAATTAACATTGTACATTCACAAACTTTCAATATTTTATTTTAAAACTTTTGCAAATTATTGTCTAACTAAATTAAACTTGAATCGAGTTATGTAAATTTAAATGAATAAAGATTATACATATCACAAATAAATGAATAATATTATAAAGCCAAAAATTCATATGAATCTTCAATACCATTTCAATGTTAATATATTTTGTTTTCAATTTGCTCTTTATCAAAAACTTACAATATACTTACTCTTTATGAAGTAAACCTTTGGTATAAGCTACTAACCAACGCATGTTTTAAAACGTAAATAACCTTTTGATTGTGGCATTTGCATAAAAGTGTAAAGGTTGTATTTTTATTAACATAAAATATAAGAGGTACGATGTTAATATTATTAAAAATGTACTAGTTTTAAAACTACAAATAATAAAAGGAAAGGAATATTAATAACAAAAGTATTTATTAGTGAAAATGTTCCAAGTGGAAATATCGTGACAATTTTCAATTGTTACAAACTTATCCTCAACCCTCAAACTTATCGACACTATCATTAATTTATTTAACATATAAGGATCACAAACTACTAAAAATTAACCGCGAAACTATTTAAAAAAGTGCGTCCGTTTTGAATTACAAAAGTATTATAATATTTAATTAGATATATGAAAGCAGTATATTATACAGCCGCTACACAATCCAACGAATATAAGCACTACAAACAAAATCATAAAAAGTAAATTAGTTATGATATTAAAACGAATACAAAAATGACGAAGTATATTTGTAAAAAAATTATCTCGGTGCTGGGGCACTATCTTCTATACGAACACTAATAATTCGGTACGCACAATACTCCATCAAAGCTAATCCCAAAGGGTACATAATCTTAGGTCCGATCTGTGGGGTTAAAAAGTACGCGAAAACAGCGGCTCCAGCCGTGAACCACCCCCATTCTCTATTGTTATTAAATGAGTAATAACATAAAGAAATTATGTTGCACGCTATCATCAAATTACCCAACTCTACGTTATCTTTTTCCGACAAAGATAACACAAAGGGCAATATTCCAGATGCCAGATGTAGTGCACACATTGCACTATTTCTACGGTACAAGTCGGCCATTAAGCACGGCAGGGCGAGATATCGCGAAGCTCTATAACTCAAAATATAGATGGGCCCAAAATCGTTATTGAATCTTCCACCTAAAAAAGAATTAAAAATTTTATCACTTTAAAGAATAATTCAAGAATGCATTATATTAATGAAATTAATTATACTGTTAACTTTACATTATAAGTCAATTTAAGTTATCTTTTGTATTGAATAAAACATATATTGTTAACCAATAAGTCAATAATTCTAGAAATACTGACTCTGATAATGTAGAAACCCTATTACACCATGTATGAAAAAGTTTGCGTCCATTCCGGGTTGTGAATATCTTCCATGATAACGGCTTACCCCCCGTCCAGCAACGCAGGATAATATAATATGAGCAATTGAAGCATTAACATCATCCTCTTGTCCCATTAGAAATTAAATTATTTTAAATAGAATCCAAAATTTAATGCATATTTTAACATTATACAAATAGACGATTAAATCACCAATGACAAATTTTTGACAACAAAATTATAATATTCAAACCTCTTTAATAATAACTTTTTTATTCGTCAAAGTGATGAAACAGGTAGAGATTCACCTGATAATAAAATCTAAAGGAATTGTTTGCGAATTCTATTTTAAAATAATTGTAGACTAAACAGGAAAGGAGAAGAGATTATTGTTAATACTTGAAGAACAATTACATTTTTTTAAATATTGCGTGGTAAAGTCAAAATATTGTCGTAATATTTCTTTGATTAGTAAAAAACTATTCACAAAATGAATGGTAAAGACAAAAATGTGGCAAAGATCTTTGACTGCAGTTGTTTAAAAATTTATAAATGTTTATCTATGGTTTTCTAATAGACAAGCGAAAACTAATGCTGCCATTTTGCTTTGAAAACTGGAAGAATTTTATAAAAATAACGACGTAAATCAAGATTTTCGAGCTGATTGAGTGTATTAAGCAAAAACCGCAATATATACAAGTAAATACAGAAAAAATGGCGACCAGTGAATCAGGGGCGGATGAGTCACTGTACCCAATCGCTGTGCTTATAGACGAGCTGAAAAACGAGGATGTTCAATTACGGCTGAATTCGATCAAGAAACTATCCACAATAGCTTTAGCCCTCGGCGTGGAGCGCACACGATCTGAACTGATTCCATTCCTTACGGACACAATATACGACGAAGATGAAGTACTATTAGCTCTAGCTGAACAGCTTGGTAAGTTCTTATATTTTTACCTACCGTTGTTATTACATTATATAGGTATTTAATATAATTTTGAAGTGGTACGAAGACATTTTTTGTTCTACCTGTCTTTGTTATAAATGTGAGCGTTAATAACATCTATGACGAGCTTGTAATGGTAACAAAAGATAAACTAGTGTGACTACTGCAAATTATCTTGCACAACTTACCCTTAATATTAAATTCGAAGAATTTTTGTAAAATGGCATTGTTACTTTTGGCTATGGAAAATAATGTTAAAATAACTAGTAATTATTATTTCCATAATTATTTAGCCTTAATATTAATACTGACTATTATAGATGTGGGTGTAAAATGTATTTTATTAATATTTGTACTTATAAAAATATTCATCCCTACTGGATTTCTTTCATGACAGGGAGGATCAGCAACATTTGTCAATTTCAAATATTTTTTTTGTATACATTACAACATTTTGTTTAAATTAATAATCATAATAACAATTCTTTATATTGTATGATTACAACAATTATAATACTTATACACCTTTGTCACTGGTAAAATAATAATATTAAGTAATAACATACTATGTAAAGAAGGTCCATTTTTGTTATACAAATGATGAGTGTAATCAATTAATATGTGACACATCTTTCTTGTCTACATTAAAACTCAAATTGTTTAATCGATTTACAGGTAATTTCATCACATTAGTTGGCGGTGGTGAATACGCTCATTGTCTCCTACCTCCACTAGAATCACTTGCTACAGTAGAAGAAACTGTGGTGCGTGATAAAGCGGTTGCTTCACTGCGAGCTGTTGCAGCACACCACACACCGCAGGCTCTAGAGCAACACTTTGTGCCGCTCGTACAACGTTTGGCTGGAGGAGACTGGTTCACTTCCAGAGCTTCAGCATGCGGTTTGTTCAGGTAAATCATAACTCATAGCATTTTTGCAGAACCACTCCCAACTGTGTTGTTTTAGTCATTTAAATTTCTTTACAGTGCTAGCAATAGGATAAATGTTAAAGGTTAAACCATCTTAGTCAAGTCTCAGTAAGTTTGTATCAAACAATTAATTAGTTAACAAAATAGATATAATAGTAGCTCGCTGGCCTAATGGTTAGAGCGTGCGGCTTTCATTCTGAAGGTCGCGGGTTCAAACCTCGGCATGTACCGATGACTTAATATTTAAGTTATGTACATTTGTAAACTTTAGTTACAACAGCGAGATACAAAAACGGTGAAGGAAAACATCGTGACGAAACCCGCACACTGATATCATCTTTGTGTGTGTGTGTGTGGTGGTCCCAATAAAGTGGCAACAGGCTCGCCCCCTGTTACATGGGATCTAATCTGACCACATCTGGCGAAATGTGGGTAGTTTATTCACCTCTGCCTACCCCTACTGGGAAAAAGGCGTGACTATATAAAAAAAAAAAATAAAAAAAAAAAAATAAAAAAAAAAAAAAACAAAATAGATGTACAGAAAAATAAGGTTAATTACTTTTATTGTTATATTTAACTACACAAGGCAATCAGATGAACTGAATGTTTACATCATGGAAAATGGTGTTCATAAGTAGAAATTTATGCTCTTAGATTTGGGATATTCAGTTTAGCCTTTTTTTTTTCTTTTGAACAGCTAATTTACATCAAAACTATTGGCGCACTGGCCTACCTGCAATATGTGGGTGATTTTAGTTTTAGTTCAGTGTCTGTTTAGAAATTTCATGAGCTACACTTCAAACTATTGCAGTAATATTTTCACACTATTATACGGAGAGGGAAATAAGCACTGTAGTGTATCCTGATGATGTCTAGTAAGAAAGATACTTACATAAGTCCCAAACATATTTAATTTTGTTTAGAAGGTAGCAAGTAATTGATTTTGCGTGTTAGTTATTATAAGTGATCCAGATTTTTTTTAAATGCTGTTCATCATTAACTTGGTTATTTAAACTGTTCATATTCGAATTTCTATATTAATGGTTGTATGGAATACTATCATAACGTTAAATCTGTGTCCTTTACTGCTTTTATTCGCTATTAAATGTTCTGATTAGAAAATTAATACACTGCTTTCTACTCTTTCTACATACATTATCTCTTTTTTTCAGTTTAGGTTGTCATGAAGAGGTCCTTTTTGAGAATTAAGGTTTTATTGAAAAAATTAGGATATACAATGTGTGGTTGCACATTGTATATCTTCATTTTTTAAATTGATGTATCTTTTGATTTTTTATTTTGTTAGATGTACAATAAAAAATTTATTATAATGCTTTTTACTTATCACAGCGTTTGTTACACTCGCGTGTCGGCTCCGGTGAAGGCGGAGCTTCGGCAGCATTTCCGCTCCCTGTGCCAGGACGATACACCAATGGTGCGCCGCGCGGCCGCTTACAAGCTTGGCGAGTTCGCGCGCGTCGTCGAAGTGGAATACGTGAAGAGCGACCTCATACCCATGTTCGTTTATTTGGCGCAGGTAATGAAATAGTCTCCTGAAGTCAATGTTTCCATAGACTTATGAGGTGGAAGACTCTTTGTTATAATAGCCTCTCCAAAGTTGGTACAACTGCCAAACATTACTGTGTATCGTTTCCAATGGTATTGTAACTAGTCAATTTACTTGAGCAATGAGACATAGCATCCTATGTCTCAAGGAGATGAGCACATTGCCGTTCAGTATATATCATCATATACTAGTGCCAGGTTATTTAGAACAAACGCAAGGATCAGACTGACTGATAATGTTTGTACTAATACTGTTTAGTGTCAGGTTGTTAGTGCAGACGTGCAATGTGACTTTATCATTCTATTTTCACTAGCCAATCGAAGTAGATACATTACCAGTATACACCAGTGCTTATCTTCAATGCCACCTGATATTTTATGAAGCACGAGCTGTGGCGGCAACCAGACAGTCTCCAACAACCAACTACAATGTTATACAATCGTCTTACCATTGACTTGACCTGATCTTGCAAGAAAACATGTTTATATTTATTTGTTATGGAAAAGGATGAACAAGACTCCGTGCGCTTGCTCGCCGCGGAGGCGTGCGCCGCCGTCGCTGCTCTGCTGCCGCCTGAAGATATGGAGCAGCTGGTGATGCCGACAGTGCGCGCGCGTGCTGGCGACACCTCATGGCGTGTACGATACATGGTGGCCGACAAGTTAGTACTAACCATTGCATTATTTAATTGGTAAACTCTTTACTTACTACAAAAAGACTAGGGTGTTTACCTGATGGTAAGTAATATCCCTCAATGTAAAAATGTAATTATAATTACAAAGATAAACACTAAACCATATTGCACACAGTATGTAACCAGTTGTTGCCAGAGAATATCAAGCCAGAGGTTAGCCAATTTACGTCCTCACTGTTGGGGCACAGGCCTACCCTCATGAATGCGATAGGCCATAGTCACCACGGGCGCCCAACGCGATTTGGTGACGTCACACACACCTTAGAATAAATTCTAATTCATGTGCAGGTTTCCTCGCGATGTTTTCCTTCTCCGTTTGTATTTCGCTGTTACTAAAGTTCACGAATGTACATAAATATTAAAAGTCATTGGTACATGTCGAGATTGGAACTTCGGAATGAAGGCCGCACGTTCTAACCATTAGGCCAGCAAGCTACTTACCTGGGCAATAAGAGAATTTCTATTGAGGCAATTACTTTATGGCAAATAAAATGTTCCTAACATAAATCTGAAGATATGATGAAAAAGTGGTCTTAGTATTACATTTTGGGATCCAGGTTCGTAGAGCTTCAGCAGGCGGTAGGTCCAGAGCTTGCGCGCTCAGACCTCGCGCCGATCTTCCACGGACTGCTGAAGGACACCGAGGCCGAGGTGCGCGCTGCGGCCGCTGGCAAAGTAAGTACAGTTTCTTCACTCTTGGCAAATTTTGAACCACTTTGACCTTATGGAATACAGCTGACTCGTACTCATGACACAACATCATCCCTGGTTACATACAAAATATTATTCATTATTATTGTTACAGGTGAAAGATTTCTGCATGAACCTTGACAAGGCGCACCAGGAGCACATAATCATGACGATGATCCTGCCACAGATTAAGGACCTGGTGTGTGACCCCAACCAGCATGTCAAGTCAGCCCTTGCATCTGTCATTATGGGACTCAGCCCGATTGTGGGCAGGCACAACACCATTGAGTACCTCCTCCCTTTGTTTCTTACACAGCTGAAGGATGAGTGCCCTGAGGTCAGATTAAATATTATTTCAAATTTGGAATGCGTCAATGAAGTAATCGGGATACAGCAGCTGGTACAGTCTCTGTTGCCAGCTATTATGGAGCTCGCCGAAGACACCAAGTGGCGCGTACGACTTGCTATCATAGAGCACATGCCACTGCTTGCTGGTCAACTCGGCCAGGAGTTCTTTGACGAAAAACTCACTGGGCTCTGTATGTCGTGGCTGTTTGATCACGTATACGCTATCCGCGAGGCTGCCACGCTCAACCTGAAGAAGCTGGTCGAGCAGTACGGCGCCCAGTGGGCGGAGACCAAAGTCATACCCAAAGTGATGGCCATGTCCAGGGAGCAAAACTACCTGCACAGAATGACTTACCTGTTCTGCATCAACGTTCTATCGGAAGTGTGCGGCAAGGACATCACAACTAGAGTCTTGTTGCCCGCCGTGCTGTCTACGGCTGATGACAGCGTAGCCAATGTGAGATTCAACGTAGCCAAGACACTGCAGAAGATGGCACCGTTCCTCGACCCCACCGTCATCCAGCCCCAAGTAAAGCCTGTTCTGGAGAAGTTGAACGTGGACCCGGATGTGGATGTCAAGTACTTCGCGTCCGAGGCGATCGCCGGCATCGCGGGCTAAGCGGCGCATTCATTACTCCCACATCATAGTTAGACTTCTAGGGTGGATTGTCAGAGTTCAAGGTCCACAAACATCGTGAATCCGATCATTAATTATTTCCAATAGAATTTAAAGAAAATTATGGTAACAGCTGGTGGACATCACCAATACATTGCAGGACAGTCCACCTTCAGTGATGATCAAAACTGTTAATGATCGAGTGGACTTGATGTCTCTGACAATGCACTCCAGATGTAAGCAGTTAAACTTAGCAGACCTGTACAAATATCTCGCAAGCTTGAAGACTATAGATCCAGCTCGAGGATTGTCATTCCAGTGTTTTGTTCGATGAGTGTAGTCATGTGGCTGGTGGTAGGCCATTATATAGACACCAATTCATCCCCACGTCACCAAGTGTGAATCTGAACTAAATTATATCGTAATAAATATAAAATGAACAAACAGTTGTCTTATTTCTGAAGACTATTCATCTAGATATAACGATGCTTACATTTCATTCGTCGCTTTGTTACTCCACTACTTACACAAGCTTCAAAGCCCTTCAAACCCGAACACAACAAAAGCAATATCAGCACATGTGTTAAGTGTAAGCTCACCCATAATGTATTGGGATAATACTCTCCACCTCATACTCGCCCGGCACAAGATTTTACATTTATACCAGCAACACTAGGTACAGCGCTCTTCAAACCGGAACACAGTAAGATTAGCATAGTACTGTTTGGCGTAGAACATTTATTAATAAAGAATTTGAACAGCTTGTAGTGAAGTTATCTGAATACCACACCACCTCTTACGAAAATCTTGGAGACGCGTCTGGTAAGTGTCCGTTCACACAGACCGGTTTGGAGAGCATCCGACGGGGCTCTTTTAACTCTGACCTATTTAGTCGCCTACTACGACATGAAGGACCTTTTTTATTTTACGTGGGGGAAATTCCTCCACTGACGTTCCACCGTACAATGGGACCACGGGGACGCTTTCGTACACCTCGGCTACCCTGACTGCACCGCGCAGCTTTGCCTCGGGAAAAGACACCAGCTTTTCACCTCTGGAAAAGCGCGCCGGAACAGAGCGCACTCACCTTTTGGCATCACATTGTTTCCCGACAATAGAACCCCCGAAACCGTCGCCCAGACGCCGTGATATAACTCTCCCGTCTCCCGCGGATCTGGTCTTGAGCTCCGCTGCCAACCGTTATAAGAAGAGCGACGAAATGCAACACCGATACTCCTCTTCCCCGCAACCCAACGGCACACTTCCGAAGTGGCTCACCTCGAGTGGTAGATTCCTCTTAGTTCCACCGTGGATGACCAAGCCACGGCTACTGAGCCCCACCACCACGACAAGGCGGGAACCTGTACGTGAGACCGACAAGCAGGACCTACTGAGTCCTTTTCTTAATAAGCTGAAACTACAGAGCAAAAAGACCACAGTTACTGTTCTTTTATGGAGTTGTTCCTTAGATACCTATAGGTACCTACCTGTAGGTATGAAGAATTCATCGGGTGGTTGTGAATAAGTTAAAACGCGGTTTCATTATGTTAGAACTTTTATTATCGTCTTACTATCGCGGATTATGCGCTTGGAACTGACCCGGGCCAGCCGAATCGTTCCGCAAACGGGCTGGATGAGCACTGTTGAAGCGGTTGCACTCGGAGCAGGGCTTGTTATCCTCGAAGACAGTTTACATAAAGGCGCTGCGGTATAACTAAGTCCAGCTCCAATCCAATGCCGATGAGCCAAGACCTGCCGACGATCCAAGACTCCTTGTGAGAGTACCATATTCCCAGCAGTGGGAGTAGGCTATTTATTTTTTTATTCACGAGACGAGCGAGGTTAACGTAAAGCGACATGCATGCCCATAACATGTCGCTAGTTAAGATCATATGAACTGCACCACATTATGCTCATCACCCTGAGACATTAAGATATATCTCCCTCCCTCAGTAACCACATTAACTACAATAACGCCTTTCAAACCGGAGGACGGCAATGTTTGTACACTACTGTTTGTCGGCTGTAATAGCGGCGGGAGTGGAACCTACACGGTCTTCGACACCAGAGACCTATCACCAGAAGGTACCTTTATCACCATTATCAGGAACAAAAAAAAAACCAATTTAACTTCTATACATTTATTTCCATTCAAAACATCAGCAACGTTTACAACATGGAGTTACTGGATCAATAAGTATTATAATTTTTGGAATGTAACATAAGTTACTTAGCGATTCAAGTTAATCGGTCTATATACATAACTGTGAAAAGTTAAATATCACACTCCGACGAGAATGGCAACACTGACTTTTAAATAACAGCTGTTCAATAATTTTTGTGCACAGAGTATACGCGTCCGAAGCACCAGCGAAAAAATTACTACATATTTTATTATTTTTTAAATAATTTATCTCACATCGTCGAGGAAAAATATATATATACAGAGACGGCAATATTTCATTATTTTTATCTGTAACAACCGCGCAATCCGCTTCCGGCCGTTCACAACTAAAATAAACATAGCAACACTATTGTTATAATTTTGCAAATTGATCAATAATATAGATAATACAATTAATCTATTTAACAACTTACTATGTAATAAACAGTTATTTATCTTACAAGGTTCCCGTGATCCGACATTCTATCTGATTCCACCTTCAACACGTTTCCGTTCGAATTGCGAATAAATAAGAAATTGGCGCCAAAATCTAATGTAAGTGATTAATTAATTTGGCCATAGACAATCTCATATGGTATATAGCCATATCAAAATAGAATATGGGACCGCGTACGATAAGTGTGGGTGTGAATGGGCTTAATGGCGGGAGTCGCGCGGATAGAACTCGGCGAGGGTCGACGCCGGTATACGCTTGAGCATCTCCTTGGGGAAGATACGGAGCAACTGCCAGCCGATGTCCAGGGACTCGAACACTGTGCGGTTCTCGTAGTTGCCCTGGGTGGAAACACAACATTATTGAGTTTTTTTTTTTTCTATAATGAATTAACACTTGATCACCATGATGTTAAATAATAATAACATGAACAGCTTGCTTCTTCTTCTTAAGGTGCCTCTCCGACTAGCGAAGGTTGGCGGTCAGTTCTCCAAATTTAACTCTGTAACAGCTTGCTAGCCTCAGATTACTCAGGCGCTCACAAGATGGCAACCGGAACTTTTTGGCAGATATATATAATATGAATGTGATTGTTAAGAGTTCGAAAAAAATCTTACCACAAACCAAACTATAATACATCATGTAGTTTGGTCTATGGTAAGGTCAAAATAGAACCAGATATCTCCGGATTAAGAGACAAGCGGCTAGACGGTGCCTCAGAGAGATATATACAGTAGAAGTTATATCTAAATTACCAATAAATCGTTATGTATGTCCCTCATATAATATAATCGATATTCCAAACTTTCCCCTTCACACTAGATTCAAGAGTCGAACGATGACGTCACGGTGTCTGTCCGTTACTGTATATTTAACGTGATACTCGATTTGGTTCACACCATAGACCAGTCACTCAAAATTTAATGAACGAGATGTATTACCTGTGTGATGAAGTTCTTCTCGAACTTAGTGAGGAACTCGAGGTAGAGCAAATCGTCAGGCGTGAGCGCCTCCTCACCCACCACCGCCTTCATCGCCTGCACGTCCTTTCCGATGGCGTAGCAAGCGTACTGCGGGACAATGCGGATTCAGTGGTAAATCATTCTATCCATAGACAATGATCAGCAGAGCATTTAGGTGATTATTCGGTTTTTATTTTGGTGCTGCAGTAATGAGGCAATGGGATGTTCAGTTGTTTTCCAATCATAACAATTTTGCCGTTAATACAGATAATAAATTTAACACCACATTGTCGTCGTGACCTTGACACATAAGTTTAAGTTACCTGAGTAATTTCATTAGCTACAACGCCTTTCAAACCGGAACACAGTAATGTTTACACACTATTTTCTGGAGGCAGAAGTAGAAGACGCAGTGATAACTATTTAGGCAGTTTCCTGAAAACCTCTTCTGATATATCTTTGCATATGTAGGGATCATCAAAAGATAATTCTGGGAAGCAGTTAGGGTTTTAGTACGAGTTTCAATCTCACCAGCTGATTGGACACGTCCGAGTGGTCCTTGCGGGTCATGCCCTCGCCGATGGCGGACTTCATCAGACGCGACAGCGACGGCAGCACATTCACCGGCGGGTAGATCTGTCTGTTGTGAAGCTGACGGTCTACGTAGATCTGTTATTATAACCACAAATTCATTCTCAGATGATATTTTTACTAAATATATATAAATATATCATAATTATAGCTGCAATAATAAAGTTATGTACTAGAATCTTATATTTGATTTTGAAAACCTAAATATTGCGTAATCATTCCATACTCCCTTATGACGTCCACTCTCTCGTCGTAACCTTCCCCAGCATCCTTTCTTTGCAACGACCAGCACGACAATGACACCACATTGTACTTGTTGTTCAATACAGGCTTACAGTGAAGATTAGGGCCCGCACCTTCAAAGCCCACGAAATCAAGAACCATATTAGTCGCCTTCTGCGACAGGTAGGACTTTCCTTAGTCCTATTCTTATTAACCCGAGACTAAGACAGAAAGACCACAGGTGCAGTTCTTCTGTGGCGTTGTTGTTCCTTCTTAGATAAGGTTTATCAGCGCACCATTGATAGACTGGCAGTAGATATGAATCCATTCATCTTCTTGTTGCATTTCAAATATATATCTACATATGTTTGAACCAAGAAAGAAACCATATTTCAAGAACTTAGAATGGATGCGATTTCCACTAACCTGCACGTAGCCAACATACTGGATGGACAAACTTGACACTGTTCTTGTAAGATAAGGCTTCGGATGTTAGCATTGGTAATGTTAAGCTTATGTTTAAAGAGTGTTGCTGACCTGTCCCTCAGTGATGTAACCAGTCAAATCGGGAATTGGATGCGTGATGTCGTCGTTAGGCATAGTCAAAATGGGGATCTGTGTGATGGAGCCGTTGCGGCCCTCCACACGCCCGGCGCGCTCGTAGATGGTCGCCAAATCGGTGTACATGTAACCTGTGGAGACCATCATATATGAAATACAGGATGCAGCATATCACACTGGACGATTAGACTTAAGAATTACACTTATTATTGTGTCATTAACCCAGTATAACACTCTTTAATCTGAGACAGTACACTACTTATTGGCGATTGGATGCTGCGTAGTATCTAGATGATCTCCAGCAACAGAAACCACCCACAGGAAATTTCTTTAACCATGAAAAAATTATTATATGTATTCATTTGATATATTGAATCACTGATTCGTACCTGGGAAACCACGTCGTCCGGGCACCTCCTCACGGGCGGCGGACACCTCACGCAGAGCCTCAGCGTAAGAGGACATATCGGTCAAGATGACGAGCACGTGTTTCTATAAACAGATTAATAATTTACCTGCATAATAGTCAGCAGATGACAATGTATCATGTAGTTCATAGTAATTTTTTTTTTAATCTCATTTACTATGTCTTGTATTTCATTATTAAAATACTCTTTTTGATTTTCTTACAAAAGCTTCTTTATATCTTTTATTAGATTTATGATACGCGTTCATTCAGAATTCCACAACTCTCATATATTACGGCAGCCAAAAGACAGATGTTATGGCAGCGGATTTATAATATGAAGGTAGCAACGAGCAGACAAGTTGAGAAAAACCTTACCATAAACCTAACAACAACATGACCCACTGGAGGCGAACCACTCACCTCGCACTGGTAAGCCAGGAACTCAGCGGCGGTCAGAGCAAGACGTGGAGTGATGATTCTCTCGATGGTAGGATCGTTGGCCAAATTCAAGAACAGACACACATTCTCCATGGAGCCGTTCTCCTCGAAGTCCTGCTTGAAGAATCTGGCCGTCTCCATGTTGACACCCATAGCGGCGAACACGATGGCGAAGTTGTCCTCGTGGTCGTCAAGCACTGATTTACCTGGGACCTAAATTATACATATTAAATTAAAAAAAAATTGCGGATTTTATCTGATGGTAAAATATTAGATTTAAAGAAGATAATCATACTACAGCATCAAAAGTTATTTTAGTTATTTATTTACCAGGACTCACTGCGTTCTCTCATGATGAAACAAGGCCTTTTATCTAAAGGTTGGTAGAATCTGTTCTATTTGCATTGATCTAATTTCAACTATTCATCATCATCTTAACAGGTGGGTTTGTCCACAGCTATACTTGGATCTATTACACATGTATACAACTTCAACTCTTTAATACTATTGAAATGCTGCGCTAAAGGAGTAAGTAAGCTAATCCAGTCAGGTTTGAAAAATTCTTACAACCAACACAACTCTACTAGTGATTTTGAAATTAAACATCAACAACAAGTGTTTCGGTTGGCCAATGAACTATTGAGATGTATAAGTAATAATTATTACTACAGCATACCTTGACCAGACCAGCCTGTCTACAGATCTGGGCGGCGATTTCGTTGTGAGGCAAACCAGCGGCGGAGAAGATAGGGATCTTCTGGCCACGGGCAATGGAGTTCATCACGTCAATGGCGGAAATACCTGAGTTAAGTTTAGGGTTTGTTTTATATAGACATATTCAAATTATGGAGCCAGTCGCAAACATCCTGATTACTAGTTTGGAAGACAAAAGGATCAAAGTATCCTTTATTAATCGAATATATTTTATGTTTCGCAAATTTATCTATAAAATTATATATTAAACTTTAGTATGAAAATCTAAAAACAAACCTGTCTGGATCATCTCCTCAGGGTAGATACGCGACCACGGATTGATGGGTTGACCTTGGATGTCCAAGAAGTCCTCGGCCAAGATTGGGGGACCTTTATCGATGGGCTTACCCGAACCGTTGAATACACGACCTGATGACAAGTTGACCGTGCTTCAATGATTTATGGTTAGATATGAAAACAAATAACTAGAACATATGAATGTATTATGGTAAAATTGTATTATTAAAAAATAAGTAGCTCGCTGACCTAATGGTTAGAGCGTGCGGACTTCATTCCGAAGGTCACGGGTTCGAATCTCAGCATGTACCAATGACTTTAATATTTAAGTTATGTACATTTGTGAACTTTAGTTACAGCAGCGAGATGCAAACGGTGAAGGAAAACATCGTGAGGAAACCTGCACATGACTTATAATTTATTCTAAGGTATGTGTGAAGTCACCAACTCGTATTGGGCCAGCGTGGTGACTATGGCACAATTGCCCTTATATTGAGGGTAGGCCTGTGCCCCAGCAGTGGGGATGTAAATTGGCTGTTATGGTTGTAAAATTGGAATTTTGTATTATACAGTAGAGCATGTGGAAATTCCCTGTCGCCCATTTCTGCTATTAAATAATAGATTATAAATATGACTCTTTTCCATTTCAAAAGGTACATATTAAGAGGCAGCCACGAGGACAATAGGTGCAGTGTATATCATGCTAACTAGGACCTCATTGTTATTAGCTGTATATGGTAATTATTATAACAGAAAATTTTCAACCCCCATATACAACCATAGCATCTCCCCACGTCCTAGATGGACAAGTAGAGAAAGCCCATTTACAATAAGGTGGGTTTTTAAGACAAACGTCTTTATACTCATCCAAGTAGAGTAACCAGTATTTATAACCAATAGATTAAAAAAAATTCTTAAATATAACCACACAAATTTTTTTGTAATAAAAATTTTGCAAGATAAAAAATTTGCTATTACATTTAACCTGAGTGTTACCATTATTAAAAAAAAGGAGATTTAATGATGTGAATTTTATAAATTCATTAGAAACGCAACACACAATACAATAGTTAAAATCCAGTTATACTTTGTGTTAAAGCACATTTTTTTGATGCATATATAAAATAAAACTTACCCAACATGTCTTCAGACACGGGCGTACGGAGAATGTCACCAGTGAACTCGCAAAGTGTGTTTTTGGCGTCAATACCGGATGTACCCTCAAACACCTGGACAACGGCTTTGGAACCGCTGACCTCCAATACCTATTGCATAATACACAAATATAAATTCTTTGAACATTAATAATCACCAACCGGTGGTATGACCCCTGGAGCCTATTTCTTCTGCTAAACAGAAGAGTGCAAACATTATTGTGTTCTAAATTGAAGGATCACTTAATGATATTACTGCAGTTATGAAATTTGACATCTCTTGTCTCAAGGCAATTAAAAAGCTATTGCAATGTATATCATCCTAACAAGCACTGCACTGTTATGTGTAGGTATCTCACTTATCACCAGGTGAATGGCTTATTCATAGTTTCATCAAATTAATTAAAAACATTGAAACTTTCACCAGAAATTGAAAAAAGGTTCTTTTATTATTACCCTGTAATAAATTTGTGCTAGGTATAGCGACAGCTTCCACCAATTTTCACAGTGATAGCTGGATTGTGTCAAACTTATATTTTTAAATACATGGATATTGTTATAATTACATATGTGCAAATGGACTATTCATCACGTCATGGAATATGATATAATCTAAAGCTGAATAGTCCATTATTATTAACATGAGTTTAGGTGAGATCCACTATATCAATCTATGGAAGTTGACTGCTGAAATTTTATGCTTGTAAATCTTAATAGCAGTCCTGAGCCTCTGCTGTCTTCGGTTTTATTTGTTCTTTAGAAAAATAAAAGTCTATTATATATATAATCAACATCTATTTTATCTATTTATGATATGTATTAAATTTTAATAAAATAGTGTAAAAGAATAATACTGCCAAACTTTACCAATTTTTGAAGTTCTTGTTCTTATCATAACTTAAAAATAGAACTTTCAATTAAATTATTTTTCTATAATTTAACCACAAAATGTATTTACTGACCTGTCCTGAGCGGAGTGTGCCATCTGCAAGTTTGAGCTGGACAATCTCAGAGAACTTGGGAAATTTCACTTCATCTAAGATGACTAAAGGTCCATTTACACCAGACACCGTCTTGTAAGCTATTTTATAAATATAACAATTTGTTTAATAATTTTTAATCAAAATGTTATACCAAAAACTTTTATTAATAAATAATTCTATCACTATGTATGTGAACCGAATACTACTACCTCTTTTTTTGTATTCTTTATATTTGGTATAAGAATTGCTTTAAGAATTAATTTAAAACCTTTAATATTAATGAGTTTAAATTACCATAGGTTTTTTTATAATCCAAAAAATTGTTCAATGGTAGTACCAAATAAAAATGACCTAGAGTTTGTAAAAAATTATATTTCAAGTAACAAAACTTTTAATGCATAGAATTGGATGTAATTGATAATATTGTAAATCTTTTCCTTAGATGAGACAAAAATTTCATGTAAGTTAAGTCACATGATAGTGTTAAAAGAAGCAAATAGAAAAGTATGTAGATTTGATAAATCTCATTACTAAACCTGTAATTTTTTTCACACATAGTTTAAACTAATACATTGACATTACTTTTTACGAGATCGCTACTATGGAATTTTGTAAAAGAATTCGTCTCTTATCTAACCATAGACAGTTCACTAATTCAATCAGCTGATTAAATTTATTTGTTGAAAATTAGTTATAACATGAAATTATTTAAAATTTCAAAAGAACGTAATGAATTTATTAAGAAAATCTTCACCTTTTTCGAAATTTTACCCCAATGAAAAATTATGTTTAATCTAATACGATTCTTTTTTGCTTTGTATGTCATATATTTTCAGGAGCCTGTCATTATAAATTAGGCCCCGAATCCATGACAAATTACATAAAATGTTCATTATCATAAAGTTAATATATATTGAAAAACTCGGTGCCTCGATGCGAAAAAAAGATCCTACATGAAAATGAAATAAAGTATAACAATTGATATTTTAATCAAAGCTATCTAATTACAAAACGAAATAACTTAAATGTGAAATAATCAAAGGAAATGTATGAAAAAATGTACAGCGATAGTTATGGAAATACGTAAGTAATTTGTTCAAGAAGCAAAAATCAATAATTTGACGTTCAAGTTGTATTGCGCTAATGGCTACAGAAATGTTATAAATGTGTTACTCACTCAAACGGGGTTGGGATATGAAGTCTCGGGACACGGCAAGGGCATGTTCCTTATTAGCCTGAGTGGTGGAGATAGTTTTAGCCATGTTTCAGTTTTCTTTTGGCAGTCCGCTTAATAAAACACCAAACTGCGCTGCCTCCTCGCCCGAAAACTGACGAATGGATGCATTGTCTATGGGCTTTCACGTGCCGTCACGTGATCTATCACAAGGCGCAGGTTGCTACTTTAGAAAAAAATACAACTTAAAAAACCTTTAGTCAGAATATCGTGGTGAATACTAGTTAGAATAATTTTGCATAATTTTTTTATTTATTCCATGTGTGAAAATAAGTTCTGTTGGCTAATATATAATACTTTATCATTACTAAAAGCGATCTTGCAGCAGAAAAACAAATTTTCTGCATTTGTCATTAGCTCTTCTCAGAGTAGTTCGATAACAAATAATTAACAATTTAAAGTTATTTTATAAATTCAATTGTATCCGTATTAGTTTAAATAAAAAGTCTAATAAAAATATAATATTTCAGACAGCACAATATTTTTTTATAAATGTAGCTATGGATTTTATAAACATATATAACAAAGGGTATAAAAACAGCAAATGCTTAGTTATTAAAATAAAATTAATACAACACCATTTACAAATATACATTTTATTGAAATCAAATCCAAAAATTTTCCAATTTCAAGCAATAAAATTATAAATTCAGCATTTTTTATAAATTACGATGAAGTATAAGGATCAATATCATAATTATAGTCGATTAATCTAGTTCTGATTATTTCCTTATACACTAAAGCCGATTTTTTTGGTAATCTCGTTCTTTCTGGGTCATCCATGTCAATTTCATATATACCAAACCTTATGCTGAAAAATATTTTGTAATATTAATTAAAATGTAGTTAAAACCTTCATATTGAATAATATTCACTTTTAATTGCCATTTTTACAAAAAAAAATCATTGATCAAGTGGAGGTTATGTGAGCTTTGTATGCAGTAAAACTAAATCGATAATCGCTGTTTATGACTCCAGAATCTTTTAAGGAACGCCCTAATATTTCTCTTTATTGAAACTAACCACGATCCACGGAAGTTTCCTGGATACTAGTCCTAGGAGATACCATATAATAAATCCTACAGCAGCTAATCCTACTGCAGCAACCTTATTCTAATAAATGAAAAGAATGATATATAGATATTAAATCTGTTTTATGTAACCTAGTTTCTAGATTTATAATAAAGTTTAAATAAATGAATTCAAGTACGAACCAATTTTAGTCTTGGCATCAAATGATGACTTTTCATTTCCTTAATATTAATTGAGTGATCTTAATGAGTCACCAAAGTCACTCTTAAATAGTGTTATGGAAAAAATTAAAAGCTCAATGAATATTTAAGTAAAGTTAAATAGGTATATTATTAGAAGAATTACCGGCAAAGAAACAAGAGCTGGTATCCTTAACATGTTTTTTGTTATCATTTAATATTGTTATAAAAAACTATTCATTAAAATGACAAAAAGGTCAAAATCTAACCGACCTTTTAAGCGTTATAATTATATATAAATATTGTAATAATACCTATAACCGTAATTCCATTCAAAATTGTCCATTAAACTCCATGCGAAATAGCCTTTCACGTTGACTTTGTCCTCCAAAGCATCCAGCAGCGCATTCAGATAGTTCCTGAAGTACTGCACCCGCATCGTGTCGTTGCGCCCCGGTCCAGACGAGCTACCGTTTTCAGTTATGTACATCTTTGGATTGTTATAATTGTTTTTGAGGTAAACTAACAAACTGTGGAAACCTGGTGCATATTCCTGTAAAATATAACAAAAGGCGAGTTTAGCGCCTGTTGGTATTCTCTAGCAGCCAACGTTCGGTGAGGTGAGATGTTGTGGTAGATGATAATTTAGCTAATAATACAAATAATCATATACTAACAACACTCATATATATATAAATGTACATATATAATGCTTAAATAAAACTAAGTCTGATTTGTAACCGACTTTGATTTACATTTTTGTATGCAATTTAAACTTACTTTGATATTTATTGTTTTTCTCGAGTTGTTAATATTCTTGTGGGAAATAAAGGTTTTTAAACGTCATGTAAGTAGATATGTTATTTAACTGTCTACGCGACGCAGTGGTTACTTGCTTGTTTTGTAACTTTTTTAAATAAACTGTCGCTTGTATATATTTAGGATTCATACTTTAGTATTCTTAAATACGGTAAAGAGTTTACACTTACACTGACGAATCCGACGTCTACTGGCCACGATGGATGAATATATTCACCGTAGAAACTATCATCACTACTCGAAGGCACGTAGTACTTGCCGATGAGTGATTCGTTCCTGTATATCATCGTACTGCTGTAGTGGTTAACCCCGACGAAATCAGCTGTACCCTTCATGTCCTTGATCTGTTCGTCGGTAAACGGACGAAGACGTGAAGCATTGAGACCTTGTCTGGAGCTGGCTGCATCGACCCGGTTGATGAAACGCTCGGGATAGCCGCCATTTTTCGAGAATATCGGATCCATGTATTGTCCAATCTAACACCAGAAGATATATACATTTAACAATTAATAACAAAATATTGAAATTTTTTGTTCTTGTTATCTTTATGTAGTAAGTACAGTAGTGTCAATAAAAACTGAATATGTATTACATTTGTCCAATATTTTTTATATTTTATGAAGCCTTCCTTTGTTTCTAAAATACTTCAAAACGGAACACATAATTAGAGTCACTTGCAAAAAGAAAAGAAAAATACTGAAAGTAGATAATTACCTAATATCTAAATCCAAATTATTTATTTGAATATTCAGAAATAATTCTAAGTACTTACATTAAAAGCGAGATAATCCTGCACCGCTTCCTGGTCATCTACGGAATCGCTGTCGGCGATTGGCCATTCCATGTTAATAACAATTCCGACTTCTCCATTCTGTGTGCTTCTGAACCCTTCATCGTAGATGCGGTAGGCTCTAGCGTTAGCAAGAAGGACATTCCTGCCACACTCGTAATACCCAACACCAGGAGAGAATATGCGCGGCGCATGCAACGCTTCACCGTAGCCGAAGGTGCAGTGGATATGTGGCTCGTTGAAAGTCATCCAATACTTTACCCTATCGCCAAAATTCTCGTACAGCACCCTCGCATAATCTCCAAACCAGTCGACTATGTCATCATTCAACCAGCCGCCTTTTTCACTCAAACTCTGGGGCAGATCCCAATGGTAAATCGTTACGAACGGTGTGATATCATTTGCCAATAGTTCATCTATCAACGCGTTGTAATAAGCGACTCCAAGAGGATTTACGTAATCAGGACTTCCGTTTGGCAACACCCTTGGCCAAGATATGGAAAACCGGTAGATCTTGACCCCGAGTTCTTTCAGCATTTCCACGTCCCGTTTGTAGAGGTAGTAGGAGTTCGCGGCGATATCACCGGTTGTGTTGTCGTTTATGTGGCTAGGGTTGGTGTGGACTAAGTGATCCCATATTGACCACGATTTTCCTGCAATAAATCCTTACATTTTAGTGCAATAATCACTAAGGAGAGAGAGGAGTATTTGTATTATTGTTTTTCTATCTAGTAGGGGTCTATCAAAGGTGCATATTTCTGCGAGGTCACCAATCTAACAACGCTGGGTGCCACTGGACTCAACCAGTGAAAGACCGTGTTTTGTGGACGTCTATCGGTTGAAATGATGATGACGATTTGATAATAATATAGATTTTTAAAAATACAACTAGTTTTTTTATTAAAATAAAGCTCTCTTTCCCAGTAGGAGAAGCATGCATACCATCTACATCCCAAGCACCTTCAACTTGATAAGCAGATGTGGCAGATCCAAATTCGAAGTCTTCGGGAAATCTTTTCAAAGTTTGGTCTCCTGATGAAATTGTCAGGAGAAAGCTGCAGCAAAAATTTACGTCGTATAGAACGTATTTTTACTTTTTATTTAAAAACATAAGCAATTAACTTGATGCCTTTGGGCATTGATATTATATTAGATACTGATGAAATATCAACAGGTATTTATAAATAAAATCAAGTACTGTAAGGAATTTTTACCACACTTAACAGAAGGTAATATCTCAATAAACAAATGATAATGATGGATAGAAATTAATAGAAGTTTTTATGTAAATATGTTATTTAATAAGTATAGTAAACTTACCACAGTAAAAAAGACAACCTCTGTAATTTATACATTTCTAGTTAAGTTCTCTCTTTCGTAAGTCTTCTTTCTATCGAGTTATATATTTTTCTTGTTATTTTTATGTAAAGTTCTTAAGACAGCAGATTGGTTACAAAGTGCAGATTAAGGCTGAAAAAATCTATAATGTAACACATTTCAGTACAGGTTGCTCCTTGGATACTTTTTAAAGTACTTTAGCTTTTCTTCGCCGCGACGGTTATTATCAACAGTAACTCCATATGGGGAAAGAATATTGTAAGATCCATTATTAGCCGACCTCTAAATGGCAGAAGCAATATCTCGACAAAGTTTTGAGCGTTTACGTCTAATAGTTTCTGAGATCGTTATGTATGCGTAGTGAGTTAACTTAACTCTTTGTATCTTTTATATATAGTTAGATGTATACAAAAACTACACCAAAAAATTTGGGTTAACACAAAAAATATCTTCGGTACATAAATGGAAGGAGAATTATTGGTAGTTTTTGTACCACAAAGGTCACGGGATAATTAGACGTAAGATATATATTTTTTTGGAGTATTAACACTCAAGTTTACTTATTACATTCAAGTAAATCTTTAATACGCAGAAACGAAAACCATTTGTATAATTCTACTGGTGGTAGGTCTTTATTACTAAAGATCGCTTAGGTACCACCGCAACCCTTATTTCAACCCTTATTTTTTTTTATATAGTCACGCCTTTTTCCCAGTAGGGGTAGGCAGAGGTGAATAAACACCCACATTTCGCCAGATGTGGTCAGATTAAGTCCAGTGTAACAGGGGGCGAGCCTGTTGCCACTTTATTGGGACCACCACACACACACACACAAAGATGATATCAGTGTGCGGGTTTCCTCACGATGTTTTCCTTCACCGTTTTGTATCTCGCTGCTGTAACTAAAGTTCACAAATGTACATAACTTAAATATTAAGTCATTGGTACATGCCGAGGTTTGAACCCGCGACCTTCAGAATGAAAGCCGCACGCTCTATCCATTAGGCCAGCGAGCTACTAGTTTATATCTTATGTCTGTATAGTATTGTAACTAGCGCCACCGTAGTTATGTGCAAGTATCACTTACCATCAAGTGAACATCTCGCTTGTTTAATCGCTCCGTAGAATAAAAAAAAAGTTTCTAGTTCAACATTAAATTACTAAGCTGAAATAATTAAGTTTTTTAATGAATATGTAGCTCTGTCTACCTCTAAGACCAATTACATATTGAATATATGTTATTAACTTAACAATTAAACACAGATTAAACTTAATCGATTTCTAAGCATTGTATGAAAGTTGAAAATTTATCGCTTATAAACTTAATTGTTATTTCTTTGGTAAACGTTAAAAATGATTTAAAACGAGATTTCAAGGTTATTAAAAACGAAATAACAATTTTTTGTTCTAACATACTATTATTTGATTTCCTTAAGCGAAAATATTAGTTTTAAATTTAAATCGACCGAGGCTTAATTAGAAAACCAAATTACGAGGACATCTCAAGGAATTATTCTTCAAGGTTATTACGTTTATACATAAAAACGTTAGCAGATCGTTTACCTTCGTAACTATTGGAACGGTCACCATCTAATTTGGTACATTTATCAGTTTTTTCACGGACAACACTTTTGTCATCTCGTATGCATCCTTTTTGATGTAACATTTTTAATTGGCGCTGTAGGTTTATATCATTAAAAAATAATTGATGGAGATAATATGTTTTAGACATCCATTTAAAGAGAGTTTCTTGATCTTAAAATTCATCCCCGACTAGTGGGGTTTCGCACTCAGTTCATCACATTTCACTCGTATATCTATAACCAGTCTCTTATACATCAGCTATAATTTTTTACTTCGATCATCACTACTTTGCCAACTATTATACTTTGCCGAAGAAGATGAACGATCGAGTGTGAATCATATTAAAGCAATATGAAGTATGTTGTAGGAACTTGTCTTTCGAAAATTTTCGAGTCCACATCATTCTTCTTTATGGGAAATACGTATGTAATGTATGTCGGTATCGATAAGGATCCGGTCCAACTTCTTGCCAACAGATATGACGTTGAAGAGGTATAAACAGTGATGAAGCTAATGTAAAAGCAAGTCACCATTATCGCCAACATATGTGTGTATGTACATATCTCGTACGCTTTAATTTTTTCGTTCTACAGACCAAGTTGAATTAAAGAAGGATAGGCTTGATCAAAAATTTAAGAAACAAATTCGGCAGAATAAATGCGCCTTCATTTTTGTAACGGCAAAATATTTATACAATGGTTAATGAGGTTATAATAGAAAATAATAAAAGACAAGAGTTAGTCAATCAGATCGCCTGGCTGGTAGACGTGTTCTGTATTTGGAAACGCGGGGTTCTCATGTAGAACTACCTTGGACTATTTAAGGCTTTGCTGTCGCTGCCCTTGGACCTGGGCCTGAGCATGCATAAAGCAGCCGTCAGTACCCTAGTGATTAATACCGCGATGGCTGGAGATGCCTTGCAACCTTCGTCCTCCACCAATAAATAGTGATCTTACTATCCTAATCAGCCCCATATATACACTTTAAGTTTTTTATACAACACAAGATTTTACAAGCGATATGCTTTTTTTTTTCTATATACAATAATAAAATTAAATAAAAAACCTATGACTAAAACAACAATTAACTTACCGTATTCTGTTTTGAAGGATATTTTTTTTAACTTTACACAAATCATTTAACGTAATTTTTTTTTTAATTAAATTTTTTGATTTATAACTCAACTATATTAGAATTTTTTATTTTTTAATTAATATGTTCACACAGAATTTTTTTTTTTTTAATTACGTATCGAATTTCGGCGTCCGCGCATTTTACTGCCTAAATTTGTAATGTGTCGAGTGTTGCAACAGAGTTGGTTAATAAATACAAATATATTTAATTATTAGAATTTTTGTATAACATAATCTATTAACGTCTGCCGTAAGAATGGACACATCAAAGTGTGTCGATGACTTTTTATAAAGTTTTTTGATATAAAAATCCTTGTAACTAATGGTGTCTTAAACACCGTGAAGCCTTGACACGTTGATTTAATATAGTTAACGACGTTTATTATATTAGCCGACAAAAATAATATATAAGACATAAAAATAAAAAAAAATACAATAAACGCTTAAAGGGTGTAAGGAGTCACACGTAACAACTCACGATTTGCAAACCAACTTCACCTGCTCGTGGTGCAACCTGCCCAATACATGAGGCTCTGGCTCTTGCCAACCTGCATTAGGCTAGTGTGTTGGGTAATGGCCCAAATCTTGCGATATACGAACCTTTACAACAACCCCTTGTGCCCAGCGGTACAGGAAGCCATTATGACTGAATGTGGAGATCTTTGAGTAAGGCCTATGTCCAGCAGTGGACGTCTATCGGCTGGTGATGATGATGAATATGATGAATAAACGCTAAACTAATATTATAAATTAAACAATTGAATAAGTAATAATTATTAAAGAACTTAAAAAAACATTTTTATTCTGGCAATATACGTCCCAAATCAATTTTTATTTTCTCAACCTAACTTTTGGTAACTGCAAAATGTATTTAATCTTATCAGATACTTTAGATACTTAACTATCTCGTGATTCGTTGGCCATAATAATTATTGGTTATAGGCGTGATGTACATTCGACATGTTAAAATGACTTCAGACCTACCAAAAACAATTTGTTGTAATTCTTATCGTTATTACACAGGTACTTCATACTTGATTACTTACTAAGAATTTGATAAGCCTTAATGGCATGCTCCTTCAAGGATGTATAATTAAATTGTGTTTTACCACCTTTTAATTAAACCACTCAGTGATGATCACGTATTCAGTATATAAAAAATAGCAATGTAAAAATTTACACAAGTATTAAATATTTATATTTTTAAATCATTTGGGATATAAATTTGGTAGTAAACGTAAAATATGCTAAAATAGTGACAATTTATTATGTTTAATAACTAAGATCTATAAGAATAGTATCGAACTATGAACAAGTAATATGTCTAAATAATTATGTTTACATGTGTTATTTGTAATAACATACAAATTATTACTAATAATATATCGATAGGCATTCACGATGAGAAATAGACATCTCTAGTAAATATTTTTAATTCTTACTTAGTTAGTGTTAATGTTGCTCGGTCGTAAGATTTTCTTTCATTTCCAGTAAATAAATTTTTTACGATTCATTTTGGTAATAATAAAATTTAAAACGGAAGTTGGGTAAAATGTAACTTAGCAGTAAATATTTTCAATATAAATCAAAATTAATGATGTTTTATATTTACGCGAATATTACACATATAATAAAACATAAATTTACAGATTTTATCTCGTTTATTTAATTATTTTACATCTGTCACCTCAGTCCCTTCGTGACCATGGCTGCTGCAAATATTGGAAACGACGAGATAGTAATTTTTTTAATTAAACAAAGCGTCGAGACGAGGGAAACGTTCATCTGGTAGTAAGTGATGCGCTTGCTCATTATAACGTGGCGTTAGTTAGGATGGGATACACATTGCGCTCTTCGCTTTGAGACATAGGATATTAAGCTTCATTCCTCCAGTAATTACACTAGCTGCAACTGTCTTCAATACGAAGCACAGTAATGTTATCAGATTACTGTTTGGCGGTTGAAATAGGACCTGAGCTGGAACCGGCAACAGCGAATGAAAACCAGTGAATTAGAACACTAAATAAATGTAGTAAAATTCAGTTTAATTAAATTCATTAGTTTTCTGTTACTTTTTGGGTAATTTTGGATAAAGTAAATTGCAACACTGTGTTATTAGTCTATGTGGCTCTTTGTGCGGTTGTATCGTAATCGTATCGCGCCGCGACTCGTTCGGCTGCGATCGGACGGCTGTTTACCAATTCCGCTTTCATTAAGTCATTTTAACGTAATAATTATTAAAAATCACAAGTTTGTTTTATACTTTATTAGTTATAGTATTATTAAACAAATAGTGATTTACTAAATCCTAGAATAAACCTTAAAAATGTCAGTGATGGGTAAAGTACTCATACCGAATTTATCAACTCGGAATTTTGTTAGATTAGGCGCCGCGCTGCAAAGTGTTAAACCCAACCGAACCTACTTTACCTATACTCAGGAATTATCACAGCCATTAGACCGGCAACCAGAAAAGGTGACGGCCCAAGAAGCGTTTCAGAAATGTTTACAGTCCGGTAAGTTTTCAGTAAACATAATTGAATAGTTGCCCCTGAGAAATATTTTTTATGATTTTGTTTGGACGTCATCATTCCCCAGTAGAGTTCCACTGCTGGACATAATCCTCTTTCAAAGATCGCCGCACCGTTTAATCCAGCGGACTTGAATGTATTGAACATTAATAAAGTATGTAAATAACATATTTCGTAATGTCTGCTTTGTCTCATGCGAAGGTTTCGAACACACTCTTCAACTACTTAATCGACTTTTTTGTTGGCTCGTTGCTGTCCGTTTTTAATTAATCTACAAGCTAAAGTATAATGGTTTTACAAAAAAATTACATCAGCATATAAACATTATAATTGATAAAAAATCACCTATGCAAAGCATATCTCTTTATACTGAATTAGATACGTGTTTGGTAATTATGTTTTAGTTATAATTATTAATAAAGTTCTCTTCAGGCTTTAGACATGCCAGATTTTTAAACAAAAAACAAAACTGTCACTATGTTAATCTAAATGTGGAGCTATATGTGAAGAGAATGATAAAATGAGTGGATGTATAATGAAACAAGAAAGGGTAAATTATTGGAGATGTTATGAGAATTGGTAAAAATAAGGAGTTTTGGGTATAAAAGGAGATAGGTTTTAGATTAATTTAATTAAGACAGTTTTAGATTAACCTTTTTTACAAGTTTATTTCACATGTTTTTTTTCTCTTCTTGTTTCTTCTGAATCCGGTCAGTTCTTGTGTACATAGATAATTATCCATTAAAGGTTTACTTCAGATATTGGTATTTTTGCCTTTTGTAGGTTGTTTTAATCAGCCTTTGTTTTATTACTTTTAATTAACTTATCCAGTAACAGTAAAGCATCTTGACAGTATTCATTATTTTTTTTAAAATAGTCATTGTAATATCCTGGTAACAGATTTTTAGTAAATTTTAGTGTTGAATCCTTGACAGTGTAATATATATTTTTGGTTAAGAGACTACAACTTTTTTTCACTGAAAACTGTCTATGCATCGTAGCATACTTTAGTTTCTTTTGGTGAATGTAACTTGCGCAAGGGATTTTTCTTCCTGTCTATTACAGAAGAAGACATGTATTTCCTGTGTATTATGTTTATGTAGTGATGGATTATTGTTAAGTATATTTCCCATTCATCTGCCAATTATGACAAAAATGACAAAAATTAATATTAACACGTTAAACGCCGTGGGGGTCACCGGTGACCCCCCAGCAAAAAAATGTCTAAATTTCCAACACTTTTAATGCCGGTTGTGTCAATTTTAATTAAAAAAATGGTCTAAACCTCCTACTATGAAGTCATAGACTTTTAAAAACATATTCGAATACGATTTACTTAACAGAACAAAAACCTGCGAAGGCGTGTTGAGAAATTTTAGTCAAAAACCCGCAGCGTTCAATGTGTTAACTTTAATACTTGCCATAATTAAAGGGGAGTGTCCGATGTTATTACATTTATCAAAACATTGTGTCCATTAAAACAGATACGCAGTTTGTTATTATGAAACAGACTTTGTCCAAGATTATTATTAGTATGTTGACCCTTGGATGCCAGGGTATGTTTTCAATAGCAAATTTTATTATAATACTATCTTTGTGGATATTCAATTCAAACAATTGTGCACCAAAAGAAAAATAAAAAAGGCCTTTTGAATATTATTCTACATAATAACATTAAACAACTTGAACAGATATTACAAAAGAGATATTAATGGTAAAATTTTCATTTGTATAGATGGCATTTAAAAGTAAGTAAAAGACAATAGACACAGCAGTTTAAAGTTGACTATATTCAAATTATTATTGATACAACTGTCAAAGTATTTATAAAAATCATTATCACTGCATTGTTGATTGTATATCAATTTGAACTGTCACACGGGTTTTGTGTTGATAACATATGATTGTAGATGACATGAGATAAGATAAAACTGCTGTTATATAAGAAGTTGTTGTAATTGAATCACGGGGAAAAAATATTGCAAAATAGCAATCGGTGCAATTGTTCAGCAATTTTTTTCATAAAAAAATACTGCTATTAATATTATGGTTTTAACTTTTTGATACATATCAGGTGTAAACAAACAAATTAATACAGACATTATAACTCAGGTATATCTTTAATGATGTTTATTGAAAGATCAATCCTACACCATTGATTGTATCATTTAAAGTAGCGAGTGAACCCAATTGTGATAAAGCATTTATCAGTATGCTATTTACACTAAAATTAAAAAACAAGAGGGAGTGTCAGTATTATTGTACAAAAGTATTTTGATAAAGCTTTGTATAAAATAACACATAACCAGCAGATTTATCTAGGAGTCATGATGACTCTGGTAGTGTTTTTTTTTTTTTAAGAAAATTTTTGCATAGTAAATATTTAAATTGTTTTGTACTGTGTAGTGAGGATACGGTGGACGGAGAGAAGTTCACAGTGTATTTTCACACAATATCCCATTGTGCTTTTGTCCTTTAAATGTGGAATAATTAGTTTCCACATGATCAGTCTTTTTACTAGCTATTCTTCTTTCAAACTGGTACACAGTGAAGCTCCTGTACTATTTCTAGGCAACAATGTACAAAGGCTGAAAACAACTGGCATACAAAGAAAAGTTGCATTTTTCAAATAGGATCCTTTTAAGAGATCCATCAATTGATCCTGGAGGGACAGATTTTGGAAGAATTGCTCCTTATAGTAGAAAGCTAAAACAATATATTTTTTATAAAATTAAGCGACTAGACGAGCAGGATGTTCACTTGATGGTAAGTGATTTTCCTGTCCATAAAGTGTCACTGGTTAGAATGATATACACTGGGCTACAATGGGCTCCTCACCTGAGACAAGATGTAGTCTCGTTACCCCAGTAATTGCACTAGCTACAACACCCTTTAAAACAGAACACAGTAATGTTTGCTGGATGGTATCTACCTAGACGGTCTCTAGCAACAAAGACCTATCACCAGAGATTAACTGTAAATTAGATTATAAGACTATCTAAGAGCCAGATAATTTTCTCAATCTGACTTCCAATCTTCAGTTGAAAGGAAATATGCTGTGGTGATGATAATCAATGTAACCTAGACAGTGATCTAATCACTAATAAATTGGTTTATTTTATAAGATGATTTGGCTTAGAATACTTCGGCAGCCAACTTTGTCTAGTATATAATCCAAATGTAGGGCATAGCTCTCATAAATGGGGGCAGCCTTTTATCATTGACCCCAATAGACTAATGAAAAACTGAATGAGAAGTCATCCTTGGTTAGAGGCCATCTATACATCTGAGTATTCTGGTGGTTCTACTTCAGCTGTGAAGGGCGTTTATATGCCATGAGATTACTGTGATAATGCTCATACTGAGGACATATCAGGGTTACAAACAAATGCACCAGCATATCACTCAATACAAGGTGAATGTTCTATATACAAGAGATAATTAAAAAACTGCTTAACATATCTTTATTTCTATTACCTCTAATTTTGCATTGAGCAGTGGTAATGAGATACCGCATCCTCGACCTTCTTTCTTTGTTTCGGGGGGGAAACCTTCGATAAGATACCCTGCTTTCTTGGGGGAAGTAGAGATTCTTACCCACTAAAACCTTTTCGTTGGTCATCTTCTGCTTATGCAGAAGTCGTGGGATCTCCGTTCGGAACACAACCGCGGCTTCGCTAACTCTATGCTGGGATAGCCCGTCCCAAGGTCAGATATATGCAGACCCTACCAGCCTTGTAAGTACTACTACAATGACCGGAGACCACGTCCAGCCATTGTAGTTTTCTGGACCGCATTCTCGACCTATCTCGATGCGACGAGAGCTACGTGATGTGAACTTCCTAACACCACATTGTAATGTATAGCTGTATGACTTACCATCGGGTGATCATCATACCACGAAACACGAGAGCTGCCATCTAGATTGGTCGAAGACTTCTTTGGTGTTGGGGAGGAAATCTTCAAAAGATATCATGATTTCCGAGAGGAAGTCAAGACTCGTGTGGGATTTTTACCCACTAAACTTCTTTAACAATCACTTTGGAATCTAAGAACTGGTGTCGTCTCCACTTTGGATTTACTGTCATCTCACGGGAGACTAAAGCAATCTTTATACCCCTTTCAATGCTACGGCTCGAGTTCGTTTATAGAGGGACAGCCAACCCGAAGGTCCTTCACGATAAGCATAGCTCTCTTAGTCCTATTCTTGATAGCCTGAGACTACAGGGCTGAAATGGATAGTACAGCTGGTATCGGAAGTTTGCAGGGAAATATCAGATGCAGGCGGCATCGAACTAGTAATAGAATAACCATTCGATCAGCTTAACCTGTGAACAGTTATAGACTGATGATGATAACAAAGGGCATATAGATAAGGAAACTAATTGATGATTGGTTTTACCTTTTTTGATATTTTTTTTGCTTTAATATGTTTCGCAACATAACCTCTACAAGTCTACAAATAAACAGACGCGTAAGATTCATACAATGTATCGAATCGATTTAGTGTACTAAAAATAGGCGGGATGCGAACACATGAGAGTTCTGATTATATTATAGTGATGTTACAAATATTTTTGTCCGTAAACACGGTATCGTTTATCTTTTCCATGTGAACACGTAATTTTGTGTGCAATCGTACGCCGTTTGATATCCCCGCTGAACCTTGACATCGGACAAAATAACACGATGACGCAAGTATATTTTTATATCGCTATAGATTAAATCGAGCATTTCCTGTGTCTCCAGGGGTCCCGACCTTTATTTTTGTGAGGTCAACAAACGTATGTTAATCATGGCGTTGAACACAAAAATTCAAGTACGTAATGATTTCTTTCTCGCTTTTATGTCGATAGTTCTTCTCTTCTAAATTTCTGATGATTTCAACTGCATTATATATATAAAGAGAAACCCTACAAACGACGGTCCATAGTTCTCCGCGGTACTGGAGACCATGCTGACTGGACCGATCGATGTGGTGATCTTTGGCGTTTGTGAGGCCTATGTTTAGCTGATGATGAAAAGAAAAAAAAAACCCAACGACGACGAGAGGAGCGGGACGTTCACCTGATAGTAAGTGATACGCCCACCCATAATAACGTGATTCTAGTATGATATATCACATAGCATGATATATGTGTATAATACACAATGTAGTATGCAGGACGACATGGTTGTGAGAGCTTGAGATATATTTTAAGTCTCGTTGCCCCCGTTAGTTCACTAGCTACAGAACCCTTCAAACCGGAACACACACACGTTTGCACACTACTGTTTGCAAGTTCTAGAGGATCTCCGGCAACAGAGACCTACCACCAGTTGCGGTTATAACAGCTGTATACGTACCGAGAAGTAGCCTCACGTTGGGTAGAAACCTGGAAGGTCATTTGATTGTCCTGCTTGCTTTCAGCTGCCTTTCTACACTAGATGCCTGGACATTAAAATACTATCGCCGATTTGAGAACTTTCTCACAATTGTCGGTTAAGTGTAGCAAGTAGTAAAAGACGAATATGTACGACATTTAAATAACCACGTTGTAATCAAATGGTCAATGTAAAGAGGTCAGAATTGATTCAATTTACTATGCGCAGAGGATTTACTGGGCTCCTCGCTCCCCTCGACCTAATTTAATGCCTAACGGTTTGCAGCATTCAATCGTCCAACTGGAGAACTCCGTTAAGATGGAGAAGTTCTTCAGTTGCCATGAAACGACTCAACCGATTTTGATCTAGTAACTTTTGTCTTATTCGCTCCTCTAAGTGTTTCCTTTTTATCTTTACAAAGGGACGAGACCTGATGGTATGGCAAAACACCACATTATGCTGATCAATGACTTAATACGTTCAGTTTCGATATCTCACCAATTTCACTAGCTACAACGCTCTTCGAACCGGAACTAGGTAACTCTTACATACTACTGTTTGAATGGAAACCGAAGCTGCAGTAGTATCTAGAAGTTCTGCATCAACAGAGACCTATCACGATTTTCATTGTTCTTTTCTTTTCTTTTAGGGAAAGTAAACATTAATATATATTGATGAAAGTAAAATAAAAAAAAACATTTGAAAAAGTGGAAGATGAGGATTTTACATAAACTAGTTGTAGGTCTCTGTTGGATGTGGTCTCATTTACCAATTTAGCAATGTTCAGACCATAGTTGTATACCTGGTGATAGGTTTCGGGTGCAGCGCTTACGTTGAAGGGTGTTGTAGCTGGTGAAATTACCAGGGTAATGACACCTTCTTAAGGTGATGAACACAATATGGTGTATATAGTCCTAACTATTATGGTCGGATGTATCAGTAACCCTTACCCCTTTACCTACCTTCTTTTGTATACCTTCCTTATCCTTATCCCTCCCGTCGCGATGTCTCGGAGGATAAAATAAAAAGTTCTTATCATTTATTCTCTGCTTTTTATTAAGTTTTTCCTTGAAAAAACATTGTTTCTATTCGATGTTAATTTAACGAATTAACCTTCCCCGTCGGTATTATTGCTTCAACTACGTTTCGATCTTACTTTTCCTTATAATCGCTAAATTTTCCTCGTGATACCGTCATCACGGTTTCATCCACCGGTTTGCCGTGACCTGATGATTTTGTCATCCAGTTAACATACGGCACATTTAAGCACTTGGAGTTTTACTTACGTAAGGACATTGAACTAATTTAATAATCTACAAGCCTAATAATGTAGGAAATGAAAAGGTGAACCTCGACGTAGGATATCAGTCGATTAACCATGAATAGTTAATGAAGGTTTTAATGTACAGCCTATCGGTGAATGATGTTCCACAATGAAGTGTTTGGGGTCTTGGGTGTGGGGGTCATCGAATAAAAAAAAACCTTTTGAGTACCTTGAGAGATTATTATTTAGAAATAACAACCCTTGAAGCTTGTTTGCCTGTATGAAGCACACAGCCTTGCTTGACTTGCCTCAAGGGTTGAAGAGTTATCCGGTTCTATGAAAAAAATATATATGTATATATATGTTTTATTGTAAATACATCGTCTGACGTCAAAGCAAGTATTATAACAATAAATATTTGTTATAAAGATATGAATATTGAAACTAATCAAGTTTATTACTTCATCGATAACATCAAAACCTCCACAACCTTTCATTGGTCGCATACAAAATATTTCGAAGTAATGTTAACTCATATATTATATCGGCATTATGTTTACATTTACATTTGTTTATAACCTCTTTTTGTTACTGATGACGTCATAATACAGGTTCAAAGTCCCAAAGTCCTCTGTTATTACGAGTGAATTTACTTCGATATGATAAATGATACTTCACAAGTGTTCATACAGAAATGTAGCACAGATAATGATGCTGCTGGTGCCTCGTTGCCAGACACCATCTAGGTAGGTTATCAGTAACTAGGGAAATTACTGGGGTAATGAGACTTAACATATGTCTATAGCGACGAGCACAATGTGATGCTGTGTATATCATCTTAAATAGCGCCAGTTTCTCATAGGCAACATTATCACTTATCATCAGGTGAAGGTCTTGCTCGTCTCTTTTCTTCGTATATAAAAATATCAAATGATTGCTATGAGAATATCTCCTCGCAATATATCATTTCAATCAGTGGTCACCAAAGTGGTTACTTATCACGTTATGTATGAAAGCATAAGAGATGGGCGAGGCGTTCACATGATGGTAAGTGATACGCCTGCTTATAACGTGACGCTGGTTAAGATGTTATACACAGCATCACTTCGCTCCTCTAGACACAGGATATTAGTTCGATTCTCCATTAATTTTACTAGCTACCCCTTCAAACGGAAACACTGTAACAGAAATATGAGCTGCAGTGATACCTAATTAGATAGTCTCCAGCAACATATACCACTACATATTTCTTAACATAGTTTGGTCACTAATATTAATTTCATTTTATTATCTAGATTTAGATTATATCTTTAATACTAAAAAAACCTAATTGTTGTCCGCGAGATCTAAATTATGAATGTTCGTCTCTGTGAGATCAAAAAGATTAGGGATCACTGGTCAAGATTACCGCCACAGTGCTTCTATTAGGTATTAGGTAGAGTGTGTAGATTAATCTAATCCAATAGCCTTGTAGCCAAAACTTCCAGAAGGTTCTCGCAACAGAAGGTGATGAGTATAAAGGCCGTGAGCGTTGTGAACATCCTCATGGCCAGGCTTATGAATATTTAAAATTTAACAAAGCATTTTAAGGCTAATGTATCATAACATATTAAATTTACATATAGTAAAGCATTTATATATATAAAAGATTCCCACCTATGTAGTCTCATCACGATGTCTGGCACTATAGTGCCTGGAGGCTTGGAATTTGGTACGAATATTCCTACCAAATTCCAAGGCAGTGGGTTCGTCGATTCTCACGGGATCATCGGTCCTTGTGTGAGGACTCCCAACATTACGTGTACCGGTATACCGGCGCCACTCGAAGACCTTGCTGCTCCATCAGCTGTCTGTCCTTCGAGCAGTGCGCCCTACCCACTGCCGCTGGATGCGAGCGACGAGGAACCGATTGATGTTAAGACCTTTGGAGGAAGCCTACGTCCAGCAGGTTTTCTTCGAAACATTACCCTCAAAAGAATTTGCGGGTATATACTCTTCTGTTATATTTGAAAGCAACCACCATCATTTATAGCAGAATATGGAGGAGGAGGTTTAGTACACTGATCCTCCTCTAAATCACCTTCACAAGCAATTCAAATTTGTTTAACTACTGGTGGTAGGTGTCTGTTGCTGGAGACCGTCTAGGTACCATCGCTGCTCCCATTCCTTTCACCAGCGCCACGTTGTGACGGGTTAGCATATTACTTACCATCAGGTGAAGGCTTCGTAGAACAAAAAAAAAACATGTTAAACTAATCATAATCTTTCCTTCCAGGTCAGACTGTGTTTGCGCAGGGTGCTGCCGCGACCCCTGTTCCGTTACTGAATGCGATGACCGAAGTCGGCAAGTCTGGGAAGCTGAGCGGCATCAAGGTCGTACACATGCACACCGAGAAGGACGCGCCGTACGTCGCCCCGGAGTGCAAGGACATATTCAGGTAAACTGGTGTCAGGGTTGAATCCCTACAGATTATAGAAGGCGACGAGACTAACAGAAGGTTCACCTGATGGTAAGTACCAGCCGATAAAAACTTGGCACTAATTAAAATAACATACACATCGCATTGTTCTCGTAGCATTAAGACTTGAGATGTTAACTACATGCTAGTTACAGCATCCTTCAAACCGGATGACCGTAATGTTTGCACACTGTAGTCGTCACAAGTAGTAGCAGCTATAGTAACTACATAGACGGTCCCGAACAGTAGCTACCTACCATCAGTATGCATCGTTTCTACTTCCTCGTCGGTGTCACTCTTGACTGAGTGGTCGTGATCATCAGTTTAAGTGTTGGTCGCAAGCTTAACACATCGCCATTCCTCTCTGATGACCTCCTTCCTAGTGCATACATAGTGGCAATGATGATGAGCCTCATCTGGTCATTCTACCTCATAGACGTTCTTCCTCGTGGCCTGGTAACTGTTTACTTATCTTTATAAAATATGGTGGAATACCAATTGTAAATCGCTGAATGATAATCTGTATCATCATCATCATCATTATCAGCTGATAGATGTCCGCTTCTGTACCATATTGTCACCAACATAAAGGTGAATAAGGTATTGATACAAGACCGTAGCAACCTTATATTTAGACCATATCTCATGATATGACTTGATAATGGTATTATGTTGCATGAAGATAGTGACTCGAGATATGCTGAAGGTATTTTGAAGGGTATTTACTTGACGAACGGTAATACTTGGTTTCCGTATAGACAAGAAGAAAATACCAGGTTTAAATAACATAAATATTAAAGCAGATCAGATTTGCTTTAGGATATTATTTACTGGTGGTATATCTCTGTTGTCGAATGTCTAGGTAGGTACCACTGCAGCTCCTATTACATACAACAAACAGTACTGTGCAAATTTTACTGTGTTCCGGTTTGAAGGGCGCTGTAGCTAGTGAAATTGCTGGGCTAACGACATTTAACTTATTGTCTCAAGACGATGAATGCAATGTGTTGTTGTGTATACCATCATAACTATCGCGATGTTGTTATCGACAGGCTCATCACTTACTATCAGGTATCGTGATCATCAGTTGACTGATGGACATGGCCTTCCCCAAAGCTGACTGCTGGCGCTGCTCGCATTCAGCAGATTTACTTACATTCTGGCTTAGCACACGATAAGGGGTCGCGCACTACTGCTCACGGGACCCAAGCCAATCTCACCAGCTCTTGGTGCACCCTGCTAAACAACACACGAGGCTCTAGCTCGCATCAACCCGCATTAAGCCAGCGTGGTGGACAATGGCCTAAACCTCCCGATATGAACCCCTATATACGACAGACCCTAATGCCCAGCGGTAACGGGGTCATGGTGACATGTGGACATCTTTGACGGAGGCCCATGTCCAGCTGTGAACGACTATCGACAGATGATGATGATGATACGATAAGAATATCGCTCTTGTTACTGTCGAAGTATTTAGGAGTAAGATAAGATTAGCACAGTTTTTGGCATCTTATCTATAAGGGCGTAGTTCCTGTCAGTCGTGGGAGTCAGCTCGTTAGTTCGAAGACAAAGATCACGACCTTCAGGAGAGCTGTACTATCAATAGTGTATCTTCATTTTCAGATCGGTTTCATTGTTCATGGCGGCAAACGTGCGCAAGTCGGTCGCTGAAGGGCGCTCCGACGCGATCCCCATCTTCCTGCAGGACATACCAAAACTGTTCCACAGGAAGATCATCCAGCCTGACATCGCTCTTATTCAGGTATATCACAGATATTTACAAAATCTATATATACACAAGTTAAGGTTAAGGTCGCTGGCAACCATTGGATGCGGGTGGCCCAGGACCGGTCTGAGTGGAAATCTTTGGGGGAGGCCTTTGTCCAGCAGTGGACGTCTTCCGGCTGATTGGATTGGATTGGAGATTGATACAAGATCTAGACTATTGGCTGAGTGTCAAGTTTTATAATAAAAAATAATATGTTCATGTTTTACCTCTTCATCATCATCTTCAGCCAATAGACGTCCACTGCTGGACGTAGGCCTCCCCCAAACATCCCCCTATAGATTGCCTCCTCGCTCATAGCTTCGCCGGGCAGCAGAGGCCGTCGTTTGTAGGGTTTTATATGGGGAGATGTTTTACCTAAATTATTGTTATAAATAAAATAAGTAATTATTAAGCAGCTTATTAATTCTTCATAAAATATTTAAGAGGGGTACAAAAAGAGGGAGTTATTTTGATCACTAAACAACATAGCCCTATACCGGTAAGACATGCAATAGCATAGTATCCATTATAAAGGTCAAGAACCTTAGTTTCGAAAGTGGTTCAAATGGATCCTCCTGAGCTCCACGGGTGACAACGAGGGTATACCTATCCTCTGATCCTCGAAATTTTTGTCGAGTTTTACGAATGTAGTAACTACAGAGGGTCGACCTTAACCAGATGAATCCTGATAGAATTCTATGTGAAAAAAAATCTGGGAACCTCTGGTCTAGAATATTTTTTGATATATTAGGATCTGTGTTCAGTTGTTATATTATCTATTTAACATTCATATAGGCATTTAACTTTTTATAGGATTTTACAGCTTAGTCAATATTAGATGGAGCTGTTCTCGTTGATATTACTGAATGAGCTGCGATGCAACACGCTTATCTCGCATCATAACTGTCGACCTACATTACGGTTATATACATGTTTTTCTTTTCCTTCAATACATGAACAAGATCATAATGAATATATTAATAATTAATAAATAATTGTATATATAATTAAAAGCAAAAAAATCATTGTTTTCTAATTTAATATCATTTGTTATCACCTTTAGGAAAAACTCCACGATGGTGAAGAATAAAATTGGTATAAAAATTATGTAACTCTCAGACGATAGACGTCCACTGCTGGATATAGGTCTCCTAAACTCCACTTCAATCGGTTCTGATCTGCTCCCATCCTGCAACTTCCTGTGATCTGTCACCATGGTTTCTTGTATCGCCAGACACTAGGGGCTGTCGATGGTAAGGGTTCATAGGGGGAGATAGGTAAAACGTTGACCATGTAACTGTTATCGATGGGGAAAAATCAAAAGATACCCTGGAGGATCAGACTTCGTAGACTAGACTAGTTTCTCTAGAATTCATATCAGACTTTCTCCACACTAAAATCCTCTCGAAGGCCTCGAGATCTTTAGAACGCTCCAGTCCTTTAAACTTCAGTTAAGCATATCCTAAGGAAAAGCGTTTCTTAGAACCCTCGCTTGCTCCAGCTAATGCGAGACGACTGCCCATTTGTCATCCCCTTTGGATTTTAAGGGGCCCACCCTTCAAGGCAACCTGTAGAGAGTTTTAGTACTTGAAGGTATCATTAGGTTTTACTATAATGATGACTATTAATGCCTCAATATTTTGAGCTACAGAATTAACTTCACTGGTGGCAGGTCTCTATTGCCGGAGACCGTATAAATACCACCGCAGCTCCCTGTTCTCTCACCTGATAGTAGTATGCAATCATTACTGTATTCCGGTTTGAAGGGCGTTATAGTAATTTCTCGACCAACTGATTGTCGTTAACGTCATTCCAATTAACCTCGCAAATCGATTAAAGTCTAATAGATTGTCCTTTATATTCGAGTTCTACTGCATTGAGTTATGACTGATTATCATAAAGCAGTAACCATCATCTCCAAGTGACCATATTGAAGAACCTCACGTGATGAAGTTTAACCGATATTTTACTAATTATCATTATCTTCATCATTAAACATAGCTCTCCCATTATGGATAGATAACTTGTACAAGTGGTTGCCGTACTAGCACAGTGATACTGTCCCATTTTAGTCGCCTTTTACCCCACTCCGAGGGTACTGCGGTGGAAATATTCCAACCGATGTCTAAGCAGTGATCTGTATCCGCTTTTCCTCATCATCATCATCATCATCTACTATATATGCCATCACTCAATGTAGACTTTCCTACACGTCTTGCTTATTAAGTCCGTTTATCCATCAAGGTGTGTCTTTTAGCCTCTATAATAGAACTTCCCTCCAAGACTCCTTCATCTGTCCTCTTCCATTCTTACTTTTAATCAATTCTTACCCTTGCAGGTGTCCCCCCCTGATGAGCACGGCTACTGCAGCCTGGGCACATCGGTCGATTGCGTCAGGGCAGCCTTGGTCAACTCTAAGATCATTATTGGTATGTAATTTAGTGGTAGCTTAAATACATAAATTTTTTTTTCTACTAAGCGACGGGTAGACGTTCACCTGATAGTAAGTGACACGACTGCCCATAACAACGTGCCGCTAGTTAGGATGGTATACACTGCATCAGACTGTGCTCCTCGCGTTGAGACATACGATATTCAGTCTCGTTTATCCCAGTAAACACAATAACTACAGCGTCCTTCAGTTTGGATACCGCAGTACTCATAGCAGTCAACAAACAGTAGTGCGCAAACATTACTGTATTCCGGTTTGAAGGGCGCTATGACTAGTGTAAGTGAGAAGAAACGAGACTGAATATCATGTCTCAAGGCGAGGAGCACGATCTGGTGATATGTATACCTTTCTAACTAGCGCGGCATTGTTATGAACGGGCGTGTCACTTACTATCAAGTGAACGTCTCACTTGCCTTGTCGTTTCGAAGAATAAAAAAAAAAACCTCTCAGTATGATAGTGCATCTGTATAATGCATTACATAACTAAGTAGGCTAATCGCAGGTAGTGCGAGGTCAGCGCGTTCTACTTGCAAACGGAGGCGGAGGTCATCGATTGCTGGTTCAATAAGCAGTTTAATTGTAATGTATATATCCCCAATGGGGGGGATAGCAACTGATCGGTACATACATCATGTTCACGATAAAATAACATGAACCTCTCCTCAATGCCGTCAGCATCTACTCATTACTTAGTTATTATATATGTATGTAGGTCGATAAACACTACAGTTTGAAATATTTGTATGAAAGTAGTTGATAAGTGAAATAAATAAAAAAATCATGTAAACATCATCATCATTATCATCAGCCGATAGACATCCACTGCTGGACATAGGCCTCCACCAAATATCACGTTTGTACGGGTCCCAACGCGGGTTGGTGGGAACCAGTCTCGTTTGTTGATTAGCAGGGGCACCACGAGCTGGTGAGGTCGTCTTGGGTCCTTACACTCTAATGTAATTATATACATATATAAGTAAATAATATATTATAAAGAAGTTTTTGGGCAAACACAAAGAAATAATAATAGGTTGGCGAAAAAGAAATCCATTATTTTTATATGAACTCCAGGACTTTATTTAACATGCTTCGGATTGTCCGATTTGGGTCAAATATGCACCGTTTTGTTCTATGATTTGTTGCCATTTTAAAGGTAACTTCATAATGCCTCTCTCGTAGAAGTCCTGCTCTCTATTTGCAAAAAACTCTAGTAGCCGATTTTCACAATCTTCCCTAGATGCCAATTTTTTATCACTAAAGAAATTTTGTAATGCAAGAAAAAGATGGTAATCGCTTGGTGCCAAGTCCGGACTGTATGGCGGATGCATTAAAACTTCCCAACCAAGCTCCCGAAGTTTCTGGCGAGTCACTGTAGACGTGTGTGGTCTAGCGTTGTCGTGGTGGAACACGACACCTCTCCTGTTGGCCAATTCTTCCCGTTTCTGGTCAATTGCTATCTTCAAACGGTCCAGTTGTTGACAGTAGAGATCAGAATTTAGTGCTTGGCCATATGGAAACAACTCATAATAAATAATCCCCTTCCAGTCCCACCAAATGCACAGCAGAACCGTCCTGGCCGTTAGTCCTGGTTTGGCCACCGTTTGAGGTGCTTCACCGCTCTTTGACCATGATCGTTTTCGCACAGGGTTATCGTATGTGATCCATTTCTCATCTCCAGTCACCATCCGTTTAAGAAATGGGTCTATCTCATTCCGTTTGGCCAAGGCTTCGCAGATGGAAATTGGATCCATCATGTTTTTTTCTGTTAATTGGTGTGGCACCCAAACATCGAGCTTCTTTTTGAATCCAGCTTTGTGTAAATGGTTTAAAACTGTTCTGTGGTCCATTTTTAGCTCCTGGGCGATGTTACGACTGCTAACATGCCGGTCAACTTCGATCATTTCTCCGATTTAACGACATTTTCGGCGACCGGCCTACCTGTGCGAGGTGCATCTTTAACATCAAAAATTCCTGAACGGAATCTACGAAACCAAAATTGCACATAATTGGCTGTTACAGTATCGGGTCCATAAACACCAATCACAAATTTAGCCGCCTGGCTTGCATTTTCGCCTTTGTCAAAGAAAAAGTGTAAAATGTACCGAATTTTCTCTTTGTTCACTTCCATTTTTAACACCCTGTAACTCACAATTGAATGCACCAAACAAAAAACAGGAAAAAAAGTTTTTTTACTGCGAAATGTCACCTTTTCAACGAGCATAAATCTGAAACTGTTTGATCGATACTTTACGAGAAATTTATCACTACTGCCATCTACCGAAAAAATAATGGATTTCTTTTTCCCCAACCTAATATTACGTTTTTATTTCTTCCCACCAACCCGCATTGGGCCACCGTGGTGGGATATGGCCGAAATCCTCCCAAATGAATCCCTATCCGATCGATGTGGGAATCTTTGGAGGAAGCCTATGTCCAGCGGTAGACGTCGATCGGCTGGTGATGATCATGTCTTTGTGATTATCTAAAAAGCTAAATTTTATTTCTCTTATATGTCAGAAACGGATTAAAAAAAATCAAGGGGGTTAAGTTCACTTTAACACAATATAATTGTTTTTAAACTCTAACTTAGCAAACATAAGCTCATGGCATACGTCCACTGCTAGACATGGCCCCAAAGGTTGCCACATTTATCGATCCTGTGCTGCCACATCCAGCTGCTTCCCGCAACCTAACGATGTGAGGGTGTATGGAGAATTAAGGCAGCAAATAATTATAACGTGTTCAGGGTCGTGTCGATAGTTTATTGGCTTGGTGAAGTTGATGGTGATGGTATTGCGATCGGCAGCCCAGGTCAACGTGAACATGCCGCGGACGTTCGGCGACGCGATCATTCACGTATCGCACATCGACTACGCGGTAGAGGACAACACCCCGCTTCCGGAGCACGGCAGCAAGGGCCCCGCCAGCCCCGAGGAGATGAAGATAGGGCAGCTCATCGGCGACAACCTCGTCGAGGACGGCGCCACCCTGCAGATGGGTGAGTCTTTACATTACATCATCAGTATGTATACCGATAAGTGCAACTCGGTCTCATTCGCGTGATGTTCTCAGGTATCGGTAGCATCCCTGACGCTGTGTTATCTGCGCTGAAGAACCACAAGGACCTCGGCATCCATTCGGAGATGTTCAGCGTCGGCGTGATCGACCTGGTGAAGAGAGGATGCATCACAAACAACAAGTCAGTTTTAGTAATTTTCCTAAAGTTCTTCGCCTTTAGTTGTCCCTTTTCTCTATTCTACGAAATGACGACAAACAGAACGTTCACCTGATGGTAAGTGATACGCACGCCCTTAACAACGTGGCGCTGGTTAGAACACCTGCAAACCAGATATTGAGTCTCGTTACTCCAGTAATTCCTATAGCTGCCCTTTCAAATCTGAACACGGTGATGTACACTACTGTTTGGTTGCAGAAATAAGCGATGATGTGGTAACCACCTAGATGGTCTCCAGCAACAGAGACCTACCACCAGTAAACAGTCAAGTTTTCCATCAGTAGCATTTGAGTGATTTTCTGCAGCTCATCCATTAATGTCTTTGTTGCAGGAAGAAAACACACAGGGGACGCATCGTGGGAAGTTTCCTCGTGGGCAACCGTGAACTGTACGATTTTGTTGACAACAACCCTTTCATAGGTCAGTAAGAGTCACCAGCATAAACTGTCACCAGACAGTAAGGTATCATTCCGAAGCTTACAGTCACCTTTATCCAAAAAAAAGAAAACGCTGACCTATCCATAGTAAATATTTTCAGTAGTGTCTAAGGATTGAGGGAATCTACGAGACCTTTATGCTACTTGTGACCTGACAGATGATTTCCGTTCCAGAGATGTTGGAGATAGACTACGTGAACAACACTCACATAGTGTCGCTGCAGCCCACCATGACCGCCATTAACTCCTGCATCGAGGTAGACCTCACCGGGCAAGTGTGCGCGGACTCCATAGGTACACTTTTTTAATTTCACCGGTAGACTTATCATCTCTGTTGCTGGAGACTGTCCAGACCCATCGCACCTTCAGCTTCTGCCATCAGACAGTAGTGTGAAAAAATTACTGTGTTCCGGTTTGAAGAGTGCTACAGCTAGTAAAATTAATGGGGTAACGAGACAACATCTTACGTTTGGAGACGACGAGAGCGATATGGTGCAGTGTATTCCAACTAGCGCCACGTTATTATGACCGGGCGTGTATTACTTACTATCAGAAGATACCTCGTCTCGTCGCATAATTAAAAAAAAGATTGGTGTCTATAATACAAAGGCTAAGGGCTTCCACTGTAACGTGAAGATCTGGTGCTGAAGACATATTTCATAGTTGTTTTTTTATTGGTCAGGTTGATTAGAAGTCAAGGTGGCTACTACTTTGCCACCATAACTGTTCTAGTCGTGTTCCGGCTGCCGTATATGAGAGCCAGGGTTTTCTGGATGAGCAAACTACCATAAGCATCATTGTTACCTATGTATTGTTACCGAAATGTATACTGGATATAGTAATCAATACTGTCACCACCAGGTACCCGCATGTTCTCCGGCTTCGGTGGGCAGGTGGACTTCATCCGCGGCGCCGCGGAGTCCGTGGACGGAAAGGGTAAACCTATCATCGCGATCGTCTCCAACACTAAGAAGGGAGAGAGTAAAATTGTGCCTACACTGAAAGTCGGTGAGTACCTTTGGGCATTGAATTACCACAACAGCTGTTTAACCCTTTTTTTTATTCGCGTGGGGATAATGCCTTCGCACTCTTCCCCTCGCGGAGGCAATGACAGGTTATGTCAGAATTTCCGGATAACCCCAACGAGGTTCCACTTTCGTCGCTTTAGGGCAGGGTCACGGGAATGCTTTCGAACACCTCCGCTACCCAGCCAGCACTGGTTGCACTATGCAACCCTCCCTCGAGGGAGAGGTGTTTAACCCCAGATCTGATAACAGGAGTATCATAAAAATATACCCAAGTATTGGAACGACTTGCATCGAATTCTTACAATTATGGAGGTTATGCTTTGTTGCTTTCCTTCTTCCACTTTGCTGTATCCTGATCGTAGTCCTCTAGAAAATCATCTAAGATTTCATCCTTTCTATATGTATTCCACGGAGGATCGAAGCAGGACTTTCCTGATACTTTCACGTACAGCAATATAATGCCAGTTAAGATGAAGAACCACCCCGCATTCTCGTTAAGTCATATTCCTTATATCTAAGCGTGTGTTGTAATTAACCACCGCCATCCATTAAACGCTGTCACTCCATCTCGACCTATCTCCTGCTAGTTGAATGATTAGACAAACAAATGGAACTGCGTCACCGCGGCCATTTTCCCAGTCAATCAATAATCAGCCAATAGACATCCATATGCCTTCCCCAAAAATCTCCACATCGATTAATCCCACATCCATAGGTTTCTCGCGAGTCACCAGATCAAATTCAGTATGGCCTCCGGTACCGCCGAGCACTAGAGTCCGTCGTTTGTAAGATTTCATATGAGGGAATCTAGGCCATTTTCCACCAGCCTGGTCCAATGTTGATGAGGTATACGTGCAGATGAGATTGACTTGGGTTCCGTGAGTTGATCTGCCGGACCCCTTACACTCCTTTTTCCCCAGTGTTACTGTATAAATCAGCTCCAACGTTTACATCACACAGGTGCCGGTGTGGTGACCACCAGGGCGCACGTCCATTACGTGGTGACGGAACAGGGGATAGCGTACCTGTTCGGCAAGACGCTGCGACAGCGTGCGTACGAGCTGATCAGGATCGCGCACCCTGACCACCGCGAGGCGCTGGAGAGGGCCGCCTTCGAGCGCCTCAAATGTATGCCGGCGCCCTAACAAGCTACACTCGGTGTTGCCAGCGTGCAGTATCCGCACTGGAGTAGATCCAACGATTACTCGGACTCGGGCTATTTATTTAGTATTGAATGGCGAACAAACGCTAACAAATGTTATTTACGTGTAGATGATGCTGTTAAAAGTCACCATTCAATGATGTTCACCACTTTTACCATTTCATAGACAATATATAATAACGCAAATGCATTTTATATTATAATATTATATAAAAACATTTATTTTATACAAAAACCTTTTTTTTATGTGTTGTAATATTAAGTGATAATTTTTTTTCTTTTTCTTGAATTAATGTATTTATATTTTGTATAAATTTTTCATTAAATCATTTTTTTTATAAATTATGAAGATTAAAAAAAAATATTAACAATCGTTGCAGGGACGTAAAAAAAAAAACAACACGTATCAATATATGTACAAATAATTTTATATTAACATTATTTATTTAAATATCCTGGCAATACTGACTTCGGGTAAGTTGCTTGACTAGGTCCAGTGTGTTCAGATAAAGCTTAAAACCTAATATATCCAACGGTATGTAAACTTCGAAGTTTAGCATAATCATTCGGATGACCTTCAGCTTGTCCTAAGGTCAAGTAGAGTCAAGCCTTCCCCGTAGGCACGACGAATAACAGCATTTTACTTAAATACTAAAAGTATACCTATACATATACTAATTTAAATCATGTTTTTTTTACTATTCGACTTTTATTATAAGCTTTTCAGTAAATTATGTACCAAGTGTATTTATTTATATCCTTATTGTATTGTATAAAAAATAAAGTAATGGATTATGTTGATTTGTGTGTTTTTTATTTATATCCTGTTTTACTGTAGTATATGATGCCGCATCCTAATATACTACACTACTAATTTACTGTATTTTTTATGAAAGTTGCTGTAGTTAATTAAATCAGTCAAGTACAAATTATCAAACCTCATAAGAGGGCTTGGTAGGGAATACGTGAAGCCGAGGATCGCTCTTGGCGGAAGGCATCGTGGAAGGCCTGTACTCAGCTGTGATAAATAAAGCTTAATGATATTCTTTTTTATTATATGAAGCAACAAGACGAGCGAGGCTTTAATCTGATATTAAATATATACGCCTGCCCACAACAATCTGGCGCTAGTTGGGGTGATACAGCATCCCATCGGGTTCCTTGCCTCGAGACAGTTGTGTCATTACTCTTGTAATTATATTAACTGCAGCGCTCTTCCAACCAGAACACAATATAGTTTGCATAGTTCTATTAATAGGCTAGAATAGGCACTGCGGTGGTACCTAGATAGTCGGCGGCAACAGACACTACCAGCAGTAACGGTGTAAGATAATTTTGAAATATTGTTACGTTTCTGTAGAAATGATTTATACTAACAATTTTTATTATGGATATCTATTACTAATTTAAGTATATATATACCTGTTAACACGTAACAGTTTCCACGTTGTAGTAACAGATGCCGCATGTACTCGCCCGGCGGAGTCGGCAGCATTGTGTAAGGGTGAAATTAAAAATTTGATATTTTCCTTTCTTCAATCACCTCAACATTTATATAATTTTTTGGTATATTTGTTATTATGTTCTAAATTAAAAACATTGATAAAAACTCAAGATAAATGGTAAATTTGGCAGTGCTTATTTAATTTTCTGCACATCAGGATCGTCAAGTAAATAACTTAATTTTAGCACTTTATTGTACGTTTACGGACGCCTGTATATAGGCGTCCGTATATTCTGCGTATACATATATATCAAGCCTCGTTCCCAGTGGGGTAGGCAGACCACCTCTCTCCACTTTTCAGGCCGTGGATCAGAGTCCACGAGCCCAGTGTCAGATGAGCTGTAAGAGCAGCTGTGGCTTGCAGCCCGATCTACATCAAGAATATATAGTCTCTCCACTTGCTACGATCCTGGCACACCTCTCTCGATTCCTCCACTTTCATGAGCGTCTTCATGCACGCTCGTCAGTTGCGAGTACCTTTGACATGGCCTTTCTTTAGGACATCTCCGATTTGATCGGAACATGTCCGCCTAGGTCGACCTGCACCGATTTGTCCAATCATTCTTACCTTGTATACCTCTTTCGGTTCGGCCATGTAGAAGGAATGGATGAAAGATGTAACGGACGCCATTGTGGAAATATTACCGAAAAACAGTGGACTCGCCAGAGCCAATCGTCGGCACGGAACAAGTTCTTTTTTTATTTAACAAGCCAGACGCTCACCTAATGTTAAGTAATGTCTGCTCATGTGGCGCTAGTTAGGACACACAACACTACATTGCGCTCGTTGCTATAAGACATAGGATGTTAAGTTTCCTTAGCCCAGTTAGTCCCTTCAATCCAGAACACGGTGGATATAAGAGCTGCAATAGTACCTAGTAACACGGTCTCCGGCAACAGAGACCTAAGTTGTAACAAGTCCAGTGTTTGCATGTAAATAAAAAATCAATATGCTCTGCATTAGTTTACTTTAATCAACAAAATGTCGGCGTGTGCGCACGGCGGCGGCCGCCATCTTAAATATTGTTCCCGTCATCAATTACAAGATTTCAATGCACTTAAATACACCGTTACATAATTATTGATGATGATTATAACTAATAAATCTTACATACAAAAAAAAAATACACTACACATAATACACATAAAAGTTATCTAAATCACAAAGCAAATGTAGTACCGCGATGTTGTGTATACATACGAGGTTGTGTGCGTTTGGGCGGGTCGCGCGGCGAGCCACTGTAAACATGCACAGCTCCTCGCTCCTGATAAGGACAGGCGAGGAGTGCCACTCGCCGGCGCCTGCGCTCCCGTATAAACTACGCGTGGTGGTCTCCAATAGAACAGCGGAGCAGCCTGTTACTGGATAGCTTCACCACCACATCACTAAACACACCGGGTAGGATAGTCAACCGTTATAACCTATTTATAAAAAAAAAAAAAAAAACTCGTAGACCTAAATAGAGAATTAATCATACAAAAATATTGTAGTCGCTAATTAATAGAGATATTTATATCTACGATCACACAAAACCAAGTGATCTCACTTAATTCTTTAATAAACACTTAAATTTTTACTTTTTTTGCTTGAATCGTTGCCGTCGCATTCAAACGCTTTGTACTCTTGTCACGAATACCGTCGACGCGTCAAAAAAAAAAAAAAAAAAATTAATAGAAATATGTTTACATTAAATGAAAATTAATTATATAATAGGTAGAAAGATTAAAAATTGAAGCAAGTCATTAAATTATAATTCATTATCAAACTACAAGCAACGTTTAAGCGGAAACGATGATCAAACTACAAACTAGGAAAAAAAAAAGGGTGAACTACTGGAATAAAAACTTACACAGTAATTGTACTCGCATTTACATTCAGCAGAGCAGAGAGATTCAGCAGAGTTAGATGAGAGAGAGAGAAAGAGAAGAGAGATGATTACAGTGATGTGGTCTCAAGTGATGGACGTCCACTGCAGTGCTTCAGTAATGCAGTACACGATACTGTCCGAAGTCCATCGACAAAGATGACGACGTCGATGATGATATTGATGATTATGTTAACAATGATGATGATGTTAATGATGGTGTTGTTAATGATGGTGTTGTTAATGATGGTGTTGTTAATGATGGTGTTGTTAATGATGGTGTTGTTAATGATGGTGTTGTTAATGATGGTGTTGTTAATGATGGTGTTGTTAATGATGGTGTTGTTAATGATGGTGTTGTTAATGATGGTGTTGTTAATGATGGTGTTGTTAATGATGGTGTTGTTAATGATGGTGTTGTTAATGATGGTGTTGTTAATGATGGTGTTGTTAATGATGGTGTTGTTAATGATGGTGTTGTTAATGATGGTGTTGTTAATGATGGTGTTGTTAATGATGGTGTTGTTAATGATGGTGTTGTTAATGATGGTGTTGTTAATGATGGTGTTGTTAATGATGGTGTTGCTAATGATGGTGTTGTTAATGATGGTGTTGTTAATGATGATGTTATATGACGCGTAAAAATAACTATAGACGCGGTATTATATGTCATCATCGAAAAATCATCGCTGATAAGTACGAATATCGTGACGTCGATAAGCGATTATTGTGCGATATTCGCAACTAAGAATAGTATCTTAAATCCGACTCGCCAGGTTACAATATCCTTGCGGTTTAATTAACGTGAACTAAGAAACACGAGTCCTGATGAAGATCTTAATGATTCTTGTTTTAAAAAAAAATAATAAAAGTTTATCACTGTATACATTAAAACAACTTGTACTGCGAAGTTCAATCTAAATCTATTTTTTTTTTCATTCTACCCGTGGTCTTATGCGTATGCTTAGTTCGTCCTTGTGTTAAGGACATCCGTGTGTCAATGTATCTGCATCGTCTTCAACTCCATCGCGTGCTACCTGAAAGCAAAATCAGCACATATATTTATTATTACGGGACCCAAGCCAACCTCACAAGCTCGAGGTGCAGCCTGCTAATCAGCAAACGAGGCTCTGGCTTCCACTCGCATTTGGCCAGCGTGGCGTGAAATGGTCCAAACCCCCCATACGAATCCCTATCCGATCGTGTGTAAATCTTTGCGGGAGGCCTATGTCCAGCAGTGGATGTCTATCGGCTGATGATGATGATACTATACCGAGTTGTCTTTCAAATTAATCAAACACACCTTGTTTTTAAATTAATCCTTAAGGGTTCCGCATAGCCTGTTGCTATTAATAATGTATGCAATGTTGGGACGTTTAACATTGATCTCTAGATAGTCAGTATTTTTTTTTTAAAAAAATAGGATGAATATTGTGTCACTTTATAGGATTTTTAGCACCAGACATAACAACTGAATACCCCTCTTTTACGTGGACTGGTTTATAAAAGAACTTCATTACCTTGAGCTGAATGTAAGCTCTGCCTCCCGCCGTGCTACCGGCGCCGGCTGCGCGCCGCCGGCTTTTGTTCTGTTGGAATAATAGAAAATATTAGTTGACCTTGAAGTCGTAATAGTTCAGTTTGCGAAGCGATCATACACGCTGTACTGGGCTTTCGATCCTCACTGTGATCTTCACACTCTGGTGAATGGATACATCGTTTCAATATTATACATCAACTTCTACTTGACCATTGTGGTGGGTATACCGGCTTGACTCTCTTTTTTAGAGGCCTCAGGTATTAGCAGTAGGAAAATCTTATGCAGAAATAGATTTATTTCCAGCAGTAGTGAGCAAATATTACCAGGTTAGACCCATCCAGTGTGGGCTGAGGACCTTTTTTTTTAAATTGGAATAGCGATGGAACGAGCACGACGTTCACCTGAAAGTAAGTCTGTTCATGTATTGTGGCGCTACGATCTTATACGTAAGACGCAACACTCCATACACTAACCATCAGGCGAACGACACGATCATCGGATAACTTCAACGAAAAAAAAAATTATGTTCTCATCGCTGACTCATTAGTTTCAAAGCAGTAGGAGTAGGCTTCACTGTTGTGTAAATATCCTACTAATAACGTTGGATGAACTTGTTAAGTCCATTGTACCATATAGAAAAAGTAAACGCTCACCGTCGATGTCGCCGACTGCTGCGCGTGCGCGTGTGACGCGCGTCACCCGCGTGCTCGTCGCGCTCCTGTTTGGTCTAGGCGACTTCGGCGCATCTGAGTAAACGTAGCGTAAATAAGATTATAATCATGTTGCTCTTGTTACCTCTCAACCTTTCTTTATTATTCTTCTAGAGACATCCACCTGATGGTGATCCGACTACCCATAACAATGTGGTTAGATAGAATCTCATAAATTGTATCCCTGTAGCTCGCTGGCCTAATGGTCAGAGTGTGCGGCTTTCGTTCCGAAGGTCGCGGGTTCGAATCTAGGCATGTACTGATGACTTTAATATTTAAGATGTGTACATTTGTGAACTTCAGTTACAACAGCGAGATACAAACGGTGAAGGAAAACATCGCGAGGAAACCCGCACACTGAAATCATCTTTGTGTGTATGTGGTGGCCCCAATAAAGTGGCAACAGTCTCGCCCCTTGTTACACTGGACCTAATCTGACCACATCTGGCGAAATGTGGGTGTTTATTCACCTCTGCCTACCCCTACTGGGAAAAAGGCGTGATGATATAAAAAAAAATTGTATCCCATTGTGGTCATCATTTTGAAATATGAGATATTAAGTCTAATTACTCCAATATTTTATACTACGGCTTGTCGGTAGATATAGCAGCTGGGGCAGTATCTACTTAGGCTCCAGCAACACAGACCTACCACCACTCAAAATTTATATGTGCATATCTATTTATAAACTTGTCACCTTTGGTCCCCGTGACACTGTTGTGTGTTTTTTGATTCCGTTGTCTCGTCTGAGGTTTTTCCGGTTCCGCCGTCTGTAAAGTAATATATTTATTTAGTAAAATTATCAAGTTGTACCTTAACCCTTTCAAGACGATTTGTTAAATTATTTTGTAATATAAGTCAAGGGTACTTTTACATTAAAAAATGCCGAATAAAAACAAAAAAAGATACCAAGGGGTTGGTGTTAGATTTAAGTAATGCTAGTCTACTGTTGTATGTTTACTGGTCTAGGGTATATAATAGAGGGACCGGAAAGTAATGTCGTTTTCTTACGCTAAATACAAACACATACATTTTTAACGAGTCTTTATTTTTAATCAATGATGTATTCCCCATCATTGTCAATAACCTTTTGCCATCTAGTGAGTAAATTTTCAATCCCTGATCGATAAAAATTAATTGGTTTTTCGGCAAAATATCTAGAGATGGCATTTTGGATATCATCCCAATTTGCAAATGTTTTGCCACTTAAAAAGTGTTGCAGCGCTCGGAATAAGTGGAAATCCGATGGTGCAACATCGGGCGAATATGGTGGATGAGGTAGCACCTCCCACCCCAATTCATTAATTTTTTCTAGAGTTCGCCTTGCGCAGTGCGGTCTTGCATTGTCATGTTGGAGAATGACGCCTTTTCGGTTGACAATCGCTGGCCACTTTTCAATTAAAGATTGATTGACTCGCTGCAATTGTTCGCTGTAGAGGTCTGCAGTAACAGTTTCTCCAGGTTTCAGTAATTCAAAATGAACAATGCCGCGAATACTCCACCAAACACACAAAAGCGCTTTTTTGGGGTGTAAACCTGGCTTAGCAGTACTCCGAGGGATTTCATTTGGAGAGAGCCACTGCCTTTTGCGTTTTGGGTTATCATACAGGACCCATTTCTCATCTCCTGTGATCAAGCGATCAAAAAACGCTTCTGTGTTGTGTCGTTGAAGCAATAAGTTGCATGTGATTGATCGGTTAGCCTTATTCTGTTCGGACAGATTATGCGGGACCCAAACACCTGCTCTGCTTACTTTTCCAATCTGCTTCAAATGTTCTTGGATGGTCGACCAAGGTTTGTTGAGACTGTTTGACAATTCCTCGATCGTCTGACACGGATTTGCTTCCACTTCCGCCCTTAACACGTCGTTGTCTAACGCTGATGGTCTTCCTGATCGATACGAGTCGGAAAGATCAAAATTACCCGATTTGAACTTGGAAAACCACCTTTGGCATTTACGAATGTCCAGTGCATTTGGATAAACATCGCAAATGTTTTTGGTAGCAACTGTTGCGTTATTTCCCTTGCGAAACTCAAAGAGCATGCAATGCTGGATGTGTACCTCTTCTGGTATTTGGCTGGCCATTTTACCCAAAATTACAAAAAAAAATTGTAATTCAATTGTCTATAAGTAAAGAAATCACTATAACCTCACAATGTCTTTGGTACGCCTCTGAACAAAACAATGAGCTGACAAATGACAATCAAGTATTGGCATGCGCAGAAACGACATTACTTTCCGGTCCCCCTAATATGACACCGTCTAGATAGGTACTACCGCAGCTTCTATTTCTGCCGCCAAACAAGGCCCTGTGCAAACATAACTGTCTTCCGGTTCTAAGGGTGTTGTAATTAATAAAATTATTGGGGTAATGAGACTTAAATCTTATGTGTGAAGCCGACGAGCGCAATATGGTGCTGTCCATACCACCCTAATTTACGCCACGTTGTTATGGGGGAGGGGAGTAACATTTATCATACGGTGAACATACTTCTGTGAAAGGTTTTTAGACATGGTGTACAAGGAGTTTATGATGAGATTATTGATGCTCCGCTACCTACATTTATTGAAGACAATGTTAACAATTGAAGTTATATCTTCATACCACTACTTTATGTAATAAAAATTACCTAAACTGAACACATAGACACTTACCTTATTTCTTCTTGAAGTCTTCGCTGTAGTCTCTGGAGCAATTTTTTGTATTTCTTTAGTGCTCTTAGTTTTTTGTTCAGGCTTTGGTTTAGTATTTCTTGTACTTCTTTTAACTTCTATTTTATTCTCTATACTTTCTTCACTAGCGACAGCAGTTTGATTTTTTGTTTTTATAATTTGTGCAGTGTTGGTTCTAACAGTTCTACTAGTAGGTTTATAGCCTATTTTGGCACCGCCTGCTGAACGTGTCCTGATTGACATTTCAACAGTTTCTAATTTATCACTCTGTTTTACACGTTTATTTCTGGTATTTCGCTGGACGTTTTCAAAAGATTTTATCTCAACTTTTGTTCTGCGACTACTTCTGGGGATGTCATCGTGAATATCTGACTTTCTCAGTTTCGCTGCAGACTCCTCGGCTAACTTTTGTTCAGGCAATTTCCTTTTATGTCGTCTGCCTGCAGTTTCTGTAGAGTTCATAATAGGTTTTGAAGGGCCAGACTTATCTTCGTCGTCTGCTTTCCCCATTTGGGTTTTGTTAACTTCTGTATTTCTAGTCGACCGTGTTCGTGATCCGGTCGCTACAATCACATTTTGGGCACTCTCAGCAATAATTTTCTTTTCACGTAAATTTATTCTCTTCTTTTCAGTTTGTTTTTTTCCGTTTTGTCCTTTTTTTACTACTTCATCATCGATTTCTTTTTTGGTAGCTTTAGATTTACTGAGGCTTTTAGCATTTTTGAGGGTCGCTCTGACTTCTATATTTTGTATCACTTTCTTGCCTTTTTTTTCTTGATTTCTAGAAACATTATTTCCATCATTTGGTTTAAAAAGTTTAGATTTCTTTGGTTTGCTACTTTCATACACTGTTCTACGCGTTATCCGCAACTTTACCTCTGGTGAACTTTTTAAAGCATTTGCGTCATTACTTTTATTGGATCCAGACCTTGATTGAGGAGAAAGTTTGATGACATTAGATGCTTTCGCTCTAGTCACTTTCTTTGGTATTTGAACTGGAGCCACTTTTTGGCTCCGTGTGAATCTAGTTTCTTTAAATTGCTGGATTGAGGGGGAGAGGTTTGTTCGTTCATTCACCTTTGGTTGTTCTTCTCGTACATTCTGGCCTCTTGTATTTTTAATAGTACCCTTTGCATTTTTGGAGACTACAGAAGTAATTTTGTTTCTTTTCGATACTCTCGTCGACGGGTTGGATTTAACCGTAGCAACAGTTTCATTTAAATTTGGACTATAACGTGGAGATTTTTTAGTAATTACTAACGATTTCTTACGTTTTTTTACATTTAACAATTCAATATTTGATTTCGATTTGTGAGTTATTGTTCTTCTCGTTTGGATAGGACTAAATGTAACAATTTCTATGTTTCTGGAAGATAGTGTAACTTTACTATTTCCTACTCCCAAGTCAACTGATTGAGATTCAATTTGAACATCTTTGGGATGTGGTTTAGTTTTTCTCGTTTGCTCCGGTTTTGCTTTTGGACCTTCTCTTGACAAATCTTGTCTGAAATATTAAAACTGAATTGTTAATATTTAGTTTTATTAAATATTTGGATTTTTTGTGTAAAATATGTTAGAATAATATGTGTATTTTATATTGATATTGTTGCAGCACTATAAAATCGTAACATAGTGATGTATACAAACTACTGTTTGGCTGCGGAAATAGGAGCTGCGGTGATACTACATAGATCTATACATTATTTGGAAACAGATCTTTTTTTAGTATCAGGGAAGAAATATCTAAAAGATACTCTGCTTTTGAGAACCAGAGACGGTTATGGTATTATTACCCACGAAAACCTCTTTCGTGTTTCGTTTCAGTCTACCAGTGATATATTTCTGTTGCAGGACATCGTATCCTCACCGCATCGAATAAAAAGAAAAAGTTGTCAAGAGATAGTTATGGAATTCGTCATGCTATCAGCAGAGGCCTGTATCACTATTTATAATGCTACAAAAGTACCATTCTATCAGAGGAGAGTCAGGTAGTTAAAACTATTGAGAGACAATACTATTGTTTATACATGGGAATATGCGTACTAACTATTAATTCCCATGCATAACAACTGTAAAGAAATTTAAAACAACTAACCGTTTTTGTATATTATTTGTGATGTATTCCGTGTTTTGGACGGTATTGGCATCACCACTATCGTCTGTCACCGCTATCGGGGACACGTTGCCGATCTCAGTGGAATTTAAGGTGCTTGTGTTTGCGTGTAATCTACCCTTGACCGGCGTGGAGTGCAACACCATTCTCTTCTTAATCGGCAACGTGTTCTTCTCATTACTGCTTTTGGATGTGTCGACAATAGATCTCTTCTTAATTGGCAAAGTGTGAGCTCCGTATATCTCTGAAGTGGATTTCTTTAGTCCCGGAGGTTTGTTCAATGAGCTGTTTCTTATTCTACTGGTGAGTACTGGTGTGCTACCCTCTATCGTATCCGTAGCGAGTTTTAAAAGCTCACGCGTCAAGTTACTCTTGCTTTTTGAAGTATTTAAATTTTTTGTAGGCGTTACTTCATTGAATGATCTGGATTTTCTAAATGAAGTGTTAGTTTTAGACACTACATTTCTTGAAGATGATTTGGATCGATCTGAAATACTTTCGCAATCTTCGTCGAATGTGTTGCCCGTTGTTTGAGTGATCAGTTGTGATTTATTTCTTGTATTGCCTTTCGCATCTTCTCCTGGTGTTTTACTGGATTGTGAAGTTGATTCTGAATTATTTTCATCTTCTTGATACTGTTGCTTACTGCATTCACCGGAGTGCATTCGTTTTCTAAGTTGATTTTCTAACCAGTTCTCCACATCATCGTTTATTAAACTAAATGACGTTTTTAAAGAATGCCCCCGACGTGCTTTAGGTTTTGGCACTGATGTGTTGCTTAAACTTTTAGCTTTTGGGTAAGCTCTAACCGCCGGTTTACCGATAAGTAAATCAAAAGAACTCTCAGCATTCGTGTCGATCAGACTGAATGCTTGCTGTGACTCGCTGAATAGTTCTTCGATTCCACTTATATTATTAAGGCCTACATCTCTTTCTCGGTGGAATATATTCCGAACTCCTTCGACTTCATTTAGGTCGTTTTTCGGTGAATGTGCTCGCATAGTTGCCTTGACACCGGATATGTTCAGCAAATCGTTACGAGGACTCTTGTTTCTAAACACATCTCTAACACCGGCGACGTTTCTGAGATCGTTCTTGGGTGATTTATTTTTCATTTGAGAACGTTGTAATGTTCTGAGACTTGTAACTCTAGTCAGGTCGTTTTCTGGTGAGGCCGCAAATAAATTCTTGATTTGCACGTCACTTAAGCGGTTCCTAGGTGATCTTGCAAATAACAATTTCACTCCGGCTACATCCGTCAAATCGTTTTTACAGTATTTCCTGTTCCTTGGCGTCCTCATCAATTTCCCAACTCCTCTAACGTCGCGAAGATCATTATCGGGTGTACTTTTCGCAAACAGACGCTTCAAGCCAATAAGATTAGGACTATTACTCGGTGTGCTTAAGGGGCTCACAAAAACTTCAGGTGTAAACGCATACGTTTGTTCTATTAATGAATCATCAGGCGCTCTCTCTGCTAGTGCAATGGTGTTCCTGGTTAGCTTCTTAGGAGGGGTCGCCTCGCCATCCAAAAGCTGCTTCCTAGAAAATTCGATCATGCTCTGCGATAGCTTTCGCTTCACTGGGCTGTTAAAAAGTTGCTTAACAATATCGGATTCGTTTAGATTGTCGATAATTGATCTTTTCGATTTTGGTTGCTTAGCTGTTGAATGTTTATTTTTCACTCCCTCTTGAATCAGTTTCACTGCACTCTTCGGGGTAGTGTCTCCATCGTCCTGACATAAATCTACTGTATTACTTTGATTAGGAGAAATATCTGATGGTTTTTGTGATCGTCTTAAAGAGGTTCTAGAGCCTTTTGTGACTGATTTGGAGATAACTGCACCACGTTTTCTTGGAGTGGACCATCTGGTACTGATGGTTTTCCTTGCTATCGGTATCCTTGCCACACCTTTTTTTGAATGTCGCAGTGTATTTAAGTTTGCAGTGCCATCCAATAGACTTTGGATTCTGAGCATCGGAGTTCCAAGCTCTTCAGGGCTGTTATGTTTCTCAGGAGTTGACAAACCAGTTTGTGGAGGGCTTCCTCCTGTGGCGGATCTCATCGATCTGGTAGTTCTGTCCACATTAGTCAAATCTGTCCTGCCTTTATATTTTCTGATACTCCTTACAGTTTCAGTAACAACTATTGGAGTAGATAAGGATTTAGTCTTTCTACCTTTCATGGGAACAATAAATGTATCATTATTTTGTGGTGACCGTGATGAGTTTCCAAAATTTTTATTCCACGAATTTTCTTTAGAATTATCAGATGATGTAGTAGTGTGGTATGACTGTCTAGTGCTGATTGCAGCTCTTGAACCACTTTTTGAGTTTAACTGTGATGGATACTCATTTGGTTCCCTGTTTAAGGTAAACGTTTCATTATCTAGAACATTTACAGGCGTAGATAAAGACTTCGAGCGTCTGTTTAAATTGTTTGAAATGGAGGCGTTACCAAGTGTTGTGTCGTGGCTCTGTGACCTCGCAGCTTCCAGAACAACAGTGCACTTTAACGGTGTGCTTGAGGCTAGCAGACTTCCAGCTCTTAAAGAACGCGTATTCCTCTCAGAGCTCGTTAGTGGAGTATTGATCTGCGCCATACTCATATCGGATACAGAATTGTAGATGGATTGGCCCGAGTCATTTGACACTAAGTCCACAATTGAGTAGGACTCCATTTTATGATTATGTAATGGCCGCGAGGTTATAGCTTTACTTTTATTTTCGGAAGATGCTCGACTAATCCAACTCTGATCAGACACTGTATCTTCACATGAGTTACTTATAGTATTATTTGAACTTTGTAGCACTTTTTGTAGCATCATGCTTCCCCGTAACGACTTTCTCGATCGTGGTGATTCAGGTGTTATTATCTGCTGTTCATCTTCAGTGTTCTTGGTAATTGTCGTCCCTAATGTCTTTTCCAGTATTTTACCGCTTCGCGAGTTAATTGGTTTTTGTGGCGATGGCGATTTCACTGGAGAACTATCGGAGTAGTACAAACTGATCTCATCCTCCGATGACTCTGAATGACTCTTTTGTGTGGAATCACTTATGGTTAGAACATCGGTCGTCTTGGAAACTTGGTTTTCCAAGTTACTGAGGTCAAACTTGATCGATTCTGCTTTCTTTGGATTTCTTTTCACGGCCGGATCTCTCAGTGCTGATTTCTTCGGATTGGTAAATATAGACGAGTGCCCGGATGTAGATGCAGACTCGTCGCTTTCCATTCTTGATGGCTGTTGAATGACCGAGTCTTGTAATTCTATTACCTTAAAAATGAAATGTTGACGTACAATTTTTCAGTATTAATTACTTACTCTAAGGTTTTCTTTGAGTATTGTGTAACACATTAAAACAGACCTATACCCAACTGAGACAGTTCATCGGTTGAAATTATGTTTTTTTTTTATATTCAACAAAAACATTGGTTTGATTAGTAATTTTAACTTGTAGCAAATCTTACACCTGCTCAAATAATGAGTATGTTTATAGAGAACCACATTGTACTCACTAGTACGAGACTTTTGTTGAGACATGATAATTATTTTATTGCATGAGATGAGTCAAGCAAGATGTTCACCTAATGGGAAGATACAGGCGCATTGCACCTTAATGTGCTCGTCGTTATGTAATAAAAGCTAGTAAGTCATTATCATTGTAACTTCACTAGCTGCAATGGCCTTTGAACCCTAACAAAGTAATATTAGCACACTGGTGTTTACCCGCGGAATCCGCGCTGCGCTGGTAGCTACCTAGATGTGTTTCGGCAGCAGTGATCTACTACCGTTAAACTGCCTATGCGAGTAAATGTAAAAAAGAAGGAAAACATATAATAAGATAAAGAAAATAAAAAGACGAATAATGGAAATAAAAGAAAAAGTTTTAAGCAAATTATAATAAGCTGCGATTGCTGATTGAGAGGTGATGCATGAAAAATAAGAACATGTAAAAATTATGGTCTAAGAATTAAATATTAAGGTCTAAGATTGAAAGAAAAGAATGAATAAAAATAAAGATATACTCTATCCTAAAACAAGCGGGAGAATGATTTAAAAAAAAAACTACCTATGCTTGGGATACAGTGTGAGTATGGTAGTAAAACGTCCAAGGAAAAATTGCCTATCTTCTATACTTATGAGGTTGTTACGATTAAATACTTTACCACATTACCCCTGTATTTTGTACCGAAACGTGGTAATGTTTATATATACTTGCTCACAGGAAAAATAGACAATAATTTCTAATGCCAAGATGTTCTTCAATAAGTAACTACCACCTTTAGTGAAGCATACTCGTCTTTTACTCAACACTGTATGTTGGGCATTGGCAGTCTATTACAGATAAAAAAAAACTTACTGATAAACTTTGGGACCTCTTGGTGGTGTTAAGAGATTTGTAAGCCGATGCAGAACTGGTTCTCTTTGTGACACTATTAATGGAAACGTTCCTAGCTTGTCTGCCGGATTTCCGCTGACTCTTCACAGGGCTGCGTTTCTTGACTGCAAAGCTAGGCCTCGTGACTCCGGCATCCTTTGGGCTTGTCTTGCGGGGCGTGTGACCCGTCATTAGCATTATTGCTGCTTGTTTTGTATGATCTAGTACAAATAAATTTATAATATAATGAATGACTCCTATTATTTCTTCTATTGGAAACAAGCACAATGAAAGAGCAACTAGGTCAGCTGTCGCGCCTTGTAATAGTCAATACGATGTTTATTATTATATGACAAAATAAATAATTAGTTAACATAAAATAACTTGTTGAACATACCAATTGTAGAGGGCGCTTCGATTTTGGTGACCTTCATTTTAAGGACACTCTGTGCTTTCTTCAACACTGTTAATCGCAATGGTGTGCTCTTCTTCGCAGATAGAGCGCGCCTCGGCGTGACCGCGATTCGGGATGGACTTTCCTTCACACTCTTCCTTGGGCTAGTCTTCCTCGATTCAATCCACAGTGTAGCTTTTGTAGTGTTTTGTAAATTCATCTGAGAAGTCCTGGGAGATTTGGCTTTGCTTCTGCTTTCTTCAGATTTGTCTGTTGACGTATCCATATCTGTGTCACTTTTCGATGTTCTGCGACGTCTTACGTTGGTTACTATCGATACGGATGGTGATGAAGCAGCTTCTGTAATGATAAATCTACATATAATGAAAATGGATTTCTTTGATTCGCCAATCATGTGACAACTAGTGAACGTGTCGACATAAGAACATGAGCATTTGACGCGTAATGATTTGTAGATTGTTAAAGGCTATTTGAATTTCACCCAAACATTTTCATTTCATTTTATTTATTGCGGTTGCTATGGAAAACCATAGAGGTCCCGAATAGATTTAAAATCTAAATTTTATATTACGGCTAGCAAAGCGGGCGGGGAGCAGGCGGTATTTAATGAAAGTTTCAAAACTGTATTAAAATTCTAGTGGAATCTCTCCATTCAGAGTAACAAAAAAGTTAATGTTTTAAGTAATATATATGTATATAATTTATTGATGGGATAGGTCCCCAAAACACTTTATTCAACGTAATGAGTAGGGTGTTCACCTGATGGTATGTGATACAACTATCCATAAAAATGTGGTGCTAGTTAGTATGATAAACGCTAACATTTGCCCATACTTTAGACACTTTAGATAAGATGGAAGTCTAATTACCCTAATTATTTTACTTGCTTACAGCATTGTTAATACCGAAATGCATTTGCACATTACTCTTTGGTAGCAGTGATAGGCGATCCATGAGTATCTGCACGGTCTCTGGAAACATTTTGTTTGAAAACAATACTCTCTTGCTTCTTAATTCATATAAATAATTGGACACCTCTGTTATTTAAAACATATTCAATGACAATTAAGTTATTTGTTCAAATTGATAATAATGATGAAAATATAATTTAACCTATTTTATTGGCTGTATCCCGCCTCTGCGGCTGCACGATGGCGACCTGCCGCGTACTGACCGCTCCTGAAATAATATTGACGTTAAAATAGTAGCTGATCACACATAAGACCAGCCATTCAGAAGCCATTATTTCATGTAATAACACATGCGTTTATCGTAACTTTAGGGAGACATATTTCCAGCAGTGGACATCTGCTGGCTGATATTGACGATGATGACGTGGGTAGTATTGATTTATAATAATTTTTCGTGCCTTAAAATATAATACTAGTGTATGTCTTATGTAAAAAATCTAAACCGAAAAAATACATCTTCATTAATGAAAACACAAAAAGAATATAGTTTTATTCTAGATTTATCTATGTAACTGCAAATATAAGATCTTTGATGTTATTAGCTGTACATCACTGGAGATCACCTAAAATAGAATACTTTAATAAGACTAAGCCTACTTAGGTGGTGCTATATAAATAACCTAACTTATTGATATAAGTAGACTGCATGTTATTTAGCGAGAGGTAATGTAGTATTAGTGCAATAGCTAATGACTACCGCCATGCAGACGAAGGCTGAGTATTTAGCCAACTTAAAAAGGGATCTCTTTTCCATGTATTGAAACTGCTTCCCGAAGGTAAAATAATCCTGGGAAAACGAACATACGGAAGACACTGCAGAAAATGGTTTTGATGATATAAGAGACTGGAAATATTTTAAATACTCCATATTTAAAAGAACGGCAGAGGATTGGAAAAGTTTCCTCTGACTACAATTTGAAAGTGGTATCACAAGATTGTATTATAAAATATCAGAAGCTTGTTTTGTTTTACCTGGTGTAGAGTTCCTGCAGGGTACGTTCGCGGTGCGAATTGGCGGCGCCTCAGATCGGCGCGCAGGCGCTCGAGCGCGCGCGCGCCTCACACGCTGCAGCACTGCTCACCGTATACCAATAAACAAATAAGTGCATCATTATACTCCTGCTTCATTCCTACATCCACAGCCTCAGTGCCATTGCATCAGAGCACTTCCCTTGTAACATAGAGATGTGCGGTTTAATAATTGTTATTGTTATGTATGTTTCACCTCCAATAGATGAATAATCCACTGAGCTATGGTCTTTTGCACCATTGCAGTTCACACACACGCACTCTCATGTCTATACACTATAAAGTATGTTAAAGTAGTTCATGCAGTTCTATAAGGAAAGCTCTTATATTGATTAATGTATATGTATGTGTTCCATTTTGGTTACAATAAAACATTTATCTATCTATAATATTTTTACTTACATTTTTACTTGGTTACCTATCAGAATAAATTTAATACAAACAAAATTGTTTATGTATGTAAATATACTACCATAACAAAATAGCTGTGATCCCCTATGTCAATTAATGAGAGCCAAAAGAGTGAGCATGCTTCACCATCTATGGCCATATTGTCAGTTAATAGTATTTGAAATTGAGATCAATAGTTAGACCATGGTAAAAAAAAAACAAACATCAAAATTAGACATGTCAAACTGTGGGCAAACACTCCTGTGTTTCTGAAGATGTTAAGCGCTTGAAAGACATATTGTCTTATAGATCATCTGATACTGGTTTTGTGGACCCAGATCCGTGGTCTGTTTGGGCAAACAGTATGTTTTGTTTTTTTCTATCTCTTCACTTGCTATACAAAGGTCATGGATATATACCGGGTGTGTGCGGACGTTGGCGGGTGTGGTGCGGGGTGGGGCGTGTGTACCGCCAGCGCAGCTCGCGCCCGCCCAATGTCACTACGTCGTCTTGTCGCAGAGGTGCAACGCTAACACTAGCGCCGTTCACCAGCGTCTCCCCAGAGCCCACATTGTGGATCACTGTCTATATATCAGTAAAAAGATAAGAAAATCATAGTTAATGTGTTTTTTCACGGTCAAAGCGTTGTTATGTAAACCTGATGGTGACACTCATCCCCTATACAATTTTGTTTAAAATAAATACAACACAAGTTCGTGATCATTAACATTTCAAAGTCTAATATTTTTCTTAACAAAAAAATTTGAGAAATAAATGTATGTAGGTTTCATTTTGTTAGCAAAATTTCATTTTTTAATGTATGGCCCAGATAGAACCTATATAACATTTGGAGAAGAGCAGAGCAGAAAACAGTTCTAGAAGTGTAGAAACAAGATTTCTACATATATTTCAAAACAAAACATTTTACTTATATATTTCCCTTCCAAGTTATTAAAAACTATTGCTTTTGGACTTGAACTATTATCTTAACATATGCAGTGAAGTTGTTACTTAACATCACCAATTGATATACCATTATTTCATGTTTACCCCATATATAAATTTAGAGTTTTAGTTGTGGTGTAAGTAAAAAAAAATTATAATACAAAAAACTGTTTTTTTTTAATTAAATTTAAGATTAATCATAAAAGCATGTAAAGTAATTATTTTTGACTTTATTTTTGTAATCTGATAACAATGTTTGATAGTATAATAATGGATACAAAAAATGTATATGCCCCAAAAAAAACTAACAAACCTCTCTCGAATGCACAACAATAGTAGCATGATGGGAGTCCACAGTAGGCAGCAAAATGCGTACATCACATGAAGGATCACTGCCTAACGTGACAAGCCCAGATGGAACGTCAAATTTTTTATTTTCGCGCCCTGCACGATCCAGCACTACAAGCCTTCCTCCTGACATACCTAAACAAATAGGAAATTATTTATGAAAAGTTTAATGTCATTTTTAATGTAGCTTCATTAAAATTTCAGGGATGAACACTACACCTAAGCTACATTATGTAAATTTATACAAATTTAATTTGCATATTTTAATAATGATTTTGGAAAAATACTTGGATAAAACAAGTTTTTATTAGTAGTGAATCAATATACAATTATAGATTAGTAGGGTTAACAATATAGATATGTACACTTCGTATTTAAAAATACAGATATTTACTTTTAGTCAGTTACGTTAACATCTATATTAGTTCTTTCTATTTTAATAGTTATAAAGTTTATACCCCAGAATATATGAATATTCTTAGTAACTAACCTTAAACTTTCATCCAAATACGCGTAAAGTTATATTTCAACTTCCGAGATTGTAAAATAAGCTTTAAAAAATAATTTTAAAATAAACCAATCAGATTTAAACAACAATGACAGACGAAACACAAAAACTAGAAAACAATAAAGTAACTTTCCCGCCGAAATATCTCGGATAACAACGCACTTAAGTAATTTAACAAATACCTTTTATAACAGGCAATTATATCAGAGAAAAGTTTTTATAAATATTCACACAACTAATTATTTAATATTACGACACAATAAAAATTACAAGGATATAATACGTTACAGAAAAAACAATTTCACCGGTGCTATAGTCTGTATACTCACCGTTGGTATCAGTTCAATTTAAAATCGCCGAATCATAAATCATGGTTAATTAGAACACATTCAAAATATACTGCTATTGACGATAACTTACAAACTTCCGAATATAATGCACGCAAACAATAATAAATAGTATCATGCTCCGTAATGGCGTACAAAATAATGGCGTCGTTTTTGCGTCGCTGTCGATGTCAAATTAGGTTTGTGTTAGCCATTTTGTAATAGTATGACACTGGTCTTTTAGCCACAACCCTAATATTTTTCATTTTATTATTCAGGGTAATATTTGATCGCCAAACTTTAGTTTGAAGAGAGCACCTAATGATGATGATGACAATATCAACGGATATACGTCTCTGATTCATCATCACCAGCCGACAGACGTCCATTGCTTAAAAAAGCCTTCCCCAAAAGATCTCCACATCGATCGGTCCTGCCGTCATTTCTGATTATGGTGTTCAGTGATTTTATTTCTATCAGTATATTTTATTATCTAATTAGCATTAGGAAAAAATATGAACTCTTTGTAAATACATAGCACAAATTATATAATTTTATGTGTGTTTTCTGAGAATTATCTCACTAATTAAAATATTTTTTTAGATATTACAAATCAATTTTATAATAAAAATTTCTATTTAAAAAGAAAGTATATCTCGTTTTAATTTTTACGTTTTCTTAAATTATTTATAAGTATAAATAATATTGTATTGTATTTAAATGGTTTATAAGAGAAATTGGTTTTATTTAATTTATACGTAATAATTAAAATCAATAAATAATTTTAATTTTTGGATCTGCTCCGTTTGAGCTAAATATGATAGTGCCAAACCTAACCTTTCATTATGCGCGATATACCTTTTGAAACGAAGGGAAATTTTTACTCTACATTTTAATAGATTACAATAAAAATTATATAATTATTATATTAAATAATAATTATATCTGGCGAAAAGTGGGTGTTTATTCACCTCTGCCTACCCCTACTGGGAAAAAGGCGTGATAATATATATATAAATATATACAATAAAAGACCAATAGTAAAGTTAACATAAAAACAATAATGTTTATACATACATACATATCACGCCTCGTTTCCAGTGGGGTAGGCAGAGACCACCTCTCTCCACTTGCTACGATTCTGGCACACATCTCTCGCTTCCTCCACTTTCATGAGCATCTTCATAATGTTTATGTGTTATTATTATGTTTTAGAAAAATGCCTAACAAAAATTTTAATGTGAAGAACACGCGTCACAGCTTATCATATATATAATATTTACATTAATCGATCCTGCACTGTTGACTTATAGCGGCTTTAAGCATTAGATGTTTTCAAAGCGATACAAATAAAAAGATTTTAAAAACAATATCTTGCACTTTTATACGCATTGTTCCGTTTGGTTCAATAGTTTGGACCCGAAACAATCATTATCATTATCAGCCGATAGACGGCTACTGCGTGACATAGGCCTCCCCAAATGATCTCCACATCGATCGATTGTACGCTGCCCGCATCCAACTGCTTCCCGCAGCCTTCACCAGACACTAAACAATAAAGTTAATGGTATGAAATCATTCATTGACAGTTCGGGTGTCATCGTATTCCGATAAAGATCAGAGTCGTCCCGAAGAAAAATAATTTCTCAAATCTGTTAATAGTGTCCACTAAAGTAACAACATTATAACATCCTTTAAAGATTTCAAGAACTCATATGCCCAGTTTTATCATCAATTATTATTAATCACGCTTAATAAATGTGTACGGTTACGTAGTACGGTTCTAGAATAAGTACTAAACTAAATTTTTATTCTTTGAAAGTGAAGTGTAGGAATCATTTGTACTTAGTCGCTATCTCCTGGCATTAAGAATAGGACTAATGTATTACTTGCCTATCGTACAAGGCGAATAAAAGGGTCCTCGGGTTTGTGGGCTTTGTATGTGAAGCTCAATAAGCGAGCCTTAAGAAAACAGCAAATGCACGGTGGTCTTGTATTTGCCATAGTACAGGGTGGGTGCTGAGAGCTTTGCCCTTCCATGAGATGTTTTAGCCAGAGTGGAGGGGGCACGGGTGCGTTCTATACGAGATTCCGGAGATTCTCCTAATGCACTGAGACCACCGAGGGGGTTTTAGTGGGTAGAAGACCCACATAAACTTGTCTTCCCCTAGAAGCAAGGAATCTTAAGTATCCACCCGCCATAAGAAAGGAAACATTTGTACTTATAGGTATACCAGCTGTACATCGCAGGCTTTGCTGGCTGTAATATAGTGTTAAATTTGAAATTTGGCAGAAATATTTCCGCTCGGCAACTCGTTGCATGCCTTTTTCCTTTAACACCCATACAATAATTCCCTTTGGAGAAGAAATTTTGTAAAATCCATTCATAGCTTACCTCTAAATCACAGAAGAAATATCTCTACTTAATTTGGAACGTTTACGTGTAATAGTTTCGAAGATCTCGTGATGAGTCAATGAATTTCTGAATATCTCCCATGTAGCGATAGATTAATAAACGTCTATTTTCGCAAGCGATTTGAGTTATCCTTTAGTGGTATTCGTAGGTATGGTTAATGCGTACTGATATAATATCTAGTAATGTTTAAATAAAAATCCATTTAAAGGAAACAAAACATTTATTTGTAACGCCTTATAACGACACAAAAACAAACAGAACTATAAACAATCGATCATCAAAAACTACTCACAGAATTGCATTGGCCTGCTAAGTTAATTTCTGAAACAAGATTTTCACAATAATTTTCATCATCAGTTGATGCTGCACATAACCTACCTAACATCTTTACAGGGATCGATGTCAAAGAAAATATGAGTTGAACGTTCATCTGATGGTAAATGATGCGCCTAAAGTGATACTAATAAAGATGACATTCAATGAAGCTATGTAGACTTCGTCGCTTTCTGGCGTAGTTTCCTCAGTTATTTCATTAACTACAACGCCCTTTGTATTGGACCATAGTAATGTTTATATAATAGTGCTTGGCGACAAAAATAGTCATCATGGTGGTGGTACCTACCTATCTTGAACTCTTACCAATATCAATATTTATCACCAGTAAAAGAAATTGATATGTATACTCACTGTCCTCAACAGGATCATAAGGTTGAAATAAATTTTGTTGTGATTTCTGCAATAAAAAAATAGACATCCAGATCAAGTCCAACATATTAGGGGTTAAAGACAAAATTTTTTTTCAAGTATATATTTTATTTTATGCGTTGGAACAATCGGTGCGGAGTTTTTGGGGTGGCCTATGTCCTCCAGCAGTGGACCTCTATTAGCCGATAATTTTAATGTTTACTAGCAAATGTCAAAGCCGATTAATCTTAGGAATTTTACATATTTTTTTGTATTATAGTGTTTTTGTAATACAGACTGGTTGTGTGCGCGGCATTCCTAATACTCATCAGCTTATCTTTGACCATTTTTAAATGAACAAAGAAACCTTGAAACATATTTTGATATTTCCCAAAAGCCACATTTTAAGAATATTAAAATTTTTCATATAAAAAGACGCCAACTGAGGAATAATTTTGACAAGTATAAGGGGGTGTAAAGGGTCCCGCATAACAACTTATGGGGTCCAAGCCAACCTTACATGCTTGTGGTGCACCCTGCTATTCAACAAACGAGGCTCTGGATCCCACCAACACGTATTGCACCAACGTGGTGGGAAATGGCCCATTCCCACCATATAAAATCCTACCCGATCGATGTGGGAATCTTTGGGAGAGGTCTGTGTCCAGCAGTGAACGTCTATCCTCTGATGATAATGATGATTTTGATAATGATTTCCTCGTGAAGATCGCAGGCAATTATTGGAAACACGAGAAATCAAATCGGTAGCACTGAAAATCGATTGGTAAGGCGTATGTTCATTAGAGTACGGTATTAGGCCGAGGTGATGATGCTGAATAATGATGTTTTGGTACAAATTACTAACCGTTAGAATTTTGTATCTGGGGCTACCGTCACCGCGCCTCTGGCATCGTTGTTTCCTCGTGGCGTTCAATTTGGCTTCGTTTCTACGAAAACAAATGTTCATACGAATTGTTCGTTGCGCTGGTCACGCGAAATGCCGTGCAAATGTACCGCGGCTTTATTGCTTACAGATTAGATCAAAAGTTAAAACAATCATGTGGTTAGATATCGTGGTATAGAAAGTTTTTTTAAAGTAAAAAATGTAGAGTATAGTATCCAATAATTTAATTTGTTTTGCAAAGCAAAACGCACAACAAAACAACGTACATATTTTTTATTTGACGAAACAATGGAAAGATCATGACCTTCAACCTGTTGGTACGCCTGACCATATAACGTTGAGTTAGTTACGATATATAACATCACTATATTGTGCTCATCAACCTTGAAACCCGTTACCCCAGAGATATCACTTGCTACAGCGCCTTTTAAACCGGAACACGAGAATGTTTGCACATTATGTTTGACGGCAGAAATAGGAGGTGCGGTGATACGTAATTAGATCTTCGGTAATAGAACCACGAACTTAGTGTTGACACCCTTTTGAGTTGAGAAGAGAAGATTACTTAAAAAAAAAATAGAGAAAAACTTAAATAATATATGAATCGTTATTGACTATTCTCACCTTATGCGATACCGTCTCAGTCCTTTCATGAGTCTGATTGCCGGTTTGGTGCTGTCATCGGAACGAGTGCGATCATCGCTCATTCTTGGACTTTTCTTTAAACAAAATATTTAAAAGTTATCAATAAATTCTCTTTGAATTAAACACGTCTAAGGAAGCAATCAGATGGGTTAAAAGGTATTAATACATATGTGATTTAATATTTTCATACAATGAAGTGATTGTCTTTATCGCATTCAGACATGATTATTCTCTATTGCGATACGATGGCTTCTCTTGCATGGGGAAAGTCAACGCCTATTTATCCACCACTTTTGTTAAGTATAGATTGGCGGACACCTACGAAAACTGTCGTTCATGGAACATGTTGGATTTTTCGTAATGTTTCCCTCAATGGAGATAGGGTCCCACGCCTGAGAAGCTACATTGTGTAATTTCTACAGCACTTAGAAGCTGAACTGTCATTTCTTTTATATTCGATAGCTTTTTAACATTATTCATTTGAAAAGTGTTTGTTTTAATATTCTGTACATATTATACAACTACGTAAAATATTGTTGTGAGATAAGATAGTTATATTTATAGAAATTTACCTGACGTTTCCACAAATAGTAATCTGGCCTTTTGACCTTATGCCCTGCAAAAAAAAAAAATATTATCATCATAATTTCAGGCTATTGTCGCTACTACTGGACATAAGCTTCACCAATGGATTTCAATCGCGATCGGTCCAATACACATGTAGTACGTTCATCTGGCAGCAAGAAACGACTAATCGCTGGACGTAAGTTAAATTCTATTATTCTTTTTCTCAAATATGATATAAATAGGTCTCTTTTTGAATAAATGTTATAAGTGATAATGTGATTACAATTCTTCTTCTTCTTCTTCCTCCTGCCCTTTTCCTAGTTAAGTGGGGTCAGCACAGTAAGTACTTCTCTTCCATACTTTTCTGTCATCATATCTGAATTCACACTTTTCTGACACATGTCATGTTTCACACAATCCATCCACAAAAAAGAATACAGTTATTTTACTCAATTTCTGTATCTATATTTCATTGTTATGGCCGTTCAGATTATTATATCGATGCATAGACAGAAACACCTACCTCTCAGCGAGTTTTGTTTGATCTTCGAAGTGCAAAACCCACTATACTTCTGATGATTCTGTAAAAATTACCCATTCATATAAATTACAGTTTCTAGAATCTTAAAGTAAATATAAGTAAATCTTTTACAGTTCTAGTGCACATTGAATTAACATAGATATGTCAAGCGCATGAGTACGTTGTAAGTAATTGTTACAAAGTTGTAATAATTTAGATTTAAAATAACTAATTAAATCTCCACAGGAGGCTATTATTTGTGAATTATGTAGTAGACTTTTTTGGGATGGTTATGGTTTGTACAAAGAAGTTATTAGACTACTAAAAAAAAGGTACATATAGTCATAAGCCTTGATCAAAAGATAATAGAATTTTATGTTGTTTTAAATCAGTAATATATAGTAGTCTAATAATACTGTTTTAAGCAGTCAATGTAATAAAAGCCATGAACTGTGTATAGTTTAAAACATAGTGATTATCAAACTTAGACACTTTACGTCTTGTATTATTTTTGAAACAATTTGTGGCAATCTCACAAAAGCAGGAACTATCTTATCAAACCAATCCAGACCTTAAACACTTCGCCAGGACTAAGAATACATTAAACTAGTTTTTTCTTTCTTCACTAGAATTATGTTCAAAATTAAATAGATTAAAGACAATTGATATCTTAGTACTAATGTTTATAATGAATTGAACATAAACTACGTTTCTTCTGTGCTTATTGTAAAATTCAAATTTCTTATTCAATGGTTTTTTTTGGGCATGATCTTGTGGCATTGTTATTAGGTAACCATTGTGTGTGCATGCGCAGCTCTTTCTCTCCACACCGCGAGACCTGCGAGAGAGGGACGCGGCGGGAGGAGGGAGCACTCGACCGGTGTCACAACACGCGACAGTTTGTTCCAACTGACTGACTACCCGTCGCCGCGATTACCTGCATTGTATAATCTCTACAATCTGTAATCTAGATGCATTGAGGATTGAAGCATTAAATAAGCTAGGAAATTTCGGAAGAAGATAAATATTTACCTTAAGTATCACAAGTTAGTCTACTGATATATATTTTATATATAAACATTTCATTCATATTGTTATTTTCGTTCAAGTTTTGCTGATAGTAAGGTCACAGTTGTCGGTATATATACGTTGGCTTATTGTACTTTTATAGTGCATTGACGAACCACTAGCCAAGTAAAACAGAAGCAGCCGAAATTCTTTTCTATATTTTTTAATGAATATACAAATATATACAAATAGGAGATGAGTTTTAAAGTAAATAAAATAAATCCTTATAATAGCCTTACTTCGCACTATAACCTTATTTACATACATACATATATATCACGCCTCGTTCCCAGCGGGGTAGGCAGAGACCACCTCTCTCCACCTGCTACAATCCTGGCACACCTCTCTCGCTTCCTCCACTTTCATAAGCGTCTTCATGCACGCTCGTCGGTTGCGTGTGCTTTTGATCCGGCCTTTCTTTAGGACATCTCCGATTTGATCGGAGTATGTCCGTCTAGGTCGACCTGCACCGATTTTTCCAATCATTCTTACCATGTATATTTCTTCCGTTAATCTTCTTTCATCCATTCTTTCGACATGGCCGAACCATCTAAGCATCCCTTTCTCTATCCTTGTCACTACATCTTCAACCACGCCGCACCGCTTCCTTATCACACTGTTCCTCACTTTGTCCATCCGTTTCACTCCAGTTATACTTCTCAGGCTTCTCATCTCCACAGCATTAATATTACTTTCATGTTTCTTCTGCCATACCCAACATTCACTACCATACATCAGTATGGGGACCAACACGCCTCTATGCACAGCCAGTCGTGCTCTTTGTGAGACGTTCCGGTTATTCATAAAGTTATGAAGTGCCCCATTGACTTGATTCCCTTTTAAAACTCTTCTTTCAATATCATCATCACACTTGCCATCTCTCGTAAACTGTGAACCCAGATATACAAATTCTTTCACTTGTTCCACTTTTTGTCCCTCAATCATAATGTCACAGTTTGTCATACATTCTTCTCTTTCAAAAACCATTACTTTCGTCTTGTTTACATTCACTTTCATTCCTTTGCTTGTTAAAGCTCCATGCACCATGTCGACCATCGCTTGCAACTCCCTCTCCGATGATGATAATAAAACTTGATCATCAGCGTATAGGAGGCACTTGACGGTCAACTCATTCATTCTTAGTCCATAAGAACTATCTTTCAAATCTTTCAAGCAATTATCTAAAAATAGGTTAAACAGCCACGGCGAGGCCACACATCCCTGTCTAACACCCTTCTGGATGCTAAACCAGTCTGAGTAAGCTCCGTTTATCCTGACACAAGCACTAGAACCCTCATAAAGTGATTTCAATGCTCGTATCAGCGTGCTGTTTACCCCCATAAGCAGACAATATGGACCACAATTCGTTCCTCACCACTCATAGGCTTTTTCCAAATCTACGAAAGCGCAATAGACCTTTTGGCTATGTGCCAAACATTTTTCGGTTATGCTACGTAAAGACCTGGTCCATGCATCCCATTCCACTTCTAAATCCTGCTTGTACATCCCAAATTTTCTCTTCAGTTTCATTCATCACTCTTCTAATCAGTATCTTTGCATACAGTTTGCCGACGACGCTCAGTAAGCTAATGCCACGATAGTTTTTACAGTCTTGCTGTGACCCTTTTCCTTTATATACCGGAACGATTACGCCTTTGCACCAGTCATCTGGCACTTTGCCGCTCCTCCAACAAAGATTGAAAAGGTAGTACAGCTGACTAGCTACCACGCCCTGTCCAGCTCTCAGCATCTCGACCGTAATCCTATCATATCCTGCAGCCTTACCCAACTTCATACTATTCATTGTATCTAAAATCTCTTTCATACTAATGTTATTTTCATCCCAACTCTCAGTTTGACCCCTGCCGGGGTTTGGCACATGCATATCCTCTTTCTCGAATAAACTTTCAAAATATTCCCTCCACCTTTTTAGGATACATTCTTCACCTGCCACAAAGCTTCCATTCTGGTTCCTGATTTCGCCATGTGAGCTTGTATTATTAGCTCTGGCTATTCTTATGGCCTTCCAGAAAAACTTAATGTTCGTCCGGAAGTCCTCAGATAACCTTACAAATTCATCTCTATCATTCATTTTCTTTCTTTCCACCACTTCCTTTGTTACGGTCTTACGTCTTTTATACTCATTCTTCGCATTTTGTACATCCTCTATCGTTGCCTTGTCCATTCTATGATTGGCTTTTGCTGCCAACCAATCCTGCCATGCTTTCCTCTTTTCAGATACCGCCTTCCGAATTTTTGCACTTAGTCTTCAACATACTTCCTTTTCTTCTCTTGCTCACACCACATACATCAGTGGCCGCATTCACACCTCCATCCTTGATCGACTTCCATAACTCTTCAACCTCACACATTCCTTCTAATCTGTCAAACTTATCAGTCAATTTACTCTTATACTTCTCTCTCATTTCATCATCTTGCAAAACCTCGACTTTCACTCTTTCTAGCACACTAATGGGTTCCCGAACATGATGCCGCCATCGCCTAAAGATCCCCCTTATTCGGCATAAAACCAGGAAGTGATCAGTGTCGATGGCAGTGCCACGGTTCACCCTGGTGTCTAACACTTTTTTTCTTAATCTCTTATCGACCATTAAAAAATCAATCATACTTTCCTGGTTTCCTTCTTTTCTTGTGTACCTGTGGATCTTTTTGTGCTCAAACATTGTGTTTGTTACCACAAGATTCCACTCAAGCAGATTCTTTCCATTTTCATTCACTCTTTCATCACCGAATTTCCCTAACACAGTTTCATATCCATCACGCTGCACTCCAACCCATCCATTAAAATCTCCAAGCATTACAATTCTTTCATTACGCTTACATTCATTCAGAATTCTTATTTATAAGAATTATCCTTATCATCCTTATTTATAATCGGATTATTTAAGTATGTACTTCATACATTTACCAAAGAATTCACATAAATTCATTATAGTTGAATAAAATATACACCACCACAAACTACCATTAACTACCACTAGTAACACCAGCACCTACTTACTAACACTACTAAGTTTGGTAAGTGCACAAACCACTAGAGCTGGACATAGACACTTTGTGATCTTTGAAGAGATGATCTCGTTGTATTGCCTTTGTGACTGAAATGGGAAATTGAAGGTTTAAAATAAATATTTTACTCCTCAATTAATAACAAAAAAAGAGAGTAGCGGTATAAGAAGTTACCTATGTATAATCTGTAGTAGTCTTTAATACCTAGTAGTATACCTATCACCATACATTTTCTTAAACAATTTTTTTCTCACAGATAAACTAGACTATTGACTAACTAGGCACTGGTAGGAACTGGAATTGGATACAGCGGAGGGGAAGACCGAAGTAGCGTGGTGGTTGGACGGCTAGGTGTGGTTGACAAAAGATATGATAAGAAAAGAAAGCGATATGCCAAACAGAGCGAAATTGAGTGAAAGAAGTAAGAAAGCAGACCCTGTACCTGTGACCTTGTGCAGACAGGACATATATGCTAAGAAGAAGAATGACTGGTGGGAAATCAGGATCGTTTTGTATATACTTGCGTATTTACTGGTCTAATGAAAAATTAAAGTACACATTGCATATCATCATCACTGTCCCATGTATCATCAACCAAATAAACTTCCTAATATTGTCGTCTATATATAACAGAAATAATTTTTTTCCTACTCAATATCTAGATTTTTTCTTATAATGAAATATTTATCTTTAACATTCGGCTGGGTATTCCAAGAAGAGTTTAAGAGTTTCGTTTACGTTTATCCTCCAGAATGATGCATGTTCATAATAGTTTAAAAGCTAGAATAAGGCAGTTACTCTCGTAATGTTTTCCTTCACCGGAAGCTCAAGACCAGTGGGGATCGAACCTGCGCCTGCTCGCACCGCATCGTGCACATCCGCCTGGACGGCTCAATGTTTCTACTCATTAATGTAAATATGTTTGTGCTTCTTACCTCCATGAGATATCTCGAAGGTGACATGACGTCATGGCAGCCTGATAATAATGGATTATTATTAGGAAGTTATTAATAATAAGTATATAAAACGGCTTGAATATTATACTACAACAAAAATGATTGGTGGTATGTCTTTGTTCTCGAAGACTGTCTAGGTACCACCGCAGCTCATATCTCTGCCGTCAAACAGTATGGTGCGAATATTACTGTGTTACGGTTTGAAGGGTGTTGTAGCTAGTGAGATTATCGGGGTAACTTAACATCTTAAATCTAAGGCGACGAGCACCATGGGTTGCTGTGTATATCAACTTTTTTTTTATACTACGAAGCGACGTTATCGTTACGACGATCCTAACTAGCATCACATTGTTATGGGCAGTCATATTACCATCAGGTCTTCATCTCGTCGCTTCATTGAAAAAAAATGTATAATGTATAAGATACTTTATTAATCAGAAATAAAATTGTGTTAACGATCTTTGGATTAATTTTTTTTTATGATACCAGAGACTTAAAGAATCGTAAGTTAATTAGTGGGTATGTAGAATATATAGAATAATATTGTAATAAATTAACTAATTCATTACAAGAGATGTAAGTCCAGCACTGGACATTCATCAGATGAAATATTGATGATGATGATGAATAAATATACTTACAAGGTATAACTTGCGTACGACTCTTAAATTTTACCAGTCTCCCTTCCGTGCACATGGACTTCTCGCAAGTTTTAGAACCTTTTGTCTTTTTCGCGGGAGTTTTAACATTCACTTTCTTCTTCTCAAAAGGAAAAAAGCCTTTCGTTCGCGTGCTAACATCTTTGAATCTCGTTTTCTCCGTTGTTGTTCCCTGATTTGCCTTTTTCACTTTGGGCTCTTTGGGCGGTGGTTTCTCCACGGGTGATGATTTCTCTTTAGTTACTTGTTTATCTTTTAGGGCAAGTTTGTAGCACACTTTGCATATTTTAGCTGGTTTCGGTGGCTCGTCGCAGTATTCGACGGTGACTCGACTGCAGACCGTGCGAGTCGGTATAATAGCGTTGTTCTCATCGCTTGTGAAATCGCTGAACAGCGCTTCATTGTCCAGTGCTTCGTACCGTTTCAAAAATTTCTCTTCCTTGTCACTCTCTATATCCATTAATGTATTTTTTTCAATATATATTGCCTTAATTATTCATAAATATAATTTTCTAATAATTCGTTTCAATTTCACACAACGTTTAATAACAACGAGACAGTGGATTGATGTGCGCTAGCTCAGAACATTCAGGCTCTCATAAGCTAACAGCCTGAACACAGAAATGCTGTTATGACGACAGATTCACAAATTGACGGTGATATCTAGCCAAGCGATAACGAAAAACTGGTACCACCGACCAAGCTCCACATGTGGCCCCGGAATCACACCAGGACAAAACGGAAAATAATAACCACAAAGGTAGTTAAGAGTTTATCAATAATTAATCTAAACTAAAATTTTATTCACTTTTTACTTTCTTGTTCGGAATATAACAGGTTCAGATTACTCTGAAGTAAAATTTATAACTCCTATTTTGAAAAAATACCAATAGGAAATTAGGTCACCAAAAGTCGTCCAATATTTAATATTTTCAGCAATTACAGATTAAGGTTTCTAGAATTAGTGCTTAGGATTTAAATTGTATAACAAATTCTAAGATAGTTTGCATTCAATCAACTTCAATAACCGAAATCAAGAAAAATCGAATCGACGATTCATCTATTACCATTATAGATATAGATATAGAAGATTATAGATAATAGATTATAGAAGACTAATATAGAAATATATGTTTGGACTTACTTTTGAAACTTCTACTCTTCACCTCAGTACTGCGATAGCAACTTGTGTCGTGGCATTGCGTCGCGCAAGTGCATATAGGGCACCTAATCTCTACGGCTACATCTAAAACACAATGTGAGATATATTATTTTAATTATGTATGTAAGCAATTTTATATTAATACTTTGAATTCTTTTGTTACACTCCATATTCTATTATACTTACAATTGTATTAATTAACCACGTCTTAAATTGACTAAAACAAAGCTATATAGGCATTAAGTTTAAACTTTATTTGTATAATTATATCTACCTTATCATAATTTTACTATTATTCCTGTAGTGAAGAGCAATTAACAAGTACCGAACGGTACTTTTTTATACCTTCATAAAAAAGCTGTAGTATAATATAAAAGGCAGTTGTTAAATTGTTTACTATTAAATACATCCACAGTGTCTACATAGTTCACCCGATGGCGCTCTAAAAAGTGGTGATTTTTAAGACGATACAATTTCATTGACTACAGCGCCCTTTAAACCGAAAAACAGTAAATTTTGTTACTGTTAACAGAAAAAAATAGTTCCTGCGATGGCATTTCGCTTTCGAAGTCCGTGAACTTTAAGACCATTCAGGCTCTTGCAAGTAGAAGCGAAAGCAGGGTTACCGTAGAAAATGATGCTATTATTTCGCCATAGTGCTAGATTGTCCGACCAATGTCCAATTTTTTTTTTAATTCAATTAAGTGACGGGACATGCGGCGCCTTTAATTTACTGCTGGTAGGTCTCTGTTGCTAGAGACCGTCTAGGTAAGTCACATCACACATCTGACTCTCAGTTTCTCAGTCTATATCAGGGGTGCAATGTGGTGCAATATATATCATCCTAATTATCGCCACATTGTTATGGGCAGGTATTAATTACCATCAGATGAACGTCCCGATCCACGCTTCGATTCATCAATAAAAAAAATTTAACACCCTAGGCTCAGGCTAAATTATAGATTACATCAAAAGGTTTCGTAACTTACCACAAGTCTCAGGTTTTTCTTTAACCGCAGGTTTACATATATCCTTGCGCTGGTTACGTTCATTCTTTTGTTTCCGCGGAGGCTGTTTAAGGCAATCATTTGAATCCTTTTTTTTATAAGGTGGCACCTTTTCTGGAGGTACCAAACAGGATTCGTCCTCCTCGAACTGGGGATAGTTGCATGGTGCTGATTTATGGCGAATCCTCGTAATATTGTCAGAGGAAAGACTTTTCGGTTTCGAACGGAAACTTTCCATCGATGAACTTCGGAGTCTTGCTTTCGAAGAGCGATTGTCGCTTAAGGATGGTTTCAGTATAGAACCTCTTTCGTCGTGTGACGATCGTCTCCTGTATTTCTTCACTTCCGCCTTGCATTTCTTTTCAGTCATTTCGGAAGAGTCCTTTTGCTTCGACGGTCGGATGTTGCACGAAGGCCGGGATTTTATTCCCGGCGGCAGTTTTTCCGCGGGCTTTAGTACTGATTTTTGCTTCGTACAGCTAGAGTCTAATGGTTTTTTACACTTGTGTGTTGATATTACGTTATCCATATTTTCATTTTTATCTTCCGAGTCGTAGTCAGCGCACGACGGCACTGGGGGTGGCGGTGGCGGTAATAAAGTCGTAGAACAGCCGCAGTCCCTGTATACAATACATGTTATATTTATGTTGATACACTTTATCTCATTTACTGATGATACGAGTATAAGATTATTATTATTTAATTAATAGGTATCATTGTACGCTATTTATCTTTGACGAAAGGCGAAACGGTAAATCATAACGCTATTTTAGTTTTCGTTAAGTCTATGTAGATCTATTTATTAATTTTAATTTTTATAGGATAATGCTGACTTCAGGAACGTTGGGAAGATAAGAAAGGATCAGAGGTAGTCATAAGACGTGAGGGAAATTAGAAAGCGCAGTAATTAAAACAATACTAATTCATCTAAATAACTTACTGGGTCAATTTCGGTTTAGCTTCTATAATTCGTGTTTCTGAAATTGTAAAAAAAAATTAAAAAAAAATTGTTACAACAGTTTTGAAGAACTGAAATTATATTTACGTACTGTATTTAATAGTGGGCGGACAGATTTGTACGGGGTGGTCATCGCATCGTCGCGGCTTTGGTGGTGAACATGAGGATTCGCTGTAATAAAATAATTGCTCGTAATCACATTATCTATATACATAATATATTTCCACCTACGTAGAGACTTGTCACGGTATCTTTGTAATCATAATACTTACGGACTTGATATTTGGTAGGAATATTACTTTTATTGATTATTGGTCAGTTAAGAACGTATTTTACTAAATTCCTTCCCCAAGAGCGAGTTGCAGGAGTGTTAATGAGAGAAAGGAGGCCCGAGGGACTGTGGTGGTTGTGGCGGGGCAAGGATATTTCTGATAATTCAAATTTAATTCTATAGTAGGTCCAGCAAATCGAGCACAGCTAGTAATTATATTAACTAATAATGTATATGTGCATTGTTTTATAGTTAATTTATAGAATCATTAACCAAACAATGCTGATTGTTAGCGAAATCTATAGAAAGATCTAGAATAACGAAGCTATCATAATTTACATGAATAAAAATATAACACGACGAACCAAAGTAAGTATTTCGTCTACTTATAACAATGTTACGTTAGTTGATATACACAGCACCACATTGTGTCCGTCGCCTTAACACAAGATGTTAGGTCTCGTTACCAGAGTAATATCACTAACTATAACTCTCTTAAAACTGGAACACACGAATGTTTGTTCAATAGCGCTCAGCGGCAGGAATAGGAACTGCGGTGGTATCTATATTACATAGACGGTCAACAGAGATCTACCACCTATAAATACTATCTAAGTCAATATTAAATATACTTACATGGTTTTTATTTTAGAACTAACAGTAACTCGTTTGTCGCACTCTGAAATTATAATAATACAGTACAATATTTAGAAATATTTATTTAAACTAAACTGCTACGTTACTTATGTGGATCGAGTCAAAATAACCTAGAATAAAGCGCGCGGTGACTCCGGCCCGTCGCTTTCATATTGATAGGGCCGGACCCTTGATAGGGTAGGCCTGTTGAGCTCCAACAGTGGGGACGTAAATTGGCTGTTGTGAAGAATTGGTTCAATACGAGTTTTTTTTCTTACATCACCACATACATTTATCATCTTAAAGTTGATAGTAAGCAGTTTAGATGGTGAATAAGGTGTAATATTGTACTATTTATAAAAATAATGTACTGTTGTCGTAATTTTACTAGACCTTTAATTGATTGATCTGAAGTTAGGTTGAAGAGTAAAGTATTAGGTCCTTACATATGAAATTAGTGTTGACCACTGATTCAAATTTATAAGTTTATTAAGCTGATAGTTTAATAAACAGTCATTCATTTGCTTTTCATCATTATATTTTCTTTGGCGCCGTTCATTACCGCACAATAGAAAATATGAAATATCAGTAAATTTACTAGTACGAGTTCTACCGTGGCACCAGTGCTGCAGAAACAGCGCGAAGGATTAATGATGTGTACGGCGCTGGTGTCGCGAAAGAAAGCACGGTACGTTTTTGGTTTCAAAATTTTCGTTCTGGAAATTTCGACCTTCAGAACCAAACCGGTGGACGGCCGGAGACCAAAGTGGAAAATGAAGAGTTAAAAGCTATTGTGGAAGCGGATTCACCACAAAGCACTTCAGAGATAGCTGCAGGCTTCGGGGTAAGTGACAAAACTGTATTAATCCAATCCAATCCAATCCAATCAGCCGGAAGACGTCCACTGCTGGACAAAGGCCTCCCCCAAAGATTTCCACTTAGACCGGTCCAGGGCCACCCGCATCCAATGGTTGCCAGCGACCTTGACCAGGTCGTCGGTCCACCTTGTGGGGGGTCTGCCCACGCTACGTCTTCCGGTACGTGGCCGCCACTCGAGAACCTTTCTGCCCCAACGGCCGTCGGTTCTGCGAGCTATGTGCCCTGCCCATTGCCACTTTGCGACGGCGACCCTTCGAGCTATGTCGGTGACCTTGGTTCTCCTGCGGATCTCCTCATTTCTGATTCGATCTCGCAGGGAAACTCCGAGCATAGCTCGCTCCATCGCCCTCTCGGCAATCTTAATCTTGCGGACAAGGCCCACAGTAAGCGGCCACGTTTCTGCTCCGTATGTCATCGCTGGCAACACACACTGGTCAAAGACTTTTGTCTTGAGACACTGCGGTATATTGGACGAGAAGATATGTCTTAGCTTCCCGAATGCTGCCCATCCGAGTTGGATTCGACGAGAGATCTCTTTCTTGAAGTTGGACCTACCTAGTTGGATTGTATGTCCGAGGTAGACATATCTGTCAACAACTTCAAGTGTAGAGCTTCCAACTGTTACTGGAGTGGGTACAATATGGACATTTGCCATGATTTTGGTCTTGTCCATATTCATTTTAAGACCCACTCGTTGTGAAACTCTACAAAGATCATCGAGCATTGTGTTGATGTCCTCCATGGTCTTAGCCAAAACCACGATATCGTCGGCAAATCTAAGGTGCGTGATGTACTCGCCGTTTTTTTTTATATTCTTGTTGTAGACAGGGCTGCAAGCTACAGCGGCTCTTACAGCTCATCTGACACTGGGCTCGTGGACTCGGATCCACGGCCTGAGTTTCTATAAACTAAAATGCGCTACGCGGGATGTAGCTGTCTGGGGGATGATTGTATGTGTCTGGTTCTTGTAGTACTTTATCTGGCGATTCTACTCGGTCGTCGAGGCCGGGCGCGGGCCCGTTCCCTGACTACCTTCGCCTGTATCGGAATTTCTGGGCGGTGAGGGCCGCCCACGATCGCGGGTGTACTTAGTGTACGCGGTGTGTGAGTAGCTGCGGCGCCGCGTTCTGAAGCGAGGGCGGCGTGATGATGATATTCGGAGCGTGTTGGTGGTGTCCGAAGTGTGTGTGGTTACGTCGGTGTTGTCGGTGATTGTGGGCGTGTGTGTGGTTTGCGGGACCCCTTGGGATGTCGGAATAAGCGCGTGCCGCGGTCTGCGCTTTTTCGTCCTGGGATTCGGAGGTAGCTCGTAGTTGGCCGCGCTGGCCACCAGAGGGTTGGGATGAGTTGCCGCCTTGGCAAAGTAGGTCGCGGAGCACTCTCTGAAGTGCTCCTTGATCGTTGGGAGTTTAAGGTCGCTGTGGATGTCCACATTGCGCTGGTACCATTCGGCACCAGTCGCGGTGCGGGTGAAACGGTTCTGGAGGGTCTGTAGAGGTTTGAGACGGTCTTCGGGCGAATGGGCGAAGACAACGCTTGCGTAAGACATTATAGGTCTTACGCATACCTTGTAAAGGTGAAGCTTGTGTCTGAGAGAGAGCTTACTCTTCTTACACAGCAGGGGGTATAGCTTGCCCAGTACTTGGGCCGCTTTCTTTCTCGCCTCACGGATGTGGGCGATGAAATTGAGTCTGGAGTCGAGCGTGACGCCGAGGTATTTGACCGATTTCTTCCATGGGATGGACTGGCCGAAGAGAGAGATTTGACCGAGTTCATGGCCGCGTTTTTTCGCCAACTTGACAAGCGTCGATGGCTTTCGGTGGGTGAAGTGAATGGCTTCACTTTTCTCCGGGTTTACGTCGATTCGCCACGTCCGGAACCACTCGCCTAGGCGGGTGGTCGCGTTCTGAAGGCGCATCGTTATAAGACCCGGATATCTGCCGGAGTGATAGAGAGCGGTGTCGTCCGCGAAAAGGGCCATCCTGACAAAGGGGTCTCTAGGTATGTCGCTCGTGTAGAGCGAGAAGAGTAGCGGGGAAAGGCAAGAGCCTTGGGGGACGCCGGCTTTGATCGGCCGGGGCGAGGAGAGAGCGTACTCGGCGCGAAAGCGGAATGAACGATTCGAGAGGAAGTCTCGAATGACGGTGACTAGACGGTCTGGCACTTTTTGAGTGTAAAGCTTGTATAACAAGCCTTCGTGCCAGACTTTGTCAAACGCCTTGGCGACATCAAATAGGACGGCGCAGGTGTCGATCGTAAATTTGTGCTCCAGACCGACCAGGATGTGCTCGGTCAGTCGGTGCACTTGGTGAACGCAAGAGTGGTTGCTCCTGAAACCGAACTGTTCGTCGGGGAGGAGGTTGTTCTCTGCGGCGAAATGGCTCAGACGCTCTAGGATGATGCGCTCGTACAGTTTGCCCAAGGTGTTCAGTAGGCTGATCGGACGGTAGCTGTTTGGTAGGTTTCTCGGCTTTCCGGGCTTCGGAATGCCTATCACTACGGCCTCTTTCCAGGCGTCTGGAAAGGAGCAGTCGGCTAGCAGGGCGTTGAATATGGCCACTAGCAGACCGACGATCGGGGGCGGGAGACCTTTCACAACTCTATTGGAGATGTTGTCGGGTCCCGGGGCTGATCTGGTTTTCAGCCTCTTTATGATGTCAACGACCTCACCGGGGGAGACCGGTTTTAGTGGAGGACCCTCTGGTGGGAGAGTTGCCCTACGGCGCACCTCGTCCTCGACCAACTTAAGGTGATCGGGGTCCACTGGTGCGGTAGAGGGAGTGCATTGGCTCTCTAGACTGTCGGCGAGACAATCCGCTTTTTCGGCATCCTCCGACGCAAGGGAGGAACCATCGCTCATTACAAGGGGAGGCATGCGGGCCATGTTCTCCGCTTTGAGACTGCGAGCCAAACGCCAAAAGTTGGCGCTCGAAGGCTCTATGTCGCAAAGCAGGTTGTCCCATCTGTCGGATCTGAGTTCGGATATGCGCACTTTTACCTGCCTTTGAAGGCGGCGCAGTTTTATCCTGAGTTCCTCGGATCTGTATCGTGAATAGAGTCTCATTGTGGCGTTTTTCGCTCTTATCAGCCGACGAATATCCGCCGGGAAGGATCCGAGCAGGTAGTCCGACTCGGGTACCGTTCTCGATGATTCCTCGACGGCTGCGGCGATGTGCTTTGTTAGCGAGTCGATCGCTCGGTTTGCAGCGCCGAGCGAGTCGATCGTATCGGGGATTCCGTCTAGATGCTGGGGGTTCGCGGCCTTGAGTTTGACCTCGAGGCTGCGCCAGTTGACGATGGTTTTGGTCAGAGGGACCTCACCAGCGGGCCGGCCCAGCTTCATAAGAACCGGGCGGTGGTCGGATCTGAGATCGTCTATGGTCTCGATCGAGTGCAGCGGGATTGTGACATTGTTGAACAACGCAATGTCTAATGTAGATGAGTTATGAGACGCGACGGTAGGGTACCGCGTCGGGGTTTGCGGAGCTACAATGTTAAACTTGAGCTTATCCGCAAGATTGGAGAGGATTTTACCATTCCGGTTTGACTTGTTCGGGTCCCAGGTGCTATGCCTGCTGTTGAGATCGCCAGCGAGGATAACAGCCGGGCCTAGGTCGAGAAGGGTTCTTATGTCTGTTTCCCGCAATTCTTTTGTCGGGGACAGATAGACGGACGCTAGGACGATCGGTTGATGACCGGTGAGGGAGATTTTACACGCCGAGACTTCTATTTTGGCGAGGGTTGGACTAACAAGTGGTACGCAGTGCAAGGACCGCTTGAAATAAATGAGTGTGCCGCCTCCTGGGGCGGTCAGCCTGTCGTGGCGGATGATGTGGTAGTTTGCGATTTTCGGGTCGCGGTGGAACGGTTTGAGAAACGTTTCCTGGATGAGCATGACGTCGACGTCATGGTTCCTGAGAAACAGGCTTATTTCCTCCTTTTGAGAGCGGATGCTGTCTGCGTTGAAGTACGCGACAGTCAGCGAGCGGGGGTACTCGCCGTTGATATTGATGCCATATCCTCTTCAAGCTTCTGGATTGGAGAATCCAGAAGCTTGAAGACATCTTCCAATGCAGCGGTGAACAGTTTCGGAGATATGATGTCTCCCTGTCTTACTCCACGCTGCAATCGGATCGGTTTCGAGCTCTGGTCTTCGAGGCGGACTGACATGGTGGCGTTCTCGTACAAGCACCTTAGAACATCGACGTACCGGTGGTCTATTTGGCACCGTTGGAGGGCCTGGAACACGGCCCATATCTCAATCGAATCGAAGGCTTTCTCATAGTCCACAAACGCTAAGCATAGGGGCTGGTTATACTCATGGGACTTCTGTATAACGTGCCGCAGCGTATGAATGTGGTCTATGGTGCTGTAGCCTTTACGGAATCCAGCTTGTTCGGGAGGCTGTATTAATCCAGTTGAAGCAAATCGGGGACGTAAAAAAATTTGAACGATGGGTACCTCATGAATTGAGTGAATAGAACTTGCGAACACGCGTCGACTGCTGTGTTACTTTGCTCAACCGACACAATAATGAAGGGATTTTAAATCGAAACATTACTTGTGATGAAAAGTGGATCCTGTACGATAATCGGAAGCGCTCGTCGCAATGGCTCAACCCTGGACACCCAGTCAAATCCTGCCCTAAACGAAAATTGGCCCAGAAAAAGTTACTTGTGAGTGTTCGGTAGACTAGCGCCGGTGTAGTTCACTACAGCTTTCTAAAATCTGGCCAAACGATTTCGTCAGATATCTATTGTCAGCAACTGCAAACCATGAAGAAAGAACTAGCTGCTAAACAACCGGGATTGGTCAATCGTTCTAGACCACTGTTGCTTCACTACAACGCAAGACCACACACTGCATAACAAACAACCACAAAGTTAGATGAGCTACAATTGGAATGTCAGCGACTCCCCCCGGACCTTGCTCCAACAGATTACCATTTTTTCCGGAATTTGGACAACATCTTACAAGGAAAAAAATTCAACCACAATACGGCAGTTCAAACCGCCTTCAAAGAGTTTAATGATTCTCCCTCCTATGGTTTTTTAGTAAAGGGATCAATGAACTACCTCTGAGATGGCAATAGTTCATAGATGATAACGGTGCATACTTTGATTAATTAAATATATTTTACATAGAAAAAATTACTTTATATTCCTACCGTACAAAACGCAAATTTCATATGTAAGGACCTAATAAAACCGTAAAAAAGTTGGATTGATTAAGTGAAAAAGAATGTGTCTAAAAGTATGTAGTAGATAAATTATAGAAGATAATTGATGGAGATGTTTTGTGCCAAGATCTCACGTGAAGTAGGAATCACCATCGGCTGATAGATGTCTACTACTGGACATAAGATAAAGACCTCTACATATAGTCAGCGTGGCCTCCGGTACCGTTGGACACTAGGGCCTGTCGTATGTACCGGTTTATATGGGAGATTTGGGCAAATTCCCACCACGCTAGCCCAATGTTGGTTGTTGGGAGCCAAAGACTCGTTTGTTGACTAGTAGGGTCGTCCATTAACAGGTGAGGTTGACTTGGGTCCCGTGCTTGTTGTGCGGGACCTCTTATAGAAAAGTAAATAGGAATACATAAGACCGCTTGTAGTATAGGCAATTATTGTCTAGTTTAATTATTATATTATACATCTATTTACGTTTCGGCAACTTTTCAGGCACAGCTTCGCTGTCCAGACACGACGGTTTTGCCTGTTGACTTGCACACGGCGAAGGTACACAGACTCCTTGATCCTCGTTCAACGTCCTGTATGGCACGCAACCCTTTGGCAATGTTTCGAACTCAGTTTGTTTTTTGCAACTGTAAAGGAGGTACTAAATATATATGGAGGCTTTATTTGATGAAACCGAGGGGGATGTTTTTTTCTTTACTCAACGAAGCGACAAGTCGGGCGACAGGTGTACATCGTGGTGAGACGCCCGCCTATTATAACAACACGGCGCTAGTTAGGATGTCAAGCACTGCATCACATTCGAATTTAGAAAAAAGATGTTAAAATGTCGTTACCTCAGAATGAATCACAAAGATTTTTAGTGGATTCAAATCCCTGGATATAAGTCTGCATATTTTCTATAAAGGATGATAGTTAACATTTACAACTAATAATAAAATTTAATTATAGTCTGAGTACTTACGGATTATCCCATGTGTCGGGACTACTATCCAATTTTTCAATACCTGTAACATAAATATTAATTTAAAACCTGAACAATTAGTGTTAACTGTGAACACTGTGTCATTATTCGAAAATATAATCGAGGTCCTGTTTTAGTGTCATAAAAAAGACCTCAATAATTATTAATGCCGCTACACGTGTCAAAGCAAAGAAATCCTTGCCGCAAGAGAGCTTCTCCGGAAAAATCTGGCTCTGATCGGACACGTGCTTCGATCGTCGCCGCAGCGGGCTGAACCTCTTGTTGGTGGCGCAGCACTTCCGCTTCTGGCATGTCTGCGATCGATCCCTTATAAGATGTTCCAGTGAAATGCAAGTATCCACACTCGGCACAAAGATCGCTTGCTGGGAGTTGCTATACCTAAAGTGTTAAGGAGATAGTTTACTATTGATAAAAAAACAAAAGTTTTTGTACTGGTACTAAATCTCGGTTGTAAACGACAACACCAGGGAGACGTTCACCTGATGGTAAGTGTAAGTCTGCTCATAATAACGTGGTGCTAGTGACGATAAATATAGTACCACATTGCGCTGATCTCCTTAAGATATAAGATGTTAAGTGTAGTTACCTTAGTAAACTCATTAGCTACAACGCCCTTTAAACCGAAACACAATAATGTTTGCCACATTACTGTTTGGCGGCAGAAGTAGAAGCTAAGACGGTACTTCGGCGGTTAACAGGAACAAGTACCTACTATTGGTAAAAGTATTCGTATTACGAAAGTATGAGATGACCGAGCTGTAATATTTCAACATAAAAATGAAGAAAAAAAGTATTTCTTTATTATATATTAATAAAGTATTAACTAACGAATAAAATACAAGTAATAACTTACGATGATTTTTTTTTTGTAAATGCTGACATCCTTTTGTTGACCACTGAAATAAAACATTTTCTAATATGAAAAGAAAACTTATGGTGAACTGACTACTAATTTCCGCTGGTCGGTGAAGCATCTTAAGGAAAAGAATTATTATAAATCTCTTCTATGAGGCATTAAAATAAATAACATAGTGACGTAGCGATGCCTTATGAAGCAAAATCTAAGCTAGAGTTACCACAGTTGCATATATAATGTAACGAATATAGGACCTTTTCAGATTAGTTCGCGGTTACCAGGTCCGCAAGCCCTGAGTCCGATGCAACCGCTATGGTTGTCAATAAAACTGCTGTGCAAACATCACTATAACAAAACTTTTTTTAAAGTAAAATGGCTAAAAATAATCTTACTGCGGGAATCCTTCACAGGAGTAAAATCTGTAGCGGTCTCCTCATTCCTTTCCTTTCGTGTTTCTCTTACAGTTTTTAATGCTGAAGAAATTGACCTCGGCGGCGCAACAGGGGAAGGTAGTTCTCTACTGCAGAATAAAACATGCAGATTACATAAAGAGATCACAACAATATATGACAGATAAATGTACGTATTATATATATATATATATATTATAGATAATTGGTATCTCTTCATCATCACCACTATTTGATGATTCGTTCACTGCTGAATATAGGTCTCAACAATCAAAAGCGCGATCAGTGTCACTAAAATGAATAATGTAATGAAAAATATTTCTGTATATTCCAATTGCGTCTGTCGCATCAGCTAAGGTTTTTACGACGAAGGTCCAAGATTCGATTCCAGAGCCGCATGTTATGAGGTTTGATTAATGGTAAGTTTTTATCAATACCCCTTGGCCAGCTGCCTTCCGGCTGTTAATATACAAGAGCCTGAGCTTGTGGATGATCAAGCTTCACCATACATAGCTAATTTCTAAACAACATGTGGAGTTCACGTCAAGTGTTAGTTCATTATATATTAAAAAGAAATCACTTACATTTGTGGTTCATCGAATGATGGTATAGAATTATCTGAAACAAAGATTTTATTTAACTGACTTAAAGCTAAAGTAAATAGACCTGCGAAGTTTTTTTTTTAAAAAAATATGATCTTTACATTTCAGAATATTGATATTCACCTGATAGGAGCAAACCTACTAAATTGTTGGTTGCTAAAGAACTGCGACTATTCCTTGAGTTGTTCTCCACGTTTATTGGAATAATATATAAGCAAGCCTTACACCGACTATTTGAAGATTTTTCATGTTATCTTTTCACTCTTATAACCGAAAAGAAAACTGGAACTACACTTACAGCGATCGGTTTTGTCCAACGCATGCAAATTCTCCTCCTCTTGATTCTTTACGATTTCTTCTACCCTGAATACAAATTAATAATAAAAATGAGGTAGCATAAGGCTTCGTATTTGAAAACAACAAGTAGTTCCTTGGTTCGATTCGGAGAAATTTGGTTGGACCTGTTGTTTGTTGAACAGCATGTCTATGTTCCGGCTGTCAACATATGAAAGCCGGGATATTCTTTTAGAGCAAACTACACTATTTATGGCATCATTCTCATTTAACACCATGTAACATTAACGTCAAGTATTATCACATTGTGAATGTCCCGTTTTTACTGTTTCGAACTATCTTTACTCTATTTATTACTAAACAAATCGTAAAATCGTTTTTAAACTTAATGATTATACTTTTGCTCTCTGCTCGACCCTAGAGTAGATAGAGAGAATGCCTTTTGGAATTAAGTCCTCCAGTTTGTAAATTTTTTATGTACGTGTACAAATAAAGTTTTTAATAAATAAATAATAATCTTACAGACTCGCTGCTTCTGTACTGGATTTAGCATTCGATATATCGGGTTCTGCTTCTAAAGAGAAAGTTTTCGCAATAAAGAAAAACGTAATAATTTTATTTATTTCTTATATTATCACGCCTTTTTCCCAGTAGGGGTACGCAGAGGCGAATAAACACCCACTTTTCGCCAGATGTGGTCAGATTAGGTCCCATGTAACAGGGGGCGAGCCTGTTGCCACTTTATTGGGGCCACCACACGCACACACAAAGATGAATTCAGTGTGCGGGTTTCCTCACGATGTTTTCCTTCACCGTTTGTATCTCGCTGTTGTAACTAAAGTTCACAAATGTACATAACCTAAATATTAAGTCATTAGTATGTGCCGAGATTAGAACACGCAAACTTCGGAATGAAAGCCGCGCGCTCTAACCATTAGGCCAGCGAGCTACGTAATAAGTTTAACATATTTTATTGCATAAAGAAAATATTGAACTACTTAAATAAAACTTTGAATTAAAAATAATCAAACTTGAACTAATCTCTATATACTAACTGGCATTGAGATTCTCGGGGAATGTATCATAAGACGTTTGCAAGGTGATCGTCTTCCTATGAAAAACAAAATAACATTGAAATTTTTGATTTTAACTTATAAACGCCTCAACTGTTTATAAATATCACAATCAACAGGAAAATGTGTGAAGTTCGTAAGAAAAGTACAAAGAATAAGTTGACAGTGCAATTAATGGTACTGAACTTACTGCTGAGTCGGCGCTATTGGGAAACATGTGCTGCCAGCTGTTAAAAAAAAAACAGTATGTTAGCGCTTAGAAGCTTAGTAGTAGTAGCATACCGTACCGTAGTAGATGAACGAAAAATTAAAGGAAATAGGTGATGGATATGAGGAGATGTAGCACAGTTCGCGCGTGTGGTGATCGCACATACTATACATTAGATACCATACATTAAGAAGATGCGTGTGTTGAAGCTGAAGAAGAACTTCGCATATTAATATTTATAGAAGATCGAGTTAAGCGAGGAGATGGATAAAAGAAGATTCTTAAGGTTCATAACTGATGAACGTTCATTATAAAACGTACTAGACAATTTTTAGACAAGTTAAATTTAGTAAATATATAGTATAGTAGTGTATGATCGCTTAACATACTGAGCATACGGCTTCAGCAAAATATCTTACTAAGACACGAGTTCCATCCCCACTGCGCTTCAGCTTCCGATAAGGGAAACTAAGAAAATCAACATACCCCAGAGTTCCAAAAGCTTTCGCGCATATAAGATATTCACCTATTCATTCTTGGCCAGCGTGGTATTGCGTTCGTAGTCTTCAGAGGTAAGATGTTTAAATAATAGGTTGGCAGATATCTCCCTTCCGCCTTTTTGTCTTTTGAATTTCGCGGCTATGTACAAAGCGCTACAGAGCTCGTATCTGGCAATACTATACATAATTTGAAAGGTCTTGACATAACCTACAAAACGACGCTATGCATAATTAGTTTAGATATTGCGTTCAACAGTTATACATGTTCTGCGTTCAACAGTTATAACAGCAAAATTCGCGCTATTTTAAAGTTTTCCTTCGTTAAAGGCAAATCAGCTAGAGAAACGTTCCGTGAGATTAATGGTGTTTTGGGGGATGGTACTCTATCACTTCGAACCGCGGAGGAATGGTTTCGACGATTCAGAGCCGGTGAAAACGACACCATGGATAAGCCAGCCGGCGGAAGACCTGTGACGACAAATACCGATCAAATCATGGACTACATCGAGTTAGACCGGCATGTGGCATCTCGTGACATCGCCCAGGAGATGGGAGTTAGTCACCAAACCATTTTAAACGATCTGCAGAAGGCTGGATACAAAAAAAAGCTTGATGTTTGGGTGCCGCATGATTTGACGCAAAAAAACCTTCTGGACCGAATCAACGCCTGCGATATGTTGCTGAAACGGAACGAACTAGACCCATTCTTGAAGCGGATGGTTACTGGCGACCAAAAATGGATCACATACGACAATATCAAGCGAAAACGGTCGTGGTCGAAGGCCGGTGAATCGTCCCAAATAGTGGCCAAGCCGGGATTGACGGCCAGGAAGGTTTTGCTGTGTGTTTGGTGGGATTGGCAGGGAATCATCCACTATGAGCTGCTCCCATATGGCCAGACGCTTAATTCTACCATCTACTGCGAACAACTGGACCGCTTGAAGCAGGCGATCGACCAGAAGCGTCCAGAATTGGCCAACAGGAAGGGTGTAGTGTTCCACCAGGACAACGCCAGACCACACACTTCGTTGATGACTCGTCAGAAGCTACGGGAGTTCGGATGGGAGGTTTTATCGCATCCGCCATATAGCCCGGACATAGCGCCAAGTGATTACCACCTGTTCCTGTCCATGGTGAACGCCCTTGGTGGTGTAAAGTTGAACTCAAAAGAGGCTTGTGAAAAGTGGCTGTCCGAGTTCTTCGCAAATAAGGAGGGTGGCTTCTACGAGGGAGGTATTATGAAGTTGCCGTCTAGATGGAAACAGATTATCGAACAAAACGGCGCATATTTGAACTAAATCCGATCACTGTAACACTTTTTATAAAGCATTGAACAAAGAGCAAAAAAGCGGAAGGGAGATATTTTCCAACCTTATACATTCCACCGATAATTGCACTAGCTTTAGCGCCCTTCAAATCGGAACATAGTAATGTTTGTACAGTGGTTTTGACGGCGAGAATAGCAGCTGCGGTGGTACATTTCAGGTTGTGTATGTTTTATGTTTGTGAAATTGATTTGCCTCATTCTGTTTTAAATATTGAAACTCATAAGTATTAATCTCTAAGCTGATATCTTACCGAAATCTTTCAAACGACCCGGGTCCAAGGAGTTCAAGATCGGCTGTCCATCAACTGGATTACTGGATGCCTTTAGCCGTAATCTGTTACAATACAGTGTAGAAAATCATATAATCACAAATCTTGTCCCATTTCAAATAGAATTAACTATTTCAAGCTTTATACGTGTTAATATATTTTCTTATATCGAAACGTTTCGGTTATTCTACATATTGATCAACTTAGGATATAGTAATAAGTAAAAATAAGATTACTCACGCAGCTTTCCCTCCAAGGAAAATCTTTTTCTTTACTGCAAAAAAAATGATAAATATAATCAAGTAATGATATTAAAATTATTTTCGATGTTTACTTCCTTATATTTATTTCCATAGACAACTTTTGATTTCAAGAATATATAATAGGGGGACCGGAAAGTAATGTCGTTTCTGCGCATGCCAATTCTTGATTGTCATTTGTCAGCTCATTGTTTTGTTCAGAGGCGTACCAAAGACATTGTGAGGTTATAGTGATTTCTTTACTTATAGACAATTGAATTACAATTTTTTTTTGTAATTTTGGGTAAAATGGCCAGCCAAATACCAGAAGAGGTACACATCCGGCATTGCATGCTCTTTGAGTTTCGCAAGGGAAATAACGCAACAGTTGCTACCAAAAACATTTGCGATGTTTATCCAAATGCACTGGACATTCGTAAATGCCAAAGGTGGTTTTCCAAGTTCAAATCGGGTAATTTTGATCTTTCCGACTCGTATCGATCAGGAAGACCATCAGCGTTAGACAACGACGTGTTAAGGGCGGAAGTGGAAGCAAATCCGTGTCAGACGATCGAGGAATTGTCAAACAGTCTCAACAAACCTTGGTCGACCATCCAAGAACATTTGAAGCAGATTGGAAAAGTAAGCAGAGCAGGTGTTTGGGTCCCGCATAATCTGTCCGAACAGAATAAGGCTAACCGATCAATCACATGCAACTTATTGCTTCAACGACACAACACAGAAGCGTTTTTTGATCGCTTGATCACAGGAGATGAGAAATGGGTCCTGTATGATAACCCAAAACGCAAAAGGCAGTGGCTCTCTCCAAATGAAATCCCTCGGAGTACTGCTAAGCCAGGTTTACACCCCAAAAAAGCGCTTTTGTGTGTTTGGTGGAGTATTCGCGGCATTGTTCATTTTGAATTACTGAAACCTGGAGAAACTGTTACTGCAGACCTCTACAGCGAACAATTGCAGCGAGTCAATCAATCTTTAATTGAAAAGTGGCCAGCGATTGTCAACCGAAAAGGCGTCATTCTCCAACATGACAATGCAAGACCGCACTGCGCAAGGCGAACTCTAGAAAAAATTAATGAATTGGGGTGGGAGGTGCTGCCTCATCCACCATATTCGCCCGATGTTGCACCATCGGATTTCCACTTATTCCGAGCGCTGCAACACTTTTTAAGTGGCAAAACATTTGCAAATTTGGATGATATCCAAAATGCCATCTCTAGATATTTTGCCGAAAAACCAATTAATTTTTATCGATCAGGGATTGAAAATTTACTCACTAGATGGCAAAAGGTTATTGACAATGATGGGGAATACATCATTGATTAAAAATAAAGACTCGTTAAAAATGTATGTGTTTGTATTTAGCGTAAGAAAACGACATTACTTTCCGGTCCCCCTAATATATAGATACAAATCGATCATTTAATATTTCCACTATTGGGAATCTAGCCTTCTCACATCAAGCCATCAACACTTATTTGCCACTTTAGTGTCAAGTGCGATTTGGCGTATGTTGTTTGTCCAGGAATGATTATAGATGAAGATTACAATACTTTCCGTCACTACAAGCACAAGTTAAGTAGTGTAACAAATCCATGATTTAATGAGTACATATTATAAGGTACATACTGCATTGGCAATTCTTGCAAACGGACAGTAAGCTGGTCTTGATGTCCACACTTCCTACCGTTGTTGATTGAGATTGAATTAACTGCCCCGGTTGCCCCGGACCGCTGGTACTGAAAATGATTAAGTTTATAATTAAACATGCATTTAACATATATGCATTTACAACAACATATTTAATAGTAATACAATTTTTTGACAACTATACAGTACCATCACCGTTAATCTTAAAATACTTCATACATATACAGCATAATTCATAGCATTAAAGCTATGAAAGAATCTAGATTGTTTGTTTATTAAAAATAAATGAAAGAAAACCAATACAAAAGAAAACAAAATGTTTCTTCAATTACCTCGTTTCTTCGTTGGTTTTCACTTTACCTGAGAAACAAAACAAATCTATTTTACTAATTTTTTTTTTGTGACAAAGAGCTAACATGAATAATCTGCAATTAGAACGAAAATTCTTCCATATATACATTTGGACAGGTATATCAGATATCGTATGATGTCAGATTTTTATATGTACTATTGACTAATCTACATTAAGTTATCCTTTCACTTCTACTTCATATAATAGTAACATCATAGTTAACAGCCGATAGACGTCAACTGCTGAACATAATAGTGACAACGAGGTGGTAAATGGTGCAATAAGATAGCTCAAAATTCTCGGGGATTTCATAATTTATCCAACTTTCATCCTTCCAAAATCCTGTAATGGACGTCGATTTATAACGTAACGGTGGTGGTAGTAGATACGCCTGTCTATAACATAGCGGGGCTAGTTAGGGTTATAACCAATACACCACATTGTGCTCGCCATTTTAAAATATTTAGCTCTCCTTTCGTTCCCACAACTAGGGCTCTGGACCTTCATAAGACGAGCGTTAAGGCAATTTATTTATTACACCGCCATAGTGCGTTGGCGGATGTCATACGTCCTCGAAACTGTTAGTAGATATTGGATTCCTTATGGTGTCTTAATTCACTGGAAGCTTTACTTTATTTAGACTACTATCATTCAATCATAATCGAGAGACGAACAAACTGATCTATCACTGCTTTACACGCTTCTTTAAATAGAGGAATGGTACGCTGTTTCAGATATTTATGATACTGTGAAATGTGGTTCAAACTTACAAAGAGCGCAAATACGCCGATAAAAGATATTAAATCTCCCTTACAATAGTAATTCACTAGCTACAGCTTCCTCATTGTCAACTATAGCAAGATTTGTACACTACTGTTTGTCGGCAGAAACAGCCGTTGCTTTGGTATCTACGTAGACGGTCCCCGGCTACAGAGACCTACCCCCAGTAAAGTTTAAATTTATGTTTAGACACTTACCGCATTGACAGTTCCGCCATGTCGTCTGCAGGTAACCTCTCAATGTATTGATGTCGTTTTTGCTCGCACAGTTATCAGCTTGCTGTTGCGATTTACTAACGAACAACAATAATAATATAGTAATTGATGCTGCACAGTTTCAATCTCAGTTTAGTACCAAAACCGATTCCTTTACTTTGACTGCATTAGTAATATAGAATGATGATTATTAGTTGGATGTTCATTCCTGTCGTTTAATTTTCATTAGTATTTTTTTTTAATGATACAATCTTTTTATATTATATTTTTTTTCGTAAGCTTGAGTTGCTGTGTCAATTTCAATTATGAAGCTATAATAATTTACGAGTGAAGCTTCAAGATAATCGGTTATTTCCTGTTGGAGTATAAATGATCATTTCATTTATTATACTGTATAGGGTTTATTATAACGCCCTACGAATAAATGAACTGTTACTCTTCAAGCACACTTGTAACAAAAGGCCAAATAATTGATGGATCAGACAGTTTTACGGATAAGGACAAGAGAGAATTACCTTGATTGTTGAAAGTATATGTATAGGTAAAACAATACTTACTGTGGTTCTTTGTCTGAAATAGAAAACGGTGGATTAATATTACAAACATCATGCACGCAAAAAATTGACTGATCAACGTATTATATTCAGAATACTCCTAGTTAATATTCACTTTTTACTATAGGTAAAATAAATATTAACTTTTACATTATTGAGACAGGTGGGGATACCTACCACTATACCACCGAGGTAGGGGTGTAAGGGGCACAAGAACCTACGAGACCCAAGCCAACCTCACCTGCAGGTGGTGCACCCTGCTAATCAACAAACGAGACTAGCTCCCACCCTTCCACATTGGGCCAGCGTGGTGGGAAATGGCTCGAATCACCCCTTTAAGGCAGCGTAGGACCGATTGCTGTGAAGATCTTTGGGTTAGGCCTATATCCAGCAGTGGACGTTTATTGTTAATTATTAATGAACTATTACGATTATCTAATTAAAAAGTAGGTCGTCGTTAAATGACGGTCCTCAGCGTTGAAATATCGACAAAGACAAAGAGAATAATGTATTGGATAAGACATTTTACACTGCGACAACTAATGGAATAATGAATATATATGTAAAAACTCTTATCGATCTTACCGCATTGACAGTTCCGACATAGTGATCTCAGGTATCCTTTGATTTCTTCAGTCTCAATCTGTGTGGACCAATGCTGCATAGATTGCGTGGGAATTTGGCTGGTGATGGACAATATGAATTTATCTAAATAGGTGTTATTGCTGATAGAATAATGTTACACGACACAGTCAGAACAGCTATTTCCGCCACACATCACTGTTGCCAAAAATTCTGTGCGAACTTCACCGTGTTCACTACACCGCTTATGAAAGTACGTTTTCATAATAAAATTTAGAGGAGAATTGAGATTTAATACTGTGAGTTGAGGCGACCATTTTGTTCATTACTTGTGTGATGCATATAGTTATGGGTGGGTAAAGAGGGCTTACTATCCAGGTAAACCATTTGCATGCCGATCTCCAGACTTTTGCCTTTTTGTGTGTTGAAGATTTTGGAAAGTGTACCGTACAATGCAAGAATTTAAGTAACCGTAGATTACATAGTATTGTTGTCAAGGGCCAAAGTAAAATTTTAACTTTCAATTGTTACTTACCATACTTCAAAACATTTTCTTCTTTTATCTGTAAAATTAACGACAAAAAAAACTTTATAAAGGACACCTGTAATTTGTAATTATTGACTAAAGTCATTTAAATATGTAGAAAAAATTTAACATTCATCATCGGCCGATAGACGTCCACTATGGTTCGCCCCCAAAGATCGGTATACAAAGATCGTTCGGTCCCGCGTTGCTCGCATACAGTGGATGCCAGAGATTCTCACCAGATTGTCGGTCCACTTTGTGCGAGGCCTCCCAACACTAAGTTTACCAGTATGCGGGCACCACTCGAGAACCGTACTCGCCCATCTGCCGTCAATCTTCGAGCAATGTGCCCGGCCCATTGCTACTTAGCAATCTTTGAGCTATATCGGTGAACTTAGTACTTTTGCAGATCTCCATTTTCCTGAATCGATCGCGCAGAGAATCTCCGAGCATAGTACTACTCCATTGCCCTTTGGGTAACATTGATCCAAAATGAAATCAATACGAATAACAGCTAGAATTTCACTTACGACATTGACAGTTACTGCAGGCAACTCGGTCTTTTACTGATGTCTTCGACGGGCACAACTTGATCGGTGATTTATTAGCCTCGCATGGCTTTTTAAACTCTGGCTCAACTTCATCGCAAGATTCCTCTTCAACATCACAGCCCATGGTCTCGCCGGAGCCAGTTTCGCGTGTGCCCTGTGATGCCTTCTGCATGCACATGTTGCAGTCATTGTCCTCGTTGCATTCCGGCGGCGTCATGTAAAATTTTCGCTTGATGGCCGCACAATGGCTGAAATTAATAAATACATAAAGGAGACGAGAGAGACGTTCACTTGGTCGTAAGAGATAGGCTCACCTATTAAACTTGAAGCTATTTAGGACGATATACACAACACCACAACCGCTAATTGCCACATAAGCTTGCTAATCTGTAAGCTTTGTTCTTCTAAGAGACTCCAAATTTTTATTAGATTAGGTGGAGAACGAACAAAGCTATCCATAGCTTGAGCGATTGATTTTTTTTGTCATGGAGTCTACATATTATCGAGTGCAATAAATGGATCGATGGTCAGATATCATAAGAACTTAATGTTCGTTTCGTCGCATAATTTTCTTATTAGAGAAAATAACCTGGCAATCGGAACCTTCATCTTAACATAAGAGATACGCCACACCATATTGTTAAATTGTTTGTGTATGTTTACTTATACTTACTCTACTGGTGAGTCCGTTCCTTGGGCTTTAAATTTCCGGTATTGTTTCCCACATCCGCGGTCTGCTACACTACAAGACGAAGAGGTTTCACTTACACAATGATAATAGTTATTATTTATTATATGTATAAAAATTGCTAAATTAACAATCTGTGTACCAAATGAAATAAGTTATTTAAACATGGATAATAAAGCTTACACCGGTTCTCCTGATATGTCTCCTGAAGATGGATATTCGGTCAGACGGGAAAGTGCAGAACCGCGTAAGCCAATTAAATCACTAAAAATAAATATAAATTATAAAACATTTAAATGTTATGATGCACAGCAAGTCCAGAATTTGGGAGAAGAGATTTTCATTGAAGTTGCAAGGAAAAGTATCCTATCCGATCTTCTTGTAATATAGAACAAAATTATAAACACAAAATTAATACTTACGGATACGGAGGGCATATGCTTCGATCTGAGCGTCTTGCTACAGAGCTGGGCCGCTGTCTGAAATGATCATCTCAAATTTTATATAACCAAATCCAACCTGTAGCTTGTGTGGCAGTAGACGTCTATCCTCTGACCAAGTGAAAACAAACGTAATATGAATTTTGAACAAGCTAGACGGAATGGAGACAGTATTGACACTAGATTTTTTATTTAATTTGAAACTGAAGCTAAACTTGGTCATAATATAATAAACTCGTTGTTAAACGATGAAGCGGTTTTCTCTCGTATAACACACAATTCTAAAAGATAATTTCTCAATGTACATGTAGCTACCAAATTAAAATAATAAACAGAAATAGTTACAACAGTTAAGTTAATGCTCATAACTTTCATATACGAGTCATGAAAACTTTATTATTAACGATTGGTTAATTTGAATATTAAATATTGAATTTAAGCTGTTCCTGTATCCTTTTCACTCAATGTAGTAACAATTTAGAAGTCTATATTAGAATTTAAAAGAATAAGAAAAAACTGTAATGATATGAAATTTAATAGCACATGAAATCTGCTGTTATATTATATTTGCTGTATTCAATAGCTGTGATAGCTCATTTTGTAAGGTAGCAGTTTCAGTGGCACTGGTTTGATTCTCAATATGTTTGAGCTTCCGGATAATAAAGCTATCACAGGACACGTCCACCAATCTGTCTTTGACTCTCATTTTAAGGGAGAAGGCACATTATCCAAGAAATAAAAATATTGTCTACTATTCATTATTAAATGTTATATCAGTCATATTCTTCGTGAGGACAAGTTTATTAATTCTACAAATCTACCACAAAGAGATAAAAACAGAACAAATTTCCATATCAATATTTAATATTCTATTAGAAGTTGATAATATTTTGGATTACGTCCAAAATTATGAGATTTAAATAAGTTAAAATGTTAAAAATAATCTGATGAAATTCTAATGAGATCAAATAATTCTTACAAAGAAGTTTGTAAGTAGAAAAGCGAGGAGACGTACGCAGATGGTAGGGTCGGCACTTGCGATGGTCGGTATATGGTCCTGCGCTTGGACCTGCCGAGTTATTTTACTATTGAATACTAAAAGTTCAAAATCCAAAAAAAATATAATAAAGTTGTGTTACTTACGTGCGGCACTGAACGTGCTTTGATTTATTCAAACATTTATTTACAGGTTTTCCAGGATATTCAGTACACCTAGACAAAAATTTCAAAGTCAATCTAAATTTTAATTAACAATAAACTTTTAACTAATAGAAATATCTCAACGGAGCAATTACCTGATACTTATAAATCGCCATTTAAATGATGAACAAACTGATTAGATAGCAAGACAATTTTTTTGCTTATAATACTAGTACTAAAGGAAATATTATTTACGTTATGGATGTATATAAAACTGATTTAAGTTAAAGGGATTGAGGCAAAAGAAATATTAATAGACTTATAGCGCCTGTTTTCACTTAGTATTTTAAATTACATACAACAGCAACGATAAATAGCTAGAAAAGAAAATTTTGATATGAACATAGTTTACTCTGCATCAAATGAATAAAAATCACTTACTCCTGTAAGTTCTGCTTTGACTGCGACGTTATGAAGGATTTTTGCGTATCCGTGGCCCGGGTACTGAAAAGTAATAAACAATTGTATATTGTATCAATAGTGTATGCGTTTTTTGCAACAAACACTTTACGTGGGATCTGGACAACCTGTTTTCTTATTCCATTCCCTTCTCTATTCATATTAGAAGCGACATTTTTCAAAACTCTTCCACCAGAGACATAGGGCTACGCCCAAATATTTCCACCCATGCCATTCGCTATGTTTTATGTCCAACAGCGGACGTTTATTAGTTGATGATGATATTATGAACAATGTCGAACATAAAGGATAACCTTTGTTCGGATTGCCGTTCTTAGAACCTTTAGTTATTGATCAGATCTCCCTTTCCAGCGATAAAATAATAATCTAAAGTAAAATGGATACTTCTTAATCCTTACCAAAATTTAACTAGGTTTTGTTGCGAAGTTCTATAGACAGACGTTTGTGATACGTCGGAATCTTGCATGCCCCTGATAGAAACAATGTGTTTACAATTAATAGCAGAATTAAAATAAGTTGCTGAATACATTACTAAATAAGTTGTTCAAATTACTATTAAATAGCAAATAAGTGAAATGATTGGCGAAAGATTATTTGTATAAATATAGAATTTATAATTAGTTACTAAATCACGTAGCAGGTTCCAAATAATCCTTCGTGACAAATATTAGTTATGTATTTGTAATTAAAGCGGAAACTGAGTAGATTGGCAACACTAGCTTGGTGGCTGCACTGTTTCATCCCATCGATGCTTCTGGGACGTTAATCAGCGTTAACAATTATGAATGTTTTACTATAGACAATATAACATTGTTGTATTTGAAATATTCTAAAATACTATGATTATGTATTTTTAAAAAAATATGCCCTTGAGTGTCTCAACGTATTGTCCACAGGAGGACTACTCTATGTAACAAGTAATATATTGGTGGATAAATGTGAGAAACGGAAGTAAAATATAAATGTTAGTTGTATCAATCCCTAGTTTTCTTTCCTCGTTCAATCATCGACACGATAATTTTATTTGCTTGAAAGTTTTGATTGTACAAATATATAATTTTCAATAGAATCAATAAATAAAATCCCAAAAATAATAAAAAAAATTGAAGAGATTATGACCGTGTATTTATTTTGTTAGTATTTTGTGTCCGACTTTCTTGGTTTTTTTTAAAACCTATGCATTAGAAACGAGATATAACCTTGAGCTACCAGTAATAAAATTGAATAGAAAGTTATATAATTTTTAAAAGGAAAGTTGGTCCTGTGGGTCCGCTTGTCCGCTTGGTATTCTTGTCATACTTTTTCAATATGAAAACTTCTATGACGTCATAGTCTAATATATATACAATAATTTTACAAAACTCACCTCTGGGGAGTTTTGTCTCGAGTTTTTGCTGTAAAAGGATATTCATTAAATAATTGACACATTTAAGTTTATTATTCTTCGGAGCGGAGACTAGCGGTCACCATACCACAAGTGATACGTCCGCTAATAACAATAGGCTTCTTTGTGACTATCAAACAATAAATAAGAGGTTAAAATTTAACTTTATTGGTTAATTATTATAATAGATATTTCTCCATTTACAACGCCCTTCCAACTAGTATACGGTAAAGGCGGCAGATACAGGTAATGCGTTGGTGGCCACCCGTAACTTACCACCAGAAAAATGTGAATAACTTTTATTGAGATATGGTAGTTTTTAAATGGTCAGGAACAGTTGACTTTTACTTACATTTGTGTTTTGTTGTGTTTTTTCTATCAGAGGGACACGTGCAGCAACTGAAATAATTAATTCACTTAAGTTTTATATTTCGTATTTATAATACGATTGGTTATGTTATTCTCAGGCCAGAAAGACGGGCGAGTAATATATGGACTACACGCGACCAACCGAATCCAAAGGGTGGATGAACTATTTGCCGATAACCAACACGATAATTTTATACTAACATTTCATGAGTTATTATAATTATTATAAGCATTTATACTTAAACTCAAAATAGGAATGGGTCAAATGGAAGCTTATCAAAGTAACCCTAAACTTATTACATGTGGTGTGCCACAAGGTTCTATACTTGGGTCATTGCTGTTCGTTGTTATATAAATAACATACATCAAGCTAGTTTCAGGAGAAACTCATTCTTTATAGAGATGATACGTTTCTATTTTATTTCGGACATAATATTAATGCTCTCATACAACAAGCTCAAGATGATCATAATATTATACATATATATGGTGGCAATATAATCTCTTAATAATTAATGCAACCAAATCATCAAAACATCAAACAATCAACAAAAAAACACCTAAGTACCCAAATTATTATCGATATAAAGACTTTACAAAGAAAATCTAGAAAAATAGGTACTTTATGCCACTTTATTGGGGCCACTACACACATACACAAAGGCGGGATTCCTCACGATGTTTTCCTTCACCGTTTGTATCTCGCTGTTGTAACTATAGTTCACAAATGTACATAACTTAAATATTAAGTCATCGGTACATGCCGAGGTTCGAACCCGCGACCTTCGGAATGAGAGCCGCTCTAACCATTAGGCCAGCGAGCTAAAAAATATTCAAAGCTTATAAAATAAAATTATTAAAACATTATACAACAACGATTTCCTAACGCCTAGTGAAAACATAAATAAACAAGACTTCTAAATACTGTTCCCAAAAACGTAAGAGTGGCAGTTTCGCTAAATATATTTAAAAATAAACTTTTCGATTATATGTATATGAATGTAAAAAAAAGTTAAATTTATTAACTCTTAACCTTATGCCTTAACAATATGCAGCGAATTCAAAGTGAATGTCAAAATTTTTTATTCAACACTTAATGAACGACAAAATCTACACTATCTATTCGAAACTGAGAAGAATGGGCGTAAAAAATTCAGCAAGTAAACAATTTTTTTTTCTCTTTTAATTCTAAAATGCCTTTCGTTGTAACATACTGCTTGAAAATCAATGCTTTTATTTCTACACATTATTGCCCATTCATTAACAGTAAAGAAAGCTTTGCTAAGTAATACATTTTAAAATTGGTTAGTTGTCATTTAGTTCAATGAGGTAGATTTAAAATACGAGTAGACTTACGAGGATTTACTGCAAGTGATTGGCGAAGACTGAGATGACGGCGTCTGTTTCTCCGCTGGAAAGTAATTGAAGATGTACTTTGACGCATTCATTAAAAATTTCGAAGAGGAAAAAAGACATTTGCGATTTTCATATCTTCGACCCATTAAAGCTTGCAAACAAGCTTCCTGATTGTTTTTCCAATTTTTATACAAAAAATCACCTACACGTTTGAAATGTAAGTTCTTTATAATATTTGCCAAATTTGGATGATTAACTACTGAAACTCTGGGGACAATAATTATAGTACGCACTGATGATAAGTTTCTGTAGTCAGAGACTGTCTGGGTAGGTAACACCACAGCTCCTATTTCTGCCATCAAAACATCACTGTTTCCTATTTTAAAGGCCGCTGTCGCTTGGCTTTCGATGTCGGGCGACGAGCACAATATGGTGCAGTGTATATGATCCTAATTGTATATTCTGTTGTTAGAGTAGCTATATACGTAATATAATATTACTTATTGTACTTACAGCATCCACAGCAGTCCTTCATAACTGGGATACAGTATTTAGATTTTTGCTTACGCTCCGATGTTCTGTTCAAAGAAACATTGTTATTGATTAATACGTTTGTTCTTCAATTATCTATTTAGTAAACTTTAACTTAAGTAGATGCTATATACTTTGTTGATCTAATGTACGATAGTCGATTAACAATTTTTTTTTAATGAATGAAGCGACAAGAGGAGCGAGACGTTCACCCGATAGTAAAAGACGCCCGCTCATAACGATGTGGCGCTAGTTAAGATGTTTTGCACTACACCACATTGCGCTTGTCGCCTTGAGAGTTAAGTCTCATTACCACAGTAATTTCACTAGATACAACTCTATTCAATCCGGAACACTAGTAACGTTTACATACCACTATTCGGCGGTAGAAATAAAAGCTGCGGTGGTACCATCTAGACCGTCTCCGGTAATAATGACCTACTCATCAGTAAAATTTGCCTGAACGACTGAACGAACGGAATGTTTAACTAATATTAGGATGATATTCATTGCATCATAACCGGCCTGGCATAAGATGTTAAATCTTGTTACAACTGTTATTTTCCTAAATACAACACCCTTAAAATGAGAGTAGGTTTTGAAATATTTTATTACCACCCACTATCGGTTAAAAACGTAAAATACTCAAAGCATACAACTTTTATTTTACAATATTTACTATTTATAGATAGATAGAATAGATACTTTGTGAACAAAATGAGATTAATACACTATCTCTTTCCCTTTTCTATCAGATGATAGAGAAGGGGTAGAAGAGGTAAAGGAGAGAGTGAGAAAAGGAGAAAGATAAAGTCCTTATCATTTGTAGAAACGTGATGGAGAGATAAATGGAAGCACTCTAGGTAACATTTTAGTAATGATAGGAATTTATCGATTCAAAATAAAAATATATTTTCTATTATATAATATTACGTAGAGAAACTATTATATAAACGTATTTTCCACATCTAAACCCTATAAATACGTTCATAGTTGATTCTTTTTCGTTACACTCTTTTCTTTCATGAGATCTTCATCACACTGTCTCAAAAGAAGTTTTAAATGAATAATTTGCACGATTATGTGTTTACAGCGTATTGGTGGATTGCTCCCTGTGTGGTGCTTCATGGTACAGTGCGTCGCCTACATCGCTCTCGCTGTGAACGGTCCATGTACTGTCAAAGTCAAATGAAGAAACAGTTAATAAAACTTAAATTAATTTATTATCTGCAATATATTCGAGATATTGTATAAATTAAGTATTGTCAGTTTTATTCGACATCTTTTATCTTTACTGCAGATACCGCCATTCTTTTTATATAAAATACTGTATGTCTTTGTACTTGATTCATCATTATCATCATCAGCCGATTGACGTCCATTGTTTGACTAAGACCTCCAGCAAAGATCTATACATAGATCACGCTGTTCCTGTATCCAGCGGTTTGCTACAATTATCACTAGATCGTCGATCAGCCTTCCCGCATTACGTCTTTGAATAAATACTAATAGATAATAATCCATGAGATCCATGTCCATCAGTTGAAATGATAAATAGTCCAAAAGTAAAGAAATAAATATTTCTAGCCCAAACTAATGGTAAGACCTAATATAATTTGTGACTGCCTATGATGAAAGTGTAAATGTCCTTGTGAATACTCACTCTGATTTGGACATAGAGAAGTTTCTACACGTAGTTTTAGGGAATGGTGTCGGAATAGGTTTTGGAATTGTCTTCGTCGTCCTCCTTCCTTTCACCTTTTGACATGAGGGAATTGTTTCAACTGAAAAGTATGAAAAAAAAGGTCGGCTCATGTAAAAATAATAGGAAATGCCATTCTGTGTTACTGGAGATTGTCCCAGGTTGGAACTAGCGAAGCTCAAATGTTTAATGCCGAACATTACTATGTTCCAGTTTGAACAACGTAAAATTCAAATTGCGGTAATAACTAGACATCTATTATTTGGCTGTCAACATGTGAGAACCAGTGTATTTTAGACGAATGCTTTTCGTCATCTACCATCTCATCGCTACTTAACATCGTATGAAATTGACGTCACACAATTAATCCTACATCAATTCAGTCACAACTTCTTACCGCTATCGTCATCTGAAGGAAATACTGTGTCAGATTTCAAACTGTGGCACGGCGATTTGTATTTCATTCTTGGTAATTTTATATTCGCTGACGGTGGACACTGGCATATGCTGTTAGATAAATTTAATACTTAATCGTTAGAAAAAGAATAAGTTACTCAACTTTAAAAAATTTACATTCTCAATTTCAATACTAGCATTTCATTCTCTACTTCCTATCAACATTAGCCAATAGACATCCATTGCTGTACCTTCACCAGATCATCGGTTCGCTTTGTAGAGGGGCCTTCCGTATAGCAATACTTCATACATTACAAAGTTAGTAGTAACTTACTACTTGTGTTGTAGTTATTACACGATAATTTCGTGTAGTAGTAGTAGGTTCAAACAAATTAGCATAAAAATGTCTTTGAATCATTTCTTTATTCGTTACTGTTTAAGAAGACTTACGCTGATTTTGATTTATGTTTTGATTTACAATGTTTTTTTTTGTTTTGGGTTTTCGTTTCGCTATCCGTAAAAACATTTCTGGAAAAGAATGTTACCATTTTAATCTTAAATACAATACTGTTTAGTAGATTTTTTTTTATTTTACATATTTAAATTAAAATTTATGCTCCGTATTATCTTTATTTTAGATGAACCATGTTAACAAAGGGGTTGATAATGATCATGTAAGAACAAAAGTTTTAAGTAAAGATACAAAATTCTAAATAAGGAAGGATTGATAAATGAATAGATTTCTTGATGTAGTATTTCTTTTTACTTTAAATCGTGTAGTTTCGCAACAACACGTTAAAAGGTCACTATCCAAAATTTTATCATCGTAATTGGTTGGTGTAGAATACACGTAAATCTCTTATTCAGAATTAGAAATTAGAATAACCAAAACTTATTCGTTTTATGAATCTTTATTTTAGGTAATTAGGTCAGTCCATCGTCTCCTCTGTTAAACATAAGCAACCCCAATACATAAGAATAATTTTCCTATTTTCTACAATTGGGATGCGATTTCTTAAACACCAATATGTTGATGAAAGAAAAAATATTGCTACATTTTTTTAGGAATGTTTTGCTTTAGAGTCAATTTTACGACATACAAGGAGTAGAAAAGCGAATTTTATAAACAACATTACAAACGGGAAGTCTTATTAAAAAAAAAGATTACGACGAAAATTAATCCTGACAATTTAAAACTTTCGGTTGCATTAGAAATCGATCGCAGAGACATTTGATATATTGAGCAGTGGAACACAATCGGAAAAAATGACGATGATACTAAATGTGATACTTACGTTGACGTCGACTTAGATAATGGTCTCTTCCCACCGTCTGTAAAAATATTTCACTATTAACTATGAACGTCATCGATCGATATAGATATTTTTGGGAGAGGCCTATGTCGTGTGGACTGCTATCGGCTGATGATCATTATGAAATGCAAACATGAAAAACAAAAGAAGAAAGAATTTAATTGAGCCAATTTACCACATTCACAACCGATGACATTTGAATCACATCTCTCCAAGGCGCGTTTGCTGAAAAGTAAAAGATCTCCTAATAGTAATTATTGTCAGTTAAAAGTTAAAAGTAGTGGTTAGCATGAAAAGGAGAGAGAACTTACGCCATTTTAGCTTTCAATTTCTCTTTTTTAAGTTGTTCCTCTCGGAGTTCACGTCTTCTTTGATTTTCTCTACGCTTTAGTGCTTCCTGCCTCTGTATTCTCTCTTGTTTTGCTAGATACTCCAGTTTTTCTTGATCCATCTCAGGTTCGCGGACGGGACACGACTCCAGACAATCTTGTCTGTCCTGACTTTGGCATCTCTCGTGCTTTCTCCCTTGGCTTTCCAACCTACCTGTCAATTTTTGATTTCCTCTTCTACCCCTGGAACACTGCTGCTTTTCGTGTTTTGATTTTCTTCCTTTATCTGGTTTATCTTTATAAATGCAGGTTATTAAAATAATATTGTAAATAGCTGAAAGTTCTTACGCTTAAATATTTTTTGAGAGAATACAGTAAAAAGTAAACTTAATACCGTACTAAACTAGTAAACAGCTAGTAACTAAAGTAGTAACAGTTAAAATTCAGCCATAAAGTAAGGGCAAAAACTGAGTATTGGATGAAAAGGAAGCTATTAACTAGTTATGTTATTAGTAAATAATCTCTGTGACGAAGCTAAACATTAAATATATCAAAAAGATGAGTGCATTGTGGTGGTGGTACAACAATGCAGTAAATATGCTTACTTTTTTATATCTAAGGCATTAAACTTATGATCTTGTGAAAATTATTAATTAAAATTGCAATTTCATAATTTAATAATTTCTTCATTGTTCTATATGAAGATACGAAATAATTTAAGATGAACAAAAACAACACCCGTTAAAAATGTTTTGTTAAGAATAATTTAAGTTACTTCATGAGAGAATGTATGACTACAAAAAATAATGTCATTTCACATATATTGATAGTTACCACAGTCAAGTTTCGATACGCTAGGACATGATTCCAGTTTCGGAATGAGGCAAGGTTCGACTGGCTTCAGTAAAGGTAACCTGAATACGCAGTTCCTGAATAAATAATTACGCAAACTTTAATACCGTAATTACAAAACTATCGTTTTCAGGTATCGATTTTCCTAAAACAAATTCTATTTCCATTCTAATAAACGCAAAGTATTGAAGCAATATCGCAGTTTGTAAAAACGGATTATATGAGCTATACGTCGGGTTCAATGCCTAACTTGAACTTTCTTTCGGTAAAAGAAAACATTACAAAGAAATAGACCTAACCCAAAAACGTGGACATGAACCTACACTCACTCAATATAGTGATTAAATGCCCTAAATATCTCTCTCTCGGTTCTAGTAGTAGGAACATTGAGAAATGTCTTTATTGTTGATAAACAAACGTAATTTCTTAATGTTCATTTAAAAGCAGGTAAAAACTATTAATAATTATTATTTTGAAGTGAAGAATAAGATACAGATAATAATAATTAGGGGGACCGGAAAGTAATGTCGTTTCTGCGCATGCCAATACTTGATTGTCATTTGTCAGCTCATTGTTTTGTTCAGAGGCGTACCAAAGACATTGTGAGGTTATAGTGATTTCTTTACTTATAGACAATTGAATTACAATTTTTTTTTGTAATTTTGGGTAAAATGGCCAGCCAAATACCAGAAGAGGTACACATCCGGCATTGCATGCTCTTTGAGTTTCGCAAGGGAAATAACGCAACAGTTGCTACCAAAAACATTTGCGATGTTTATCCAAATGCACTGGACATTCGTAAATGCCAAAGGTGGTTTTCCAAGTTCAAATCGGGTAATTTTGATCTTTCCGACTCGTATCGATCAGGAAGACCATCAGCGTTAGACAACGACGTGTTAAGGGCGGAAGTGGAAGCAAATCCGTGTCAGACGATCGAGGAATTGTCAAACAGTCTCAACAAACCTTGGTCGACCATCCAAGAACATTTGAAGCAGATTGGAAAAGTAAGCAGAGCAGGTGTTTGGGTCCCGCATAATCTGTCCGAACAGAATAAGGCTAACCGATCAATCACATGCAACTTATTGCTTCAACGACACAACACAGAAGCGTTTTTTGATCGCTTGATCACAGGAGATGAGAAATGGGTCCTGTATGATAACCCAAAACGCAAAAGGCAGTGGCTCTCTCCAAATGAAATCCCTCGGAGTACTGCTAAGCCAGGTTTACACCCCAAAAAAGCGCTTTTGTGTGTTTGGTGGAGTATTCGCGGCATTGTTCATTTTGAATTACTGAAACCTGGAGAAACTGTTACTGCAGACCTCTACAGCGAACAATTGCAGCGAGTCAATCAATCTTTAATTGAAAAGTGGCCAGCGATTGTCAACCGAAAAGGCGTCATTCTCCAACATGACAATGCAAGACCGCACTGCGCAAGGCGAACTCTAGAAAAAATTAATGAATTGGGGTGGGAGGTGCTGCCTCATCCACCATATTCGCCCGATGTTGCACCATCGGATTTCCACTTATTCCGAGCGCTGCAACACTTTTTAAGTGGCAAAACATTTGCAAATTTGGATGATATCCAAAATGCCATCTCTAGATATTTTGCCGAAAAACCAATTAATTTTTATCGATCAGGGATTGAAAATTTACTCACTAGATGGCAAAAGGTTATTGACAATGATGGGGAATACATCATTGATTAAAGCGTAAGAAAACGACATTACTTTCCGGTCCCCCCAATACTACCTAAAAATAAGATCTTTCAACATTATTTAATGGTAAATGAAAATGATAGGTAAGATAGGACAAGGCATAACTTACGGAGACATAACATTGGTTTTATAGTTATTTTCATCTTGATTTAAATCATCCATCCCCGATGATTTTTCAAAATTCTCCAACATTTTAGAAATCGCCTCGGTATCCTGCGTGGTATTCGTCTCGGTAGAACATTCAACGCTGCTTTGTTCTTTTGTGTCGGTTTTACAACTTACTTTTGGCTGTACGGGTACTCCTTGATCCGTTGATTTACATGATTCCTTCTGGCTACTTTCTACTAAAAACAAGGAATGATGTAGATGTCTTGAACGTGTAGATTCAGCAGTTTTTACTAGTATGATCATTATTATCACAATTCAAAATTAAGGTTTTGGCAAGCAATTTGAATGACGGACAAGGTGACTAGATAGATTACGATTTGATAAAAATTACGGGAAATCCAGGCTAAGTAGTATCAATCGGTATGGAGATTTTTGAAGGAAGCCTTTGACCATCAGTAGACGGCTATGAGAATTTGAGATTGAAGTACAAGGGTTAATCAATGAAAAAAGTAATTATAGACAAGACCTTTCTCACGTTTCAACGGTGAGCATTGCGGCAATGGTTTTGTTTTTGGACGCGACGGCAGTGTGGGGTCTTCCGGAGAATTATCCTCGTTGTGTGCTGGTCGAAAAATGTAAGGTTTCGTACGACTGTCTCGTTTAAGACCACTAATAAAAGAAACAAGCTTAAATTAAACAACTGTTTCTCCTTACTCTTATTACAGTATACATTTGTACAATGCGCCGAGTCGTTTTGGTACAATAATCAAAGCTAATTTAGGTATGCTGATAGTCAGGATGCGCTCTGCTTATATTTGTGTTCTGCTTTGGTAATTTTGTATTTATCATACGTTTGTAATGAATTATATTTCTATCGTAAAACTAATGAATAATAATCAATTAATACAGTATGAAAAATATAACTTACATTTGCGTTTTCCTGGGAGTGTAAGTGGGAGTAGGTGTACCTGAAAGAAATAGATTTTAAAAGATTAACAATAACTAATTAAATCGTCTAGATAATTTTTATAATTATTTGGTTTATAACATTTATTCATTTACATTTTGACTACATTAGAAAATTTTTCGGTTATATTAACTTCTCCTGGTTCATGTAATGCCACCGTTGAACTCAACGCTTACGGAAAGTAGCGATTCGATGTTTGAAAAACTCAAGTTCCCTAAAACCTTCACTTCGAGAGTCTAGATATTACAAACGGAGTTTGACCTTTCGTCTCTTCCCCTCGATGATTGAAATCCGGTAGGTGAGTTAATATTCAGCATAATATTGATTTGAATTGTTACTGGGGTTAGATATTCTAAAATAATATTTCCCTCAAAGGTTCAACCAAAAAATTATCTATCTCTAGGGCACACTCATACATAAGTTTTTTCTTTTATTGAAGTTACAAATAAGGAATTATTTAAACGATATAAAGTTTGACTTACTAAGTTCGAGTTGCTTATGCAGCTTTTTAGGGACTCTCTCGTGATAGTCTTCTAGATAACTTCCATGCTCTGAAGGTCTAAACACCGTCTGGAAGAGATTGCTAGGGCCGACGCTATTAAAGTAAAGATAAAATTTATTATTTATAACTTCTAAAAAGCATTCAAGCACATTTCCAAAATTAAAGCATATACGTTTTGTACACTAAGTAAATATTTCATCATCATGAATATGTTTCAGATAAAAAATATTTATATAAAAATTTATTTGGACATCAGGTAAACGAGTAGAAATGCTATTAAAATGTGATGACGTATCAAGAAGTTATCCTAAGAGAATCCTTCAAACCTTTATTTATTACAAAAAATGTTACTCACGTATTACTGTAAGGTATAGAAGCTGTATTTGCTGTAAATGATAAAAAAATCAAGTTAAAAGTATTTTTTATAAACTAAAATTATCGCAACGATGGTATTGAGAAACCAAAATTAGCCCTTTGTGTGTAGTATATTTTCTAGACATGTCAATTTCATATTTTAATTATAGTTAGCAGGCCTAATAAATTACTACTAAACTTAGAATCATTGTTTTATCATCATTATCAGATGATAGATACTCTTTGCTTCTGGATTAATCTATTGTAAGTAAACAAGCAAAAGCCACTTACGCCGATCATTTCCGTTAAGAAGTAACGTTTCAGAAGTTTCGACCCCGCGATTAATAGTTTCGATTAGCTTAGCCGATTCCCGGTTGGAAAGTTTTTTAGGTAGACCTTCTAAAAGATCTTGTTCATCAAAGCTATAAAGAAAACAAATTATTATATATATTACACAAACTAACCGTTACCCGTTCGCATTGCTGGGCGTAATATAGATTAAAATTTATTAGACATATTCCCGCCCAGTCCCCTTACCGTTATTAACACCCCCACAATTCCCATTAGGAAAAAATTATAAAACCAATTCTGAGCTGATATGATATGATGGCTGAAGAAATATCTAACAATATTTTGAGTGTCTACGTATCATAGTCTCCGAGATCTTTTAATGAGTTAATGATTCTCTAGATATCTCGAAAATACATATATTAACATCACACAAACAATATTTTTAACAAATTGGTCACATTGCATTAGCATGGAATTAAAACATATATATGTTTTAATCCTCAAACCTGTTAATCATCAGTAAGGGAGAGGCGATTTAGGACGAAAGAGAAGAATAGGTAACCGAGGATTATTGTGAAAATCTGTACATATTTTTTTTATGTTTAGACATATAGATACTACTTTAATTTACCGGATATATAATATATTATTAGATAGCTATTAATGGCATCAATTAGACTTGAGTGTTAGCAGATAATAGTACCTGAGGGCATGATAGGGCTAGACATAGTCATCAAAAGCTACAAAGAACTAACTGTGTTGTGAACACAGACACGGAACAATTTGATAGGCCATTAATGTAAAATCTATAAAATCTTTATTTCACACTTACATTGATATACTTCTATTTATAAGTGTACTCTGGGTGTTAATTGCTGGAAAAAAAAAGCATTAAATCATTATCAATTACTCACCAACACGCACTGGGCCAGCGTGGTAGGACTAAGGCCCAATTACGTCTCAATAAAGCTCCTTCAAGGAGGCCTAGCTTTGCCTAGCAGTGGGCGTGATTAGGCTGATAAAAATAAGAATATTAAAAGGGTGATTATAAAATATTAGTTTGTTAACTCTATATTAATGGACGTTTAAAATTTTAGGTTGTTAATCTATTGTTTGACGGAAAGAAATACTTTTTTTATAACATAGGAAAGACCTAACAGATCTGGAGGGTAAGGCGATAATAAAAACAGCTTAAGAATTTTATACAGCATCTCAATAAAAATACATAAACCGGTATTTATAAAGAGATGACGATCATCTCTTTAATTTAACAACAATGCCCAAAGGTAATACGTCTGCCCATAAAAACGGGGCGGTAGTTAGGATGCACTATGTGTGTGTATGTATTGGGCTTGTCGCTTTGAGAGTAAGTCTCATTACACCAGTAAGCAACTTAAAACTGGAACACTAACGGTTGCACACACACACACTGCTCCTACTGCTGCAGTGGTTTCCTACGGTATCCGGCAACTGACACATATCACCATATAACACACTAAACCCAAATTGAAAAGAAGCCAAGTGTATATGGAAGCCATTCAAAGGCACGACAGAGCTATGAACAAATAAAGTATTTATACTACCGTATCTACGACGAGGGTTCATTGAGGATTCAATCACAGACCGATTACTTATAGAAGTAATCGTGTACTCGGGCGGTTTCAGGATTTCTTTACAATCAGTCTGTATTGGCGTTTCCCTATGCGATAAAAAATAACTGTTATTAAAATCTGTAAAGGTAATTTCGTTCTCGTTATCGTTAAAGAAGATCCAAGTAAGGATATTGCCAGACTTCAAGAACTACTCTCTTGGACATGTAACAACCACGAACGCACTTTTGATCAACGGTGGATAGATAAAAAAATATTTTCATTACTAATTTTGTATTTACTTGTATAAATTTAAAAAAGTTTAATGAAAACTATACAAAATGATTTAATAAACTATATTACTATAGTTCCTTACAAGTCATTAGAATAACTATTTTACTAACAATATTTAACGTATTATTCAGTAGAGTTACTATTTTTCTACCAAAATATTCGTGACAATATTTATTTTTCCAAATATCTAGCAAAATAGTAATATATGAAAAAATGTAAAATATTATAGAAGAGTTAAAGCTTTCATAGAAAAATTGAAAAATGTGATCGTAAAAGATTTTTAGTACAATTTTCCTATAAAGGTTTATAAGTGTGTTATTTTATAATAAATATTATTCCGATGAATTTTGTTATAAAGAAGAGAAGTAAATCAAATGTAATGTTAAATTAATAAAGAAAATAAGTACTAACGTCTTATTTTGAGATTCTGAAACAAAAGTCATATTACAAGAGCAGTTAAAATTACCATAGACTACTTAAGTAATAAGGCAGTGAAGGAATAAAAGATGTGGAGATTTCTGGTTAAGGCCATTTCCAGCAGTGGACGTCTATAGGCCGATGATATCATCAATACTTAAATTAACACATATTGTCACCATTTACATTATGACTGGCTAACAAAGTTTAGCTTTACTTTAAAGTCTACTATATCATCATCATCATTAGGTGACCTCTTCAAACTGAAGATTGGGGATCAGATTGAGAAAACCAATTCGATCCTCAGCTATTCTGTTTAATTGATGGTATTTAATACCGGTTCATTTCTTTTTGTCGTCAAACTTTCTTGCGCTGTCTACCAGGTGCACGTTTATCAAGAATTTAGCCCTCCAGGACCATACTTGGGAACTCAAAGGGATCCTCATTGCAGGTGTCCGAAAAATGCAATCTACTATACACATATGCTCATCGTCAATAAATTAAGCTGGGACGGATTATTTTATAATAGCTGTGCTAGCTAATTATACATAACATTTTACCAGTGGTAGGTTTCCGTTACCGCAGACCGGTTAGATAGATATTTATCATCACAGCTCATATTTGGACAGCCAAACAGTAGTATGCAAACATTACTGTGTTCCGGTTTGAAGAGAGTTTTAACTAGTGTAGTATTGGGGGAATGCATTTATTATTTTATATCCCAAAGCTACAAGCGCAATATGACGTAGTCTACATCATCGTTACTAGCGCCACATTATTATCGGTAGGCGTTTTCAGTTACCCTTATGTGAACATTCCGTTCCGTCTGTATATATAAAATATTTAGTAATGATCAAGATTACCTGGTACAATATTTGAAATCTCAGCATTTTGGGTACTGATTTCTTTCTCTTTTTGTTCACTCGCGTCACCTTCAAATTGGCAAGTACTGTATACAAAAGAAATTAAAAATTTTCAATCTAAATAAAAAAATATATTTCATACTATCCGAGTCATATTCTATACTTGATTAAAAGATTAATATTTACAGCTTTTTATAAGTAAGCCACTTACGCAGATTTACGTCTTGGCTGTACAGTTACAGCTTTGGATTTTCCTGTAAGAATATATAAAACATTAAAGCTACAATTATAAGTAAATATTGCTATCAAACGAACACATTCTCTTATCTAAAAAGGATTAATACTTCACCGAGAGCCATTTCACGAGTTATATGACAATGAGTCCATGGATCGTGAAGAATACTCTGGCTCTCATATTTTAACGACCGAAACGCAGCTATGTTGTTATAGCGGTAGATTTATAATAAAATATGTTAGCCAGCCAGGCGGGTTCGAATCCAACCACCAACAAAATTTCGTAATATCTGGCAACAATCAAATGGTCGATCTCCTAGCGAGGACGGAATTACAACAAAACTACTTAAGGCTGGAAGGGCCTTAGTCCTGAAAGACCTGCAGGATCTGCTTAATTCTGTTATCCATTAAGAGATTACACTAATGTCGCGGTTTAGGAGCGTGGTTGTCGTGTTCTTTAAGAAAGGTTATAAACTCTTATTTGAATAACTATAGATCGATCGCGCTCCGTCTACTTGGTATGTTTTAGGTTTATTACGAACAGTCTCTCTAAAAGGTTTGATGAACACCATCCACCGAATCAGGCTGAGTTTCCTAAAGGTTATAGCACCGTGGACCATATTCACACTTTACGGAAGATTATACAGAAATCCACAAAGTATAAGCTGCCTCTTTATGTAGCTTTTGTGGACCACGAAAAGGCTTTCGACTGCATCGAGACCTGGTCGGTTCTGGAGTCCTTACAGCGTTTCCAAGTCAATCACCCCTACATCGAAGCGCTGAAGTGCTTGTACAACACCGTAATAATGACCGTGGGAATCCAAGGACAGCAGACAAAGCCTATCCAGTTACAGCGAGGTATGAGACAGGCAGACAAATATCCCCATAACTATTCACAACGGTGCCGGAAGATATATTTAAGACTTTGAACCTTCAGTTTGCTGATAACGTGGTCTTAATGGCAGAATCGCTAGAGGACCTTAGCCAGATGCTCAACAGTCTCAATACCGCTTCCCAAAACGTGTGTGCGGAGACGAATTTAGACAAGATTAAACTCATGTCTAATAACTTAATTATCTCCAGTCTAGTAACTATCAGGAATTATGAATTGGTGATTGAACAAGTAGAGGACTACGTCTATCCCGGACAGGTTACAGAACTTGGCCGAAGTATCTTTAAAAAGGAGATCGATAGACTCATATGGCTCGGTTGGGCACCGTTTGGAAAATTCCGCCAAATCCTCGCCTCCCTAATTCCCCAATGACTGAAGACAAAATTCTGCCAGAGGTGTCTTCCCCACCCTCATTTACAATCCAGAGACGTTGCACTTGACCATCGGACTGGTTCACCGATTCAAAGTCGCAAGAGCGAGCGATAGGTAGAGCTATGCTTGGCATTTCTCTAAAGGACAAAATCCGGAATAAAGACATTCGACGGCAACTAAAATTCTCGACGTAGCTCTCAAAATTTGTAAGCTGTAATGGTGGTGGGCCAACCATATCTGCCTTTTCGTAGCCTGTGATGCAGAGGTATAGAACGTTCTTCTTCAAGATAGACCGTTGTCGGTCTTGTAATGGTAATGTTGTCATCATAAGAGAGGCCGAAAGTGTATGGATGTGAAAATCCAGATATCGTATCTGGTGGAAGACATTAAGGAAGATCTACATTCAGCAGAGGATTGAAATAGGTAAATTATAATGCATCGATTTAGGACTCTTACGTGCTCGCACTTCCGTGCTTAAGCACAGCAATCAGGGTAGGTAAAATAATAGGGGGACCGGAAAGTAATGTCGTTTCTGCGCATGCCAATACTTGATTGTCATTTGTCAGCTCATTGTTTTGTTCAGAGGCGTACCAAAGACATTGTGAGGTTATAGTGATTTCTTTACTTATAGACAATTGAATTACAATTTTTTTTTGTAATTTTGGGTAAAATGGCCAGCCAAATACCAGAAGAGGTACACATCCGGCATTGCATGCTCTTTGAGTTTCGCAAGGGAAATAACGCAACAGTTGCTACCAAAAACATTTGCGATGTTTATCCAAATGCACTGGACATTCGTAAATGCCAAAGGTGGTTTTCCAAGTTCAAATCGGGTAATTTTGATCTTTCCGACTCGTATCGATCAGGAAGACCATCAGCGTTAGACAACGACGTGTTAAGGGCGGAAGTGGAAGCAAATCCGTGTCAGACGATCGAGGAATTGTCAAACAGTCTCAACAAACCTTGGTCGACCATCCAAGAACATTTGAAGCAGATTGGAAAAGTAAGCAGAGCAGGTGTTTGGGTCCCGCATAATCTGTCCGAACAGAATAAGGCTAACCGATCAATCACATGCAACTTATTGCTTCAACGACACAACACAGAAGCGTTTTTTGATCGCTTGATCACAGGAGATGAGAAATGGGTCCTGTATGATAACCCAAAACGCAAAAGGCAGGCAGGCAGTCCTCGGAGTACTGCTAAGCCAGGTTTACACCCCAAAAAAGCGCTTTTGTGTGTTTGGTGGAGTATTCGCGGCATTGTTCATTTTGAATTACTGAAACCTGGAGAAACTGTTACTGCAGACCTCTACAGCGAACAATTGCAGCGAGTCAATCAATCTTTAATTGAAAAGTGGCCAGCGATTGTCAACCGAAAAGGCGTCATTCTCCAACATGACAATGCAAGACCGCACTGCGCAAGGCGAACTCTAGAAAAAATTAATGAATTGGGGTGGGAGGTGCTGCCTCATCCACCATATTCGCCCGATGTTGCACCATCGGATTTCCACTTATTCCGAGCGCTGCAACACTTTTTAAGTGGCAAAACATTTGCAAATTTGGATGATATCCAAAATGCCATCTCTAGATATTTTGCCGAAAAACCAATTAATTTTTATCGATCAGGGATTGAAAATTTACTCACTAGATGGCAAAAGGTTATTGACAATGATGGGGAATACATCATTGATTAAAAATAAAGACTCGTTAAAAATGTATGTGTTTGTAATTAGCGTAAGAAAACGACATTACTTTCCGGTCCCCCTAATATTTGAATACATTACTCTATTCCAAAAATAGATTGTAGATTGGCCATATATTTATAAATATATTAATACTTTGTTTGTCGATATGGATTTAATACAACAAAATTAATCAGATAAATGTTTATGAAAATATATATTATTTACCATCCCGTATTCCTTTAGGTTTGCCATTAGTTTTTTTCACTTTATTATCAAGCATGGTCGAGTAGAAATCTTTTACTAACGGGAACGGATTGCGTAACCTAAAAAATAAAGTATTAATTCTATGAGAAGTTCTAGGATATATGTGTACGTATTTCTTTTAGAAATAAGTAAAAAGTATTATAGGGAACTTTAAACATTTTTTGTAGCGAGAATAATGAAGGTATAAGTTAAATAATTAATAGAATTTTAAGTGGCGTAAATAGCTTTAGTGTCTTATGAAATTGGGAAATCGTATTTAAAAGCTTATGGAAGCGGTCTAAATTTTTTATGAAAGATTCTTTGTCGAAAGAATTATAAACATTTTGTATATGTTGAGCCTTCCCAAGAACGAGGGTAGGAGGCCAATGGAGGATAGTAAGGACTGTTCTATGGAATCCCCAGAACAAAACGTGGTTGTGTTCCGATCAGGATCGAGTGAACATTTTGTGAAGTGGCGACCAATAGAAGGTTGTAATTGGTGAAAATCTTTACATAGCCCTGACTTCTTCCATAAAGGCAGGTTATGTTTCCAAAGATTTCTCCCTCAATTGAAAAAAGTAGTAGTCTACCCTCCTGCCACGGTATACGGTGTAGTTTCAATATTGAAATGAAAACAGTAATACAGTGAAAGTTAATAATGTAACTTTGATATAAAACTAGTAGTGCGTAGGGGTCTGGTAATTATCATTTCATTGAATAATACCTTAAATAAAGATCCCATTGCACCGTCCGCTTTGCGAGTAAATCAGACTGTGTGGTTGACTCATATCCAGGTTGAATCGTGCGTGTTAATAAATATAATAGGTATGGACTAGAAATTTTCAAAATAGTTTGAAATAATTGGCAATAGTAAAGCAAAACTTTACACGCTTGACAACAAAAGAGATGGTTAACTAAATGTTATCATAACACTGATATCTGCTTTTTTGTAAATGTTTATAATATTACGCGATTTTTACTCATTTTTTTACTAACATTAACTTTTTCTAAAAACGTATATTGCCGTTAAAACAGAACACATCTAATTAGATAAGTAATTTATGCCTAATTTTACTCCAACATCCATAAACATTATAATACACCTTTAGTCGTATTATATTTTTTGAATTATACACTGTTCTGGTCGTCAGATTTACATTTTACGTAATGTTGAAAGAAAATTACTAAAATAACTTCTAAAAAGTTCACATATTTAGTATAATATTTTATAAATGTACTAAGTACATCACTGCACTGAATTAATTTTTATTCACAAAAAGTATTTTGACTAAAGTAGATAGATTATACTCACTTCAGATGAAGAAAACGATCGGACATAGCGCTGGAAAGAGAGATATTTTGGGATTTTAAAAAATAGAATTAAATGATAAATAAATAAAGGCTGCATCTGAACCGGACAAAATCTATTAACATTTGGGAGGTAATCCTATTATAGACCAAAACAGTAATAATGCATATTCTTCATCTTCATTAACAAGTCTTTATTCCGTACAACAAATATACAAATAAAATAAATCCTTTCTAAGTTGAGAATAATTAGCCAAGTTCGTATGATCCGCATAGATTAATCGCAGTCATCAATCCGCTTGCTAAAAGCCTATATATTTAGTTGTCCGTCGTCTACCATTCTAGAAATTTCCAGTAAAATTTTCTACTTTAAAGATTTCCAGAGAAGAAAGAAAGAAATTTCTAGATAACTTTTATTTGATGGGATGAGAATTAATTATTATCGATGGCTCATTGTCTATTCTAAAATAGCCGCCGGATATATGACCCACGACACGTCGCACTTTTTATTTTTCTCGAATGTTCTAGTACTACATTCGATCGCGATAGTTTTTGTAATATATTAATGTGTTGGTAGGAAAAAAAATCTGTGTCAACCAAATTATCGCTCATCGCCAGCGGTAACCATTCTGTTCCGATTTGTACAATAAATAATAAAAGGCCTCGTCTAGCAGTAGACATTCATTGGTAGAGGGGTTGATTGTCCAACTCTCATACAGGTAGCAGATTATAATTAAGGGTTCGTAAGTCTATGTATCTTTAAGCAATTGGAGAATGTTTTGTAACAAATATTAACACTGTAATTTATGAATATTTACGAGTTATTTATGAATGATTAATTTGTATAGAACTTACTGTTTAATAGATTTGATTTTGATGGAGCGTACAGGTTTCGATAGCAGTTCAAATTCAGTTTTGAAATTAAAGTTTATAGACGAAGCTGAAAAACAAATATTACACAGTGAAAAAGAGTAGACTTTAACACTTAGTATATTAGTAAATCATTAAAAAACATGAATAATAATAAAAGAAAACTTACTTCCCCGCTGGCTGTTTGGAAACCGTTTAAAATTATTAAAGGCTTTATTATTTTGCAAATCTAAAAGTAAAAATGGCGTAAATATTGAATGGAAGAATGATTATAGTTAATCTAACAATTTTAATATTACCTTCTACACTGCAGCAACAACTGTGGAAAGGGGAACATTCGCTTTCCGTCTTTAACTGCAAAAGAATTTATCATTACAGAATATAAATTTACTAACTACCATCGCTATAATAAATATATTACTCGACGACAACGACGATAACAGCATGAAGGTCACCTGGCTGTGATAGGCTCGCCCATCATGTAGAGCTAGTTAGAATGATATACACAGCACCACATTGCGCTCGTCAGCTTGTGCCATAAGTCTAGTTACCCTAGTAATTTCAATAGCTACGACGCCCTTCAACTGATGATAAATGATCTCAGGCAAAGTGCAGCAGATTTTTTTATGCGGTATCAACATTCTACGCTCGGCAACTAGCACACCTATATATTTGTATGTAATCTTCCGTATATATATACATTTACTATATTGTCTTATTCATTAATTTTAACAGTCTTATTTAATTAAAAATCGGTACTATTAACAGTTTATTGCTTAACGGTTTTAACTTTCATTGTCTGAATACACAAATATCTTACCGATCTACGTGCAGTGTCTTCCTTTTTGTAAATTTCATTAGTAGCTTTCACTTTAAACGCATCTCTATTGAAAATTAGAATAGTGTTTAGTGTTATTACAGTATTGATATAAAAAAAAGCAACAGTCGCTGAAACCAACTTACGGGCAGGCAATTTGATCGAATTCAGTATTTCCTATAGAACAGTAGTAGCGTAAACTTCTAGACATTCCATAATCAGAAACAGAGTTAACTATAAAAAAAGAGAATGGTAAGATTAAAAGGAATTATATATAATTTTTTAATGTTATTTAATATTTTTAATAATTGAAATCGAGTAGCTCGCTGGCCTAATGGTTAGAGCGTGCGGCTTTCATTCCAAAGGTCGCGGGTTCAAACCTCGGCATGTACCGATGACTTAATATTTAAGTTATGTACATTTGTGAACTTTAGTTACAGCAGCGAGATACAAAAACGGTGAAGGAAAACATCGTGAGGAAACCCGCACACTGATATCATCTTTGTGTGTGTGTGTGTGGTGGTCCCAATAAAGTGGCAACAGGCTCGCCCCCTGCTACATGGGACCTAATCTGACCACATCTGGCGAAATGTGGGTGGTTTATTCACCTCTGCCTACCCCTACTGGGAAAAAGGCGTGACAATATAAAAAAAAAAAAAATAAATAATAATAATTGAAATCGGTAGACTAAAATTATATTAATAACAATGATCACAGTCACCAGCATTAAGCTAATAATAATGTCAAAACTGAGAATTTTTAACATAAACTAATTGAAAAGAATAGTACTTTACCGGTTTTATTTGCTTTCATAATAGTTTTCAATGAAAGAGACGAAATATTGGGTAGTAAAGAATAGTAATTATCAAACCATTTATGAGTTAACAAATTTCTTTGGTTTAACCCTGTTGAAATAAACAATTCACCATTAGTAAATACACTTAGACTGTAGTGACTAAAATTTTTTTAATGTTAAAGGTTCCATAGTGCAAAGATTTTATTTTTACCCAACCTATAAATAAATTTACATCTAATATATTTGATACGACTTCTCTTCGACTATAACAGGACAATCGAAATTGGAGTACTTGGGCAAAAATTTACATCGACTTCCATATAAACGCATCGTAACTAATATAATAGGAAACCTCTTAGTGACAATGTGGCCATGAGTAAAAGTAGAGCCTGTTTAACCAAAATATTCTGATTCTCGTACATTAACAGCCTCAGCATACAGGATTCTGGATATAGGAGTACTGTTACCCATGCGCTTTCATAATATTTGTAACCGAAACCCAATTGGAGACCTCTAAGTTAAAAGTCAAGCGATTAAGCTATTACTTGACGGTGGTGATTAATCGATTTATCAAAAGAATACTATGAACAAAAAAAAATCACTTTTCTTGTCTTCAAACGACATGTTTTTTTTAACATTGTCATTATTTCCATAAGCTTTTTCTCGGAATTTTATTCCATTGTCTGTATTTTTCTTTGAATTTTCCTTGTTTTTAGACTTCTTTATTCTCGTCTGTAAAGATAAAATGTCGAGGAACAGGTTAATTTTAAGGATTTTTACTAATTAACAGCTGCGATAATTATATATTATGTTGCTTATTACTAACATTAGACAAGTTAACATCTATTACTTTTGATCCCGAATGTAGTTTTAGTTTGTGTAGACTTTGAGTTGAAGTTGTTGGGAATAATTTCCTTTTCCTTAAACCGATATGGCTTGATTTACTGAACTGCCCTTTCATCCACTCTTGCTGGCCAATATAAGTTGATAATCTATAGATTCTAGCAGTTTCATCATCTTTCTCTTTGATTAGTCTCCCTTGGTTATTCGGGTCGGATACACTTCCACTTTTGATTTTTTTTCTTCGTTTGTGGTTAGTTGTACTGGAGCATTGTGATGAACCGTTCTTTTTAAAAATTCTTTTGAATAAAGAGCACGGCGTTAGGCTGAAATTTTTATGGCGACAAAAACAAAGTCTCCGTATGTGCTTCATACAGTAGCATGTGCTTTTGTTATCTAGTTTGTTTTCGTCATTCTTATCACCTTTCCCAGCCTCATTGTTTTCAACAGGACTATTTTTCTTAGGTACGTCGTTGTTGTCCGGTGCCTTTTGAGGCGTTTTATTTGATTTTTTAAGTGATTTTTTTGAATTACCGTCAGCAGTTTTACTTGATTTTATGAAACATAAGTTTTTACAATAATTCGCCACATTTTGGGGTTCGATGAAGTTCCGATCTGAACTACTACAAGTACTAGCTTTACTAGCAAATATACGTTTATTTTGTGGCAATCTCTCGCTTTTACATCGAAATACGCTTTTGTAATTTCTCCTTAATTTTTTTACGTACTTATTACGTTGCACGAACTTTGATATTTTAAAGCTGTTCATTTTAAACTTGATGTTATAGTATTTAGAATCGGGTAAAAGAGATTGTATGTGCTTCCACGTCTTGTAACGTGGTTTGAACTGCGTGATCATACCTCGAAATAGATCCTTAGTTTTAACAGATGTAATTTTTGAAGATACCCTTATTCGTGACCTTACATTGGAGACATTTAATTCACGACGTCTCATTTTACTTAATTTATTCCTGAGATAATCTACGGCTACCTGTCTTCGTTTATATCCTGGTATATTTCTCACTCTCATTTTATCTTTTCTTTTATATTTATAATTGTCTTTGAAACCGACATGCAATTGTTTTAATTTTGATACGTCCTTATTTTCATTTGAATAATTAAATAAAATTCCCCAAATATTTAATAATTTACTAAATCTATTTGTAGAAGTTGTTTTTATGTCATAGTCCAATTCTTTTGGATAACAAGTTTTAGTGTTACTAATTTTACGTTCTATGTTTGTATAAAACGGTGTTTTTGCCTCCATTATGACTACATCATTATGTGAATAGTTATAATACTTTGCGTATCTGACTATGTTCGCTTTTCTACGAAATATAATAGGTGTAAAAGTAGTCGCTGTTTTACATTGCAAATTAAACAGATTATCTTCTTGATATTTATTTTCAGAATCTTTGTGTGATGAAAATTTATTTATATCTCTTACATCCTCACGTTTGTCTAGTAAAAATTGCTAAAAGAATAGAAAATATGTTTATTAATTTTTGTTTTAGTCTATTTGATTATAGATATTGAATCCTATTAAACTTCATCACCTCCAAGTACAAAGATAAAATTACGAAACGAGGTGGTGATAAAAATTAATAGTTAGAGACTATCAAAAGATCTATGTTAAATAACTTATCGAAGTAGTAATATTTTTTATTTAGACGTTGTATATCAAAACCTTAGTAAATATTATTTAACTGTAATGATAATAATAACTACAATAAACTACGAACGAGTTTTTGTATATTTCTAAACTCACAATTTGCTTTGCAAATACTTCATCTTCGGAATCCATTTGTCCGTCGCAATCCAGGCAATCGCTACTACTATCTTCGGAGGAGCCTCTATAAATGTAAAAAGAATTATTCATTACATGTTAGCAGGCAATATAAGTAACACCACCAGCAATTTACCCACTTTTCCAAACTGACATCGCTGAGATCACCGTAGTCTACAGGGCTCAAGCAAATAGTACATAATAGGCCCAAATCATTATAACAATGATTACAGTATATCCCGGGACAATGTGGCGTGTCGCATCTACAAAATTAATTGATGAAGACAATATAGTTATAATAAGTGTAAGAGTTGTACAATATAAGTCATACATTCTGCTTTTATCTAAATTTTAATAGTGTGTAATAAGTCACAGCAATTCAGACAAAGAAATACTCAACAAAAGAAAATATTTTTTATTCCCTTCACTTTAAATATTTGGAATACCTTCTGTAGGCAGCCCATTTTTACTACAAATAGACATCATTACGGAAGATGCCTAATGCTAGTTATAAGCATGATAAATAATCAAATTCGTATACATTTATAAATGTTCAATATTTTGCGATTTCATTACATAAAGGAGGCTATTCTTTTTCCAACAAAAGCTAATTAATTTATTACATACCTGAAAAGTTTCGAGTCAGGCTTATTTAATACCTCCATAGTACCACAAAGCAAACAATTGGGATCTTTCGGAAGCGTTCCCAGCAAATATCGAAGCCACCAGCAACTAATTCCGATAAAACAGCAAAGAAATCTTATTGAAACGACAGTAATTACGTCAAGGATTGAAAATAAATATCAATAATTAAATTTTGAATTTAGGTTTTTATCTCATTTCGGCTACAATGACAAATTACTCTAAAACATGATTAACCTAAAGTAAACCTCTTTGAAGTAGAAAAAAAAGAACTAAATTAAGTCCCAAGTCGATACATTTTTTAAATCAAAAATATTAGTATAGACTACGATCGCAGTGACTATAAATAGTTGATGATAAAATGCACTAGTCTAATAACATCTGAACCTGCTATTTTTTCTGTGAACTTGTTTCTTCCAATTTATATTGCAGTATCTTTTTAAGAATAATAATAACAGAAAAACTGTAACGATTATATACTTTATAGATAATTTGTAAGTTAAGTTATAATAGTTTCACTCACGGTAAGTGCGAATCCAACCATTGTACAAAGGTAAATTCATCCTTTTTGGAATATTTGTAATCTTTGTGCAACTTACGCCGGGCAAACTTCACGAAACCCACTATAACAAAACATTTAATTATGCACTTAACATTGTTATGCAGAAAAGCTCTTTATTCGCGGGGTATATGTTCCATAAATAAGCCGCGAATACTGAATGGTAATTTATATGGGGTTATAGAAGTTACGTTCCTAGGTGACAAAATAAAAAAAAATACATAAAGAAGTTATTTAATTGAGTTTTTTGAACATTTTGATTAATTATCCTAAGGCTTAGGCAATAGTTTGAAGAATTTTGTAATTTTCTCTTGCTTGGCAGTTTCTAAAAGCTCCTTCAGTTCCGACTGATACGCAGCAGTCGCATTAGCAATTTGCCTCTTAAAAATAAGACTTCGATCCATAGACGGATCAACGTTGCAAACTTTCACTAAGACTTTTCAAATGAAATGTCACGTTTCCAGTGCTTGTTGAAGCCTCTTCTTCAATGGACTCTGAATTTAACATTTCTTCTAAGTCAGTTTCAGCCAATCTTCATCTGGCAATTCAAGCAATTCCTAAATGTCACTTGGCTGTCTGTTCGAACCCATCTAGTCCTATTCCATTCGCGATTTCGGCAAAGTTTGAACTTGCACAAATTCTTCGTCATTTTGTGCAGTCAGAGCAGGCCACAGTTTTTTCCAGCATGACTTCAATGTCTGTGGCTCTTCATATGATTTTTTTATGTTTTAAGTTTAGTCAAATTTCTTCCAGTATTCTATAACATTCATATCAGAATTATATTCCATGTTGTCCAATATGATATTAAAGGTTCGTCTAATGTAATAGACCTTAAAGGTCTGGATTATTCCTTGGTCCATAGGTTCAAACAAAGCCGTCGTGTTGTGAAGTAAAAATGTCACTTTTATATTTGAATTCATGGTTTCAAGTTCGCGAGGGTGACATTACTAGCATTGGTCCAATACTAGAAGTGCTTTAAAGTTAAATTCCGTTTTTTTAAATAAGTTTCAACTTGTGAAAGCAATCACAAAAATATCGCTTGTAACCCACGCTTTCCTATTAGCACGCCAAAACACTAGCAAGTTTTCCTTGTTTTGATTTTTTAAAGCCTGAAGATTAAACAATATGTAAAGCATCAGTGGCTTAATAGAACAATCTCTAGATACATTAGAACTTCGCAGCAGTGTAAATCTCTCCTTTGCTGCCTTAAATCTAGGAGCAGACTTTTCGCTTTTAGAAATGAATGTTTAGTTTGGCATTCTCATCCAAAACGTGTAATTTCGTCTGCATTAGATACTTGTTCAGGTTTGTATCCTTCATCAACTACTAGGTTTGCAAATTCTTCTGGATATCGTTCTGCTGCAGCAGTGTCTGCAGATGCTGCTTCTCCAACAATTTTAATATTATGCAATGATTATTTCACCCTAAATTTAGTGAACTATCCTTCCGATGCTTGAAACCCTCCATCTGTACATACACTACTGCAACTATCGACAGATTCTTTAAAATGAACGTAAAGACGCTTTACCTTCCCACCCGGACCGTTGGACCACTCAGGGGCAGCCTTTTTTGGTTGCGGTCTTTGATCCATAATGACAACGTTTCTTCCACTTTTGCTATTGCTGGATCATGAACAATTTTTGATGACAGTGAAGTTGAAGCTACAGACGACCTTACTTTATCTTCCGAGTTTTTTATCGATCGTACAGTTGATTCGTTGACATTGAATGACCGTGATATGGATGCAAATGACTCTCCAAGGCGTTAACGATCAAACATTTCTATTTTCACTTTAAGCGGTAACACAGTTTTTTTTTGTGCCGAAACTAGTTTCTCATTTTTTTAATTGACATTAAAAAATAGAAAAAGATCGATAGAGACGTGTTATTCGATCACAATTTTTGTAACAACAGTGAAAGACGAAACAATAGAACACGCATAGTGTCTTTTACCATAGAACGGAACAGCAACATTTAAAAATATGTTTTATAATTTGATTAATAAGGTTGCTTTCAATCTGTTTGTTTATGTTCTCAAAAACACCGATCGCGGCGAAGGCGGCTTATGTGATGCGGCCTCGGTGATATCATTTAATGACATACTTTAAACTTAGTTGTAATAAGATCTATTTTACTGTTTTATTAGTCCATTTCACAGCATTTACAAAGAATATTGGATTGGATACCTATCGTAATCCTTTTAATACTATGTATGTACTTATTATATCCGCGAATAAAGAATTTTTAGCAGCGAATTTAGGAATAGGGTCTATTAATCCGCGAATAGTGAATACGCGAATTCAGAAAGCGCGAATAGGGAGCTTTTACTATAATGGGAATATAAATGATGTAACTGTGGAAACACTCCCTTTACATTCAAAAAGAGAGTCGACGTATATCCATTAAAACTTTAAAAAGCTAGAATGTAGAACGTAAAACTGCTGGAACATGTATACATTATATAAAAGATTCATTGTATATAGAGCAGCCCGCCTCGACGAGCCGGTGAAATGAGAAAAAGGAATTAGAGCGTGTAATTCCCATGCACATTGTTGAATATTCAAAATGGAATAATTTTGCTATAAAAACTGCTTTTTAAAGAAAACAAGATCACATCACTGAACGTTCTGTCAGGTTTTATCATTTCAATTCTTACAATTTGTAAAATCCCATGTAATCCCATATCGCAGCATGTTACATATAATGACTGAACAAGCACAATTATTATACTGGAACTTTATATGCCGGGACTCAGAAATTTCTTGGACAAAAAATAATCAATCATCCACACTGCCTAAATTTGTACTGTTGGATGTCATACCCAAAAAAGCAGTTTTTCCAACAAAATGTAAATTTCCCATATATCTTTAAATATACATGTCTGGTGTCTGGGAGTCCAAATTAGTGACCCTGTACTCTAAATCTCTTTACTGTTATAATCTCATAATACTACAAAGCTTACCTCTGCTCCTCAAGATATGGTTGTAAAGCCACAGCGCTCTGGCTTTGGCGCGCTCCGGTCGATAATGACCCATAATAACATGACTCAGTCGTAGTCCATACGGTTCGAATAGAGCAAAGAACCATAGAAGGAAAATCAATACACCTGATTGCGACAAATTTTATTATAATATTAATGTTTACATATGTGTAGTACTGTACGATCGATAAAGGTAAATAGAATTGTCCACACCATCATTATTTGAACCAATAGGCACCCGCAGTTGAAATAATCAATGTCAGTGCGTGTTAATCGAATTAAATGAAAAGAAGTATTCAATACTTTTACCCGAATATTTGTCTCTACATAAATAAATTTATAAAAAATCCCATTCCAGGAACTTGAAGCCTATAAGAGAATCATTGTCATTTATTTACTACATTGGGGGAATCGAACTCATTATCCAAGAATTATTCTTAATAATTAACATAAGATATGGAAAGCCAGGTTATATAATATTAAAACTTACCAATTTGTGTATAACGGTATAAATCCGGTGGATATGGATTGGGGAGACAAGAGACCGAGGAAGAAGGGGGAGTAGATAGGGGAAGAGTTAAGTACTTCAACACGGAACGTAGGATATCTGCCACTGGTCCTGTGCCAGTTACGTGCACGCCTGCGTTAGCAGGACCGGCTGAAAGAAGTTATAAAAGACAAGATCTAGAAACTATAAACAGAGTATATAAAGAAGAGGACGTAGACCTATCTTTTTAATTCTTTATTCATAATGAACTAAATCTTCACCCTTAAATTCACGAGGTTTTAAGTTATAATGGAGCTGTAGATAATTTAACGTGCTTAGAATATTTTTAAACGGTTTGCTCCGGAAATTCTTATGGTAATATAAACGCCAGGAGGAGATTCTTTGTTCCCGAAGTCCAGCTGGGTGAAAACCAATACAGCACCTATATCTGCTACCAAATAATAGTGTGAAAAGACGACTTGATTTAATGAGCGCTGTAGTCTGTGTAATTAGTGGAATACTTAATTAAAATTAACATCTTATGTTAAAACCAATATGTACAATAATATGGATTATTACGTATATGTATACTGTTCTATACAAAAAAAACCACCTCCAAAGCATTTCAAATACCAAATGACACCGATACCTTTAAAAATATTTTATTATAACCTCACTGATATTTTAACATTAATATAATAATTCGCGAGAACAAGATTCTCTCCAGATCTCCAGATGTCTTTATCTTTTCTCGTCCAGCAGCTAATTGCCCTTCTCTGTTTTTTTCGATACAACATCGACTTTCTACCATCACCACTCCAGCCGTTGATAATTTTATGGATAAACTTACGTTGCAGAGGTGTCTGAAATCTCCAATTGTAGCGTAGAGTCATCAAAACCCAGTACAAACTGTAGTCAGCGGCCATGTGAATTAGTAGTTTGAATGTAGTGATTACCATATGCACTATAGAACGTGTTAAGTACACTTTTTCCGATGCCAAAAGTCTGAAGGATGTTGTCTAAAAGCATGGGCAGTAAGATAAATCATTGTGATGTAAATATAGTATTATAGTTAAAAAAAGTCAGACATTTTACTTGTTAATGTAAAGGGGGAATTGGACTCACAGTGATGTATTTAGCTTTTTCTCTCCTATTCAGCGGCAGAATTGTCTCTTTACCTTCTTTTAACCTTTCAAAATCCAAATTCCGTAGCTCTTTTGTAATGTAGCGATTGTCGAACCGAGACCCAGTTTCGTACATGTGTTGGTAATTTTTAGCTCTGGTGGATTATGTTGCATTACGAGAAATTGTAATTAATATATAAATAAAAAAAAATCAAGTCAATTTGGAAATTACAATTAATATAAAAATAGTACGAATAAGTAAGCAGTCTTTAATAGTAATGGTTCACACTTTATTAAATGCCATCATTGTTCCAAGTCTCGCTTAGTTTGTGACAGTTATATCTATTTTGGACACAACTACCAAAAAAATATTTTTTCTCTTTATATTCCCAAGTTTTACGTTCATAATAATGTGGTGGTGGAAAAGGCGACAAACACTACGGCACATCACAGTGGCTCATCGCCTTGAGACTCAATATATTAGGACTCGTTACCCCATTATTTTTAGTTGCTTCACCCTTTAAGGCAGAACATAGCAAATTTACATAGAAGAAAGTAAGATCTCCAGTAGCACCTACTGAGACAGTCTCCAGAACTAGTGACCAGTCACAGATATATTTAGATATACATCGCAAGAAAAGTTAACAGAGAATTTTGGAAAGCACAGTCTTTTATAGTCAGTCTTAGCAATAATACAATTACCTGAAAATGATAAGCAGAAGAAACAGACTAGTGACACAAGAGCTCCATGATAACCAAGTTAAAAGCGGATCAGCTCTATTCCTTATCTCCGTGACTATGCCGGCCGCCACTTGGCTGGCGGAGCGGCTGGCGTTGCTGCTGAATGAGTATGAGTGGTGGACGTGGATTTTCACAGAAAGCAGCGATTGGACGCGGTTGGCGAAAATTTGGAATTCTACAATAAATTTATTTAATAGGTTTCATAATCTTTATTTAACAATTTATTACAAATGTTCTAACGACATAGCTATCTTGGAGTAAAGGTAAAGGTACTCCGTGATAACCAGTCTCAGGATTGCACTATAAGTTTTTCTATTTAAAATTTTCGGAAGTAATATATCTTGACATTATTTTTTAACTACAGTAGATTTTAAATGTAAACACTATTTAGAAACTTACTTCTTTTCATCGTAGCAACAACAGTTGTTCTCGTGTAGTCGGCAATATCGCATATCCGTTTATGACGCTTCAAAGTATAGCAGGACACATCAGCTAAGTAGTTGGAGGCACTGCTCCAAGGTGACTTCGAATGCAGTTGTCTTTTGCCATCCGTATCCGGTTTATACAATATACGGGAACAGTGTTGATAAGGCGTCCCTAGTTTAGCGTTGCACTTATTCGTAACAGAATTCAGCCATGGAAATGATGATTCCAAAATGTTTGCTGAAATAACAATTTACAATATGAACATCTGCGACACTAAATGAGGTTGATGAGATTTAAAAACACCAGTGATTTAAATTCACCAAACTTGGTAGGACACGTATAAGTAGGAAGGAAGGCGGAGAAACAATGACACGGCTGTGTGTACTCGTGGAAACTGCTCTTTCGTTATTACTGGAACTCGGAGCCTTTTATCACAAGGATCGTTGGCGGAAGCTATTGCTGGAATGAAGGTTCTGCTTACCTATACTTATTACCATCCTATGTGTCGCCACCAGGAATGATTTAAGTTTCTTAGCAACTCCTTTTATTCCTTCCGTCATCACTTTCACCCAATCCTTCATCGCATTGAAGGGATTTTTTATGGAATCCGTAATATGTTTTACGCTGGCTTTTATCTGCTCCTAAATAAAAATAAAGAGAGAAATCTTTCATAAAATTCTAGATTAAATACGTTAATGTCGTTTTAATTGTAATTCCGTACACTATCTTTTATTTCGTACCTTAGATAATATTTTAAAATTTTTATCAAGTAGTAACAGTCGTCAATCTTATTCACTTCATTGAAAATAATTTTACGTTACTAACACGAGGAAATCATAAACCAATTACCTGGTTACAAGCCATGGATTCCGATAAAACTTCAGAGTTCTTCAGAGTATTCGTTGCGGGGCCTGTGAGGATCAAAACGAGCGCGTAACAAGTCAACGTATACCTTCCCACACGAGAGAAGAATTGCGGTATAAGTAAGAATGTCAAGCATCTGTAAAAACAGAGGTAATAATCATCATCATGAACCGATAGACGTCCACCGCTGGATATAAATCTTCCTTAAAGATCTCCACGGCGAAGAATAGCTAACACTTACAATAATAGAGACTGCTATTAAAAATTTCCTGGTAACCAATATATAACTTTATCTTAATAATATTATTACTATAAGACATATAACATAGGGTATTAAAGATTACCAGTGTTCAAAGAGGGCTGAATCTTATTCCGTGTGATACATTACAAGACCTATGTGTATTAGTTGAGACTATGTGGTGTCTAAAGACTTGATATAAATAATAGAAACTATTATTTTAGTTTTATTTAATTGATCAACATAATTTTAATTAGAAACCTTTTTAATGAGAGTATGTATTGAGAGAAATGTATTTTAATATTGAATTTTATTTACCTTACTCGATAACTGAATGCCAATCCGAGTGTTAGTAGTACGCCGATAACAGAACTCATAATTGTGGCGTGCATCAGAGATATAGACAGTTGAAATACAAAGAACATAAAGCAGAGATAGGTGAAGACTATTCCTCCAATAAATCCAATGACGCTTTTCATCAAGAAATTAGGAAAAGTCTGATCCGTTGTCAAATAAGCGAAAAAATTTGACACTGACGAACCTTCGGGATAAAAATTCCTAAATTTTTCAATTAAACGTTTTCTCGTATTGCAGCCGTAGTGGGACCATTTATTAATCAATTTGTTTTTAGGAATATCTACGTTCGAGTTCAACATTGAATTAATTTTCTCCTGTTCATATTCCAATCTATATTTTTCAATAATGCGTGCCTTCCACAACAAGGCGAAATTGGCCATTTTTTCTGAAGGTATAAGGTGTATATTGATATTTGTTAAGTAGCTTGAATGTAAAATAATTTATAAATATTTGGCGTCATGTTCTCGACATTCAATGCCTTTTAAAATGTAAAACACAATTTATTTTCTATAATCATATCTTGACAGAAACACGAAGACAAAAATTCATATCTCTTTTTATTTCTTTATACATTTTTTTTTCTTTACTTTATTTTAAGTGAGGCCAGTTTAAAGAGAAAAGAGTTTATATTATTAATTAATACTTTAATACCTAATTATTTATTTATTTGTCATTATAAATTTTATGGGTATTGAAGGGTTATATTTTGACATTTCAATAAGCATAAAAAATTCACACATGTAAATATTACATACAGTTATAACAGAATCAATAAACTCATAAAAAGGAAGTCATTCGTATCAAAAATATAGTGTAAGCAAGGTTATGGCGCTGTGTCTAGTAATTGAGGACTATGATAAAATTATTGTAAAACAAAACTTTTACAAATATTAGTGTATTACAAAGCCGTATCTTGTTGGTAATTCAGTTGATCAGGTTGATCCTTGGTCTTTAGAATACTCTTTGAAAACGTACGTCTGCTACACAACGGAAAGTGATTTGACGACATAAAGGAGTGAACCGGGCTTAAATACCATCGGTTAAAAAGAATAGCTGGGGATTGAATTACTTTTCTCAATCTGACCATCAAACTTCAGTTTGAAGTGGGCACCTTATGATGATGATGAATTAAAGCGTAAAATAGAACGGTGGTTTGATGATTTATTAATCGTTCCTATATCATGTTTAAAATACTGTAAAGTATTTCCAATACTCGCCATATAAGAGACCATCGAGTGATTGGAAATTTAACCTTATGGCACAAAAAAATCTCTTAGGATTTGTACTTTGTATTTAGATTAAAAAAAAACTTATATAGCTTTCTTGTTACTGCCACTATTTGGCATCTCTCACAAAAAGAGAGCTAATGCCATATTTCCACCACGTCAGTCAAGTCGAGATCGGCAGATGACATATGTTCACAAAAACTGATATTCGCAAAACATGTCGATTTTATAAAGATGTTTGTCTCCACCAGAAGAACAAGCTTAGTAAGAACCGAACATACGCCTATTAGCATCGTACAACACATGTGTTTTACAATTAAGTTACTGCAGTTTTTATAACTACGTCAATTAAATTGTTTGGGTTACATTATAAGCTAGTAGTTAACAGCAAAAGGAATAGGCTTAGTAATAGTACGCAATGTATAATATAGATTAAAAAAATTCTACCAATGTACTCGTCTTATTAAATGGTATATATATTAATTTATACTTTAAAGTGTGTGTGTATAGACTCCAGGCCGTTTTCAGCTTGCGGGACAGGTTCATCTGTTTTGCCTTCCATGTGTCTTATTGAGGCTGACATAACTAAATTTATTAGAGAACGTCCGCGTACACTGAGGACACGTTAGTATGCTGATAACGATATTATAATTATAAGCCAATGGTGATCGGGCTTTTGTATATTGCGTCAAATATCCAGGTTATGATTACGGTGATCGTCAAATATATTTACCTACGTTTTTACTTTAAAGTATTAAATACTTGAAAGATTCATGTTCGAACACCTGGTGCGCGTACTTCGATGCAAATACTGAGTCACGTAAATACGGCCATCCCTATTGTCAATAACAAAATTAAAATGAAGTCGCCCAGTTCTATGGGCGATATGCGCAAGGGATTCTTCATTCATAAAACATGCGCAGAACACTGCATTGCTACAAAATCAACTTCAGACTGCTATAGCTCGAGTTGGATACTACAGTTCTATTATTTAACGGCTGTTTTGTATAACTTAATTCTGATTAATTTGTGTTTAATCGTGAATATTTTGTGTGAAACAAAGTTAAGTGAAGATGTTCAGATCAGAAGTTTATAACATATAAGTTAACAAGTTATAAACGTAAGTAATTTTTTGGATAAATAAAAGCAATTGTAGGCGACTCGTGGTTTTCGCATATGATAAACAATAAAATACACGTAATGAAATTAATAATTATTTTAAAATATTTACGAACTAAATGCATGGTTATACTAAAGGTTTTAAACAATTAAATTATTAATCTAACTAAATAAACACTAATCAAAATTCAAAAATTTTCAAAATCATTATTAAGGCAACATTAATTAATAATTGTCAAAATATTGTAAAGATAGTTTATTTAGAATAATTTTAACACCATTTATCATTAATTTCTGTAATAGCTACACAATAATCATTATTATTTTATAGCCATTACAGAAGTCAATTGTTTAGTATTTTTACATAAAATTTTACGGATTAATAAATTGTTTTTAAGTTACAATAATATATATAAAATCATACTGTGTTGTCTTTCTGCGTGCCTAAACATAAAAGATAAATTTCAGTATTAATGGATTAAGAAATATTGGTCTTATCATCAATAATAAGTCGTAAATATTTTTTATTTACTCGACTATGCGACAAAATGTGCACCTGCTCGCAATAGTCTGGTGCTAGTTAGAATATTTACTAGCCTCGTTGGGACTCCTCGCCAAAAAAAAAATTTTAAATTTTAAATGTATTACTAGTAATTTAATTCAGTAATTTCATTAGCCACAGCAGCCTGTATACTAAAACTGTCCATTCTTCAGTATTATTTAGTAGAAATAGGAGCTGGGGTTATTTATTTAGATCAGTGTTTCCCAACATCACTCCACACCCTACAGGGGGGCAATTCAAAAATAGATTTTAACCAAATTTAACCCATTCACTCCGGGCTATTTAAATACAATGGTAGATATGCACTAAATTTTATATAATTAATTAATATAGAAATATCTTTACAATATTTGGATATCATTTATAATATAATTTCTGTTTTTCATTGTTTAGAAAATTTATTGTATTTCATTAACAATTTCTTAGTGATTCCTAAAACCTATCATTTAAGTTTCTTAAGTGAGCAGTTTATTTTTTTTTATATTGAAAATTATGTATATTACATAGGGGGTTTAAGAATTTTAGAAAGGCTAACGTGGGGCATGGTACAAAAATGGTTGGGAAACGCTGACTTAGACAATCTCCAGTAAGATTACTACAGCTACTAATTTTAATAACTATATTTTCAATTATGTTCATCATCAAATTTTTTTAATCAAGTTTTAAATGTATTATTTATTTACCATAACTTGCTCTCATCAGTATTCTTTACTTGTGGTGTAAAATTACCAATGAAAACAAATATAATAGCAAGCAAGTATAATAAACATATACTACTTTGTGTGTAAGTGTAAAATAACAGTATTTTTAATTTACATCTGCTCAGACCATTGATAATTGTTTTTTTTGCAATTGAGGTAATACTTGTGTGAAAGTGAAATAGAAGAAGAGGAATTCTTAAAGCATTTCTTATATCTTGTTATAATTGGAATTATGACTACAAGGAGAACCATAATATAATGAAAAGCTTGTTATGCATTAATAACAGTAAAGGTGTTAGAGTTATCAATACATTTATGCTTCAATGTTAAGTCAGGTGTTGTGCTAAAATCCAATTACTTATGAATGCCTGTTTAATATTTGCTACAAACATTTCCAATTCCAATTCTGGTATCTGTATGTAATTCCATTTAGCGACTGTCATTAAACACCTACAGGGTTGCTGTTAGACAATTTAAATAGTTGTAAAGTGAAGTTTTTGTGTGGAAATAATTCCATTACACATCATATCATACAATTATTTATGATATTTAGGAAATTCTTATTTTCTAAATAAAGTTAATAAAAAATACACTTGCAATGTTGCAAAAAGATGTCAATAGAATTAAACTGATATGCTGACAATAGCCTATAAATAAATTTTCTACTAGTGCATGTAACAAGACTTCTGTCATCATCTATTGTGACTGTATTATTGAATGCAGTGCCTTTGTACATACATACATATGCCTTGTTCCGTGGGGTAGGCAGAGACTACCTCTCTCCACTTGCTACGATCCTGGCACACCTCTCTCGCTTCTCCCACATATGTAATATGTGCCTTTGTAATACATTATTATCCCCTTATCACAGCTACTGAAATGCAGTCTGGTATAATAGAGAGATATATCATCATTTTATTCAAATAAATTATACATATAACATGTATTAATGTTATTCTTTTTATTATAGTAAGAGATCTTAGCGATATACTATGTACTGATCCATATAAATAATAGTGGTTGGATATAAACAGCCATCTTAAAGATCCACTGTAGGACATCAGGCCTTTTACATGGAGATGCATCAAAAACCATCACTACCCAACTCTCCAAGTGTGAGTGGATACATGACATGTCCACAAAAGTTGTAGTTTTTAGATCATTGGTGTTCAAAAGAAATTTTGATAAACCATAAGCTCAAGTTCAATGGAGATTGAACTTGCTCATGTTTGATATTTAAAGCATGTGAAATGGCAGCAACAATAATCTAAATTATTACTATGTCAATTTATTTGTGTTTTATGATGTATTGTTTGTCCATATACATTTGTCCTGTACTGCGTAGGCAAGTAAACGGATTTATGTAACTATCTATAGAATCTACTTGGAAATTACCTCATTACAGCTTCAATGATAGTATGGCAACATTAGAATTATTTATGGTAACATACCACCACTATTACAAACTGATTCTATAATTAATTGCAAGTTCAAAGAGTGATTGCTAATTTACCTAATTTTAGTTTTCTATGTACTCTTGATTAGAATACAATAAACAATTTTTTACATGATGTTTAAGAATTCATATGTACTCTATTTTTTTAAAGTCTAAGAAAATTTGGTACTACATTATCGGGTTCTTCCAATTTAATTTTTTTTATTCACTATTTAGTAAATTAAAATTTTAATAACAGAAATTAAAATGGAAATAAAAATAATCTATTTCAGTTGAACTGCTTCATCCTCATACTAGGACTACACTAGGAGGTAAAATGACACCAAAAACAATAGTAGGAATTAACATTATAGTTTTTGTAGTTATTTATATGTTATACATATATATAATTCTAGACTAATAATTAGTGCATTGGGCTCACAATTATCTTTTAGAGACGGCATTGAATGTACTGGACATCTGAACTGATTTACATCTAGTAATTTTATTTTTGTAATATATTCTGATGATAGGTCAAAAAAACAGATCATCCGTGTTCTTACGGGATCTTTTATAGTTGTCGCACATATTTTTTTATTTTGGTGATGTTTAATTTTTTTTATATGTACACAAAGAATCATTTTACTAAGTCTGTATGGGTTTAACATCTATTATATTATTACGGGTAGCATGCATGAGAACATTCGCCATTGCTGACATAACCTATTATTATGTCTATTAAAAATTTCTAGAAGACAGTAATTAGACGGAAATCCTTTCATGCGTCAATAGATTCAAGGATGTTTTGTTTATTGTGAGGTAAACGGAATACTGTAACTGAAGTTGTAAATTTAAAAAGTCATCTTAATCTTCTTAAAGAGATCAGGGGAACGTTCGCCTAATAGTAACATTTGTTGATGGTAGGTCTCTGTTGCCGGAGACCGTCTAGGTAGGTACCACCGCAGCGTCTATTGCAGTTGACAAACATTACTATGATCCGCTTTGAAGGACCAATAGCTATTAATGGTGGTAGGTTTCTGTTGCCGGAGACGGTCTACGTACCTCCGCAGAGTCTATTGCAGCTGACAAACAGTACTGTGTTCCGGTACCAGTACAATTTAACATCTTATGTCTCAAAGTGACGAGCGTAATGTGGTGCGGTGTATACCATTCTAATTTACGCCACGTTGTTATTGTAAGACATATCACTTACCATAAGGTGTACGTCTTGTCGCTTTATAATATATATATATATATATATAATACTGAAGTAAGTTATTTACCTAGCAACATGTACTTGTCGCACTGAAACAGCGTGTCATTAGTTATAGTGTCCATACAAACAGTAATATTTACTCATCCGTTTTAATAAAAATATCTTTATTCAATCCATATGAAATTGCTTTTCCATATTTACATAATTTGGCCCGGACTATAATCTTTAGTTGAGCTGTACTTCAATCCAATTTCCTTTGAGCACCTTATTTGTTTACTAAGTAATAGAGATCATTAAATTTGCTTCGTTTAAGTGGAGTTATGAAATTTTAATACGTCAGTATAAAACTGTATCGGTCGTTAAGTACATAGCGGCAGAGTGTGTTCGGCGATAAAAAGTATCACGAGTAGTAAAAAGTTACGAAACAACTGCGGCATTTTGTTACAGGAATTATTATACTATACGAAATACGCATGCGATATATAAAATAATACAAAGAAATCGAGTTCATACATACATATATATCACGCCTCGTTTCCAGTGGGGTAAGCAAGAGACCAGCTCTCTCCACTTGCTGCGATCCTGGCACACCTCTCTCGCTTCCTTAACTTTCATGAGCGTCTTCATGCATGCTCGTCGGTTGCGAATACTCTTGACTCGGCGTTTCTTTAGGACATTTTCGACTTGATCGGAATATGTCCGCCTAGGTCGACCTGCACCGATTTTTATAGTTCATACCTAATATTTGGTTAGTCGCTGTTGCCGGAGACAGTCCAGTTAAATACCACCGCAGCTATTTCTGGCGCCAGATAGTAGTATGCAAACATTACTGTAGCTTGTGAAATTACTGAGGTAAAGAGACGTAGAGTTAACATTGGACATTTAACGTTTATAATATTTATCATTCGGAATTGCCCAACGGCTTGAGGTTAAGAACAAGAACTGTAACACTATTCAAACTCTACCGCATGTCGCTCTGTAATTCAATTTGAAGCTTTGTTAAAAATCAAGCCTTTTTTATACAATATAGCGACGAGACGAGCGGGTCGTTCACCTGATGGTAAGTGATATGCCAGCCCATAACAAGGTGGCGCTAATTAATATGTTATAAACTGCACCATACTGCGCTCGTCGCCTTGGGAGAAAAATTGTTTCAAGGCGATGAGCGCAATAGTATATGTAAGAGTGTCGTTACCCAGTTAACTTCACTGGCTATATTGCCTTTCAAAATGGTCCTCGGTAATGTTTGCACACTACTGTTTGGATAGGACCTGTACTGATAGCAACCTGGACAGTCGGTGTTTGTCGGCTGCAATAGGCTATACAATAATACCCACCTAGACAGTATCCTGAAATAGACCTACCAATACTAAGCTATTAACTATTACGCTGCAGATGCAGTATAAAAACTCAATAGTTGTCCCAATCTTTGTCTCTACCAATCAATATATTGTTAAAAAGTATTAAATACGTATACACTGCGTTTCTATTTATTACATAGATAGTGATGAGTAATTTAGCAGTCGCATAGGAATTGCTTCGGTAAACAGTTGGTTGGCTGTGTTATTACACAATAATATTTTCTTAGTAATAAGCATTATGTACATACATGGGCGTGTTGTATCCGACATAACGTTATATACAAAAGTACTTATACATGTTATTTAGGAAATTTATAGACATATGTAGCTCTAGTTCCAACAAATTACGATAAGGTTGTGACCTTGTGGGGTTTTAGCTGATTAATCCGGAGTTATAGTAGTTATACCTGCAGCCGAAGATTATTAATGCAGAATGTTTCCAAGGTGTCGCGGCCGGCAAAAACAAATAAACATTGATTTCTAAAGTAATCGCGGTTGTTTCAGATATTCTTAAACAACTGTGAGTCAATTCACAGTGTATATAATATTTTAATATTTTAAAAAAGTAACACGAAATGGGTCAAACATAAGATTTGGCAGGCCCTAGATTGATCGATATTTGTTTTATGTGATAGAACGAAAAAGAGAAGAGTAAATTAACTTACTATAGATTTCAATGTTTCTCTTCCGCTTTTCCTATATCATGAATATACATTCAGAGTATAGTATACGGCATGGAGATTACTTTCCATAGACTGATCCATCCGTGCATACATATGACGGTAGACACATAAAGACTGAACAAAGAATACGGAAATTATAAAGAAATGCATTTTATCTCATTCTCTCACACTCATCTCATCCTGTAAATGCATTTATATTAGGGAGACCGGAAAGTAATGTCGTTTCTGCGCATGCCAATACTTGATTGTCATTTGTCAGCTCATTGTTTTGTTCAGAGGCGTACCAAAGACATTGTGAGGTTATAGTGATTTCTTTACTTATAGACAATTGAATTACAATTTTTTTTTGTAATTTTGGGTAAAATGGCCAGCCAAATACCAGAAGAGGTACACATCCGGCATTGCATGCTCTTTGAGTTTCGCAAGGGAAATAACGCAACAGTTGCTACCAAAAACATTTGCGATGTTTATCCAAATGCACTGGACATTCGTAAATGCCAAAGGTGGTTTTCCAAGTTCAAATCGGGTAATTTTGATCTTTCCGACTCGTATCGATCAGGAAGACCATCAGCGTTAGACAACGACGTGTTAAGGGCGGAAGTGGAAGCAAATCCGTGTCAGACGATCGAGGAATTGTCAAACAGTCTCAACAAACCTTGGTCGACCATCCAAGAACATTTGAAGCAGATTGGAAAAGTAAGCAGAGCAGGTGTTTGGGTCCCGCATAATCTGTCCGAACAGAATAAGGCTAACCGATCAATCACATGCAACTTATTGCTTCAACGACACAACACAGAAGCGTTTTTTGATCGCTTGATCACAGGAGATGAGAAATGGGTCCTGTATGATAACCCAAAACGCAAAAGGCAGTGGCTCTCTCCAAATGAAATCCCTCGGAGTACTGCTAAGCCAGGTTTACACCCCAAAAAAGCGCTTTTGTGTGTTTGGTGGAGTATTCGCGGCATTGTTCATTTTGAATTACTGAAACCTGGAGAAACTGTTACTGCAGACCTCTACAGCGAACAATTGCAGCGAGTCAATCAATCTTTAATTGAAAAGTGGCCAGCGATTGTCAACCGAAAAGGCGTCATTCTCCAACATGACAATGCAAGACCGCACTGCGCAAGGCGAACTCTAGAAAAAATTAATGAATTGGGGTGGGAGGTGCTGCCTCATCCACCATATTCGCCCGATGTTGCACCATCGGATTTCCACTTATTCCGAGCGCTGCAACACTTTTTAAGTGGCAAAACATTTGCAAATTTGGATGATATCCAAAATGCCATCTCTAGATATTTTGCCGAAAAACCAATTAATTTTTATCGATCAGGGATTGAAAATTTACTCACTAGATGGCAAAAGGTTATTGACAATGATGGGGAATACATCATTGATTAAAAATAAAGACTCGTTAAAAATGTATGTGTTTGTATTTAGCGTAAGAAAACGACATTACTTTCCGGTCCCCCTATTAGTTATCTCATTTTCGTTACACTTTTTCGTTTCATGAATTCACACCGTCTTACTTTAGTATAATAAAATATTGCATTAAGTATAATTTTACGATCATTGGGATGTTGGGCGGAGAGGGTGTAAAACCTATATTATATTAAAAAAAAAAACAGATAATTTAAACAGTAAAGCAAATGTTAATTACAATAACACAATTCGTCCAGCGAATAGTTACATTTATATGGGTTCTTGTATAATTTGTTTGGGTGGTTAGGCGTACAATAAATGAATCACAGACGCAAATTATATACCTAAATAGGAACAACGACAGGTTGATTCATCCTTGAAGATCCCTTAAGAAAAGTAGTCGATGCGTTGGCACGTTCAGGAATCAAGTAATATAATTCCTTTAAATGGTTACCGTCATATCCTTTTTAACCGACAACAAGGACAATGATCTTAATTCAACGCTTTTGTTTTCATTATTGTATATGAACGCGCAACTACTTATACAGGTCCTAATTTAAAGGTTCCCTTTTCGTTACTAGAGCATGCCTCAAGTTTTATTCTTTCTCAGATAATGGACAACGAGCAGCCACATCAAGAGCTGGTGAAGTGCGTGGTTGTTGGCGACACAGCTGTGGGCAAAACACGTTTGATATGCGCACGCGCATGTAATAAGCATGTCTCCCTCTCCCAGCTCATGACCACACATGTGCCTACTGTATGGGCTATAGACCAATATAGGATTTATAAAGATGTATGTAATTTTTCTATAATACGTGAGTTACGATATTTAGTAGTCTTTAAAGGGTTTCCTCTATTAGAAGTGTCTCTGTAGAACAAATATAATATATTCAAACACAAAATATCCTTATTTTGACGTTATTGTTTTTATAGACCTATTTTTTTTATTTACATGATACAAACAATTTACATTTATTTAGTGGAGCCATAATAACTGCTGATTATAAGGATTTTTAATGTGGCACATTGAGAACTATGTTAATTTTATTATAGTGTCAAATATTTCCTGTTTATAGGTTCTAGAGAGATCTTGGGAGGTGGTGGACGGTGTAAATGTTTCCTTAAGGTTATGGGATACTTTTGGCGATCATGAAAAGGACAGGAGATTCGCTTACGGACGGTAAATATTTATGATATTAGTAAAAAAAATTGTGGGAATTTAGAAGAAGTATTGACTGCTATCGTTCGATTGAAATCCTCTCAATGCCTTGCCATTTTAATCGTATAGTCGGTGCGCTTTTAATATTTCTTATTTCATCAGCATTATCAGCCAATAGACGTCTACTACAGGACATAGACCTCTTCCAAAGACCTTCGCGTCGATCGGTCTCTTCAATTTCTTTCTTACCTTCAATTATTTCTTTACAGGTCTGACGTTGTACTCTTGTGTTTCTCTATCACTAATCCAATATCGTTGAGAAATTGTGGAGCGATGTGGTATCCTGAAATAAGGTATCCATTAAGGACAATTTTTTCTTACGCATAAATAAATTTATAGATACATTTTGTAATAATTAATATCAATTAAAATATACTGGCAGACTGAAAAGCTTCCAATGTTAAGTTTTTATTAAAATGTTTACTATACATAGTAAACAATTACTATCTTGTGATAAATTGGTTAAAGTAACTCTTAATCTGAATGCAGACGGTTCTGTCCAAACACGCCGGTGCTACTTGTGGGCTGCAAGAACGACCTCCGGTACATGTACAGAGACGAAACTTATTTGAACTACTGTAAGGATCGCAGCCCGTTTATAAGGTAAGTTTTTTTTTATTGACAATGTGACGAAAAAATTCACTTCATCATGATCTTCAGCCGATAGACGTCCACAGCTGCACATAGCCTCTCCCAAATATTCTCACCTCGATCGGGTAGGGATTTATATGGGGGGATTCAGCATTGCGCACAGGCCCTATGAAGGGTTGTGGGAGCCAGAGCCTCGTTCGTTGATTAGCAGGGTGTACCACGAATCCTTATAGCGAATGAACCCTTACACCCCTTTCAAAAATTCACATAATGATAAGTAATACGTCCGCCAATGACAACGTGGGGTTAGGTTGATATACACAACACCACTGTACTCGTTGTCTTCAGACACTATGTTAAGTTTTGTTCCCTGTTTCTTCATTAGTTACAACGCCCTTTAAGCCAGATATTTTTTTTATATTATTACGCCTTTTTCCCAGTAGGGGTAGGCAGAGGTGAATAAACACTCACATTTCGCCTGATATGGTCAGATTAGGTCCCATGTAACAGGGGGCGAGCCTGTTGCCACTTTATTGGGGTCACCACACGCTCATACAAAGATGATTTCAGTGCGCGGGTTTCCTCACGATGTTTTCCTTCACCGTTTGTATCTCGCTGTTATAACTAAAGTTCACAAATGTACATAACTTAAATATTAAGTCATCGGTACATGCCGATATTCGAACCCGCGACCTTCGGAATGAAAGCAGCACGCTCTAACCATTAGGCCAGCGAGCTACCAAGCCAGAACAGTAATAATTGCACACTACTGTTTGGCGGTAGAAATAGAAGCTATCACCGCAGCTTCCTCCCTACCTAGACGATCTCCGGAAAAGAGACCTACCAGCAGTAATCAGTTCATAGTTTTGAGCTCATCGACTCCGGATATAAGATATTATTCAGATACTCGACTAATTTTAATATTCGTATTATCATTTCTAGATCCTTTTATAGATCACAAAATCAACAAATTTTGTATTTAATAAGGTCCTTCTAAATTTGAGTTGAGGTTTCACGATTGTCTCCCACAGAGCTCCGAGGAAGAGCGACCTGGTGATGCCAGACCAAGGGCGCGCGTTGGCGCACGAGTTCGGCATATACTACTACGAAACGTCCGTATTCACTTACTATGGAGTGAACGAGGTGTTCGAGAACGCGATACGTGCGGCACTCATCGCGCGCAGGCAGCAGCGCTTCTGGATGACAAATTTGAAGCGGGTACAACGTCCGCTGCTCCAAGTAAGGATTACTGTTGAAGCTTTTTTTTGCCACTTATGTTAACATGACGTAAAAGTATAAAGACAAAGGAGAAGATCTTTCAGTAAGGTTAGCTAAAAGGATTTTAAACAAAGGAAACTTCTATCACTGTTCGCTTGGAATTAATATCTCATTTGTGTTTATGAGACATGTGACGAATGTTTTGGTTTTAGGCGCCATTCAGACCCCCAAGACCGATGGAACCAGAGGTGGTGACCGTTAACAGCGTCTATTTAGAGAATATGACAACGTTGCTGCGACAACAGGTGATTGATTACCTAATATAAAAATAGATATTTTGTTCAATTTATCTTTTTATGAGTATATAAAAACTTTTGAAGTATGTATTAAATTTTTATGTATAACAGACGTACAAGTAATCTAAATAGGTTCATCCATCATACAAAAGTGGATGTATATGGATAAAATTTGAGCAACGCTATATAAAAATTCATATATATAGTGCTTTTCTTCTCGGGGGTGTAAGGGTTTCCACACAACTCACGGGATCTAAGTCTACCTCATCTGCTCGTGGTGCAACCAATGGATAACAAACGAAGCTTTGGCTTTCACCTAACCCCATTGGGCCATCATGATGGAAAATTGCCCAAATTCCCATATGAATCCTGAGAAACGACGGCCCCTATTACTCGGAGATACCAGACCCATTTGCTGACTGTGACGGACGTTAGCAAAGCCCCAGAATAAAGGGTGCTAAGTATCTTCACTTCACATCAAACTATCTTTGCACGATTTCTGGAGTTATATATATACCTTCGTATTACTTATCTACTGCCATATGCAGGAAGTTAAACTCTTGAGTGAGCTGAAGAATTTTAAGAAAATTTATTCATGAACAAGTTTCTGATATATGTTAATTAAATATTTGTTTTTATTATTTTGTACAGTATTTCTCGGACATGGTCATTATCTGTGGTGCAAAAGGATTCCCCGTGCACCGCTTTATGCTCGCCGCAGCTTGTGAAGCGTTCCACCGCCTGCTGACAACTGACTGCGTCAGCCTCTCCGCTGAGCTTGCGCGGAGCTCCAGCGAGAGCAGCATGGTGAACTTCATTAACTCCTAATTAAAGCTTTAGTTATTCCATCTCCACCATTTCTTTGTGTTATTATATCCATTTTAATTTTATGTTAAGACCTAAGATGTGTTTTTGATACCTCAGAAGTTTTACTAGCTTTTACATCCTTTAATCTCAAACACAGTATTATTTGCACACTACTGTTCTATACAGGTAAGCAGCATGGGTGAGGCTACGACGGGCGATTTCAATGAAGACACAGAGTATCTGATCCGACAAGACCAAGCAAAGCAAATGAGGTAATAAACATTTTAAATTCTTTATCATCGTCACGATCATCATATATTCTCTCCATGGCGGAGTGACTAATTTCGCATTGTAAGAGGGATGACCCATGTTTGACTCCGTAACCAGAATGTCCTGTCATTTGTATGGGTATAGGTTTTACTTGGCACTTGAAACATAGTGCTCTGCTGTCAATATATTAAAGCCAGGGTTGATGTGTTTCACGATATACGATTGCATTGTCACTTAACACAGTGCGAAATGCAGTTCAAGTCTTATCTTATTACTCAAATAAAATGGTGCTTAAATAGAGCCTCAATACAGATTGTCTATGCATTATACGATGTAAATTAATCAGATACCACTATTTTTATTAATTGCAGGGTCTGGGATCAGATTAAGCGCCGATCCTCGTGTCAGATCTTGCCTCTCAGTGATAGCTGCAAGAAACCGCCGGACTTATACCGGGAAGTGAATCACCCCGCTATCAACTCGATCCGAGTTGTTAAGGTTGTGTTTTACAACAGTATTTTAACATTCTTTAATAGTTCAGTGAAGGATACCATCTAGGTATTCACCTCAAAGAGTTTTGCTTGACTATTAAAACATAACATGGTTTTTGCGCAAGTTGACGTTTTAGGGGATATCTTCCTACTAAAACTCCCATTTTTAGTTCCTAGAGAAGTCCTAAGGTCTTATATGCATAGTGGGGCACCTCTACTGTTTGGCTTAGTGCGTCTCAAAGAAAAGTAAGGCCCGCAGCACCCTCGCAGTTCTTAAATAAATGCGACACCGCATCCCTTCACTGTTGAATCCCGCGAATTCGAAAACCTTTCTAATATCGTACAAAAGCAGGACAGGCTTACCTTATTTATATTCTTATCATGCCCATGCCACTGGGCTGACTTTGGCTTTTATTTAAACAAACCACAGTATGAGATATAACTAATAACTTCATACAAACTATATTATTTTAGTGCGACAAAATACAACACGCGACTTCGCAGACCCAGACGATAGTCACCATGAGCAAGCTGATATCGCAGAATGTTATGCAGGAAATTATCAACTTCATATACACGGGCTTATTGGACAGCAGTGCCTTTAAACAGCAGGTAAATCACACACACACAAGGAACACCTACACACAGATCAACTCGTTTGTGTGCGCCACATTTTAATTTAATACCTAATGACGTATCTATATGGATTATAAGATTTTAAAGAATTTACCTGCCTCACTGCTGCAGTGGCTAACCATCTATAAACTTATATAACACGAAGATACCCGGTTCGATTCCAGAGCCACAAGATAGTGTTCAATTAGTGATAGTGCATACATCTGCTGCCATTATAGTATAGCTGTGTTCCTACATATAAGAGACAGTGAGAAGGATATCCTTCACCATCCTCGGGAAGCATGCTTCACTATCTATGATTCCATAGCCACTTACCACTACCTAAAATTGAGGTAGTGTTAGCCCATTGTAGATAAAAACAAAACATCGCATTTAGGCCCAAAATTAGGCTCCCTGAGGAGTCCAGACTTGAGGAGCACGGACACGAGTTGAAATGTACAATTTATTTTGTTCGTAGCTTTGTCCAGCACTGTGAATCTTAGATATAAGCATTATATAAAAATATATATACATATATATGTATATATATATATCATAATATTTATTAAATACTTATCAATTGCTTCATACATATGAATTACAGCTTTCCTCCTATTCTTGATACTTTTAACTATTTAAATATTTTTCCTCTTACAATGTTTGCAATATTGCTTCACTCTATCCTTAGTTATCTCTTATTATTAAAAAAAAAATGAAAATAATAATTACATAATAATAAATAATAAAAATTATGCCCTGCAGTCCGCTGCGATTGGATTATTACTGGTAATTGTCACTATTAATAAATTAACGCATTAAACATCATGATTATTAATTTTCCATCATTATTATTATTATTATTATTTTTAATATGATATCTCTTTACTTAGAATCGTTTTGTTTTAAGCATATTTTCTCTTATCTCACTTACAATTACGTATTTTTTTTAGTTCGCACCTATCATTTACATTGTTAAAGTAATGTTATATAATAATGAACTTTAATGTTACTAGTAATATTAAATTTAATAAGAGAACGAGAGCAACTTGATGCAACGCTTACAATTCTAACTAGAATATATATTGCTTTGGGCAGACATATATGTGACACCATTATCTATGAAATTTAGGTCATCAATGAGTTTTTCTCCACTTCCTGTTTCACGTCCTTCCTCAACTTCCTTGAACTTATATTATTATACTTTAAATAGGAAATACGTCAAGCAGCCGAGCTCCTCGGCTTTCACGAACTCACCAAGCTCAGCCAGTTCATATTGGATCAGCATCTTCTATTTGATAAGGGGTTTATGCTGCAATTCCATACGGTGAGTGATACAGATAAGATTTTTAAGGTGCGTTAATACCACAGACAAATGATTATATATCAGAATTAATATATAAGATACTTCCGACATTAGAAATCAGCAGAAACTATAAAGGACTGATCATTTCTTTTATTATAAAAGTTGTTTTAAAAGAACATCATAATTTTAATAAAGAAGAGAGAGGAGAAGAAGAGGACCGAAAGGCATGCTGACACAAAGAGCATCGGTGCAGTTCTGTAAGATATACCGGGGTCTCTCTGAATGCACTGATGCAGATTACTAAGATGGTTTTAGTGAGTAAGAATCTCATGTAATCCTGACTTCCCCCCCAGAAAGCTCTCTTTCGAAGATTTCGCCACCAAAACTAAATTTTTACTTTGGTCTGTAGCCGCTTCCGCTGCGTCTACGCGATATGTGTGTGGAGCGCAACCTATTCGCGGACGTGACCTTCGACCTGGACGATGGCATTCACCTGGCGCACAGGGCTGCGCTTATGGCACGCTGTGATCCCATGAAGGCGATGTTCCAGGGGCACTTCCGGGAGAGCACGTCTAGAGTGGCCAGTATTTTAAACTAACAATATAAATCCAGTTATAGATAAATCTCAGTGTTAAAAAAACTGTGAAAACACTACGTGGTCTATTTAAATAGTTTATGGAAGTTAAAACTATCTAAAAACTTCGCCACTACAACAAATTTATTATTTACTTTAGTAGACAACTCTTTTCTTCAGCTAATGAAGAGAAAAGAGTATCCGTTAAAGAAAGTGCTGATTACAATATATGACAATCAAGGCTCTCATGTCCAACGGTATTGCTGTTATGACGGCAGACTGACAAAATTAGGGTGGTAGCTAGCCAATTAATTGGATTGGAAAAAATATTACCTAGAACCAAACTCCAGAAAATCTGATCTCGAGAGTCTGGCACTTCGATGTTACAAGGCAAACACTATCACTATACCACATAGGTTAGTTAGTAGTTAGTGATAGCCTTAATATATTATGTTCACCGCTCTTCCGAAATTTTAGACCTCAAAGAAGAATCAGATAAGGACATATGGATTATGGTGAATAGATTCAGCTAAACTAGGATCAAAATTAAATTGGATTAAATCACAATTATAATAAATAAAACCTAAATTCCATCATCATCATTATACCAACCTATGGGCATTCATTGCTGAACACAGATCTCTTGTAATATACCCTTAAAAATAATTTTTATCACCACCGCAGATCTCATTTCCCGGTGTGAAGATGTACGCCTTCCACATTCTACTCTGCTACATATATTCGGACAAGGTGCCCAGCGTGGAGCCTGCTCGCTGCCTTGAGCTGTTGGAGCTGGCGAACCGGCTGTGCATGAACCGTTTGGTGAACCTGGTGGAGGCCAGCGTCATAGAACAACTGCAACATCAAGACAGGTAAATGATATGGTAATAGGCGTCTTCAATTTGGGATCATTGCAGTGCCTTTTTCTGCTTCCAAGTACAATGTGATGTGTTAACGTCCTCACTAGTTTCTTAATTTTTTTGGTAGAAATATTTTCCACTTTATAGCCTCCTTAGAGAATATTTTAGATAGGCTGCGGAGAGTAACGTCTTCACTCCGTAATGACTGTACCGATTTTGATTAAGATAGTTTTCATCATAAAAATCGGTCCAATCGTTAAAGGATTACCACACATTCTCGTGTTTTTTGTTTGGCAGTCTTCTGTTATTTTACGGTGTACATCACCTTCAGCCAATAGATGTCTACATGTAAAAATGTTCAAAGCTTTAAGACTGTTTATTGCTAATAGGTTACTTTTTTTACAGACTTTGCGGAGAAGACGATCAAGTTGTTGAGATAGCGCTATCACTGTTGGAGCCTGTTAAGGTTAATTTCATAGATTATTTTAGTTGCATTTGTTTTCAAGTTGTAATAAATATATATAAGTGAAGATCTAATATACTCGATAACATTACTATAGTAAAGTCTTTAACTTTAATAGGTGGACTAGTCATTTTAAAGGTTAGGTTCTCTAAGTATAACTAATGTCGCCGTTAGTAGCTCGCTGGCCTAATGGTGGTGCCATTCTAAAGGTCGCGGGTTGGAATCTCGGTATGTACCGATGATTTTATTATTTAAGTTATGTACATTTTTGAACTTTAGTTACAACAGCGAAATACAAACGGTGAAGGAAAAGATCGCGAGGAAACCTGCACATGAATTAGAATTTATTGTAAGGTGTGTGTGAAGTCACCAATCCGCATTGTGCCCGCGTGCGGTGACTGTGGCCCATCGCCCTCATATTGAGGGTAGGCCTGTGCCCCAACAGTGGGGACGTAAATAGTATGTTAGTGCTACAGGGTGTTAATGAGTTCATTTATTGTTTTTTATTCTGGCGTGCGTGTGCACAGTTGCACAACGCGCACAGCCTAGCTGATTGGTGTACGTGGCGGCTATGCGGCGCGTACGACCGCGTGTGCCGCGCGAGGCACCTCAGCCAGTCGTCGCGCGAGTACCTTGCCGACAACCGCTGGCCGCCCGTATGGTCAGTACACACTATCAGCGATAACATTATATACTACATATTATCGTAGTCACAAAAAAAGCCTATTGCCTTTTGGGTGCTCGGACTATATTCTCAGTTTCTTTGCGCTATCAAATCAGAAATGAAGAGAAAGATCTAAGAATACCGATATATCCCAAAAATTGCTATACTTAATTGGCAATGGGCAGGACACGTTGCTCCAACGATTGATGGCCGTTTGGAGCAGTGAGAACAGTCAGCTGCTGCTTATGCTAGTTGTAGTGCTGAAATGTCGCACATAATATAATTCGGACCAATGACATAGCGGACGTCACCAGCAGCAGCACAGGATCGAACTTTGTGATCTTTGGGTTGGACTATGTTCAGCTACGGGCGTTAGAGTGCTGATGATGTCATTTAGGTCTAATGCCACTGTGACGTCAGAAAAACTGTGAGTTTAGTTCACCCCTGACCACATGTCCGGTAAAATGTTCTAAACGTAGTAATTAATAAATACATACATACATATACATATATATCACGCCTCGTTCCCAGTGGGGTAGGCAGAGACCACCTCTCTCCACCTGCTACGATCCTGGCACACCTCTCTCGCTTCCTCCATTTTCATAAGCGTCTTCATGCATGCTCGCCGGTTCCGTGTGCTTTTGATCCGGCCTTTCTTTAGGACATATCCGATTTGATCGGAATATGTCCGCCTAGGTCGACCTGCACCGATTTTTCCAATAATTCTTACCTTGTATATTTCTTTCGTTAATCTTCTTTCATCCATTCTTTCGACATGGCCGAACCATCTAAGCATCCCTTTCTCTATCCTTGTCACTACATCTTCAACCACGCCGCACCGCTTCTTTATCACACTGTTCCTCACTTTGTCCATCCGTTTCACTCCAGTTATACTTCTCAGGCTTCTCATCTCCACAGCATTAATCTTACTTTTATGTTTCTTCTGCCATACCCAACATTCACTACCATACATCAGTGTGGGGACCAACACGCCTCTATGCACAGCCAGTCATGCTCTTTGTGAAACGTTCCGGCTATTCATAAAGTTATGAAGTGCCCCATTGTCTTGATTCCCTTTTAAAACTCTTCTTTCAATATCATCATCACACTTGGCCATCTCTCGTAAACTGTGAACCCAGTTATACAAATTCTCTCACTTGTTCCACTTTTTGTCCCTCAATCATAATGTCACAGTTTGTCATACTTTCTTCTCTTTCAAAAACCATTACTTTCCTCTTGCTTACATTCACTTTCATTCCTTTGCTTGTTAAAGCTCCATGCACCATGTCAACCATCGCTTGCAACTCCCTCTCCGATTATGATAATAAAACTTGATCATCAGCGTATAGGCCTTACCCAACTTCATACTATTCATTGTATCTAAAATCTCTATCATACTAATATTACTTTCATCCCCACTCTCAGTTTGACCCCTACCGGGATTTGGCACATGCTTATCCTCTTTCTCGAATAAACTTTCAAAATATTCCTTCCACCTCTTTAGTATACATTCTTCACCTGCCACAAAGCTTCCATTCTGGTTCCTGATTTCGCCATGTGAGCTTGTATTATTAGCTCTGGCTATTCTTATGGACTTCCAGAAGAACTTAATGTTCGTCCGGAAGTCATCAGATAACCTTCTTTCAAATTCATCTCTATCATTCATTTTCTTTCTTTCCACTACTTTTTTTGTTACGGTCTTACGTCTTTTATACTCATTCTTCGCATTTTGTACATCCTCTATCGTTGCCTTGTCCATTCTATGATTGGCTTTTGCTGCCAACCAATCCTGCCATGCTTTCCTCTTTTCAGACACCGCCTTCCGAATTTTTGCACTTACAGTCTTCAACATACTTCCTTTTCTTCTATTGCTCTCACCACATACATCAGTGGCCGCATTCACAACTCCATCCTTGATCGACTTCCATAACTTTTCAACCTCACACATTCCTTCTAATCTGTCAAACTTATCAATCAATTTACTCTTATACTTCTCTCTCATTTCATCATCTTGCAAAACCTCGACTTTCACTCTTTCTAGCACACTAATGGGTTCCCGAACATGATGTCGCCATCGCCTAAAGATCCCCCTTATTCGGCACAACACCAGGAAGTGATCAGTGTCGATGGCAGTGCCACGGTACACCCTGGTGTCTAGCACTTTCTTTCTCAATCTCTTATCGACCATTAAAAAATCAATCATACTTTCCTGGTTTCCTTCTTTTCTTGTGTACCTGTGGATCTTTTTGTTCTCAAACATTCCACTCCAAGCAGACCTCAAGCAGATTCTTTCCATTTTCATTCACTCTTTTCTTCAGCGAATTTCCCTAACACAGTTTCATATCCATCACGCTGCACTCCAACCCATCCATTAAAATCTCCAAGCATTACAATTCTTTTATTACGCTTACATTCATTCAGAACATCTTTCAGACTATGCCAAAACTCTTTTTTATTAATAAATAAAGGTAAAATTTTATTTTATTCATCATCATCATCATTTCAACAGGTAAAGGTCCACTGCTGGACATAGGTCTCTTGTAGTGTGTACCACAGCACATAGTCTTACGCTGTTTTTATTTAATTACATTATTATAACTGCATTGTGTTTTATCTTAGTGAAAATCTATATCCAAAGGTGACGAAAAATTTAACCTTTCATTTTTATATAAAAACAATATAGTAAGGTTCGGTAAAGTATAATTTTGATTTCAGGTATGTCAAAGAGTACGATTACTATCAAAAGTGTTTGAACGAACAGTCCAAGGAGCAGAAAGATATCCGGCCGACGACGTCCCTGCAAGCGAGCCAACAGACCGGATGCCTTTGTTTTACCAGTACGTATCACAGATATTAGTTTAACTAGCATAACCATCAAGGGTGTTTATATTACTATTATGCTCTTCATATAGAAATATTATAATCTGTGCACGCGATTATTTATCGACATGAAAGAATACTGCAGTACCACCAGTGAAAAGTGTGTAATTAATATTTCAGATTTTATATTTCTCAACGTTTAGACAATTTCAATGAAAATTTAAACAAATTTCGTGACTTGATTACATTTAAGATAACGTAAGGAAGCTGTGAAAACTGTATTGATTGTACACATAGCACATCTTTATGAGGCTCGGGTTCGACCCTTACTAAACTTGAGCTTCCAATAAACGAAATAATCGCGAGAAAACCGGTATGTTGTAAGAAAATATATATATGACAATTAGATCACACATCACCATCGCAACATACTCTATAGGCTGGTCACGTTCCAGAGAAATTTTCTCCTAAAAACCACCAAGTTATGGAATGAACTTCCTGCTAATTTTTATCCTGACGGGCTACAAAATGAGGTTCTTCAACAAAGGAGTGATAAGATTTCTCCGGGTTGGACATCGCGCCTGTAATGCCTCCAGTACTACAGATCTATAGGCTGCGGTGACCATCAGGCATGCCGTCGGCTCGTTTGCAACTTCTGTAGTAAAATTTTAGTAAAATTATATGTCAAACATATTATTTTTTTATTTAAATTTGAAAACATAAATCTGCCACCAGACACCCTGTATAAATAAAATCACGAAAATGTACCATCCATGAACTAACTCTTTCCTTAATGGATGGTTGGAGAAAGCTTCGAGAGTCTGTGATGGAAGTATTAAGGGGGTTGTTTGTTAATTTTAGGTAAGGTGCGCCGCGAGAGTTCGGGCGCGACAAGTGGCACGGAGGCGGCGGTGGTGGAGGTGGGCGCGGATGGAGGCGCCGCCTCCGCAGACGCGACCACTGCGCTCTGCCGCAGCGAGCCGCAGCCCAACCCGCCGCTCTGACGTCCGCCTTATTGGAGGTAAGCTATAATAGTCATCAGCTATTACTGGTAGAATGTCTCTGTCGCTAGAAACCAACGCAGCTCCTATTTCCGTCGCCAAACAGTAGGGAGCAAACATTACCGTGATTCAATTTGAAGGGCGCTATAGCTAGTGAAATTACTCATTTAAAGTTTCAAGGCGACGAACACAATGTGGTGTAGTGTATATGATCCTAACTAGCACTACGTTGTTAAAGGAATACTTGTCATTTACCATCAAGTGCAAGTCGTACCGCATCGAATATATATCTATTGGCTTAAATGATGATGATGAAGTTGGTTTAGTTACAATAATGTTAATAAAGCAGCATTAATCACCGTACACTCCGCCCACAGGTCCCTCCGTGTCGCGGTACTCCTGCCGGTGTCGATGTGCTTCATGAGCACAATACTGACCATCCTAATACTGTTCCACATCTACACCTAACTCCTCACCGCCTCTACGTAACGTTTAGTACACGATCGCACTCAAATCACATCTTGTATTAAAATAAATAAAACTCTTTTTAACTGACAAGAATACAAAACCACGCGTAATTTTTTTTTATGACCCCTTTTTTATAGTGGTCATAATCGTGCACTCTTTACAAAGTAGTCGTAACATCTGGGATAGGAGACAAGCGATCTTCTAACCTCGACGTTCATAATATGGTGCAATGTACATCATCTTAACTACTTCCATGTTCATTTCGGCAGACGTTTCATTAAAAACTAACTAAAAAAACTTATGTTCTGTACCGTATTTAGGTTTTTCTTATTGATGCTATCGTCGAATAGAAATTTCAGAATTAGCAACCGTTTTAGAACTCCACTTGTTTTTATCTTCATGAATAAGTATAATTATGACCATACTGGTATTTCCGTTATGGCAATACAGAAAGACATAAGAACCTGGTTTACCTGGTTCGGTTCCCTACAATTAATCATATTCATCTACATACTAATGTTAGGTCAATACTGTACACATAAGACAGCTGAATTAAAAATAATGACTTTATTTATACACACAGACACATACATACTAACATACATCACATATTTTTGTACGTCATGTATTTACTTTAGAGAACAAATCTTCAAATATTTATATTTAAGTCAATAAGCTGATAATTTTAAAAAATATTTAGACACATAATTGTTAAGGCACCTATTGCATTATTTTTGTACAGTTAAAATTATTTACTCCTTAAGATATATACAAAACAGATTTTTACAATGCCCATTCAAATTTAACATTGTAGAGTAATTGTTTTGAATTTCGGTCGAATCATTATTAATTTGCAAATAAAAGTTATTACGTTTATTTGGATGGTGATGAGGTGGTAAAGGAATCCAATTGGCTGGTTGTAACCATTATCTTGGATTTGCCGTCATAACACCTGTATTCCGGCTGTCAACATATAAGACCCGGAGCTTTAACATGTGAAAGCGAGGGAAAAATTGGATAGGGTTATTAAAAAAAATACATCTGAAAATTATGTTTGAAACATCTCTAAGATGTAATAAAAATTGTTTTATATAGTATTTTATTTGCTCGATGCGGTGATTATTTATTTAAATAACTAATATTATTTGTTAGTTGAAGCTTAAGTCTTAAGTTCGCCACGAGTAGTCTGTGATAGATCGAAACTGTGATGTGTTGCCAGCTTTGTATGCTTATAGGTTAAGAAATTTCACAGACATGTTCTAAAAAGTCCTAACGACCCCCAAACCGCGTTCCGTAACAAAAAATATTTAATAAATCTAAATTTAACAGATTTTATATTGTTTATTTAATTATTTATTAATCCATTATTTTGAGCGATTCATATAAAATCCATGGTCACGGGCGGAATGAGCTGACAGTGTCATAGCCGTCACGGAGTACTACAACGTTTTAATTATTATTTGAATTCCTATTTAAGCAGAATGTGTTCAGTGTCTTGATGTTTTCTAGTGGTATGCTTGGTGTCTTGATACCAAGACGGTGATAATATCAAAGTATAAAAAAACAAAAAAAAAAAACTAAAATTTAACGTATATTAATGTGTAATATTCGCGTAAATATAAAAATCATATTTTTGTTTCAGTAATAAAAACACAAACACTACATGTTTTAAAATTATTATTATTTATCTGTGACGAGAGTTTATGCCTGTTAGAATTTTCGCGGTTTATTAATGCACACGCGTAATAATAATGTATTATGCTTTTTTTGATGAGTTTCGTGCTGGATTTAAACCGCGATAGTTGTTTGTATGGCGGTCCTAAGCATTTTATGTCTCCAAAGCGTTCGGGTTCGATTCCCATTGAACTTTAGAAAATAGACCGTCATGTTCTATGAACAAATGTTCCCTGGATAAGTGTAGGATAAATGCCATAATTTACACTTTTTCAGGGAAGGCTCCGAGAAATACACAAAAAGGCTATTTATTTATATTTTTGGGTTTTGAAAAAGTAGAAGTACCCTCTTTAAATATTAATAATTTATTTATAAAATCATAGCCGTTATTTTTAAATGTACAATTGCAAACTTTTTATTTTAGTTTCGTTCTTGAAGATTTGACACTCGGTTATGTACAAGAAGTATATAGATCTATAGTTTTAAATAATATTGTACTAAGATCCAAATTATATTAAAAACTAACATAAGTTTAAACTGGTTGGATTAAGAGGAAAAGAATTGGCTTTATTGACCATTAAAATAACGGCCGCTCAATTTCCTAGGTTCATGTGAAAATAATGCAGTCTGAAGAATAATGCAGTTAAAAGAGTCTACGTTTATTCATATTCTGGGTTTTGTTTATATGTTAGATTCATATTTTATGTTCGAAATTTTTAAATAATGAGTTTCATAATGTTACATACACCTTCTGCACATAACTATTAAATTTCTCTAGTGTCTTTTTTATAATATATTTAATATTATACACCATTAATACATAGATATGATGGTAGACAAAAATTCATTTATATTAGCAATCGGATAAATATAATACGTAAATCTGTGGCATGCATAAAAATTTAAGTTTATTGCTAAATGATTAGTTAAATAATTTTAGTTACTCGAAAAACTTTGAAGTACAAATATCAATATCTCTTTACACACTTAGGCATTCTCGAAACGTACACATGTCGTCCATAAAATGAATCCTTGTATTTTCTTATTGCATTTTATTGAGTATTAAAATGATTCTAAAATATGATCTCGTAATAATGCACTAAAAGCAGGGTTTCTGTAAAACAATTTGCTTCAATTACTAGATAATAATTGTAAATAGAATAGATTTCAGGGTATTCAATCTCACCTTAACACAAGTTTTTCAATTAAGTGTAGTTTACATACTACAGTAGTTTTTTTTTAAAATAAGCACACAGCTAGAAACAACTGAAATCTATTCTAGTAAGCAAAACTAGACTCTCTAGCTTAGGCATCTTAGTAATCTAGTGCATAATTTAATGTACCTAATGTATTTTGCCAATCTTCACTGTCAGTTATTGACGATCTGCCATTTTTTACATACCCATAGTTTTTAAAAGTGTAATAAATGTATGTGTAATATCAGAGTTTTATTATACTTCCTTTTTTAGAAGTAGGTTTAAATGTACCCTTTTTCTGATCCCCTATGTAAAAATTGATTATAGAGTTCTGAAAAAAGGGCAGCAGTTTTTTGTTACCTTTGTCAGCATGTATATGTATATAGCTATCAAAATAATACAATACCCGCCTCTTACAACCAAGTGGAATAATTGTCCAGTATTAATCTATTTAATTTAAATTAACAGTTTAAAAGTGTGAATATCAGCAATCCTCTCTTAGGAAAGCCCAGAAATTACTATAATTATTTGTAATCTATTTGTCTTGGGCGGAAAAGATAAAAATAATTCATTAGATTGGTTATAGAGATCACTGCTGAGAAATATTGGTTTTATTTTTAACTTTTTTATGGGAAGATACAATAAACATTTTTACAAACATATTTTTTTTTATTCATTCAATGCACTCCGTATCATTATATAATTCATGAAACCTATTTCGGTTCAAAAGTAGTTATGGTAATGATTAAAATACATCAGTATAATATGGAATATTTATTTTTCATTGAAAAAATATTTACAATCATATGTAAATGATCAGTGTGATTGTTAGTCCATACACTTTCTACTGTACATCAATAATCTATAGATAATTAAGTCATGCAGTCACAATTCATACAATAACCTTCGGCATACAGTAAAGAACGTAAAAGTTATAGAACTGATGTAGACACTTATGTAATATTCAATTAATAATAATAAAACTATACATTAACAGTATTTATAAAGGATGCCCTAATAACTTAATTTCACTTTTTATCTCATCAAATAAATCTTTATATTCATCATGTTCTTTAATCAACACCATTATACAGCCTCTCATTGTTCCCATGGCTGAACCAATATCTTTCCGGCTTGGAGTGTAACAGTAGGGAACATCTTTCTCCTCACATACTGCTGGTAAATGACACATAATTTCAATAGGGGAAATATCACCAGCAAATACGACGATTCTGTAATGAAAATGTTTTTTTGGTTAATGCTACAGATTGGATTACGTATGAAAACAATACAATCCTTTAACGTATGAAGTTAACCTACAAAACGAAAAAACGTAAATTATTTACCCCTTTTCTCCTAAGCGTAATTGTTTCTGAACTATTTTAAGGCCATTTTTTATGTAATTTTTATGACTGCTGGATTTTTTTATAAGTTTATATATTTTTTTACTAAGTTTCTTAGGAGCCATCGGCTTTGCAATAACGCTGCAGTGGTCAATTTTTTCATCGTAAGTTTGTGGTTCTGTTTTAATGGACACGTCGGCCTGCTCTTCACCTTCCACAGGTTCCTGTTTAACTTTACCCATGATAAAAATTTATGTAAACTTTTAATAAACAGTATTTGCCCACGTGCTTCTAAACTTCCACTAATGTTTCTGTTTTATAATTGATGTCATAAAGCCTAAGATAATGTGACAAATGTCATTAAACATACGGCCTAATCACTTGTCAACGTATTATATATTTCTTAGTATTAATTCTTATTTTACTTTAAAATGTTTAACCATGTAAATACATTTTATAAAAAACTTTTAAAATGTATTGTAATTTCTCTTTGTTATACGAAATAATTATATGGAATAATGTATTAAGGGTAAAATTTTAAAAATTATTAAATATTAATTCAATTATTTGTTATTTAGATTATTTTAAAAATATTCTTAAACGATCATGTTTTGTATTTAAATAAAAATTGATTATTATTAATCTATATGAAGAAATGATTCTAAATATTGACAAACTGACATTAAACTCGTAACCATAGTAACGAAAATATGTAAACAATTGATATTATTGCGAATTCAGTACGTTCAGTACGGTGTTAAGTAATTATTAATAAAGAGAAAAATCTTAAACTTCATATTTATATCAATGATGGTAGGTTTTTTAAAAATTTAATTTGGGTGAAGGTATAAACTTCGTAGTTAGCCAGTCGATTTGAAATCCTTTGTTTCATAGAACTAATAAGTCTTATTAAAACTTACAGGGCTTACTAAGTATTTTAAGAAAATTACGTTCGAATCCAGATAAAGAATTACGCCTATTACTACTAGGTTTGGACAATGCCGGTAAAACAACACTTTTGAAACAGTTGGCATCGGAAGATGTTACCCATGTTACTCCTACAGCAGGTTTTAATATTAAATCTGTTTTATCTAATGGTTTTAAGTTGAATGTATGGGATATTGGAGGGCAAAGAAAGATAAGGCCCTACTGGAGAAACTACTTTGAGAACACTGATATATTGGTTTGTATAAAATGTTGAATGTTTGAGCAATTATTTATTTTTTGTTCTCATTTAATTACATGTATTGTATTGTGTTGATGACAATAAGGAAGTAATTGTGAAGCACACTTATTGTTGAATCATTATTTAAACTTCATGTTCCAAAGTGAATAATTAGTTGATGCACTAAAAAGCAAACTTAGTTATAGAGCTATAAATTTTTTTGTATATTCAAATGCTTGAATAGAAAGGGCAAATTTACTGCAATGGAGCATTTCTGGAATAAAAAATAATTGCAGTATATCTTTTGTTTTTGTTTCAATTTCAGATATATGTAGTAGACTGCACAGACCATCAGAGGCTGGAAGAAACTAGTTTAGAGTTAGCTGAACTGTTGCATGATGAAAAGCTTCGCGGTGTACCCCTTTTGGTCTATGCAAATAAACAAGATCTTGCAACAGGTTGTTATAATTTTAACAAAATATTTCTTTTGATATTGCACATTAGAAAATTACTGATCACAATTTCATATTGAGTGAAAGTTGGCAACATCCATTTTTGGGTTTACTAAGTAGCATCATATTATCATAGACAAGGTATATCTTGTTCTATCAGGTGCTTGACTAACTGCTTCCTTGAATAAAATTAAAATGTTTTTTTTTTTTTGTTATAATGTTAACAGCATTACCTGCCAGTCAGGTTGCACAACATCTTGATCTCCACTTAATCAGAGATCGCACTTGGCAAATACAAGCATGCATAGCCACAGATGGTACTGGAGTAAAGGTAAATTAGAAATTTAAATATGTGTACGACATTTTTTAAATATATAAATGTAAATAATTTGTTTACAGGAATATTTATATATATTTTTTAGCATCACATTTCCTAAATTTTATGTTGTTTATTGACGATGAACCCATGGATGATGAAGCATGATCATAAGTTAATAGCTGCAAGAAAGTAATGTACTTATAGAAAAGCCCTGCTACCATCTTAAGATGATTACTCTAGTGTGTTTTTCTACCACTGATCACCATTGTCATGATGATCAAATCAGTCATCAAACTGAAGTTTGGTAATCAGATCGAAGAAACCAATTCGATCTTCAGCTATTCTTTTTAACTGATGGTATTTAAACCCGGTCCATTCCTTAATGTCATCAAACTATTTCTTTGTGCTGTCTACTAGATGTACACTCTCCAGTAATTTTGCTCTCCAGGATCAACCATGGTAACTCATAAAGGGATCCTCATTGAAGATGTCCATACTGACCCTAGCATCACAATACCGGTGATAGGTCTCTGATGCTGGAGACAGTCTAGAAAGGCACCACTTCAGCTCCTTTTCTTGCAGCCAGATAGTTGTGTGCAAACATTACTGTGTTCCTGTATGAAGGGCGCTGTGGCTAGTTAAATTACTGGGGTAACGAGACTTAACATCTTATGTTTTAAGACGACGACCACAATCTGGTGCTGGGTATACCATTCTAACTAGCGGCACGTTGTTATGGGCAATTGTATCACTCATTATCAGGTGAAGATCGTGCGTGTTTTCGCTTAGTGGAATAAAACAATTAAAACATATACCAGATAACACCAATGTAGCCATAGCCTGTTTGATTTAGAACCAATACATTTTATAATTTAAATGTTGTTAATCTTACAGGAAGGTATGGAATGGGTTTGTAAGAATATAACCGTGAAGAAATAATATAGTAAGTTTATTTAAAGGAAGAACCAGACCGTCCATTTTAAGTTATGAATCTTTATATCTAATATTGCACGAGGTAGCGATGACAGTCACCTGAAGGTGTACGTCAGGTCATAATAATGTAGAACAGTATACAGCACCATGTGCCCGCTGCCTTGAGACAGTTTCATTACCGCTGTAATTTCATTAACTACAACGCCCTTCAAACCGGAACACGGAAACGTTTGCACGCTACTGTTTCTCGGCAAAAATAGAAGCTGCGGTGATACTTATAAGGACGGATTCCAGCATCAAAACAACCGTCATTACATTTTATTATTATCTAGTCAGTATTTATCGTAGTTTGTGACTAAAAATCACTATTTTTATTAATATTGCTTAATTATTAATTAATATAATAAAAATTTAGTTCTATGCTTGTTTTTTCTATTCAAAATTATATTATTAGTAAAATGAGCAGAATAATAGAGAGAGATAATTTGTGTGGGAGATTTCGGTAAACGGGGAGGTTCTTGTGATTTTTCTGTTATTAAGTTGTTTCATTTAACATATGATAAAGATTACAAAAAAAGTCTAAAAGAGTTTTTATTAGTTAAGTATTTAATAACTATGTAACAGATTGCATAAATCATCTAAGCGTAAAGTTTAACTGATGTTATTTTAACATATTACTGTCTACCTGTCAGTTGGTATTTTATCAAAAAATGGAAAGTATTGTATCTATTTATGACAGCTATGGTTTTCGTTTTTTTTTTATATTTTAAGGTATACGCACACCGCTTATTCCAATGTTGAAAAATAAAAAAATCATGCGTTTTATTTCACATCTCAAACTTTATTTACAAGTCTACACGATAATATAACTTAAGTAATCCTCTATTAAAATACTCATTTAAAGAGAACGAAGAAGTTTAAGTGTGGGAGATTCTGAGAAATCCTCGCGCATTGAATGCTCGTAAAGTTTTTAGCACCATATCCAGCAAATTAAATTCTCTAACTTAAACAAAATCATGAAATATTATTTCCACTAAAAGTTCTTAAATAAAAAAAAAAAAAAACAATTTAAAATATTTCTAGAATATACGTGGCATCTTGTTCATTCACCTTGTATCACGTCTGCCTAGAGCAATGTGGCGCTAGTTAAGACGATATACCCAGCATCACATTCTCGTCGCTTTGAGACACAAATGTTTTGTGTCGTTACCTCAATAATTTCACTAACTAAAACATCTTTCAAACCGGAACACAATAATATTTGCACACTACCGTGTGGCAGCACTTTCTGCAATCTCCGGCAACAGAGACCTATCACCAATAAATTCTACTTAGAAAAACTTCGTTCTAATCATAATTTGATATTTGTATCATAAATATAATACTTATTAATTACTTAAATAATTTATAAGGAACAGATTATAAATGCAAAATAAACTATCGCTATTATAAATAAGTCAGACTGTCAACTTTTATATTTAATTTATATAATCTGTAGATGTACTTTACATAATGTAATTTTTTTTTAGTTTTTGTTTTCTATAGCTCGTTGTGGTAAACCTCTGTGGTCACTTTCATTTCGTGTTCATGGAAGGAAGCGCAATCGGCGGGGTATTTCGCCTGTAAAATAATTAAAAAAAAAGTTGTTAAAAACATAAAAATAATATTTTTTTTATATAAGCTGCACTCGGTTGAGCACTAATTGGATAGTCGAAGAACGTTCTAAGTGGCAGTTTCTTATAGAAGCTTATGTCCAGCAGTGGACAGTCGCTGATGGTGATGATGATTCGAACACATACTTAACCAGTTCAAAATAAAATGTCAATGATTCACAAACGTACATCTAAGAAACATGAAAAAGTAAGGTAATCAAGAAAACTTTCAAAATAAAAAAAAATATTGGTCATCTCTTAGTGTTAAGGTTTAGTACCTAAAAAATCATTCGTTATACTTTTGATTAGTTTTAATGGCACTGGCAACATTCGAATTATGTTGGTATATCTCGCTCACCTCGCAGTTGACGTCGTTCTGTATTGCGTTGTACAGGTCCCAGAAGCCCTTCCCGTTCTGGAAGCTAAGCGCCGCCGACGCGACCAGGCTGCTTAACTTCGTGAGGCCAGTTTTGAAACCGGGTAAACCTGAAATATATACAGTATTACCAGTTTTCATCGTCGACATCAGCCGATAGACGTCCACTGCTGGACATGAGCGTCTTCCAAAGATCCCCACATTGATCGGTCACTCCTGACCGCACCGCTTGGCACCAAGAGCCGTGGTTAGTAGGGGTTCAATTTGGGGGAATTTGAGTGATTTCCCACCACGCTGGCATGATGCAGATTGGTGGGAGCCAGAGCCTCGATTGTTGGATATCAGGGTGTACCACGAGCAGGTGAAGTTGGCTTGCGTCTCGTGAATTGTTGTCGAGAGCCCTTGTAGCTCTTTTATATATACTTACAAGTTTTACATATCTACAATGGACATGCCATTGAGAAACGAGCTCGCATAGAATTTTCTCTCTCTTCCTCTCTCTCTCTCTCATATGTTCACAGCTGTAACTCAGCAATGCTGTCATGGCTGAGGTAGTTAATGGGATTCGTGTGAATAAAATCACCAACGAAATTCTAAAACATATACCTCGAATCGAACCGAGGACTTTAGCGTTCTAGGTCATCATATGAAAACTGCGCCACGGAGGCAATTGAAACATAACATGACTGATGATGAAGCTGAAAGAGGAACTAAGTATTGTTTTTGAATAATAAAGACCTTGTTTGTCCTTATCGTGGTGTCTGTTGACTAGGCACATGAGGTGTTCCTGGCAGTGGGGTGCTTTCACTGAGTGCTTGTAAGCCCTGTAAACCCTCATCACGGGTTCAATGACCTCCAGATTCAGTGTGTCCGTCAGCCGGTCGGCAACCGCGTTGTAGTCGCCACGACTCGAGATGCTTTGTGAAGTCGATTGCGCCATCTTGAGAGTTTGCTGCAATTATTAATAATAGGTTATTTTTTTATTAATAAAACAGAGAAAGAAGATATATAAATAAACTAATTGAAGTTTTAGTCATTTTTCTTATGTTATTATCAAGAAGATAGAGGAAAGGAATCTTAGAAAGATAGCTTGCTTCGAGGTAGTTTTGTGGGATTTCTCTTAGCTAATACTTCCTCGGTGTTCTTTCTTCAAAATCACCTCTATTCTTAAGGTTTGCCAGACTAAGACCCTGGTCAGGTCTTGGACTAGTTCTCCATTACCCGAGCTTTTCACTGAGCGTGTTATCTTTCACTCACTGAATCTGGTCTTCAGCGGGCCTTACCGTGGCCCCTGCGCTGTCAAAGCATGAATAGTAGGCACATAATCTTACTAGTAGTACCTACGTTGACCTGTTGTCAAGACCATTTCATATTGACCCACCCTAGAATTCGTTTAGTCGACGATGAGGGTTAACAGTATGATTAGAAGGTATACATTATAATGTCTACGCTAGATTGTTATAGCAATAGAAAAAAGTCTATATTAATCGAACTTTTTTCTATATAAATACCTTCATGTAGGCCACAGCCGGTTTCACGTACTCCGCCACATCCGTATCCATATCCAGATAGTGTTTCAGGACGTAGTTTATCAGCACCGTAAGTGATTCAGTCGGCTTCTTCATGTTGAAGTGTGTGCTCGAAGGAATACCCTGGGCGTCCAGGAAGCTGTTAACGATGTACTGTCCTGATATAAGGTACCTGGTGGATAAATTAAACAAAAGATTATTTTCAATAATTTCTTCATGACTGATCCTCTTTCTTTTCATAGATTTTTTGTTATTTTCACTAGTCTTTTGTATATTCTATGAAGAGACAAGACAAGTCACACTTGGATTTGGAGACGGCTAATGCGTAGTTATGATCGATAGCGGTGAGGAAGTTAAGAAGAAAAATCATTTACCCGATATAAGCGATTCACTGATCTGATGGTAGACGTCCTAATGGTCGATCTTCTTATAATATTATAATTAAAAAAAAAAAATATATTAAATTGTGCTGAAAATATTTCTGTTTTTTGTTTTTTGGTAATTACCGTGTAACAGTTTAGTATCTAGGATAGCAGTTTAATTAGTGATGTATAGTGTGACTACAATCAGATAAATAAACACATTAATATGAGAATAAAACTACAATTCCTTCCATCCAAAATTTACCGAAAGATTTCGAGTCTCCAATAAGATAAAATGATGATCATAATGATGCACGGCACAGCAGCAGTATATTTTTATGATATTACTGATATTTGCAAATTACCTCTGATACACTTCAGGCTTCGCGACGTGGACCACCATGTCTGTCAGATACTTCGCAGCCGCCTTTATCCAGTGCCTTCTGAATGAATGATTCTCGAAGTTTTTGAACATCATCTCGAAGCTGATCGAGCCGTCGGGCGCTGTGAACGCTTTCATCGTCTTTTTCAGGCCCGACTTTTCCCATATAGTCTTCCCGAGTTCGGAGTTAATGAACAGATCCCAGTAAAGATGAGCCTTCTCCAGAAACGGTGGCAGGAAACCGGCGTGGTCTTTGTGATTGTCGGCCCGTTTGTTCGCTTCCGGAGCGGAGAAGGAGCTGAGCGCGTTCATAACTAGAGGCATCATTCCCGCGGCGTTTTTATTGCCAAGGAACCCTGATGCCAGGTTGAGTATGCTGTCCAAGTTCATCTGACCGTCATCACTTTGCCTCTTCTGTCGCTGGGGTTTCGTTTGCTCGCCGCCCATTTGCTGGGCGAACATTGAGATCATGGAGCCAACGAGTGATGGATCTATTTTACCATCTTGACCACCGAGTAGGCTACCGAGACCTGAAATATAATGGATTTTTATACAATTCAATACGTTTAGTAATGAACATTACAAACAGACACTGCTATTTATTTATATGAGCTCTTCCCTGCTCGCTTTGATGGCTATAATATAGGATTAGATTTGAAATTTGTCAGACACATTCTCGCTCGACGGCAACCCACCATCCTCCATCCCTTGCCCATTATTAAATCCCCTGCAACTCCTTTTAGGAGGAATTTTGCAACATCCATTCTTATCTGACCTCTAAACGGCAGAAGCAATACTACTACCAACATTTTGAATATTTATGTCTAATAGTTTAAGAGATTTCGTGTTGAGTCAAGGAATCTCTGGATATTTACTATATACATATATAGTAGGTCACCTGATAAAACATCACCAGCGTTAGCCCCATCTGATTGTCCGAACAGTGCCCCCAAGTTCTTCGCATTATCTCCCTGCATTAAAGTGCCAACTATGTTGCCAATAGCCGCCATTCCGTTCATAGTGTTTTCGCCGTCTCCGTTTCCCATGTTCTGGAAGAACGAGGACGCGAGGTCCAAGAATGGGTTGTCATCGTCGCTCCTACCTCCGAGGATCGGTAGCGTCAGGATCTGACAGAGCAGCACCAGCAGTAAACTAACGCGTGCCATTTTTATATATCTGGAAAGATTATACGAAATTTTGTATATATGAGGCGTAGGTGTTAGGTCTTTGTTGTCGGAGACCATCTAGTTACGACCGCAGCTCCTATTCCTCCTGCACAATAGTACTGTACAAACATTACTGTATTCAGATTTGAAAAGCGTTGTAACTAGTGAAGTTACTGCGGTAACGATTCCTAACATCTTATTTGTAAACGCGACTAGCACAATGTGGTGCTTTGTATACTATCCTAACTTGCATCACATCGTTATGGGCATGGGTATCTTTATTTTTATTCAAGGAAGCGACTAGACGACTAGGTCTATTACCTGACAATAAGTGTTACGCCTGCTCATAGCAAAATGGCTAAGTTCACAAACTCATGATTCAACAGAAGAACTTTTAGGTGCCCTCTTCATACTGAAGTTTTGCGATCAGATTGTGAAAACCAATTCGACCCTCAGCGATCCTCATAAATAATAATAGATATCATATCGGCTTTCAACATGAACCACAGCAGTGTTTGCACACTACTGTATGGATAGAAGATGCACTGGTGACTACCTAGACAGTCTTCAGTAACAGAGACCTACCTCCAATAAAAGTGTAATATAATTTGGAAGGCGCTGCAGTTACTAAGATAGATGAAGCGTTGAAATAAGGCAGTGATGCTCAATTCGATGCTGTGTAAATATACTAACAAGTTCTTCGTTAAGTTCGTGTCAATTTCTTTCTTTTATTAATTTTCCAGTTTTGTTCTATATAACACATAAAGAACCAAAATCATTTAATGAAACGACGAACAAAGGCAATGTAATAATCGTTACTATACCACATGATCAATGGGATCAATGATCTATGATAAATTCGAGTTTTCCCACTCGCTGTTCACGAGGGATCGAGAATGTTAATTGGATTTTATACAGTAGAGCACACAGATTTTAATTAAACACTGCAAATAATATATCTTTTTTATGTACAACGAGATGAATGAGGCTCATCCGATGGTGAGGGTCGTGCCAGCAACGATGTAGGGGTAGGATGTTTACATAGCATCACATTGTGATGGTTGCTTAGAGACTTAAGAATAATCTCAGTATTTATAGTAATTGTATTAGCTATAGCTACGTTCAAACTAGAACACAGTAATATTTGCAAACTACTGTTTGGCAGCAGAAATTGGAACTGCCGTGCTACCTCTAACTAGACGATCTTCGACATATACAAATATCTGAGAAATTTGCTATATGTTAATATTTATGGTTTAAGTTCTCTGTAAGTTATGACTTGAATACATGTTTATTAGTGATGAGTAAGTCCTGGTCTTACAGTCTTGAATCAGGACAAAGACTATAACCAATTTTACACAAGCAGACATATTATGCAAGACCAACACCACGATTGTCTAAGTCTTAGTAGAGTATGTATATCATGTTCATAATTTCTGTGCTTATCTATACTTAAAAATGAACTTAACAATACCAATGCAGCATATTTTCGTACCTTTTCAATGAGTTCAAAGGTCATTATTTAGATAGGTTTAGAGAGCTTCAGTATGCAAACTTATTGGCCTATATGATGCGCACGGGCCTGCGTTTGAGGGGCCGAATACACGGCGCCGTGTAACTTTAATTCTTTAGAATAAAACTATGTAAAACATCATCATCTGTATAGGCAATGCTGGATACAGGTTTATTGTAAAGTCTTCCAACAACACGATTTTGAGCTGTTATAGTATAATTCTCAGTTATAATTCACTTATATAGAGTTTTAAAAAATATATATCTTATCTGTATGTGATTGCTTGTGTACGTTGATCCAGATTCGTTAAGTAGATATCATTCATTAGTATTTATCACCTTGATAATATGTCCTTCACATAGATATATAATCATTGTTAGTGACTTATTTTTACGTAACGAAGCAACAAGACAAGCGCCTTTGTATCAAGCTATTCATTCTGATTACTATAGTAATGTCACTAACTTGAACTTTACTGGTGGTTGTCTCTGTTGCCGAAGACCGTCTAGTTAGATACCACCACAATGCTAATTTCTGACGCAAACCAGTAGTCTGCAAATATTACTGTGTTCTGGTTTGAAGAGTGTTCTAGCTAGTGTACTTACTGGGGTAGTTAACACCTTGTAGCAGGCGAGGAGCGCAATGTGATGCTGTGTATATTATCCTAACTAGCCTCACATGGGCAATCGTATCACTTACCATCAGGTTTATATCCTGCTCGTCTTCATTGAATAATAAAAAAAGCAGTAATGTTTGCATACTAGTATTTAGGAACTCATTTAATAGATCTCCATCCGTAGACTTACCATTAGCCGGTCTAAATTTATATCTGAATAGCTATTTCGGTTCTAGTATATTCATCACGTTGGGTAAAGTTCTAAACAACGCTTCCGGCGACCGTATATTCCGACGGAAGCAAAGGAAATTGTTTAACTTGCACTAAATGGTAAGTTACTGTTAACAGCACAAGCTGCGGCTTCGAATATTTACTATGTAGATTTCCATTGCAATCTATATAACTAGTCTAGCCATAAATACTGTTACATGAAAACTTTTTTTTAAACTTTTTTATTATTTTGAATTTGGAACACGTGTATTATTTTAAAAACTTCTTTGGATTTTGCGCAATTATCAAATTACAATATGGAATAGGGTGTTAAAGAAAATAGTATTGCAGTGATCGCCCTGCACAAAGTGAGTATGGAGCCGCTCCGCTCGCTCATATTCCGGACACTACAAAAGCTTTCTATCAGCATCATGTTCGTATGTCGTACTATCAACAGATACAACAACACTTCCTCTGTTCAGAAGAAGACTAGAAAAGATCGTCGCGGCCGCGTGCTGTGAGAACTACAATTTTAATGCCGTTAAAGCCAGAATTCGTCGAAACACTATTAGGAAGCAAGAAATCTTATCGCGAGGAATGAAGATTCCCACTAGGACTGTCGCGTATTATAAAACAAGACCTGAAGGTCGGTGCTTATCAGGTCATGGTCGATATACAGGACATGTCCTAAATCTTTACAAATAAAGATTGATGGAGTGGATCGATCAAAAGGAAACAAACAAACCTTCTGTCGCGATACAACAGGTAAATAAAAGGCACAGAAAACTACCCTTTACCGATGAAAAATGCTTGTAAAAAAGCCTAATGCGGCCATTTCTAATAGAATATTGTTTTTACTTTTGTGCTGAGACTAATAAATATGTAGGTATACATTTTATTAATGTTACATAACTTCATTAAAAAAAATAATGCATTTTCATTTGTAACAGAACTTATGGCCGGAGTCGGTACATAGATTTCCAACTATGTAGAGACATCACGATAACTCTGGAACCATGAGGCATGGAAGATTGGAATATGGTAGAAAAATTTCTTAAGCCAGCATAGGACAGCGGATTTTACTAAATGTTACCCCCAAAAAGTAGGGTGTTAATAACAAGAAGGGTTTCGGGGCGGGAAGTTGCCGCCGGCCGAGAATATTTCTGACAAATTATATATCACGGCCAGCTAAGCGGGCGGGGAACAGCTAGTAATATATATATACTCGCTTCACCATTATCAACCCCTTACATCCCCTTTATACATTTCGTTTTTAGTACTTCTTTACAGATCGCCTAGGTACCACAGCAGCTCCTATTTCTGTAGCTGAACAGTTCTGTGCAAACATTACTGCGTGCTTAGTGTTAAAGTCATAGACTTGATAGAAGATTTGAATAGGATAAGGAAAAAAAAACTCTATACGAACTAAAAGAAGACGTCTTGTTTTTTTTTTTTTAATTTTTTTTTATCCATTTCTCCGTTGCACGGTCGCGAGGTGCGCAAGAGCATGCATGAATAATACATCGGCTTAACGGTCCGTACGCCGATATCGCGATTTCACTATTCGTATATTAAAAGGGAAATTTAATTTAACTGCACACTAGTAAATCTGTACCGTTATAAACAAAATAGCATAATAATAATCATAAATTTTTTTTTCATTAAATACTCCTTTTTTTTTCTATACAATGAAGTCTGATGGTAAGTAATACTCCCGACCGTAACAACGTGGCGTTGGTAAGGATGGTATGCATCATATTGCGCTCGTCGCCCTAAAACAATCTGTTAAGTCATCACCCCAATAATTTCACTTGTTTTTTTTTTACTCCATTAAGCAACGAAACGAATGAGACCTTCACCTGATAGTAAGTGATACGCATGTCCATAATAACGTGGTGCTAGTTAGAACGGTATACAATATACCACATCGCGCTCGTCGCTTTGAGACAAGATTTAAGTCTCATCACCCCAGTAATCTCATTACCAACAACTCCCTTCAATCCGGAACACGGTAATGGTTGCACATTACTGTTTGGTGGGGTCACGGCGAGCTACCTAGATAGTATCCGGTAACAGAAACCTATTACCAGTAACATACTTATAAAAGTAAAACAGGTAAACAAAATGGCGAGTTACGTCTAATAGTTCGGAGGACCTTGCGACAGGTCAATGAACCTTAGGATATCTTATATGTATCTTCCATAAGGCGAACCGATGATCTGGTGTGAATCTTGGGAAGCTACTGGATACGAGGGATCAATCGATACCCAGCTATATATGTACTACACGTCATTATTAAGTTGTTGAAATGCTAATTATAACTGCTATAATTAACCTGTCGATTTTTTTGTGTGATATCTAAAAGATGATTATTCAATTAGCCAATCATGCGATTTTTTTTTTTATTATCTCAACAAATCAGATAAAAACCATAAGTCATGTTTTATCTACAAAACAAATGTACCAACCTCTGTAAACATCCAAATGATTTACTTTATCATTATACAGTTGTATTGGTTACAATTTTTTTTTTATTTGTACAAATATAGTAATTTATGAACAAAGGTTAAGATACGTAAATTCTTCTACCTTCGTCATGTAGACAATGTAGCTTATTACAATGGGTAAAGTTTGTGGAAAACGAAACGTGGGGAGAAGGGAATAGTCATGGTTGAAGAATATCAGGGACTGGACTGGTATATCTGAAGCATCTGAATTGTTCCGCTGAACCATAGACAGAAAGGACTGTACCATGCTGATCGCCAACCTTTACTAGTAGGAGAGTTTAAGAAGTACTTCCTAACTTTCAGATAAGTAGGAGGATCAGCTCAATATTTATAGAACACCTATATAGTATTAGAGGGACCGGAAAGTAATGTCGTTTTCTTACGCTAAATACAAACACATACATTTTTAACGAGTCTTTATTTTTAATCAATGATGTATTCCCCATCATTGTCAATAACCTTTTGCCATCTAGTGAGTAAATTTTCAATCCCTGATCGATAAAAATTAATTGGTTTTTCGGCAAAATATCTAGAGATGGCATTTTGGATATCATCCAAATTTGCAAATGTTTTGCCACTTAAAAAGTGTTGCAGCGCTCGGAATAAGTGGAAATCCGATGGTGCAACATCGGGCGAATATGGTGGATGAGGCAGCACCTCCCACCCCAATTCATTAATTTTTTCTAGAGTTCGCCTTGCGCAGTGCGGTCTTGCATTGTCATGTTGGAGAATGACGCCTTTTCGGTTGACAATCGCTGGCCACTTTTCAATTAAAGATTGATTGACTCGCTGCAATTGTTCGCTGTAGAGGTCTGCAGTAACAGTTTCTCCAGGTTTCAGTAATTCAAAATGAACAATGCCGCGAATACTCCACCAAACACACAAAAGCGCTTTTTTGGGGTGTAAACCTGGCTTAGCAGTACTCCGAGGGATTTCATTTGGAGAGAGCCACTGCCTTTTGCGTTTTGGGTTATCATACAGGACCCATTTCTCATCTCCTGTGATCAAGCGATCAAAAAACGCTTCTGTGTTGTGTCGTTGAAGCAATAAGTTGCATGTGATTGATCGGTTAGCCTTATTCTGTTCGGACAGATTATGCGGGACCCAAACACCTGCTCTGCTTACTTTTCCAATCTGCTTCAAATGTTCTTGGATGGTCGACCAAGGTTTGTTGAGACTGTTTGACAATTCCTCGATCGTCTGACACGGATTTGCTTCCACTTCCGCCCTTAACACGTCGTTGTCTAACGCTGATGGTCTTCCTGATCGATACGAGTCGGAAAGATCAAAATTACCCGATTTGAACTTGGAAAACCACCTTTGGCATTTACGAATGTCCAGTGCATTTGGATAAACATCGCAAATGTTTTTGGTAGCAACTGTTGCGTTATTTCCCTTGCGAAACTCAAAGAGCATGCAATGCCGGATGTGTACCTCTTCTGGTATTTGGCTGGCCATTTTACCCAAAATTACAAAAAAAAATTGTAATTCAATTGTCTATAAGTAAAGAAATCACTATAACCTCACAATGTCTTTGGTACGCCTCTGAACAAAACAATGAGCTGACAAATGACAATCAAGTATTGGCGTGCGCAGAAACGACATTACTTTCCGGTCCCCCCAATATAACTAACAGTTTCTCGCCCGTGTTGCTGCTCGTAATACCCACGCAACTCTTTCGACTCTTCGGAGTAGGACCTTTTTACTGGTCGTTGGTCTCTGTTGCCGTTTCGATAGGTACTACAGCTCCTAATACAGTATTACTTACCATCAGACACAGAGTGTTGTGGTAACATAACTGTGTTCCGGTAGCTAATGTAATTACTGTGGTAATATGATTTAACATATGTCTCAGGCGACAACCATCAGGTGAACATCCCTCGTGTCTCGTCGTATAATTGAATAAATTTATAGATAAGAGACAATGTGGTACTAGTTAGAATATTTACACAATGTCACATATATCGTATTAGGAATAATGTATTTTTACTCCTGTTAAGTACCTGTTACCTGGTAAGGTTTGAACGGTAGGGTGGAGCTCTCTAGCTGTGGTTATTGAGGAAACGATTTAATGCCCCTGGTTCGATTCCGAGGTCTTACGTTATGGAATTTCGATGATGGTAAGGTTTCTTCGAAGCGATCTGGCTCAGTACCGTTCTCGTGTCTTAATTTTTTGTTTCAATGAAGCGACTAGACGATCAAGAAGATCACCTGATGGTAAGTGATACCGCCCCATAACGACGTGGCGCTACTCAAACAATTTCACTAGCTACAGCGCCCTGTAAGCTGGAAGACAGTAATGTTTGCACATTATTGCTTACAGGCAGAAATAGGAGCTGCAGTGGTACTTACATGGCCTCCGGCAACAGAGACCTTTTCTTTATTAACAGGGGGTGATCTTTATAAAAGATACCCTGCTTCCGGGAGGACTACAAGGTTATGAGATTTTTACCTACTAAAACCCTATCAGTGGTCTCCTTTAGTGCATCAAGTGGGGCTCCGGTATCTACAACGGAACGCACCCTCCCTGCACTCTGGCTCTGGCTAAAACATCGCACGGAAGGGCAAAGCCCTCCTTAGCATCCACGCTGTCCTACAGCAAACGTAAAGACCACCTTGCGTTTGCTCTCCTCATACAGGTCTCTTATCGAGCTCCGAGGGCCCTCAACGTGAAAACTTGTGAACTCGAGAACCCTTTTAGTCGCCTTATACGACAGGCAAGGTATACCTTAGTCTTATCCTTAATAAGGGTGTAAGGGGTGTCAAAGAGTATTAGGAGCCACGCATGAAAACTCACGGGACCCAAGCCAACTAAATCTGCTCGTGGGGTATCCTGCTAATCAACAATCGAGGCTCTGGCTTCCACCAACCCTCATTGGACCAGTGTAGTAACCCAAATCCCCCCATATGAACCCCTCAATGTCGGCAGCGTACCACCAGTAGACGATGACGACGAAGACTCTTAATAGCCAGAGACTGCGATAAATAACCTACCAGCAAATAATGAGCTATCGAGTAGCGAATAGAGAAATCGCTTTTTAACAGAGCTATTAAATTAACGAGCGCTTTTTAAATGGCAACACTATCAGCGAACCTGTTTAAGTAAGCAAGTAATCGCGCTTTAAAAATGTTTAAGATAATGAATGTATTTGTTTTACCTTTCGTTAAGACGTTAAGCAATAGATTGTCTTTTTGTTAATAGTTTCGATATTAACTAACCTATTTGCTATTGTTATTTATGTATATATGTAAGACTTCCGGTGATAAAAGTTTTGTTTATCTTTACCTCTTTAACTCTATTATAACACAGACAATGACATTTTTAAATAGATCCTTATCTTATTACTCTTTTTCCGACATTTAAATTACCTTATGGTGAATGTTTCGACAGAGATTTTAAAGTGTACCTAGAAAATATATCAGAAAAACGATATATATTAGATGTTGTCGAACCGAAATGGATATATCAGCTGATGATGATGATTCGTATCGATATAAGAAATCAATTTATTATGTATAAAAAAAAATCGCTTTTGTATGGGACATTAAAAAATTAGGTGCGAGAGATGTAGCGGTAAAAGGCGGACCGCTTTCGCATAACAAATAACAACGTAATTTGATTTTCAACATTCATTCATATATACATATATATATAGAGAAAATGAGTTTTTTTGTTCGCCGATCACGTGAAAACTAGTGAACGTATCGACACGAGAATATGAGCATTCGACGCGGAATGTTTCGTACATGATTATAGGCTAATTGTTTATTGAATTTCATAGATCCTTCATCATTCTAAGCAATATTCATTTGGTATTATTTATGCGGTTGCTATAGTAACGGTTGCGATAGAAAGTCTTTATATTGCGGCCAGAAAACCGGGTGGGGAACAGATAGTATGTATCTAGAAATTCATGAACTCATCTCCAGATTTTGGAATCAATTAGACGTAAACAATCAAAATTCGGTATATATATTGCTTTGCTGTTTAGAGGTCTGGAATGTGGAAAAAGGTCTGAAAATGGATTATATAAAATTTCTTCCCCAAAAAAGATTTGGGAGGGTGTTACGGCCAGAAAAGAGGGTGGATAACAGCAAGTTAGATATAAATAAAATCTGCTTAAAGCAGTAGATACCTTATAATATTATAATCTGTGTTTTATTATTTATTTAGTCGAGATAAGTGGAACGTTCACCTGATAGTAAGTGATACGCCGCTCATAACCACGTGGCTCTAGCTAGTATGATATATTATAGACTACATAGAGCTCGTCGCCTGAGACGTAAGATGTCGAGTGTCGTTACTCCAGTAATTAAACTAGCCTTCGCCCTTCAAACCGGAACATTTTGCGCCAGCAAAGACCTACAAGCAATGAATTTTATTATCTGTCTCGAAAAACCGATACGTTTACTGATGGTAGGTTTCTGTTGCCGAAGACCGTCCAGGTAGGTATCACCGCAGCTCCTATTGCAGCCGACAGACAGCAGTGTGCAAACATTACTGTGATCCGGTTTAAAGGGTTGCTGTAGTGAAATTACTGGAGTACGTAGACAACATTTAAGGTCTCAAATCGACGGGCACAAATTGCTGCTTATGATCCTACTTAGTGTTTTGTTATAGACAAGCGTATCACTTACTATTAGGTGAACATATCGATCGTCTCCTCGTTTCGCTGAATAAAAGAAATAAGTGTTTACCATAAAGAGTAGTATAAAGGCCATCGTACCACTGGTACGTCTGTCCTTGTCCAATTAGGATGATATAGCATTTCGCTGGTCGCCGTTCGTCGATCTCTAAACCTGGTGGTACTATTCGTATGGTAAAAAAATATCACTTATTTTGTGCAACGAACCTTGTATAGAACAATGCACAAAATCATATATCTAGGTTAGAATCATTACACGACTCTCTCCGTCTCACACCGACAGTCGGAGATTTCACTTGAGCTTAATGACTAAAGTATCCTTCATATAACTGTATAATAAATAATATAATGTATTTCTCGTATCTCCTTCTCTCTACGCGATCGAAACTGAAATGTGGAGATCCGCAGAAGAACTAAGGTCACCGACATAGCCTAAAAGATAGCTAGACTTAAATGGCAGTAGGTAGAGCATATTGCTCGAAAGATCGAAGGCATATGGAGCAGTAAAGTCTTCGAGTAGCGTGTACAGGTAGATCTAGTGTTGGGAGGCCTTCCACAAGGTGGACCGAATCTGGTGAGAGCAGCGGAAACCCACTGGATGACAGCAACGCGGGAGGCTTACGTCGAGGACTGGACGTCTATCGGCTGATGATGCTTTCTCATATCATCACGACAAACGTGGTGTCTGTGTAGCCATCTTAACTAAGTCCATTAGGCATATCCCTCATCACGAAGAAAGTAAAGTTTGTTTCAGCTCGTCGTTAAAAAACCAATGTTGGGTTAGTTTCTTTTATAATGATGGAAGAGTGAGTTTTGTGGAATACTAAAGACCTATGACCAACAGTGGACTGCCACAGGTTGGGATGATAATGATACAAAAATATTTACATTTATGAATACATACGTTTTTTTACTAAATTAATTGAAGCCTTTTCATTTATATTTTCATTTATAAATAGATAAGAAAAAAATAATTTAGTTGAAATGTCTTTTTCCCGAAAAGTTTGGAAAAATTATCTATGTCGTCATACCAACCCATATGCGATTTTTAAGTGCTAGAAACGTGTTAGTTTTTTTAGCATATTTTAAATATTAAAGATAAAATATTCATACATATAAAAATATAGACTACAAAGCGTAAAATGTTCACACTAAGATGTGTGTACACTAGCCCTGATTTTATAGCGGTACAAGAAACTGTGACGTCACGAAGAGAGGCTCAAGTCACTGAACTCGCTACCTGTCCAGTCGAGGTTATAATCATATGACCACGAGAGGTTGTTATTATGTACGTCTACTGTGTGAAATATTAGGGCTAACGACCACAGTATACACATGTAACCTCGTGAAACGATTTAGCACTCATATTCTAGACTACATTAAAAATATATATCCAGTCGCCTAGACCGTTAGAGCAATGTAACGTCTTAAAAAAAAACATAACTCTAGTAATATAAATCAATAAGACTAACTAATCTAATATCTAATCAATAAGTTTATTATCTAAATGTTATAATAGAAGTCAATTTGATAAGAATATCAAAAATTACTTGAGACAAAAAAAAAACTAAATTACTATGATATTTATGATAGTCGATAGGAATTATTTTAAGGTACAGTCTAATCCATAAAGACACTGATTTAAAAAAAAAATCCAAACAAATATGTCGTAACTATGACTAAATTCAGTTTATGCTAAAATAATACTTCTTGCCAATTGACGTTGAATATTTATATGTAATACCTAAATGCCATACAATAATAAATACTTTCGCATGATCTAGATTTTATGTTACACTCATCGTTTTCTTATTAAATATTCAACCTAACCCGTATTTTGCATTGTTAACGATCTTATATATTTTGTTATCAATTGTATTTTATCATTTTGTAAGCATTGAAGTAGTATGATTTAAAAGATAATTACAACAGAATTCGTATCGGATGCTCGCTCAGAAACCAGTCGCACCTGAAGAAAGGAATTCGATCCCCGGTAAAGACATAAATTAAATTCCTTAACGTGACTTTTTCTTTTTGCAAAACCCTTGTAGATTTTATAGAAGACACTACTTTATCATTAGCAGTGTGCTTATATTAACAAATAGTAGAAAAACAGTACTGCCTTCCAGAATGAAGGGCGCTTCAGTTTACTTATCATTTTTACTATCAAAAAGTCAGCAAAGAGACACCAATACTTATACAGATATCATACCTGAGATGTGTTGATTGTTTATTTCAATGTAATTGGTATAACTATCTAATACATTTTAACCAACACACGAATAAAACGCTGCCCCTTATTTATATGAAATAAATCACATCAAACAACTGCATATTTTATTACTACGTATAAAAGTTAGCGGCTACCTGCGAAATCTAAAACATGAAATAAATATATCCATTGAAATTTTAAAATTCGTAGTATAACATAGTTAGCTGACCGCAATTTTTTATGATGTATTTAATTTATTATGCGAAGAGACATAAAGATAATTAAGCAAAGATTAAGAGAGTTTGAATAATAAAAAAAAAAATCTTACCACAAATTTACTATCTTCTCTTTTACTAATAGTAATCCTTATTTAATGTCCTAATGTCACTACACAACTTCAGTCTTTAAAATAAAACTTTAACGTTAATATTATTCCAAACCGTCTTACTTTCTTCAAGAAGCGTCCATGACTCAGTTCCCGCTATTCGTAAAAGCGGTAAAAGACCACGTAATCATTACCCCGAAGAAAATCCGGTGTTGCTATATTAATAATTAAAAACTCCCGATATCAGTCATAAAAATCACCAATTTTAAATAAAGAATTAAAAATTTTAGATACTTTAAAACCTGTATGTTATTAATAAATACTTGATAAATATTTTTTTTTTTTATAAAAACTTAGTATTAGTTCGATTGTTGATGGACTGAGTTTTAATTTATAAATTCCCTCGTTCGTATTGAACTGTTCGGCAGAAGTGTGGAGAAGCGAGTGCATTCGTCCTTGACTCGGTTCCTATAATAAGTCTAAAGTACCGTTTTCATTTTTTGTCTCACTCAACGGCCTTAGATTTGGTCGTGTTAGTGAGAAATGTAAGAAGAAACCAGTTACGTGTGGAACCTGGGTAGATGACCGAAGTTTCGAAGGATCAAAATAAAGAAGACATTCTGAATTATATTTTTACTGTTATATCAGGTCCTACGACTTTATATCGAAAGGTTTTGGAAGCAAGATATATTTTGAATGTATTATATATCTATTTAGGTCGACTGTAGCTTTTCTTTTGTCCGTAGAATTAGATTATTTTAGTTTTGTTAATATAATTATCAGTTATATCTTTGTAGTGTTCGTATAGTTACGTGAGAACGTTTTCTAACTGAACAGTAATCGTCCCGTTATTTATGAATAAAGTTGCCATTCATTCTTGCTAGTTTTTATCAGATGGCATAGATATTCGTATAAATAGATGAAAGTAAACGTTATAAGCAAAGGACAAGTGTTAAAGAACCTTAACGCACATTTGTAAATAATATTAAAATTTGTTACTTTTTGATCTATTAATTATGTTAAAAGTTTTATGATTTATGTCAATAAATAAATATATTTATATATAGTAAATATTCATCATGATCATCTTCATCATTATTAACCGATAGCGTCCACTACTGGACATAAGCCTTTCTAGAGACCTTTAAAATAACTATCCTAAATATTCACATAATCTATATATATAATAAATAATAAGGCCACGGATTCTTTAAATTTTTAGTCTTGACACATTTCGATAATAGGGATTCAACTTAAGAGTTTATTTAATGTTTTTCATATAAACATATAAAAACTTTATAAGTGCCTAATGAATTAAAAGCACAAGGAAACTTCGTAACAGCATAACTGAAAATTGCTATTAATTTTTAACAGGCGTTAAGCGTAACTTAAGTTTTAATTTATAGTGGTGCGGAATGTTTAATTCTATCTACACATATGTATATTCACAACTAAGTCTTAAAAATATATTATTGTATGTTTCTTTGTGCAATTAAACGACGAGGCGAGCGGGATGTTCACTAGATGTAAAGTGATACCCCACCCTTGCTTATAACAACGTGGTGCTAGTTAGGATGGTATTAATAGCACCAGACTGTGCTCATCGCCTTGTCACATAAGATATTAAGTCATGTTACCCCAGTAAATTCACTAGCTACAAAACCCTTCAAATCGGTAAACAGTAATGTTTGGCAGCAAAAACAGTTGCTGCGGTGTGAGCTATTGTAGAACCATATGCATCAATAGAAACCTCTTAATATTATTTTCTTTAATTGTCCTTAAAATTTGTTTATACAGTACAAGTATTAAACATTTTATGTAAAACATATGTGTGATAATGTTCACGAATCTGTTTCAGTAACACATATGAAATTACTTGCCTAAAATCAAATCTATGTAATGTCTGCTCCAGTTCAAATGGGTTAACACTTTCACGCTAATTAAGATAAATGGAGACCACTTCTGCCGATATTCAGGCACGAGTAATTATATATTGGATTAGATCAATGCTGTTATATCAATTACTACAAACTAATAGATTGGTTGTGAAGATCTATGATCCATTTACGTGAATAGTTTTTTTTTAAATAATCTTTTGTAAGTTTTAGTTTAAAAATATCGAAGGAATCGCAACAAAGCATTATATTTATTCGGTACTCAATATTCTTATGCCAATCTTTTAAGGATAATTAACATGAAAATCAGAGTTATGTGTTTTTTTTTTAATTTCGTATAGACTAACATTTGACTACGATCCCACGTGATGATAAGCGGCGATGTAGTCTTTGGTAGTGAAGGGCACTAGTATAGAAGTAGCCAATTAATGCTTCTCAAAAGATTCCCATGGCTTACCTGGACGAAAACATTGACGCTGGCAGACTGTTTCAATACTTCGCTTCGAAATGCAGGACCTCGGTACGTAGGGATGAATGCCTGCGATAGTTGTTTTTTATATTTTTCGTATAAATATAAAGAACAAGACCAAATTAATGATATAATAAGAACATTTTATTTCCAAGTGTATCTTATAAAAAAGACTTAAACAACAATGTGTCTCTCGTATAAAATCTGTTTTATCTTACATTCAGTTACAAATTTCAATGGGTTATGAGGCTGTTGATGATGAAGCAACATCGCCGAGAGTACTCCGGTTTGAAGATGTTATTTGAAACGCAGCGATACTGTTATGGCGGCAGGTTTACAATTTGATGGTGGTATCAGCGACCCTAGTTGGTAAAAAACATGGTCTTCTGTTTGCAAGCTCAACCACGAAGGCAATTTCGATATATTTCTTTTTTATTTATTAACCAATTTATCATTTCCAAATATATATAGTTGTTGGTGATAATTAACATTCAATGTTTGCGTTGACACTGCAGAGTTCACAATAAATTCCTACCTTCATATTTTCTTACTAACACTGTTAGTTGATTATCAAAAAAATTATAAAATCCTTCAGTAATTAAAAACTGGCCACATTTCGAGTCTGGCAATACTGGGCAAATGTCAGAATATTTTGCTAGCGGTCTGTCTACAGTTATTTGAGCATTAACTGTAGAAAAGCGAGGATCGATGATATTAAATTATTTCAAGAGAACTGTAGTGTATATTACTGTGTTTTAATTAAAAGTTATGAGTTAAATCGTACCTATCTATTATTTGTCAAACTTGAGGATATTCCACCAATACTAAAGACTTACTAATACTATGAATTATTATAATTTAATAATTACTAATATTATGTATGTATAATTATTACTATCAGCCCATAGATGTCCACTGCAGGACAGAGGTTTCCTCCAAAAATCATATCAATCGGTCCTGCGCTGCTCTGGCCGGACCAACATCGCCATCACTTGTAGCCTTGCTTGCCTGCTTCATATTATATAATATTATTAATTACTAATGCTAAAAAAGATAATTTGCTGTAATATTTCGAAAGGCGTTATTATACTTGGTATAATGATGCGTTTGTTAGCTGGGATATCCCAACTGAACAAATCATCCATTTTGTACGCAATCACGCGAACTACAGGCGACGTCCTTACGACGCTACCGCAATAAATCTTTATTGGAAGGACAAGGAAGGGAAAAACAATTCGCTTGCTCCATTCTGGTACATTAAGCATGTTTTATTGTTTGGTATTTTTTTTGTATTAACAGTATTGCGGAAGCGACAACACTGTCGTGTGTTATAAGATGTATTATTTTGATTTGAGCTTCCCGTAAGAGTTTACCAAGGTATAAACATTTTGGTAAACTCTTACAATAATTCCGGAATTTTTAGTTCAATCAAGCAACCTGATGGTATGCGATATGCCTGCCCATAAAGTGGTACAAGTTGGGAAATATATACTACCACAGGCGGTGGATCGGGTCCACGAGCCCAGTATCATATGAGCTATAAGAGTCGCAATGGCTTCCAACGCTAACATCACCACGAATCTAGATATATACTGCACAATATTACGCTTGTCTCTTGAGACATGACAAGATGTAGAGTCTCGTTACCCCAGTACTTACACTAGGTATATCGCCTTACAAACCGGAACACGTTAATGAAAGCACACTACTGTTTGTTAGGTGCAATATGAGCTGCTATGGTAGCTGGACGGTCTCCGATCAGAGATCGTGGTACTTTAGATATTTGACAAAATATTTATAATAATATTTAAAAAATATAAAAAGATAATATATGTTTTTATTTGCTTGGTAACAAGTAGATAAATTACTATTCTATAGTAGTAGAATAATCTATAATTGTAATAAATGTATGTTAATCATGAAGCTGAGACGTGGTCATGTACAATAGGAATCGTAAAGACTCAATTCTTCGAAAAGGCAATGGAGACGAACCTCGTACTTTCTCTGTCCGTTTTAATCAGAAATGAAGAGCTTCGTAAATTAAGGTAATGGGCGTAGCTTAAGGGATTGCTAGATTTAGTGCCAATGAACGGGGATAGTGCTCAAAATAGTAACAGCAGGAGGAGCAGTAGGGAGGTCCACAAAGTAGATCGACGCGAGCTGAGTAAGACTAATCTGAATAAAGATATAAACGGAACTCGTAACACTAATACTCAGATAAAAATATAGGAATAAGGTATATTTTAAAACCTATTTTTTTTGTTGTTTAATGTTGAAGATATTTGGCGTTAATGGGTATTTATTTCAGAACTTTACAGTCGAGGATTCATCAATGTCTAAATAAAAAAATTACCTTTCGCTAAGGACTCACAAGGGAGTACTTCGATGAGGATCGATTTACGAGTTTCTGTATTCCCATGGACCCATTAAGGTTCAGTATCAATTAAAAAAAATATACGACATAGCAAATGCTTAGTAAAGTTTTTCCGGTGAAATATTGGGTGAAATGTGCGGGTTAAGTAGTAACCTACTAAGTAACCATAAGTAAAAGTAAACCTAAGTAGAAGGTCATAAATAAATGTATAACTGGTGCTAAAAGGCATGCTTATTTATATGGGGATGATGAGGAATTAGGATATTTACACTACATTTAATAGTTTTGATATATTTGCTGTGTTTGTATATTAATGCTTAACAACAAAGACAATAGTGTACGATAGGTTTTTGTTCAGAAGCGACTAGAGCAAAGTCTTCATCTGATGATGATGTTACCTATAACAATGTGGTGCTAGTTAAGATGATATACAGTACTACGTTATGTTCGTTCAGACTTGCGATGTTATATCTCGTTACTCCAGTAATTTCACTAGCTACAACACTGTTCAAATATGAATATTACTGTTAGACAGAAATAAGGAGTTCCGGTGGTACTTATATAGACAATCTTCGGCATGGTATTAAAGAGAGAGAGAGAGACCTATATTAGTAAAATAAATTCTTTATGTTATTCTTATGCTGTATAAAAGAAATTTTATCCTGTTATTAGGAAGGATAATATTTTTTATAGAACTTCTAAAACAATTAATGAACTTGTTTAGACTCACTCTTGCCATAAATATGATGAAGAGGCCACGATAAAATGAGTCTTATTGCAGAAGGATTCGATTCATATTGTATTAACCACTAACTTAGTGTGGCCGAACACGTGATAGTGTATCAAGTAAATTTAGTAAACAAACTACTTATTAGGAAAAAAAAAGGTGAAACGTTTCATCAACAAGCATTTATTAAGTTCAGTTCAAATCAATATCCCGCACTTTGAGAGTGGAACATTTGCAATGAGCATGCGGTGTAGTTACTGTTGGATACTGTTAATCATTTGTTGGTTGAAATTTGATAATGGTGACACTCAGGTAAAGCTTTTTGAGTTTATGTATCTATCGTGTATAGTATTTATTTGTAGATAATCTTATGATATATTTAAAGATATTCATTATGATCATACTTCGCTTCTTGATGTCAATTAAAATTGGGCTTCCTCAAAAGATAATATTTGTCATCCTTCTTCCGGTTGGGACACCGGTTGGCGAATGTAATGTATGGTTTTCGCCTTTTACGACATACCCCAGTGGAACCTATATATATACCTAGAATATTTCATATCTATATAGGGTGTAAGGAGCCCCGCACTAAAACTCACGTGACCCAAGTCAACCTCATCTGCTCGTGTTGCACCTAGTTAAATAATGAATGAGGCTTTGCCTCCTACCGACCCGCATTGGGCTAGCGTGGTGGGAAATGTCCCGATTCCCCCTATATGAATCCCTAGAAACGACTGCCACTGGTGCTCAGCAAGTCGCGGAAGCTGCTGCGGAAAGCGCTGGTCTGATCGGTGTAGGGATATTTGCGAGAGGCCTATGTCCATCTGTATTCTAGAAATAGATATATCTAAAAATAAAAGATAGTAATACATAAGATCTAATACTAGTTTAAAACTTTATATATCTATCTTATAGACAATACATTGGTTTCTCTAGTTTTTTTTTGACATCTTCCATCATGTGTACCACGGAGAATGATCTGAGGAATACGGGTTTATCCCAGCTGCTGTTTTCTGTCAGCTCAGTACAGTATATGACTGATGATCTTCTACTGTGCCTTCTAAGCGCAACATTTTACCATGACCAAATACTCTGTGAGATCAATTGAACCAATAAGTCGTGGGGACCTTTAAGAAGAGACCCTACTACTTCCTCGAATGTTGGTAACGGAGCTGTGACCTCATTGAACACTTTCTACCAAGTAAACTGTTCGTTTTGTCCAGTTTACCTGTAAAAAAGAGACCCGATAGCACTTGAACAAAGACAGGCTTGCTCTCCAGTATTTTTACCACCGGTTAGGCTTTAATCAGGTCGTATTAAAACAGGTTGGTACCGGAAGCCATTCCATTATTTTTTAACCATTTATTCTATTCGCCAATAGAGTCCAACTGAACATGCCTCTTGATCAATAGGTTTCTCTAGTAACACCAGCTATAGCGGAAGTGTTTAAAATCAAAGCATAAAGTCGCATAAGTATGAATAATTGATGCCCATTAGCTGCCACCACAAGCAATTAAGTCGTGGTACGTCTATCAGACGAAACTTTGTCGCAGTTTAAATTAGTTCGGTGTTGCGATTAATTTATTAGTTCAGTGTTGCCTGCTCCATATATCAATGTTGCCACATATCATTACAAATGACACCGAAATATATTAATCATAAACATAAAATAATTATAACAACTGAAGAAGGCTGTTATATGGTCTTAAATGCTACAAGAACTTGAGCTATTTAACATTAGCTATTTTTTCCAGGTCGCAGCACAAATAGAAGCTACTAAAGTCCAGAACTATCCATTCGACAATTATGAGAAGTACAACGTTCAGGTATTTTATTTATTTTATTAACACCAAGGAGACTATCTTGGTGTACAGTCTTGGAGCACTGAGTTCTGGGTCCCAAATATAGTCTTCTATTTAGTGCACTTTAGCTGGTGAAATGACATTGACACTACCTAATCCTAGACTGAAAAATATTCATCATCATGCTTATAATATTTGTTATACCGAAATGAAATTGTTTCAGGACTCAAATCAGTTTTCAAATAATTATACAGACGCTATTGAAGACAACAAAGTGATGGAGAAACCTAAAGTAAAACTCAAATGGGTGAATAAACAGAAGTCGCGAAAGAAGAAAAGAGAAAAGCGCAGACATTCAAAATCTAAAAAGAAAACGTCGAAAAGTAAAGCACGTGAAAAGAGAAAGAGGAAGAGCTTAGCGAAGAAGTTCGTGAAGACAGTCAACTATAGGAATAGGGATTCCAACATGTCCGATTCACAGGAATACAACTTTGATGAGAATCAAGTTGATGTTATTTTACATATATTAAAGTGATTGAATCATCTTGTCTATTTAATTCAAACATTTCAAGCAGAGAAGAAGACCAGGATTTTATTTCGATCTTGAGACCTTTAGTTAGGAGTAGGTTTTCTCCAATTCGTCTGTGTAACAAACACTAGATTCAAAGGATTGAATCTGTCGCTATAACAGTATTCCTGCATCATTATCAGGAGTCGATAGACGCCCACTGCTGGATATACCATTGGCCGATAAATCGTTGCTGAACATAGTCTTCTCCCAAAGATCTCCACATCGAACAGTCTTGCGGTACAACGACTATAGTCAGCATGGCCTTCAGTACCACCGAGTATTAGGTGCCGTCCATTGTAAGGGTTCATTTTAGGGGATTTGGGCCATTTCCTATGTTTGCCCAAGGTGGGTTGGTGGGAGCCAGACCCTCGCTTATTGATTAGCAGGATGCATCACGAGAATGTGAGGTTGGTTTGAATCCCGTGAGTTCTTGTGCGAGGCTCTTTACATCTCATAGGTCCCATAGACTGGACATAGTCCTAATTCAAACACATCGCCATAGATGATTAAATAAACTAAAGTTAGAAATATTTATATTAATTCTTTGATATTTTTTTCTTTGATTTTGTACCTTTATATTAGAAAAATATAAACAAACATTAAAGTTACTTTTACTGTTTCACTTTACATATTTCAGTGACGAATTTTTTTTTTCGCTTTTCTCATAGACTTAATTAGACGTTTCGTGATACATAAAAACATTTTCTTTTAAAGTTTAAATTAGATAAGTAAAAACAACAATGGCGCCGTTTTTAATTAAAAGCCCTTTTACGAAACAAAGGACTTTCACTTTCAAATATTTTCATTTTAACAAATGTTCTATTTTTTATCTGTAGTCATTTGACATGAATTTTATTTAGTGTTAATTGATGAGCTAATGAGCAGCTAATGGTTTTTTTATATACAATTAAGCGACGAGACGAGCTAGGCGTTCACCTGATGGTAAGTGATATTCTCTGCCATAATGTGGCGCTAGTTAGGATGTTATACACTGCATCACATTGCGCTGCCTGAGACATAAAATATAGAGTCTCGTTACTCCAGTAAATACACTAACTAGAACACCTTCCAAACCGGATCACATCAAGATTTTTTTTTTTTTAATAATTTGTCCTGCGTGTTATGAGTCGGCGCCATTGAATACATTTCATTTATCATCGTTTCATTTAATTTCTAATTCCAATATTCTCATCATTAATTCTTCTAACTTTACATCTTCAGTACATCTTCCACACTTCATGTATACTATCATTCTCCATTCCATTTCCTTCTTTCACTCCTCTCCAAAGTGAATACCGTCGCTCTATACTTCCTATATACCCTGAAGAAGACCTGAAGAATCATAAAAAGCATACTTTTGACTTCTTTGCTTCATAACGTTTGCTCTGCTCTTTTTAGTTCCTTCTTGATTATTCTTTTATTTTCTATATATATTTATAACACTTTTTTATTTTCTATCTTGTTTTACCACTATATCTTATTTTAATATCACAGTTTTATTTATTTAGGTTCCCTTTAATATGTCAGTTATGACAGTAACGTTCGTTGGTAGCCATCTTAACGGTGTCCGACAACAGGACCTATCATCAGTAAATACCCTGCTTCTTATACTTGGCAGCAAAGGAGGTAAAAAAAAGCTGACGTAAATTCATAAAAACTAGGTCATTTGTAAGGAGTGAAGGCCTTCAACATTGAAGAAAAGATTCACAGAAAGAAACTGTCACGGATCGTTAAAAGTGTCGTATTTACATGTAAGTTGGACGAAGGTTGGGAGAAGTTTGTTCAGGGTTTTGATGTATGTATATTCAGTATTGTTTACGTCATCTTTGGTAGTTTTGGAGTTGTTAGATTTATTGGAATTAGTATTATCCGGTTAGGTTGCTAGGTTTAATTTCGGCAGAGTGAGGGCTGAATTCTTACTATTAAAAATTACTGTCCCTTATCGCATGTTTTGTTAGGGAGGTAACTAGATATGTTTCTTTCTAATCTGATGATCATAAAAATCGTTCTTTTTTTCTATGTAGCAATATATGAGATCCAGAGTATTCTGTGTGAATACTCTCACTAAATAAGGTCTCATTGTTATTATACGTATAATGTCTCGACTCCTTAACCTAAGTAATTATATTAGTAACAGTGCCCTTTACCAAACGATACCGTGGTCTGGGCCACGGTATCGTTTACACACTACTGTTTGTCGGCTTTAATAGACTTTTTTTTTGTAGTTTTACGTGGGGGAAATGCCTACGCATACTCGTCCTCGCGGGGGCAAGGACGGGTTATGTCGGACTTGCACCGACTAACACCCCCACGATGTTCCCGACTCCTCGCCTGGTGGCAAGGGTCACGGGTACGGTTTCGTGCCTTCGTTCGCGACCCTCACCGGCGCTGGCCGCTTGCGTAGCCCCACCTCGGTAGGGAGAGATAAACCCCCCTGGCTTTAATAGACGCTGCGGTGGTACCAAATAGGATGATCACAGGACGGACGAGACCTACCAGCAGGAATTATGTATTTTTAAAAGTATATCATTTTTTAATATACTATGCACGTTTTGCTATGAATGATCTGTATAGAGATATCTATATGTCGATATCTATACCGATGGTAGGTTTCTGTTGCTGGAAACGTTTAAGGTAGGTACCACCGTGTCATAAACGAGTAGTACAAAAGTCAAACGATAAAATACTTATGTTACTCGTTTCCGGTTGAAGGGCTTTATGACAGATGATATAACTGTAGTAACTTGACATACAAGAATGTCACAAGACAAGCACAACGTAGTACTGTCTATCATCGTTACTAACGCCATGGTTACTACAGTGTATCACTCACCATCAGGTGAATATCCAGGTCGACTCCCTCTTTATTAATCTTATTGTTTTGATATATAAATGTTCATAAATAATATTTATTTCGCTATAGATCGTGCATGAATGTTGTAATAATAAAAGCAAACGCAACCGCATAATCTTATTAGAGTAAACTTATTTAAGCACCGACGACGTTTTTTAAGTGAATTTAAGCTCAGCCCGAGCCTGAACACCTTGACAATTCAAACAGAACACAACAAAGGCTAGGTGTTTAATTAGAACCTGTGTAATTCGTCTAGTTAAATTTAACGTTAACCGCACAATCGCAATTAACGCGGAATGAATTAAACCGGAGATTGTTAGGCCGCGGACCGCTTTGTACCTCGTCCTGGCCCGCCGCATACAATTATATATGTTATGATTATCGAAGTACATTTATATATATTACTAAAAAAAAATTACATACGATATATTGAAAAACTATAATATAAGAAGTCGTGGTGGGTGGGTTGGTGGTAGGTTTCTGTTGGAAATCGTCTAGATAGGAACCGCTGCGGTGGTCCTACTGGTACCTAAACGGTCCGGTAACGGAAACCTACCCCCAGTAAATTGATATCATCATCAATCGATAGACGTCCACAGCTGGACATAGGCCTCCCCCAAAGATCTCCACATAGATCGATATATAAAAATCAAAAAAGTATATATATGTAGTATAGTAAATTGATATATATAATGTTAACTATAACTCAGGCTAGAATATCTTCATCAGATTTTTACAAGAGGAGTTAGTGTTCAACGTGAACAGCTTGAACACCAAGAATTCGTCGTCGTCGTCGTTGTCTTTGTTACCTGGTCAAGTGCGAGTTGGTATTGGTCGAATAAAAAAAAACCTAAAAATATTGTATACATTCGAACATATTTCAACTGAGGATGTAACAGAAGCTTCCACTCCCATTGAATGCTTTGCGGGCGCTTTTCGTACACGTTGTCTAGTATTTGACATATTTAAGACCTAACTTTTCCGATGTGTCCTAGTTTATTGGCGGCACTTGGAAGCAAACGGAACGGATACTTCGACAATAAATTGACTCTCACAAAAATTTACTGACATCTCGCAGTTTGCAATATTTTTCTATCTTACCGTATAATAGATTATTACCTCGATAAACTTGAGAAGAGGGAGCGGGGTGTCTATTTTTAAACGACGCTAAAGGGGTAGTTAAAAGAACATTTTTGACATAATAAATAAGTAATAATGTTGGTATCCAATATTTTTTTTATTCAATTTAGCCACGAGACGAGTGGGACGTTCACTTGATGGTAAGTGATACACCTGCTTGTAACAATGTGGTGTTACTTAAGATTTTATTAATAGACATGAGATGTTAAGTCTCGTTACTCCAATAATTTCATTAGCTACAGCGCCCTTCGCACCGTTACACAGTACTTTTTATAATAAGTGCTGCGGTGGTAACTAATTAGAATGTCTCGGGCAAAGGAGAGAGCTATCACCAGCAAAACAGAATGATTGTATCTCGAATTTGTCCGTAGAAACATCTTAACGTAAGTTTAAACTATTACCTAGTAATTAGGAAATTCTAGGTTCAGATCTCATGAGCATTTGAATTTAGACTCATTTTATGTTCATTAAAAAATATTATTTTCTTCTTTTCTATATCCTTGAAAGAAAGAAGTCAGCGTTGTATGTTTACTAATCTGAATACTTGTATTTGTATCACCAAACAACTTTATATATTGATTTAAATCCATTCTTGTTTTTTACTGATTAAATATATATATATGTATGGGAAGTTTACTAGTGGTAAGTCCCTGGTGCTGGAGAGGGTTAGGTACCGAAACTCCTGTTTGTAGTAGTGTGCAAACATTACTATATCACGGATTGAAAGCAGTTGTAGCTAGTGAAATTACTAGGGTAACGAGACATCTTATGTCTCAAGGCGATGAGCTCAATGTTTACACTAGCGCCACGTTTCTATGGGCAGGATCACTTACCATCAGGTGAACGTCCCAATCGTCTCGAAGCTTCGTTGCATAAAAAAAAATCTTTATGTTTTATTCTCCTATCTCCTTTGTCGATGTATATTTTTTAAATGCAGTTTGTTTTTATTCTTCATTAGCCTTTTCAGCTTCATTTCAATGATACGCAGGGCTCTCCTAATGAATTGATTTGAATTGCCATCGTCGACGTTATGTCTTCCGTTTCCAACTTCATTCAGTAAACGTGACATCACATTGCCTGACTTCAATTCAACATGGCGGCCTATCTGAAATACGTAAAGGTGTGTTTGTAATGTCTTATTTTAACTTTTAATACTACAACAGATATTCTAATACAGATCTTTACATCACACTTACTCTTTTAAGTTTTGATGGTGAATGTCGTAACATGAATGGATTTAAAAATTCTGACATATCTCCTTTTGATAAATGATTCTGAAATTTTAATTTTAGTAAGTTATAGGATAGTTTTTTTTTTTTCTTTTTTTTATAATAGCTAGGAGGCAAACGAGCAAGACGGGTCACCTGATGGTAAGTGATTCACCGCCGCCCACGGTCACCAGCGACGCCAGTGCATACAGATCTTTGGGTGAGGCCTATGTCCAGTAATGAATGTCCATCGGCTGATGATGGTGACGATGATGAAGTTATAGGGATATTTTAGTTAGTATTCCTCAGAATACATTACAAAAGACCTATGTTTATCTGTAGACGAGTGGATGGTTGAGAAGATCTAGAATAAAAATAGGCCGTGGACTCGGATCCACAAGATCCAATATCAGACAAAATAGAGCAGAGCTGTAACTGAAAAAATGCCAAGTGCTAGACATCAAAGGGTAAAGGTTGAGATAATTATGTTATAAATCAAATTAAATTTTTTAACTTCTTACAAATCAATAAAATTTAATATTCTGTGTTTTATTGTTATATCTACTCGACCTAGAGCTTGGATTCAGAATTTCTCTCCAACCGGAATAAAATGATCTAAGGCTACACATGAAAAAGAAATCACAAAGTTACCTTATGTAAATCTGTCGATATGGTCAAATCAATGTATAAACATAAAGTTAACACGAACAAACATTTCACATACATTTTCTTTTCTAAACAAATCTCTGAAGATTCTGAAACACCTCTGTCGTTTAGTAGAGTATTCGCTGAAAGCTGAAAAGGTTTTAATTCCTTTGTTAGCGCGTGTTATTCAAACAGCGATAGCAATAAACAAACTAACGAACGGTTTGTTACTTTCAGAACCGCTTTTCAGAGGAGTCTAATACTTTTTGTTCGGCAAATTATTTCATCAAACATTAAAGAAATATACTGCCATATTCTTTAAAATATTTAATAGCCCTCTTAATCTTCCCACTGCTGGGAATCGTGGCGTTCTCTCACAAGAAAGAGAGTATAGGCAAATATATCCACTAAGCTAACTAGGACGCTGGATGTCACAAATCTATGGAAGATGTTCGTGGCACTTTGTCAATTCCGATAGAGAAGAAAAACCTCAAAAATTCTAAATTATGTCCAAGATTTTCGAATTTATAAACCGACTAGACGATCAAGACCTTCTACACTACTTACAAGAATATACACTGCACCCTAATGCGTTCTTTGCTTTGGAACATGAGATGTTAAGTACCAGAAGCTCAATAATTCTATTAGCTACAGTGACTTCCAAGCCGGAACTCAGTAAAGTTTACATAATACCGTTTGTCGGCAGAAATAGGAGCTGTGGTTGTACTTATCTATACGAAGTTAAACACTAAATTTACGTTTTATATTTTCGTATTTTATAAATTTTGGAACAATATGTATAATTGTGTGTAGCTAATCATACGCCATAGATAATCATGATAGGATCACTGATATATTGACCTGTATTCATAAGCGAAAAAGAAGACAAAAGACCATTCATTGCTTTTCACTAATAGACAAAGCAAAAAGAATTGAATATCGCAAGAATCACAGTCGTTGAAGTTCAGAAGGAGAAAGCCGAAACCAAAGAAAACTCTTTACTCATGAACTAGATGAAAGCTTGTCAGTAATATAATAATTTTTTAAGTGTGGAATATAAATAACTAGAACCTTCGTTTGATTTTGGTCAGGAACATTACATAAAGCAAATATGTTTTAGTAAGCAGAATAAAGAACTAGAAATATATATTGAAAGTTCTTCGATCAGATCCTATATTTTAGATTATCTAACTACTGCAATGAAAGCAAGGCACGAAAGGTTCAATAATATAGTAAAGTAAATTAAACTAATGAAATAAATAAAACGAAACTGAATAAATGTATTTATTAAAATCCATGAACACTCCGCGCCCTGTCCGGCATGTAAAAAGGGTTCTTGCGAGTCTTCGCCTGGCTCGGTCTCACCGGAAGTTCCATTCTGTCAGGTTGAAAAGGTCGTAATTGGCGCTCATCTTCAGGCTAAAAGTTAGAACGTAATAGCTTTATGAAAGGGACTAGATATATATAAAGTTTCTAAAAAACATTAGATTTTTAAAGTTCCAAAAATGTTTACACTTTCGTAACTCTATAAATATAGAAGATATCCAAAGATTCATTGATTGATCACGAGATCTTCAAAACTATTAGAAATATACACTTTCGTTTAGAGGTCAGTTACGAAAGGATTTTTAGTCCCTTCCTAAAAAGGAGTTGTGGTAGCATTACGGCCAACAAATCGTGCAGGACACAGTAGAAGATATTTTAATTAATTTTGTAATAAAAGTAACATTTTTTACAAATTGAAGTTCGGAGAAGTCGATAGAAGATAGTGAAATTATCCATTTGGTGGCATGAGATACCATAACTTGCCTCAAAATCACACAACACCACGTCTTGAGACATGAGATATTATATCTCGTTAACTAATAGCCGCCATAAAGGAAAGAATAGAGAGAAGATATTTTTACCACTCACTTTTTTGTGTCGTCGGTGAGCCCTGTCTTTTTGAAATTTTCGTTCTAAATAATCAATTTTTTCCTGGTAGTATTTTCGTCTTTTAAAATTTAGCTGTCCCTCATCATCTAAGTGATTGATTAGATAATAATTCCTGAGCCTCTCTTCATCTTCATTTTTAGACAAGTATCTTTCATTACGTAGTTCACTTTTTCGTAATTCGCGTCTATTATCATCATTTAAAATGTCATAGTTATTTAAATTATTGCGAGCATGGTCATACTCAACTAATGCATTCATATTTCTTGTATTCATTCTATTGTTGAAATTAGCATCTGAATTGATATTGTATTGATTGTCATTGATCGGTTTTTCCAATCTTTTTCTCAGTGTTCCTAGGTTTTCTAGGTAATCTCTTTCTTTTTGTACTAACCGTTTCTGAACATTTAATGTGCCGTCATCTTTAAATGCTCGTCTGTTAAACGAATCCCTTAGGTATCTTTCTGGATTTCTACTTCGTTCATTCAACAAATGTTCGTTTACCCTGTTTTCGTATTTTAGAAAGTCATCTATTTCCGCATCCTGTAATTTGCTTTTGTGAACATTATCATTAAGACGCCAATGTGGTATTGAATCTTTTGGTTCATTGCTTATTCGTCCATATATTTTTCTTAGTTTGTTATCTAAAATTTCCTTCTCACTTGCGTCAAGGGTTACATGCTTTACTTCTTGTTCTAGGTTATCAAGTAAGTGCATTACCTTTTTATCCATGTCCTCATTGTTAGGTATTGATGTTTTATTGACATTATTAATATAATGATCGTCTAGAGTAATATTTTTTGATGTTGGTGAAGATAAAATGTAACTTTTTGCATCTAGATCGCTAGGGATCTGTAAATTATTTGCACTTCTTTTTTTGTTCAAATACGTGTTGACAAGATTTTGGACTTTTGTGAAATCTTTTCTTGGTAGTACATCTTTTTTGATTGGTACATTCGGTAGTTTGAATTTCGTAACTTTAGAAAATATACTTTGTTTAGAAGATGGTTTCTGTTAAAAAAATATATACAATCATTAATTAGGTGAAAATATAATTTTATAACATGATATTTGTTAAAATCTATTAATTGGTTTTTGCCTAAATAATCCGTATATTTATTTCCATACTATCGGTATTGATCGCTATCAGGTTTTTTTAACCCGTGTACATATATAATCTAGGTGCTGTTCTAGAAACTATTTGAGATAGAAAAGAATGTAAAGCTACAATTTTTAATATAAAAATCATATTGTTTGATTCAATAATCTATTATTGGAAAAAACACTTACTACACTGGGTCGGACGTGATTCAGTCCTCCCTGAACAGATTGTCTATTTTCCACCGCGATAGGATTTCCAGTATAGTAGTGATTCTGTGGTTTCCAGGCGTGTTCACTCAGTGATCTATATGAGATATTAAAATGTTTACAACATGTATTTAAAGGTGTTTTCCGTAATTCAGTTACGTGTGAAACTATTGTCATATTATTGAAATAAGTAGAAATTTATTCAAGAAAACATTACGCAAAGGCACTAAGCTAAATAGAATAAATTCTGTTAAACCTTTGCGGGGTGCCTGAAAGGGTGTACATAAATTGGATTACCTCGGCTTTTGCAAATTATTGCGCGCCTCACGAAGCGTTTTTTCGAAGTCGTTACGCGAGTTGGCCTGAAAATATTATTTTGCTTAATGTTTGTTTTAAATACAACCCTTAAGCAGTAGAGTAATTAATTAAATATTCGTTTTGGCGTATAGAAAACCAGCGCGAACCGAAGTACGTGACAATATGATATCTGTAGCATGACTTTAACATCAGACATCTTTAAGGGGTTTTATTTCTATAGTAATGAAACTGTTTGTTTTCTACCGAGGGTATATATATGAGTATATATAACCCATATCGCCTCTTTTAATAACAAAGTTACTGTCGTGATGAAGTGGCTAACCGTTTGCCTTGTAACTTGGAAATCCTTGATTTCATTCCAGGATCATATATTGAGAAATTTGGTTAGTAATAAATTTTTTCGAACCCGCCTGGCAAATTATCCTCTCATATTATAAATCTGCCGCTAACCCCTGTGTTACGGCTATCAAGATATGAGGGCCAGAATATTTCATCCTTTACGGCCACATTGTCATTTAAACCCATATGAATTTAAGGTCAAAGAGCCAATTGTAGATGAAGTAATAACGAATATACTAGACATGACCTAACAGATCTCTTTAGCGAAGTAATTACCCTGCCTGCAATGCTCCGTAAATAGGTAAATAGTGATTTTCGGTCTCTGTTAGATAGTAATTGGCTCTGCGGTACTCCTTGTTAGTGTTTGGAACTAACCACCATTTTAATTAAAAACTACAGAGTTGTCTCATCTAATTATATACAATCAGATGTTCTCGATAGTCAAAAGAAAACGTTTAATAATAAAGAGAGCGTTCATCATCGAAGTAGGACATAGGATTGGGATAAGTTTCACGAGACGTTCATCATCATCAGCTGATAGACGTCCACTGCTGTTCATGGGCGAGACGTATCCCTGATGATAAATATACGCCTGCCTATAATAACATGGCGCCAGTCAAGCTGATACACAGCACCACATTGTGTTTGTCGCCTTGGTACCTAAGATGTTGTCTGATTACCCAAGGTATGTCACTAGCTATAACAACTTTGAAATCGGAATATAGTAGTGCTTATACAGTACTATTTGGTAGGAATAAGAACTGGCGGTGGTCACCACCAACAGAGACACTACCAGTGAGTATAATCAGACAGGGCATATGACCGTAAGGACCGACAGGCATTTAGGTAGTAAGATTCACAGGAAGTAGTCTCTATAGATTTATAGGAAATGAACGATGCTGAATGCTAGGATTAGCGTATCAGAGGTAGATTTGGAGGGCTTTGGGTAGCCTGTGCCTAGCAATGGGCATTATTCAGCTGTTTCCGATTGGTCTATCAGTTGGTGTAGTAGTTCCAATGAGGTTGTTTTTTTATATTTTAGACTTTTCAAGGCCAATAGTGTTCTTTCAATTCACAGTCATTTGGAGATTATTTCCATTTGGCTATTTCATAATTTTACTTTACAGATTGGTTTTGAAATTTCATTTAAATGTCATTAACACTTCAATAAGTTTTTCAATTTTAAGTTAAGTTCGTTGTTAAGTTAATACCTCTTTAACATGAATGGTATTATCCGAGTCGTCGTTGAAAATGTCAAAGCTTTCAAACAGCTGGTCTTGAGAGTCGTTGTTATATCTGAAAGGAAAAAAAAATATAATATTAAAGAGAAAGCTATACTAAAATATGTTTGTAACAGAACATTAATTGTGATACAATGCCAATTTTTTTTTTCTATAAACCCTTTCGTAATGTATCTGTTTAATAAAATATTCGCATTAACTTCCTTTACAGTACATATTTGAAATAGAGTTAGAATACTGTCAAGAAAGTAATTTCTTAGAAAAATTTGTTTTCCACGTTAAGTATATATTATACTTAGTGTTCTGGCCAAGCTCAGGTTGTCGGATGTGTTGATAAGTGATATTTTTTAATTAAGATACTTTGCTATAACTGTACGATTTGCAATTGAATAGTATAGTATGTTGCTTATAATTATATTTTATTCACACACTAGCTGTTCGTAGTCCGCTTTGTTGGTTGTCATATAAAATCAGACTTGGTATTTTTGAAATGACTTTCTATACCAACCGTTACTATAGCAACCGTAACAACACTACATGAAAATGTACGTGACAGTTACTTAGAAATAAAACGATGAAGGAACTATAAAGTTCAATAAATAAGTAACCTATAACCATTTACAAATTATTCCGCGTCGAACGGACATGTTCCTGTGTCGATACGTTCACTTGTTTTCACGTGATTGGCGATCTAACGTAACCCATATTACATACAGATTTGATGGCTCACCGCATCAGTTTATGTTGAGGCGCGTCTTCCATGGCAATAATTGGCAGTAAAACGACGGGAGGGACGCAGTTTTTACCTTTGCAAGAACTTTGCTTCGGCTTCGGGATCGCTGCAATGAAACACACAAACGCACAAGCTTTTTTTTTATTCCACCAAGTGACGAGACGAGCAATACGTTCTTGATGGTAAATGATACGCTTTCCCATAACAACGTGGCGGTAGTTAGGATGACGTGCACAGCACCACATTGTGGTCTTTGCTTTGAGGCAGGGTATTAAGTCTCGCTACCCTAACTACAGCGCCCCTCAAATCGGAACAGAGCAATGTCTCCACACTACTCTTTTGCGGCTGCAATGGACGCTGCGGTGGTACCTATCATGTTCCCCGGCAACAGAGATCTACCACCAGTAAACTTCTAGAATATTCAAATTTTAATATATAGTTTCTAAACGGTCGCAGAGCTTAAAAAGCACCAACATTAACTAGAAATATATTCTTTAAATATATCATAAATTTATGTATGAGAATTTTTCTGAGTTACCTTTTTCATACGGAAACTAGACAAAAAACGGTTACATTTTTCGATACTATCAATATATCAGATTATCTATTTGGTAACATAATATTTACCTATTTAATAATTATTAATTTCTCAACTATAGATAATGCCTAGGAGAGAGCAAATTGGAAGAGGAAGTGTAGGAAAGTAGATCCCGTGAAATATACTGAATGAACACTATAGATAGAAGATATTTATCCCCTAATCGGATCCTAAGTAGATCTGGCCGTAACGGGTTCCGTCCAACATCTTACGGAGCCCAAGTCAACCTCACCTGTACTCGGTGCACCCTGCTGAATAACAGACGAGGCTTTGACCACCTACCAACTAGCATTGGGCCAGCGTGGTGGGGTAAGAACCAATTCTCCGCAATGTACACTATGGAGATCTTTGGAGGAGGCCTATCTCCAGCAGTGGACGTCTATGGGCTGACGATGATGATGATGAATTAGATCCGCCTGTGTCTTAGAGAGATCATGCCATATATATGCCATACATTGTCTGTCTATTCGTAAGAAAAGGCCTCAAATGTCTATAGAAGAAACATTACCTCAATCTAAATATAAATAATCAATGACCTGTTTAAATCTACTCTTTATAGGTCGGAGGTTAGAAATATTTGTTCTAGAAACATACGTGAAAAGGTCGGGGTCTGGTTGCACAAGCAGTCCTCATCCTCGTCGTAGCCACTTGGGCATCCGCACTGGGTTCCGGGGGGCGCGTCACTAGGCGGCTCCGTGTTGTAAACATTGGTGCCGGGGATCGGGCGAGCGGAGAAATTGCATATTACTTGAACTGACTGCAACGGGGAAAAATAAATTATTTTTTATGCATTTAGGCGATTAGAACATACACTTGATAGGAAATGATACGCTACCCTACGGCAATGCTGCTATAGTTACAAATATTTCTGTAAGACATATTGTGCTCGTAGCCTTGAGATATACATGAGAAATGGTGTCTTCTTATTAATGTCAATAGATACAGTACTCTACAATATGAAACAGCAATGTTTGCAATAAAGAGTTAGGGGGTATAAATATCAAAAAGTGGTAAATAACTATATTTTTTTTTTTTCGATACTGTGTTATTTTAGTTATTATTCGTGTATATATATTTAGCGCCTGTCAAAATGTTATCAGCAAAAAGTTGTACCGTGTTTATAGTGAATGTTGTATCACAACATTTTTATAGGCGCTAGTTTAAAGAAAAGTACACACTTTTTACGTTTCGATACTATTTAAACGTCCATCTATAACACCTCATTATTACGAGCACATTCAATTTACTGTGAACGTTCGCCTAGTTTGATCATTTTATATAAAAAAGAAAATGGCTTGGATATTTATTATTTCAATATATTACCTTTAATACAAACGGAATGTTTGAATTCTCTATTCCCCAGGCACTTAGCTGATGTATAACAGTAGAAAGCCCAGCTTAACTTCGTAAGCCTATCGAAAATGTTAAATCCCAAACGAATTTCCTCAATAAAACGACATGAAGAAAGGAAATATCATTTGTACACATGCCTAAAGTCCCTTCCGTTCGATCAGTACCATATCCTTTTTGTCCTATTTAACATGCTTTCGAATGAGACGATTTGAGCATTGAATGGGAAGTGAGAAATGTTTAAGAATATCTCTGATATTCGTGCGTTCGGTATCATAGGATTCCTAAGGATACAGTAACTTTTAATCATCAGATTCTGTTCCAACAGTTATTAGAAAAGAAAAGTAACCATTGTATATATTATATTTTTTTAAAAAGAAAACTTATTTGTATCAAAATCAGTTATTATCAGCTATACGTTTTCATTAATTGATATTATATTTAGTGTACGTAAGATTGATTTTCAATCAGAAGATATCAATGGATCAAAAATGATCAATAGTACCTTTATGTGTCTTATTCAGTAGTTTCTGGTCGTAAGATAATTTAATGTTAAAAACTGTTGTCTGGTAAAACATGGTCACCTTATTCAACACTCACATTGTAATTCATCGCGGCGAAGTTATTTCTGTACGTGTACTCAGTGTATGCTGACATGCCGCATCCCATATGAGTTGCGTGGCCGGTTATCATCTCTATATACAATTTCCCAGCCAGTTTTGTAGGATGCCTGGAATTATTTCAACCCGCTCTACATTACAGAACACTTCGTTTTTAGCGTTAATAACATAACTGTATTCCCGCTGTCAATAAATGAGAGCTAGAGCATCATGAGAGACGACTCGCCATGGCCTTATTTAACATCATGTAAAATTGTGTTGACTCACCGAAACCAATCGGGGTAATGATATATCATTTCAGGAGTCACAGACGATTTCTGCGAGTACCAAGATTTTGTGCTCTGTTTTATGGCGTATATTAATTTGTCTTCCGTGAGGATCGGTAAATTGTCCTTGCTGTTTAGGGTATTTTTCGATATTGAACTCCAATCCGGATACGTGTACCGTACTAAACCGGCGGTCTGTCCCGGATCGGGAAACTCTTCTGGATTTTAAAAAGAAATTATTAAATTAATAGCTCAATCTTGATTTCCATTATATGCTTATTATATTTTGCGTTAATCATTGAAATTAAACTTCTTGGTTGTGTTGATATTTGATTTGTATCAGTAGAAGAATGGCGGATACAAATTTGCAACCAGATTTTAAAAGCATTCTATGAAATTCAAAAGAGTAACTATAGCAATGATCTTCCAAAGTAGATATTGAGATGTTGAAATAACAATGAAGATGATGATGAAATGTTTCATATCGCTGTACATATTTAAGTTAAATCTTTAACGTTTTCTTTATTTGACCAAGCGAAGAGACGAGCGAGACGTTGATGTTGGTAACTATATAATACACTTGTCCTTAACAGGTTCTGCCATTTAGGATGGTGTACACAACAACTCAATATTGCTCCTCGCTTTGCCACATAATATATTAAGACTTGTTTCTCCAGTAATTTATTAGCTATAGCGTTCTTCAAACCAGAACATAGTAATGTTTTAAAAACTACTGTTTGGCTGCAGATATAGAAGCTGCGGCGGTACTTAGTCTTCAGGAACATAGGTCTACCATCATTTATTTCAGCCATATATAGTTTTCATGGTCTCACTTATCTGGATAGTCTCCAAGGAAAGATCTATTTTATACATGTAAAAAAGGTTCAGAGATTAGGGTTTAGATTTACTTGTTGCTCTGCATATGTCGTGTCTCAAAACGCACTGATTGGCCAGCACTTGGGCAAACGTAGCCAGTTCCTGGTCCCACTGCTGAAATATATTAAAAGCAATTTTTTATACTATATCAATATAAATTCAATCAATGCATAGAGGTAATAGAAAGTATAGTACCAATCTCAACATCCCGTATGCCCTCGGCAATGGGGCGCCACCTTTCCCTTTCTCCTTGCCTAAGGCTATTTTGCTTCTTATTCTGAGGAACAAAAAAAAAAAACAAAATCGTACTAGATAAAATCACAACTGGATCTATACGCGTTTCCTACGGAAATGTAAATATTATTCATATAAAACATAACATTAAATATATGAAAATAGTGAAAAAAGGGTCGCTGAAATTATATTTCGGGGAAATTATCGGTAAAAGGCTATACAAGGGTAAATTTCCTCGTCGATTTCTGTACAGATATTTCGGTGGGGATCCGTGAAGACAACTGACCTAGTTTCATCTGGTATGGTCCGAAGGAGACCCACAATAATAAGTTTTATCATTATTTTTTTATCCTCCATTGGTCTACTACTTGTTTCCAATTTCTGAAGAGTTTAATGACAAGGTGTGAATGGGAATATGGTGGCGTCTTTCAGAATACTCATGCTGTCATGCTGATAAACGGAACACAGCGATGCTTTCATGGCTGAAGATTTACAATTGGAAGGTGGTCACTAACCAGGTCCGAAATTATGAAAATACTTATAACAATATGATATTGGATAAGATGTTTACTGTACACCATAGTGATAGAGTTTCCAGAGGTAACGAGACAAGATCAATTTACAGGTAGATTCCTATTTCTAAGTACCACCGCAGCTCTTATCATATTCAATCAGTAGTGTATAAACATTACCGTGGTCTGGTTTGAAAGGTCGTGTAGCTAGTAAAATTACTAGGGTTTTTATATATAACATTTCAATACGATCATCAGGTGAACGTCTCACTCGTTTCATTGCTTCGTTATTAGATATTAAGTTAGATTACTGCAGTAATGTTACTAGTACTTCAAACCGTAACAGGTATTAGCTGATATTGCTGACAGCGGAAATTACCTGCAGTGGTGATTTAGACTCCAGCAGCAGTTACTATCAGCCCTTACCTTTTTTATATCAACGTAATAACTCAATAGATTACTGTTGGACATAGAGCTCATTCTTATGATAATATATCTAGTATGTATTAAAGATGTTTTTCTGGATATCACAATTGTAAATAGATATATAATCTGTGTATTATTTATGTACTGTTTCATAGAATTTAAGATAAAATATATTTCGTAGAGAAATATAGAAAGACGTCTAGCGTATAACGAATGCTGTAAATCTAAGAAATAATTCTGTAGACGATTTATATTTTTCGTATAGAAATTTCTCACAACTTATATAGAAAAGTATTTGATCGAACAATGTCTACGGCACAAATGGTTCGGATAGATATTCCATATGATTCATTGATAGGCATTTTCTCACATATATTGATATGTTGAGATTGTGATGCTGGATTACTGGTTTTGTAGCGTGTACCACTGAAATCTTTGGTTCGATGTAAGGTGGACTTTGTATTGGTGGTACGGTTTTATGATTCTTCCTTAACAGCTATCACCCACATACTGTGTAAACATTTCATTTATTTATACTTTATAACAATTTAAATAGAACATAAAATTCCCAGAAGTATAAAATTATCTATAAAACATGTACAATTTGGACATTATAGATATCCATATATATATACATTTATATCTCTAGCAACAAAGACCAACGATCATAGGCATGGGCTTCATATAGGCAAAAAGGCTAGCTGATCTAGCTCACTAAGCCTATCTAAACTATGCTTAATTGAAATTGGTAAGTTTATCTTTAAATAAAGATAAGGACAGAGATGTAAGGTACAGTGTGTACCCTTTTTTTTCCTGTATAGAAATCTTGCAATGGATACCCTTCTGCTGCCGGAGCAACAATTTATCAGACATCGTATTTGGCCGGAACCACGGGAACGCTGCCATATAATACCCATGGTTCCGACAGCGAGCTTGATAAGACCACATCTCAGGGTGGAGCTACTGTTCTCCACCCCCTACAAGTATTAGGCAGAAGTACAGCACGCACCACCTCGAGGCCTTTCATCTTTGATGACATATTACTCTTGAATCCGTCACCATGGCCTCTGTTATAGGGGTTGGAAGGGATAACAAATCCTTCTTCGACGCCCCAGTCTCTGCCTGACAGTGTGCATACCTTTCACGGAATTACTGCACTCGTCTTTGTTTACCACCAGTTCAAGAATAGAGCGAATTGGCTGTTACCACGTTAGTGTAACCATGACAGTTCACATCGCCATTTAACCCGGATTGAAGCTAAAGTACAAACCTGTTTTGATTTAAAAAAAATAATCATAGATTACTCACGCATTGGATATTTCTAGAAGCTTCGAAGCCAAAACAGGCGTTATGGTAATGTTCGGCGAATTCAGGCAGTGCGGTCCCAATTCTTTTTCCTGCAAACATTTTCCACTTGTTATAAATGAAGTGGAACTCGAGTTGTGGAGAAATTTGTACGATTTTATCGCATGAAGAAATTTCTTAGGTTTCTCAGAAAGTATTTGTGAAAATATTTTTTCCTTTATTATTCAAAGAGGAGACGAGACGAGCGGAGCGTTCATCTCATGGTAAGCGATAAACCTGTCCATAACAACATGGTGCTAGTCGGGATGGTATACTCACCACCACATAACGCTCGTTGCCTTGAGACATAAGATGTAGTCTCATTACTCTAGTAACAACGCCCTTCAAACACAACAATGTCTGGGCACTAGTATTTGATAGTAGATAAAGGCGCCGCGGTGCTACCTAGTAAGAACTTCTAGCAACAGAGACCTGTCACCAGTTAAGTCAGCATAGTTTTGTGTTACTATGTTTAGATACTTTTTTTCTAATTAATATGAAAATGTAGATTAAAAATAAAATGGTTATATACCTTATCATAAAACATACACATAACATGCGTCCCTTCCTTGCAGTATTGCGTTGTAGGACAGTACTCCGACACGTAGACACTTTTTTGACTGTCAGCATCAATGACCCGAGAGGATGTCAACATATCCAATAAATATAATATATATATTGAAATTACACATGTCTGAAAAAAAGATATGTTGAAACAAAAACATAATTTGGTTAGTTAGAAAAATCAACTTGAAATTTGCCTTTGCAACAGCGATTTTATCTATTCGACGAGATGAGAGATACTTTCAGCTGATGGTAAATGATATGACTACCTATAATAAGGATGATAAATACAGCATCATATTGATACTACAGACATTACTTGTTAAGTCTTATTACTGGAGTAATTTCACCAGTAACATCGCTAGTCAAATCGGTACATAGTAACGTTTACCACGTTTTGGCAGTAGAAATACGGGCTACAGTAGCCTGGTATTCGAGAACAGAGATATACTACCAGTAAAGAATATACTGCCTCGTTGGTACAGAAAAAACCTCTAGTTTAAGTCCTTGATTTGGTTTAAAGGACTTGTGATAGAATAAGGGCGATGGTAGACTGTTAAAAAATCAGAATAGCTAAATACTACGTTTATATTACAATCTTTAGACTGTAAAAATATAGAGAAGGAGTATTGTCACTTTATATAATGTAAAATTGGGGTAAACTGTTAGATCGTTATGTATATATATAAAAAAAAAAAAACGTTTTTCTATTCTATTATCTTAACACTATTCATAATAATAATTACCCTTATAATTATATTGTAGTAATAGTTAACCATAACTGGTTAAACACTGAGACTATAGTTCTTTTATACTATGTTATAAATACTAGGTAATTATTAATATATGTTTTTGATTTTAAACGCTATGAATGTAACATAACGTGAGTTAATAATTGGATATATATTAAGAAATTTCCTTACCCTGGAAAACATTATATCATCTCCGAATATATTATCAGCTTCATAATCTCTTAATTAGTGTACGATAGAATTATGTAACGCAATATTCTCAGCATCGTCAGTATATACGCTTATTTCCTTATATTAAACCCATCCGATTGATGCTTCCGGAAGTTTCATGAAACCTTCAAAGCAAATTTTTAATCAAAAACTCATCATCAATATTTCTTATGTTTTGTACGAGTTCAAGATTTCTAAAGCATACTTTTTTATTTGGCTTTTTCTACATTTGACGATACTTGGTCTAAATTTTACGTGATTTTAAGTGACTAATAATACTATAGCTGTCATTAGTAATATATATTTATATAAGAGATTTCATCTATGTAGAATATCATCTTAACATGTCTGGAATATTAAAGTCTGGAGACTAGAAATTCGGTAACAATATTCCTTTACCGAGTTTAGTTCAGCTAAGAGCGGATTTTACAACATTTTACCCCAATTTTGGGGGTGTTACGGTCAACAAAGTAGGCAAGGAACAGCTAGTATATGTATACAGATTACATGAATACAGTAATGCTCTAGTAGCGATACATTTACAAAATATTGGATAGTAGCTATCCAAGCGAGTTTAAACAAACAAGAAAACTATCTTATGACTATGTTAATATAAATATAAAATGGATATACTTACAAGGCTTACAACAAGGCGAGACATATATAAGATATTGCTAATGTACACACGAAGGTAGTTGTTTATAACGCAATCACTTGGTCGTGCTAATATCAACTGTTCAGATGATAACATATAGTAATGTGTGCCAGTGGAGCAGGGGCACTATATTGTTTATCTTCCTAGTTATTGTAAAAATGAATAACTTTCCCACATGTGAATAAAAAGTAATCGAGCGCCAATGACCACCTTCGGCGACTTTTTTCAAACACCACGCATTGAGGCTAGAGAACAATAGTGTTTTGGATTTTCTATTTCGATAAACTTTGACGATAGTTTATAAAAGTGGTTCTAATCGTTTTTAACCTGTATGTGCGACCGACGTCCGTACAGATGAGAAACGTTATTAATGATGTACTTAATTATATTGCTGCTTAATGTTTTTATAAAAGTGATAGTAGCTTCAGAGTCGACGCAGGTAAGTTCCGTTCAAATGTTATCTTAAGGTATTTGATAATATTATACTTACTATCGTCATTTAATGCTTTCTTCGAATCTAATTTTGACGGTCCTCTCCATTATAAGATCCATTAACAATTTATTTATATGATAGAATAATAATAAAGGACTTTTATGTATAAAAAACTCTCTAGTGACGTGACAAATATAACAAAAAAACACCTTTGTATTGATTGTCTTGACTATTCCATAGTAAATATTAAGACATTCAGTGAGAATGGTAGCAATGAAATGTTTTTAGATAGATTATTGATAACCTCCAAATAGGTGAATCAGTTCTTATAACCTTTGTACCATTTTTCATGTTGAAAATATAAAAAGAGTAATTTTTCACTGATCCATCATATTTTACTTTACCTACTAATTACTTTTCAATAGAGAGCAGAGTTTTATTATTAAAAAAGTTAAAAGGTCAAAGGCAATTTCGATATTAACAAGCATAAGCATAAAATGATAGTCTGCAAAATAGTTAAAAATGATGGCTGTGATGATGATGATGTAATTAACTGACTCTGTTGCGGCTGGCGTTTGCTTTTTAAGGTAGAGGCCTTCAGTTTAAATATTGTTTAACCAGATGAGGATCTGGTTAACCAATATTTTCGTATTATAAATCTACTATCATAACAGCATTTCTTTGTCCTTATTGTCAACATCATCATCAACCGATAGACGCCCACTGCTGGACATAAGCCTTCCTAAAGATCTCCAGATACAGCCAGTATGGCTTACAGAACCGCTGGACATTAGGGGCTATCGCATGTAGGGGTTCATTACGGTCTTTTTCCAATACGCTGGCCTAATGCGGATTGGTGGGAGCCAGAGGTCCTTCTGTTAATTAGCAGGGTGCACCACGAGCTGGTGAGGTTGGCTCGGGTCCTGTGAGTTGTAATGCGGGACTTCTTACACTCTCATTATTAACATGTAGGTTATCCTGAATAATTACGCTTCAATAATTAGAATGAAATTTTTAGTATCATATTAGCGAAGTGTATTGATAATATCATAAACGATACTTTGAACCATTAAGCTATTGACGCTTTTGTGGTGAGTTAATTTTAGTAGATTTAGTTAAAACGGATTACGCATAGCAGTTAGTAATTGCAGTAATACGTCAAAGTCATCGGTGAATTGATTGTATAGTGAAATTAATCCAATTAATTGTTTGCAATTAGGCTCTTGTTTTAATACAAAATTATACATTGAATAGTATAGTGATTGATGAGGTTTATTTCGTATATGTTTTTGGTGAAAGATTTACTGAGAATCTATTTTTTTCTTTTGCTTGGGTATGCGAAATTTTATAATTATCTAATTACAATATTTATGATCTAAGGTTAATGAATCGTGGCGGAATGTTTATTTTGTTATATATAATTAAAGCAGAAGCTTAATAAAGAATTTTTTCAGGACGCGTCGGCAGTCGAAGAAAAAGTTTATACTGTTTCGAACCCACCTTACATAACGCATCTAATATCTGTAAGTATAAAAATAAGGTAGTCTATTATTTGTAAAATAGCCTTTTTATAATCAGTAGCAAATGTGACAACTTGCTTTTCAAAAGCGTTATCATCTTCAATGTTAAAATGGATACTCTTATACCTAAGCTGTTTTCTCGCCATCCTCATTTCGTCGACTCATCTTAAAACGGGTCTACCGATACTGCGGTTGAAAGCTATCAAATATCTTCCCTTAATATCCGAAATAAATAATAGTAACACTAATATTTTACATAAGTAAATTTTAGATAATAAAATTTTCTCATTGGGTTTTTATAGATTGTACCAGAAAATAGAACATATTTCGAGAAATCCGAAAACTTACTCCGCATGCCAAAGAAGTACTATGAAGAACGAACGAGAAAGCGAAAAACATTTAAGAAGCTGCCCAAAAGAACCGTGCAGAAGATTATTAAAAAGACTAAAGCGAAATACAGAAGGAATTTCAATTTAGCAACGATGCAGCCAACTCAAGTATCCAACATGATAGATAAGTCCTTCTCCGCCAATATTAATAACGAAGCAACTACTCAAATGAATCAAAGAAAGAAACCAAAGAAAAATTTGAAGCTGATGAGGTATCCCATGCCTTTCCAGAAGCTGCCTTTTCATTACAGGTATAGAAGGGACAACGAAAGGGATGTTTATATACTGAAAGATTTAGATGAGATCGAATTCCTTAGCAAAGAAGATGGATATGATGTCGTGAAAGCTCACGTTAAGAAGTATTGGTGATATAAACCGGGATTAGTTCTAATAAATATTGTTTTTAAGTAACACTTAACTTAAAGATTCACATAATTATGGGGGACATAATGTGTAATATTTAATTAAAAATAGATTAGTAGCTACATATGATTTGGTTGATAATTTAAGAACGGACGGAAGGTAAGATTTTTCATTTGATTCCGAAAAAGTTGTGAAGACTTCGAGGTTATTTAATCAAATATTGTGTGTCGATAGTGGTTCGTTACTTTAAGTAATTTTCTCATTCTATTAATATAAAATGTATATAAAAACATGAATTTTTATATAAATGTTTCTTACTTGTATTTTGTATGAATCAACAATAAATTTCCTAAAAAACAATGTGCAGTTTATTATTTTCATATCCTATTCAAAAACTCCAAATGTTGACGAACTCGACATCGTTTCCTGTAATACACTAACATCATAGTTACAATTAAACATTTGGTTAAATAAAGACAGTTCAAAGTTAATATAAATATATTCCATATTGTTACGAATAAATTAGAGATAAATGAAACTAACAATAACAAGTGAAATACTTTAGTTTTTAAACTTTATTATCATAGATGTAAAATATGAGTTTTAAACTTGTCTATAATCAGTCGGTAGAGTGGTTAGACTATATAAAAAACATGATTAAACAATAAAATGAGTATCTTATAAATTATAAAAAACAACAATGACACAGAGTATTACTAGTACACTATTATAACTGGTAAATTTGAATGTTTAAATAACGCTTAAATTACATATACAATCCACATAATGTTCCCAATGCTGGGACTTGGGTGTTTTCTCACAAGAGAGTCGAGGTCAATTACTGGTGGTAGGTTACAGTTGTAAGAGACCACCCTAATGCCTATTTCCGCTGAAAAACAGTAGTTTGCAAACATTACTGTGTTCCAGTTTAAAAGGCGCTGTAGCTAGTGAAATTACTTTGGTAATGACACCTAAAATCTTATGTCTCAAAGCACGAGCACAATGTGGTGCAGTGTATATTATCTTAACTAGCGACACGTTGTTATGAGTAGTAGCTTTGTTGAATAAAAAAATATACATTTAATAGATACTATTTACATAACACTTAAGTATACAAATTTTTTATATTGATTTATCATGAAATATTTCATATCCTTTATATCACCAATAACTTTGGTTTCTCATAAACTTCCGTTAATTAGATCATACATGGAAGTCCTAGCATCGCCTAAAGTAAAACTTAATACAGGTTTATAATTATTCTAAAATTACTGACTCCGTGACAATTAAATATTTTAAAGACTGTAAGCTGTTCCACGGCATTTACGCTTCTTCAGCTTTAATTTCTTCCCCACCGTTTTTGTTCCTGTATTCCCAGCCCTGGTAAGCGAGATCTTGCGGACTTACGTCGTGATCTCTGAAGGCGATGCCATTGGAGCCGTATTTATTGCCTCCCTGAAAATTTATTGCAGATTTGTCAAATTTTCTCATCTTGTAATGAACTCTATCTTTATAATAATTGAATAGATTTTAAATCAGGACATAAACAATAGACTGAAATGAGCTTGACGATGATTACTAATACTGCATCGTAATTAACACAGAAATGCAAGTTAGACATAAAATATTACATAGTTGTGTTAATTTCGGTTATAAACAAAAATGGTGTCGGTTATAAAGCACAAAATTCTTTTGAAGTCTTGGATTTATTATCAGCATCGTTGTGAGGTACCTTTTTCAAACTAAAGCTTAGGAGTCACACTGACAAAACACTGAGAAAACTATTCCGGTATTCAGCTCCTTTCATGTCCACAAAAATCTATTATAGATAAGAAAGCAATGTTTTAGAAAATGGCAGCCATTGGTGATGAACTTAGTTTCGCAGTGGAAGCCACTCCTGTCAATAATGATCACATAATTCCTGTAGACGAGCATAATATTAATATTGATGAAACTACTTACAGAGTATCCTTCATATTGACCGTAGTGGATTGGAGGACTTTCTCTGTAAGGACCGTGGTTGATGCCAATCCCGGCAGGAGAATATTGGGGGCCGGTGTAGTGGTTCGAAGAAAACGGTGATGTCAGGTTAGGCTTGCAGAATTTAAAGTAACCGATGACACCTAAAATACAAATGTGAAGTAATAATTTTTAGATTCCCTTAATAAGTACAAAATCATTATTCTATTATATGCAATGATAATGAATTTAGATGTATAATACCTGGTACAATGAGGGCCATAAATCCAAGGAACTTTTTGAAGCTTGCAAGACCGAGGATAAGAGGCAGGAAAAGAAGTAGTTTCAGTTTGAACAGTTTGAGGATCAACAACATGGGAATGATTAGCTTCTTTAACTTATGACGACCTGTAATAATAATCTTATTTAATTTAGTTACAAACGGTTACAATTTATAGAAAAGTCAGAACTTTTTTTAAATTACTGGTTTAAACATCACAATCACCGTACAGGTTGAGATTGTTAATTTGGATTACATGTAAAATGTACTCACGGAAAGGAGGTGCCTTTTTATCTTCAATAATGTCTACTTCATCTGCAATTTGATCCAAGAAACGAGGTGCGATGACGCCGTTTGATGTGACTTCATCATCCAACTGCATTTCTAAAGCTGTAGATCTCAAGAATCTGGAATTAAATTTTTCTATATATACTTAGATCTTCTTAAAGTGCTTCTAAAAAAAACTAGTGAAGATTGGCGATTAGCGTGGTACAGTCCTTTCTGTCTCCTGTTTGGCGCAACAATTCAGATGCCTCAGATATACTTAGATACCCAGCTTTTATAAGAAATGATTATGTTTTAGGTATTAATTTGATCTCTTGTTAAAAGATATGGATGATTTAAGATTTTTGTATTGTGTTTGACATTTGTATTCTTTTATATAATTTTACCACGCACCATATCTAGAATCTGGTGAAGGTTACGGGAAGCAGCTGGATGCGAGCAGCGCAAGAGCGATTGATGTAGAGATCTTTGGGGGAGGCGTATGTCCAGCAGTGGACGTCTATCAGCTGATGATGATGATGTAATTTTACATTAAGCAATAAGATTATGTATATTGATCACTTGTGTATTAAAATATTTTTGTTTAGCACCGGATAAACCTTCGTTTGAAATTTCGATAAGGAATAGATTAAAAACATGCCCATATTATTTTCTCAGCAATCTTTCATTAATGAAATTCTGTGTAACTTAGTGTTATTGGGAGACTTTAATATTGTTACAGATCGCTTATGTTGTTATAAATATCATTTGTAATATGACGGGTGGTATATTGGACATTGCTGTTACTGTTATTGCTTGGCAGCGCTTAGCGGAAACGTCGCCAATAACAAAAAGGTCAGGTCAATTAATTTGCATAAACTGACAATAACGTTTGCTTATTACATACTTGTTAACTTTAACTGTTATCGTTAAACTTAATATGGTAGACGGATTTCCAGTGGGTGTTTTATCTTGACTTTTTTGCCTCTTCCTATTTTGTATTATCCTAAACCTATTAAAATCAACTTTTACTTTTTTGTTTCAAATATGGTAGTATGAGATGTAGTGTTCTGAAATATTATGCTGTCGTCATTTATATTGCTTTATCTTACTTATTAGTGGTTTAAAAATAACTTATTTAAATGTTATTCTGAATGAAAAGTATGGAAGTGTGGTTGGTGTTTTTAGCTTTTCGCTTTTCAACTTACCTCTCGATTTTTCTCATTCCGAATTTAACAAGAGCATCCCAATCGGAATCTTCATTGCGAGGTTGGGAGCTCAGCTCTGGTGGTTCATGAGCAAGTGCTCGCGCTTGAGACTCAACCTTCACCAGTACAGCATTATCCGATAGCCTGTGATCATATTTTTGTTGTAGTTATTTGGAAGTGAAATTCACTCATACTTTAGTCTCCGATTTCACAATCAGCACTTTTTTTCAACGAACTATTTAAAGTTTCTACTTACTTATAAGCTTGCTTGTCAAAGAAATCATCGAAAGATCTTAAAGCTTGAGCTTTGAAACAGTCGGCGAGATCCCCGTTGATACATTGTTGTGTTGCTTGCTGGATGTAGGGATCTTGATCTTCGCCAAGACCAATCCAGTCTAGGAGACCACGGCCGGAAGCTTGGGGCTGAATAAATATTTATTATTATAAATAAATTAATTAATGACTTAACTGTTGACATGCAGTAATACATATTTACATTTTCACGCCTAGCTTGTTAAAATTGGTATACAGACGTGACTTGCTTTCTTCAACATTTTATTTTTCTTGTCATTAACTTAAACAGGATTTAGTACGGCAAGTCGGACATTTACGATATGACCAGTTTTGTCTGTGTCTGTATGATTTTTAATGTACGAGTAGATTAAAAGTAAAAATCAAGGTATCGGTCGGGAATTCATTTTAAATTACGTAGTACGGAAGCAGTATAATTTCCATCACTGGCTCCGCCAATCATACAATCTTAATTGCATGACAATCTTCATTTTTTGATTAATAACGTTCATTGCGATAGAAGTGTAAACTAGCAAATAAACTTATTTCTTTATCAAATCATAGATGTTTTGATATTTTTACTACAACAAATTATTGCTCCTTAGATGTACAAATATTTTTAAATTAATAAGTCCTCCCTAACTTTTTTAGTTTTTGAATTTATTACTACTATATTCGCTGTAGGTCAATTTTAAATAATTAGTTTTCACCCACCGATCGACCATTGTCGCCGCCGAAGTTTAAAGATCTGCCTTCAGTTTCTTCCTTTGGAGGTTGGTCGGGTAATCTTATGCCACCTTCTCCCCGCGATTGTAACGCCAGGGCTGCAGCTATGACCAGCATAAGCCATCGAGCTTGATACACCATAATGATATTCTAAATCAATGCTAAAAAAAGAAAAAAAAATTGTCAAGGTTGGGATCGTTTTACATTTTAACAAAATATACTGGAGTACCATTTTATTATTTTGATTTAGGATAATACGCAACAGGATCCCGAACTCTGACGCCATTTTCAAATCGTTATTTTGAGTTTTATTAAAAACTCAATTTTTTTTTTATTATAAAATTATTCTTCTACAGATATTACTTCTGATATCATAATATCTGAAGTAAATATTATTATAATGAAGTAACTTTTGAAACTTCTGTAACAACGGCGTTCTGAGAAATTTGTATACTTAAGTCTGTAAAATTTGTATTATTCTAAAACACTAAATATTTGGAGGAAAAAAAGTGTCTCCAAAATATTTTGGATACACAACATATTTAAATATTTATATCTATTGTTGAGGTCTCGGTCAAGTATTCAATGTATTTATTTTACATAATTCTAAAAACTTACAACCTTATCCGCTACTTATACTTGAATCGAAATTCATTTGCACAATATTTGCACTTTTCATTGTTCGTTTCACTTTTCTCTTCGATCGAATATTTATTTGGTTTTCTTTTTTAAGTTAAACTAGTTTCTATTGTAATGTACTACAGTTTATAATCGCTTAGTTCATTTCAAAGTATTCTCATTTGTTATTGTCAGGCGTAGAAAGTGCGGAACGCGAGTCACGGAAACATTTTCAGTGACAAAATATTGGTTACTGTTGATTTAAATTTATTGTTATTTAAGTAGTTTGGAATGTATAACAATATATTATCTATCGTAAATTAAATTTTACATCTATGATCACTTATTAAGGTGATTTTAAAATATTTGTGGAACTGTTTGTATCGATCATAAATGATGAGGATGCGGATAGGAGCGGCGTGGGTGCGAGCGAGACGCACGAATCGCGGCCGCGTACTGGCGCGCGCGCATCGACGCAATGCCTCTTGCTAACGGTCACCAACAGTTCTGGCGCGTGTCGCTCACAAAAATTGTTGTCTTGAATACTAAAGCCGTTGGCCCTTGATATACAGCTCCAATCTAACCAAGACTACCTGCCCCGCGCCTACTTGCTGGTCGTAATATAGAATTAAACTTCATTTGTCAGTAATATTCTTTTAGAGCAACCGCAACCGCAAATGACTTCAACACGTACTATACTATACAACGGCATAAATATGAAATGAAAAGGTTCATAAAAATTAAAGATCTATGAAATTCATAAAATATTTATATATAACCCATCTACAAATCATACCATGTCGATATGTCCACTATATTTATATGATATATATCTTTATATGATTGGCAATAAACAAAACCCATTTTCAAAGCAAGATGTTTATCTGATGGTAGATTATACGCACGCCTATAACAATGTCACCCTAGTTGGAGTGATAATGAAAAAGCTCTTCATTTTATGCTGTTTTCTCTACCTTAGTAATGGTCGTCTAGGTAGGTGCAACCGCAGCGCCTATTGCAGCCGACAAACAGTAGTCTGCAAACATTGCTGTGTTCCGGTTTGAACGGCGTTGTTGCTAGTGTCTGCTATTACTGGGGTAAAAAGACTCGACCTCTTATGTATTAGTCAACCAGCGTAATGTGGCGTGGTGGTTTAAGTAACGCTACGTTGTATTGGACACTTACCAGGTGAATGTCCCGCTCGTATCGTCGCTTCATAGAATTAATTAAAGTTTTTTGACTGTTTATAGCGCCTGAATAGATACTAGAGTTTGACGTTTATCTGTTGAGTGTTGTAGCTAGTGATATTAGTAAAGTAGGGACTAAACTTTAGTGTTTTAACTGCGACGAGCACATTCTGTGTACATGATCATAACTAGCGCCACATTGTTATGAACGGCCGTATCTTTCACTGTCTGTTAACATATGTGTATCTATAGTTTTAACTGTTACATTAAAAAAATACTTGGATATAAAATGGTCGTGCTTCTCTCAAATTATCAAAAGGTAGGCTTTAATTTTAAGTATTGAAACATTAAAGAGGAAGTTCGACTGTGTGTATATTGGTACCGTTTAATGAGAAATTTGCTTCTGTAGCTGTATAAACATTTGCCGTATCATTTAATTGAACCGGCTGTAGTGAAAGCGTTTCCTTGATCAGTACTGGAGAATGTAATAAAACTGTAAATACACTATATACCTAGTTTTCTAGAACAAATGAATGTTTAACAAGAATAATACTTTTTTTAAAGCGAGATGTATATAACGCGCCAATAAAAATGTGGCGCTAGATAGAAAGGTAATAATTACCTAACATTACTATCACCGCTTTAGGACATAAGGTAACAAGTTTTGTTACCTCAGTCATTTCATTAGCTACAACGCCCTTCAAACTGGATCACAGTAAAGTTTGCATACTACTGTTTGATTAGAAATAGATGCTAAAGTACCTAGACAGTCTCCGGCAATAGAAACAAGCGATATATTATAATTGATTTTTGTTTTATTTTCTAGGCATCCCAAAGTTCCTGTGTGTAGTTAAATGTTACTACATATATTTTTTTGTAGTCTGACTACGCATTTGGAATATCTTGGGGTTCAAGCTGTTCATGGTGATCACTAACTTCTCTTATAACAACCCTAGAGGGAAATTGTAGCCTGAGTTATTGTTAACATTAAAAATATCATTTTAGTGGCGGTAGGTCTCTGTTGTCGGAGACTGTCTAGGTAGGTACTAACTCAGCGCCTATTTCTCTCGCCAGGCAGTAGAGTGCAAACATTACTGTGTTCCAGTTTGAAAGGCGCTGCAGCTAGTGTTATTACTGGGGTAACGAACACATGTTATCTCTCAAGGCGACGAGCGAAACGTGGTGAAATATAACATCCTAACTAGAGCCACGTTATGAGTAAGCAGTATCACTTACCATCTCGTAAAGTTCTTGCTAGTCTAGTCGTTTCGTTGAATAAAAAAAAAATATCAATCTATGGTACAATATGATTGATTTAGTACATGGTAAGAACAGTGACTAATCATTGTTACCACTATATGAATGCACTAGGAAGGTAGCCATCAGAGAAGAATGGCGATGTGTTGTTAAGCTTGCGACCAACACCTGAAGTGATGACCACGACGAAGAAGAAGATGAACAGTTTAAAGTTATTCAATATATGTTCTTCAAGTTAAAAAAAGACTGTACTTTCTCCAAGAGTAGTTTTTAATTTGACTGAATACTTGTGTCATTGTCTTTCCACTCGGGTAAGAGCTCGTGATCTGAATGCATAATGTTCACAGAAATTGTTTGAACGGTTTCATCGCGACATTTGAACGTCATTATATGGTTTATGAACCGCCGATACACGTGAACAATAAATACAACAATATATTAGAACATAATAGTACATATAGGGATATAAACAAAGAATCTAACAATAAATATATCAATATAATCTTTGCTATAAGTATAGGAAATATCCAGAGATTCGTTGATCAATCACCAGATCTCCGAAGTTGGGTGTAAACACTCAGAATTTGGTGGAGATATGACTTCGGCCTTTGAGAGGTCCGCTAAGTATGGATTTTACTAAATCTCTTCCCCAACGCGAGTACAGAGGAGTTATTACCACCAAAGCTGATGAGGAACAGCTGGTTAAACATAAACGTGGTAGTAAGAATAAATAATAAAAGACTTCCACTGCTGGATATAGGCCTTCCAAAAAGAATCCCATTTCGATTGGGTAGAAATTGATTTGGTTGGATTGGGGTAATTTCCCACCACGCAGGTCCAATGCGTTGGTGGAAGCAAGAGCCTCGTTCGATGATTAGCAGGGTGCACCAGCAGGTGAGGTTGGCTTGAGTCCCATGAGTTGTGGGACCCTTTACTCCCTAAAACCTATACCCTCTTACACCTCAAACCAAAAACTGTATATTCATAATTAATAAAAGTTTTTTAAAAGATAAATAGAAAGAAAGTAAAGTCTTAAAATTACTTCCGTTTTCAGGATCTTTAAAGGATATTTATTAAATATCGTGTGAAATTTAAATAGTGTGAACGTTAAAACACTAAAAATAGGCATTTAAAAAATCTTAATATTGAAAGGTGAGAGTGAAAGATATGATGACGAGTCCCACTTGTGGGAATAATACAATCCCTCTTATTTATCCTTTGATTTCGAAATAACAGAGTCATTGACCGTTAATTGTTATCATTTTGTTTATTGGTTGATCTTGTCCAAAGGTTGACTACCTCTGTCATCCGATCTTTGTAATGTATTACGAGACATGTTACATAAAGTTAAGTTTGAATGCCTCATCCATTTGTTGCGGCAATCGTGATTCATAGCTCCGCGTGTTAACCTAAAAAACAAAGTGCCCTCCATTCAGGACTTTCTCTAAAACCTGAACACATTGTTCAAGTTACGTTAAACCTGAAACTTTATTGTGAATTGATATTATGAAGTTCCAGCTTTCATAATGTTACATATTCTAGAGACAAGACTATGTTTCTTATAATGAAATTTTCTGTATGTTAATATAGTGTAAATATTCTTTATTTTTTTTATTATTTTGGGGGGTATAAAGGTTCTAACACAACAATTCACTGGACCAAAGCCGATCTCATCTGTTTATCATATATTCTGCTAATCAACAAATTAGGCTATGGATCCCACGGATCCGCATTGAGACAGAGTGGTGGGAAATGGCCCAAACCCCTCCATACGAACCCGGCGATGCGAGCAGCACAGTATCGATCGATGTGGGGATCTTTGGGGAAGGCGTATATCTATCAGCTGATGATGATATCGTAAACGTTAGATTACTATGATGCGAATGAAATGCTAAAATCATACCTACCGATTTGTTGTTAAATTATCATGCATTTCTTCTTTTCTTTTACTCTATGAATATATTTCTTCTTTTCTTTTTACCATTAGTACGACGGATAATGACAGGTTAATCAGTAGACTGTTACTGTCAGTTAATAGACTGATGGTTTATAACAATCGGTATATTTGTTTTATTCAATAAAGCAACGAGACGAGCCGGAATTTCCTGATGTTATATGATACACCTGTTCATAACAATGTGGCGCTACTTAGAATATTATACACTGTAACACATTGATGCCGTCTTAAGCCACTAGCTACAGCGGAATATAGTAATGTTTGCACACTATTGTTTGACGTTAGAAACAGGAACTACGGTTGTATCTAGACGAACAGTTGTACAAAAGATTTACCACCAGTTAAAAGAAATCCTCTAAGTACACTATCAAATAAGTTGGGTAATAAAATAGTTTAAGTTATGTATTGTATGTCATTATCTCACTAAGTTTAGTCACATGCTCTGTTCAGCTATTTTGTATTGTTTAAAGATATATAAATGGACATTAGAACATATTAACTATTATACAGAAGCATAGCAAATTATCAATTACCACACAGAAACTCACAAACATATTTATCAGAAGCCGATAGACGTCCACTGCTGGATATAGGCCTCCCCTAAAGATCTCCACAACGATCGATTCCTATATATATAGATATATAATTGCACTATCACTGGTACAAAATGACATATATACACTACGCACCTTTCCCTATGTATTTCCATAAAAACCTTCCCGTAAGTACATTTTATACTTTAAAGGGAATATATCATACTGAGAATGATGAAGACTAGACTATATAAGGAAATGAAGTCTAGTATTTATTTTCAGTGAACTATTTATAAACACTTTTAATTCTTTAAAAAAAATATTATGCATTTTACTTATATTATATTCTGAGATAAATATTCCAACAATATTCCTGGAGGAAGGAGAAGCCTATGACTTCGATGGGTTCCACTTTACCCTCCAAGAAATACTGAGTATTTGACATTAAAGTGTAGTGTATATAATAATACGAAAAAAATCATAAAACTGTTATTTACAACATACCCATAATTTTTTTTTTACCCTCAAAAACGACGAGGCGATTGAGATGCTAACTTGATAGGTAGTGATACACCTGCTCATAATAATATAGCGCTAGTTAGGATGATATACACTGCACCACATCGCGACCGTGGCATTGTGACACAAAGATTTTAATGATTGCTACCCCAATAACTTCACTAGCTACAGCGCCCTTCGAACAGAATATTTGCACACTACTGTTTGGCGGAAGTAGATGGTACCTACGTAATCTCAAAACTTTGGTATATAGAAGATAGTTTAACATATCCTTCAGCTACAGATGCTGTAAAGCGGTCTATACGTAGGAGTAACAAATAGTTAAATATACACGATAAAGTTCGCGTTTCAGTCGCTTAAAGTTAAAAATATTATCGTTTATTAAAAACTTACCGATTTCGGTTGTAATTAACTGTAACTGTTAAGTTAAATATAGTTAACGTTCAATGCACTGAACGATGCGAACGAGAGTGTCCCGCCGCGCCACAACTACCCTTATATAATAACAACATAACAATTGCATAAACATCTCGGATCCGTATTGAAGCCGCACGAGCCTTATTCTATCAAACATACAAATTTATACTTTAACACAAAGATATAAGGTATATTATCGCAATTAACCTGCACTATCGTTATAAAGAGTCTTTTAAATTCATTCTATTTTGTACCTTACTACTTTAGTATAAGGGTCAATTTCCCGTAAAATTTTGACTTATTAGTCATGACTCAAGAAGAAAATCATGGAAAAATAACACGAATTCTTTAAGCAATTAAGGTTAGTTTAGTTTGATAGATGTGTTTAAGCAAAAACTGAGCTGACGTTAACTTCGGGATATCCCAGCGTTTATTTTTCTACTTCAAAACTATAGAGAGAGATTTTTTTTTTCTAACAGATTTATTTTGCAATTTTTTAGTTTATGTGCAAATTTTTCTTTAGTATCACTATAGAAATGTTAAATAATATGCTTACCTCGTTACATTTTTATCGCAGATAAAAAGTATTGTGTAGATAGTAAGATAGTATCTTGTGAGACTTGTCAATTCTCAATGAAGAGAACGCTGACCACTGACATAATGAAAATTTTAAGAAATTACACAACATTCCTTGTGTTGGAGATTTAGTTTGATTTGTTTATCTTAGTTTAATTATTTAGAAAACAAATTAAGTTTAGTCTGTGATTATTTTTCACTCACCAATGTATATGAATTACCTGTGAAATTATAATGAGAATTGGTTAGCGAGATAAACCAAATATCGTTCTTGTAACCTTAATAACCTTTATATAGTTTAGAAAGGTTGCATTTTTCGGACACCATTAAAGAGGATCACTTTATGGGTTCCCAAGGTTGATCCTGGAGGGCAAAATAATAGGTTGGAAAATATCTCCCTTCCGCCTTTTTGTCTTTTGAATTTCGCGGCTATGTACAATGCGCTACAGAGCTCGTATCTGGCAATACTATACATAATTTGAAAGGTCTTGACATAACCTACAAAACGACGCTATGCATAATTAGTTTGGATATTGCGTTCAACAGTTATAGACGTGTAAACATGCGAGTTCACTAACGCCGAATTTGCGCTATATTAAAGTTTTCCTTCGTTAAAGGCAAATCCGCTAGAGAAACGTTCCGTGAGATTAATGGTGTTTTGGGGGATGGTACTCTATCACTTCGAACCGCGGAGGAATGGTTTCGACGATTCAGAACCGGTGAAAACGACACCATGGATAAGCCATCCGGCGGAAGACCTGTGACGACAAATACCGATCAAATCATGGACTACATCGAGTTAGACCGGCATGTGGCATCTCGTGACATCGCCCAGGAGATGGGAGTTAGTCACCAAACCATTTTAAACCATCTGCAGAAGGCTGGATACAAAAAAAAGCTTGATGTTTGGGTGCCGCATGATTTGACGCAAAAAAACCTTCTGGACCGAATCAACGCCTGCGATATGCTGCTGAAACGGAACGAACTCGACCCATTCTTGAAGCGGATGGTGACTGGCGACGAAAAATGGATCACATACGACAATATCAAGCGAAAACGGTCGTGGTCGAAGGCCGGTGAATCGTCCCAAACAGTGGCCAAGCCGGGATTGACGGCCAGGAAGGTTTTGCTGTGTGTTTGGTGGGATTGGAAGGGAATCATCCACTATGAGCTGCTCCCATATGGCCAGACGCTTAATTCTACCATCTACTGCGAACAACTGGACCGCTTGAAGCAGGCGATCGACCAGAAGCGTCCAGAATTGGCCAACAGGAAGGGTGTAGTGTTCCACCAGGACAACGCCAGACCACACACTTCGTTGATGACTCGTCAGAAGCTACGGGAGCTCGGATGGGAGGTTTTATCGCATCCACCATATAGCCCGGACATAGCGCCAAGTAATTACCACCTGTTCCTGTCCATGGTGAACGCCCTTGGTGGTGTAAAGTTGAACTCAAAAGAGGCTTATGAAAAGTGGCTGTCCGAGTTCCTCGCAAATAAGGAGGGGGGCTTCTACGAGGGAGGTATTATGAAGTTGCCGTCTAGATGGAAACAGATTATCGAACAAAACGGCGCATATTTGAACTAAATCCGATCACTGTAACACTTTTTATAAAGCATTGAATAAAGAGCAAAAAAGCGGAAGGGAGATATTTTCCAACCTTATATTTGGAAAATGTGCACCTGGTAGATAGCGCTAGAAATCGTTCGGGGACAAGAAGTGAACCGGGTTTAAATACCATTAGTTAAAAAAAATAGCTGAGGGTCGAATTGGCTTTCTCAATCTGATGATGGGCACCTAATGATGATGATGATATAGCCTAACTGTAAACACAAGACTTATAAAACCTCAAATATATATAAAAGTACGATATCGTACTTTTATAAAGTCATTTCTATTAAGAACAAATACAAGTAAAAAGTAATTAGATTTTTTTAAATGTTATATAAAATGTTGTAAAGTAAACATTCAAATAAAATATAAATTTTTTTACAATTTCTAATTTAATATATAAATAAAAAAAAAAACTATAAAATAAAAGAAAGCCTTCTCCATTTTTACTATTACCGCAACACTCGCCCGTTGGATCCTGGTTGGAGTTTCATCATTCAGATCATGGAGACGGCGTGTTCCCTACTAGCGGCCTCGCTTATAAAGTTACAAAATATGACCTCTGGTGATTGGGAAAAGGCGGATTTCACTTATTAACCTTAACGGATAACCTATGGGGGAGGGAGTGTAAGGGGTCCCACACAGCAACTCACGGGACCCAAGCCAAACTACTGCTCGTGGTGCACCCTGTTAATCAACAGACCTCTGGGTCCCATAGATCCGCAGTGGGCTAGCGTGAGGCCCAAATCCTCCCTTAATACCCGATGTCCCTGGTACTCTGTGGCGTCTGTAGCTTACAACTGTCTATCTTACGTCGCCGGTTCGAATCCTGTTTTGAGCTTTTTTTATAACTCAAAGAAAATCAAAAGGAAATGAAAGTAACTTTACTAGTAGTAGGTCTGTTACCGGAAACCGTCTAGGTACAAACAGTAGTCTGCAAGCATTACTGTGTTCAGGTTTGAAGGGTGCTGTAGCTAGTGTAACTAGGGTAACGAGATTCAACATCTTGTCTCAGGCGATGAGTGCAATGTAGTGCAGTGTATATCATCCTAACTAGCGTGACTTTGTTATGGGCGGGCGTATCACTTACCATCAGGTGTTCCTCTTCTAGTGATGAATAATAAAATAAATAAGAATAATTGAATATTTTACTATAATTACTATTATATATATAATACTCTTGGTGATTATATGAAGGCAATCGTAGGGTGATAGGAAGCTCAGAGGTCGTGGTGGAGGTCGGGGGTAGTCCATCACCAAATAAGAAAGACCTCCAGGTGGTGCGTTCGGTACTTTCGACCAATACTTTTAAAGGGGGTGGACAGCAGTAGTTCCACCCCGAAGTATGGTCTAATCAAAGCCGCTGGCATAACTCTTCTATTGCCTCAATAAAAGGGTGATAGGATGGAATGTAAACATCCTGAAGAGTTCCTCATCACCACTTCATCATCGATTCAAAAGTTCCCATTATTTACTAATACTAGGTCTCCATTGCTAGAGACTGTCTAGTTACTAACGCAGCTACTATTTCCGCTGCCAATCACTACTGTGCAAATAATACTGTGGTTCGGTTTGAAGGGCGTTGTAGCTAGTCAAATTACTAGGGCAACGAGAATGTATATCAACCTAACTATCACCACGTTGTAGTCAGACTTATCACTTACTATCAAGTGAATGTCTCTATCATGTCCCTTCTATTATTGTTTTTTTTTTAGTGTTTGTTTCACTTTCGTTACTGTTGCATAGTATCGATGAATGGCTGTATGATTAAATGTCCTCAACACCCGTGACCAAGAAACCTAAATAAAAAAAGTATTACCTAAGATTACGTGTCACGGATTAATAAGTGTAACACGGAACACCTCACTTCCATATTCTTCTTTACCCTTTGTGCATAAGATAGATATTCATTTGAAGCCGCAAAGCTTTAAGGTCAACTTTCTACAGAATCAGTAGTGGGATAAACAACCGGATCTTCGTACACATTCACTATACTGCGATCTGTACATTTTGATACTAGTTTGTTCGAGGAAACGAGCAAAACGTTCACCTGATGATAAGTGATACATCTACCCCACAACGCGGCGATAGGATAGTACACAGTACTCGTAGCTTTAAGACATATATTAAGTCTCTTTACTCCAGTATTTTCAGTAGCTACAGCGCCATTCAAACCGGAACACAATAATGTATATCTATCTAGACACAACAGAGACTAGCGAGAGAGTTCCGAGACATCTTATGTCTTAAGGCGACTAGTGCTATATGGTGCAGTGTATCCTGACTAGCGCCACAATCTTATGTGTGCGTATCACTTAACATCGAGTGAATGTTCCCGTTCGGTCGCTTAATGAAAAAAAAAACTGTTTATTTGATATAAAGTATCAAAATCAAGAAAACCTTTCAATGCCTATGTAACAACTGCTCTCGGATTGTGACCGCGGAGTATCTCTATTCTAACACTAGTTCCTTTAGAATTTTAGACCTGGAAAAGGCTTTTCATACTCCTGAAAAGTTTCCAAGTCTTCTCGTGAACAGGTTGAAATTTAATATGATTAAACTATATTTATTCTAGGCCATTAGATGTATAGCTTAGACAATAATTGCTAGAATCTATACGAATCCGCCATTTTGTTGTGGATAGAAGTATTCACTTCCAGGCGAAAGGCTTGCTTCTCGAACTATATACACTTTATGTAGCCCACTTGACGTTTTCACTGCTGGGTATTGGGACCTTATACTTGTCCTGTCATCATCAGCATTATCAGTCGACAGATGTCCACTGCTGGACATAGGCCACCCCCAAAGATCTCCACATCGATCGTACTTGTGTTGCCCGAGCAAGTACGAGGTGGTCTAGTTCTTGTTGTACCAAAGCGAGGTTGACGAAGAGTGCTAAAGCTCTCCTTGGGATGTCCTTGGCACTGCCCAGGCACTGGTGCGTTCTGTATACTATCCCGGGACATCTCCGCACTGAAGATGACCACCGATTTTAGTGGGTAAATTTCCATATAACCTTATCTTCCCCTCAGAAGCGGGGTATCTTTTTAATAAATTTCTCCACCGATAACTAAAAAAGGACTTCCTGTGGAGAGTCAATGCTATTTACCGCGTTGTCAAAATAATTAATAGTTATAATATGAAGTTTTTTTTAAAAAAAATCCAGTAGATGGCGCTATCACAAATAATAGATCACGCTTTCAACTACCATAACGCCTATTATCTCACCCTTCTCTTCCACCTTTTGTATACAAGTTTATCTACATATATATAATATATGTATATAATTCTTTTTGTATTTTTGTATTAGTTAAAAGGTTTAGTTTCATTCATTTATTTGTTTAATTTTTTTTATATTAGCTCGCGTCATTACACTATATACGATTGGTATCCATTTACTGGATCTTCATGGTATTGAGAAGGGAACTACCATTGCTACATGTATCAATTCCTGATCTTCTCACCCCAGTGGTCTATTAGAATTATATTTCACCATCGACCCTTAATGCAGGTAACGAAGACATTTTATTGATTCACAATCTCTCTAAAAAATATTCTCATCTCGTGTTTTTTTTTCGCCAGCAGCTTTTAATTTTCGCGAGATGTATTCATGAAATTCAGTTTGGGTCCCACGGGCGGGTCATGTAGAATACTAAAGACCCTGGGGTCTTCAAACTTAAGCTGAATATACATTAGAAGACAAATATCACATGTTACTAAGAACACCGCGAGCTCCAGGCTGTGTAGAGAATTTATCAGTATTTTAGACATGACTTCCAGTGGAAACGTTTATTTTAGGTTCTCATTTAGGTAACAACAAAGCATCTGTTCAAGTTTAGATTTTAAAAAGGCATTGTAATTAATCAAAATACTATGCTCTTGGTAATAAAACAAATGTCTAGGTAAGTTTACTCAGAATTTAGATTGCTCAGGCATAAACTTCTGATTCGTTGGTTATGTTTTATAATACTTTATTTATTTTTACAACTTTTACACTATTTATTTATAATATTTCAAAAATACTTCTCTTCTCTCCTAATTTTGTATTAATTTACATACATTATTACTATTTGTGTCCAAATTCAACATATGAATTCCTACCCGATCGATGTAGGATTTAGAGGAGACCTATGTCCAGTTGTGGACTATCTATCGGCTGATGATGATTACTATTTGTATCAATGATTTTTTTATTACGATTTCCTGATACTTAAAAGTTATAATCGTTGATTATCTATTCTTAAGTTTCTCATCATTCTATTTTCTTTTAAATAATTAACTTATTCATGTTAACTAAAATAATTTTTCCTTCAAAATTTTGTTTTGATATTTACTGTTTCATAAATCTTCCCCTAATCTCCTTATTTTCAATTAACTTACATATATTATTACTGTTTACTCTTACGTTTAGTTGTAGTTCAAAATCTGATCTCTATCCCTTATGTATTCTGTTATCAGATGTATATTACTAAGTTTTCTATTTTTATCATGATTACAAGGTGCTGGGTTCTTTTTGCACTTAAGCTTGTATAAATGCTTCAAGAACCAGCCGTGTCTCGTCATCTCTTGTACAGCTTTGGTGTCTACATCTATCTTCTCATCAGGCTGTTGTAGCATCCAGGATATACTTTAGTTGTGGAAGCTGTTACGTTCTTTGTGCTGTCGGGTCTAAATATCTTAATTTTATCTGACTGTTGACGAATAAAAGCGAGCATTATCGTAGTCTAGACTTGTCCTTAATTTTGTCACCTGTTTTGCTAACGAGTCCCGTCCTTGCTTCTCTCCAACCCTATTTGGCATTTGACTAAGTATAGTTTAGGTTGTTTCGATAGACTAGATTTCTTTTATTTCCAGTATAGCGTTTGTGAAAATCTTTATATAACTTTGACTTCTCAGTTGAAGGCAGAGTATCTATTCGAAGATTTCCTACAGAAATCAAAAAAAGGTTTCGTTTCTTTAAGCAGTTTAGATCTCATCGTTTGTTCAGAAATTTGTGATGGATTAAGGTTTCACGTTGATTATACATATATATATTTTTTTTTTATATTGTCGCGCCTTTTTCCCAGTAGGGGTAGGCAGAGGTGAATAAACCACCCACGTTTCGCCAGATGTGGTCAGATTAGGTCCCATGTAACAGGGGGCGAGTCTGTTGCCACTTTATTGGGATCACCACACACACACACACAAAGATGATGTCAGTGTGCGGGTTTCCTCACGATGTTTTCCTTCACCGTTTTTGTATCTCGCTGTTGTAACTAAAGTTCACAAATGTACATAACTTAAATATTAAGTCATTGGTACATGCCGAGGTTTGAACCCGCGACCTTCGGAAAGAAAGCCGCACGCTCTAACCATTAGGCCAGCGAGCTACCTATACATATATATATATATATATATATATATATATATATATATATATATATATATATATATATATATAATTTTTTACAGTGTTTATACGTCAAGGTTGGGTGTGGCCTTAATATAGAGGATACGACAGGCGCGTGTTAGTTAAAATTTTTACATTAAAATATAAGTAAAAGGTCGTTAAACAAAGTCATTAAACAATCGTTTATTAATCACTTATTCTATGACTAAAAGAAATAAACGTTAACATAGCTTCACAAATTAATTATATATTCATATAGATGTAAATGTGAAACGATTTATTTGCTGAACTCCCGCGAGACGTCCTTTTGTGTGTTCGTTTGAAATTTCTATACGACGAGCTTCATAGAGATTTCATACGACATCCAATTAAAATGGTATAAAACGTTAAAGGCATTTTCCTACTAAAAGGAGGTATTCATTACAAATAATTTATTATATGATAAATGCAGTAATGAATTGTTTTAGACATTGGAGCAGATTTTTTTTATATAGCAACATCATACAGATATGTTCGAAGAGTTTCAAATGATAACAAGCACGATAACACAGCACCACATAATTACAACAATAAACAAAGAAAAATAAACATCGAAAAGCCTGTTCAGTTGTATTTACAGAAGGTATATATCATTAATACAATTTCTAATTACATCTACATTAATGTATCTTGTAGTGTATTTATAAGTCTAGATACACTTTCAATCGCTATTCTAACACTACAATATAACATGTATAATATATTTCAAACTCATACACACAATAAATTACATTCATACAACATTAATAATATAGTAATAAATAAATTTAAATATAACTAAACAGTAGTATTGATAACCTATAAGATATTAATCTAGTATTTACATATTTGATATATAATTAGTATTAAATATTAGTCTTTGTATGGAAATAACTTAGTTCATCTGTCTTGAGAGAAAACAAAAATTAAGTCATAGTGTTCCATTAACTGTATTTTTAAGTGATTAACTTTAATACTTAACTGTAGTTTTAATGTTAATTAAAACTTAATGCTTTAGGAGTGGATAATTAAAAAATCTAATACCGAATTCTGATTAAGATATTCCAAGAGATTGTCAGCTTCTTTAGTACAGGAAGGATGTGGAACTATTAGCCTTTCCTACACGATTTCTAGGTCATCTAATACGTCCAGTCAGTAAAAATCTGAAATAACAATATACGTTTATTATAAACGAAGTAAAGAAATAGACCTGGATGATGGCAGGCTTCTGTTGTCGAAGACTGTCTAAGTACTAGCAGTGCCTATTGCAGCCGACAGTAATGGGCAAACGTTACCGTGTTCCAGTTTGAAGGGTGTTGTAGCTTACTACCATGTACAACGTGTACTAGTAGCTACTACTACTGGGGTAACGAAACTTAAGATCTTATGTCTCAGGGCGACGAGCACAGTGTATGAACAGCACCTGTTCACCATTCTAACTAGCGCTAAATTGTTTTGAGTGGGCGTATCACTCACTTTCAGGTGAACGACCCTCAGACTTTGTCGCTTCATTGAATGAAAAAAAAAGTAGTGTTTTTCTATTGGAAGAGTATTTAGGCTTCTGTCAGTTTTATAAGTCTAGAACTAAGTATAAACCTTTATAGTTTATTTCCTCAACTTCCTAGCGGTCACGAGTTTGTTGATGTCGTGGTATGCGGCGATCATTGTGTGAGATGGGGTGGCGTTTGATTCGCAGGATGGGTGGGCGCTGATGCAGTCCGCACCCTCCTGGCCGCGGCGCGCCGACCTCATGTAACGGAAGAACCTCAGGATCTCCGGGTTGTCCGACACTGGCCTGCGCAGCTCGTTCAGCTCCCTGTGTATACAGCATATCAGTAAACAATTAACCAACAACAGAGAAGAAGTTCTCAATAGTATATGTAATTCTTTCTTTTTTAATTTAATTAACGTTACCACGAGTTTTGTATTATTTAAATGAAAATACACTGCGAAAGTAGTTTCTTGGTAAAGAATACACATATTAGTCGCCTTTTACGATACAGGTTGAAGTGATAACGGAGATATTCTAGTTTCTTTCACAGTTGGAACTCAGTAAGGTACCTGCTCAATTGCGCTGACACCAGGTTGCTGTAGGGTGCATATTTCGCCGGGCTGGCGTACATAAGGCAGATGAGCTGCTCGCGGCAGGCCTCAAGCTTCATATCGGCCATGCTTTGTCCACCAACGTGATTTCCGTCTTCTATGGCATTCTCCGAAGGCGCCAACCCTGAGAAAACATTTCATATAAATAAATACCAATATTAGTTTCCCTCTCTTCACCTTTGATATCAAGGAATCTTAACTTGTGTTAGGTTTCAGCCGGAGACCATCGTAGTTCCTAATTCTGCCTCCAAACCATACTGTGCTTACATTACTGTATTCCGGTTTAAAGGATGTCATATTTAGTGAGGTTAGTGCCGTAAAAGGTACCTGTTTCTAAAGTTCAGGTGCACAATGTATTGCTATATATATCATCCTAATAATCGCTATAATGTTATGGGTAGGTTTACCATCAGGTAAATATTTCGCATCGCAAAAAATCCCTCTATACGAATCCCTACAAACGTGGAGATCTTTTGGAGGAGAGCTGATGATGATCATGACGATGCTGAATATTTCACTTGTTTAGCCAGTTCGTCGAAAACACTAAATTTGCCTGATCGTATATGTAGAATATTTGTCTGTGTGATGTCTTAAATAGACTAACTCATTAAACCTTCAAATTTTTACCCATCATAAAGTATAATAGTAAGTAAACAGCTAATGTTCCCACTAGTGGGATTAGAGAACTTCGTTTGTGAGGGCAGAGGTTATTTATGAATAACGCAGGTCATGTGTGGTTGAAGGATAATAAATATGTTTCCTCCAGAGCTCTTGGAATATACTGGTTGCTTCATAACTTTTTCCTTAATAGGAACATCAATTAAATTAGGGATCGTACAGCTCCTTAATAAACTGTACTGATCCTCTTATCATTGAATACCGGAATCCTTTACATTACTAAAATTACAATTAACTACAGTACTAATTTATTAATGCTATATATGGAGAATGTTAATACTTAAGGCATACGTATAGATAAGAGTCAAATACATAGTTAACCAATCGTAATTATTATTGTCAACTCAAGGCAGTCCACTGCTGGACGTAAGCCAGCCTTAAGGACCAAGAATTACTATAAAAGACAGGCTTGATTTCTTAATTCCTTTACTACATTTTTTGGTAGAAGAGTACATGTAGAAGATTGGACCAATTAGTTTTATATACACTTGTAATGTTATATGTTAGTTCACTTAGTTACTTAAGTATTAGCTTCGAAAGATTATTAATGTAGAGGAGTTTAACATATTATATATATATTAGTGGTGTTTCCTTAAAGTGAACTGCCGGATACAAGCGGTGGTCGATTCTAATGAAAGAACCGCCCTCGAGATTTTTAACAAGCTGCGGCTTTCAATATCCGCTTCAAGTTTTCCCACTCGTTGGAAAAGTTCTATCGGATAGATACTTCGTAATATATTAATAATATTAGAGATTTACTTCTCAAGTACTATCCGATGAAGTTTTGTTAAGTTTTAAAGTTGTGTAGAAGAGAATAGTTCATAACTTAGGCGGGGTCGGACCTTTTCAGCCGCTGATCAATATTAACAAAAATGTATGCAAATTTCCTTAAATATTGTTGCTTGATATGATCAAAGGGGTCATATTATGACCTGCTAATCATAACTTGCCACTACTTGTCAGGACAAGATATTTCGTCATTATTTCTGAATAGAGAAAAAGTTTGCTAAGAAATATCTTATTGCTTTCATGACTAAAAATTCTACAACCTTGTTGTAAGTAATGCGCTTTACCTTATTAATGTATTAGATAAGATTTTTAACCCACCAACCCGCATTGGGTCAAAGTGGTGGGAAATAGCTCAAATCCCCCCGTATGAATTTCTAACCGATCGTGTAGAAATCTTTTGGGGAGTGGACGTCTATCGGCTGATGATGATGATAAGATTTTAACACTGCAATTGTATCTGTTGCTTTGGGACTTGAGATGTATCCAAATCTCATCACCCTTTGCAATATAAAATAGCTACATTTCAAATCCAAATACAGTAGCAATTGTACCTTATTGTTTGGTGGTAGAAATACACAGCAGCTCTGGGATTTTTTTATTATAATTCTTACTAATGGTAATTTCGTTTGGTTTAGGGTCATATGAGTGATAATAGGATAGCGTATTTGTTACCATTTACTACCTAGCTACTGCCTACTTATTACCAATTGAGTATTTTAATAGTATAGTTGAGGTATTTATACGAGACATAATTTTGAAGCGTTTAACTGTTTTCTCCCCCTTTAATTAACATGAAGAAATTAAGTTATAGTTTGTCGCACTAGTGGTGATATAGCACCTCAAATGGAAGTGGTTTGGACATACTCTGCTTAGGGCTACCAAATATGGAGTGTATTACAAACAGGTGCATGATTGGAATCTACTAGGAAAAGGCAAGCACAGTCCGCCCAGATGGACTTGGCGCTTCTCATCAGCAGACGAGGTGAATAAGAATGGGAAGATGTGGAATGAGATTAAGGATAAAGCCCAAGATCGAACGCAATAGAGAATTATAGGATAAAATATTAAAAGAACTATGTAATGCCGCATCCATTATCGCGGGGCGTATTATGACCTCTGTGGTTCAATGTCAAATCTCTTCTCACAAAGTACACAAAGCTCCTTTCCGCCGGTAGTTATAAGTTGGAGGAGTTTGTTATTTGAAGTTTTTAATATCACGCCTTTGCTCTATCGCAACTTATAAGATACAAGCAGCTTTTGTGTGGCCTCGTTAAAGCGTTAAAGTTCGCATCACACAAAACGGCGAATGCGAGGCGAATGTAACGTGAAATTGAAGTGATCCTTATTAATAAAATCTTATGAAAGCTTTTGAAATATATTCATTCATCACCAAGGCAGTACTTACATACATTATCTTATTATTTATAATACCTTACTTCTCATAAATCATGTATATCTTAATATAGACCATACATCGGAATGGAAAACAAGAAAACAATCCTTCAGAAAGATGAACAAGGTTTTGTATCTATGACGAGAATACTTATGTTGCTTCAAAAAAAAAAAAAAACAGTAGGATCCGATCGTTTGTCACTAAGTATTTTTTTCTCTTGATATTGTTTCTGTTAAAGTGGTCGTATTAAGGGAATATTATTTGTATTAAAATGTTATCCATCGAAAATAAACTCTTCAGGGAGTATTCGGTGTTGTTATTGTTTTTATTTACAGAACAAAAACAACAAGGGAAACAAACAAATATTGCTGCTTTTTATTGTAGTAAGTTCGCTGTGTATAATTATTGCATTGTACTTAATCAATAATTTAATTAATAACTTAAATAGTCTTTAGATGTTTATAAAAGTTAGATATCACTCACCCAGTCTAGCGAAGATTCCATCGAGCCGGGAAAGCAGTGGTGAGTAAAATGGATCGTAATTACTCAGGATCACTGATGAGGACGGAATCTTCTGGAATATCTGTAAATAGACAAGATTCATTACACGAATATTTTTCATCAATTTATCCCCTTAATGACTACGACTGTCTATACTTAGCTTTCGTAAGCCAATCCATGAAAAGTAGTTAAACTTTTCCTGTTGTTACTACCTACGCAGTCATCTTTTACGGTAACGGTGGTGAGAATATTCAAATCCGTTTTCTAGAAAGGAGAAGTAATTCTTTCTGATGTATACCCTTATTTTAAAAGACTTACTTTTCAATTTAATAGTCAAATGCGAATAATTACAGGGATAATTAAATTCTCTTAAAAACCTTTACGTTACACAGCGGAGTAGTGAAAGAGCTAATTTTTGTACTAAATTATCGGACAATTTATATTTGAGCAATCATCATCATCATCATCACTATCAGCCTTTGTTTATTAATTGCTGGATATAGGCCTTCCAAATGTCCTCCACCAAATGCGATCCTTAGCTTCTCATATCCACTCATTTCCGACCACCTTGATGATGCCGTCGGTCCATCTATAGGGTGGACGTCTTACACTTTTGCGTCCTGTTCGCAGCCTCCACTCCAAGAGATTTCTCCCCAATGAACTGTCACTGACTGGATAGACATGGTTGGCCCACTGCCCCTACAGCTTGCTGATTTTGAGAGCTACATCGACAACTTCAGTTCTCCGTCGTATTTCTTCGTTCCGGATTTTGTCCCTTAGAGAAATGCCAAGCATAGCTCTCTCCATCGCTCGCTGTGCGACTTTGAATAGGTGGACCAACCCGCACGGATGCACTACTTAAAGGCTTTTGTCTTCAGACATTGGGGTATTTGCGAGGTGAGGAAGTGGCGGTGTATCTCAAACGCTACCCTACTCTACAAAGTTGAGCTAACAAACAAAATAAGATAGAGATATAAGACGAAGACGAAGGTGAGAAACTTATAGTACTTCTCTTAATCCACCGAAATGAAAATAAATACAAATAAAAATTTAACTCATTATGTCAAAATTTCTTCATTTTAGGAGAAAAGTTAAAAAAATTTTCAATAATGAAACTGTCGAAATATGGGAGACATTCGTTTGATGGTAAGTGATACGCCTCCCCATAACGTGGAACTAGCTACTATGATATAAATAGCGCCCCATTGCTCTCATCACAATGACACATATGATGTTGTTTCGTTACTCTAGTAATTTCATAAGCTGTAGCGCCTATCCAACCGGAACATAGTAATATTTGACAGCAGAAACAGGCGCTGCGGTGGTACCTATCTAGACCCTCTCCGGAAATCTATTATCAATACAAAAATCTACTCGCAAGGAACCTACCACTAGTCTCATCATCACGTGATAAGAGATCGTTTCGTCAATAAATTAATTAGAAAATTGCCCGAAACGTTTTTCTTCCAATTAATGAATAGCAAGAGTCTGCAGTACAGTTGCAATCGTAAATTATGATATAAAGTGAAATCGTCTGCATTACTGCAGCACGGTAAATGGAGTGAACCGTTCGTCGATTTACACTACGTAATACAAATAATATTGTTACGTTGTACCGCTGCGACCGCAGTGTATCACCATCTTTATTACCCGACCCCAGGTTTTGTATGGGCGCAAATTACAGGTAAAGGATACACCAAATATAAAAGGATTTTATAATTTTTTTTTTAAACCAAAAACACCTATAATTCGTATATTTTCTAAAGTGAAAGGTATGCTCCAAAATTTAACTAGTATATTTAGGGGTGCAAAGGATACCGCACGACAAATCGCGAGAACTAAGCCAACCTCAACTGCTCGTAGCGCTTCCTGCTAATCAACAGACGAGGCACTGGCTCTCACCGACCCGCATTGGATTAACTTGGTGGGAAATACCCTATATGAACAACCTCCAACAGCTCCTAGTGCTCAGCGGTACCAGGGTTGATGTTGACTGTAACGTCGCGGGAAGCATCTGAATGCGGGCAGCGTAGGACTGATCGATGTGGAAATCTTTTGGAGATGCCTATATAAAGAAGTGGACGTCTATCGGCTGATGATGATTTTTACAGAATCGTAACATTATCAGGTATTACAGAATAGAAGAATAATAAAGAGGCAAGAGAAGACTAAGAAGGGCAAAGAAAAGGTATAAATGGAAATCTTTGAAGGAGACCCAATGGATAGAGCTTAGATAGAAGTTATTGTTATTTACAGTTTAATGTTTACCTTGTAGTTGTTGCCGTTAGCCATTTGGTTTTTGTAGTATCCATTCTTGGTGGGTAGGTAGGATACCTTCTGTCCGCCAGCACCAAACCTGTAAGATGTAATGTTTGATACATTTAAAATAGTCATCATCCTCATGAGGTGTCTTCTGGAAATTTAAGTTTGGCGGTTACATTCAGAAAATTGTTTCATTGTTCAGCTATATTTGTCAACTCATAACGCATGTAAGCCCTCCTCCTGCCCTTCTCCCAGCAATGTGGAATCGGCACAATGTGTACTTTTCTTCCACATCCCTCTATCAGCCGTCATATCTGAATTCACACTCTTCTTACGCATGTCATCTAACACACAATCCATCCACACTTTCTTTGGTCTTCTTCTACCCTTATTAGCTCCCACGTTTATTCTCATTACTTTCTGTTACATGTCCTTCATCCCTTTGTATAATATGGATTTAAGCCGTATCCATTCTTATTTTTTAATAATTTCTTGCGCTTTCTACCATGAGTATATTTCTGGAAACTTCGCGCTATATGATTTCATAACAGGATTCTTTGCAAGTTTACGAAGGTACAATAAATATAACAAAATATAAAGAGCAACTAGAAATTTATATAATAAAATCCTAAGTATATAATGAACTACTTCTACGGTATCATTCTTGACAGAGTGATTGTGGTCACCACTTCAGGTGTTGATGGCAAGCTATACAACACGTCGCCACTCTTCGCTAATGAACTACAAACACTTTAATTGAATAGATGATTATGTCATAGATCTATTTTGTAATGTTTTAATGTCATCATTGGTAACAATGCATATTATATTCTTTAAATTTATTCAGGAAAGCGGTAAAGTATCAACAAGCTAGACCGATGATCCGATAAAAGTCGCAGGGAATGGTGAAGAACCTTTGAGGAGGTCTATGTGAAGGAGTGGACGTTTATCGGATGATGAAAATATCGATGATAATACAACAACAAAGTAAGCCATGAAAATTTTACAAATAATCCAAAATCTTAGTAGTTAGATTGTAGTTAAGCTATTTCCAACATCCCTTTCTAAATAAAAAGAAATATATTGAATGCTTTAACTCGTTCGGAAGTTCTATCTTGAGAATCGTGAAGCTACAAATCTCTATATCCTGTCTTATTTGCGTTGGCGTTTGCAGATAAATCAATAAACAACTCGATTCCATACTTTATGAGAAATAGAGGATGCTCTCACATCTATTCAGATCACATTTATAGTAAAAGTGATTTAATAAAATATATTCGTTATGATAAATTAAGAACTACCCCCGTGCCATACAATTAGCAAGATATACTGTGTCATTGTCATTTAACATAATGGTGTTAGTTACAATGACATCGTGGAATATCATGTGAATTGAGGTTAAGTATAACAATTGTAGATAAAAAATTATATAGCACACATATACGCTTAAAACATTTCTTTGTTTTTACTTGTAATACATAGAGAATTTATTGGTTTGGATAGCGTTATAGCCGGTGAAATTATTCGGAAAAGAAGACATTATGTTTCTCAAGGCGAGCACAATGTGGTGTAGTATTACTCTTCAGTTTTTTCATCAAAAGGGAAATTTTCAAAAGATACCGTGCTAATGGGGTATAGAAAAGCTTATATGGGATTTCGATTTCAAACCGCCTTGGTGGTCATCTTAGACCATTGCGGAAGGTTTCGGGATGTCCAACGGCAGATACCGTTCCTTCCCTGCAACCACAAAGTACGTACTACGCTTACCCTCGCTTATAGGACAACGAGGGCTCTTACGTTCAAAGCCCACGAACCTGAAAACCGCTTTAGATAGGGTTTACTTTAGTTCTGTTTATAACAACCCGGGACTACAGATAGGGTTTTCATCGTTCTACTTAGGATTGGTACTGTTGGTGTCGAAGAAATCACCTACCCCTATACGTACGATTTTTTCGAGGGAAATTTCTTCATTGGAATTTTCCACTGTTAAATATATAGCACCGTACGCGCTACCATGAAGCCATGGATATACAGCAACGAGTGACGTACGAACCCGCTGAAACCATTGTTATGTAGGTTGGAGGGTTTTGTGCGCCTACTTCCTATACCCAGGTCTCTGACTACGAATGAGGTAAAGAGAGGTTTTTTATCTTTCCCTCCCTCAACCTCCATTTGCCAAAGTCGACACCAGTACACCACGCCTTCTCATTTCCTGACATAGCCGTAATTAAAGCTCGAAGCGAGTGGTAAATATATTCCATCCAGGTTATTATATATTCAATAAATATGAATAAGATGGGAATCCCAACGTTCTTCGAACTTAATCATTAAGTTATTGAAGTAAATGATTTTCTCTTATCACCGAAATTAAGTCCTCAGAATGAACGTGGAGGTTTGGAAAGCAATGTTTGGTAATATTCAGATTGGCTGTACGCCTTTACATCAACTGGCCTGATTTTGATAAACGATTTTATTGTAAGAGGAAATATGATTTGGCGGAATTCGCGGCGAGATATTGAGTTTCGATAAAGTACGGGTAATTTTTTTTTCTCCACATCGATGTAACCAAGGAATTCAGTGTTATAAGGAAAATTTTCAGACGTATCTTAAAGGTCATTCGAAAGTGAGGGAAAGTTAAACAATTCACACAATCAAGAAACGAGATTATTATTGATAGCCTAAAATTTTACCTGGACATGTCAACGTTGGATGGATCGTTCACATCGTTGGCTTCAGCCATCGCCTCGTAAAGACCCTCCTGAGGGTAGGAGTAGCTTCCTGCTTGATTAGTATCGTAGCCCATGAAGTCCTTGTTATCATTGTTGTAAGCACTTTCGTCGTTATTAGCCGGAGGATAGCTGGCTTGACTGGAAGCAGCCGATATCTGAGATATACCTGAAATAAGATATATATTTTAATACTTGTTAATTTTTTATGTTTGCATTTTATTTGGAATACTGTGGTCTATAAAAACTTCTGACTTTAAGATTGATCTCTCTGTAACGGGCTCATGCTGAGTGGTCTTTATTCACTTTGAATTGAGTGCGAAGATGCGTCGTTTCAATTATCAATCATATTGTAAGAGGTATACAAGGTAAGAATGAAAGGACTAATCGGTGCAGGTCGACCTAGGCGGACATATTCCGATCAAATCGAGGATGTCCTAAAAAAAGATCGGGTCAAGAGTACTCGCATTCGACGAGCATGGTTGAGAAGCTCATGAATGTGGAATAAGCGAGAGAGGTCTGCCAAGATCCTAGCAAGTGGAGAGAGATGGTCTCTGCCTGCCCCATTGGGAACGAGGCGTGATATATATGTATGTGAAGCATATTGGTGCCCGATACTGAACATAGGTTTGCCGTTGAAGAGCCTCTCCTCATTTGGCATATCGATTGATTGGCAAACGCAGATATGTAATATAATAGAATTGCAAAGTCTTGTTTATAAATTACAGTAATTCATTGTGATCAAAGTTTTCTTTTATTTTCTTCTCCTTTCTATATTATTTTCTTCTCTTCTTTACTGTAGGATGATTCCGTTTTTAAATGTTGTAGAGAAAGAGAGATTTTTATTATTTTACTAACTTTATTGCTTATTTCATTGATTATTAATTTCTTATCAACAGCTTGTCAATTATAAAAGAAAGATATTAATTGCCTCGAATAATTTCCAAAGGTACTTCAAAGAAATAATGAATTCGCTTGTGTGAGAAATTTTTAAGGTTTTTCATAACTTCCATCTTTAAGAACCATTAACAAGCTATCGATTGAACATTTCACGTTCATACCGAAATTAAGATTATTAAAACTTTTGAAGTATAATAATTATGTTCAGAGATTGCCAAGACGGTATATTCGTTTCCACATCAAAACGTTCGCTTTACTATATAAAATATAATTGACTTTTGAGGTTATTTCGTACGTTATGTATAACATAATTAGTATAACATTGTGATATTATTAACCTTATATATTTATGGTTTTAACGTATACGTCCATTACTTAAGTAGTGTAACAAATAAATGTAGACAAACATATTTTAAGAAATATATACATAAGTATATATATTCTATTTCAATGTAAAATTCGATAAAAATAGTTTTCTCTACTGATTTTTTGACTATGAGTTTGTGGATGGTTAAACATTCTCGCCAGGGATATTCTAGCTCTCATAAGATAACAGCCGGACACAAAGATGCTTTTGTGGTGACAATTTTACAAAAATTTAATATCTTACGACTCGATTCGATGAACTCAATGTAGTACAGTATTCATCATCCTATTGAGAGCTGTGTATAGGCAGGTGTATTATTTACCATCAGGTCCTGCTTGTCCCACAGTTTAACTTTGCAGATGTTCACATATAGGTATATATTTATAAAATGGATATATTGCGTATATACTATTGCGTATATATAATATATCAGGGAGTACTCAGCCGTCTGTCCGGCACTATTTTGAGTAACGGGTACGTGATCCTGGCTTCCCGAGCTACTACTGACTTCTTTCTGCTCTTTCCGGGTCAGTAGTATCCCCTCTTATTGTTAACCCCTTCCCAAAGTCCACATTCCCTTACTTTACACATCTCCCTACCTAATCCTTCTCATTTCCCCTCCGCCAAGCCAGTGGTAGGCCGTGCCCAAGTGCTGCGTGCCCAGAGGCGAGTCTGGGATTAGCGTGCCATTGCCCTGGAACCGGGTGACCCCAGAATAAGGCTAACCTTGCCCAAACATGCGGGGCTCTGTTTGGGTCGACGAATTTTTCCCTTGCTGCTCGTGGGAACGCTGATGAGGAAACACCTTACGTACCAGAATGGCGGCGACGAGATTCGCAACCCGTCACGTCTCGTCTCCCGGGGGAGCGAAAAGTGGGCTGCCGATAGCCACTTTGCTACTTTGAATGTCAGAGGAGGAATGAAAGATAAAATTGATGATGTATGTGAGATGATGAAGGAAAGAAGAATTGATATTCTATGTGTGAATGAAACTAAGCGGAAAGGATGCGACACCACCATACATGGACCTTACACAGCTTACTGGTCAGGAGTCCCTGAAACCAGCAGAGGCTGTCAAGGAATTGGTGTGCTGCTTTCTGCTAGAATGAACGAATGTATGACTGATTTTGGGTGTGTGAGTCCTCGACTCATGTGGGTGAGGTTGAAGGTTGGTCTTACCCGCATCTTCATTCTAGGGGTATATGCTCCACAAGATGCGGGATGGAACCGGTCTTCGAGAGCCCAAACCGAAAGGGAAGAATTTTGGCATAGTCTGAAAGATGTTCTGAATGAATGTAAGCGTAATGAAAGAATTGTAATGCTTGGAGATTTTAATGGATGGGTTGGAGTGCAGCGTGATGGATATGAAACTGTGTTAGGGAAATTCGGTGATGAAAGAGTGAATGAAAATGGAAAGAATCTGCTTGAGGTCTGCTTGGAGTGGAATCTTGTGGTAACAAACACAATGTTTGAGCACAAGAAGATCCACAGGTATACAAGAAAAGAAGGAAACCAGGAAAGTATGATTGATTTTTTAATGGTCGATAAGAGATTGAGAAAGAAAGTGCTAGACACCAGGGTGTACCGTGGCACTGCCATCGACACTGATCACTTCCTGGTGTTATGTCGATTAAGGGGGATCTTTAGGCGATGGCGGCATTATGTTCGAGAACCCATTAGTGTCCTAGAAAGAGTGAAAGTCGAGGTTTTGCAAGATGATGAAATGAGAGAGAAGTATAAGAGTAAATTGACTGATAAGTTTGACAGATTAGAAGGAATGTGTGAGGTTGAAGAGTTATGGAAGTCGCTCAAGGATGGAGTTGTGAATGTGGCCACTGATGTATGTGGTGTGAGCAAGAGAAGAAAAGGAAGTATGTTGAAGACTGTAAGTGCAAAACTTCGGAAGGCGGTATCTGAAAAGAGGAAAGCATGGCAGGATTGGTTGGCAGCAAAAGCCAATCATAGAATGGACAAGGCAACGATAGAGGATGTACAAAATGCGAAGAATGAGTATAAAAGACGTAAGACCGTAACAAAGGAAGTGGTGGAAAGAAAGAAAATGAATGATAGAGATGAATTTGAAAGAAGGTTATCTGAGGACTTCCGGACGAACATTAAGTTTTTCTGGAAGGCCATAAGAACAGCCAGAGCTAATAAAACAAGCTCACATGGCGAAATCAGGAACCAGAATGGAAGCTTTGTGACAGGTGAAGAATGTATCCTAAAGAGGTGGAGGAAATATTTTGAAAGTTTATTCGAGAAAGAGGATATACATGTGCCAAACCCCGGTAGGGGTCAAACTGAGAGTGGGGATGAAAGTAATATTAGTATGAAAGAGATCTTAGATGCAATGAATAGTATGAAGTTGGGTAAGGCTGCAGGATATGATAGGATTACGGTCGAGATGCTGAGAGCTGGACAGGGCGTGGTAGCTAGTCAGCTGTACTACCTTTTCAATCTTTGTTGGAAGAGCGGCAAAGTGCCAGATGACTGGTGCAAAGCCGTAATCGTTCCGGTATATAAAGGAAAAGGGTCACAGCAAGACTGTAAAAACTATCGTGGCATTAGCTTACTGAGCGTCGTCGGCAAACTGTATGCAAAGATACTGATTAAAAGAGTGATGAATGAAACTGAAGAGAAAATTTGGGATGTACAAGCAGGATTTAGAAGTGGAATTGGATGCATGGACCAGGTCTTTTCCTTACGTAGCATAACCGAAAAATGTTTGGCACATAACCAAAAGGTCTATTGCGCTTTCGTAGATTTGGAAAAAGCCTATGACAGAGTGGTGAGGAATGAATTGTGGTCCATATTGTCTGCTTATGGGGTGAACAGCACGCTGATACGAGCATTGAAATCACTTTATGAGGGTTCTAGTGCTTGTGTCAGGATAAACGGAGCTTACTCAGACTGGTTTAGCATCCAGAAGGGTGTTAGACAGGGATGTGTGGCCTCGCCGTGGCTGTTTAACCTATTTTTAGACAATTGCTTGAAAGATTTGAAAGATAGTGAGTATGGACTAAGAATGAATGAGTTGACCGTCAAGTGCCTCCTATACGCGGATGATCAAGTTTTATTGTCATCATCGGAGAGGGAGTTGCAAGCGATGGTCGACATGGTGCATGGAGCTTTAACAAGCAAAGGAATGAAAGTGAATGTAAGCAAGACGAAAGTAATGGTTTTTGAAAGAGAAGAATGTATGACAAACTGTGACATTATGATTGAGGGACAAAAAGTGGAACAAGTGAAAGAATTTGTATATCTGGGTTCACAGTTTACGAGAGATGGCAAGTGTGATGGTGATATTGAAAGAAGAGTTTTAAAAGGGAATCAAGTCAATGGGGCACTTCATAACTTTATGAGTAGCCGGAACGTTTCACAAAGTGCACGACTGGCTGTGCATAGAGGCGTGTTGGTCCCCACACTGATGTATGGTAGTGAATGTTGGGTATGGCAGAAGAAACATGAAAGTAGGATTAATGCTGTGGAGATGAGAAGCCTGAGAAGTATAACTGGAGTGAAACGGATGGACAAAGTGAGGAACAGTGTGATAAGGAAGCGGTGCGGCGTGGTTGAAGATGTAGTGACAAGGATAGAGAAAGGGATGCTTAGATGGTTCGGCCATGTCGAAAGAATGGATGAAAGAAGATTAACGAAAGAAATATACAAGGTAAGAATGATTGGAAAAATCGGTGCAGGCCGACCTAGACGGACATACTCCGATCAAATCGGAGATGTCCTAAAGAAAGGCCGGATCAAAAGCACACGCAACCGACGAGCGTGCATGAAGACGCTTATGAAAGTGGAGGAAGCGAGAGAGGTGTGCCAGGATCGTAGCAGGTGGAGAGAGGTGGTCTCTGCCTACCCCGCTGGGAACGAGGCGTGATATATATGTATGTATGTAATTTTACAAAATGATGTTGGTGGTTAGCCAGGTATCAAAAACTCCACAAACTATAGCCTCTCAACCAATCTAGGGACCTCCGTCTTATAAGGTAAGTGGACAAACCACCACGGATGTAGCTAAAGTTTTCTCACGACAAGTATATGACTCATAGCAGGATATGAATATCGACTTCGGCATGATTAAAGCAAAAGTGTGTCGTTACTTTCACTCACCTTTACCGAGAATCTTGCCGAAACTCCCCAAGATGCTTGGCAGGAACATTGCCAAGAGTATGCTTTTGAAAACTTGCATACCGATCAGCAGCGGCAGGAATAATTTCTTCAATCCGAATGCTGAAATTGGATTTCTTTTTATGGTTTGTGTTTAAGCAGCAATATGCGAGTAAATATTTTTTTTTTTCGGTTTTGCTGTAAGTATACTGTTTAATATAAGCGAGTATATAAAATATATGAGTGAGATACGGGACTCAAACAGTGCAAGACCGTGGTTTGTAGAATACCTTACTACAGACCTACATCTAACAGTAAACGTCCACTGATGAAGATGATGATGATGATATGAAATATATAATTTATTATTCAATGTTTTGACTGAAGCTTACAATATTATTCACTTTAAAATAATTTAAGTGGTACCATAAGTGATAATAGAGTGGCATTGAAAATATTCTAGCCTGTCTTCCTACGGAGTTTGGATATGTAGAATTTTAGGAAATGTTGATATAAAATAGGAGAAGTATGAGTTATTTATAAGATTAATGGTTAAAAAAAAGTAACAATTACATCTGAATCCAATCAGTCGAGCAGCTTTTGGAAGGTTGATAGAGAGGATGTGAGTTTCAACAAAGTTCTTTATCTTCTGAAATAATCTATATTCGTATGTGTACGAGCTAAACAGTGCTCTTCCTTCAAGCTTTTCCACATTTTCCACCTGCTTTTTTGTATCAACCGGTCGAATTTCCACACCTTCCATTATCTCATAGCGATCTCTACTCAATGCGTTGTCTAAAACTTTTTCAAATTCATTTTCCCACTGACTCTCCGTTTGATTTACGATGACGTATTTTCTCGTAAATGTGTTAACAGTATCAAACAGCTGGTCTATAAATCCATTAGATTTATGGTCATGTTTATTTTCATCGTCCAGATTTTCTTCATTGGTAAGGTTATTTTGATCTAAACTTTTGTCAACATTATCACTACTTCGACAACTATGGCAACTATTTAATTCTACATTACTTTCTATATTGTTTATATTCGTTTTGGTCTCGTTTTCATTTTGACTTGAGTTTTTGATTGTTTCACAGTTACTCTTAACAACAAGAACAAATATGTACAATATAACAATGCTCTTGTCAGCGAACCTCCACCGACATTGTGCGCTAAGTTTCCCGCAAAACAATCTCCTATTTATTATATCCATTTTTAATTGATTTTCTTCCAAACCTCATCACCGGATACTTCGTTTATTTTCCTTTAAAGACAGCTGTTCTCATTTTCCAATCTGTAACAAGAAAAGTTGGATTCAATTTTATAATTGATGAGTTAAGTACACGTTATCAGGATCTTAATAAACCAAGACGGTTCTAGTTTCATATTCAAAAAATCTGGAAATTTAAAAATTATTACATGATCACAAATACCGATGGAGCGGTAGGGTTCTCAAGTGGTGGCCGTGTACCAGTAGATGTACTATTAGGACCTCCCCATAAACCGCTGATGTGGTGAAGGTCGAGGGAAGTCGACAGATGCGGGGAGCGCAGAACCAATCGTTGTGGAGATCTTTGGGAGAGGCCTATGTCGAGCAGTGGAAATCTATCACTGATGATTATGATGAGGTGGTAGTAGCAAAGCATGCTTCTTTAGATTACTTAACAGTAATATATATGATTTATCACAACATAGCTAAGCTTCATTGTGTAATAGTTGGTTTTTTCGCTACAACTTGGCAGAGCTTGGCTGGCAAGAAGGAGAATGAGGAAAATAAGAAGAAGTACATAACAATAACATTTTTAAATAATTTAATTTTTTATTATAGCAAGAAACATGAATATAATTATAAAAAGTTATAGCTCTGAGTTAGATCCATAAATATAAAAAGTAATCTCATCAATAAGAAGTTATGATAGGTTTAGTTTTTTACTTGTTCATTTCTGTCTGAACTATGTTCAGTATTTTCAATAAAATGAATAATATTTGAATCGATTAACAGCTTTCGAATAGTTTAAATTATTATTCAATAATCTTTGTATTCATTTTTAATGAAAAAAGTTATAACAGTATCAGAATATTTAAAGTGGTTGTGAATCGTTTTCCAAGCGAGGCGTATGAACGCCTTGTGGCAAGTTCAATGTCGGCCGGTCGTTCACAGATGATGGCGACGGATGTCAGAGAGCCTAAATAATTACACAGCGTGAAGTATAAAGTGTGCTACCTGCTGAGAGCCCCACATAAAGGCTTTTAATGGCGTGTGTTACAAACAACTTGCAATATAACTTAATGTCTTTATACGCTTTTTTTTGGTCGAAGAAACAACGAAATGAGCGAAACACTGACCTAATAGAAAGTGATACGCCTGCCCATAACAATAACGTGGCGCTAGTTATGGTGATATACACATCACTACATTGTGTTCGACTTCCTAAACATATGTTAAGTCTCTTTTCCACTAATTTCACTAGCTGCAACGACCTTATAACCGGAACACGGTAATCTTTGCACACACAGTGTGAAAGGTAAGTAGAGAACGAAACATGAAAAGAACGAATAATGAATAATTAAAGTATATGTAATAATATTATATGATGATAAATGAATATTGTGAACAAAGGCTTTAACCCAATATACGCAGGGGTAATTATTAAAAAAAAAAATCGTGCACACTGCTGACCTACACGCAATTATGACCTACCATCACTATGAATTGTATCATTATCATCCAGAAGAGCTTCGCACCTTCGAAGTTATTCATAAATAGATATTATATGTTTTAAAATATCCTTTTTTTTTTCTACAGTATGGCAACATAGCCTAAACTTAGGCTTTTTATTTTGTCTTAAAAAACTACAGGTCATTCTTGTTTTCGTAGTTTACTGGTGGGTCTCAGTTATCGCATGCGCCTATTTCTAAAGTGCTACTACCTAGGAAAACTAGTGCGATATTCATACTTAACTTGTCGTAAGTTGGTTAAACTAGATTCACATTGCTGATGGACATTCACCATCAGGTCAAATCCTCTCTCGTCTCGTCTCTTCAACCAATATAGGGATTATATCAGCCCAATAATTTACTGATGGTAGGTCTCCGTTGAGGAAACCGTCAAGGTAGGTACCAACGCATATTGCAGCCGATAGACAGTACTGTGCAAATATTACTGTATTCCAGTTTGAAAGGCGTTGTAGCTAAATTACTGGGATAACGATACTCAATATCTTGTCTTAGGTGACGAGCATAATATGGTGCTGTATATTAACTAGCAACATGGTGTCATAGGCAGGCGTATTGCTTATCATGAATAATAAGAATATTCTAGATTTTATTAGACTATAAGTCTAGAGAAGCCTACCACTGTTATATTCTACTAAATGTGGATCTGGAATCGAACTAATGACATCTTTGTTACTACTCGAATAGTTAACCAGACAGTAAACATAACAATACTAGAGTATAACTAATGAAGAATTAATCTACCCCCAAGTGAGTACTCGGCTTGCAAATCATAGGGGGATTATAAGGGTTTGTCTGTTATTGCGACCCCTGATAGTGACAATATCATCTCAGATAGTGGTTAATGCGGTATTCATTAAGACACGGTCTCAATGAAGCCTGTATTGATATCTGTGTGTAATCTGAAAACGAGGCCTAAACTATGATGGAAATCGACAGTACTTATTATATTATAATAATTATGTATTATAATAAACATAAAAATAACCTTGTCTATTGTTAGCTAAACTTTTTTTAATGATAAATAATGATTCGTCTTGTTATTATCAATTTCTATTGTGGTTCACTTCGTGATTATCATCAGCGTAAAGACAGTAAGTAGATCTTTGGCTACACAAAAGAATGTAATAAATGTCAGTGGAGAATGTAATGTAGCGTTCTTTGTATATATATACACATGAGTATACACATATATATGTATATTTATTCATATATTTAGTTAGCGATTTGTTTAGTTTTTTATGTGAATATATGAGGGTTGTTTCCTATGGTTTGGAAATTATTAAAATAACGATTTGTGTTATTGCGATGGGATTATTTTTGTGGATTGTATGGCGAAAGGCATTACAGCTGACGCAGGATATTAGGACTAGGGAAGCTGCGCCAGCGTCCGTTATTGCAACAGGATAATGCAAAATCACACATATTAAGAAAAACGAAGGATGTTTTGAATGATTTACCTAGGAATTGCTTTCGAATCAACCTTATTTCCTTGTATTGAATAATCATCTGTTTCCGGATTTGAATGATTTAAGTTATATGGAAATTATCCTTGGAATTTTAGGGACCGGATGCGTTTAAATTTATTAGACATATTTCCAAAAAACTTATGGAAGCAACTCGAGACTCCAGAGCCTCGAGACTCCAGAGATTCTGTTGAAATGAGTTAAAGTATTTATCATAACTTGAACATTGCTTTTCTTCTGGAAACAAAATATTTTGATAAACTATAAGACTGAATATGCAATACCAAGACCAAATCCAGAACCGAACAGACAAGACCAAGACCAATACCAAGATTGTTCAAATTCTTGCTTTGCTCATAACTAATGGGGATGATCTAGGGATTTTCTTTTATTGTTAACAAGTAATACACTATATAAAACTATTGTATGAATTAGTTTATTTTAGGTATGTAAGGGGTTCTGTGCAACTCACGGACTCAAGCCAACCTCACCAGCTCGTGGTGCTGCTGATCATCAAACGTGGCTCTGGTTCACACCAATGCGCATTATAACAAATGTTACGAAGCCAAACATTAACAAAGTTTCTTGAAGGTTGATGCCGTTTTGAAGGAGAGGTTAACTTAATGCTAACTTGAAATTAGCAGCTATGTATATTTAAGTTCTCCTTGATCTTTAGTCTGGCGACATTGGAGATCTGCGGTTTGTCTTTAGTCACAATAATTGCTAAACGAAAATAGTCGGTTAGGAGTATGGCTTTTAGCATTAAAATTGTTGTACATACGCTGTTTTGAAAGTAATGCGAATTTTGTTATTAAGATGAAATTATTATTATAAACTAATTCATCATCATCATCAGTCGATAGACTGCTGGTTATAGGCCTCTCCCAAATGGTCCTCACATCGATCGGTCCTACGCTGCCCACATCGCCGAGCGCTAGGCCATTCCCCACCACGCTGACCCAATTTGGGTTGATGGGAGCCAGACCCTCGTTTATTGATTAACAGAGTGCATCATGATCAGCTGAGTTTGGCTTCGGTTCCGTGAGTTGTGCGGGACCGCTTACACCCTTTACGCTATTCATGTGGTCATGAAACATATTTTATTGTTAATAATATAACCCAAACGCAGGCCGGCATAGTATGTAGGTCAAAGTGATAAAATGAACATAAACATTTATAGTCTACATGGCTTATGAGGTTCGGTGCGAAAAACGCCATTTTTACATGTCACATTGTGATGGAAATCGTAAAGTATTTGTTAAAGTATTTTTTTTTTATCTATTGGCAATATATTCTTATAGTGTTTTGATAGTTGCGCTCTTTTCAATACATGATAAACGACAAGGACAATACACGAACACTCTTGTTAGATATCAGCTTAGTATTTGCGCATGTTAGCTGTAGTGTGCCTACTTTCTTAATAGTTTTCTATAGATAAGGACACTTAAAAATTGCTTATGATGGATAAAAACTGTAGAGCATAATAATTTGACTTACTAGTATATAACTAAACAAATTTTGATTCGGCGCCATACAAACACCTGTACTGGTGGTCTAGGTAGGTACCATCGCATTATCTATTTCTACTGTCAAATTGTAGTGTTCAAACATTACTGTGTTCCGATTTGAAGGGTGTTGTACCTAGTGAAATTACTGAGGCAACGATACCATTACATTTAAGATATTAAACTTAGGTATGCGATGAGTACAGTGTGGTGAGGTGAATAACATCCTAACAACGCAGACAGACGACAGACGTATCACTTATCACTAAGTGATCATCCCACTCGTCTTGTCGCTTAGTAGAATAAACAAAATCAAGACAGATCTTGAGTAGAAGTACCTTTGTTCGTAATAAATATCATGAAGATACTATTGGGAAAAGAATATCTTCTACCTTGTCAATGGTCATAATATATATAGTTATGACTAAATAACACTAAGCTCAAGTTATGAATACGATTATTGGAATTTGACGACTGACTTAATATGTACGAGACAAAACAAAAAAACGTTGAATAAAAGTGAAGTCATTCACAAACACTTCTTTTCTTGTATATATTAACATTCAAACAGTATTTACATCCAAGTACGATGGTGGAATCTCTGAGAGAAAACGGAATCAGTCTAGACTTTTAAAGACTATACTGTCGTTTACTATTAGGTAGTACTTAAGCGATGAGTCTATAGAATCATTAAAATGGAGAATAGATCTCAAGTTTGACATCATTAGCTTATACGAGTTTGTTTTCTCATTACGCAAGAAAACACAGCGAAAGTTCAATGGAAGCGAATTTGAAATCAAAATCATTGAATAATTTGTTTTTGAGAAAAGTATAGACGATTGTAGAAAGTTAAAGCATTGATTCGTTCATCTTAATACAGTTAACGGAGAATTATCAAAGAAATCTCTAAGAGATATATTAGAATATAAACTGCCATAATATATTATTAAAAATCAACATTACAATCGAAATATCTACATCTTTTAACAACTTCTAGATTTATCTTTTAGAGAAGTAACAACGTAATTATATGAGTCAGAGTATTCTACAACCATGTGAAATGATTGACCTTTGTCTCATTATATAAAAAGTTTATTGATCGTATTATTGATATACAGTACAGTAGGTTTACGTTTGATGTAATAAAGTAGCTGTTTCCTATCAGTATCACCCCCCACATCCTCCTATGGTGGTAACATAGCATGCCTTGTACTCCGCAAAAGGAATATTCCTACCACACTTCAAATCTGCTGGCCTTATGAATTCAGATATATCGTGATGTGTATAAGAGGAAATCTGTTATATATATAGATGTAAGTGGAAACGTTATATGTATATCGAAATCTATATAGATTTCAATATAATATACTGTAAGCGAAAGTATATTGATGCTATAAAAATGCTTCAACATATAATATGATATAGACACGAAATAATTTAAACACACCAACACTTTCGCTTGAAGACCTGATAGGCGGCGGCCAAAGAAACTTGGCTATGAATTTTAAACATGTAAATATTGATAAATGTTCGAAATTTCTAGAATAACATTAATATATTGTATCAGCAATTGCATTAGAAGAAAAAAAGTTATAATAAAAAATTTACATATCAGTTATTTGAAATTTTATTAGTCGAGGAAAGTACGTAAAGGATGAGAAATTGAGAAAGATGGACTTACAAATATCTGTAGAAACTTTCTTTTGTTATATCATCACTAGGTTTTTTATTTGTGATATATTAATGCTATAAATTTGTTGTAACGTTATCATCATCGTTATTAGCCTATAGCAGTCCATTATCGGATATACACTTCTCTCAAGACACGATCTTTTTATATACAACGTTATCATTATTACAGTCTATACCTATATCGCCGGAATTGGAGACAGGTTAAGATATGTCAACTATCACCCTACCCTCGGAATGTCGTAAAAGTGGAACCATGTCAGAAAAACAAACAGGTTTCTTGTGACATTTAAAATTTATATTACAAGCATCGTGTGACCTTTATGTAATTAAAGTCATATTTCCCATTTAAACATCATCATCAATTGAGGATTATGTTTAGCGTCTGCAGAAGTAACAAGATTTCCAATTAGAACACAACTGCAGCCTCATTAAGGTTATGCCAGTTTTCCTGGAAAGCAACGAGATGAGAAGAACGTTTCATCATTATCATTATCATCAATCGATAGATGCCCAGTTTGAATATATCAGATCGTTAATGGTAAATAGTACTACTTTGCCTTATATATGCAACTATACAATTTAATAGATTCACTTCTAGCTCTGCTCTTCCAAAGGAGGACATTTCATCAGATTGTCTGCAAATTAGCTTCTTTATTTGATTTAATGGAAATATATACGCTTCAGTTAGTAGCTTAGACTGCGGATGTAAAAGCGATGCACAATGCTAATGAAAGCAAACGATCTGGTAGCGTGTGAGGTGGACACTATCAGTCAATACTTTCTATACGCTGTCTTTACCTTCCACATCAGCAAGCGTGTAGTCTACAACACGCAACGCTTGTCTCACTGATGAATTGTGTAATGTTTGTAAACTTGCCCATTTATTTAACGATATTTATAACTAAACCCATAATTTTAAATAAACTTCTCGTCAAATGTAAAATCTTAAATAATTTAGGTGCTGTAGCTGCAAACGGAAGAACTCGTGATTCCACCACACACGGATGTAGATCGGCGTCGCATCCAAATTGGGATTTTATTCACCTTCCACGAGAACCTCGTTTGTATTTAAAATAAATATCTAAAAAGGTTACTAAGCAACAGAATTGTCGCGGATGGTGTTCCTTATCTTTCCATTCCAGGAAACGCTAAGTATTTCATCTTTGAGTAAATGATACGCCCGTCCATAATAACGTTGCATTAGTCAAGATGTGACATTACACCACCTTGTGCCCGTTGCTTTAAGATATACGTTGTTAAGTTTAGTTACCTCAGTAATTTCTCTAGCTACAACTCCTTTCAAACAGGAACACAGGAATGTTTGCACACCATTATTTAAAGGCAGAATTAGAAGGAGCGGTAGTACCTGCCTGGACGTTCTACGGCAACAGAGATCTTTAGACTTCTTCCTGATATTACTATTCAAGACTTTATTTTTCTTATTCGATTTATTACACTATTGGTATACTTCAATATATATATTTGTTTTTCGTTCTTACTTAATTTTATATCACTTTTCAGGTTTTTTTTAATGATCATACTTCACTGTTTTTAATTGTCTAGAATTACTGTTATAGTATTTTCAATTGTTTCCTCATAAAGACCTAATATTCTCTTATTGATTATTCATATCTGATATTCCTTATCTAACATACAATACATTGTATTAAATTCTAGTTATTTTACCTTACTACCTACTTGCTTCCAACTTATTCACTATAGATACTCGTTTATTACTTCTTATACTTTAATATATACCGTCACTTAAAGTGCTGGAACTGTACAAATGTATTGTATATATTCATTTATCGTCCTTTTAGTGTTTAGTATATATATATCTCCATGTACGCCTGGAGCTAATTTTTTATATTATCACTGTTTCACACTATGTGTCGTCTTTACTTATGTTCGATAGAGAGTTTTGTGAGAGTACGCCGCTATTGACTTAGCACCGTGACCTTGTATCTTACCTCGGCTATCCGGGTCGGCGAAATGCTCCATCATTATCTCTTCATATAGACAAATCAGTTTTATTAATGCTAATATTTTAACTGAGAAAGTATGTATTGTTAGTGTGTGTGCGAGTTTCTTGAAAGAAAACTCGGCGATTATCAGAGGTATAAAAGTATATACTCTTACCACCGGTTCAATGGATAATATTATTAAATGACAACGCTCACACCAATATCAGTCCCATATTGATTATGACAGAGAATGAAACTTAGACTTTGAAAATACAGAATAAGGATGATATATATATATTTACGCAACCACGTTCATAAATCAGATACTTGCTTTCACGTTTCAAGCGCACCAGGTACTTGAACAAAATACTTTCAAGTATTTAAAACTTTAAGTTTTTTTATAGACAATGCACACGCTTTCGAGATATTTACAATACTTGGAAGATTTGTACCTGCGTTATACACTGAGTAAGTTTTATTGTATTTATGCTGTGCAATCTTAACAAAACGCGTAATGTATCGAGTCATATCAAGTAGGAGCCATGTCTAGGATACAGTTATATACTTCGTGTTAGGTTACTATCTAGATTCTTAGTGTTACGAATATTCAGAGAGATCCAGTAGATGGGTACAATTGAATTAGGAGTGAGGCGTATTTATCATAACATGTACATAACAGTTGTTCTTGCGATGTTATTATATCTGTTCTGTATCTGTAAAAGTATCATTTATAATTCACCATTCTCAAGTTATTCAATCACTATCAACAATCAACATTCTCAGTATTCAATAACAGCTGGTCATTAACATAGCTTGTGATAACAGAGCACCCAATAAAAATTAAACAACTATTCTTGTCTTTGTCCTTTGTATAATATTGTCATAAGCTAAAACAAGACACACCTAGTATTTATTTAGATTAATCTTTAAAATTATAGTAAGTCGTTTCATAAGAAAAAATCCTCTTTGAAAAGCGAATTCCTAATTAGATAGTGCAATCTGTTATTTGGTTTATTAATCTATCTCGCTCACAACTATCCGATAGACTGTTGTTAAAACGAGAAGCACCTAGTATTATAATCTGAGAAATAAAAATTGTAGTCTTACAAGAAGATAATTATCCTCGAAACGTCACTCCTTAATTAGTTCGTGTTAACTGTTATTTCGTTGATAAGTTTATCTTGCTCACACCCATTGTATAAACTGTTGCTATAACGAGATGCACCTGGTATTATAACCCGAAGAATACAAATAGTAAAATCATAACACTTGTTATTTAATAACAGAAAATGGTACCTGTTATTATTGGGTAACAGTAACAGTAATAACAGATATTATCTTTGTTCTGTTATAACCCACGTCTAAATTGAATACTCCGTAATGACGTAGTGAGCAAAGTCTTCGCATTACAGAGATCCAGTAATTGAATACATTTGTATACTCCGTACTAATTTATTCAGCTAAGTCCATGTATACACAGATGTCTGATTCTTATAAGGATTTGCGCTACGACAAACGATAGCGTGATCGATTGTTCATGGTGGCGCCATCTGTAGTGTTGATTGAAAACTTCTTGTTTTACGTTTTATATTTCCGAATATCGCAATATTTCTGTCTAACTTTGTTAGTTAAACGGTTGTATTAACAACGGGAAATAAAGTTGATAAACTGGTGGTGAGTCTCCGGACCGTCTAGATAGTTACAACCGCAGCGCCTATTGAACTCGACAATAAGTAGTGTGCAAAGATTACTGTGTACAGGTTTAAAAGGGGCTGTGGTTAGTGTAATTACTGGGGTAATGACACTCAACATCTTATGTCTCAGGCGACGAGCGCAATGTGGAGCAATATATACTAACCTAACTTTCACTTACCATGTGATGGACGTCCGCTGGTCTCCTCGCTTAATTGAATAAAAAAAATTATAATAATTATGAGAGTATATGTGTTATACGAACTGTCAACCCTCTAGTATTAAACAATATAATAATGAATCACTAAGTAGGTTTATTACGTTAGTTTTGCTTTTATCCTGTCACAGAGTAAAACATTATGGTAATAGGGACTTATGGTTGCTGTTAGAATGTGCTCCGTGGGAAATAAATGATAGTTAAGGTTTAGGCTATAACATCAGGCACCATTTTATGATTTATATAGCTAAATGTTCACAGCAGTATTCATCTTTAAACTTTTGTTATTGTCTATTTTTATTTATGTCGACAAAATGGCTGCGTGTTAATGCTTGTGCGTCTTGGTTTGGCTTTTGCACTGATTTCAATTTATTTGACGAGACGAGAAAACGAGCGTCTGATCTTAATTATGTCATCATCTTCTGCTCGTGATTTTGAGATATAAGATGTCGCATTACCTCAGTAACTTAGCTATAACGTACCGGAAACGAAAAACGATAACGTTTGTACAGTACCATTGTGCAGCGGAAGTACGTACCTACCTAGACAGTCTTCAACAACAGAGACCTAACACCAGTGATTTTGATGACTGTTGGTCTAAGTAGCGTATGATTACGAAATAATTATTAATGAAGAAGAATTCTGATAAAGAATCTGGATATCAAGTCATTTCTGATGATTTTATAATTCAACATAGTTAAAAATAGCGTGACTACATGTCAATAAGTAAAATAGTATTTACTTAAAAGAATCCAATAAAACAAACGTATTCAGAACAATCTCTAGTGTAATCTATTTTTTTTTATTAAATCTCTAAATTCATAACGTGTAAAAGCTAGGAATTAAATAGATGCCGTATGAAATATTCCGCTTATAACAAAGTTCATGTGCTCGAACTTTGTAACATACACCGATGTGGTGTTTATTAAAAATACTTGCTTTGAAAAGTTTTATATGGCTCGTCTAGTATAACTGAACAAGGGCACGTATTGAGACGAAGGTTTGCCTATAGAATAATCATCTCAACATCAATTAAAAAAATCAAACATCAACATCAATTAAAAAAATCAAACATCAACATCAATTACAAAAATCAAACATCAACATCAATTAAAAAAATCAAACATCAACATCAATTACAAAAATCAAACATCAACATCAATTACAAAAATCAAACATCAACATCAATTAAAAAAATCAAACATCAACATCAATTACAAAAAACAAACATCAACATCAATTACAAAAATCAAACATCAACATCAATTACAAAAATCAAACATCACCATCAATTACAAAAATCAAACATCAACATCAATTACAAAAATCAAACATCAACATCAATTACAAAAATCAAACATCACCATCAATTACAAAAATCAAACATCAACATCAATTACAAAAATCAAACATCACCATCAATTACAAAAATCAAACATCAACATCAATTACAAAAATCAAACATCACCATCAATTACAAAAATCAAACATCAACATCAATTACAAAAATCAAACATCAACATCAATTACAAAAATCAAACATCACCATCAATTACAAAAATCAAACATCAACATCAATTACAAAAATCAAACATCAACATCAATTACAAAAATCAAACATCACCATCAATTACAAAAATCAAACATCAACATCAATTACAAAAATCAAACATCACCATCAATTACAAAAATCAAACATCAACATCAATTACAAAAATCAAACATCAACATCAATTAAAAAAATCAAACATCAACATCAATTACAAAAATCAAACATCAACATCAATTACAAAAATCAAACATCAACATCAATTAAAAAAATCAAACATCAACATCAATTACAAAAATCAAACATCAACATCAATTACAAAAATCAAACATCAACATCAATTACAAAAATCAAACATCAACATCAATTACAAAAATCAAACATCAACATCAATTACAAAAATCAAACATCAACATCAATTAAAAAAATCAAACATCAACATCAATTACAAAAATCAAACATCAACATCAATTACAAAAATCAAACATCAACATCAATTACAAAAATCAAACATAAACATCAATTAAAAAAATCAAACATCAACATCAATTACAAAAATCAAACATCAACATCAATTACAAAAATCAAACATCAACATCAATTACAAAAATCAAACATCAACATCAATTACAAAAATCAAACATAAACATCAATTAAAAAAATCAAACATCAACATCAATTACAAAAATCAAACATCAACATCAATTACAAAAATCAAACATCAACATCAATTACAATAATCTCTTTGTCCTCGTAATTAAGGAAAACGTTACCCTATTATAAGAATCCTAGCTGTCCGCTTTGATGGCTAATACCCCTGTAACTCCCTATGGGATTTTTTTTTTAAATCTGTTGTTACCTTAGCCCACGTCAAGTGTAATATCAAAACCTAATTTTGAGTGTTTATATCTAATAGTTACGGAGATCTTGTGAGGAGTCAATAGATCTCTGGATATCTTCTATATTGATGTACACATTTTGAAGAAAAAATATCACTTTGGGATCTATTCTTTGATCGAGTGTCTTCTTCGAAGAGTAGATTACTGAAGAAGTAATATAGAGGACTAACTCTTTTAGTATGTTATTTACACCATACAAATCCTAATCAATTTTAATCGCATCCAAAATTTAAAATAACTAAATGTAGTTGATCAATGAGCATAGAAATTTTTTAAAGTAAATGAACTTGTTTTCTTTATTTTTCTATCACATAGCTACAGCAGTATTGAAAAACCAACATTAAACTTTATTATTTTTCTGCGAGGGCAACACTGCGCTTACTCCCTTTTACTGTCTCTCCTGTATAATCCTAAATAACTCTCGTACATTTTTTATTCACTAATAGCAACTAATTACCGGTCCCCTAAGCTTTTCACGTTTTTTTATTGAAAACTCATTTAGTATCATCATTAATTAATTCAAGGGTGTAAGGGGTCTCACAACAACTCACTGGACAAACAAGTCAATGTGACATGTTAGTGATGCAGTCTGCTAAACAACAAACGAGGTTCTGGCTTCCACGAATCCATATTGGGCCTGCGTGGTCGAAAATGGCTCAAATCCCCTCCACATGAGCTCCTACAAACGGCGGCCTCTTGTGCCCAGTACCAAAGGCCATGCTGATTGTAAGGTAGCTGAAAGTCGCTCGATGCGGGCAACGCCGGATTGTGATCACAGTGATCTTAGGAGAATACCTATGTCCAGCAGTGGACGTCTATCAGCTGATGATGATCAAATAATTTACATTTGGGGGAACCCTATGTTCAACAGTGGGTTATACATATATTATCTCCAATGTCCTACCCGTTGACTGGTTATAAATGTTGAAGAATAAGATTACTTGAATAGTTGGATATTATTAAATATGGCGGACAACGTATTCCAGTCCCTGTGGATTTGAACGCTGGTCTTGTAAATGTGAAAAGTAATCTACGTTGAGAAGCTGGCAGTTCCGAGATGGAAGCAACCGCACACTGGGCCCCTGGGGGAAGATCTTTTCAGCTTCTTCAAGCTTATACACACATAAAGAAAGTATACAGGCTGTGTGATAATCATTGTTTAGCTGCTACAATATGTTATATACTTAAATTAGTTTTTTTTTTATTCATTCACGAAAATAACAAAGATATAATTATATGAATATGACCCTTTATGGTTAAAAGTATAGTGTGAAGTAAGAAGGATGTTGATCTCTTTCTTATACCACGAAAGAGGAGACGATTATAAGGAATACTCTTGACCATAACATGGTGCTGGTCAGGATAATATACACATCACCACCAGCATACTGTACCCTCTGATGTGAGGCATAAGCTGGTGTCATTACACTACTAATATCACTAGCTACAGCACCCTTTAAACGAGAATACAAAAATGTTTCCACACCGCTGTTTGTCGTCAGGAATAACAGCTGCGGTGTTTCTTAGACGGTATCCGGAAAGAAGGACCTACCACTAGTTATATATGTAATGCAATTTTGTTAATAAAGTAACAATAATATAATGTTAAGCTTTCCAAACGAACATTTGTTCGTTGATAACTAAACGAAACATCCACATTTATATTCTGTACGAACGTTTATAGAAAGGACTTAATGCTATTGGATATTGTTACTTGGAACCGTTGAACGACTGGTCGGAGAGTTAAGTGTAGTTCTATTTCCAGACTTAAGTTTGTTGCACTACCTTTATTGTAAAAGGATCTTTTTTTTATTTTATTAAGCGAAGAGACGAGCGGGACGTTCACCCGTAAGTGATACGCCCGTAACAACGTGACGCCAGTTACGATAGCTATACTGTGCCCGTCGCCTGAGACATAAGATGTTGAGTCTCATTACCGCAGTAATTAAACTAGCTACGACGCCCTTCAAACCGGAACACATTACTGTTTTGCACAATAGTGTTTGAATACAGAAATAGCCGCTGCGGTAGTAACTATAGACGGTCTCCGGCAACAGAGATCTACGATCAGTAGTCAGTAGGCAGGATCTTTTTATATATATAAAAGGCTTAAATTTTACGTATATTACTACATGCTATGATATGATAAGGATGGCACAAGGACCTTAAAAGATTATTGAAAGGGAATAACTCCAAGAAAGCAGTAGGTTTTCTGGTACTCTTTCTCAACACACTCTGCTTAGCAATCGCTCGACAAGCGTTTCCAATCCTTGTAATATTCCTCAAAATTAAAGAATGTTATATTATACACGGAAAGACATTAATGATGAAAGAAATAAATAAAAAAAAAACAGTAAGATCTTCAGTATTCTTATACAAATAATTACAAGGTAACAATTAAAAAGAAAGCCTAATTACATTGTAATTACTGAAAGTTAAATATTATTTAAACTGTGTATCTTCATTGTCGTGCGAGTATCTTCCATTGTTAACGTATCACAAACGAGACGGTGTTTAAAAAAAAAAAAAACAAAACACTGTAAATATGGGAAAGTGTAAACAATTAGCATACGTTATTATTTTTTGAATATATGCTATTTATTTTTTTTACATGTAAATATACTTTTTATAATGATTTCAGTAAAGGTTCCGTCGCATTGAAACGATATACTACCTCCTTGTATTTCACTGGGGGTTGTTACACTCGTTGGCCGGAAAAGCGAATATCTTTGTACTATTTCCGTCATCATCAAACGTCCTCTGCTGGACATAGACCTCTCCCAAAGATCTCCATATCGATCAATCATGGCCCTGGTTCTATCACCTTCCCAACTTCCACATGTATCATGGCTTCATGTGTCATTTCCCACCACGCTGGCCCAATGTGCGTTAGTGGGGATAAGAGGCTCGTTTGTTGATTAGCAGGGTGCACCACGAGCAGGTGCAGCCGGCTTGGGTCCCTACTATTGTTATATTTGTACTATTTAGTGTACCTTCACAAATACCGTCTTTCCGGTTTTTTTTCGATACTTAATTTATTTTCGCTATATCTTCAAGTGTCGCCAACATTGCACAATTTTTTGGTTAGAGCTGTTAGTTATTTTAAGGACTTTCACTCCTGCGGTGAAAGGATATTAAAAGTAAATGATATATATACATACATATACTAAGTGTTCCTCCATTTACTGGCTGTACTATATACTGTGCTACATTAGGAAGAAAGTCTACCCACCTTCCTGAAACTTCTTAGGTTACACCTAAACGGCATGAGTAATATCTCAACAAAATTTTGAGTATTTACGTCTAATAGTTTCGGAGATCTTGTGATGAGTCAATAAATCTCTGAATGTATATATATATATATTTAAGTTTTGGCGTTATGTACAATTAAGCGATGAGATGAGCGGGATGTGCACCTGAGGGTAAGCTATACGCCCGCTAATAACAACGTGGCGCTAATAAGAATGTTATATATATATATCCTGTACCACATTACGCTCATCGTCTGAGACATAAGATGTTGAATCTCGTCACCCCAGTAATTAGCAACAACTCCCTTCAAACTGGAACACAGAAATATTTGCAAACTACTGTTTGACGGCAGAAATAGACGCTGCAGTACCTACCTAGACGGTTTCTGCAACAGAGACCTACTACCAGTAAACCCTTGGCCTGATATAATTCTTATATTCGTCGAAGCGAAGAGACGAGATAGGCTTTTATCTAATGGTAAATGATAGTGTCCATCAACAATGTGGTGCTATAATACTTTAATCAACTCACGATATGTTAAGTAAGATTATCGCAATAATTTCTCCAAGCAACCCCCTAAAACCGTTTACATTCCATGTTTCAAGTAAGACTACGTAAGTGATGCCTTAAGTTTTCGCTTTATCAAGAGTACGGTATGCCCGAACGTGGGCCGGCCTCATTACCATGTGGACATACCGCTAACAGATCAGGTTTCCTTAGCAGTAAACCTTGTAATGGACTTTCCAATATCTCATTTGACTTCGCACAGCCAATCTGAAAGCGAATTTGTTTGCGCGGGCCGCGTGCGCAAAGCAAATTTGTTTACGCTTGTCTAATTCAAAGATTTAACTACGACATAGTGAGATCATTGTCAATCACTAATTAAAAATAAACAATTAATACATTCTGGTATAAATTACTTAAAAAATTTTCGTCGTTATTCTTCATATAGTAAGTTAGTGTCAACAAACCATATACCATTTGCAATATGATAAAATACTTACCCATATATATGATGTCGGAAATGATTAATGTCGGAAATGTTTGGCATATTTATGGCATGCTTAAAGTAAACAAAGTTATAAAGCCGTTTTGGAAATAATTGAAACAAACATCCATTGTCATGAACAGCCCGGGGCAGTCCTCTCCTGGACAGAGGTATCAATCAATGATACATATAATATGGCTTAATATTGATTTATAACCTAATAAACCAATTAATGTAACAATCTAGTAATAATGATTAGTGTATCCGCATTTGATAATAATAAATAGCTGTATTAACTAATCAGAACTGGAGAAGATCGTCCGCTCCAGACAGCAACCCTGGCCGTGATCATAATCCATAAGGGAGACTACTCTAGAGAGAGAACTAATCAGTGTCAGCGAAGCACCTTATGAAGAAGAAAAGACTAACCAATGTTAAAGAATAGAATAATTAGTTAATGAATGTAATAGTTAAATCATTGAATAGTTTTAAATTGTAAACCACCATGACCTTATTACATACTAAAGGAAACAGGAAGTAATTGGTAAATGGAGAACTCACTGTAATTCTGCCATGTTTTATTAAGTATCTTACTTCAAAGGAAAGAGCAACATGTGGATTACGAGCTTACCATAACTCTCTATTCAAACAAATCCGGCACCATTTGGAGATTAAAGCCTGAAATTCTACGTGTGTGAAAAACCGGAAACACGAAGACACTTCTGGGAATTGAATAAAAGATTCTTTAATTATAAATTCATGGTAAAATTGAGTGAAACTTCCGCTGCGAGAATCGTATTCTTTGTATATCCGAATAGTGATTTATTAGCATGATATTAAACGTCAGAAGACGGATCCGTGATCGAGGTTAAGTATATGTTTATCCGAGTTTTATCACCTCCGTGTTTCGCAGACGGATCATAGTAGATATCTCGTGTTATTCACATGGCATTAAGTTATAATGAATATGACTAGAACACAGCAATGATATGAATAGCAGCAGATTTATCGCCAAGAGTCAGTAGAGAATGTCAAGTCAAGAGACATGCAAATATATGTAACATACATAAATATCACTTAGTTACTAGTAAGCTAATAAAGCTGGCATGAGTTTAAAATTTATGTCGCTGATCAAATTTCAAAATCAGATCATTATTAAACTCAAAGATTCTTACTCATATATTTTCATATACTCACACAGTCGTTCACGAACGAGATCAAACCATAACCAGAGATACTCAATCCTGGTCATCATACATAATATTAAACCGTTTTAGATATACTTAAGAGAGGAAAGCGGGTGTAAAAGGTCCCCGCACTACTCAAGGGACCGAAGCCAATCTCATCAGCTCGTGTTGTACCATGCTAATGAACAAACGAGGCTCTGGCTTCTACCAACCCGCATTTAGCCAGTGTGGTGGGAAATGTTCCAAATCCGACCAAATGATCAAGCTATCTTCAAACGAATGAAGGTTCCAGGAAGTAACTGGATGCGAGCAGCGCTGTACCGATTGATGTGAAGATTTGGGGGAGGCCTATGTCCAGCAGTGGACGTCTATCGGCTGATGATATTAATAATAAGAGAGGACATAAAAGGAGATTCACAGGACAATCTAGTTTGAACTCCTGCCCCAAACATGTCCAATCTAAGAAAGAATTTTGGAAATTATCTAGTGGTAGATCTCTGTTGCTGGATACTAAGTATCACTGCAGCTGATATTCCTGCCGCCAAACAGTAGTGTGCAAACATTACTGTGTTGCGGTTTGAAGGTCTCTGTAGCTAATAAATTTATTAAGTTAACTTGACATCTTATTTTTCAACGAGTCGAGCACAATGCGGTACTGTGTATGTGTATGGTATCATCTGAACTATCGTTATTTTATTATGGGCGGGCGTATCACTTACAAACAGGTGAACGTTTCAGTCGTCTGATCGCTTTGTCTATTAAAAAAATAATACAGTTGTGACAAAGCTACTCCATATAAAAATAATCACACAAACTCATGGTATCTCCTTGCGTAACCCCCGTAATGATAATGCTGAGTACAGAACTTATATATTTTCTCTTATCTACATTTCCACGCGCACAAATAGCGTCAGTTGACCTAGAAACTAGGTGTTGAGTGAGCTGAGAAAAAAAAATTGTCGATAAAGATTTAAGGAAACCTTTTTTTATGCCGCCTTTACTTAGAGATATGCGAATCGCGTGACCCAGCGTATCTCCAATGTCATCTGCTATTTGTTCTTCGTCGAAAATTAATAGAAGAACATATATAAACGTTAGGAAGGAAACGGATGCTGACAATGTAAAGAATGTCATGAGTTTTAATAAAAAAAAATAGTAGAGTACTTCCAACAATTTGGGATCCTATTATTAAAGAAATCAAATCAAACACCAAGCATTCCGCTAGAAGACTTCAAGACACAGTGAGGTCTGTCTACGTAGATCTGAATGAAAATGATACTCAAAACCTGTAGATTCCTCTGTCTGTGACGTCAGATGAGGATTCAATCAGGTCATAAGAAGACTTTGAAGATGATGATAGCACAACACCCCTCTTATAACCATGATTGCTGTAGACCACTTGAAACTACGACAAACTAAACTAACTGAGAGTAAATGAAGTTAGATGTGAATAAACGTCAGATCTTGTTACAGTTTTATCAAGTTATACCTAAAACAAAGTACGTTTAGCGACAGGACTTTAAACTACTCCTTAATTTACTCCAATTTCACATAATTTTAAGTGACTATCAGGTGTTGTTTACTTTAATGTCTACCGATTGAGTAGGACGAAAGGATTTGATTGAGATATTCATATAGAAATACTTTATGCTGCGACAGGTTTCCTGACGTACAGTTACCACAGACCACAGTGTTATTTTTTGTAGATTTTTAGCGCTTTAGATTTTGAATCTAGAATTACATAAATATTGCTAAATTCTAACGACCAGACCAACTTAGATACTAGGTTTATAGATTATTTACGAAGATACCGGTTGCGGTCGGAAATCTAGGTTGTGGCTGCATACATAGGTTTCATGTTGGAACTCTTACTTGATTTGAACTCCTTTCTATATATATATTAATACTAGATACTCCCTGTCTGCTTTGCTGGTTGTAATAGTCCACATCTTGCTATGGAGAGGGAATTTTGTAAAATCCATTGTTAGCTGACCTGTAAATACCAGGTGCAATATCTCAACTGTTCTCAACCGTTTTAGGTGGTTGGAGGTAATGCTTTAAGAGATCTCGTGATGATTCAATGAATCTCTGATGTTCTTCTATATATATATATAAACATCTTTTAATAACACTAACCACAAACATGATATTGTACAAAGAGATATCAATATATAGGCATAGTTCGTACCTAAAGAACTTCCGGTTTTAAAGTTGTCGTAGCTAGTGAAATTACTGGGGTTAATGAGACTTAACATCTTGTCTTAAGGCTATCAGCATAATGCTGTGCTCTGCATGTCATACTAACTAGAGTCCGTTTTTATGGTCAGGCGTAACATTTACCATCAGGTGAACTTCTCACTCGTATTGTTGTTTTATCGAATTTACAAAAAAGACGTGCAGGAAGTCCGTAAAGATGTCGGCTATTCAAAAAAGTAACAATTTAAATAAATATCTACTCGTATATTCTGTTGCCATCTGTCAAAAAGAGCATAGATAATAAATAAAATATTTATGGTCGTATATATTACTGATTGTATTAACCATAAGAATATGGTGCTAGTTAGGATGATACACAGCATCATACTGTGTTGATCGCGTTGAAACAATAGATGATTAATCTTTGTTACCCAAGTAGTTAATTTCACAAGCTACTTCTTCTTCTTAAAGCGTCCTTTCTGTCTCTGGTTCGGCAGAACTATTCGGGCGCTCCAGATCTGCTAGACCATTCCCTGATATTCTTCAATCATGACTTTTTCCTTCTCCTCTCCTTTAAGGATGGTTTAAGGGGGTAAAGGAAGAACGGAGAATAAGAGTTATCCAACAAGAACAGTCAACCTTACCTGCCCGCATTGCCCCCTGCTGGATGACAACAGCGGTATAATTATAAACCAGGTCAGACAATTGGCAGGATGAGGCTTCAGTAGCCTTGGGGTATAAGAAACCTCTAAAAGGCCTGGTGTAGAAGGCAACGAGAAACCACTGCACTATATTGCCTAGTAATTAGCATAGAAAAGTTCAATAATAACAAGATCCTGAGTGCCCGGCGTCACAAGCTATAAAGTCCTTCAATGCAGTACAAAGAAATTTTTAAGTTTTCAATTATTTTGTTTAATAATTATTAGCCTTCTTACATGTTTGAAACAACACAAAATAGTTTCCTGTTTCTTTAGTGCTTCTGTGTTAATACTAAACAATATTTATCTTGTTTTTTTTCGATTCCTATAAAGTATAAGAAATAATATAATGAAAACTACTAATTGTATATTTTCCATATTGAATTTATTACTATAAAATTACTTGATTATTTTCTATCAATAGTTCTCGATAAAATATCTATATACTACTTTCTAAAAATACCATCCAGTTACTAGATGCGAGCAATTACTTCTAACAAGGCTTATCGACTTATCATGCTGTTTAAATATTTATTAAAGGCAAAGAAAACCTTAAAATTCACTCAATGTTTAGTGTTTATCGTGGACATTACATTTGTCTCAAATTATACATAATTTTGGACATACTAGTAATATGTTATGATCAGATTGTAATATATAGATTTTTGTAGTATGTACTTGGGAGCATATTTAAAGTACGTTTAGAATACTTCCTAATACGATAGTATGAAAAATCGAGTAAATGATTGAAGTGAAACTTCCTTTATTTTTACATTAGACCTCTTCTAAGTTTCTGCGGATTTTTTTGTGGTGAATTGCTTAAAAATTTTTCAAACGACAGCTACAAACTTTTATTACACCGCCGTGTACCATTATCCCCAAATTGCACCGCATTATGTGCTCGATTGCCCCTCAGTGGGCCCCTCAACACATCATTAGCTTTGGTTGGGGGGAACTTACTTCGAAATCCTGTTAGAGGTACTTTTGAATTTTTGCGAATGAAAATCTAGAACATAAAATTAGTTCTACTGTGAATTATATCTGGCGGTGTATACCTTTTTTATAGTTGTAGTATGTGCTAACAATTGACCTGAGAATACTCTGGCGTTCATATCATGATAGACGGAAACCAGCGAGGGTAGTATGACGGCTGATTTATAATGTGAGTATGGTAGCTAGATAAAAGGCTTCGAAATCCTATCCATCAACCAAACTCTACAAAATGGGGCCTTGGAATTATAGCCAAGTCAAGTGGTTAACTACGGAACAAACAAGACAGAAATGTATTCTGTGGTTCCCAATAAACTTTCTTGGAATATTTACAATAGTAAACCTCATTTTATGCAATCAACACTGTTTATATTTAATGTGTTATTTAGCTTATTTTCTATTGTCATTTATATTCCATTGTTAGTTTACTATACACATATTTTCGCAATAAATTTATCTATATTACTAGCTCTTCTCTACCCGCGTTGCTGGCGGTATCACCTCTTCAACTCCTTCTGGAGAAGAAATGTTGTAAAATCCATTCTTAGCTGATCTCTAAATGACAGATGCAATTTCTCTACCAATTTTTGAGTGTTAATGTCCAATAGTTTCTGAGATATCGTTATGAGTCAATGAAACTCTGGATATCCTCTATATATATATAGATTATCTATTCTGTTTTGCTGAACAAGCATCTTGTAATACATATAATATTTATGATGGTTTAAATTTTCTTATTAATAATAAATTTACATAGTAAATTATTTATTAGTGCTTCTTGCAGTTGCAGACATTAATCATACATAGATCCTTAGGAGTAACAGTAATATTTTAAGTTTGACACGCAAAAGAAAATAGAAGTAGATAGTTTTTTTCTAAAGTTATTAATTCATAGGAAAACATAAAGAAAATATCTTTAGTTGAGATCAGTTTTAATGAGGTTAACAATGCGTCTGAAGTTAAGAGGAGTCATCTCGGTAATATTCGTAGAAAGCGGCGAACATTAATGAGCCGGTAAAGGAGTGGGGAAACGGGGTAAAAATGGTAATCCAGCTGAACCGGTGCCAAGTGGGACAATCGCTTGGCTAGATTTTGTACCTGGTGATGTCAAGTGGTTGCGAATTTGAAGGTTGGAATTTTGCCATAATGCCTAAAAGACGCATTATCAATCAGTTTTTGAACATTGCTTCAATATTAAAAAAATAACAGTAAACTATATGATACGTGACATAAATCACCCAAAAGTTTTTTTTTATACTTGTTTCGATAGAAATATGTCGGGGCGAGTTGTACAATATACCATTTGGATACTTTCTTCCTATATCCTTCTGTTGTTCCGGTTCTGTTATTCTTTATTCACCTTTTATATCACTATATATAATTCCTTTCCCTTCTCCCTATTCAATGTTCACATAAGAAGGGGTCTATTTGTATACTCCGCTGTCCAAGTGAGGGCTGGTGGATGACTTACGTCTATCAGAACAGTTCTTTGAACGTTTCCGTTCCATCACTATGGTTTTCTTTACCCGAAACTACTTTAGTAGTAGTAACATTAGTCTCTGTTATCGGAGACCGTACCTAGGTACCACAGGAGATTAGTGAATCTGTGTCTGGAATTCGCTGTCTCTCCAATTTCTACCTCCTAACAGTAATGTGCATCATATTTAGCTTTTGGAGAGCGCTGTAGCTAATAAAATTACCGGGATAACGAGACACTATCATTTATCTGAATGTTGTTATAAGTAGACGTATTAAGATGTTATTTTGCTCGTCGCCTTGAGACATAAGATTTTAAGTCTCATTATTCTAGTAATTTCACTAGCTAAAACTCTCTTCGAACGGGAACATCACACACTACTGTTTGGTGGCAGGAATAGGAGCTCCGGTGGAACACCACTCTTATTCATAACAGCGGAATGGAGGATATTTTTGAAGGGTTGAAGCTATATTTTTGTATAATTAAACCCTTTCAGTGCTAAGTACTTTAAAAGTCAATTCCGCAAAATACGCGTCTTCGAGTGAGCAATAAAAAGGTTAACCGAGGAACATGGGAAATGCAAATTATGTCGTTAAATATGCATGGAAGTTTTTTTATTTTGTTGTTGTTGGATCTCTGTAAATTTCTAATGGAGTTATTAATATGTAGGAAGGTTGAGGAGAATGTGAAAGTAAAAGATAAATGACTTGTTAATGAAAACGTTTAACTAACACTGCAAAAAATGAGTGCGGTAAGTTTAAGATATATAAATGATATATATAATATATATATAATATCTACGTATCCATTTAAAAGAACGATCGAGGTACTCATACAATACACAATATACAAATATATATACAAATACACAATATATCACTACCTCTGTTTCCGTTATCGTAACTTCCTAAGCATCATTATCAACCTTTGTTTGCTGGACCTTCCCCAATGTTTTCCCCCAAATGCGATCCGCAGCTGCTCGCATTCCCTGTGTGGGAGACGGGTTAGAATATACCCACCGCTATACTAACTTTGACATATCGTATAAGGCGACTGAAGAAAGAAAAATGCAGGGAAAGTTCAGCATAATCTTTCTGTGACCATTATTAGCATACCCTTTTTTTTGTTTCGAGGGAGAAATCTTTGAAATATACCCTGCTTCTGAGGAGAAGGCAGGTTTATGTGAGATTTTTACTCACCAAAACCGCCTCCGTGGTCTGCATCAGTACATTAGGAGAGGCTCCGGGATCTCTTGTAGAACGCACCGGTGCCTCTTTACACTTTCTTTGAACACGTCTCCGATGAGGAGGTCATCTCTCCTAGGCTGTACCATACAGGTTCGCTTGTTGAGCGATAAGGGTCCCAACCCTCAAATTCCCGCGAAACTCCTAGACCCATTTAGTCGCCTTCTACGACAGGTAGGGCTTACCTTAGTCCTATTCTTACTAGCCCGAGACTACAGGGCTACTAGCTTACCCTGTCAGTGGGTTCATCTGTCCGATGAATACAGCTTCGCCTCTTGGAAGATCACAGCTGTTTCTATTCTTCCCCTAATATAAGTTCCAAATAGTAACATTCTATATTACAAGTACGTCCACTTCTTTATGGATTCTTCCGATCTTTGTGGTGTCCCATGGTTGATCCCAGAGAGCAAAAGTTCCGGCAAACGTACAGTAGTAAAAGAGTTATTAAAGACTGAAATTGTTTCCTCAATATTACCACGAAATTTCAGTTTGAAGAAGCGATTTCAAGATGATGAATGTTAGAATGATTGTAACATATTCTTACTATTACTATTAAACCATTGTATTAATGTAAAGCAAGATTTTGCGTCATCATATTTGGTCTGAATGATTTCGACTCGACAATATAGAGCTAAAATTCTCCTTATAGAATTAATCTGGAAAAGGAGATCTGCTGAAATAAAATCATATAAAATACAAATGAAAAGAAGAGAGCAGATCAGCTTAAATTAGAGGTCGGATGGAGTAAGAGAATCCCGCACTTCACATATATGTAGTATGTAAAATCGCAGTAAAAATATCTTATCATAATAATATTCAATAGTTGATATAACAATAGGTTGGATAGGTCATAAATTGGCATAGATAAGCGTAGTCTCGTGTGGTCCGATTCAAAAGATTCAATGAGGTTTAATGTACTGAGAACTGTTAGATTATGGAATGAGCGACTTGCCTAGATTTTCACATTTAGCCACAGTAAGGAATTTTTAAATAAAGGCGTGATAAGGTTTCTTTGACGTCGACAGGCTGCCTTCACTATCATCAGATTCATTCGGTGCCGTTTATAGCCGCAATCAGTATAACTTTGTATTAGACAAAATTCAAAATAACAATGTACATATTGCAATGAAATATTAACGAAATTTATTCCTTTCGTTTCGTTCTTAGCTGACCTGGATCCTCAAACCACTGATCCACGCAACCTTGTAAAATTATACGCCACTTACTTTTCTATTAAAGCCTCAGCCAAAATGAAATTGTGGATTAGCTAAATTTATAAACGTGGTCTTGTTACACGGCTGAGGGAATATTTTAGTATTTTTTTTTATTTAATTATATGAATTCTAGAATATTATATCTATTTAACTGCTCCATGTTGCAGTGGTTAAACGCTCGCCTTTTAACCGAAGGTCTTTACTTCGATTGCAAGCCGTTAAGTTGTGATGGTTGATGGTAGGATTCTACCCACCTTGCTAGCTACTATCCGTTTGATTTAGACCTTAAAAATACTGGTGGTAGGTATCTGTTTCTGGAGACTGTCTAGATGCTGCCTATACCACCGCAACGCTTATTTATACATGTTACATACCAGCAGGTAAACGTCCCGTACTTTTCATCCCTTAATTGACTAAAAACAAAACTTATGTTGTAAACTTGTACTGATACATGTCGGCATTGATTGTCTTATTCTTTTCACTCCTACAGTATAAGGTGTTATATACCTGGTTGTAAACGGATCATAGTGATGCTACCGGGCTTATTAAACCACGTAATGTCTATTGAAGTTATGCCCTTCGCATGACAAAGAAATTTATTCTTTTGTGAGTCAAATAAGGATGTGTTTAAGTATCGCATATATTGTCTTTTCTACGAAAATTCCTCTCCAAAATCTTATTACTAACATACCCTTCTGTGACTAGCGCACAACGTCGGAAAGATTGATATGAAGAAATCAAATGCCGATAACAGTATTTCACTTTTCCACACGCTTCAAATAAAGCTTAGAAGCCTTTTATGACATTTCGATGGAAATATTCTCCATACATTTGAGAAACACTTTGATTTTAAAGAGCTTTTATGTTCCTACTATAGAGAAGGATGTGCTCGGAGATTTTCTGCGCAACCGAATCGGAGATAAGGAATTCAATAAAAGAATTAAGACAACGCCGAAAGTATTTTCGGACTAGCAACTACATAGCAATGAGGAAAGTAATTTGCTTAAAGAACTTAAGAACGATGAAGCAGTTAAATCTTTATTTGTGGGCGATGGAATGAAGTAATCTCTCCCCATCGTTCTGCAAGATGCAAAACAATTTGTTGAAGGTCACAAAAAGCTGTTAGATGTGGACAACGCTGGGTCAATCGTTGTGGAGAAATTTGGAAAGATGCTTACATCCAACAATGGACATGTCTCACTGAATGATGATGAATGAAAAGCAAATATTACTAATAACAGAAACTAAAAATTAAAACCCATTTTAAACACACCCTCATTAAAGTTCACTTAAAAAATGAAAAAGCAAACCCTTGGAAATATTCGATAATAAAAATAATACAGTAAAAGTACCGTAACGGTATATTCGTTAGATTCTTAACTTCGGTCGGTGAACTGCGGTCAAGTTCAAATTTATTCTTCCTTATTGCCAGGGTCATCAGCACGCGGTTATTAACATTTGCATCATTAATGAATAATCATTGTATATGTGCAGTGTTATTAAAATAAGAAGAGATGTAGTGTTATGCTTTGCAATATAACTGCAATAATTACTGCGCCATGGAATAATCTGTGTTCAGTATGAACAAGAAAAAAAAATCCGTCAAAACTAGTAACTTACATGAATATGCATCACATCATGACAGTGTTTTAAATACCATTACTCCAGTGATTTCTCTAGCTATAGTGTCAGATAAATCAAAAGAAAATAAAGATCAATGTTTTTGTTTGGTGGCAAAAGTAGGAAATGCGCTCTTCTTACCTCTAAACTATAAATATAGAAGACAAATACTGTTTTGAAATATAGTACAAATAGAATATATAAATATAAAGTAGTTATCAGATTAGTATTCTATTGTAGACTACATTTTGATAGTAATTAAAACTAAATTGATGGTTACTATAATCTTCCTCCTGCCCTTTTCCCAGCTATGTGGGGTCGGCACAGTATGTACTTCTCTTCCATATCCCTCTATCAGCCGTCATATCTGAATTCACACTCTTCTTACACATTTCATATTTCACACAAACCATCCACACTTTCTTAGGTCTTCCTCTACCCTTATAAACATCCACTTTCATTCTCATTACTATCTTCAATATTGTTGCTTTCTATAATATTATCTAATATTCCCGCTTAAACCCAAATTTCACAATAAACACACTTGCATATATTTCGACTTATTCAATATCATACTGTTACGCTTTATTAATTATGGTAATATAATCATCATAATCATCAGCCGATAGACTTCCACAGCTGGATATAAGCCTTTCCCAAAGATTCCTACACGATCGTGTATGGATTCATACGGAGGGATTTGGGCTGGCATTTCCCACCACGTTGATTCATTGCGGGTAGGTGGAAGACAAAGCCTTGTTTGTCGATCAGCAGGGTGCACCATGAGCAGGTCAGGTTGGCTTGGATCCTGTGAGTAGTCGTGCGGTAACCTTTACACCCCGGTAATATAATATAAATAGCTTTTACAATACATAGGTTGTTATTATTCGATATTCGTTTCAATAGAAAGTTCAAATGATATTAAAATCTGAAAGTTGTTTTAATATTTATTCGTTTTCGTTGTAATCGATCAGTAAATGAAATGTATGTTTTTACAGAAGACCGATGATCATTAATGTATACAATCATTAGAGTGCTAAAGCTAAATATCTACACATTTATGTACATACATGCTTTCACATTTAACATGATTCGCAATAATGTGTCACAGCAAACAATTACTGACAAATGATTTTCGCGATTAATTAAAGATAATGCCTTGAAAATATATGAAATGGTTAATTATTTAATGTTGTACATGTGAGTGAAATAAATGAACAGATAACAAATATGAAAGTTTTACTCACAGCACAAAAACAGCAACGGAATCCATTCCTCGACTCTCACCGAAATATCCGATTGGTATCGGGGAAAGAGAAATCCGCCAACTGAGTTTTTTACAAGCTCTCCACCGGCCGCGGAGCAAACTCGGAATACATTAACACAAGTAGCACAAATTAAATACAATAATATATGATCGAAGTAAACAAAACTGAACACATCTCACTGTACTAAGAATGTTTCGTGTTTACGAACGTAACAAAGGAGATTTCGTGGTGAGGTTCCGAAGTCACTGCCACGGGCGCGGAGCAACACACGTCCAACTCCCACCAATCAACTTTTACCGACCACAAAAAGTCGCAAGCAGCGCGTGTGGGGACGCGCGAAACACCTTTGATAACTTCGTACGTCTTCCTGACTCGTTGCAATGAAATGCGAAGCGAGTTTCAAATCTGGCGACGAGCGAACTGGGTGCCGCGGGCTGTGCAGTTTCTATGGCGGGAATGCTTTGTCTCTGTCGCACTGTGCGCCTGCGCACACTACCACGGACCGAGTCAAGTCGATTCGTTTTCATGTAAAATCCAAATCGCCAAAGAAGTCCTTACATTCAACAGTAACATGACATATGTTTCTATACGACAAAAACAAAAGTATACAGTATATAAGATTTTTAACCTAGTAGGGTTTCTGTGAAATCTGCTCATTCACATTTTGATATGATGTTGTTTACAATATAAGACTGTATACTAGTAATTGATAAAATTTAATGTAAAACAAGTTCTGTTTGTTTAACATTTTATCAGAATTTTACAGATTATGTCATAGTAAAAAGAAACTGATAATATTTTCAATGGCGGACGTACCATATTAAAAAATCTCAAGAAAACAATCTAGTATGTAACAAACAACAAAGTGATAGCCACCTGTTCAAAGTTACGTGAGTCTTCTTCTTAAGATGCTTCTCCGAGTGGCAGGTGGCAGTCAGTGAGCCAGCATTTCTTTATTTTTTTTTAACTTTTCTATAAAAATATTCATACGTATGAGTTTATTCGAGAAAATGCGAAGCTAATATCATTCGACTTTCAATGGTAACGTTCTAGGTCAAACAGGTGAACGCACTTGACCGATTACTGGACAAGCAAGTGTAAAATGAAGAACATAATAAAATGCGACCCATAGCAATAACTTACTGATCGCTTTAGTGATCACGTTGAAGGTAATCAATTATTTTTATTTCTCATATAATATTACTTATAAATCTAACACTTTCTACTTTCCGTGCTATTGCGTGATATATTTATAAAATACATGCTCTGCTCGCGGCGTCGTTCACATGAAATCATAATTTTACTCTCAAAATAAAGATAACATGATTTTTGTTAATCTATAATATAGATGCTTGATTTCATCCCTCCATTTTGACGTAATCAAATTTTCCTCCTTATCCTAACAAAAACACTAAAATGTAAACATACTCACTGACACAGAAATGGAGACAGGAAATGCTCAGCAAAAGTATAAAAAAAAATATATAAGGATTTAGATAATTTTCCGTTTCTAGGAAATGATAACATAGATCGACCTGGATTCGTAGATGCAACGGACAGTGGAGTAGATACGGAGCATCAACCGAACACCTGTGCTGAGTAGTTCACAGCAGCTAGCTGGTTGAGTTTAAGAGATAAATATATTTATCATCATCATCACCATAGGGTCATAGACGATCACTGCCAATCATATATTAAAGCCGCAGTATTGCCATTCCTAAATATCGTTCTAGATTTAATAAAGAGAGAGAGTAGAGAGCAAGAAGGAGTAGATAATTGGTATTTTTTTTATATTCTCATTTAAGGTTATTTACTAAAAAAATTATCAGTTAAATTGTTTGGTTAAATGTTGAAATGTTGTAGTAAATACTAATACGATACCTTTCTGACTGAACTAAAGAACATTGTGTACGTATAAACCGATTATATTGTGGCTTTATTTCTCAAGGGGATTTCCGAAGGAGTAACAATACAAGAGCCGCAGTGAGAATCTTGCTCCTTGAACTACTTAAGAACTTTTTAAAAAGATAATACTCTTAAGTGTACAAAGCTTGTTAAGGTACTTTAAAGTTTTCAATTAAAGCGTGGTTATTATTACAATCGATTGGAGAAACCAATCTTCAGCCTTTGGAGACAAGCTGAAGTGATGATGATGTCAATTATATACAGGTAAAAAACATTTTGGATTATTACATCGTTACATTTGAGGGTAATTCTCTGGTGTGTTCCGTAAGAGACCTCAGGACGTCTTGTTAGTTGTTTTAAAACTATGTCGACTTTGAACACAACTTCTAATTAGTTAATAAGCCAGTGAAACGAAAAAGGAATCACCTTAAGATCTCCTTTGTAATCACGTTTGTGAAGTAATTAATGAAGAAGCTTTGTTTTCAACGAGCTTTGGTATACTTTAATTAATTCAAAATAACAAACACTGAGATCAAAGACTTTCTTCTTTTATTTACAAGTGGAGAAAACGAAATCTTAAGAGTTGGAAAACGTGTAGTACATGAATTAAGAGCTGTAATTTTTTTCTAGCAACATGGAATAGAAGTTGTTAAAATGAAAATTTAAGATCAAATCAGTTAAGTTATTAATTAATTAGAATCTGAAATAAAATTGCTTCCACGTGGAAAAATAATGTGAAATCGTGAAGTGTAAATGACGAAGGGTCGGTAGGGAATTCGGACAGCAATTCGCTGTTTCCTGCTTTTGTTTTTGTGAACAAGTCAATTTTACTTTTGTTGTAATATCATCGAAAAATCTACTGGGGTCGTCCGTGGGAAATTATTATGTGGATATTTTGACTCTCTAAATCCGTCGTCATGTTATATATTCCGTATAAGATCTGACAAAGTCTTGTAAGCGGTTTTATGTCTCACGTCTCCAAAATAAGCAATTTGTATTTTATACGTTTATTTAGAGAAAGACTCAAATACAGTCGGGCACGCCGACTGTATTACGTCGTGAACTGTTCGAAGTGTAATTTCACTTTAAATTGATGGTATGAATGGTCGTGGACCAACTAGATTCACCATCACAGCTTCTATTTCTACCCTCAATTAATACTGAATAAACATTAATGTTCTTCCAGTTTAAAGTTTCTAGCGAATTTCATCATCCTTAATAACCCGTTTTTAGGAGTATGTGTATCCTAATCGTCTCTTTGATCAACCTTTATTCTCTCTCTTTGCAGTTTAAAGACTTTCTTTTCTAATTTTAGAAGCATTCCGTTTCGAGACCGCACCTACAAATTTTCTTAATGAAGTTCATGCAAATAGGATGTAAAATGCAACTCTTATCGGCGCAACCCAACGTCTTCTTCGTTCCAATTGAGATGCAAATTTTCACTTCACCTTAATCGATGGTAAACGAAATTCATTCAAATATGGTAATGATAATATTCATTTAAATATTACAAACGGTATTTAACTTTACTCTAACGGCACTTTATTCTGAATTAGTAAAATAACGGCTTTTAATGTTTTTCTGTGTATGTAAGTGGAATTTGCTGGAAAATATTACCATACTACGAAACTTTTGTTACTCGCACGATATAGCGAAGTTTCAACTAAAACAAAATTTTAGAATCACTACGAACAGAATTTATATCTTCATTAGTTCAGCATTTCGCTGAACTTTAAAACAAATCCATAAACTACATGAGAATAAATGTTACTCTTCTATATATTTTAGAAATGGACAAGTTATCATATTTTCTTCAGATAGAAATGTTATGTTAATAATGCATTGTCTAGTTACTACACATTCTAGATACATTGTGGAATTTGCAAAAACGGCCGAGACCGGTTCAATAACTTTCACCTTCTTACAAAATTTACATGAGATGACCTTGTGAGAGCATCAGTCGTGAACTTACACAACTATTGATAGAAATTGTTTAACACGTTCAAGAAGAATATTTGATATGAAACTAACGACCGAATAATTATTTTGAACAATAGCTTCCAGTTTACGACGAAGATATTGATAATTATGAATCTACTATATTAGATGATAAAGATAGTGACGATGATGAGAAGAGTGATGACTATGACGATTTTGTTAAAGAAAATTAGGCCTATGACGATGGGGATTGCGACGTATACGTTGTTGATGATAATGATGGGAAGGGTGATGTTTATGATAAAGACGTTGAATGTGATAAAGTTGAAGATTTAAATTAAACTTGAAATGTTATTTAAGTTTATATTTCTTTTTGATTTGAGACAGTAGATGATATTATCGCCCACCTGAATACTTAAGAAGTCATATCTCAGGAAACTAGTTACTTGACTTGCTATGTAGTTCAGTTGGAACTAGAAAATACTTAGTGTACAGCAAATAAATATTATTCTGTACAAGTTTTCGTAGTTATGAAATATAATGTAGTCAGCAGTGTATATATACGAAATTTGTATTCATTTGAAACGAATATACTTATCACGTATCGATACAAAGTATCAGCACGTGATTCACCGTTTGCAGTCCGCAAATGGACCGGTGAAAGTAGACGACATTGCCTGATTGCGTCAGTGTGAAACATTTGGAAGCGAAAGTGCTCTTCATTGCGCAATGGGTGACAGTAAATAGCCTTTTTTTATTTTATTTCTTTTCCTCAATACACAGGTTTCATGAAGGCACTGGATCCGGTCAGCTCGGATATAACAGGTATGACATTTAGGGAAAACCTATGTCCGGTGTCCATCTCAAGTTTTTAACATGGGGTTAATAATTGACTCCAAACTCAGATGATGTTAAGATAAATAAGTTGAAGCATAGTCGTCTTAACGAAGGTTCCTGTATGTTAGCAGCTTAAAAAATAAATTGTTTAAGCTTCCAACTATGACGGATAAAACTTTGAAAATTTGCTCCCATTTGTATAGTTTTCATGAAAACTATACAAATGGGAGTTATATTGTAAATTTACTGTAGAAAACTGTACTATATTAAATTACATATTATTGAAGACATAGATAATTCATTAGTAGTCAACATCCATCTGAAGGTCATGGATGCTACAGGATGCAAGCGAACGAGATTGGTCGGAAATGAAATGTCGTTATGGAAATTCTTGGAAGAATCGTAAGATATAGGTCCATTATCTGATGATGATGTTATTCAGAGAAATATAAAAATAAATTTACTGGCACGGCAATGTCTGTAGGATGTCAGAAAATTTTTAACATATTCGCGACCATAAAGAATTCAAATGGACATTCTTGTGTCAAGTCTTAGCCTTTGTCAAGTTAAGACCCTTATCAAGTGTTCTAAGGCCGACAAAAGAAAACTCAAATTAAATTTGTAACGTATGTGATAGAAATTTCCATATGTATTTACTTTTTTCCAACCAATAAGCGACGAGATGAAGAGGAGGCTCACGTGATGATAAGTGATACGCTGGCTTATAATAACGAGGCGTTAGCTAGATCGTATACACTATGGTATACTTACCACATCGAGTGCGACGCTCGTGCCTTGAGACATACTATGTTTTTTTATACTACATGAGTGGAAAAAAGGCTTGCGGCCCACTTGACGTTGAGGGGTAACCGCAGCCTATAACCGCCAGTAACAAAAGAGGTATCACTGGGCGTGCAACCTCTTTGAAGAACTGCATATTTTAGCTCCTAGGGAAAACCTTGACAGGTAACTGATTGCACAATTTGAGTGTTCTTGGGAAAAACATCTCTGGAACTGGACCATACCCGACCACTGCAGTTCAAGGGTATGATGATGATTTCCGAACAGTGTAGTGTTGTCCCCTACAGCCGGCTAAACCGGAACACAGCAATGTTTGCACATTACTGTTTGATAGCAGAAATAGATGCTGTGGTGGTATATCCAAGATGGTCTCCGGCAACAGAGTCCTACCAGCACTAACTTTCCTACGCTTTCGTATAAAATCAAAGGTGTTATACTGATAATAAATATTTATAAATAGATACGGTCGCGGTGACCATTAGTTTATTCTGTAGGTAGTTTTATAATTTCAATTAACATCAGTTATCCTTTTACAAAAAACAGAAGTATGGTACGTTAGAAAATGTCGCTCGACAAATTTCCGGTTGCCGGCGTACTATGAAATTATGGGAGGCACTCCGATGGCCCGCATGGAGGGAAAGCTGTTATTTTATTTAATAAATAACTATTACATTATTTTTGGAAAGTACGATAATGATACGATATCAAACAAAGCGATATATTTCATTTTCTTTTCGGGGTAATTTATGTTAACGATGTGTATGTTAGAGAAATAGACCGTATCCGACTTCATCCGTTACTAATGGTATGTCTATGTGGAGGGAGACCTATTCAGGTAGGCATCATCGCAATTCTTATGTCTGCCGCCGAGGTTTGAAGAGCTTTATAGATAGAGAAATTACTGTGTATGATCAAATTTAAAGATAGGTGTTACTAGTAATCACATAAGCTTTTATTAAGGCTATGACAGGAAGCGAGAAGGCGTGGATTGCAAGCGTCTCCTTTTGCGCAAAAAAGCTATGAAGAAGGAGAGAGAAAGAACCTCTCTTCTCCCTATTCGTAGCTAGGGACCTGAGCAGCGGAGGAGAAAGTAATAACCCTTATAACAAAGGCTACGGCAGTAGGTTCGGGGGTCTATCGTTGTCGTGTATCAAAGGTAGCACCTAAGGTGCTTCTGTATGATAGTGAAAGGTGGGAAAAAGCAGCTCAACTCTAAGGCAAGATCCTGTAATGAATCGTTGGGATTGCGGATGTATGCACAAACGTTTACCATAGTTACTACCAAGGATATTGAGAAGGATACCGTGGGGTTTTAGACCGTAAGAGTCCAGCATCACTATTCTGCTTACCCGATAGCAGAAGAGTATTCAATGTAGGAAATCCCCACGAAAAAAGAGGTATTACTAGTTTTATCTACGTTAATAATTCTTAAGAAAGTAATCAATTAAGTTAGACGGTTAATATAATTATTCGTTAATAATAAAATGGTCGTAGGTCTTACATAAAAGAAATTGTTATATGACCATTTTGTGGTGACTGTAATCGCTTCTATTCCATTTGCTTAATCTCTGATGTTATCAGGTCGCTCCATTGTAAATAAGGCTCGCGTGACCAGTAAGACTTCTTACCAGCAAGCACCATCGTACTATTCCGTCGGCTTTAACCGGATTTGTGATTAAGTATGAATTTCGTACGAACTTGTGTTTAACTTTAACAATAGTCACAAAACACGAAACGGTTTATCCATAGCAACCAAGAACTGTTCGGAGACAAACAAATATTTCGCAAACGCTTCGTATTGTGTATTTATGTAATTTTTTTTGTTTCTTATTAATAGAATCTATCCAATTGCCTCATGCATTATTTCACGAAGCTTTCGCGAGAAAATGATTAAGTCAATTTAAGTCGATTCTCCTCTATAGTGGTCAATTGAAGGTTGGCGTATATGGTAAGTTACCTCCAACATTATTACCTATATACTATTGAGATTGTAAAGGGGTACACAAAAACTCTTGGGAACTAAGCCAACCTTACCAGCTCGTAGTGCACCCTACTAATCAACAAACGATACTCAGATTCCAGTGTCGAGGAATTTGGTTCATATCGCTCCTTATCCCTATCCTATCGATGTGGGAATATTTGAGGGAAGCCTATGTCCAGCAGTAGACGTTTATCGCCTGATGATGAATAATGATAATCTTATTAAATTGGGTTGAGCTGTTTCTAAGATACCTAAAACAAACAGACTGATAGAGGAAATATTTAAAAATGTTCATTGAGTATGCATTAAGGCTGAGTGAGCAGGGATGTAAGGGATTCCGCTGAATATCTTATGGAGTCCAAGTTAACTTCACCTGCACGTGATGCACCCTACTAAACAATAGACGAAGCTCTGACCACTCCCCAACCCGTGGTGGGCTAGTACGGTGGGGCTAAGGTCAATTCCCCGTCAATGAGGATTCTTGAAGGAAACCTATGCCTAATAGAGAGCGTTATCCGGCTGATAAGAAGGCGAAGTGAAAGATAATATTTAAATGTAACAAATTGACACTAGATTTTTTTTTTGGATACATTTTGGCCGATCGGTATGAATTTAATCTCTCAAAGTTACAACTTGAGACAGTCCCGATTAAGCTGAGAAAATTGAGGAGACGTTGGCTGAGCCGTCGCGTGAAAGTTTCGACAGCTCCTTTCACGTTTAATGAAGTTACGATCATCTGAAAAATTTTCCTTACCGCCGTATCAGTCAGGGCTTTCCCATCTATTACTTCAACAAATTAATATACGGTTTTATGTCTGGATTTTCTTTACTATCGACAATTTAGTATAAAACGATTACAGTTGAAATTTTTAAAGTATAAAGATAGAAGACATCTCCATGACTCCACTTCTGCACACCACGCACAATCTATCGCCGACAACACCCACGTCACCACACACACTTCAGACACGACCAGCACACCATCGCGTACACGATGTAAACCTCCGATCAGGGGCGATTCTCACCACCCAGAGATTCTGTTACAGGCGAAGGTGGTCGAAGACCGATGCCAAGCCCGTTATCGACCGAGTAGATTCGCCAGAAAGCAATAATCCAGATACAATACAAAAATCCGCCGTCCGATAACTACACTCCATGTACACACGCTCAGGTCACCAGCCCAGTGTCAGATAACCTGTAAGAATCGCTATGGCTTTCAAGTGCTTACATCATCAGAATAAAGAAGAAGAAGAAGATTTGTCTCGTCTTCTCGTGATAAATAATATGTCCTACTACAAAAATACGGTTCAAATGTAATCTAATTCTCATTATCCGAAGTTTTATTAGCTACATCGCCATTCAAATAGGTAAACAGTAATGAAACATTACTGCTTTGCTGCTGAGGTAGTACTAGCATAATTACTCTCACAGACATATATAGACGTACTATAGAGACGATTATATGAGAGTATGTTTTATTATCTTATATAAAAATAATAAGTTTGTATGTGTTTTATAATTATTTTACTGGTTCATAAAATTGTTTATTGCACCTGCTATATCATATAAAGAAATCATATTACATACTCTACCAAGCCGATAGACGTCCACAGCTGGTCATAGGCCTCCCCCACTGATCCCCACATCGATCGGTTCTGTGCCGCCCTAATTCCCCGGCACGAGGGGCCGTCGTTAGTAAGGTCTCAAAAGAGGAAGGGATTGGGCTACTACCCACCACGCTGGCCCAAATTAGTATTAAATACTCAATAACTAGTACTTGGATAAAGATCTTAGAGATTTCTCTCAGTGTCATACATTGTTTCTATTTCAAAAAACATACAAAAGAAACATTATTATCAATGATTTCTAATTTGATTCATTTGTATATTAATACAGGATGTCTGGTGGCAGATTTATGTTTTCAATTTTAAATAAAATATAATATGTTTGACATATAATTTTACTAAAAGTATTAAAAGATAGAGTACAAATGCGGATTTCATTTTTTAAAGATAATGTCATCCAAATGTCTTCCATCCTGTTACACACACACACACTGTTCGAAACGGAGCCTCGTATTCCGTGCCACACGCTGCAGTAAACTTGGTTCAATTGCGCTGATTTCTCGCCGAATATTTTCTTTTAAGTCCACAACAGTTCGCGGATTGTTGGCGTAAACTCTCTCTTTGAGGTAGCCCCACAAAAAAAAATCCATTGGAGTTAGGTCGGGTGACCTCGGTGGCCACGGGATGTCCCCAAAGCGACTAATCAGTTTTTGAGGGAGATTTTCTCGCAACAAATCCATCGAAGCTCTGGCCGTGTGTGCGGTCGCACCTGTACCGCATCCTGTTGAAACCACGTGTGTGATGAGAATGATGAATGAGCTCGCAGGTTCGGCAAAAATAAATTCGAAATCATGAGCCGATAATTCTCACCATTGACATTCGTCGCTTGGCCCCGTGCATTTTCAAAAAAAAATGGTCCGATTATCCCATTCGTGGATAAAGCGCACCAAACAGTTACCCTTGGGCAATGTAATGGTTTTTGGTGCTTCAGTCGAGGATTGCGAGTTCTTAGAGCCCAGTAACGGCAATTTTGTGTGTTGTTCTTGTTTACGTGTCCGTTTAAATGAAAATGAGCCTCGTCGCTCCAAAAAATGGAATTCACAGTGCGAAAACGCAAAGTCATTTTTTTTCAATTCTTGAATTATTTGAATTTTAAAAGGATGAAACTTCATATCTTTTTTCAAAATTTCATGCACAATTGCTCTTGGAAGTCCCAGTGAAGCTGCCCTTTTCCGTATCGAAAGTCGTGCATTTTCACGTAAACTGCGTTCAACCAGTTCAATGTTTTCGGGGGTCTAAGTCCTGGCCGTGGTGTGTTCATAGCCGAAGCAGTTGCGCGGAACCTCTCCACCCACGAACGAATTAAATTCACACTCGGCCCATCGCCTATCCGTCGAATATTGAACAAGTGAACAAAACTGTCGGCTAGCGAGTACGTAAGAATCGTTACTCTTGAAAAATGCTTCAATAGCGAACGCGCGATGCTCACCCGACCACTGCGACATCGTGACTAAGAAATCCGCACGATCGGTGATTCTAATGGCACCACCTTCCCCCCGCACTGTTTATAACTTATTGAGATATTCGTTTTTTTAAAATATAAATCTGCCGCCAGACACCCTTTATGTACTGGACTGTTTGGCTTAAACTTCACGCGTTTAGCTCGCGGATACCGGATCCGCGAGCCCTGAGTCCGATGAAGCCGCTATAGTTGTCAATAAAACTGCGGCGAAAACATCACCATTAAAAAAAAAAAAAAAAAAAAAAAAAAAAAAAAAAAAAAAAAAATTAAACTTCACGCGGTATTAAGTGATGACCAGAATACATCAGCTCTCATATATTGACAACCGGAGCATATCAGTGTCATGGAAGCATTTCCATTAATATAGGAGATATGGTGGTACATAGATTCATTCAAGGTCTTCGAAGCTATGGGTCGTAAACACTCAAAATTCGGTAAAGATATTATGCTATTTAGAGGTCAGCTGATGATGGGTTATACCAAATTCCTTCCTCAAAACAAGATGCGGACGGGCAGCTACTTTACTATATAATAGAAGCTAACCAAGCGGATATAAAGAATCTCCTACACAGTCCGCCTGCGTCTTCACAATTACATCAGGGATCTTCTACCCATACAGTACTAAGTATTTAACTTAGGTATGACTTGAATAACATGTCAACGCTTCATAATACGTTACATGTATGTAAGCTGACAGTTCGCCACAATTGACTCGACACGCTCTGATGTACTGGGCAGGCTTGACACGCTGGTGACCAGCTACCCCTCATTATTTGGTGTAGAACAACACATTTAAATACACACGAGCCACAGACTAACAATCTAGTTCACTTTCTAACAATAGCAAAAAATTAACTTTCTAAACACAAATTATAATATATATGTGTATTAAATCCAAATACAAGTCCAAATAGCTCACCTGCTAGTAGCACGCTGGCCTTATATACATATTTATAATGATTAATATTACTTTATGTATCTTGGTCTTAAGTTCACGTTTAAGTGACGATACTGAATAATGTTCAAATATTTTATAATATTACGCCTTTTTCCCAGTGGGGGTAGGCAGAGGTGAATAAACACCCACTTTTCGCCAGATGTGGTCAGATTAGGTCCCATGTAACAGTGAGCGAGCCTGTTGCCACTTTACTGGGGCCACCACACGCACACAAAGATGATGTCAGTGTGCGGGTTTCCTCGCGATGTTTTCCTTCACCGTTTGTATCTCGCTGTTGTAACTAAAGTTCACAAATGTACATAACTTAAATATTAAAGTCATCGGTACATGCCGAGATTCGAACCCGCGACCTTCGGAATGAAAACCGCAGGCTGTAACCATTAGGCGAACGAGCTGCTTGTTACTATAATGTTCAAACATACCCAGAATACTCCAGCTCTCATTTGTTGATAGAAAATATAACAATAGTACTGGCAGACCTCTGTTGCCGGAGATCATCTATGTTGGTACTTAGATGCCCTCCAGCTGATGCTGGATGCGGTGAACCGCAGTGCCTATTTCTGCCATAACACTAATGTGCAAACGTTACTATATTCCGGTATGATGGGCGCTGTAGCTAGTGTAATTACTGGGGTCACAAGAATCAACATTATATCTCAGACGAGAAGCGTAATATGGAACAGTTGTTATAGGCAGGCGTATCACTTACTGTCAGGTGAACGTCCCGCTCGTCTAGATGATTGATTGGAAATATAGTATAATGGCGGTACAGTTAGGATATGGTGGTGATAACTCCACAGGACGTGGCTCCGGAATCGAATCAAGAACCAATGTGTTACTATTATATCTGTATCTCGAATACTCTGTGTCTTCAAGGATTCTATGTATTCATTGCCACTTACGAATGCGGCAATATGATGATCAATGATTAAGACAGCAATGAATACCTAACAAGCTCTGCCAATGCAGCAGCAGCAATTCAGCAGTTCATGAAAGCGGAACATGATCCAGAACCGGATATCAATTCCAGAGCTTCGCGCAGTATTATAAAGTTCCACTGACTTACAGTACTTTCCGAGTATAACGGGACCTTTTGGCTTTTAGGGCGATAAGGACTCATATCCTTATCGCAACAATGAATTTGTGAAGTATTATTGCAGGATGTTTTTTTTTGTTTTTTTTTTCAAAAAATGACTGGAGAATTGAGATGTTAACCTGATGGTAAATGATGACGTCTGCTTATAACAATGTGGTGCTAGTTAGGATAACATACACAACATACACGCAGCATAACGTGCTCTCGAATGGTGAGATATTATGTCTTGTTACCCCGGTAATTACACCAACTACAGCGCCTTTCGAGTTGTACCACAATAATGTTTCTACACCAATGTTATATCGACCTAGGTGGTATACAGCATTGAGGACTTGCCACCAGTAATCATGAAATTTTTAGATTTACCGTCTTACCGCCTTTGGCTCACCGTCAATAATAAACATTATCCGTAATAATACTAACATATCCGGATTATCAGTGACACTGCCCTGCCCAGGTACGTTTGTATCCGGAACGTCGTAAGTTATGGAGTCAATATTTAAAAAGCCGTTAAGAAAACAATGTGAGGTTATATTTATTTAGTTTTTATGGGGAAAGTTGCCATTTGTTTGAGTCAGATAAATACTTTTTTTGTCCATAAAAATTAAAGGACCATACTTAAAGGTAATGTTTTTAAGTGATTAATTATTATTTTTCGTGACCTCTATATAGTTTTGTATTAATTTCGTTGACCTCGCGGTGCAAAAAGATGCTTGGTTGCGACAGCTTTAAATTGAAAGCTTTGTTGATTTTAATCGCTGATTAATTGTAACACAAAAAAAAATACTAGTATTGAATACTTGATACATATACTATAGTACATAAAAATATATAATACATATACGAAGCAGATGGCGTAATACTTTTTAATAGTTACCTTACTTGTGTCTTGTTTTTTCTTATTTGTCGAAGCAATGAATAAGACGTTCACTTGATGATAAGTGATACGCTTGGACATAACATCATGGCGCTAATTAGAATGATATACACTGCACCACGTCGCGTCTACGGTCTTTGTCAATAGAGTCCTACCACCAATATATCTATATCATTATTTATATTACTATTAGCGTCTTCAAGTAAGACCGTACAAGTCATTTTTATTGAATACATGTGATATTGAGATCAAGTATGAGCTTACAGTTGATCGGAAAGCTCTATGTTGTTACATTCAGAAGTTTTTTGAAGTATGCTTAAAGCGCGTCGACTAAATCAGTGCGTGTGTGAGACATATAGTTTTTCCTTTCATGCGATCTCTATCCTCATTATACACGGGCCGGCGAGCAAAAGTTTTTCCGTGTAAGAAAAACTTATTAAGATTGTGACCGGCGTCCAAATTCGTTACAAGTAGAAGAAATCCGAAGCACCATCTATCTGATCCTGTCTAAAAGAAGAGCGAAAACAAAAGGCAATTTGTATTGCCATTCGTTCAAACGGTTTGATAGAAATCAATTGAGATAATATGGTTTTGTATGGTTTTACTTTTTTTTACAAAAATTGTCTTGGCTTTATATTTTGGAGAGGCCTATGTCTAGTCTACGTTTATCGATTAAGGTTGAAGACGATAACTGAGTGTTCGTTATGGGTGGAGTTACGTCTGGATTTACTCTGGTGAACATGTGGGTAGCCATAAAACAGCCAATCCAACCAAAGTTTACGAGCAGGCATCCACTGTTAGCCACTGATCTATGGACGCAGTTAACTCAATATCAAATTAAACGAAAGAAGGAAGACATTTCAATTATACATTCCAAAGATTTCGATAAATTATACAATTTTTTTTTTCGATATATCATTTAATATTTCTCTTTAATAAAAATAACATAAATTTCACTACATAACAAATATTATAAATAAGATCAAAAAGATTCAGTCATTGTATAGATAAATTAAATTAATGAATCAAATAAACGCCTGCTAATTTATATTAGCAAATACTACTAAACGAAATTTCTTACAAATGAGAAACAACAGGGGCTTTTGGAATAATAATGGAGATTATATTATATTTGAAATTAAAATAAAAAACCAAGGCTCTGTTGTGATCTTCTAATAACACAGTAATATTTCTGAGCTACTGCGTAGATATATATGACAGTAATGAAATTAATAAATCTTATCATTCCTAACAAATAACAATTTCATACAGAAATAAAATCCAAAATTGTATACAATTTCAGCAAATGCTTACCTTACAAAAAACCGTTTATCAACTTAAGATTCTTTTATAGAAATGTACGAAAATTCTTTTCTTTACAAATGGTACAATGAAATGTAAAATTTTACACGAACGAAAATTCTCACGGACCCCAAGTGTAATGGGCGTTTAATTTTATGTCCATTATAATGAAAGGTCAAAGGAATCGCTTTATTTCCTGCTTGTACTTAAAGGAATATTACGACAATGTCATAATTCTTAATAAAAAATATTAAATATATAATTACTTAGACTTCGAAGATATTTTTTTTATTCGACAACGCGAAGTGATGAAGTTAACGCTTATCTGATGTTAAGTGATATGCCGGCGTGATATGTCTGCTGAACGTGACGTTAGTTAGGATGATATACACAGCACCACATTGTGCTGGTCGCCTTGATACATAAGACGGTATATCTCGTCACTGCAGTAATTTCACTAGCTACAACTAGTAGCTACCTTCAAACTGGAACACAACAATGTTTGTATATTACTGTTTGGCGGCAGAAATAGGCGCTGAAGTAGTACTTACTTCGACGGTCTCCAGTAGCAGAAATGTACCACCACCAGATAAAGACCATGAGCACAGCTGATAGCTTAATATAGGTCATGTGTACTGGTATATAATGGAGGATATGAGGCTCAGGTTCAACTGCTTTTGAACTTGAGGTTCTATTGAAGGAAATCATCAAATAATGAAGATCCTTTTGACTCTCTTTTTTAGGGAATAATACTATATAGTACAAAACAGTACGTTTACATGTTAATACATTTACTTAGTAATTTCACCACATTAATGTACATAGGTATACAAAGAAGATCTGTTATCTATATAACATCATAAGTGTTATCTTAATATTTATTTTTATATCATTGTTATCAATGTAAATAAACTTTGATTGTTATGCGAATAACTTTTTTCACTTAAGGAGAATAGTGAACAATTTATTAGGGTATTTGTTAGCTAATAAAAAGTTGAACTTGTTAAGTAATTTAAGAAATCAGACAGACGTAAACTCTGAAGTTTACTATACAGTTTTAGTTTTATAGCTTTTTGTTGTGATTGCTTCTATCAATGATAATGTGGTGATAGTTTGATGTACGAGAAGCCTTCATGTGGTGTTGTTTAGATGTGTAAATAAGTTCCTTCGAGACATGAACTTTTAAGTTACTAAGGTTTACCAACAGGACATGTAAAGGCTGTTGCGTCCTCTCAATATCATGTCTACTGTTTTTTATATAAAAAAATACCTTAGTTATATAATTTCTTATGCTACAACGTTCAAACCAACGTAATATAATGTGTGCACAGTACTACTTAGGAAAGAGGGAAATATTATGAAGTATTTAGATTTTACTTCGGTACTTTACTAGTATTTAAAAATAAATATAAGTAAAACGTAGACTAAAATACATGACCTATAACCAACAGTTACGTAATAAAAACAGATCAGTAGCTCAGGTTATATAAGGGTCTTTAAAGGTTAAACTAAAAAGGATAACCTACAGGACGAGGTTGATAGACAAAATTAATCCTTACATTGGGTGTATAGGCGCAATCTAAACCTTTTTGCGATATAAATATTTTCACACCGTTAACAGGGTAGTTGCCTATTTATATATAAAATTATGAAAGAAATTAAAGCTTATAATAATATGAAAAATCTAGGTTTAATTTAGATCAGTTTAACATTTAGATTTGAAAAAAAAAATTAGGTTTCTTTTGGTGTAAAAAAAAACATCAAATAAATAACACACCGGTACAGTGTATGTCGGGTTCAAATATATGGCAGTGGACATTTTTCACGAAAATCAAACTAAACCTTTGTTTAATATAATAATATATTCAAACCCTCTAAGGTGGGGTAAATGATGAAAACCCCTGGTCCCTTAAGATCACTCCTTATCGAAATTACGAAACAATTTCCACTTGAAAAGCGCCTCGCGGGAGATATTAAACTGATACTTAATACAAAATATTACAAACGCACCACACCACCATATTGGACCTTAAGTATATATTATTAAAGACTACTTTTATAATACTTAATAACCTGATCGGTGTTGCCAGATATCATACGGTTGAGTATAAAATGGTGCGGATACTATGCGAATATACTGTAGGTCTTCTTGCGTCTGAATCTAGATATCTCGATTAGAATGGACTTCAGGAGGATTATTTTCGTAGTTCTGTTTTGTTTGGTGTCTATTTCTTTAGTCGGTGCTTCGCCGAGATGGAAGTTTTTTAAGAAAATTGTGAGTATATTTAACCTTTTTTTTTTTATTTAATATATATACCGTAGTGTGTTCCTTACTAATCTGAAGATTTCCTCTCATAACTCACCACTAACTTGAAACCTTAGCTTAGTTTCTCTGTTGGAACATGTAAGTACTATGACTTTTACCTCAATTTTGGTGAAGATCGTGTCCATATGTCTTCGAGGTATACATTATTATTAATTATATAATATTATCATTATTTATTACATTATCATTATTATTTCCAATAGAATTATATGATTCATAATTAATAATTTAAACTGAGTTTCATTCCACAATGTCTTCGCTAGGTTTTTTGATAGGTTTAAAGGAAAGACTTAACTATCTAACAGTTAAGGTGATTGATATCGTCTTAGTATTATCTGTATTTTCATAAGTAATATATATTTTATATATATTCATAAAGTATGTTGGAATATCTTTTTTTTTTAATCTAATGAAATAAAAAAAAACAATGGTAGTCACCACTGGAGCTACTATTTCTGCCGCCAATCAGTGCAAACATTACGGAGTTCTAGTTTGAAGAGTAACTTGGCTAGTTCTGAGATAACTAGATCTTAACATCTTACTTGTCATGGCGACGAGCACATGTTGCAGTGTATATCATCTTAACCAGCCTAACTTAATTAAGGGCGGGCGTAACACATTCAATTGAACGGCTCGCTAGTCTATTCGCTCGGTCTGACTTCAATGGTATGATGTGATGACCATATTGTTTTCACGTAATTTTTTTTAATTTCAGGAGAGGCTTGGACAGAACATCAGAGATGGCATCATTAAAGCTGGACCAGCTGTTGCTGTTGTGGGGCAGGCGGGCTCCTTAGGTTAATGAGTTACGGTATAATAGCATAATAGTAGCTGCATTGGGAAAATTAATTTACCTGTATTCTGTTAGTATCTGTATTTAATTTTTCTTTGTAATAAATACTTTTTATATATATATACCTATTTATTTATATGGCAAGCTCTTAATGAGTCGTCAATCGTTCAAACGACCGATGATAGTGGCTGCTGCTGCGAGCAGTTAGAGGCATTTGTCTCACCGCCGAGGACGAACGAGAAAGTATAGCTAGAAAGAAGTATAGCTAGAAACTAGCTATGATAGTAATGAGTTTGCAGCTCCGATAGTAAGGTCGATGGACTAAACTCATCTACAAGCTGTATCAAGAAACAGCAGCGCTGAATTTCAGGAAGTGACTAAAAACTTAGTTCATATACCCACAATACTGACATGTATAGCTTGATTCAAGTTAGGTAAGGAAAAGGTGTACCAACTCGCACTTGGCATCTAGCTAGATCTGCGGCAACAGAGGCATACCAGCAGTTTATAACTGTAGGCTACCAAGTTAGATAATTAAGGTTATAAATATCGTGTAAACATCATAACAGATGCAACGTCGTTCATCATCATCATCATCATCATCAGCTGATAGACATCTACTGTTGGCCGTAAACCTCCCTCAAAGATCTTCAAATCGATCGAGCATGCGCTGCCCACATCCAGCGGCATCTTGCGACCTTCCCTAGATCACAGTTAGCATAGCACCCATTTGGAGCCGTCATTTGTAGGGGTTTATTAGGGGGGGATATTGGCCATTACCCACCACGCTAGCCCAATACGGGTTGGTGGGAGCCATAGCTTCATTTTTTGATTAGCAGATTGCACCACGAGCAGCTGAGGTTGGCTTAGGTCCTGTGAGTTATAGCGCGGTTTCCCTTACACCCCTGACGCTATTAGAAATCAATACGTGCTTGTTCGATGCTTAAGCGAAATATTTTGTACAATCTGTGGACTCATTTACTTTAATTAAATATTCATGAACCAAATCCATAATCGATTCCGACAGCCTACCTCTCTCAAAATGGATGGCTTTAATAAAATTTGACACGAATTCTGCTTCAACATCCAGACATCTATCTATATATATACTAGTATAAACTCCGACAGTCAGCAGTATTGACTGCTGTTCTATGTATTATGAATTGTGTTTATGTATATCTGTGCAAAGATGTCTGCTAATTCAAATTGTCATTATTATTATTTGTTGTGGAAATCAGTGAAAATGTACACATGTGAAAATGTTCTAGATTAGCTCATCTCTTCTCTCCGATTACATATTTACTTTTAAAGAGTAAATTAAGAGCTGGTCTCTAGACAGAGTTAATCATTACTTTACTCTTTAATAGATGATAAAATCCATAGTGGAACTAGTCGGAACTCATGCAGACCAGAGGAAAATCCTCGTCATCAGCCTGCCCTGTTATCACTTCATATGGTAGTGGTACAATAAGTCTTCTCTCATAACTTTTTTAATTATTTAAAGCTTCTGTTTTTTTTTAATATAACTATGTGGTAATAAATACACACAGTGGTGGTATGTCTCTGTCGCCGGAGTCGGTCTAGGAAGCTACCACGGCTGTACTGTGTTCCGGTTTGAGAGGAGCTGTAGCCAGTGAAATTATAAGTATACTGTGTTGCAGCCTATCAACCTAACTAGTGTCATATTTTTAGAGGCAGACGTATCACTTACCATCAGGTGAATATACCGTCTCGTCGATTCGTGAAATAAAAAAAATTAATAAAAACTATACTTTAAATTTTTAATACATCTGTTTAAGATCTTCTAACCTGAAGCGCCTGGTATCAAATGAGATCCGACTTTAACGATTCGATTTTTGATGCGTTGGCCGATCTTTTTCTAGAAAAAAAAGATTAATAGTTAACTTTATTAAAAGAAGAGTTAATGTTAGTTTTGTATGTAAACTGTTGTTTTACGGCTCTTCTACTTTTGTTTGAGCTAACTGCTAACGTAGGCCAGTAACAACGGCCATGTAAAGAAAGGTGGCGATTTTCTGATACCTTCAAAGAGGATTCAATTATAAGTTCCCAAGGAGCCCTGGGGAGCAAAATTCCTGGAAAACGTGCACCTGGTATACAGCGGAAGAAATGGCCAACGTAAAGGAGTGGACCGGGTTTAAATACTATCAGTTTAAAAGGAATAGCTGAGTATCGAATTTGTTTTCTCAATCCGATCGCCCAACTTCATCTGGAGGATAGGACCTAATGATGAAATCCTTTTAACCAAAGCTCATAACTAGAGTAAGCTGTCGTCTATACGTACAATCATAACTTTTATTTCAGACTCTAAATATCCGTACTTGCATAAGTTATTACACGTACAGTCCAAATACAATACATAAAAATACTAAGCAGTATTTTTAGGTGTACATCAAATATGTAACCTTTTAAATATTGCTTCACTACTTCAGATAGTATTATTCTAGTTATAGTTGTTTGATTAGTATAACATTAAGTAATAATACTTGGTTACTTACTCTGTAATAGTTAGTATTTAATACTAATAATATATAAAATACTTTTATTAGTATATACGCAATACACGATAGAAAAAATACGGTATTTATTTCTAAACGTATTACAGTCTCATTATGTTCTTATTTACACAGAGTATGTAATTTTTTTTTGCTTTAAGTGTTAAGTATTACATAAAAGTGATCATTATCAAGTAATAATTAACAAGTATTGTGAAATTTGTGACAATCGAGTACAGATTTCCCGTATAGATATTAAAATGTACTGTTACCGTCACTGAGTATTTGTTCTACGATTATCCCTTGCACATACAATTGAAGTTGAATTTAGATTAAAATAAGCAAAAATCCTTATTAATGAAAATAATATAATTAAATAGGATAACGAGAAGCAAGACAAGGGGGAAGGTAAAAGATAAAATAAACTTACAATTCTCTTAACAACCTTTATCCTAGGTTCTGCGACTACCAATTGTACTGATAACAAGCATATCAGAAACAGCAGTAGTAACTTTTTGAAATTCATTATTAGATGTTAAAGTATCAGGTTAGAGATATTTAACTGTAACTAACAGTTGGGTTATACAGAGAAAATAAAAATTCGACAGTTGTTTTATAGTATCTATGTGATAGTAATTAATGGCCTGTCGTTTAGCTCTTAGATAATCTAATTGTAGTCATTAATGTGAATGTGATAAGGGAGAAATTCATTGATAACTTTTTAGGTTAAGGAGATCAACAAAGGCAACGATCTGTTTTATTTCAACATGCTATCATTACTTAGTATGTAAACATTCGGGTTATTACATTTAGTTTAATCAGTCTCTGTAACAGGTTTATTGTGTTACTCTACGTCTCTCAAATTCTCAATGCCTGATGATCCTTTGCCATCTGCATCCATCATTGATCACATTTTCAATAACTTTTGAGATATCATCTCTTTGAAGATCAAGGGAAATATTGATTTCGTTATGATCTTGATGTGGTTAAGTTTTGAAGGAGTGACAGCTGTTAAAATTTTTCATTTACTCTATCACTTCCTCTACGTTTTCTTTATTATCTTTTTAAATAGTTTTTGTATCATCACAATTCTTCCTTGATTCCTCTCCGTACTTACCTCTTCCATGTAGTTAATCTGTGGCCCTAACAATGTTGCTGTGTTCACTTCTTCAACGTGAGATAAATCATCCACAGCCTCATTGTAACTCGGTCAAGTAATTAAGCTAAAATCAAATTAAAAAAAGATATTAAAATAATAAATTTATTTATCTATTTAATCATCACATTTATCATCAGCTGTTGTTGATATTGCATATAATGTTACGATCCGTTTGCTTTAACTGTGGGGTGGGTTTTCAATACTTCGTCATGGATCTTCTTTATAAGTTTCTCCTGGAAATTAAGAATATTGAATACATGTAATCACTTATGTAAGTATAAATGTATACGTATTAACAAATTTATATATAATTTTCTTTGTACTTCTTTGTTTTATACTTTATTTACCTCAACACGCTGCGTTTCTGGTAGACATTATGCAATAATCGTCTCTTATAACCTAACTTTTATAAAGTTAAAGAAGTTTTAGTAAGTTAAAGTTAATTTAATAAATACATCATTGTGTATGTCATTTAAACTTTATGATCTTCATAAAGCAGTAAAAGCGATGAGAAAATATAAGCAAGTAACAAGTTTAATGTTTTAAAAGACATTCCTACTATGTATGTTTTATATAGCACCTCATTGTTAAGTACTCGCATCGCTCCTCAGTAGGTGAACGTCCTACTTGTCTCGACATAACCGTTTTTTGCTTGTTGGAGAATATATTTTAACTATCACCATTATAGATTGGTACATAAAGAAATTATTTTTTATAATAAACCAAGCAACTAAGCATGGGTTGATAGTAAATCGCATTGAGACGTAAGATGTTATCTCGTTAGTTATTCTACTTACATCTTCCTGGAATACAGAATAAGTGAGCACTTAGACGGTTTCTCATTAAAAAGACTTAACATTGGTGAAATTAAAAAAATCGTCTGGTCATTGTCACTATCATTAACTCTGAAGGTTATCTAAAACTCCTAGAGTTATTTCATTTATAAACCATAGACGTTAACTAATGGACATAGGCCTCCACCAAAGATCACCTCATCATGCGCTATCCGCATATAGCTGCTTACCTCGACCTTCACACAGTCAGCATGGCCTACGGCACCGTCGGACACTAGGGTTCATTGTTTGTAGGAGTCCACAAGGATTTGAGACATTTTTCACATTGTTTTTGTTATTATCAGACGGATAACGTACACTGCTGAACAAAGACATCTCTATTGGAGAAGATGATCTTAGCTCTTCGAGCTTCGTTTATTCATTATCAGGTAGCACTACAAACAGGAGAGTTTCCTTTGAGTCCTGTAAGTTGTTATGCTCCCCTTACCTGCTCTTGTGCGTTATCAGAACTTTCCAAGCAAAATCACTTTCGTGTGAGTGTTTTCGTATTCAGCTTAACCTTTTCAAAGATCTCACGGAGGATCTAACCACGATAAATATAATGTTCAAATCTTTTATAATAAATCACACATGAAGGGTTTGTTTCCATTCATTGAATACGGATAAAATAATCACATGTATTAGTTCTTCAGTATACGTCTTAGCTGATTTAGTGTAACGAATAAAATATTTTTTGCTTGTAGTTCCCCAGCTATTAGAGGGTAACATATTACACAAGTAATGGGTAATATATGAAGGTATAAGGGGTTCCGCCCAACATCTTACGGAGCCCAAATCAACTTCACCTGCTCGCGGTGCAGCCTGCTGAATAACAGATGAGGCTTTGACCACCCACCAACCAGCACTGGACAGAATGGTGGGTTACGGCCCAATTATCCTCAATAAACTCCAACTAACGACGTGGAGGTCTTTGGGGGAGACCTATGTACAGCTGTAAGTGTCTGTAGGCTGATGATGATGACTTATGTATTCATATCACTGATAATCTATAACATCGATGAATATTTCATCTACCTAACAAATGTCTACTATTCTCAATATTAAGTAAAACGATCCACTTACGATTTTCTTGAAGAACTTCCATTTCGCTGAAGTGACACCCAAGATCGCTAGCACAACACACAGAAATATCTTTGTAAATTTCATGGTTGTTATTTTTTTTTTTGCAGTAAGAAAACAGGAAACTTACACGCGTAATGTTATATAGCTTAGAAAATTACCCAGAACAGATCTGTAGATAATAGAAACTTAAAAATATTACGGAAAAATACTCAAAGTTAATGCAAACTTGTGCCATTGTATTTAACAGGTACTTTCAAGTATTTTATAATATAAAAAATACTTCATCATCTCACAAGTTAACTGTAAAAACACTTGATAACATGTTCGTGGGGTTACTTAAGCCCTATGTCCAGCAGTGGATTGCTGCGGTCTGATAATGATATCATAGGTTTTATTTTTAGCTACATATCGTATCAGGTAGTCTAAGTATGAAAGTCGTATGGGTAAGATCTAGGAGATCCAGGTAGACTAGTACTGGTAAGAACGGTACTGAAGCTTATTTTAAATGACCGCTACAATATCGTACTATACTCGTTCAACATACTTAACTAATAAAAGGAATATACTAATACACAAATAATATACACTTTTGTACATATATAATAGTTAATTATACTTAATATTTATCTAGTACCAGAAACAAACAGTTGTATTATAAACTGTAATCTAGTTAACTGTGAGTCGGTGGAAGTCGCTGAACTGATTAGAAGTCTCATTAGTAGACAGTAACTTATATGAAGAAGATTAACTGATGTTTAAAACTAAATTGTATGATTAAGGTCAATAATAATTACTCACTATTAATGTTCTTAATGAGTTTATAACGTCTGTAGCTTTAGTATCAGTTTTGTGATTGTTTTTGTAATAAACATAATCAAACTGTTTTTATCCACAGCGAAAGGTATATACTCCTCTGGCGCAGCAACCTAAAGTAAGTCTTGGCCTTCAACGTAAGAGAACACCAGCTTTGTATTTCTCACAGCGAAAGGTAGGGCTCCTTAATCAATTTACAGCGTACTGCAATCATCAGCATCCAATGATTCCCTATAATCTTCACCAGGTAGTCCGTCCACTAGGAATGTCGTCATCCCACGCTTGCCAATACGTAATAGCTAATAAGGTACTTAAAACAATTCCTTTAGTGAATTTATATCAGAAATATCTTTATATAATAACAGTAAAGTAATTGATAGCACAGTTTGAAAATAAACCGGAATTTCATTAATAGAACACGCGTGGGTTCTATCCTAAATGAGTTTGAGCTTCCGGTGAGGGAAAACGTCGAGAGGATATCGACATGTTTCAAAAATAATTACTTTACGTTATATGATATTAAAAGTCGTACTAGACAAGATGAATAACTTTTGAAGCTCTCCTAGTGAATGAAAGCCCGACTCCCAGCAGTGGGAACAATAATAATATTATAGATAATATATATTTCAGATCATGGTCACATCATTATCATCATCAGCCGATAGGCCTTCCCCAAAGAGTTCAGAGTTGCTCGCATCCAGTGGGTTCCCGCAATTCTCATCAGATCGTCGGTCCACCTTGTAGGAAGCCTCCCAACACGTCTGCCGATACGTTGGCGATAATCGAGGATCTTACTGCCCCATCGGCCATCGATCCTTCGAGCAAAGTGCTATGCCCACTGCCACTTAAGTCTAGCAATCTTTTGGTCATTGTCAGTGTCCTTAGTTCTTCTGCGGATCTCCACTTTTGTGATTCGATCGCGCAGAGGAACTCAGAACGTAGCCCTTTCCATAGTCCTTTGGGTGACTTTAAGACTTTTTATAAAGCTGATAGTAAAGTCCACGTCTCGGTTCCGATTGTCAACACTGGCAACAGGCAGGAGTTGAAGACTTTTGTCTTCAGACACTGCATCTTATAATTCTACACACTTGTCATATTAAACTGGATCTAGATCGCTGTGTCATAGTCAGGTTCTTCACCCTAGACGTGTTTGTAACATTAGTCATTACAGAGACAAGGAAAAAATCTAGCACAACGCAAACGGCCACGGCCACTAATATATTTCCTGTTTCTAGTAATGAATGAATAATCGGTAATCTACTACAATTGCGTGCGTAAAGCGGAGTAGGGGATTGACCTGAGTTTGTTTACTTAAGATAAATCTTATAATAGCCTACTATACTTTATCTTTCTCATTGGCGCAGAAAAATACTTCATTCTAATCTTTGGATGCTGGCGACGGTTTACACTGGTAATGAAAGAGATTTGTGTGCAGTGGACTACATCAGACGGAAATGATGATGATGAAGTCGTTGTCGAAGATGATGAAACATTGTTCATAAATACTATTAAAATAGGTATATATGAACACAGCCTTGTAGTCGGGCTAGTAAGAATAGGACTAAGGTAAGCCCTGCCTGTTGTAGAAGGCGACTAAAAATGTCTAGGAGTTGCGCGGATCCTGATCGTAGGGGACTTGTGGGACACCGTGTAGCTCAGCGATGACGCTAGAATGGTTTAGCTATTCCTCAGAGAAGTACAGCATTCTGTAAACGAGCCCATGACCTCTCAGAATGCACAACGGAGAGGGTTTTAGTGAGTAAGAATCTCACATAACCCTGACTTCCCCCAGAAGCATGGTATCTTTCGACGATCTCCCTCGAAACCAAAAAAAAAGTATACATTACCAATGCATAAACGATGTTATGCTTCAATCATTGAACTAATTAAATGTCTGGAGTAAAGATGCTTACCCAGTAATGAGGCAAAGCTATCTCTGATAAAAGGATAGTCTCTTTTATAAGTAATAGCCATAAGTACTTCAGTCTTGACACAAATACCAATCGTGCAAACTGGTTTCGATGCGACTGCATCCGGCCACGTCTAAGTAGAGAGACAACCAATTAACCGCTGAGTATAATGTGTGTTACTCAAATTGGGTAACCAGAACTCGAATCTACGACTTCGACAATGCAATACGTCAAGCTAAGTTAGTGTTATCTTTAAAGTAAAAGAGTACAAAGGTTTAACTTAAATAAAAAAAAACTTATTTACATCAAGCGCGACGAAATGTTAAATCGAGTCGATATCGATTATTGAGCAGTTAATTAATTTTACATTTATCAGTTAATTTTTTAACTGCGAAAATAGTATGTCTTCAGTCCTCCATTAAGAAGACGGAAGACTTAAAAAAATCGCTGGGATTCACTGGATTCAAACAGCCCAAGACCGTGGTTTGTGGAAGACATTACAAGAGATCTAGGTCCAGTGGACGTCCATCTGTTGAAATGATGATGATGATGGAAGCAGTAAAGCATAGTGATTAGATAAAGGATGTCTGGCGGCAGATTTATATTTTAAAAAACGAATATCTCAATAAGTTATAAACAGTGCGGGGAGAAGGTGGTGTCATTAGAATCACCGATCGTGCGGATTTCTTAGTCACGATGTCGCAGTGGTCGGGTGAGCATCGCGCGTTCGCTATTGAAGCATTTTTCAAGAGTAACGATTCTTACGTACTCGCTCGCCGACAGTTTTGTTCACATTTCAATATTCGACGGATAGGCGATGGGCCGAGTGTGAATTTAATTCGTTCGTGGGTGGAGAGGTTCCGCGCAACTGCTTCGGCTATGAACACACCACGGCCAGGACCTAGTCGATCGTCAAGGACCCCCGAAAACATTGAACTGGTTGAACGCAGTTTACGTGAAAATGCACGACTTTCGATACGGAAAAGGGCAGCTTCACTGGGACTTCCAAGAGCATGCGTGCATGAAATTTTGAAAAAAGATATGAAGTTTCATCCTTTTAAAATTCAAATAATTCAAGAATTGAAAAAAAATGACTTTGCGTCACGCAAATTTTTTTGTGAAACCATGTTGGAGCGTTTTCGCACTGTGAATTCCATTTTTTGGAGCGACGAGGCTCATTTTCATTTAAACGGACACGTAAACAAGCAAAATTGCCGTTACTGGGCTCTAAGAACTCGCAATCCTCGACTGAAGCACCAAAAACCATTACATTGCCCAAGGGTAACTGTTTGGTGCGCTTTATCCACGAATGGGATAATCGGACCATTTTTTTTTGAAAATGCACGGGGCCAAGCGACGAATGTCAATGGTGAGAATTATCGGCTCATGATTTCGAATTTCTTTTTGCCGAACCTGCGAGCTCATTCCTCATTCTCATCACACACGTGGTTTCAACAGGATGCGGTACAGGTGCGACCGCACACACGGCCAGAGCTTCAATGGATTTGTTGCGAGAAAATCTTCCTCAAAAACTGATTAGTCGCTTTGGGGACATCCCGTGGCCACCGAGGTCACCCGACCTAACTCCAATGGATTTTTTTTTGTGGGGCTATCTCAAAGAGAGAGTTTACGCCAACAATCCGCGAACTGTTGTGCACTTAAAAGAAAATATTCGGCGAGAAATCAGTCAATTGAACCAAGTTTACTGCAGCATGTGGCACGGAATACGAGGCTCCGTTTCGAACAGTGTGTGTGTGTGTGCAACAGGATGGAAGACATTTGGATGACATTATCTTTAAAAAATGAAATCCGCATTTGTACTTTATCTTTTAATACTTTTAGTAAAATTATATGTCAAACATATTATTTTTTATTTAAATTCGAAAACATAAATCTGCCACCAGACACCTTGTATTATATTACAATGAGATATGTTTGATTCTGTCGGAAATATTCTTTTTTTATTCTACTAAGCGACGAGATGAGCGAGATATTCACTTGATGGTAGGTAATACGCCTGCCCATAACAACGTGGAGCTAAATAAGATACATAAGAGACAAGATGTTGAGCCGCGTCACCTTTGTAATTTCACTAGCTAGCTAGCAGCACCCATCAAACAGGAACACAGCAATGTTTCATCATCATCATCAGCCAATAGGTATCCACTGCTGGACCTAGGCCTCCTCCAAAGATCCCTACATCGATCGGTCCTGTGCTGCCCACATCGTCGGGCACCAGAGGCCGTTTTTTTTAGGGATTCATATGAGAGTCTTTGGGCTATTTCCCACCACACTGGCCCAATGCGGGTTGGTGGGAGTCAGGGCCTCGTTTGCTGAAAGCAGGTTGCACCACAAGGTGAGGTTGAAATAGATCCTCCGGTGGCAATCAAACGGTCTCTACCAACAGAGATCTACCAGTAATATGGTATAGGTAAGGTTTATTGGTAATGACCTAAACAGCCCTAAGGAAAAGTTAATGTAAATAAACAATATGGCCGTTCGCTTTAATGTATTCATTATCCTAACAAAGTATATACAACAACAATTCGTTTCGCAGACGATTTGGGCGAGTGTTAATTATCATAGTGCCTTTTCCGGCAGTGTAAACATTGCCTAAAGTGATGATCACGACCACTCAGTCTAGAGTGATAACGACGAAAAAAAAGAAACATAACCGGACTTAAATTTTAAAGGCTTTGTAGTTAAATATAGTATATATACACGACATTAGTAAATAAGTAAATGTTTTATTTGCTACATCCCCAACAAACCGATGAAATGATATCTGTTACATATAATAAAATAACATACAAAGATATCGTTTAATATAACATATCTAAATATAAAATATATGTGTATAGACATAAAACCTTCATTGTATCAGACATATATCAAATACTTAGTACTGAACTGTAATTCACTGATTAAATTATAGAAGGTAGATACTAGGTAGTACGATACGAGGTAATACAGTAATATATAATATTATTTAATTTGTTGGAAACAATGCATATGAAAACAAATATATATGTATGAACTAAAATAAAAATATTTCTATACTTTTGTTTACTAATTACGCCGTCATTCAAACCGGAGATTATAATTATTTATATCTGAAAGACGATACAAAATACGCTGCTGTAATACCTAGTATTATTCAATATCAAATTATTTGAGTAGTACTCTTTTTAATATATTTACTGTTTAAGTTTGATGTTACTACAGCCCGAAGTAATCAAAAGTTTTATTCTTAATCATACTTAGATGATTAAAAAAAACAGATATGTAGCGATATTATCCAATGTATGGTGATAAATTGATAAAACAGATATTTATACTAATACCTAAATAACGGTAACAGTAATAATGAAAGAAATGGTAAGGTTAGAAATAATTTATTGGCAGTATTTACATTGGAGGCTTAACGTAGACTTAAATGAGATTGATATCTATAGTATTTGGACTGTACTCTTCTTAAATACTAGGCATTAAATACTATATTCTTCTATCCTTTGATTACTGAGGTAGCTTGTCCGACAACAGCCACAGCTGGTCCGGCTTTGATGATTCCATCTCGAATATTTCTGCCAACTTTCTCCTAAAAAAAAGCACATTTTGAGCGTTTAGAATGATCCAAGCTATCAATGACACAAGAAATATATATATTGGTCCCTTTACAATTATACTTTGTATTCATTGTACTTTACTTTTTGCTATGATTCTTCTCTTTAGAGAGAAGGTTCCAGGTCCCAGCAGTGGGAACTTGAAGGAGGCGGTTCATGTAAATAAATGATTGAATACATATGTTCAAATTCTTTCACTGAACTTATTTCGCATTGGGAATCGATTAGGATCTATCAGCGATGGGCAATAAATGGAAGAAAGGAAGATGATGTTGATGATGATGGACATATATCATCGGTGAATGGCTGAATCAGTAAGTGATGTAAAATAAAATGATTCTTACAATTTTCTTAAAAATCTTCCAACGCGGACTCGCCGTCGTGACGCTGAGGGCTGCCAAGCACGCCATCACGAAAAATAAGATCTTCACGAAGTTCATTTTTTTTATTATTGTATTCTCTATGGGAAGCCTGTTGTAGTATGATACATGCAAGAGCACGCGTCTCGTTTTATACAAGAGAATTCACCAAGTTATTATTGCTGGAATTAAACTGTTTGTTGCGCCGATATGAACTTTACGCCGTTGCAATAAGGTGTACAGTTACCGTTACTGTTGATCAGCGGTTCGTGTTCAGTGATAACGGATACTGTAAACATGGCCAGGGGAACATCCGAACTGCGGAGTTTAAAGTGAATCCCCTTTTTTCGATACAGTATTAATTCGTTTCGGCACCGAAAAGTTATTCATCGTCACCGCTTTTAAAATTCGCTAATCACTTACATTTTTCTAACTAAACAACTTTGAATGTTTATTTATTCTTTTGTATAACGTCTAAGAGGAAAACGATTTTTTTTTTACCTTGAATAACGTAATTAAAAATTTGACGGTAAGTTATACACTTTTTATAAACAAAGTAAAACGTGGAAGCGTTTCACACGATGATGTACAATCAACGTTGTCTGGAAGCTGTTCATAATGTGGGGATACTTACAATCCCAATTTTCAGCACTGTTACGCTCGTTACTTTATCAGCTACAGAATCCATCAATTGAAATACTTCTAGAAGATGTAACACCTCTGCTGTTTAATACAGCTTAGAGATACCTCATCAGAATACTTCGTTCGTTCTTGAGAGAGTAAATTTCATATCTTCGCGGTTAAGAGCTAGCTTTGTATCAATGACGTCTCCGACTCAATACTAAGGCTACAAAAGTATTAAAATTTAAAGAATGGCAGAGTTTTCTAAATCTGCTTAGCTACCACAGTTTCATAGTTCACCATGGAAGCTGACGGCATCATTGTTATCAGCCGATAGACGTCCACTGTTGGACGTAAGCCTCCCCCAAAGATCTCCAAATCGATCGATCCTGACGGACATTGAGCTGACGGCATACAATCCTTACTTAAATTACCCAACTTGTATGACGTTTGTATCAAAAACATATCATAAAATTTAAGATGTATATATAGATCTTTAAAAAAACAAGACTAAAAAGAAAACTCTATAACTAAATAATTATTTGGGTTATCTTCCAAGAATCTGACTGAAGTATCCTCTTCTCTAATCGTAGAGATTAGACCAAAATAAAGCCAGGCGTTCTCTTTGTCTGTTTTAGCAAATTCCGACTTAATTCGTACGTATCTTTAATTATTTGCTTATTTTATATCTTATCTTATTCTCGGTTAAAAATATTTGTATAAAAGATTTATCCTAATATAGTCTATGTACTTAGGTCCATTTCCTGTTTGTCTATGTTTACAAACGTCTCGATCTCTTGATAAATATATTCTTTCTGTATTCATATTAAATGCTTTATTTATAAGCAAATATGAATTAACATAGACAGTTAAATTAAATTATAAGTATGTAAATATTAAAGTAGTTTCTTTAAACAGATTTCTAAATCTCTCAAGACTTCATTAATATAATTTATAAGTGAAACAGCAATGGGATTGTTGTTGTCTGCCAAAGCTTGTTACTTTTGTATGTCAGTGGGGTAATGAAGTAAACAACTTATTTATTTATAGAAATCATTAGTATAAAATAACATGAAATTTACGTTATGTTTAAACAATAAATTAGTAAGAATTTGCATACTAATGCCGGTTATTTTATTGTTCAATTCGATGACAGACCTTCTACAAGGGCGATTTTACAAGTTCAAGCAGATTATTTACTATTATAAATTAATAGAGTATAGAACTTTTAATTACACTATAATCATTATACTTTTAATGTATAAATAAAAAATTATTCTCGATTTACAAAACAAGAATATTATTATATTATAACTGTTTCCTGCTCACTGTGCTGGCCATAATATAGAATTGAATCTAGAATTTAGACTTGTCGGAAATATTCCTGCCCGACTGCTGTTACCTAGGCCTCTTTCCGTTATTAATACCCTCGCAACTTCCTTTGGTGATGGAATTCTGTAAAATTCGTTCTTAACTGACCTCTAAATAGCAGAAGCAATATCTCTACCAAATTTCGAGTGTTTACGTCTAATAGTTTCGGATATCTCGTGACGAGTCAATGAGCATCTGGATATCTGTTACCTCATATGTATATGTATCGGGACAGATCGATGTGGAGATCTTTAGAGTTTGCCTATGTCCAGCGGTGAACATATACATATGTAGATTATTCTCAACAAGCAAATCTGTTATAAAGTACAAGCTTATTTAAATGACGAAGCAATGAGATACGACATGAATTTGGTAGGTAGGAAGTTACACTTCCTGTGTTGTGTATGAGGTAGTTGAGATACATACACAGCACTAAATTGCTGCATCGACTGGATACTGTGATGATGTGTTCTACTGACTTTATAAGGGTATGTGTTCTGATGATCTGTTTGACATGATGCCGTCGGCCACATTTCATCATCGCACCGCTCGCCATCGGCAGGGAATTCATCATCATACCCTTTAACAGCAGTGGTCACGTACGGTCCAGTTCCAGAGATGTTTTCTCCCGAGAACACTCAAATTGTGGAACGAGTTACCTGTCGAGGTTTCCCTAGAGGCTACAATATGTAGTTCTTCAAAAATGGCGTGAAAAGGACCCTGCGGAGTCGGCAACACGCCCAGTGATATTTCTTGTGGTTCTGGCGGTTATAGGCTGGGGTTGCCCATCAACATCAGGTGGGCCGCATGTCTGTTTGCCACCTAAGTGGTATAAAAAAAGTACTTAAGATGACATCTAATTATAGACAGTAAAGTCTGTTCTCAATACCCAACTGATTTAGAGCACAAATGGCGCAGCGATGGTGCCTCAAAATTTTAATTATCATTTTCCTGTCCTTGTGTACCAGCTGTATACACATGAACCTATACGATATTAGTGTCAACACTTTACTATGTGCCTTTAACACTTAATACCATGTGAAATTAATAATTCAAATTATCGTACTGGTGGTTGTCTGCAAAAGACCACTAGACATCTAGCTAGGCAGAACAGTAGCATGCAAATATTCCTGTTTCTGATTAGAAGGTGTAGTAACTAGTGAAATTACTAGGGCAACGTTGTTATAGGTAGGACTACCAACAGGGGAATGTCCCATTCGTCTCGTCGCTTTGTTGAATAAAAAAAATTGTAGTGAATAGTTAATCTATTTTAGACAAAAAAGCAAGTATCATCATCAGATACTACCCTCAGTTCGCCTTGCTTTTATACAAACATTGGGGAGAAATTGTAGTTTAAGATTTTACATGGTAATCCGGTAGTTAAATTATTGTCTAGCTGTGGACGTCTATCGGCTGGTGATGATGAACAAGCATTTTAAAAAAAATGAACATATCTCAAATTATGTGACCTGAGCAATCACGGGTCATTACAGATCTGAATAATAGGGGATTCACTTCGTCAGACATTTGCGGTACACAGTATCGGTTCGGGATGTTTTGACCCGTTATCACTAAACTTGTTCCAATTAAACATTAAAATATCAACCTTACACTAATACAAATAAACTTGACATTCCCTTAACAATCATGCGACATCTGCAAAAACAACTTTGTACTAAATTTGAATATATAATGAACTGAATATTGTTGTATAAATCATTCCAATTCAAAGCTTCGGCAAAGTAAAGCTTCCGTAAAGATCTATTTCTAATTTAATTTCCATAATGAATTTCGTAAAGATCCTCTTCTTCGTTATGGCTTGCTTCGCAGCCCTCAGCGTGACTTCGGCGAGTCCGAGGTGGAAGCTATTCAAGAAAATTGTAAGTATTTTAAGCTTTACAGATTTTTTCCTAAACTGCTTTGAGTACAATCAAATTCATAAATTTTGCTCTTCTTATTCTATTCCTTTAAAAAGCTTCCAGTACTTTTTTGTGTTGAGAGTATTCTTCTAAAGATACCGTATGCTTCTTCAAAGAGATCAGAGTAATGTAGGACGCCCACTAACTACAATACAGGTCTTCTCCAATGCTTTAAGGAGGAAGGGAAAGGTACCAGGAACACATTGATACCCCTCATCACTTTTGCTAAGCATATCCCAAAGAACGGCAACATCGTCCTCAGTATCTACTTCGTATTTCCTATCAGCGTCATGAGCTTTCTTCTTGAACACAATTAGTCAAATCTAAAGTACTCCGGCAGCGATTATTTTCTTCCTTGTTTTATACATGTTTGTAATATTTGTCTTTTTTCAGGAGAAAGTTGGCCGCAACATTCGGAATGGAATAATCAAAGCCGGGCCGGCGGTACAAGTGCTCGGGCAGGCATCACAGATTTACAAACAGGGTTGAACTAATGTAGAACTTATCGCCATAGCAATAGTGATTATAATAGGACGTAATATACCAATGCCAAAATGTATTTATTAATAGCTTAAGGAATTCACAATAAACTTTTATATACATATGTACGGAATTTCATTTTATAATCATTCAACTTCTGGTATGTCTAAAGCGAACGGATTTTCATTTAGCTTCTGCTAGATCTTGATTTAAGTTTTCAACATTAAATTCTTCTATTACTATATTAAGCATTTAAATATTCTCTTCTTTAGTTTCTCATCTAAAACTTCTTATGTTGTTTTAATCAAAAAAGTTATTAACATTGTATTGATCAAGTGCAATATTTCCAAGATCTAGATCTTTCTGGCGTGAGAAAACTATTTTTGGGATGCAATGAATCAATACTGTGATCCAGGCAAATGATCGATATACCTAGTATAAGGAGGAACAGTTTACCATTGTTATAAGCAAGCTACGGAACCCTAAGCATCGCATGACGGATACCTGCAAAAACAAAAACACTTTGAATAACAACAGTAAATAAGATGTATACTTTAAAATTCTTGTTAGTCTTTTTTAATTACGGACAATCCAAGTTCATACCTAACATAAAGGAAAAAATATAATCATTTCGATATAAAAAAAAAAAAATATATGAGTCATTGATCATACCGATCGACCATACTCATGAATAAGTCATAGAAAAATTATTGGTATATTATGCTAAGTTATACTTGTAAGGGACTTCCCTTGAAATTAAATTATACTTAGGATATGTGAAATTGTTAAGTTTTTTGTCATTAAAACATTGTCTCAGCAAAACCTTGAAAACCTTTAACACCCTTAAAAAGTACTATTAATTGAAATAACTAAGCACCTGTTAAATGTAACTCGATATATTGAAGCACTTTGTTTAGGAATCTATGCTAAGAATACTTTTAGGTTAGGTTCAAACTAGGATTAATTTGGGAATCTGGACCATTTGCCAACGTGATGGTTCGATTCTGGATCTGGCAGCCAAAGCTTCGTTTGTTGAATATCATGGTGCACCATGAGAAGGTGAGATTGGATTGGGTCCCCTTTCACCATATGAAGCTCTACAAACGACTGCGCGTGGGACTGACCAGTGTGGAGATCTTTGGGGGAGACCTATATCCAACAGTAGACGTCGGTCGGTTGATGATGAATGTATGATGATGATAATAACTAAAGAAAAATTAAAACGGTTCTGACTTATTATACATTATTCTGACACTAATAGTTATAATCACAATATAAATGAACATAGACATTTAAATAAAAACTAAGCAGATTCAGTAAGTTGCAAAGAAAGACAATGATGCAAAGGAAACAATTGATCAAATAATCAAGATAACTTAATAATGACCTAACACATAAATCGCAAACTCATTAGTAATAATTCTATTAAACTTAGCTAATGAATAAGTTAATGTTATTGTTATAAATGATGTACGGGAAAGAACTATGGATTGTATATTTTTTCTGTCAAAATATATATTTATATTACAAATTAGAAAGATTCCCTCCAACACATGTTAAAGGGTCCATTCTTAAAAATCTATGGCCGTGTATATACGTCGCTTAAGGTCCAATTTCATAACGTAAATAGATTCCATCGTAATTTAACGGGACCTTCGGACGCGATTGATAGTTAGCGTTATAATGATGAGGTTATATCCCGTGGCGTAGACTGTAATAGGCGATAAGTAAGACGCTCAGTTTAACCATTTATTTTTCACCATCATCATCATCATCAGCAACCGATAGACGTGGTGCTGGATATATACCTCAACCAAAGTGTACATCCATCGGTCCCACGTTTCTCGCATCCAGTGGGTTAATTTCCCACCTTACCCTGTCTAAAATCTATTGAAATTATTATGATAGTCTAGGTATTGTAAATAAGCGAAATAGTATTATTATTACTAAGTTCAAAAATTGTTATGATTCGAAGATGCACAGATCTAAAACATAGTGGAAAAATGGAAAGCCTAACGATGGTGATGACAGAGGTGAATGGAGGAGAAAAATAAAGAAAGCTGACTCTGCTGTCATAGACGACATCTAAGAAGGAAAAGAGATCTCGACGATAGGAAGTAATACTCTTCATTTAGAGATATGATAATGACTGACATTGGAGAAAGAAAAAAGAGAGTTGTTGAAGCTCTTAATTCGTGTGGAATTGATCTGGTCACACCAGTCGACTCAATAATGGCAGAAGGAGGAAAGCAGTCTTCAGATGAAGCGACTATATAGTTAGAGTATCCGGAAGCGACTGTATAGTACAGTAGTCACATAGTTGAAGGCAGAGTCTAGCACTAGATTACAACAGACTGGTAATGTTGAAGATGATGACGAAAATATTTCTTTTTTTTAATCATAGCACGGAAATGCTTCCAGAAATTTCGATATATCTTTTTCGTTACTAAGATCAATGATTATGTAGTCTTAGTTATAACAAATATTTTCTGCTACAACCTTTTGTAGTTTTTGGTTTTACTTTTTCAATAATCTTATTTTACTCATATTAAAGGTAGTAGTAACAAAGCAAGTAGTACATATAAGTTGTCAAATATCTCCTTTCCGCTTTTTTGCTCTTTATTCAATGCTTTATAAAAAGTGTTACAGTGATCGGATTTAGTTCAAATATGCGCCGTTTTGTTCGATAATCTGTATCCATCTAGACGGCAACTTCATAATACCTCCCTCGTAGAAGCCCTCCTCCTTATTTGCGAAGAACTCGGACAGCCACTTTTCACAAGCCTCTTTTGAGTTCAACTTTACACCACCAAGGGCGTTCACCATGGACAGGAACAGGTGGTAATCACTTGGCGCTATGTCCGGGCTATATGGTGGATGCAATAAAACCTCCCATCCGAGCTCCCGTAGCTTCTGACGAGTCATCAACGAAGTGTGTGGTCTGGCGTTGTCCTGGTGGAACACTACACCCTTCCTGTTGGCCAATTCTGGACGCTTCTAGTCGATCGCCTGTTTCAAGCGGTCCAGTTGTTCGCAGTAGATGGTAGAATTAAGCGTCTGGCCATATGGGAGCAGCTCATAGTGGATGATTCCCTTCCAATCCCACCAAACACACAGCAAAACCTTCCTGGCTGTCAATCCCGGCTTGGCCACTGTTTGGGACGATTCACCGGCCTTCGACCACGATCGTTTTCGCTTGATATTGTCGTATGTGATCCATTTTTCGTCGCCAGTCACCATCCGCTTCAAGAATGGGTCGAGTTCGTTCCGTTTCAGCAGCATATCGCAGGCGTTGATTCGGTCCAGAAGGTTTTTTGGCGTCAAATCATGCGGCACCCAAACATCAAGCTTTTTTTTGTATCCAGCCTTCTGCAAATGGTTTAAAATGGTTTGGTGACTAACTCCCATCTCCTGGGCGATGTCACGAGATGCCACATGCCGGTCTAACTCGATGTAGTCCATGATTTGATCGGTATTTGTCGTCACAGGTCTTCCGCCGGCTGGCTTATCCATGGTGTCGTTTTCACCGGCTCTGAATCGTCGAAACCATTCCTCCGCGGTTGAAGTGATAGAGTACCATCCCCCAAAACACCATTAATCTCACGGAACGTTTCTCTAGCGGATTTGCCTTTAACGAAGGAAAACTTTAAAATAGCGCAAATTTCGGCGTTAGTGAACTCCATGTTCACACGTCTATAACTGTTGAACGCAATATCCAAACTAATTATGCATAGCGTCGTTTTGTAGGTTATGTCAAGACCTTTCAAATTATGTATAGTATTGCCAGATACGAGCTCTGTAGCGCTTTGTACATAGCCGCGAAATTCAAAAGACAAAAAGGCGGAAGGGAGATATTTGACAACCTATTATAAAGAAGTAATTTTTGTAATATTTTTTTTATAGCAGAGACCAGTGTTAGGACTACGATTGCAACTGATATTGAGGATCTGAAATCTTGAACTCTTCCCTTGAAAATACTCAAGCAGTTTTTTTAATAGTAATAGGTTGGGGAAAAAGAAATCCATTATTTTTAAATGAACTTCAGGACTTTATTTAACATGCTTCGGATTGTCCGATTTGGGTCAAATATGCACCGTTTTGTTCTATGATTTGTTGCCATTTTAAAGGTAACTTCATAATGCCTCTCTCGTAGAAGTCCTGGTCTCTATTTGCAAAAAACTCTAGTAGCCGATTTTCACAATCTTCCCTAGATACCAATTTTTTATCACTAAAGAAATTTTGTAATGCAAGAAAAAGATGGTAATCGCTTGGTGCCAAGTCCGGACTGTATGGCGGATGCATTAAAACTTCCCAACCAAGCTCCCGAAGTTTCTGGCGAGTCACTGTAGACGTGTGTGGCCTAGCGTTGTCCTGGTGGAACACGACACCTCTCCTGTTGGCCAATTCTGGCCGTTTCTGGTCAATTGCTATGTTCAAACGGTCCAGTTGTTGACAGTAGAGATCAGAATTTAGTGCTTGGCCACATGGAAACAACTCATAATAAATTTTTTTTCTGTTAATTGGTGTGGCACCCAAACATCGAGCTTCTTTTTGAATCCAGCTTTGTGTAAATGCTTTAAAACTGTTTTGTGGTCCATTTTTAGCTCCTGGGCGATGTTACGACTGCTAACATGCCGGTCAACTTCGATCATTTCTCCGATTTTATCGACATTTTCGGCGACCGGCCTACCTGTGCGAGGTGCATCTTTAACATCAAAAATTCCTGAACGGAATCTACGAAACCAAAATTGCACATAATTGGCTGTTACAGTATCGGGTCCATAAACACCATTCACAATTTTAGCCGCCTGGCTTGCATTTTCGCCTTTGTCAAAGAAAAACTGTAAAATGTACCGAATTTTCTCTTTGTTCACTTCCATTTTTAACACCCTGTAACTCACAATTGAATGCACCAAACAAAAAACAGCAAAAGAATTTTTTTACTGCGAAATGTCACCTTTCCAACGAGCATAAATCTGAAACTGTTTGATCGATACTTTACGAGAAATTTATCACTACAGCCATCTACCGAAAAAATAATGGATTTCTTTTTCCCCAACCTAATATTTCATTCTGATTTAAGATTTTACAGTTTTATGTAATAAATAAATACTTATATAGACTTAAGGAGATAATCTATTTACCCTCTACGTAAATGTTTAAAGTATATTTATTCATGTTTATGTACTTACATAATCTATAATACTTTGTACAACCGACTGCTTTCTTCTCTAAGTCCATATTTCTAACTGTTTGTCTGTCTGATGATATAAATATATCAATTAGCGAAGAGAATTATGGTAAATTACCTCACGATACTTATATGCGATAAGTTATAATTGTTTATATGAAATAATCAGTTTTATTGCAGTTTTAATTAATCACTTCGGGGAATATTAAATACTGATGTGTGGAGGTACGGAGTTAGGGTTTAAATAAAACCAAGGATTTAGTTAATATTTAAAAGAATCGTCTTCAATTAAAGTTGAGGTTATGTCTTTAGTGCTGGAGGCATCCACAGACTATACTAATTCTAGGTGCTGCTTACCATCAAGCAGACTGTATGCCATCATAGTATAGTATGTTTATTTACATACAGGAAATTTTACAGGTTATGTATAAATACACTTAATCAGGTAAAGTAATTTTAGGAGGCAAACATTCAAAACAAGTTTTCAGACTTAAACGGATATTAGTTACAGTTAAGAATAATATAAATGAAATGACCCAGGTCATCCGATGAACGTTAGGTTTGTATTTCATATGATGGTCATGTTAGAAGGTTTATATATAAATAGGAAGTGTATAAAAACTATTTCCGTTCATTATTTATCCTATGGCTACTCGCACCGTTAACCTTTTATCGAGTTATTCGTAGAACAAAGGCCGTTCGCACTCGTTCCCAATTTACTGGACGTGCCGAGTCCGTCGCTGCTGTGCAGTGACGTGGTCTCCTGATAACGGGTCACATCAGGTCAACACTCAAACTGATATCCGAGAGTGAATCCCCTTGGAGATTCGCTTGCGGTAATAAACCCAAGTTCCTCCCATGATTCAATTTTTATATCTATTAGTTTCGAGAATTAAAAATTATTAGAACTTGCAATCGTGTTATCTTCGTTCTTGTGATATCTCTCAAATGATTACTAATTAAGAAACAAATATACTTTTACTATCTATTGCATACGTATGAAGAAGCTTATAAAATAAGGATTTCATACATATACATCAATATATATAAAAAAAACTAAATATTAACTTAATTGATTGCCATAATCAAGTATGCTGTAAACCACTAGAAATATCGGCTAATGAATAGTTAAGTAATCGCTACTATATCTAATAGTTTTATTAAACTCGTAACATTGCCATAACATATCCCTATATCATGTATAAATATATAATCTATATAAATAAATATAAATATAGTACCGGTTTGTAAAACGATAATATCTATTTAACTAAGTTGTAGGTTCACAGGAAACTCATAGGAAAAAGTCTATTTAACAATCTTGGTTCGTTTCTTTTGTCCATTTATTAAAACGGCTGAACCGATTATGACGAGACTTTTACGGACAGATAGCTAAAGATATATAGCATAATATAGGATTACATGAAAATTAGGGTTCCGTGTTAAAATATTATAATTCCTAAGGTTATAAATGTTTGAACTTCGATGACTACTAATTTTAATAATATAAAACTATTAGAAAGCTTTGACTTTGTTTAACAGGATATTTGTATTGGAAATACTTAAATTTTCTATTGGCTCGTAAACATATAGTCTATATATATTCTTACATATTTTATTGAATCTAGATATCTATTGACTTGTCAAGAGATCACCGTAACTATTAGACGTAAACATTTAAAATTTGGTTAAGATATTGCTTCTACAATTTAGAGGTCAGCTAAGCATGGACTTTACAAAATTACTTCCCTGAAGGAGTTGGGGGGTATTAATAATTGGTAAGGGCCCGGGTGTCCGTGGGTTACTATCTAGCGGGAATATTTCTCACGAATTTCTAAATTTCCAACCTATAATATTTCTATATTAGGGCCAGCAAAGCAAGCGGAGAACTAGTACATATTAAATGTGTATATTATTAGTATAATAAATAACATATATATAATATATTATTAGTAGAGATATATGAAAAAATATTACTAATATAAATAAGATGTTATAAGCTTTTTAATACGAGCTTAAGAATCAAGTTTTGGACTATTTGTTATGGAAACAAAAAGCTCTTTACAAAGAGAAGAGATAACATTTTTTACAATTGTTATGGACTTGCTGTACATAATACTAAATAAATCCTAAATATTTTAACTCGTGCCTGCTCATTGTACACCCTGGTAATCACTAAACGAGACTATGGTCCCCACCAACCAGCATTGGTGAGAAATGGTCCAAATCCCTCCACATGAACCCCCACAAACGACAGCCCCTAGTGCCTCGCGGTACCGGAGGGCATACTGGCTTTCACAGGACTGATCGATGTGGAGATCTTTCGAGGAAGCCTATGTCCAGCTGTGGACATCCATGGGCTGATGGTGATGATGAAATATTTTAAGTGCTTATCGATATAAAAATTAGATAACGCTGTTTAATTTTTTTTATGAAATTATTATTTCAATAGTTCTTATATTCTACTGTCGTTTTCTACACAGCGAGAGAAAGGGACTATATAGAAATATTATACATAAACTTTACTGATAAAGCATTTGATAATTAAATCATAATTATTATCTCTTTGTATATTATAACGAGGAAGTATAACATCTCGCGGACAGGGGGCTTCCCTCTTTGTGCCGTAAGTTTATTTATGTTCATGCGGCTCGCGATGATAGCGTTACTTACACGCGTGCCCTTAACACAAACAACATACGGTTCAACTGAGTCGATCTCGTTAGTTTCCCGCTGCGAGTGAACTTTTGCGGTGTCGGCTGATATAAATACATCAGCTCGCTGCATCAGGACGTATTGCTTGCAGCTAGCTTTCAAGTGTGAACCAGTGCCGTACTCAATAAACCTTTAAGATGAAATACTCAACGATGTTGCTGTTCGTCATCGTCGCCATTGTCGCGATAAGCTACGTCTCAGCGGCGCCGAGTCCATGGAATCCATTTAAAGAATTGGTAAGTTATTTATCATCATCATCATTCAATTTCCTTCGAAACCTTACAAACGACGACCCTTGGCGCCGGCCGATGCGAGCAGCGCCAGATCAATCGATGTTCTTCTCTGTTGAGGTCTTCTGGAGGATACCTATGCCCAGCAGTGGACTTCTAGACGGCTGATGATGAAGATGAAATTCAAATTAAACCATTAATTATATTCAAAAAATTTACTAGAAAGAGTTCATAAAATGGATCGCACACAAAAATCTACTACTAATTAAAATATTAGATATTTTTTATTTAAGCTATAAGCTGTTATTTATTTATAGCTTTTGTAGCTTGTTGATATTGTGATGATACTTAATTTTTTTTTGCTTTCTTTTCCTAGGAGAGAGCTGGACAGAACATCAGGGACGCCATCATCAGCGCGGGTCCCGCTGTGGATGTGTTAGCTAAAGCACAAAGGGTTTACAACGGGGAACCGGAGGATGAAGATGAATAAGAAATAGAATTAAATTTATTTATTTATTTATAACACAACGTTTTACTTATATCCCTTATTACTATGTTATATCAGAAGTATATGTTCTGGTTTGAAGGGCGTCGTAGCTAGTGAAATGATTGGAGGAGCGAGGTATAACGTTTTGTCTCAACGCAACAAGCGCAATGTGGTGAAGTGCTTACCATCTCAACTACTACCACGTTGTTATGAGCAGGTGTATCACTTACCATCAGGTGAACTTCTCCCACATCTTGTCGTTTCGTAGAATAAAAAAAAATATTCCTTTAGCTATGTTATAGTAGAAAAGTTTATTATTATGCTAGTGTAAGAAATACAAGAAAGACTCACAAGTGACTGTAGGCACTGATGGTAGGTCTCTGTTGCCAGTGCTCAAAGCATCTCCTTTTTATGATGCCAAAAAGTAGTAAGTCAACATTACTGTTTTCTGGTTCGAAGTATGTTGTTGCTAGTGAAATTACTGGGGAATCGAGATATAACATACTGAGGTTGTAGGTCTCTGTTGGCGGAGACCGACTAGGTAGGTAGTACCACATCGCCTATTCCTACCGTCAAACGGTACCGTGCAAACATTACTGTATTCCGGTTTTAAGGGCGCTGTAGCTACTTACTGGAGTAAGGAGACTCAACATCTTATGTCTCAGTTGACGAGCGCATTGTGGTGCTGTGTATATCATACTAACCGGTGCCGCGTTTTTATGAGCAAGCGTATCCTTACCATTAGATAAACACTTCCTTTGTTTTGTCGCTTAAACAATAAAAAAAAAATTCTTAAACATTTTAATTTTTTTTTTCTTCTGACCTTACTTCTGCTACATATTCCGTGAAATTAATTTAATAATATTTTATTATTTTTCCGTATTTACTGCGATTTGTAACGTCGAATATAAATGACTTGTTAGTGACAGTTCCGTTATGTTGACACTTTATTTCCGGTAAAAATGAATAAGATTAAAGACTAAATTAATTAAGACTTATAGTTTAAATAAAATGTTATTTTGTATTGTTCATGTAATTACAAAGTGTCAAAAAGATATTTGTATTAAAATTAAAAATAGTCATACTATCGATTCATACAAATAAGGTATAAAAATACCTGACTGTCACTGTCACTGAGAGAGACTAGCAGGCCGTGGACCCCGAGTCCAAGAGACCAGTATAAGATCAGCTGTAGCAGTCGCTATGGCTTGCAAGCGCCTACATCAACAGAATCAAGATCAAGATGAGAGACACTCATTGTTATTCTACCTTTTGGTCTTTGCAGTTCTTACTCAGTAATATACAGGGTGTCTGGTGGCAGATTTATGATTTCAAATTTAAATAAAAAATAATATCTTTGACATATAATTTTACTAAAAGTATTAAAAGATAGAGTACAAATGCGGATTTCATTTTTTAAAGATAATGTCATCCAAATGTCTTCCATCCTGTTGCACACACACACACTGTTCGAAACGGAGCCTCGTATTCCGTGCCACACGCTGCAGTAAACTTGGTTCAATTGCGCTGATTTCTCGCCGAATATTTTCTTTTAACACCACAACAGTTCGCGGATTGTTGGCGTAAACTCTCTCTTTGAGGTAGCCCCACAGAAAAAAATCCATTGGAGTTAGGTCGGGTGACCTCGGTGGCCACGGGATGTCCCCAAAGCGACTAATCAGTTTTTGAGGGAGATTTTCTCGCAACAAATCCATCGAAGCTCTGGCCGTGTGTGCGGTCGCACCTGTACCGCATCCTGTTGAAACCACGTGTGTGATGAGAATGATGAATGAGCTCGCAGGTTCGGCAAAAAGAAATTCGAAATCATGAGCCGATAATTCTCACCATTGACATTCGTCTCTTGGCCCCTTGCATTTTCAAAAAAAAATGGTCGAGTCGAGGATTGCGAGTTCTTCGAGCCCAGTAACGGCAATTTTGCTTGTTTACGTGTCCGTTTAAATGAAAATGAGCCTCGTCGCTCCAAAAATGGAATTCACAGTGCGAAAACGCTCCAACATGGTTTCACAAAAAAATTTGCGTGACGCAAAGTAATTTTTTTTCAATTCTTGAATTATTTGAATTTTAAAAGGATGAAACTTCATATCTTTTTTCAAAATTTCATGCACAATTGCTCTTGGAAGTCCCAGTGAAGCTGCCCTTTTCCGTGTCGAAAGTCGTGCATTTTCACGTAAACTGCGTTCAACCAGTTCAATGTTTTCGGGGGTCCTTGACGATCGACTAGGTCCTGGCCGTGGTGTGTTCATAGCCGAAGCAGTTGCGCGGAACCTCTCCATCCACGAACGAATTAAATTCACACTCGGCCCATCGCCTATCCGTCGAATATTGAAATGTGAACAAAACTGTCGGCGAGCGAGTACGTAAGAATCGTTACTCTTGAAAAATGCTTCAATAGCGAACGCGCGATGCTCACCCGACCACTGCACCAGTGCACCACTGCACCACTGCACCACTGCACCACTGCGACATCGTGACTAAGAAATCCGCACGATCGGTGATTCTAATGACACCACCTTCACTGCACCCCCGCACTGTTTATAACTTATTGAGATATTCGTTTTTTAAAATATAAATCTGCCGCCAGACACCCTTTATACTGTTACATGAAAACTTTTCTTTTTTTAACTTTTTAATTATTTTGAATTTGGAACACGTGTGTTATTTTAAAAAGTTTTTTCGTTTTTGCGTCATTTCTCATATTTTTTCTGTGTCCATTATTAAATTACAATATGGAATCGGGTGTTAAAGTAAATAGTATTGCAGTGATCGCCCTGCACAAAGTGAGTACGGAGCCGCTCCGCTCGCTCATATTCCGGACACTACAAAAGCTTGCTATCAGCCGTGTGTTCGTATGTCGTACTATCAACAGATACAACAACACTTCCTCTATTCGCTGACGCAGATGGTGATCGTGTAGAAGTAGTGATATAGCTAGAAAAAATAATTGAAGGTAGTACGATCGCCTCTCTGATGAGGGAGGACTACAGCAATCCAACCTGTGTGCAGTTTTGCAAAAATGTTATAGGAAAGCGACGAATGAAACTAACCAGGAGATGATATGTAGTAAATTAAGTAACAAAAAAATATAGTAAACCCAAAAAGAGAATGTATAGAATTCGACAAGAATGAATGTAAAATAAAATAAATAAAAAAAATTCCAATATGAATGTAATAGTGTAAAGAAATAAATAAAGAACGGCTCTCTCTTGGGATATGCCTTCGCCTACCAGTTTTCACGGGAGAAAGTCAGGTTATGTCGGACTTGCACCGACTAAAACCCGCTCGATGTTCTACCTCGTCGGTTTATGTCAGGATCACAGGAACGCTGTCGCGCATCTCTGCTACCCTACCAGTGCCGGCTGCACCATGTAGTCTCACCGCGGAAGAGAAGAACCCTCTCTTTCCACCTGTGCAAGGGCACACCGGAACACACACACTCTTACAGTCACCCGGGCAACGGACCCGTAGGAGTCCATCACATAGAGGTCCATGGGGTACAAGAGAGAAAACTCTCCCGACTCCCTGCGGCGGATCTGGTCCTAGTTTCCGCCGCCAACCGTTATACGGCCGCAGAGTATAAGGAGAGCGGTGAACGCAATACCGACACTTCTCTACCCCGGCGACTCTATTTCTCCTGCAAAGGGCAGTATAAACCTGCCCCTGCAGCCCACTGGCACACATCCGAGTTAAGTTCACGGGGCTCTAAACGATACGGCGACATTGAGTCTCTTAGAATATCTTTGGAGCAAGCAGTGGCGGTGATGGTGGTGGAAACTTCCCTTGGAGACAGTGCGTAAATCCATAGATTCGTGATTCGTGGCCAAACAGATTAAAGGCCTGAGTAAATGCCAAAGGCGGCCATTTCGAATAGAATATTTTTTTTTGTTGAAACTAATAAATGTGTATGTATACATTTTAACAGTATTACATTACTTCATTAAAAAAATGCATTTTCATTTGTAACAGAACGTGTGGCCGGACTAGTTATAGAAATAATATATATAAACTTTAACTGATAAAGCTTTTGATAATTAAATCACAACTATTATCTCTTAGTATTTTATAATGAGTAAGTAAAATATCTCGCGGACAGGGGGCTTCCCTCTTTGTGCAGTAAGTTTATTTATGTTCATGCGGCTCGCGATGATAGCGTTACTTACACGCGTGCCCTTAACACAAACAACATACGGTTCAACTGAGTCGATGTCGTTAGTTTCCCGCTGCGAGTGAACTTTTGCGGTGTCGGCTGATATAAAAACATCAGCTCGCTGCATCAGGACGTATTGCTTGCAGCTAGCTTTCAAGTGTGAACCAGTGCCGTCCTCAATAAACCTTCGAGATGAAACACTCAACGATGTTGCTGTTCGTCATCGTCGCCATTGTCGCGATAAGCTACGTCTCAGCGGCGCCGAGTCCATGGAATCCATTCAAAGAATTGGTAAGTTATTTATCATCATCATCATTCAATTTCCTTCGAAACCTTACAAACGACGACCCTTGGCGCCGGCCGATGCGAGCAGCGCCAGATCAATCGATGTTCTTCTCTGTTGAGGTCTTCTGGAGGATACCTATGCCCAGCAGTGGACTTCTAGACGGCTGATGATGATGATGAAATTCAAATTAAACCATTAATTATATTCAAAAAATTTACTAGAAAGAGTTCATAAAATCGATCACACACAAAAATATACTACTAATGAAATTTAAGCTATAAGCTGTTATTTATTTATAACTTATGTAGCTTGTTGATATTGTGACGATACTTAATTTTTCTTTCATTTCCTAGGAGAGAGCTGGACAGAACATCAGGGACGCCATCATCAGCGCGGGTCCCGCTGTGGACGTGTTAGCTAAAGCACAAAGGGTTTACAACGGGGAACCGGAGGATGAGGATGAATAAGAAATAGAATTAAATTTATTTATTTATATTATATATAACACTACGTTTTATTTATATCCGTTATCGCTATGTTATATCAGAAATGTGTGTTCCGGTTTGAAGGGCGTCGTAGCTAGTGAATTTACTGGAGGAGCGAGATATAACGTTTTATATCTCAAAGCGACAAGCGCAATGTGGTGACGTGCTTACCATCTTGACTAGTACCACGTTGTTATGGGCAGGCGTATCACTTATCATCAGGTGAACTTCTCCCACATCTTGTCGTTTCGTAGAATAAAAAAAATTACATTCCTTTAGCTATGTTATATTAGAAAAGTTTATTATTACGCTAGTGTAAGATATACACCAAAGACACACTAGTGACTGTAGTCACTGATGGTAGGTCTCTGTTGTCAGTGCGCAAAGTAGCTCCATTTTCTATTGCCAAAAAGAAGTAAGCCAAGATAACTGTGGTCCGGTTCGAAGACTCATTGTTATTCTGCCTTTTGGTCTGTGCAGTTCTTACTCTGTAATAAAAATAGGTATAAGGAGTCCCGAACACTCACGGATCCAAGCCAAGCTCACTAGCTCGTGATGCACCGTAGTCAACAAACGATGTTGTCGTTCTCACCAACCCGCATTGGACCAGCGTGGTGGGACATGGCTCAAATCTCCCCATATGAATCTCTACAAATAACGGCCCCTAGTGCCCGGCGGTACCGGTGGCTACGCTGACTGTAAGGTAACGAGATAGCTGGACGGTGGAGGCCTATGTCCAGCAGTGGAGGTATATCGGCTGATGATGATAATGATGAATAAAAATGATTTCTGTACTTCGAGTTTGTTTTTAATGTGTATTTAAAGGATAATCCCGACCAACCGCCGACATATACTATGTTGAACAAAACAAAAATGAATTATGAAAGAACAGTTCACAATGACGATGTTTACTGAAACAACAATTGTTTTCCACCCCTTCGCTCGGACATGAAACTCCTAATCCGATGTTTGCCTCGCAACCCGTCAGATTTGGGGGTGGAGTACGAATTTATGACATTACGGCTGAACCGCCGAGCGTGATGATTTTTCATTTTCCACAATGTAATGGGGTTGATATGATATTTGTTTGAATAAATCTTTCAGATCTTTATTTCATAATCTACCCCTTGCTTTGTTCATAATATTTATTTATTACACAATTAAATATACTTCACTCATCACGCACTACACGAACACGCGGACAGTCGTACAAAATATAATATTTAGAAACTTTCATTAGGCGGGATGTAAAGGGTCCCGCACAACAACTCACGGGACCCAAGCCAACCTCACCTGCTCGTGGTGCACTCTGATAATCATCAAACGAGGCTCTAGCTGCCACCAACTCACATTGCGTCAGCGTGGTGGAAAATTGGCCAAACTCGCAAAATTAACCCCTACACACAACAGCCCCTAGTGCCAAGCGGTATACTGACTGACGATCGATGTGGAGATTTTTATGGGAAGTCTTTGTCCAGCAGTGGACGTTATTGGCTGATAATGATGGTAGTGATATATATATATATGTAGTGTTGAGAGGCCTCCTACAAAATGGACCAACGATTTGGTGAAAATCGTGGGAACCTACTGAATGCGAGCAACGCGAGACCGATCGATGTGGTGATCTTTGGGAAAGGCCTATGTCCAGCAGTGGACGACCATCGGCCAATGATGATATATTACGGCGGGAAAGAGCTAGTTGTATACATTAACCAGAAAAAGGTCAAATCAATCAGTCCAACTGTGTCGTGTGTTTTCTTTTTACTGTACTAAGCAACGAGACGAGCGAGTCGTTTACCTGATGGTAAGCGATACGCCTGCCCATAGCGACGTGGCGCCAGATGCAGAATGGTATACACTGCACTACATTGTACTACTCGTATTAAGATGAGATTAAGTCTTGTTACACCAGTAATTTCACCAGCTACAACCCCCTCCAAGCTGGCACACATTAATATTTGCACAATACTGTTTGACGACCGGAATCGGTGCTGCGATGGTACCTACCTGGACAATTACCGGCAGCAGAGACCTAGCACTAGTAAATTATAACATAATGTACAGATATATTTAACCATCTTATGTACTAAAGTGTCAAGGATAATTTATATATAATTCTAACTAGCGTGATATTGTAGTGGGCGTATCACTTACAATCAGGTGAACGTTTCTCTTGTCTAGTCAAATGAAAAAAAAAAAACTAAAAAATTAAAAAAAAAATTATATATATTTTTCTTTAATTTGAAGCTGTACTAAAATATTATATAAATATTTTTTTTTTATATGTAGTGTTTTTGGATGGGATTTGTGATTTCAAGTGATTTCTCACCGGAATATACTTCCATGGGATTGGTTTCCATTAGCTGATTAGGAGTCGTGTGACAATACACGGTACTATGTTTTGTTTTATCGTTAACGCATTTGAAGAGTTCAAAATATTCATGTGAATTTTGGACAGTTACAGTTCATCATCGTCATCAGCCGATGGATGCATAGCAAATGGTTTTTCGTTGCTCATAACCGGCGGATTTCACTGGTGGTAAGTCTCTGTTGCCGGAGATCGTCTCGCAATTGTAGCGCCTATTTCAGCTGCTAAACATTAGTGTTCCGACTTTAAGGACCTTATAGCACCTCACTCTCATCAACTCAACATCTTAAATCTCAGGCGACCAGTGCAATGTGGTGTGTATATCATCCTAACTAGCGCCATGTCATTATGGACAGGCGGTTCACTTACAATCAAATGAATGTCCTGCGCGTTACGTCGCTTTGTTAATTAAAAACAATACATACTAATGGTATTATCGTATAACTGTTATACGACAATAAAAGGTAATACTTTTTGTATTATCGAGCGAACGGAGCTGACAGGTCTCTAAGAAGTAAAAAAGCCAAAAAAAGATGATAACTCTAAGTCCATTAAAAAACTTCAACCTTGAAGCACTAACTAACGAGAACTAACCGAGCTACTTCTGACAATATTTAAAAAGTAAAAAGAGGACAGAGGACATCGAACTGAAACCAATGAGGCTGCATTCATTTATTTCATTTGTTTTTTTAAACTATTAAAGACGCTTCCACGAGAAGGACGTTCACCGTAATACATGACAATAAGCTGCTAGTTAGGATGTTTGTATATGTTTATACTAATGATAAAAAGGTCGGTATGCCTAAAGCCATAACAGGTTCTTACTAAATCATGCGATGAAAACAGGGCTGACGGGCGATAGCAAAGGATGCTTCAGCCCGTCAACCCTGTAGTCTAGAGCTGTTAAGAATAAGACTAAGGTATTCCCTGCTTACCGTACAAGGCGCCTAAATGGGTCCTCGCGTTCGTAGGATTTGAGGGTGGGTGCCTGCAGAGTTCTAGAAGCGTTTTTTAGGAGTATGGCAAATGCATGGTGGTCTTATATTTGCCGCAACACAGCGTGGGTACTAAGGACGGCTTTGTCCTTCCGTAGGATGTTTTAGATATATTGCAGGAACCACCGGTGGGGTCCGTGGGAGATCCCGGAGCCTCGTCCTAATGGACTGAGAGAGACCACCGAAAGGGTTATTTATGGGTAGAAGCCCCACGTACCCTCGGCTTCCCTCAGAAGCGAGATACCTTTTAAAAAGGTTACACCGTGATAAAAAATGTGTTAACTAAATAATTTTCCTTACTACAGTTATCAAACTAAAGGACAAAGGAAACTTATCCCACAATAACACCCACCAACCAGCACTGAGCTCTCTCTCATCTCTAGGAGAGACCTATGTCCAGCAGTGGATGTCCAGTTGATGATGATAACATATAGTTTAAGTATTAAATTTTTAATCCCTTCCTAATTTAGAACATTATGATCAAGGTATAGTAAGGATTAATTTAACTGTTTTCGTATAGTAGTTAACGTATTATATTGACACAGGGCGTTTCCTGGTTGGATTCCGGGACCATTGTGATTTTTAGTCAACGAAAACTAAACGACAGTAAGGTTTCTAACAAACAAACTACTTATTGTAATAAGTCATTTTTAGTACACAATGATGCGACGAGACTGATGCCTATCCATAACGTGGCGCTAGTTAAGATAGTATACACTGTACCACATTACGCGCATAGCCCTGAGACATAAGGTGTTGTATCTCAACCGCGCTTCAATTAGGAACACATTAATAATTGCACACTACTGTTTAACAGAAGATATATACACTGCGGTGATACCTACCTGGACAGGTCCCCGGCAACGGAGACCTACCGCCTGTAGACTACTAGGACTATTCTGAAGTCTAGTTGGTAAAGTTTTTTATAGTTACCTAGTTAAAGTAATAACTCATATGTTTAATCTTCCGCTATAACATGACTGCTGTGTTCCGGCTGTCAATGCACATGAGTGAAGGTGTTCTGGGAGATCACGCTTCACCATTTCTGATCTCATTGTTACTTAACACCAATTGGAAATGAGATCAAATTCTTAGTCATTTATGAATAAACAAATCTTTACTTTAACGTTACCTTCTCGTCGCTTAGCTAATTAAACATACGATTAAAATTAACGAGTACGGTTAATGTGACAACTCATTTATAAACTCCGCGGTATGTAATTGAACTAGTTTTATTTTACGGAATCCTAATTTTGAACGGGGGTTCCCTCGCAAACGTTAGCGCTGGGAGTACCGCTGCACTTTCCTTTTAGTGTACCGATCTCTACAAAGATCTCATTGCAGCTTATAACCTAACTATTTAAAGAGATTTGACTCTTATGTCTTACAAGATACGAGTCAATACATTTTTAAATTGGACGTATTATAATGTTGTTGGAATTAAACACTATATAAAAGCTGACTCGTTTGCAGGAGCATCATTGGAGTACGAATATCGAACTGGTTAACTTTAAAGTATTAACTTAATCTAACAAAATGAACTTCAACTGGATCTTCAGCTTTGTGTTGCTCTTCATCATCGCACTTAGTGCCGTAAGCGGTGCGCCGGAACCTAGGTGAAATCCGTTCAAGAAACTGGTAACATTTCAATGTTATTTTGTTTATAGATCAAGTTATACTTAAATTTTTTTTGTTATAATTCCTGAGGGATTTTAATCCCTTAGTGATACGTTCATGCCTGTTGATCTAAATCTGTTGGTAGGTCTCTTGTGCAGGAGACCGTTTAGGTACTACCACAGCTCCTAATCCTGCCACCAAACAGCAGTGTGCAAATATTACTGTGTTACAGTTTGAAATGCGCTGTATGTAGTGAAATTACTGAAGTGACCGGGATCACGTTGTGTAGTGTATATCATCTTAAATAACCTCACTTCGTTATGGTTAGGCGTTTCACTTAGTATCAGGTGAACCTTAAGATTATCTACTCTTCGTATAATAGAAAAAACACTATAGTATATTAGTCAAGCTAAATTATAAAATAAAACAGTGAAAGCAACAAAGTTTAATATTAAAGACAAACTTTTGTATGTACTCTGTTAGAAAGTATATTGACATATATAATTTATATGTTTATAGCTTACTAAAGAAATACATTAAGGGTTGAAATTAAACATATACTAGTACAAAAGGGGTGTTATAAAATCACCTACAGCTTGTATATCATTTATGTTATGTGCCGCAAACGGTTATACAACATAAGAACATATTTTTATATGACTATCAGAATTGTATAAGATATACAAAACTTCATTTATATGTATAATCTTAATAAATACTTTTTTTTAAATAATTTTCTCATTACTCGTTACAGGAGAAGGTTGGACAGAACATCCGTGACGGCATCGTCAAGGCTGGCCCCGCTGTCAGCGTTGTGGGACAGGCGGCTTCCATCGTCAGACCTGGGAAATGATATCTGAAACGGCTTTAATTTGACATTAGATTATATTTTATACAGACTGCGAGTGTGAGACTTAATTGATGATAAGTTATAAATAAACTGTTAAGTTATCAATACAGTTGTTTACATTTTTATTTCGAACACTAAAAATGTCTAGAAGTTAAATGGTAGATAAATACTAGAAAGATATTGTTTAACTCATTTGTGATTAATAAGTTTTAGTTACTAGTTATGTTAGTATTGTACTGGAACACGTAGTGTTGGCAGGCCTCTTACCAGGTGATGCGACCATCTGGTGAAGGTTGCGGGAAGGAACTGAATGTGGGGGAGGCCTATGTTCACCAGTTGACGTCTATCGGCCCATAATAATGATGATAGGTTACTATATATTTACATATACAAATAACAACTATTTAGATAATAGCAGGCAAAGGGAAGAATTTAATTAAAGGTTTAAAATGTTCTGAATATAAAATGATGTGAACATTTAGAAATTCTATTTCTGCCGCCTAACAGTAAGGTATAGTTCTAGAAGGAACCAAAATAGGTGAAATCTTATTTGGGAACCAGACTGCAAGAGACAAACATTATCGTGTTTCTTTGTCTGTCCAACATTGTTCGTAATGTTTTATTTAACGACGAGTGAGTTCACTTGATGGTAAGTAATACTCCAGAACAAAACAACGTCGCACTAGTGCTACATACACAGCACCACATTGTGCTCGTCGCCTTGAGACTTAAAGCGTTAAGTCTCATTACTCATTAATTATATATCTAATCTGCCCATATCTACTGTTACATGAAAACTTTTCTTTCTTCAACTTTTTAATTATTTTGAATTTGGAACACTTGTTTTATTTTAAAAAGTTTTTTCGATTTTGCGCCATTTCTCATATTTTTTCCGTGTCCATTATCAAATTACAATATGTAATGGTGTGTTAAAGTAAATAGTATTGCAGTGATCGCCCTGCACACAATGAGTACGGAGCCGCTCCGCTCGCTCATATTCCGGACACTACAAAAGCTTGCTATCAGCCGTGCGTTCGTATGTCGTACTATCAACAGATACAACAACACTTCCTCTATTTGCTGACGCAGGTGGTGATCGTGTAGAAGTCGAGATATGTCTAGAAAAAATAATTGAAGGTAGTACGATCGCCTCTGTGATGAAGGAGGACCACAGGCGTCCGACCTGTTTGTAGTTATGCAAAAATGTTATAGGACGAATTAAACTAAACGAAGAGATGATAGTAAAGTAGATCAGTAATATAAATAAAAAAAAATAACAATTTTATTGTAATAGTGTAAGGAAATAAATAAAAAACGGCTGTCTCTCTGGTTTTTGAGCGAACAGAATGGAGAAAGAAAGATAAATAAAAATGGAAAGAAAAGAAAAGAAAAAACAGATAAATAAGATATGTATAGATTAGGAATAAAAGCCCAGACCTAAAAATGCCTCGGAGGAAATAGTTTAAAAAAAAATCAACACTTCCTCTTTCGATGACCAGAAAAGACAAGGTGGCCAGGAGCTGTTAGAACTACAAAGTCTGTTGATGATGTTATATCCAGAATTCGTCGAAACCCCATTAGGAAGCAAATCAAAAGATCTTATCGACGGAATTGGAGATTCCCGCTAGGACTCTGTCGCGTATTTAAAACAAGACCTGAAGCTCGGTGCCTATCATCAATATACAAGACATGCCCTAAATCAATCTTTACAATTATACATGGATGGAGTTGTTCGATAATAACGAAGAAATCTTCTGTAGCGATACGCGCGTGCAAGATACAAAAACATCCTCTTTACCGGTAAAAGAATTTTCATGATTAAAGAACACTACAATAAGCAAAATGGTAAAGTGTTCGATCGCAGTTCTAAACAAGTGACTCAAGCGGTCGGAAAGGTACAACGTGGTCATGATCATCATCATTTTTTTTTGGTTTTACGTGGGGATATGCCTTCGCATACCAGTCCTCGCAGGGGAAAGTCAGGTTATGTCGGACTTGCCCCGACTATAACTCCCTCGATGTTCCACCTCGTCGCCTTATGTCAAGGTCACGGGAACTTTTTCGCGCACCTCCGCGACCCCGCCAGCGCCGGCTGCACCATGCAGCCTCACCTCAGGAGAGAAGAACCTTCCTTTCCACCGCAGCAAAGGCACGCCGGAACACAGCGCGCCCTCCTCTCGGCCTCTTACAGTCATTCAGGCAACGGATCCCTAGGAATTCGTCACCTAGAGCCAATGGGATTCAAGAGAAAAGACTCTCTCCACTCCCTGCGGCTGATCTGGTCCTGGGTTCCGCCGCCAACCGTTATACGGCTGCAGAGAACAGGGAGAGCGGCAAACGCAATACCGACTCTCCTTTACCCCGGTGACTCTACCTCTCCTCCAAAGGGCAGTATAAACCTGCCCTGCAGCCCACCGGAGTGAACTCACGGAGCTCATCTGGAGCGGCTACTTCGGGCGGCCCTACTTATCGAGACGACCGGGTAGGTTCCTCTTGACTTCACCGTGGGTGACCAAGCAACGGCTACTGAGCTCCAACGCCACGACAAGGCGGGAACCTATTCAGAGAGATGCTCATCATCCTGCGTCAGTTATCAAGGAGCCACAAAACAAATGTTTGAGGAAAAGAATTAAAAACTTCAGCCAAAGCGTATCAAGGTACATTCTCGGATCACACTTTTTACAAAAATTTACAGTGGACATTTCAGCAGGACTCTGCACCTTGTCACAAGACACGAACTACTTAAGCCCGGCAAAAAACCAAGGTTCCGGACTTTATAAGAGCTGAAGACTGGCCTTCATCGAGCCCAGACCTCAACCCTTTAGACGACATGGCCTGCTGCTGCCATATACTATACGGCGACATTGAGTCTCTTAAAATATCTTTGGAGCAAACAGTGGCGGTGATGGTGGTGGAAACTTCCCTTGGAGACAGTGCGTAAATCCATAGATTCGTGATTCGTGGCCAAACAGATTAAAGGCCTATGTAAATGCCAAAGGCGGCCATTTCGAATAGAATATTTTGTTTTTTTTGTTGAAACTAATAAATGTGTATGTATACATTTTAATAGTATTACATTATTTCATTAAAAAAAAATGCATTTTCATTTGTAACAGAACGTGCGGCCGGACTAGTTATAGAAATAATATATATAAACTTTAACTGATAAAGCTTTTGATAATTAAGTCGTAATTATTATCTCTTAGTATATTATAATGAGTAAGTAAAACATCTCGCGGACAGGGGGCTTCCCTCTTTGTGCCGTAAGTTTATTTATGTTCATGCGGCTCGCGATGATAGCGTTACTTACACGCGTGCCCTTAACACATACAACATACGGTTCAACTGAGTCGATGTCGTTAGTTTCCCGCTGCGAGTGAACTTTTGCGGTGTCGGCTGATATAAATACATCAGCTCGCTGCATCAGGACGTATTGCTTGCAGCTAGCTTCCAAGTGTGAACCAGTGCCGTACTCAATAAACCTTCAATATGAAATACTCAATGATGTTACTGTTCGTCATCGTCGCCATTGTCGCGATAAGCTACGTCTCAGCGGCGCCGAGTCCATGGAATCCATTCAAAGAATTGGTAAGTTATTTATCATCATCATCATCATTCAATTTCCTTCGAACCCTTACAAACGACGACCTTTGCTTTCCGAGCGAAGTGAGCACTGCTGGACCGATTGATGTGGGGTCCTCTGGAGGATGCCAATCTTCAGCAGTGAACTTCTAGACGGCTAATGATGATGATGAAACTCAAATTAAACCATTAATTATATTCAAATATTTACTAGAAAGAGTTCATAAAATTGATCGCACACAAAACTATACTACTAATGAAATTTAAGCTATAAGCTGTTATTTATTTATAGCTTTTGTAGCTTGTTGATATTGTGATGATACCTAATTTTTTTTTCTTTCTTCTCCTAGGAGAGAGCTGGACAGAACATCAGGGACGCCATCATCAGCGCGGGTCCCGCTGTGGATGTGTTAGCTAAAGCACAAAGGGTTTACAACGGGGACCCGGAGGATGAAGATGAATAAGAAATAGAATTAAATTTACTTATTTATTTATATATAACACAACGTTTTACTTATATCCCTTATCGCAATGTTATATCAGAAGTATATGTTCTGGTTTGAATGGCGTCGTAGCTAGTGAAATCATTGCAGGAGCGAGGTAAAACGTTTTGTCTTAAAGCGACAAGCGCAATGTGGTGACGTGCTAACCATCTCAACTACCACCACGTTGTTATGGGCAGGCGTATCACTTACCATCAGGTTAACGTCTCACATATCTTGTCGTTTCGTAGAATAAAAAAAATTATATTCCTTTAGCTATGTTATATTAGAAAAGTTTATTATTATGCTAGTGTAAGAAATACACCAAAGACACACTAGTGACTGTAGTCACTGATGGTAGGTCTCTGTTGCCAGTGCGCAAAGCAGCTCCATTTTCTATTGCCGAAAACAAGTAAGCCAAGATAACTGTGTTCCGGTTCGAAGACTCATTGTTATTCTGCCTTTTGGTCTGTGCAGTTCTTACTCTGTAATAAACAAGAAGGGTATAAGGAGTCTCGAACACTCACGGATCCAAGCCAAACTCACCAGCTCGTGATGCACCCTAATCAACAAACGAGGTTCTGGTTCTCACCAACCCGCATTGGACCAGCGTGGTGGGACATGGCTCAAATTCCCCCATTTGAATCTCTACAAATAACGGCCCCTAGTGCCCGGTGGTACCGGTGGCTTCGCTGACTGTAGGGTAACGAGAAGTAGCTGGATGGTGGAGGCCTATGTCCAGCAGTGGAGGTATATCGGCTGATGATGACGATGATGAATAAAAATGATTTCTGTACTTCGAGTTTGTTTTTAATGTGTATTTAAAGAATAATCCCTACCAACCGCCGACATATACTATGTTGAACAAAACAAAAATGAATTATGAAAGAACAGTTCACAACGACGATGTTTACTGAAAGAACAATTGTTTTCCACCCCTTCGCTCGGACATGAAACTCCTCGTCTGATGTTTGCCTCGCAACTCGTCACATTTGGGGGTGGAGTACGAATTTATCACATTACCATGACACGGCTGAACCGCCGAGAGTAATGAATTTTGTTTTTCCGTAATATAATGGGGTTGATATGATATTCGTTTAAATTAATCTTTCAGATCTTTATTTCATAATCTACCCCTTGCTGTGTTCATAATATTTATTTATTACACAATTAAAATATCTTTCACTCATCACGCACTACACGAACACGGGGACAGTAGTACAAAATATTTAGAAACTTTCATTAGGCGGGATGTAAAGTGCCCCGCACAACAACTTACGGGACCCAAGTCAACCTCTCCTGCTCCTGGTGCACCCTCAAATCATCTAACGAGGCTCTGGCTCCCACCAATCCATATTGAGCCACCGTGGTGGAAAATGGGCCAAACCCTCCAAATGAACCTCTACAAGCAACGACCTTTAATGCCAAGCTTTACCGGAGGTCATACTGACTGTCGATCGTTGTGGAGAATTTTATGGGAAGCCTATGTCCAGCAGTGGACGTTATTGACTGATATTGATGATAATAATATATATTTGTATATGTACTATTGGGAACCTCCTACAAAGTGTGCCAACGATCTGGTGAAAATCGTGGGAACCTACTGAATGCGAGCAACGCGAGACCGATCGATGTGGTGATCTTTGGGAGAGGCCTATGTCCAGCAGTGGACGTGCACCGGCTAATGATGATATATTACGGCGGGGATGAGCTAGTTGTATACAGTAACCAGAAAAAGGCCAAATCAATCAGTCCAATTGTGTCGTGTGTTTTCTTTTTATTGTACTAAGCAACGCGACGAGCGAGTCGTTTACCTGATGGTAAGCGATACGCCTGCCCATAGCGACGAGGCGCCAGATACCATCCTTGGTATACACTGCACCACATTGTGCTACTCGTATTAAGACGAGATTAAGTGTTGTTACACCAGTAATTTCACCAGCTAGAACTTCCTCCAAGCTGGCACACATTAATATTTGCACACTGCTGTTTGACGACCGGAATCGGTGCTGCGATGGTACCTACCTGGACAATATCCGGCAGCAGAGACCTAGCACTAGTAAATTTTAACATAATGTATCGAGGATAATGTGGTGTTTTGTATATCATTCTAACTAGCGTGATATTGTAGTGGGGGTATCACTTACAATCAGGTGAACGTCTCTCTTGTCTAGTCAAATGAAAAAAAAAAATTAAAAAAAAACAAATATATTTTTCTTTAATTTGAAGCTGTACCAAAATATTATGAAAATATTTTTTTTATCTGTAGCGTTTTTGGTTGGGAATTTGTGATTTCAAGTGATTTCTCACCGGAATATACTTCCATGGGATTGGTTTCCATTAGCTGATTAGGAGTCGTGTGACAATACACGGTACTATGTTTTGTTTTATCGTTAATGCATTTGAATAGTTCAAAATATTCATGTGAATTTTGGACAGTTACAGTTCATCATCGTCATCAGCCGATGGATGCATAGCAAATGGTTCTTCGTTGCTCATAACCAGCGGATTTCATTGGTGGTAAGTCTCTGTTGCCGGAGACCGTCTCGCAATTGTAGCGCCTATTTCAGCTGACAAACATTAGTGTTCCGACTTGAAGGACCTTATAGCACCTCACTCTCATCTAGTCAACATCTTAAGCATCAGATGACGAGCGCAATGTGGTGCAGTGTATATGACCCTAACTAGCGCCACGCGATTATGGACAGGCGGTTTACTTACCATCAGATCAACGTCCTGCTCGATCCGTCGCTTGGTTAATTAAAAAAAATTGTACTAATGATATTATCGTATAACTGTTATACGACAATAAAAGGTAATACTTTTTGTATTATCGAGCGAACGGAGCTGACAGGTCTCTAAGAAGTAAAAAAGCCAAAAAAAGTTGATACCTCTAAGAAGTCTATTAAAAACTTCAACCTCGAAGCACTAACTAACGAGCACTAATCGAGCTACTTCTGACGATATTTAAAAAGTAAAAAGAGGACAGAGGACATCGAACTGAAACCAATGAGGCTGTATTCATTTGTTTTTTAAAACTATTAAAAACGCTTCCACGAGAAGGACGTTCACCGCAATACATGACAATAACCTGCTAGTTAGGATGTTTATACTAATGATAAAAAGGTCGGCATGCCTAAAGCCATAACAGGTTCTTACTAAATCATAGTTAGGGTACAAATTGTAACTGTTGTTGAGTAGGTGTGGTAACTGCCACGGACGCCCCAGCTCGTCAGCTCTGTAGTGTAAGGCTATTAAGAATAGTACTAAGGGATTCCCTGCGTGTCGTACAAGGCGACTAAAAGGGTCCTCGGGTTCGTGTTCTTCATGGGTGGGGGCCCCCAGAGTTCAATAAGCAAGCCTTAGGAGGGTGGCAAACGCATGGTGGTCTTGGATTTGCTGTAACACAGCGTGGGTGCTAAGGATGACTTTGCCTTTCCACCGGTGCGTTCCGTTGGAGATCTCGGAGCCCCACCTAATGCACTGAGGCAGACCAGTGAAGGGGTTTTAGTCGGTAGAAGCCTCACATAACCTTGTCTTCCCCTTAGAAACGAGATATCTTTTAAAATGGTAAACCCGGGTATAAAAGAAGTGTGTTAACTAAATAATTTTCCTAAATCCAATCAAACTAAAGGACGAAGGAAAGTTGGCACTGGGCCAGTGTGATGGGATAAAGCCCAATTTCCCCAATAAACTCTGTGAAGATCTCTGAGAGACGCCTTTGTCCAGCAGATGATGATAACGTATATTTTTGATACTCCCTTCCTAATTTAGAACATTATGATCATGGTATAATAATTATTAATTTAATTGTTTTCGTACCGTAGTAAATTTATTACAAGAACAACTTGTTTTATTACAGTTAAATTACGATGGTCCCTGGACCACTGTAATTTTTCTCTAGCTAATGTAATAACTCATATGATTAATTATTAACATGACTGCTGTGTTCCGGCTGTCAATGCACGTGAGTGAAGGTGTTCTGGGAGATCACGCTTCACCATTTCTGATCTCATTGTTATTTAACACCAATTGGAACTGATACCAAATTCTTAGTCATTCATGAATAAACAAATCTTTACTTAAACGTTCCCTTCTCGTCACTTAGTTAATTAAACATACGATTAATATTAACGAGTACAGTTAATGTGACAACTCATTTATAAACTCCGCGGTATGTAATTAAACTAGTTTAATTTTACGGAATCCTAATTTTGAACGGGGGTTCCCTCGCAAACGTTAGCGCTGGGAGTACCGCTGCACTTTCCTTTTAGTGTACCGATCTATACAAAGTTTTCATTGCAACTTATAAATCAACTATTTAAAGAGATTTGACTCTTATGCCTTACAAGATACGAGTCAACACATTTTTAAATTGGACGTATTATAATGTTGTTGGAATTAAACACTATATAAAAGCTGACTCGTTTGCAGGAGCATCATTGGAGTACGAATATCGAACTGGTTAACTTTTAAGTATTAACTTAATCTAACAAAATGAACTTCAACTGGATCTTCAGCTTTGTGTTGCTCTTCATCATCGCACTTAGTGCCGTAAGCGGTGCGCCGGAACCTAGGTGGAATCCGTTCAAGAAACTGGTAACATTTCAATGTTGTTTTGTTTATAGATCAAGTTGTACTTAATTTTTTTTAATAACCCCCGAGAGATTTTAATCCCTTAGTGATACGTTCATGCCTGTTGATCTAATTCTGGTGGTAGGTCTCTTGTGCAGGAGAGCGTTTAGGTACTAGCACAGCTCCTATTCCTGACACCAAAAAGCAGTGTGCAAATATTACTGTGTTACAGTTTGAAATGCGCTGTATGTAGTGAAATTACTGAAGTGACCGGGATCACGTTGTGTAGTGTAGAGCATCTTAAATAACGTCACTTTGTTATGGTTAGGCGTTTCACTTAGTATCAGGTGAATCTGAAGATTATCTAGACTCTTCGTATAATAAAAAAAACACTATAGTATATTAGTCAAGCTAAATTATAAAATAAAACAGTAGAAGCAACAAAGTTTAATATTAAAGACAAACTTTTGTATGTACTCTGTTAGAAAGTATATTGACATATATAATTTACATGCTTATAGCTTACTAAAGAAATACATTAAGGGTTGAAATTAAACATATACTTGTACTAAAGGTGTGTTATAAAATCACCTACAGCTTGTATATCTTTTATGTTGTGTGCCGCAAACGGTTATACAACATAAGAACATATTTTTATATGACTATCAGATATGTATAAGATATACAAAACTTTATTTATATGTATAAGTTTAATAATTAATTTTTTTTAAAAAAAGTTCTCATTACTCGTTACAGGAGAAGGTTGGACAGAACATCCGTGACGGCATCGTCAAGGCTGGCCCCGCTGTCAGCGTTGTGGGACAGGCGGCTTCCATCGTCAGACCTGGGAAATGATATGTGAAACGGCTTTAAATTGACATTAGATTATATTTTATACAGACTGCGAGTGTGAGACTTAATTGATGATAAGTTATAAATAAACTGTTAAGTTGTTAATATAGTTGTTTACATTTTTATTTCATACACTAAAAATGTCTAGAAGTTAAATGGTAAATAAATAGTATTGTCTTCCTTTTGTTACTATATTATTAGGTATCTACCTATGAAAAAGTTTAAACGAATTTATTTCATGTATTTTTTTTGCATTAATCGAAGTAATCAGCCACGCTCTGAATGCATCTTTGACAATGCAGTGGCAGTTTATTGAGGCCTTTCTTAAAGATATCAGCTGGACTGGAGGCAACAAATTCTTCAAAGTTATTTTGTACTGCCTCTCGGGTATTGAATTTTTTTCCAGCGAGATCTGGTAAGCAGAATCTGGTAACCAGAATTTGGATTACTTCTTAGCGGAGAAGTAATTCAAATTCTGGATAAAGTAGTAGTCTATAGGCGCAAGGTCTGCTGAGCAGGGCGGATGACGGATAGCTTCTTACCCCAGTTCTTGTAACTTAGAGATCGTCTGTTGTGCATTATGAGGTCGCGCGTTGTCGTGCAGGAGCAGCGGAGACAAGCGATTGGCCAATGCTGGTTGGAGATGTGCCAGCTTCTTCATCATTGTGTTCAGTTATTCACAGTACACATCTGCACCCCGTTGGTAAGAAGTTGTGATGAATCACATCGGCGCTAGACCTCCAAAGAGTAACCATCACTTTTCTAGGAGTAAGTTTTCGTTTAGAGCATTGTTTAGGTTCTGAAGCAGAATCGAACCAACATCCTGAGCGCTTGCGGTTATCAAACATAATCCATTTTTCATCGCAGGGAACTATGCGGTTCAAAATTTCTTTATTTGTGTCTGTTGAGCAGCGCAAGGCACGTCTCGACACGTAGTTCGTTATGGTGATCGCGGAGTTCGTGCGGCACCCACTTGTTAAGCCTTTTTCCCAATAGGGGTGGGCAGAGGTGAATAAACACCCATTTTTCGCCAGATGTGGTCAGATTACGTCCCATGTAACAGTGGGCTAACCTGTTGCCACTTTATTGGGGCCACCACACACACACAAATATGATTTCAGTGTGCGGGTTTCCTCGCGATGTTTTCCTTCACCGTTTTTGTATCTTGCTGTTGTAACTAAAGTTCACAAATGTACATAACTTAAATATTAAGTCATTGGTACATGCCGAGATTCGAACCCGAGACTTTCGGAATGAAAGCCGCACGCTCTAACCATTAGGCCAGCGAGCTACTTAGGTTTTTTACCTTGTCAATTTGACGCAAATGGACCAATATCGTTTTGACGCTAACGTCGAAAGCTGCTGCTAATTCAGCAGTAGATTGTGTATCATCAGCTTCAACAATCGCCTTTAATTCGTCATTGTCTTTTTTGGGAACCAGACAGCAAGAGACAATCATTACAAATATTATCGTCTTTCTTTGTCTGTCCAACATTGTTCGTGATGTTTTATTCAACGATGAGTGAGTTCACTTGATGGTAAGTAATACGCCAGCTCATAACAACGTCACACTAGTACTATACATAACACCACAGTGTGTACATCGCCTCGAGACTTAAAACGTTAAGTCTCATTACTCAATAATTAACTTTATATTAACTAACATTAACTTACACTAGCTACAACATATATCTAGTCTGCTTATAATAGGTGGACCGGAAAGTAATGTCGTTTCTGCGCATGCCAATACTTGATTGTCATTTGTCAGCTCATTGTTTTGTTCAGAGGCGTACCAAAGACATTGTGAGGTTATAGTGATTTCTTTACTTATAGACAATTGAATTACAATTTTTTTTTGTAATTTTGGGTAAAATGGCCAGCCAAATACCAGAAGAGGTACACATCCGGCATTGCATGCTCTTTGAGTTTCGCAAGGGAAATAACGCAACAGTTGCTACCAAAAACATTTGCGATGTTTATCCAAATGCACTGGACATTCGTAAATGCCAAAGGTGGTTTTCCAAGTTCAAATCGGGTAATTTTGATCTTTCCGACTCGTATCGATCAGGAAGACCATCAGCGTTAGACAACGACGTGTTAAGGGCGGAAGTGGAAGCAAATCCGTGTCAGACGATCGAGGAATTGTCAAACAGTCTCAACAAACCTTGGTCGACCATCCAAGAACATTTGAAGCAGATTGGAAAAGTAAGCAGAGCAGGTGTTTGGGTCCCGCATAATCTGTCCGAACAGAATAAGGCTAACCGATCAATCACATGCAACTTATTGCTTCAACGACACAACACAGAAGCGTTTTTTGATCGCTTGATCACAGGAGATGAGAAATGGGTCCTGTATGATAACCCAAAACGCAAAAGGCAGTGGCTCTCTCCAAATGAAATCCCTCGGAGTACTGCTAAGCCAGGTTTACACCCCAAAAAAGCGCTTTTGTGTGTTTGGTGGAGTATTCGCGGCATTGTTCATTTTGAATTACTGAAACCTGGAGAAACTGTTACTGCAGACCTCTACAGCGAACAATTGCAGCGAGTCAATCAATCTTTAATTGAAAAGTGGCCAGCGATTGTCAACCGAAAAGGCGTCATTCTCCAACATGACAATGCAAGACCGCACTGCGCAAGGCGAACTCTAGAAAAAATTAATGAATTGGGGTGGGAGGTGCTAGCTCATCCACCATATTCGCCCGATGTTGCACCATCGGATTTCCACTTATTCCGAGCGCTGCAACACTTTTTAAGTGGCAAAACATTTGCAAATTTGGATGATATCCAAAATGCCATCTCTAGATATTTTGCCGAAAAACCAATTAATTTTTATCGATCAGGGATTGAAAATTTACTCACTAGATGGCAAAAGGTTATTGACAATGATGGGGAATACATCATTGATTAAAAATAAAGACTCGTTAAAAATGTATGTGTTTGTATTTAGCGTAAGAAAACGACATTACTTTCCGGTCCCCCTAATATATACTGTTACATGAAAACTTTTCTTTTTTCAACTTTTTAATTATTTTGAATTTGGAACACTTGTGTTATTTTAAAAAGTTTTTTCGATTTTGGGCCATTCCTCATATTTTTTCCGTGTCCATTATCAAATTACAATATGGAATCGGGTGTTATAGAAAATAGTATTGCAGTGATCGCCCTGCACAAATCATTCGGTTTCTGCCCGCCGTAGCGATCGGACGTCCCATGCGTCCGCTGCCAGTGCGCGATACCGTTACGCCCGCTCCGTTCGACTCGCCCGTGCTCGTGCGCGCCACAACGCCGCTCAGGCGGCCGCTATTTGCGCTCGCGTGCGCTTGTGCCAGTGAAGTGTAGTGATATCAGCACGCGAAAACTCTGCCGGAGCCTGGTTCCGGCACTGTAAGTAGCATTTTTTAATCGCCTCAGAAGCGAGGTTATAGCGTAGAACCTGTCGCATTAGGCGACGGCTAGGTCCCCTGCCTGATTAGGTACACAACCCCCACCCCTCCGCACGGCGGGGCGGCTGCCCAACAAAATGGCGTCCGTGCAAACGGCTTCACCCTCTACGTCAAGAAGCGCAAACGCGCTTCTAAGCGGCCCTCCGAGTCAAACTCGGACCACTCCTCGCCGACCAGCACTCCGGCAAAAAAGGCTGTGCCTCTCGCGCACCCCCCCCCCCCCAACACCTCGGCCCCGCCCGAGAAACGCGGTCCGAAGCCGCCTCCCCCGATTGTCCTCCAGGACAAGACAAAATGGAACGATTTTTCCAAGTGGTTCGCGGACCACAAAATTGCATGCCCCAAAGCGCAGAACACCGCGCAGGGCATCCGCATCAACCTAGCGACGGTTGATGACTTCCGGGCTGCCACCAGGCACCTGCGGAACGCCATTCTTTTCACACTTTCGCTCTCCCAGAGGAGAAGCAACTCCGCGTCGTCATACGCGGAATCCCATTGGAGATCGACATCTCCGAGGTCCTCGACGACCTCAAAAAGCAAAACTTCCCCGTGTTGGAAGCCCGTCGCATGACCAGCATGCGAACAAAGGCCGCACTACCCTTTATCCTAACGAGTCTCGAACTCTCTCCGGTAGGCAAAAAGATTTTTGCAATAACCCGCCTGTGCAACCTCACCAGCGTGAGGGTAGATCCCGTACAAAAAAGGCATCATCGGCCAATGCCACCGATGCCAATTTTACGGCCACTCAGCCCGTAACTGTTTCGCCAGCCCGAGGTGTGTCAAATGCACCGGGGACCACGGGACGAAAGAGTGCACCCGCACCGCATAAGCGACAAATCCCCCGAGCTGCGTCCTGTGTAAAGCCGAGGGGCACACCGCGAATTATCGCGGGTGCACCAAAGCCCCGCGCAGGCAACCCGGGGCCCCCAACGACGCACCGCCGCCTCCACAAAGGCTGCACTGCAGCCATCTGGCTCCTCCAGGCCACCGCCAGTGCAGCCGGCCGTACCGCCGGCAGTGTCGGTGTGGAGTAAACCGCTCCCCAGGCCAAAAGCCGCCGAGGCTCTCAAAGCCGCCTCTTTGTCGGGGCCGCAGAAATCACAGGCTGTTCCCAGCCAAATACCTCCGCCTTCGGAGCTTCAAAATATTCTCGCCTAATCCAAAAGGTGAGCATACGGGACATTCTCTTCTTAGGAAAAAAATTGCAAACCGCGCAAAACTCGAAAGATAGGTTAAGGGCCTGCTTCGAGCACGCCGACACTCTCGCCGCACTCGAAGAACCCTTCATTTAACCACCCCCCAGGACTCTGTCCAAGATCTTTGGTGTTCCATATCATCCAAACGTTATGGAGATACACAGGGTCTTAGGCAGAATAAAACCCCGCTCTCTGACTGTCGCGTATTTCAACGCGGACGGCATCCGCTCTCAAAAGGAGGAAATAAGCCTGTTTCTTAGGAACCATGACGTCGACGTCATGCTCATTCAGGAAACATTCCTCAAACCATTTCATCGCGACCCGAAAATCCCGAACTATCATATCATCCGCCACGACAGGCTGACCGCCAAAGGAGGCGGCACACTCATCTACTTCAAGCGGGCCCTGCATTGCATACAGCTAGTTAGCCCAACCCTCGCCAAAATAGAAGTCTCGGCGTATAAAATCTCCTTCACCGGTCATCAACCGATCGTCCTAGCATCCGTCTATCTGTCCCCGACAAAAGAATAGTGGGAAACAGACATAAGAACCCTTCTCGACCTAGGCCCGGCTGTTATCCTCGCTGGCGATCTCAACAGCAGGCATAGCACCTGGGACCTGAATTAGTCAAACTGCAATGGTATAATCCTCTCCAAGCTCGCGGATAAGCTCAAGTTTAACATTGTAGCTCCGCAAACCCCGACGAGATACCCTCCCGTCGCGTCCCACAGCCCATCCACACTAGACATTGCGTTGTTCAATAACATAACCGTCCCACTGCATTCGATCGAGACCATAGACGATCCCAGATCCGACAACCGCCCGGTTCTTATGAAGCTGAGCCGGCCCGCTGGTGAGGTCCCTCTGACCAAAACCATCGTCAACTGGCGCAGCCCCGAGGTCAAACTCAAGGCCACGAACACCCAGCACCTAGACGGGATCCCCGATACGATCGACTCGCTCGGCGCTGCAAACCGAGCAATCGACTCGTTAACTAATCACATCGCCACAGCCGTCGAGGAATCATCGAAAACGGTACCCGAGTCGGACTACCTGCTCGGGTCCTTCCCGGTGGACATTCGTCGGCTGATAACAGCGAAAAACGCCACAATGAGACTCTATTCACGATACAGATCCGAGGAACTCAGGATAAAACTGCGCCGCCTTCAAAGGCTGGTAAAAGAGCGTATATCCGAACTCAGATCCGACAGATGGGACAATCGGTTTTGCGACTTGGAGCCTTCGAGCGCCAACTTTTGGCGTCTGACTCGCAATCTCAAAGCGGAGAACATGGCCCGCATGCCTCCCCTTGTAATGAGCGATGGTTCCTCCCTTTGCGTTGGAGGATGCCGAAAAAGCAGATTGTCTCGCCGACAGTCTAGAGAGCCAGTGCACTCCCTCTACCGCACCAGTGGACCCCGATCACCTCAAGTTGGTCGAGGACGAGGTGCCCCGCAGGGTAGCCCTCCCACCAGAAGGTCCCCCTCTAAAACCGGTTTCCCCCGGTGAGGTCGTTGACATAATAAAGAGGTTGAAAACCAGATCAGCCCCGGGATCCGACAATATCTCCAACAGAGTTGTGAAAAGTCTCCCGCCCCCGATCGTCGGTCTGCTAGTGGCCATATTCAATGCCCTGCTAGCCGACTGCTCCTTCCCAGACGCCTGGAAAGAGGCCGTAGTGATAGGTATTCCGAAGCCCGAAAAGCCGAGGAACCTACCCAACAGCTACCGTCCGATCAGCCTACTGAACACCTTGGGCAAACTTTACGAGCGCATGATTCTAGAGCGTATGCGTCATTTCACCGCAGAGAACAACCTTCTCCCCGACGAAGAGTTCGGATTCAGGAGCAACCACTCTTGCGTTCATCAAGTACACCGACTGAACGAGCACACTCTGGTCGGTCTCGAGCACAGACAAACGATCGACACCTGCGCCGTCCTATTCGACGTCGCGAAAGCGTTCGACAAAGTCTGGCACGAAGGCTTGATATTCAAGCTTTACTCTCACAAAGTGCTAGACCGTCTAGTCAACGTCATTCGAGACTACCTCTCGAATCGCCCCTCCCGCTTTCGCGTCGAGCACGCTCTCTCCTCGCCCCGGCCGATCAAAGCCGGCGTCCCTCAAGGCTCTTGCCTCTCCCCGCTACACTTCTCGCTCTACATGAGCGACATACCCAGAGACCCCTTTGTCAAGATGGCCCTTTTTGCGGACGACACCGCTCTTTATCACTCCGGTAGAGCTCCGGGTATTATAACGATGCGCCTACAGAACGCGACCACCCGCCTAGGCGAGTGTTTCCAGACGTGGCGAATCGACGTAAACCCGGAGAAAAGTGAAGCCATCCACTTCACCCACTGAAAGTCATCAACCCTTCTCAAGAAGGCGAAAAAACGCGGCCATAAACTCGGCTAGATCTACCTTTTCGGCCAGTCCATCCCATGGAGGAACTCGGTCAAATACCTCGGCGTCACGCTCGACGCCAGACTCAATTTTATCGCCCACATCCGCGAGGCGAGAAAGAAAGCGGCCCAAGTACTGGGCAAGCTATACCCCCTGCTGTGTAAGAAGAGCAAGCTCTCTCTCAGATACAAGCTTCATCTTTACAAGGTATGCGTAAGGCCTACAATGTCTTACGTAAGCGTTGTCTTCGCCCATTCGTCCGAAGACAGTCTCAAACCTCTGCAGACTCTCCAGAACCGTTTCACCCGCACCGCGACTGGTGCCGAATGGTACCAGCGTAATGTGGACATCCACAGCGACCTTAAACTCCCAACGATCAAGGAGCACTTCAGAGAGTGCTCCGTGACCTACTTCGCCAAGGCGGCAACTAATCCCAACGCTCTGGTGGCCAGCGCGGCCAACTACGCGCTACCTCCGAATCGCAGGACGAAAAAGCGCAGACTGCGGCACGCGCTTTTTCCGACATCCCAAGGGGTCCCGCAAACCACACACATACCCTCAGTCGTCGACAGCATCGACGTCACCACACACACTTCGGACACTACCAACACGTTCCGAATATCAACATCACGCCGCCCTCGCTTCAGAACGCGGCGCCGCAGCTACTCACACACCGCGTACACTAAGTACACCCGCGATCGTGGGCGGTCCTTGCCGCTCAGAGATTCCGATACAGGCGAAGGTAGTCGGGGAACGGGCCCGCGCCCGGCCTCGACGACCGACTAGAATCGCCAGATAAAGTACAACAAGAACCAGACACACGATATACAAAATCATCCGCCAGATAGCTACATCCCGCGTAGCACATTTTGGTTTCTAAAACCTCATGCCGTGGACCCGGGTCTACGAGCCCAGTGTCAGTTGAGCTGTAAGAGCCGCTGTGGCTTGCAGCCCGATCTACATCAAGAATATTGTCAGCCCTGCACAAAATTGGTGTGAAGCCGCTCCGCTCGCTCATATTCCAGACACTACAAAAGCTTGCTATCAGCCGTATGTTCTTATGTCGTACTATCAACAGATACAACAACACTTCCTCTATTCGCTGACGCAGATGGTGATCGTGTAGAAGCCGAGATATGGCTAGAAAAATTAATTGAAGGTAGTACGATCGCCTCTCTGATGAGGGACGACCACAGCCGTCCGATCTGTTTGCAGTTTTGCAAAAATGTTATAGGAAAAGCGACGAATGAAACTAAACCTGGAGATGATAGTAAAGTAGATCAGTAAAAGAATTGTAGCAAACACAGAAAAAAAATGTAGAAAATTAAGTAAAAAAAATGTTGTAAACCCAAAAAGATAATGTATAGAATTAGATAAGAATGAATGTAAAATAAAGAAAATAGAAATAAAAAATGCGGTAAGGTAAATAAAGAAACGTAATAGTTTAAGGAAATAAATAAAGAACGGCTGTCTCCCTTATTTTTGAGTGCGACTTATTGAAGAGAGGAACAGAATGGGGAAAGAAAGAGAAATAAGAACGGAAAGAGAGAAGAGAAAAACAGATAACAAATAAATAAGAAATGTAAAGATTAGGAATAAAAATCGAGGATCAAAAATGCCCGAATAGAACGATTTTAAAAATAGAAAAAACAACACTTTCTCTGTCGCAGACACTATCAAGGCTGTTAATGTTGTTAATGCTGTTAAGGCCAGGATTAGTCGCAATCCCATTAGGAAGCAAATCAAATAATCTTATCGCTAGAAATGAAGATTCCTGTTAGGACTCTTTCGCGTATCGCGTATTTAAACAACAAGACCTGAAGCTCGGTGCTCGGTGGTTATTAGGTCGATATACAGGACATGCCCTAAACCAATTTTTATGTTTAAAGATGTATGGAGTGTATCGGTCGTAACGAACCTTATGTCGCGATACAACACGCAGCTGAAAGACACAGAAACATCCTCTGTACCGATAAAAAATTTTCACGATTGAAGAACACTACAATAAAGAAAATGGTAAAGTGTACGCTCACAGTTCTACACAAGCGGCTCAAGTGGTCGGAAAGGTATAACGTAGTCATGGTCATCATCCCTTTTTTTTGTTTTACGTGGGGAATATGTCTTTGCATACCACTCCTCGCGGGGTAAAGACAGGTTATGTCGGACTTGAACCGACTAAAACCCTCTGATGTTCAACCTCGTTGTTTTATAGCAGAGTTACTGGAAAGCTGTCGCATACTTCCGCGACCCCGCCAGCGCCGGCTGCACCATGCATCCAATCTCGGAATGGAAGAACCCTCTACTTCCGCCTCTGCAAGGGTACGCTGGAACACACACACTCTTACAGTAATCCGGGCAACGGGCCCTAAGAATCCGTCACTTAGAGGCCATGGAGTTCAAGGGAAAAAAACTCTCCCGATTCCTTGCGGCGGATCTGGTCGTGGGTTCCGCCGACACCCGTCATACGGCCGCATAGTATAAGGAGAGCGGCGAAAGCAATACCGACCACTCCTTTACTTCGGCGACTCTATTTCTCCTGCAAAAGACAGTATAAACCTGTCCCTGCAGCCCACTGGCACACATCCGAATTGAGCTCATGGAGCTCACCTGGATTAGCCACATCGGGCCGGCAAGACTCTGCACCTTATCACAAGACACGAACTACTCAAGCCCCGACTATCTGCCCAGATCTCAACTCTTTAGACGACATGGTCTGCTGTTGCCATATACGATACGGCGACATTGAGTTTCTTAAAATATCTTTGGAGCAAGCAGTGGCGGTGATGGTGGTGGAAACTTCCCTTGGAGACAGTGCGTAAATCCATAGATTCGTGATTCGTGGCCATACAGATTAATGGCCTGAGTAAATGCCCATTTCGAATGGACTATTTTTTTTTGTTGAAACTAATAAATATGTATTATATGTATACATTTTAATAGTATTACATTACTTCATTAAAAAAAAATTATTTTCATTTGTAACAGAACGTATGGCCGGACTAGGTATAGAAATAATATATATAAACTTTAACTAATAAAGCGTTTGATAATTAAATCGTAATTATTATCTCTTTGTATATTATAACGAGTAAGTATAACATCTCGCAGACAGGGGGCTTCCCTCTTTGTGCAGTAAGTTTATTTATGTTCATGCGGCTCGCGATGATAGCGTTACTTACACGCGTGCCCTTAACACATACAACATACGGTTCAACTGAGTCGATGTCGTTAGTTTCCCGCTGCGCGTGAACTTTTGCGGTGTCGGCTGATATAAATACATCAGCTCGCTGCATCAGGACGTATTGCTTGCAGCTAGCTTCCAAGTGTGAACCAGTGCCGTACTCAATAAACCTTCAAGATGAAATACTCAACGATGTTGCTGTTCGTCATCGTCGCCATTGTCGCGATAAGCTACGTCTCAGCGGCGCCGAGTCCATGGAATCCATTCAAAGAATTGGTAAGTTATTTATCATCATCATCATTCAATTTCCTTCGAAACCTTACAAACGACGACCCTTGGCGTCGGCCGATGCGAGCAGCGCCAGATCAATCGATGTTCTTCTCTGTTGAGGTCTTCTGGAGGATACCTATGCCCAGCAGTGAACTTCTAGACGGCTGATGATGATGATGAAATTCAAATTAAACCAATAATTATATTCAAAAAATTTACTAGAAAGAGTTCATAAAATCGATCGCACACAAAACTATACTACTAATGAAAATACTAGATATTTATTATTTAAGCTATAAGCTGTTATTTATTTATAGCTTTTGTAGCTTGTTGATATTGTTATCATACAAAATTTTTTTTGCTTTCTTTTCCTAGGAGAGAGCTGGACAGAACATCAGGGACGCCATCATCAGCGCGGGTCCCGCTGTGGATGTGTTAGCTAAAGCACAAAGGGTTTACAACGGGGAACCGGAGGATGAGGATGAATAAGAAATAGAATTAAAGTTATTTATTTATTTATTTATATATAACACTACGTTTTACTTATATCCCTTATTACTATGTTATATCAGAAGTATATGTTCTGGTTTGAAGGGCGCCGTAGCTAGTGAATTTACTGGAGGAGCGAGATATAACGTCTTATATCTCAAAGCGTCAAGCGCAATGTGGTGACGTGCTTACCATCTTGACTAGTATCACGTTGTTATGGGCAGGCTTATCACTTACCATCAGGTGAACTTCTCCTACATCTTGTCGTTTCGTAGAATAAAAAAAATTACATTCCGTTAGCTATGTTATATTAGAAATGTTTATTATTATGCTAGTGTAAGACACACTAGTGACTGTAGGCACTGATGGTGTGACCTCGCCAAACGCCGAAGGTGACCACCGAGGGGGTTTTAGTGGGTAAAAATCTCCACATAACTCTGACTTCCCCCCAGGAGGCAGAGTATCTTTTCGAAGATTTCCCCCATGAAATCAAAAAAAAAAAAAAAAAAAAATGGCACTGATGGTAGGTTTCTGTTGCCAGTGCTGAAAGCAGCTCCATTTTCTATTGCCGAAAAGAAGTAAGCCAAGATAACTGTGTTCCGGTTCGAAGACTAATTGTTATTCTGCCTTTTGGTCTGTGCAGTTCTTACTCTGTAATAAAAATAGGTATAAGGAGTCCCGAACACTCACGGATCCAAGCCAAGCTCACTAGCTCGTGATGCACCCTAGTCAACAAACGATGTTGTCGTTCTCACCAACCCGCATTGGACCAGCGTGGTGGGACATGGCTCAAATCTCCCCATATGAATCTCTACAAATAACGGCCCCTAGTGCCCGGCGGTACCGGTGGCTACGCTGACTGTAAGGTACCGAGATAGCTGGACGGGGGAGGCCTATGTCCAGCAGTGGAGGTATATCGGCTGATGATGATAATGATAAATAAAAATGATTTCTGTACTTCGAGTTTATTTTTAATATGTATTTAAAGGATAATCCCTACCAACCGCCGACATATACTATGTTGAACAAAACAAAAATGAATTATGAAAGAACAGTTCACAACGACGATGTTTACTGAAAGAACAATTGTTTTCCACCCCTTCGCTCGGACATGAAACTCCTCATCTGATGTCTGCCTCGCAACCCGTCAGATTTGGGGGTGGAGTACTAATTTATCAAATTACCATGACACGGCTGAACCGACGAGCGCAATGAATTTTGTTTTTCCGTAATGTAATGGGGTTGATATGATATTCGTTTGAATTAATCTTTCAGATCTTTATTTCATAATCTACCCCTTGCTTTGTTCATAATATTTATTTATTACACAATTAAATATATTTCATTCATCACGCACTACACGAACACGAGGACAGTCGTACAAAATATTTAGAAACTTTCAGTAGGCGCGATGTAAAGGTCCCTGCATGACAACTCACAGGGCCCAAGCCAACCTCACCTGCACGTGGTGCACCCTACTAATTATCACACGAGGCTCTGGCTGCCACCAACTCACATTGCGTCAAAGTAGTGGAAAATGGGTCAAACCTTCCAAATGAACCTCTACAAGCAACGACCCTTAATGCCAAGCGGTACTGGAGGTCATACTGACTGTCGATCGTGGAGAATTTTATGGGAAGCCTATGTCCAGCAGTGGACGTTATTGGCTGATAATGATGATAGTGATATATATATATATATGTATATGTATATGTAGTGTTGGGAGGCCTCCCACAAAGTGAACAAACGATCTGGTGAGAATCGTGGGAACCTATTGAATGCGAGCAACGCGAGACCGATCGATGTGGTGATCTTTGGGAGAGGCCTATGTCCAGCAGTGGACGTGCACCGGCTAATGATGATATATAACGGCGGAGAAGAGCTAGTTGTATACATTAACCAGAAAAAGGCCAAATCAATCAGTCCAATTGTGTCGTGTGTTTTCTTTTTACTGTACTAAGCAACGAGACGAGCGAGTCGTTTACCTGATGGTAAGCGATACACCTGCCCATAGCGACGTGGCGCCAGATACCATCCTTGGTATACACTGCACCACATTGTGCTACTCGTATTAAGACGAGATTAAGTCTTGTTACACCAGTAATTTCACCAGCTAGAACTTCCTCCAAGCTGGCACACATTAATATTTGCACACTACTGTTTGGCGACCGGAATTGGTGCTGCGATGGTACCTACCTGGACAATATCCGGCAGCAGAGACCTAGCACCAGAAAATTATAACATAATGTACAGATATATTTAATCATCTTATGTACTAAGGTGTCGAGGATAATTTGTATATCATTCTAACTAGCGTGATATTGTAGTGGGCGTATCAGTTACAATCTGGTGAACGTCTCTCTTGTCTAGTCAAATGAAAAAAAAAACTAAGAAATTAAAAAAAAAATTATATATATTTTTCTTTAATTTGAACCTGTACCAAAATATAACATAAACATTTTTTTAATCTGTAGCGTTTTTGGAAGGAACTTGTGATTTCAAGTGATTTCTCACCGGAATATACTTCCATGGGATTGGTTTCCATTAGCTTATTAGGAGTCGTGTGACAATACACGGTACTATGTTTTGTTTTATCGTTAACGCATTTGAAGAGTTCAAAATATTCATGTGAATTTTGGACAGTTACAGTTCATCATCGTCATCAGCCGATGGATGCATAGCAAATGGTTCTTCGTTGCTCATAACCAGCGGATTTCACTGGTGGTAAACCAGTGAAACCAACAGAAACCTGTTGCCGGAGACCGTCTCGCAATTGTAGCGCCTATTTCAGCTGACAAACATTAGTGTTCCGACTTTAAGGACCTTATAGCACCTCACTCTCATCAACTCAACATCTTAAGCATCAGATGACGAGCGCAATGTGGTGCAGTGTATATCACCCTAACTAACGCCACGTCATTATGGACAGGCGGTTCACTTACAATCAAAGGAACGTCCTGCGCGTTCCGTCGCTTGGTTAATTAGAAAAAAAAATAGTAATGATGTTATCGTATAACTGTTATACGACAATAAAAGGTAATACTTTTTGTATTATAGAGCGAACGGAGCTGACAGGTCTCTAAGAAGTAAAAAAGCCAAAAAAAGTTGATAACTTTAAGAAGTCTTTTAAAAAACTTCAACCTTGAAGCACTAACTAACGAGCACTAACCGAGCTACTTCTGACGATATTTAAAAAGTAAAAAGAGGACAGAGGACATCGAACTGAAACCAATGAGGCTGTATTCATTTATTTCATTGGTTTTTTTAAACTATTAAAGACGCTTCCACGAGAAGGACGTTCACCTCAATACATGACAATAAGCTGCTAGTTAGGATGTTTACACTAATGATAAAAAGGTCGGCATGCCTAAAGCCATAACAGGTTCTTACTAAATCATAGTTAGGGTACAAATTGTAACTGTTGTTGAGTAGGTGTGGTAACTGCCACGGACGCCCCAGCTCGTCAGCTCTGTAGTGTAAGGCTATTAAGAATAGGACTAAGGGATTCCCTGCGTGTCGTACAAGGCGACTAAAAGGGTCCTCGGGTTCGTGTTCTTCATGGGTGGGGGCCCCCAGAGTTCAATAAGCAAGCCTTAGGAGGGTGGCAAACGCATGGTGGTCTTGGATTTGCTGTAACACAGCGTGGGTGCTAAGGAGGGCTTTGCCTTTCCTCCGGTGCGTTCCGTTGGAGATCCCGGAGCCCCACCTCATGCACTGAGGCAGACCACTGAAGGGGTTTTAGTCGGTAGAAGCTTCACATAACCTTGTCTTCCCCTCAGAAATTAGATATCTTTTAAAATGGTAAACCTGTGTATAAAAGAAGTGTGTTAAATAAATAATTTTCCTAAATTCAATCAAACTAAAGGATGAAGGAAAGTTGGCACTGGGCCAGTGTGATGGGATAAAGCCCAATTCCCCCCACTGAACTCTGTGAAGATCTTTGAGAGACGCCTTTGTCCAGCAGATGATGATAACGTATATTTTTTATACTCCCTTCCTAATTTAGAATATTATGATCGTGGTATAATAATGATTAATTTAATTGTTTTCGGACCGTAGTAAATGTATTACATTAAAACAGGGCGGTCCCTGGTGCCAGGGACCATTGTGATTTTTCATCAACTAAAACTAAACAACGTTAAGGTTAATTTAAACAATCTAGCTAATGTAATAACTCATATGATTAATCATTAACATGACTGCTGTGTTCCGGCTGTCAATGCACGTGAGTGAAGGTGTTCTGGGAGATCACGCTTCACCATTTCTGATCTCATTGTTATTTAACACCAATTGGAACTGATACCAAATTCTTAGTCATTCATGAATAAACAAATCTTTACTTAAACGTTCCCTTCTCGTCGCTTAGTTAATTAAACAAACGATTAAAATTAACGAGTACAGTTAATGTGACAACTCCTTTATAAACTCAGCGGTATGTAATTAAACTAGTTTAATTTTACGGAATCCTAATTTTGAACGGGGGTTCCCTCGCAAACGTTACCGCTAGGAGTACCGCTGCACTTTCCTTTTAGTGTACCGATCTCTACAAAGTTCTCATTGCAACTTATAATCCAACTATTTAAAGAGATTTGACTCTTATGTCTTACAAGATACGAGTCAATACATTTTTAAATTGGACGTATTATAATATTGTTGGAATTAAACACTATATAAAAGCTGACTCGTTTGCAGGAGCATCATTGGAGTACGAATATCGAACTGGTTAACTTTTAAGTATTAACTTAATCTAACAAAATGAACTTCAACTGGATCTTCAGCTTTGTGTTGCTCTTCATCATCGCACTTAGTGCCGTAAGCGGTGCGCCGGAACCTAGGTGGAATCCGTTCAAGAAACTGGTAACATTTCAATGTTATTTTGTTTATAGATCAAGTTATACTTAATTTTTTTTTAATAATCCCTGAGAGACTTTAATTCCTTAGTGATACGTTCATGCCTGTTGATCTAAATCTGTTGGTAGGTCTCTTTTGCAGGAGACCGTTTAGGTACTACCACAGCTCCTATTCCTGCCACCAAACAGCTGTGTGCAAATATTACTGTGTTACAGTTTGAAATGCGCTGTATGTAGTGAAATTACTGAAGTGACCGGGATCACGTTGTGTAGTGTATATCATCTTAAATAACCTCACTTCGTTATGGGGAGGCGTTTCACTTAGTATCAGGTGAACCTTAAGATTATCTACTCTTCGTATAATAAAAAAAACACTATAGTATATTAGTCAAGCTATATTATAAAATAAAACAGTGAAAGCAACAAAGTTTAATATTAAAGACAAACTTTTGTATGTACTCTGTTAGAAAGTATATTGACATATATAATTTATATGTTTATAGCTTACTAAAGAAATACATTAAGGGTAGAAATTAAACATATACTAGTACTAAAGGGGTGTTATAAAATCATCTACAGCTTGTATATCTTTTATTTTATGTGTCCAAAACGGTTATACAACATAAGAACATATTTTTATATGTCTATCAGAATTGTATAAGATATACAAAACTTCATTTATATGTATAATCTTAATAAATACTTTTTTTTAAATAATTTTCTCATTACTCGTTACAGGAGAAGGTTGGACAGAACATCCGTGACGGCATCGTCAAGGCTGGCCCCGCTGTCAGCGTTGTGGGACAGGCGGCTTCCATCGTCAGACCTGGGAAATGATATCTGAAACGGCTTTAAATTGACATTAGATTATATTTTATACAGACTGCGAGTGTGAGACTTAATTGATGATAAGTTATAAATAAACTGTTTAGTTATCAATATAGTTGTTTACATTTTTATTTCAAACACTAAAAATGTCTAGAAGTTAAATGGTATATAAATACTAAATAGTATTGTCTTACTCATTTGTGATTAATAAGTTTTAGTTACTAGTTATGTTAGTAGTGTACCGGAAGACGTAGCGTTGGCAGGCCTCTCACCAGGTGATCCGACGATCTGGTGAAGGTTGCGGGAAGTAGCTGGATGTGCGAGAGGCCTATATTCAGCAGTGGGCGTCTGTAAGCTGATAATCATAATGATAGGTTACTATATATGTAAATATATACATATAACAATTTTGATAATAGCAGGTAAGGGGAAGAATTTAATTAAAACTGAAAAATGCTGGTGGTAGGTCCCTGTTCACGGTGACCGTCCAGGTAGGTAGGTACCACTGCAGTACCTACCTACCTGGACCTAAACAGAAGTGTGCAAACTTTACTCTGTTCCAAATTACAGCGCGGTGTAGCTTATTTAATTACTGGGGTAAGGAGACACCTCATGTCTCAGGGCCTTGAACGAAATATGATGCAGTGTATACTATTCTAACTAGCGTCACGTTGTGGACAGGCAGTCTAGTTACTTTGAAAAACATTACCGTTATGTAGTTTTAGTTAACTAAAAACCACAATGGTCCCGGAATCGAACCAGGTACCCCTCTGTTGTAAAATAAAACGTCAACTACTGTACGAATACAGTTAAATTAGTCCTTAGTATACATATCATAATGTTCTAAATTAGGAAGGGATTACTTAAACTATATGTTATCATCATCAGCTGGACATCTACTGCTGGACATAGGCCTTTCCCAGAGATCTTCACGTAGTTCATTGGAGGGGAATTGGGCCTTAGCCTATCACGCTGGCCCAGTGCAGGTTGGTGGGTGTTATGGTGTGATAGTTTCCTTCGTTCTTTAGTTTGATGATTGTAGTTAGTACATTTTCTTTTTTTTTATTCCGGGGAAATCTTTTTAAACGATACCTTGCTTCTGGGGGGAAGATAAGGTTATGTGGGGCTTTTACCCACTAAAACCCTCTCGGTGGTCTCCCTCAGTGCATTAGGAGGGGCTCCGGGATCTCCTACGGAACGCACCGGTGCCCCCCTGCATTCGGGCTAAAAGCTCTCACGGAAAGGCAAAGACCTCCTTAGCACCCACGCTGTGCTATGGCAAATATAAGACCACCATGCATTTGCCGTCCTCCTAAGGCTCGCTTATTGTGCTCTAATGGCCACCACCCTCAAGGCTCACGAGCCTGAGAACTGTTTTAGTCGTATTATACGACAGGCACGGAATACCTTAGTATAGGACTCAGGTATCTTAACAGCCCGATACTACAGGGCTAACAGGTTCGTCCGTTGCCATCGTCGTTTTTATCTACCTCAAACCATGTTATTGAGGTCATCACTTACTATTACGTAAACAGATCATTCACCTTGTCGCTTCGGCAAAAAAAAAAGTAATTTTATAGTATACTCCTCATTTACTCAGGTTTCTTATACGTGCTCTATTTTACCGGCCTCTGTTGCGGGAGACTATCTAGGTAAGTAGTACCGCAGCATCTATTTCTGCCGTCAAACAGTACTGTACAATCATTACTGTATTCCGGTTGGAATGGCGATGTAGTAAGTCATATTACTGAGGTAAAGAGACTTTATTTCTTATGTCTCAATGCGACGAGCACAATGTGGTGTTATGTATATCATCCTAACTAGAGGCACGTTGTTATGGGCAGGCGTAGGGTAAGTGACCATCAGGCGAATGTCTCGTTCACCTCCTCACCGGAGGTCAGATACCTGTCAAACACTAGTATGCTAATATTAAGTTGTTCCGGTTTGACGCTATAGCTAGTAAAATTACTAGAGTAAAAAAAAACCTTAACATTTTAGCTCTAAAGACTCCCCTGTCGCTTCATCTAAGGAAAAAAACGTTGTCTTCTTGTCAATTAACATTGAAGTCTAGTATTTGTAGTAGATTTTATTTTATCTTTAGGGGAGGCCTATGTCCAGCAGTTGACGTCTATCGACTGATGATGATGATGATTTGTATTTGTTTTTCGTATAGTAGTTTTTGTTGGTTAGTACATTGTCGATGAGAAAGAGGTAAATTACATTAGAAGAATATTATATACAGAGTTCAGGTCATCATAACATATACAAAACATATATAATATAATATAAAACCATACTGATTATTTAAGTATAAACATTTACCAGGGATTCCCACAATGTATATACCCGCCATTTTATTTATATATATCTTTAAAACAATGTACTTTTAAATAAATACGGTATAAGTGTCTTACGGTTGTTAATACAAAGGGGATCTAATTTCCTATTTAGTCGACAGCAAGTGTGATCTTGTGTATATATGTTATATATATATATATATTTATATATATATAAATCCACTCGTTTTTTACAAGAATAATTCAAAATGAAGCTTCATACAATATTATTGTTTGTATTCATCGTCATGATGATTATAAGTTCCGGTACCGCTGGCAGGAGACTGTGGAATCCATTTGAACAGTTAGTAAGTCACTTTAAATTTTACTATTAAGTGCTTGTAGTAGTTGTAAATAGTTGTAAATGTATAGTTAAATAAAAACTATGTTAAATATGTGTTTATTCGTTACCCATAATTTTATTTTATATATTTATTTAATTGATTAATTATGACACTCAAAATTGAGATCAAAACAGTGATGTCTAGTTATCAAGTAATTACTGGATATATTATATATATATTGTAACAAAGCGCCTGCAAATATTGTGTGAGCAAAAAGTAGCAGAACATGCTTTTATATTATTTATTGCCTTAACAGTGAGATAGCAAGACTTCAGGAAAATATAATAGAATTAAATAAATAAAATGTATATAGTTATATATATATATGCCATACAATAGAAGACTCTTTCATAGATAAATTGAAACTTTTATATGTGTATATATATATATATATATAAGCATTTATGTAGAATAATAATGACTTCTGTAGTAGCTGCTTTAATGGAGGTATATAGTAATTTATAATAAGATGATTACTATTAGGTATATAAAGGTATGTAAGTACTTCAAGATTATTATATAAAATATTGAAAATCAAAATATTTGCTTTTGTAAATAAATTTATTGAAAAATGATTAAATGCTTAATTTGGTTTGATTCGTAAAAAAAAATTCTTGGTAAGACATTATACAAACTTATATGTCCTGTAAAAACTGTATATGTTTGCTTATACATTATATATAGTTTTATTTTGAGTTGAATAATAATAATTTTATTTGCCAGGCTTCACAATAGAGGCCGCTTGTCCTATTACTCCGACGGCGGGCCCCGCCTTGATAATCCCGTCACGTATATTTTGGCCAACTTTCTCCTGAAACAAATTAATAAAGGATGTTCACGGAACTTCAGAAAAATATGGAAGTTAAAAAATATTAACAACAGTTCACATTAAATATATTTCTCTAAATCCCTGCTAATATTTTAAATGTAATAGACCTTTTCTCTAAAGTTTTCACTCCCAAAGCACTCCATGGTTCTTAGTTATTGTGTATATAAGTAGACAGGACTTTTTATATAGCTTTTTGACCTTAAGTAAAATTTTAAAACGCAAATTCAACTTTGGTGCTCATCATCATATATATTGGCCAAGAATCATGAAATATTTGCTTTAAATTATAGGTTTCTATGTTGTCCAACTTTGCGATTAATATCTGTTACGTCTATATAACAGATATTATCTATGTAGTGTAATCGTACATATATAATCCCAAAAAATACTATATTTAGTAAATATTTTAATAAAGCATAAAATTGTATATTATATAACTATACATAAATTATTATAAGCGTCTGGATAAAAATTGTACCGAAACGAAAATCCTGTAATAGTACTGGGTATTTTGTAATAAAACGCCTGCCATTATTATGTGAGCAAGAAGTAGCGGAACATGCTTTTATATTATTTATTGCCTTCGCAATTACATCGTGCGTGAGATTGAAATTTACATGTAATCTCCATAAAAGGAAACCACCCTCACTATTACCACATAAAGTACATTTGCTTTTAACCACTTCTTTAATCTGGTATTCATTTTCCGGTTCTACAGATACCGACTTTGTCACAAATTCATTTTACATGTATAAAGCCTTTATAGGCGCTTACTATAAAATTCAATATAGTTGACTACTTTACAAAAAAGGTAAACTTTAAAAGAAATCCAACTGCCTTGGTGATTATCCGTTCATATTCAAGGATCAGATGGCTATTTTTTGCTAATGGTTCGTTTTTTTTTTAAACTTGTTTATGGAGCTCTTATCTTCATATTCAAAATTTGTCACTATTAAAGGATTGCTGTATATCAGACATCAATATATTAGAGCTGGAAGATTTTAGTCAATCATACCCTTACTATTTACGGTTTGATTAGCACATAAAACTATATAAAATTTTAGTGAGATGGTAACTTGTTACAGATAAAAAAATTAAAAACGCCTGTCCATTTTCAACAAGCAAAGTCCTTACAAGTAATATATACACAGAGTAATTTGGATCATTGATAACGAATATAATAAATTGTTCACAGATGAAGAAGCCTAGAGGAATAAAGAAGATTACAAAGAAGGGATAAGTGTTAGAAAACTAAAGATTGATTATATGCCAATGGCCTTTGTATAATATATGTAACATTTCTATAGATTTATGTATATAACACCAGAATAAAAAAAAGTTAAACGTACTTTAAAATTGTTTGATATTTCTGTCTGTTTATTAAAAGTTTTTACAACAGTTATCAAGCAATCTACTAGTCACAAATACATCCACAATTAGGTTGTAATATACAACGTTTTTTTTGTATATATTACAAAAAAAAATTATGACCAATATAAAAGGATGAGAAAAAAAAATATATAAGGCCTACATATTCGTTGAAATCTTTGCGAAACAAACTTAAAATCAAATTAATATCACAGTAAAATCATCGAAATCATATAAAAGACGATACTAAAAAAAACCTTATCCGGTTGAGAACTTCCTTCATATCCTCGTTTGATGGTGATGAACTTACCAATTTCTTGAAAGGATTCCATCTCGGCTCCGGTGCACCGCTAACGCCGCAAAGAGCGACAAAGAAAACAAACAGGAAGCTCAAGATCCAGTTGAAGTTCATTTTGGCAGAACTTATCAGCTCAGGTCTTCAGATTCAATGATGATCTAGAGGATCCAGCGTGCGTTTATATAGTTAAAACCTATTCACCATTACACATCGATTAACAAAGTAACGTACAGTACATATTGATCTTTCCGCATCAGGTGCGAAGGACTATTTTGCCTAACGTTAAAGTTAATATACTGCATACAAATGACACTAGTGCGAAAGCTGCGGCAAGGGAACTACCAGTTCCAACATTAGCAGTGAATCCCCGACTTATCGAAATTGTTAACAGGTTAAGTTAAATTTAACTGCTTATTGATTTATTCAAAAATGTGAGGAGGATAAAGTTATCTATAAGTTATGCATTATGTAAGTTATAACATACGGGTCCTGCCTACGAATGTTACCAGATTAATAAGCGGTACTGATGGTAGGTCTCTCTTGTCAATTCTATAGTCTAGGACTATTAAGAACAGGACTAAGGTATTCCCTGCTTGTCGTACAAGGCCACTGAAAGGGTACTCCGGATCGTAGGCTTTTAGGGTGGGGACCTACAGAACGGTGCGTTCCGTAGGAGATCTTGGAGCCTCTCCTAATGTACTGAGGGAGACTACCGAAAGAGTTTCAGTAGAGCCCCACATAACCTTGTCTTCCCTCCAGAAGAAAGGTATCTTTTAAGGAGAACTCTTCCGCAAAAAAGGTCTCTCTTGTTGGTAAATAGTAGTGTGCAAACATTACTGTGTTTCGGTTTGAAGGGCGCTGTAGCTAGTGCAATAACAGAGGTAACAAGACTTAGCATTATATGTTAAGGCGAGGAGCACTAAGTGATGAAATAACAACTTAATCAGTGCCACGTTGTTATAGGCATCACTTACCATCAGGTGAACGTATCAGTCATTCCATAAGTGTGTTACTGGTAAGAATGTTTACTGTATGTTGTTTAATGTATTGTATTATTACCCTAGTAATTTCACTCGCTACTGCGCCTGTCAAACACGATCATCATCATCATCAGCTGATACACGTCCATAGTAGTACATAGGCCTCTCCCAAAGATCTCCATGTTTGTACAGATTCGTATGGGAGAGATTTGGGCCATTTGCCACTACCCTCCCCTAGAGGGGGTTTGGTGGGAGCCAGTGCCCCGTTTGTTGATGCGTGAAACTCCATACACCCCTAAACAATCACTGAAGAATAAATTAAATTTAGCTTTACTTAATCTGCTTGATATCCTGGATTGGTGTATAGTCGGAGATAGTTTAGATACCACATCGGGTATGATGCCTGACAATGCTGTGCTAACGTTACTGCATTCCGGTTTGAAGGGCTGCTGTAGCTATTGAAATTACTCGGGTAACGAAGCTGCCTCATAGCGACAAGCGTAATGTGGTGCAGTGTATGTCGGCCTAACTAGCGCCACGTTAATATGAGCAGGTGTATCATTTACTACCTTTTTTTTCGGGGAAAATCTTCGAAAGATACTGTGCTTCTGGGGGAGTCAAGGGTTAATTGAGATTCTTACTCATTAAAACCCCCTGGGTAGTCTGCGACAGTCCATTCGGAGAGGCTCCGGGATCTCTTATAGAATGCATTAATGCCTCTCCACACGTTGTGTTAACACGTCTCTGAGGAGGACCCTGACCCTCCAAGGCACCATCGCTGAGTCACACGCTGTAGCCCGTCGGTTTTTTTTTGACCCTAGTTCCTCTGCATGTTTTGGGTTAGGGCGTTTTGATACAATTTCACACTTAACATCTCAATTTATCCTTCATACTCATCATTCTTTCTTATGTAGCATCCTCTACTTATCTTTCATACTTTTTATCCCTCGCCGGTTGGCTTGGGCTATAAGGCCTCCACCCTCAAGGCCCGCGAGTCTAGCTCTTTCAGTCTCCTTCAACGACAGGCAGGGCTGACACTCCTTTTCCTACTAGCCCGATACTACAGAGCTGACCTTGAGGTAAACCTACCTTCAGGTCTTACTTTACTTGCTGTTTCCTTCAATATATAATAATATATTTACTGTAGAAAAAGAGAATTTCTTTAAATTTTAATAACTATGACTATAAAAATAATGTTCTTCAGATAGCAATTTATTGATTCTTCGGACGTTAATACTTTTTTTTATAGTTACGATTTCATGACAAAAGTAAATATTACGAGGCTACCTTACTTCGTAAATATTGTAACGTGTTGATATAAAACTTGGACATTACGTTATTGCAGGTGTTTCAAGAGTGATCTTTTTTTTTTTTAATTTTAATGCAAATAGTTAAATTGGAGTGTTAAAATATAGTTAAATCCATACGCAATGAAGTTGTTTTCGTTTGTGTTTCTAATTTGTTTAATAGTATTGACATTGGATATGGCATTTGGTGATCCGGACCCAAAATGGCGCGGCTGGAAGAAAATCGTAATTATACAAATATTCTTTTGTTTCTCTAAACGGACATTATAAAAAAAATTAGGGATGAAGGGTTTCCGGTTGTAAATCTGATGGTAAGCGATATTCTGGCCGATGAGGTTCTGATAAAGATGTTTATAGTAGTAGTTAATTGTACTGTCGTAATATGTTCGAATAGACAGTAATATTTGAATACTAGTGCTTAGCCGTTGACATAGACACTGTGATAGTATTACCAACGGTGGTAAGTGAAGTAGATAAGCATCTCATAATGTTCCCACAACTGGGACTGACCGATTTCTTTGACAAGGAGAAAGCCTAGAACATACATTCTGGTTTAAAGCGAATTTAAGGATGATTCGTAGAAGCCTCCACCTAAATCTTTAGGTTATTAGTGAAAACACTAATGCTTAACTTACGATAATTATAATATATAATAGGTTGGAAAATATCTCCCTTCCGCCTTTTTGTCTTTTGAATTTCGCGGCTATGTACAAAGCGCTACAGAGCTCGTATCTGGCAATACTATACATAATTTGAAAGGTCTTGACATAACCTACAAAACGACGCTATGCATAATTAGTTTGGATATTGCGTTCAACAGTTATAGATGTGTAAACATGCGAGTTCACTAACGCCGAATTTGCGCTATTTTACAGTTTTCCTTCGTTAAAGGCAAATCCGCTAGAGAAACGTTCCGTGAGATTAATGGTGTTTTGGGGGATGGTACTCTATCACTTCGAACCGCGGAGGAATGGTTTCGACGATTCAGAACCGGTGAAAACGACACCATGGATAAGCCAGCCGGCGGAAGACCTGTGACGACAAATACCGATCAAATCATGGACTACATCGAGTTAGACCGGCATGTGGCATCTCGTGACATCGCCCAGGAGATGGGAGTTAGTCACCAAACCATTTTAAACCATCTGCAGAAGGCTGGATACAAAAAAAAGCTTGATGTTTGGGTGCCGCATGATTTGACGCAAAAAAACCTTCTGGACCGAATCAACGCCTGCGATATGCTGCTGAAACGGAACGAACTCGACCCATTCTTGAAGCGGATGGTGACTGGCGACGAAAAATGGATCACATACGACAATATCAAGCGAAAACGGTCGTGGTCGAAGGCCGGTGAATCGTCCCAAACAGTGGCCAAGCCGGGATTGACGGCCAGGAAGGTTTTGCTGTGTGTTTGGTGGGATTGGAAGGGAATCATCCACTATGAGCTGCTCCCATATGGCCAGACGCTTAATTCTACCATCTACTGCGAACAACTGGACCGCTTGAAGCAGGCGATCGACCAGAAGCGTCCAGAATTGGCCAACAGGAAGGGTGTAGTGTTCCACCAGGACAACGCCAGACCACACACTTCGTTGATGACTCGTCAGAAGCTACGGGAGCTTGGATGGGAAGTTTTATCGCATCCACCATATAGCCCGGACATAGCGCCAAGTGATTACCACCTGTTCCTGTCCATGGTGAACGCCCTTGGTGGTGTAAAGTTGAACTCAAAAGAGGCTTATGAAAAGTGGCTGTCCGAGTTCTTCGCAAATAAGGAGGGGGGCTTCTACGAGGGAGGTATTATGAAGTTGCCGTCTAGATGGATACAGATTATCGAACAAAACGGCGCATATTTGAACTAAATCCGATTACTGTAACACTTTTTATAAAGCTTTGAATAAAGAGCAAAAAAGCGGAAGGGAGATATTTTTCAACCTTATATTTCATTTATATAAGAATATATTTTATTATTCTAATCAAAAGTGAAGAGATTCGTTGAAGTACTAAGTACGTGTTATTGAGTTAGTCCAAATGATTGCTAGACTTAGGTGGCATTGGGTAAAGCACATTGCTGGAAGGAGTGACTGCCGATAGAACAGTAGAGTCCTGAAATGGCGATTGTGTACCAGTAGATATAGTGCTACAAGGTTCTGCACCGAGGTCCAAGGGGGATTATTTGGTGAAGTAAACAGGACCAATCGACGTAGAGATTTGTAGGAGCCTATGCTATTTCCTCTAAATGGTATACCAGACTCTAGACGTCCACTGCTGGACAACTACTATATTGGACGTATGTCGGCTGATGATGATATATCTCGTTGGTTGCAGGAAAATGTTGGTAAACATGTCCGCGATGGACTTCAAAAAGCAGGACCAGCGGTAGATGTAGCGAAAACAATCATTGAAATCGGTGGCTAATGATTTAACGTGCAGCCATTACATTCAGAACTTCGTATGAGATATTAATAAAGTGTTATCTATATAATATTTGTTTATTCACTTAAAAAAAAAAAATCCTATACAATTTTGATCACAATTTCATATGGTAAATAACAATAAGAACGGAAATGATATAGTAACCTTATGCTTACGGTTAAGAAACGTAAAATCTCCTATCCCGGTCATTTACTCAGCTGATTATAATGGATAGTTTCTAGAAAACGAAAGGTGGGTAGAAAGAAAATGTCATGGTTGAAGAATACCAGGGAATGGACTGAAATATCTGAGGCAACCGAATTGTTCCGCCGAACCAGAGACAGAAAGGACTGTACCACGTTGATCGCCAACCTTCTCTAATTGGAGAAACAGTTTGAAGAGAAGATAGTCTAGAATATTTTAGAACACAGAGAATCCTACTATTTTTCGCTGTGAATTCCTGTGTTGGATACTTATACCGGTTAAAACCCTCAATGACCTACACTTGAGGGAACTACGAGGCTCTCACATAACTGTGGTTCCGACAGCGATAGATCTTGATGGAGCTGGAGCTCTCAACCCATTTTAGATGTGTTAGGTAGAAATATAGCACATCACCTGAAAGCCTTTTATAATTAACTATAGATAATCACCGAATCCTCTACTATGGTTTTTGTCTTTGGGGTTAGAGAGTATAGAAGGTTATTTTACGACGCCCAGGTTTTTATCTGCGGATAGAGGTATAAGGATGTTTTATTCTGGTTGCCTCTCTTCAATCTTTTCTTCCAGATTCCTCAATGAAGCATGGTAGCTAACTCTCCAGGGCTATCGTTTAAACAAGCCACTGAAATCATTTAAAATTCTACTTATACCCATAGTTATATTTTTATGATTATCAGGAATAAAGAACATTAAAGTACATGAAACACATTTACTGTATAATGACGTAAATTTTGATCCATCGTATATATATAATATTATGTATATTGTAATAAATCGTTCAGTTTCTTACGAGTATAGAAAGTAATAAAGGAAGTTCTTATCATAATTCTCGTTAAGCCACTTTACTTGGCAATCCCGAGCCGTTATGGTTTATTGCTTTTTAATTCAATAACTTTTCCTTACTTATTCAGTATAATAGCTTAAATTCAATGCAGCTTAATACGGACGTAGTGGTCTGTGTAATGTATTTTCGTATGTATTATTTATTTATTTATTAAAACATAAGATGTAAAGTAAAAAGGCCCACATCAAACAGAGAAGACCGTGTAATTACTTCACTTTAGCTAGTATGGTGATTATCACTTGGTAGACCCTGACTATGATCACTATAACTTGAATGCAGTTGCTGTAGTTTCCCCTTGCTTTCTGAACTAACCATTTTTGCAGGAATTTAGCTTCCAAGGTCGCTGAGACTTCTTTTAACTAAAAATTAGATACTGAAGGTGCTGATGGTTACATAGCTATTAATTCTATCGCTGGTCCTCAAGAAGTTACCAAGCTGACAGCACCAAGGTTAAGGAATGATGTTGGAGTTGTCATATGTGTCTGTTGGGACTTTATTATTATTCTTCTCTTTACTCCACTTATTTATATATCAGTATTAAGAAGAATGAAGGAATGTTATGAATACTCCTGTTATGTGAATACTCCTTTGGGTCCTCTCAAAATGTTTCTCGACTTGGCCCAGCTTAGTAGCCGTGGTTTGGTTGACCAAAAAACGAAAAAGAACATACTATGCCAAGACTGGGTCTGACTAGATCCTCCAATAGGACTCCTAGTTTAAGAGGTGTGCTAATGAGCTGCAGGGGCAGGGTACAATAAACCTGAAGTGTAAGGAAAGTATGTCGCTGTATAGATTTTCTTCAGTATAAGACCGACCGATCTTGAGTTAAATCTTTTTTAACGAATTTTTTAAATACCTACCGAATCACTTATTATTTTTTTTTTGATAGAATTTGTCCATGTTTCTCGTGTATACAATACCATTACCAATACCATTTGGATGCAGTGTTGGCAGTTTCGAGGGCGGAGTACGTGAACAAGCGTCACACCCGGCCGCAGAATGTTCGGTTCTTTCCGAAAGACACAATATTTCTGAAATCGGAGCTTATCGATAAAGGATGTAGAGTTTTCCTATCAGATTGTCCTCATAATTACAAGTAAGTCGATCAAAAGACCGAATTGTATACTGTATTAGTTAAAATAGTCCTATGTAGTAGTAGGTTAACTAAACAAAGTATTTTAATAGACAATGTTTAACTAAATATTATCTGTTAAAATAACTTGAAAAAAGAGATAAGATTACTTTCAGTGTTAACACAACCTTAAAAGATCGAAAATGAACGAGAAAAAAGAAGAAGGTTGAAACTATAAATCAATCAATCATCACCTGATAGACGTATCCACTGCTGGTCATAGACTTCCGTCAAAGATCTCTACATCGGTCGCTGGTGCATTGCCTGCATCCAGCGGTTTCTCGTGACCTTACAGTCAGCATGATCTCCGGTACCTCCAGACACTAGGAGCCGTCATTCGTAGGAGTTCATACGGGGGATTTGGGCCAATGTCAACCACGCTGGCCCAATGCAGGTTGCACCACAAGCAGGTGAGTTTGGCTTGGGTTCCGTGAGTTATTGTGCGGGACCCAAACCAAATTCAACACAGAATGTATAAAAAGCAGTGTTATATATATTGAAATACAAATTATATTTACTGGTAATAGGTCTCTGACGCAGGAGACAGTCTAGGTCTAGGTCCCTTATAAACATATATATCTCTATCGCCAAAAAGTAGTTTATAAACTTTACTGTGTAGCAGTTAAGGCGTCTGTAGCTAGTGAAGTTATTATTATGAAAAGACTCGATATATATGTAAGCGCATAAACCGGGAGAATGATTCGATACTAAACTTTGGAGACTATAATAACTGCTTATTTTTTCTGATAGCTTATACATTTACCAAGGTATGTATTTTTTTTATTAGATTGCATTGAGTTCAAGGGTGGGAAATGTTATTTTGTTTCCAGGAACAAACTTGTTTGCGCCAGACATTACGATGGCCAGTTCAAAACATTCACTAGCTACTGCGATATGGAGTTTGAGAATTGCAACAGCTGGAGAAGTAAGTATTTTTCTTCGCTCTGTTAACACTGTAGTGTAACATATTACAGTTTACCATCATTTGAGTTGTAAGTAAAGGACCAGATGGACCAGAGAAGGACAAGATCTTGGTGCTTGATACATCCATCATTTTCATAGAGTATGTAAACCAGTACACGTGATGACTACCTTACGTGCTATAGTGATCGTCTATTACTTGCTGACCTAACTAGCGATGACTTCAATCAGATATTTTGTGTGTTCATTAGTAATTAAACAAGACGATTTAGTATACATTAAAAAGATAATTTTTTTGAGAGTAATTCGCAATAATAATGTAGTAAAATATAATAACTAGAATAATATCTAGATTTAAACTAAGTCACGGCAGCGCGATTGTTTCTTCAGTCAAGCACTATTGTGATATCTTTTTTTTTATTATATGAAGCGACGAAACAAGCCAAATGTTTACTTGATGGTAAGTAATACGCCAACTCATCAAAATGTGGCGCTAGTTAGGATGTAATACACTGCACCACATTATGCTAGTCGTCTTGAGAAGAGATTGACTCTTGTTATACCTTTGACCTACCTCAGGATGATGTCATTGCTACTTGGATTTGAAAGGATCTGTTCTGTGTTGTTTGGGACAAAAGTATACACTTAAACAGGTTCGCTTAGAAGAGAAAAAAAATACAGAAAATCATGTAAATCTGTAAAGTGTTTAAAAATTAATAACATGTTTCTATTTTCTTCACACAGAATGGAGTATGATTAAACAAGACAGATGCTAGTTAAATTCACAAGTAACGAATACGTTCACATAATTTCTCCAATAATATCTGTATTTAACTATCATTAAAGATTATTATTAGGTAGTAATATTACTATATAATGATATAATAATTGCAATTTTGAACTATCTGTAAGAAATAATGAAATATTTTGGGATTTTCACTGATGTTATTCAAACGATCAGTGTAACCGTGAGTACATCAGTATATTCATATATACAGATCATATATAATAAGTTATTATTTTTTCTTATAAAGTCTACATTCTTATCATTAAATATACTATCATTGTTATGTAATTTAATTACATTAATTTAAATACAGTATATACAAGTACACGGACAATTTTTTCCATCCACATCAACAAGTGCCATCGCTATCTTTAAGATAGCTCCAAACATCTGAAAAAAAAAACTAATGTTTATTGCTGTTTGTAGAGACTTGTCTATGTAAGTCAACTTCCAATTTTTTTACTTTTAATCTAAATATTCTAAATCATCAGTTAAAGGGAACTAAATCTCAAAAACAATTGTATGTGGATCAGCATCACATCCACTGAGGAACTCATCTGTCATGTAGAAGTGCAACTACTTTTAGAGTTTACTTGCAACCTTCAAAACGTGAAGGAGCAGGACAGGAAGAATTTACAAATTTTAATATTAATAAGGTTATTATCTGAAAATTAGGTCGCGGGTTCAAACCTCGGCATGTACCAATGACTTAATATTTAAGTTATGTATATTTGTGAACTTTAGTTACAACAGCGAGATACAAAAACGGTGAAGGAAAACATCGTGAGGAAACCCGCACACCGATATCATCTTTGTGGGTATGTGTGTGGTAGTCCCAATAAAGTGGCAACAGGCTCGCCTCCTGTTACATGGGACCTAATCTGACCACATCTGGCGAAATGTGGGTGGTTTATTCACCTCTGCCTACCCCTACTGGGAAAAAGGCGTGACAATATATATATATATATATATATATATATATATCTGAAGTCTGCAGTGATTGGTAAATCAAAACTCTTTTGGATCCTAGATGGATATATTTTGCAAAACGACGAATTTTGGAATATTAAGTATAAGCCCCACTCAAGGGGTCGATAGCATGAACGCACTGACTGCATCTTAACTTATTGATTAACGATAATCAGAAATTTAATGATCCCGAGCTCTAAGGTCATAACAATGCTCAGGAGGAGACCGTGTTTTGGTAAGCGCAATGTGGGATAGACGATCTGATGGGAATCTTTGGTTTCCGGTAGCATCAAACCGATAGCACTGGAAATCGATTACAAGTATTTGTTAAACGATGGACAGAAATAGTCTGGACAGATGATGGGAATTCTATCAGGCCGCCATGTAGATGGGATTTTCCTAATGTCCATTTCTGTCCTTGACTGTCTGTAAAAGGATCTCTTAAAATCTTATTAAAGATCACTACTGTTGATATTACTGGGACAACTTACTCTGACCGGCCTTACAATTCACATATTGCATGTCACAAATGGTTACGAAAAATTTCGATTTGACTCCTTTGTTCTTAAAAAAGCCTGTCGATGTAGCGCAGATGGGTATTTTTCTGTAAAAAAAAAAATGGTTACAACTATAAGTTCTTATACGGTTTCCGCTGGTTGAATATCTTTCGTTGGAACTTGCCGAAGACCACTTCGGCAAGTTCCAACGAAAAACTATTTGCCAGGTCATTGCTCAAGTTAGTAAAAGTTATTGATGACAATTTTTGTATGTATTAAGCATTTATTAGTTACATGCAATATTAACTTAAAATCTTTCGCTGTTATTATTTTAAGATAATCGCTGTAACTCCTACAAAGCTGAGATGTTGTAACAGGATATCAACTCGTTAGCGCATATTGACTTCATGTATTCCCGTGGTGCATCCAATAAGTGTGGTGGCACGGTCCAGAATTCTACGACGTGGTCATATTGTTCGTCAATTTTTTCAGGTGTCGAGACTGTAAAACCTAAAAATAAGGAAAAATTTAATAACATCAAATATGTACAATATATCCGATATATACGACAGATATCTTCCCCTATTCCTCCTTCCACTTTCTAATAAAATATAACCAGTAAATTCTAATCCTTGGTAAAATTTCGACTATAAATTTCATTTGAAGATCATCAAGGTATTCTAGATTACCACTACTACGTCTATTTCTATTGCCAAATTTACTCCTCAAGCAAAGTGACCCAAAGTGAGTTTGCAACCAAACCGTAATATGCTAAACATTAATATGTCCTAATAGAAAGATTATAGTAGTCAGAGAATTTAAGAAAAAGACCATACTTAATATCTTCTTTTTAAAAGCAACGATGAGAGACGCGGCTGAAAGTTTTTTTTTTAATCTATGAAGCGAGGAAACGAGTGAGACGTTCATCGGATGGTAAGTGATATACCTGCCCATTACACAGTGGCACTGGTAATGCTGATAAACAGTGCCACACTGTCCAGAGACATTCATCATTCATCATCACCCGATATACGTCCACAACTGGTCATAGGTCTCTTCCAAATATCTCCACAGAGTTCACCACGCTGGATTATTGCAGGTTGGTGGTCAGAGCTTCGTCTGTTTGTCAGCAGGATGCAAGTGAGGTTGACTTGAGCTCCGTAAAATGTTGGCGTAGAGGCATATGGTATTAAAACTTTTTTTCCCAGTAATTTCACTAGCTACAGAGCTCTTCAAACCGCAATAAGTATTTGTAGCCTACTGTTTGGCGGTGGTACCTATCTAGACGGTCTCCAGGAACAGATATCTACCACCAGTAAACGTTAAATTCTCTCTCCCTGCTTATTCCAATACACAGTATACTCTTAATATATTTTTATGATCATTATCAGCCGATAGACGTCCACTGCTGGACATAGGCCTCCCTCAAAGATCTCCACATCGATCGATCCTGGGCTGCCTGCTTCCAGCTGCTCCCCGCAGCCTTCACCAGATCACCTGATGGGGGGTCTGCCAACACTACTTCTACCGGTACGCGGTCGCCAATAGAGGACCTTAGTGCCTCATCGGCTGACAGTGCTTCGAACGATGTGTCCTGCCCATTGCCATTTTAGGCTAGCAATCTTTTGGACTATGTCGGTTACCTTAGTTCTACTGCGGATCTCTTCACTTCTGATCCGATCACGCATCTTCTTTTTTATATTGCAATTCAAAACCCGTTTGGATGAAATAAACTAAATGATCCTTTAGAATCTCCTTATCATTAATCGCGGGAACTCGGTTATAATAACCGAGTTCCCGCGAAACCGATTCAACGTTTCTAGTGATTCTCTAACGAATCGACTCGTGAGAGAAAAATAAATACAATTTCAAAGCTTTTCCACGTTTTTCACATAGACAAGTTCTAGTAGTCGCTAAAAATAAACTAATTTAAGTTATTCCACGACTGAAGGCGTATTATGTGGGTGGAACGAAGAAAAATTGTCTGAACCATCTTTTTTCCACGAATAATCTCCGTAACCTTTTAATTTTCCGTAAGGTACTTAACGTACTTGCGAGACCGATCGATGTGATCTTTGGGAGAGGACTATGTTCATGGTTGATGATTATGATGAAGTTACTTACATGATAGAAAAATACATAAAATGGCTAAAAGGTAGAACATTCTCTCTATACTAAACTACACAACAAATAAAAAAGAACTAAAAATTAACTAAGATTTCCGACTTCATCTGAAGTTAATAGTTCTTATCTTATTCCGTAAAGAAACGATTTTCTGCTGTTTTAATTGATATCAGTCTTGTCCTGAAATTATATTGCTAAAGTTCAGTTTATGTAAGAACCGTTTTCAAGTGGATTTGTTGATTAACTGAAATCCACATCAATGACCGCATCTTCCGGTGAAACTTTTCCGTTAATAAACATTAAGATTTTATCGTTTCTCCTAGAAATTATCAGTAATTTTTGAGCAGAAGGAAATACTGCTGATAATCTGCATATACAAAGTTTAGACAAAACAGCACGTTCAATTAAAAGCAAATAGTTTTTGATACTTCTAACTTTGTCGTTTTATAGAGCATTTGAAAATTTTGGTTTTAATTAAGATGTTTCCATTCTCAGGCTCGAGTGATAAACTAATAACCTCTTCTTTGGATAAACGTTGGAAATTCTCGCATGAAATAATTCTGGCAATTCAACTATAGTAAATAGCTCCAAATTGCCGTCCAAATGTACCCTGACGCCCCGGTCGCGACACTCAAAGTTAATAAAACACGTCCAAAACATTTGTTACAAGAAAAAGTCTTTGACGCAAAGTTCAGAAAACTCCTTAATTAAGACTCTAAGAATTATTTTGCGCTTCTCTAATACTAATGTATGTAACAAACTCACTATTATGATATTTCATGATACTTCAAAAAAATATCTGACAATAGCAAAATTGGACATACTTGACTCCACAGACCTGTCGTATTAGCAATCAATTGAAGATCATCATAGTTGATGATGGTAGTGATGAAAATTAATATCTTTAAAATAATATAACATGTATTGATTAATCTTATTATTGTTACTTATATCTGCTAGGCAGCAGAAATCATCATAATTTTCACCAGGTTATTCTTCATCATAGCAAGCATCGAGGCGTGTTGATTCCCACACTGATGTGTGGTAGTGAATGTTGGGTATGGCAGCAGAAACATGAAAGTAGGATTAATGCTGTGGAGATGAGAAACCTGAGAAGTATAACTGGAGTGAAGCTGATGGACAAAGTGAGGAACAGTGTGATAAGGAAGCGGTGCGGCGTGGTTGAAGATGTAGTGACAAAGATAGAGGAAGGGATGCTTAGATGGTTCGGCAATGTCGAATGAATGGATGAAAGAAGATTAACGAAAGAAATATACGAGGTAAGAATGATTGGAAAAATCAGTGCAGGGCGACCTAGGCGGACATATTCCGATCAAATCGGAGATGTCCTAAAGAAAGGCCGGGTCTCTCCTTCGAGGCGGCGTGCGTCCTCGCCGGGACACCGCCGTGGGAACTCGAAGCAGAGTCGCTGGCGCGCCTCTACTGGTTTCGCCTTTCAAGGTTCTTTATAAAAAAGTTGGTATTGTCCTTGAAGATATTTCTATTACTTAAAAAATCCGATCAGAGTTATGCGAAGTTCGTGTTTAGTAGTGTGTATGTTAGTTTCGACCTCGTCTATATCTGAAGGTCAGTTGAAGTATATTTTGGGTGATACTTGGAATTAAAAGCTAATGTATTCGCTATTACGCAATAGAAAGTTATTCAACCGTCTTCAAGTGTTTGAAAATGGAACGATTTATATTCAGGACAGTTTCCCTGTGGGCCAAATCCACTTTGTCGGCCAACTTAATGATACTTTTTTCAATAATACTTCATTGGGAATCCATTGAAATTGCTCTCTCAGTGAAATTTAAAGCGGGCCTGGCTGAATTATCAAATGACCATTTCATTCTACTGAATCTTTTATTAACCTTTGAATGACATGTATAAATATATACTTTTACTTGTATGTCTATAAGTAGCTGTTCTCCACCCGCTTTTCTTGACGTTACACCCCCGCAGCTCTGCTAGGGGTAAGAATTTAGTAAAATCCATTTTTAACTGACCTTTAAATGGCAGAAGCAATCTCTACCAAGTTTTAAGCGTTTAAGTCTAATAATTTCCGATATCTTGTGAAGAATCAATGTATTTTCTGATATACAGATGTACTAGATACATATGTATGTATATGAATACATACACACATATAAGTATATCAATATGGTCACTATAATTGTATATGTAAATTATGTTGATGATAGATAAAATTTTTTTTTTTTTTCGATTAAATTCAAGATATAGGAAATGACTACTTTGATGCTACAACACTTAATGCTGAATAATATGTAAATATGGGGTGTAAGTGGTTCTGCACAATATCTTACGGAGCCCAAGTCAACCTTACCTGCACACGTCCCACCCTGTTAAACAACTGACGAGGCTCTGGTCACCCACCAACCCGCACTAGGACAGCGTGGTTGGGCTAAAGCCTAATTCTCTCTCAATGAGGATCCTTGTGGGCTACCTATGCCCAGCAGTATATAATTAGATGATGTTTCTCTTACCGGAAACTGTCCAGATAGCTACCACTGTAACTCTTTTTAACTGTTACTTTTCCGGGTTTGAAGGGTGCTGTAGTAAAATTAACAAGTAAAATTAATAATTCATAACTACAATATTGTGTTAACAACTTGAAGCGTCACATTGTAATAGATCAGGTATATTATTTATCGTGAGGTGATCGACTTGGTCACCTTTTGTTGGATAAAAACGATTTAAATGTAGTCAAAAATAAACAAGTTCATAGTTAACTCTTGTTTAGTTTATATTTAATGTTATTTTGTTCGAAAACTATTGATAAGTTTGGGAGCAGAGGCAATAAAAATTGTATGAAGTGGAAAAATCCTTTTGTTGAGTTTGAACCGCCCTTTGAAGTAATATCAAAGTTTTGTGCGGTCAAAGGTTGGATGTGAGGCTTTGTGTTATTAAAGTTTATTATTCAGGGTATTGTTATTAATAATAGATTATTCTGATCTATATAAATGGCTGATTTAACTAGATAACCTTCTCTTTTTTATTTCACGAAATGACTGCAATCAATGTTGCACTAGTAGCATCACATTGAACTCGCATTGGATATCGGTTCTTATTAACTCTTGTCACTACTATTTCTATTAGCTACAACGCCCTTTAAATCGGAACACACGTACACTACTGTTTGTCTGTACAAATAGAAGCTGCGGTCGTATTAAGACGGTCTCCGACCAGAGCTCATCACCAGTAAAAAGCTTCTGGACTACCATCAAAGCGCCTGGTGTATTTTTGCCGTTAAATATCAGTTTGTAGAAATTAGTATTTTCTTTATGAAGGAGGCTGTAGCTATAAATATAGGAGAATAAGAAATGTGTTGATCTTAACAATATCTCACAATATTGTTTACTGGTTCTAGATAGGTACCACAGCTCTTATACCACTAAACAGTAGTCTACAGTGCTCTGGTTTTAAAGGCGCTGTCACTAGTGAAAATGCTGGGGTGAAGGCTTAACATCTTATGTTGCAAGATGAAGTACAAGTATTATTTAGTCCAGTGTATACTTAAATAGTGTCCCGTTGTGATGGACAGGCGTATCACTTACCATCAGGTAAACGACTATCTCGTTTCATCACTTCATCGAATATATTCTTTTTCAGGTTTAGTTAGAAAGCGACGAAACTATGTATTAATCGTTTTTTTAGGAGGTTATGATTAACGCTAGTGGATTTAGGCTGTGAAAGTTGGATCCAATCCTGGTTTTCAATTAACACTTTATTTAACTTGGAAGCGATTCAGTACAATAGCTCTTTATTCGTTGTTTTAATTATTTTTGTATTATATCGATGAAACTTTTCCAATTTGCGATGAATCAGTTCATATAGCCGTTGGACGTTATGGACCGTTTATAAAACTGTTAATATCTATGATCATATTTTTCATCTCTTACATTAATTATTAGGATTAAGAATT